>CM060941.1:473535450-476035450 GCA_030765085.1 Allium cepa
GAAATGGAAGCAAGCAACTTTGGTAGCAAACACTCATACCCCTAATCGTGGAGTGTGCTACAATTGTTGTTCTTAAGACCACTATGCAAATAAGTGTCCTAAACCTCTTTATTGTCGCTACTGCAAAAGTTCGGGTCATCTTATATCTTCTTGTCCCAAACTTCAAACCAAGAAAGAGGGAAAGCTGAATGTTGTGCAAGCCCTTAGTAACCCTTCTCTTGGTCAAGGTATTTCTCATTCTATCCTTTATGCCATTATTATGTTTCGTGATCATCCTCTCGAGTTCTTTTTGATACGTTTGCATCTCACTCTTTTATATCAAAAGAACTTGTTGATACTTTGTCTTTAAATGTTATGTGCTTGATGACTTCACTGAAAATTGCGAATCCGGTTGGTGGATCCACAACACTCGGTTTATTTTGTAAAAAGGTTGAGATTATCTTATGTGATTATGCTTTTCGAGCCGATTTGCATGTTATGCACAACCTTGGTTTTGGAATGATTTTGGGAATGGATTGGCTTAACCGTTATGAAGCCTGCATCCTATATCCCAGGAGGACTATCCATCTTCAACATCCTCAATCCGTTAAGTAGATTTCTATTGTTCTTAAAGGTTTAGATTTCAATTTGGTAGCATTCTTATATTCGCTAAATCTGTATGATGACAATAATGATGATGAGGAAAATGTCCTTTCCCTCATTCACGTTGTTCGTGAATTTTCTGATATATTTGAGCCCGTTTTAGGATTACCACCTAAGCATGCAATTTGAGTTCATAATTAATCTAATCCCTGGAGCTTTACCTATCATCGTCCTCCTTTTTGCATGTCCAATAAGGAAAATGAGGAGATGCGTAAGCAATTACCCGAATTGGAAGCAAAACAGTTTATTTGTTCTAGTTCCTCTCCATGGGGAGCTTCATCTATCTTTGTGGAGAAATCTGATGGTACACTTAGGCTTTGCGTTGACTACCACAAGCTTAATGATCTTACCGTTTAGAATAAATATCCCTTGCCTCGGATTAATGATCTATTCGATTAACTTAGCGGTGCTAGAGTCTTTTCACAGTTACACTTAGCAACCGGTTTTCATCAGCTTCGTATTGCAGAGGATAACATTCCTTTGACATCATTCCATACTCGTTATGGATCTTATGAATGGCTTGTTATGCCATTTGGTTTAATGAATGCTCTAGCTTATTTCGTTGACCTTATGAACCGAGTTTTCAAAGACTTCCTCGATCAATTTGTTCTCATCTTTATAGATGATATTCTTATTTATTCTAAAACCGAGGAAGTGCATAAAAAACATATTCGTTGTATTGGTAAATCTTAGAGCAATCAATTGAAAGCAAAAATTTCTAAGTGCCACTTTTGCAATCTTGTGTGAAATTTATAGGACATATTATTTCTAAATCCGAAATTTTCATGGATTCTTAAAGGTTGAAGCAATCCAAAATTGAAAGAGACCAGAGAGTGTGACGGAAATTTGCAGCTTTCTTGGATTGGCAGGCTATTACCGTCGGTTCATAAAAGACTTTTCTAAATTTCCGTACAACTTACTGGTTTGACAAAAAAGGGAGTTAAGTACATTTGGTCAGGAAAATATGAAGCTTCTTTTCATATATTGAAAGAACTCCTTACCGATGCTCCTATTCTTGTAATTCCCAAAGGGAACGAAGACTTAATTATTTATACCGATGCTAGTCGTGTTGGTTTAGGAGCCGTTCTAATGCAAAGGGATCATTTTATCGCTTATGCTTTTAGGCAATTAAAGCCTGCCGAGACTTGATATGTCACTCATGATTTAGAGCTCGCGGCCATTGTTTTTGCCCTTAGTATTTGGCGTCATTATCTTTTGGAAGAGAAATTTGTTCTCTGCACTGATCATAAATCTTTGAAGTATTTATTTTGTCAAAAGGAACTTGATTTGCGTCAACAAAGTTGGATTGAAATCCTTGCATCTTATGATCTTGATATTCTTTATACTCCTGGAAAGGGAAATCGTTTTGCCAATGCCCTTAGTCGTAAGCAACAAGCGGTGGTTTCTATGATGATATCCGAATGGAATGATCTCGAGACTTTGTCTACTTGTGAGAATCGAGATCGTGAGTCTGATTCATGCTCATCTCTTGCTTTATGTAGCCTTGAGGCTCATCCTTTTCTTTTAAACCGCATCCTAGAAGCTCAAAAGCAAGATCCTGAATTGGCTCTCCTTAGCCAAAGTTGTAGGGATAAAAATAAGGTTGATGGTTTGAAAGACTTTGAAATCGATGCTCGTGGCGGCATTTGAAAATTTGATAGACTTATCGTGCCAAATATTAGTGATTTTCATAAAGACATTTTAGAAGATTTTCATCATTCTAAATTTACCATTCATCTCGGTAGTAGTAAAATGTACGCGAACATGAACCAACTTTATTATTGGGATGGAATGAAATCCGATATTGCTAACCTTATTAAGCATTGCATGACTTGCCAACTCATTAAGGTCGAGCATCAAAGGCCCGGTGGGTTATTGCAACCTTTGGACATTCTTGTTTGGAAGTGGGATCAAGTCTCCATGGACTTTATTGATGGTCTTCGCCGTTCCCGTTCGGGTCATGATAGTCTATGGGTGATAGTAGATAGACTCACCAATCTGCCCATTTTATTTCCGTTCGGTCCAATTGGACCATACCTCTTTTGGCCAAACTTTATGTCAAAGAAATTGTTAAATTGCATGGAGTTGCTACTTCTATTGTTAGCGATTGTGATCCATTATTTACTAGTGAATTTTGGAAAGGTCTTCAAAAAACTTTAGAAACGAAGATTAATTTTAGCACCGCTTATCATCCTCGGTCCAATGGACAAACCGAGCATGTGAATCAAACTCTTGAGGATCTTCTTCATTTACGTGTTCTTAATTATGGTGGAAGTTAGGAAGATCATATTTCTCTTGTTGAGTTTTCTTATAATAATAGCTTCCAATCTAGTATTGGTATGGCACCTTTCGAGGCACTTTATGGAAGGCCATGTCGATCTTCATCTAGTGGCTTGGAGCCACTTAGAAGCTAGTTTTATGTCTAGATTTTATTCGTGATTCCACAAAAAAGATTGACCTTATTCGTCACAGGATGAAAGAAGCTCAAAGTAGACAAAAATCCTCTATCGATAAGCGAAGAAGGAAATTAGAATTTTCTATGGGAGATTTGGTATTTATTCGTGTTTCACCCATGAAGGGTGTTGTGCGTTTGGTCGATCAGGAAAGTTAGCACCTCGATATATTGGCCATTTCCTAACACCGAACACGTTGGTTCCATAGTTTATCGCCTTTTATTACTGGCTTAATTTTCTGCTATTCATGATGTATTCCATGTCTCTCAACTACGGAAATGCCTTAGGGATTCCGATTCTACTCTTGAGCCCGATGTTATTGAAGAAATTGAGGTTTCACCTAATTTGACTTATGAGCAACATCCTATTCGCATCATTTCTACGGAGATTAAACGCCTTCGTAATAAAGATGTTCTGCTTGTGAAAGTTCAATGGTCCTCAAATCCTAAGGATTGCTCTTGGGTATCTAGAGAATTCATCGTGCGAACACATCCGAACTTACTCTCTCGTGCTCCTTAAGGTGAACTTCTCACTTCAAAATTTTCTTTGTTATGTTAAGCCTTAGTGTGGTGGTTACTCTTTGTTTTCTTCTTAAGTGTTGCGAGGACTCAATTTCTTTAAGGAGGGGAGTCTGTAACAACCGGCATATTCTACGATTATATATTTAAATGTTTTATTTGAATATAGCATCGTTAGTCGGATTAAAGTTCAAAATGTGACTTTTTGCAAACAGTTGAATCCGGACTTGAGACCTCTTCCATTATGTTCAAAATGGCATTTATGACCTTTTTGATTATAAACATCGATATGTTTGAAGTTGATTAGAATTTTGGTATTATTTAATTGGGCTTTGGGTTTGGGTTTCACCCCACTAACCCAACAAGGTAACCCAACTCCTCTACCAAATACATGAACTCCTCTACTCTTCATTCTTTTTACTCCTCATTTCCTAACACTCAAGAAAAATGAAAAATGGAGGAAAAGCAAAAAGAGATTATAAATTCCTAAGTCCTAATTCTCCTAGGAAATTCAAATCAAGATTATAAATCAAGGAGAAGCTTATATAAGCATCCACTTCATTTTCTCCATCTCAATCTCTCTTTAATTTTCAAAAATTCCTATAACTTAACTTAGGAAAACTTTACATTTAATAATAGATTGAAGATTCTAAAGGTGTTGTTGAAGAGAAATCAATCTTAGCTTGTCTTAGAGCTTCTTATTTCTATATTCGAGTTTAAAGATGAGATTTTGATCTCACACCTATGTCTATAGCTTTCATTGTTGTTAGGTTTGAATTCCTAACATCTATTTCATGTTCTTTTGGTTTTGAATTGAATTGATTTAGTGAATTTTCCAATTTTTGGTATTTTGAAGTCAATCTATGAAAATCCTTCTAAGAATGTTTGGACATGTTGTTTGGAGTGTATTGAAGAGCCTATAGGGTGGGTTGTCGTTTGGCATAAATCCCTAGCCCCCGTTGCTCAACCGATCGCTTCCGAACCGATTTGGCCATTAATGACCTAGGCAAATTTTGCCCTGAGCTTCAGCTCAGACGTCTGGTAAAACTCTTAGATGTCTGAGGCAAAGGAATAAAAGTTCCAGACTTATGGCTCAGACATCTGAGTGAATTGGAAAAAATTCCAGACCTTTAGCTCAGACGTTTAGGGAAAACCACCAGACGTCTAATGCTCTAAATTTCATCCATATTGCCTATTTTTGAGTTGATTTCTGTTTTATCGATTTTTGGTTGATCCGGTTGGTCATTGTCATTTACTATCGACTTTAATGACTTCTTTTCTGGATTTTAGAGAATATTCATTTGATGGATTTGATACCATTTTCGTGGATTTAATTCAAGTCACGAATGTGAATTGTTGGTGACAGATTGTATTTACAATCATTTCTGTGAATTGTCACCTTAAAATACAAAAGTTTCTATACTAGCAGTAAATATTCAAACTCTTTCACAAAAATGATTTCAACGTTACTTTTAATACCAAGCTCGTTTTTAAAACCATTTTCCAGTATATTAGTATATACAAACCATTACGTCATTCATTCGAGAAATTCAACTAAACGACTTAGCAAAACAAGTAGTATGAAACACTTACGTTTACTTCGTCGGTTAATTCTTAGACTTGTTCGATTGAAATCTTGTGACAATTTTCAAATGGAAATCTACAATCTGTTTGTAAATATTTAAGTTAAGCTAGTGGTTATGGGAATAAAGCTAAACTCATTTAATTACTAGCTTAGTGTAATTTACACTTTTTTGTTGATCAATGATGATCACTTTAAGGTTTGGACTTGCGATATGCAGTGTCTCTTAGTCCACGTGAGGGACTATACCCTGTTCTTTGGAGTTTCATCTCACTTTTATGGGCTTGTGACCCATCGTCTTTTAATTGAGTTCGGTTCATCGGGCGTACCATTGTACTACGTCGTTGTTCCAACTTATTTGAGTTTCAGGTTCGCTAGGCGTACCGTTGTACTACGTTGTTGCACCGGCTTTATGGGTTAGCGACCTATGGGATAGCGTCCCGTTTGTGATACACGTGTTGGTGAGTTTTCATGCTCCCATTTGTGACAGGTCTCCCTCCTCTGTGTTTTCTAGATTTCTAATTATTAATTCTAGAATTTGTGTTTCACCAATTTTGAAGATATGCATGATAAGGTTTATCAATATTTGTGGTATGGTGAATAAAAATAAAGTATATGACATTTTTTTGGTGTATGAGAAAATTTGAGATATTATATGATTTTTTGTTATTATCATTTAAATTTATCATATCTCTTATCCTATCTCATCTTATATGATATTTATAACTAGAGTGATCTGTTTATTATTTTTCTTCCTAAATAATACTCGAGTCAGACCGAGGCATTTCAAGTGCTTCTACTTGACTTCTTATCAGGGACCGTCATCTGACTTTTGGCTAACTACTTTAGCTTGGTAGTTTTTGTTATCACTCGGGAGAACATGAGAAGTCAAGTAGAAGCACCTTAGGAGATAGGCCATCACAACACTGTTATCACTCGGGAGAGTGATAAGGTGCAGAAAGAGGTTAAAGAGTTATGGGCGAAATTAGCCGAGGCCATCAAGGAAAAAGATGAGGCCAATAAAACCTCCCAGGAGGCATGCGAACAGGCGGTTGAATTTAAGGATGGGTTGGATGCGGCGAACTTAAAGGCTTGGGAAGCCGATGCCTGAGTTGAGAACAAAATTAAAGTGGTGGAAGCCGGAATGGATAATGAATTTGAAGATCTCCTAATCATGTACAATGCCAACATCTTAAGAAACATCAATTTGAACTAGCTTGGCAAAGATTACCCCTTCCAATTATACAAGGCTTGGAGTCGCGTGGTGGAACATGAAAAAGTGATCCAAAATATCACAACTGTTGATGAGTTCGAACTGAAGCTCAAATACTTGTTGGAGATGAATCGAAAGTCCTCCATGACATTATCATCTCCCTTGAAAATGAAAAGTTGGCTGCTAAGTATCTGGTCACTGGAGAAGAATCTAGAGTCGAGCATCATGAAGTAGGCTTTGATTCACTTCTAGTCTCTTAATCTGAGCTTACTTCTTCTACTAATCCTTCAACTGTACCGAGATACGACCCTGATAATCTGCACCTATCTCTGATAAATGAACGTGTCTCTGAAGGCACATTAGCCCAGCACATGAGTCAACCTGAGAAAGGTATTCCGAACATTTCTCCCATTTATCCAAATGTAGGAGAACTGTCGAAGATATCACTAATATTTTCTCCTATCTTTATTCAGCTCTAGATTCTACATCAGTGGATCCTCCTGCATCCCAAGAAATGAATCACGAGTAGGAGGCTCTAATGATGGCATAACTAAAACGATTGCTATATCGGCTGGGGAGTTGCATGAAAGCAGTTGCATGCTCGACGAACAAATGGTGGAACCACTCCTCGGTATTTAAAGCGACCCGAACATCGAAATTCCTTTCATTATAGATAAAGATGTGATCATTACGGGCTCCTTAGCCCCTTTAGTAGTATTTTGATGAGTGTTCGCGTGGACCGGCCTGAGAAAATAATGGAAGAGATCAAAACCAAGGTGGAGCAAGCTGAGCAGGCTTGCTGGGTTGGTGGAGGCATGGCAAATCCTGGTCCGGTCCCTATGCTTATCATTTCTCCGGGTGGCACTATCATCGATAGCAGCATGCCCACTTCTTTTAACATTGAGAGTGCTTGAACAGAGACAAACCGACCAAAGCAGGCCAGGGGTAAAGGCTCGAAGAGAGGACCGGGTGGTAGTACAAGCGAGTCTATGCCAAAGAAAAGAAAGGGATAAAAAATCAAAGGCGTAGACCTGCACTTTTGCCTTTTCTTTTTATGGATAGCTGGAATACGATTCTCTTTTTTTCGTGGGCCATGTATAGATGCGGGTTCGGCCCCTACCTATAGGAATTCTTCGACTAAGTTTTTGTACTTATCATTTTCAAAGAATAGTGGAAATAAAACTTCATTTTGTTTTTTCCAACATAATTCAATGTTTATTTGTTTAAGTATTTCAGCACCCGTGTTTTCATTCAATGTACTTATGAGGCTTTAGTCTCTGAGCCAAACTTGAGTCTCATCGTTAAGTCCCGAAGTCATGGCTTCGGGTCATAACCAGATATCATGTCGAGTCCCAACGTTGTGCTATCTCGGCCAGCGGTTGGTACTTAAGTTATGCCCCCGATCTTGAGGAAAAACGGCAGTTGTCTTCTGCCTTTTCCAACTTTAGTTACTAAGTCAGAATAAAGTTAAAGTTAAATGAGTTTGAGTGGTCGGATCACACTCGTTCGGTATTCTGAATTACGTCCACACTCCGGGACATAAGTTATTTTATGAGAAATCAGACACACTTGTTTAATGCTTGAAATCATATCTGCACACCGGGGATATAAGTTAATTTATGGGCGGTCAATCACACCCGTTTGGTGTTCATACTCCAGTCCGCGCTCTCGGGGCTAGAGTTAGTCAATGGATGGTCATTCACTATTTCGGATTACGTCCGTACTCTGGGGGGATTAGCTGTTTTATGGGTGATCGATCACACCCGTTTAATGTTTATGCTCTGGTCCGTGCTCTCGGGACAAGGATTAGTTGATGGGCGGTCAATCACACCCATTTAGTGGTTATACTCCAGTCCGTGCTCTCTGGACCGGAGTTAGTTGGTGGGTGGTCAGCCGTACCCATTTAATATTTATACCCTAGTTCGTACTCCAGGAATCTAGAGTTGGTTGATGGGTAGTCAGTCACACCCATTTAGTGTTTATACTCTAGTCCATGCTCTCGAGAACAGAGCTAGTTGACAGATGGTCAATATCTGTTTAGGCATTAGGATCCTATTCGCACTCTGGGAACAAGGAGTTTATCAAGGTTGAGGATAGTCGGATCACATCCACCTTAATTTGGAAATCTTAGTCAGGGATGAACAGATCCATCCTCTTCTAGTTTGGATTTGGAGCTCGTTAGAGAATTGTCATGTTTCAATCCTTCTTGATTTAATCGTCGCTTGCCCTCGAGCTTGGGCTTTCACTTAGTAAGTGACCGGTCGGATCACGATCACTCCCTATTTGAATAAATATCACCGTAGAATGGGACTTAGCATATATCATGACGTTCACATGACGCATTTCAAGAATTGCTACTCTAGCTTGATGAGTCTGCATTTTATTGCTGAAATAAGAAAGTACGACAAAGTCAGTTGCCTTATTACAAGTTCAAATTCAAAAAAGGCATAAACACACTTCAAAGGAAAAGCAGGCTAAAATGAATAAAAGTCAGTTGTGTGTAATAGTGACGGAGACTCTCGCTGTTCCATGCCATTGATAAAGTGAGACCGTCAAAAGTTGATAGTTTGAATGCGCCATCTCCAAGTCTTCATTCAATGACATACGGTCCTTCCCATGTCGGTTTCATATATGAAGAGACAAGATAATTTCTCTTGAGTATGAGATCGCCAACTTCAAAGGTTCTGGGATCATGGTCCTTAAGGAACTGGTTATTGCGCCTGAGCATAGGCTCAGGCGTTAGTTGCCAATTTTATGAAAAATAGGCGTAAAGAGATTCCTCTACGCCCTTCCCATTCTCCTTCCACTGCGCATCCCGTAGCTCCATAACATAACAGACACATCCAGCCGCCTGGTCACCATGCACTACCCCAATCCCACTATTAGTGGGGAACTTTAGCGTTAAAACCATGGGGCAATCGCCGCCCTGAATTCCGCAAGGTCCAGTTGGCCCAAGAAAGCATTGTAGGGGGAATGTATGTCTATCACCACCAACTGCAACATCCGGACTCTTCGGTGATCTCCAATACCCAATTCAATGGGTAATTCCACCATCCCAACTAGTATAGTTTCACTTCTGTTTGTATACATGATTGACACGGTTTCAAGTCTTTCTCTTCCATCCTCCTTTGGTCATAAGCATGCTTGAAAAGTATATTGATAGAACTTCCGATGTCAACCATGATCCTCTTCATCCAAGCAGGACCTATCTAGGCTAAGATAACCAATGGATCAATAGTGGGGGCCTCGACTCTGTCAGCATCACGATTCCTGCAAAACGACGTTGTCTATCATTATCCTCTATTGTTTTGCCAGGGACCTATCATCAACATTACTACAACATTCAAAGTCCATATGCCTAATCGAACTAGCATATGAATCCATTTTCATCCAGCTCTAATCAGCCGAATGAGGACCACCACTCACAGTGTTTATTACCAACCTCCCGCCAGTACGCCCGGGTTCTTCATGCCTAGCTTATTCTTGACCTTGGTTTGGATTGGATGGGCCTGCACCTCCATCCTACGTAGCCCAAACAAACTGCTCTAACTTCATTTCTCTAATCAACTTTTTGATAATGTCTTGTAAATGACGGCACTCATTAGTATTATGGCCTTGACAATCTTAGAACCTACAGAATTTCCTGGTCTGAATTTGTTTCTCCAATGATGGTTTTGGAGCTAGCTTTTTATACTGCTCGGTATTACAAGTCTGTAGATAAACATTTTCCAACGACGTGTTTAGGGGAGTATATTGGTCGAACATGGGAGCTATGTGTCTCATTCCGTGATTAGGGTCTCCCTCCTTTCCCTAAGCTCCATTGCCCTTCTATTAACCTTGCTTGTTCTGTATATTCAATTGTGCTTTGCCGAAAATCTCAATGGTCTTTTTCACAGCAACATTACTCTGAATGCCTTCAACACTGGGCCTTGCATCGTTCTGCTTCCTAGATCGTCTGATGTCTTCTCTCCTCAGAAACTAGTTTGCCTTAGCATAGAAACGATCCAACGAAGTGGGGGGTTTCCCAGCCAACCAATTGTCAAACTTGAAATCGGGATCTATCCCTTTAGTTAATGCCATCAAAATATAATTATTATTGGGGTTTCTAACCTTAGCAAAGCAGCATGAAACCTTTCCAGATAACGTCTAAGAGTCTCTCTTAGAGCTTGGGTAACACTGGACAAGGTGTTAACATCCTTTAGCCTTGTAACATGCATATGGAACTGTTCGACAATCTTTGTAGCCAACTGACCGAAACTTGAAATGGATATGGCTGGTAGACGAGTGAACCATATAGTTGCAGTCCCTCCCAAAGAGATAGGGAAACTCCTACACTTGACCGCATCATCGGCCTAAGTGGTGTTCATGAGTCATTCATACTTTAATATATGCTAGTTAGGATCCGAACTTCCTTCATACATGAGCAAGGTAGGAATCCTGAGTCAACAAGGTGGCTCGACACAAAAAATATCGTTGGTGAACGGAGTATGACTTCGGGAGATTCCCCAATCGTCATTGGTAAGGCCATGACTTTCTCAGATTATTTGGGGATTATGGTTAGAATTTCAGGCATCTAGATGTTCGGGGCCAAGGCAAGGTCGGGTTCCATATTGTGGGGATGGTCCAGGTGCTGTCGATGGTCCGTTCCTCATCTCCTTGGCTCCCGGTCTTGGGGAATGTAGGGTTCATGAGCATGGATGTGTTAACAAAGGGCCGAATCTTGCTGGTTCTAGAACTCGGTTTCCAGATCTATAATGGCAGTAGCTGCATGGTCATGGATGGTGCGATAAGGAAGCGCCCTTCCTTGGGTGGAGGGTCTAGCTTGGTGCCCTTTAAAATGATCAACTCTGGCTTGTCTGAGATTCACAACACGTTGATGCCTGGAGGCTTCTGCATTATTTCCATCTAGCCGACAACGTGTAGATCTATGGTTGAAGTCAGATGAAGCCGAGCTTTCAATCGAGGAATGTGAGATATGATCCCTCTTAGATCTCCTTCGCCATTCCTCATTTATCCAGTTCACGAGCTCTGTATTGACATGGATCTGCTGGATGAGCTCTTGATGGCTCTGAGTGAGCTCTTGCATGAGGATCTAGAACTCCTTTCTAGTCATAGGACCTTGTGGATCTAAAGCTCCAGCTGATGTCTGGCCTATGGTTGTCAACTGCATGGGATTTTGCCTATCCCTTCCTTCTAGATCTGCAGCATTTGAAGTAATTCTAGTAGTACGTACCATGATGAATGTAGCTCCTTCCTAGATCTAGAGTAATCTAACTAGAATGGAAGGAACTATTGGAAGATAGATCTAGATCTTGTCCTTAGATTTTAGCAGTCCAACATTAGTAGTAGATTCACTAAATTAGAGAAAAATGGAGTTTTCTCAGTGAAAGCACCAAATTGTTTGTACCAAAATTGGGCACAACACTCTTTGGATGTGATTGAAGAGATTACACTAAAGAAATTAAATGGAAAAGGAGGCTAATCTAACAAACATACGAATAAAAGCATGCAGAAATAGAAGAAGATAAGAAATTATAGTGGTTTGATGTTGTAGCCTACGTCTACTTTGAATATGTGATGACCCACAAATTCATACCCTTTGAATCGACAATAGACCACACATGTCCAACCCAAAAACATAGACTGACGGAAAGTCATGAGAAAGAGAAGAAGAGAGAAGAAAGAGATAAGAGAAAACTAACAGAACAATACAGAATCTCACATCGCAGCGGAATATCATATAAATCATATCAATGATCTTCACAAAATAAAAACTGTATATACATACATTGATCAGAGTTCAACAATCAATCGCTAGTTATCATCCTGGACAATTATAATAACATGTCCTTTCAATTGCTGATACTATATAACAATAACAAAGCAGTGGATAATAAACAGATAAGTGTATACGAAAATAAAGATCTCCAGCTCTCCTACAGAAGCTCCAAAAGCACAAAATCTGAACCTTTAAAGGTACTCAATTTGACTCGAGCATTGAAAGGGAAGAAAGCCCGGATGAGTCTGGTAAACCCACGTGATAAAACACACTCAACTTAATTTATTAAGTTACCAAACTTTTCTTTTATCAAAACAAAAGTATCTCGTAAGACATGCCCACAGATAAACACCGACATGTTTTTACCTTACGATAACTAAAACATTTCATATCAAATTCTCTTATATTATAATAGTGTCTATTGCACAAATAATATTCAAATAGCCGAAATTGTTACCATTATTAAATTCCAGCATAGTAGGCTCTACAAACAAAATGGTGGGCACATAGTGGAGTTTGGATTTCCATACCAATGACTAGGTGAAGGGACTACCTTCCAACAGTACATCCCTGAGGAATGTACCGAGGAACATCACAAAGGAATCTCTACCAACACAACACCAGTCTATCTTTGTAGATAGTACCGAATATATCATCCCTCGGTCGTTACCGACCGTTCCGAGGGCCCTCATAGCATACAAAACACAGTATTTACATCCTGAACATCATAGCGGGAAGAAATATATCTAGAAGAAGATAATCATATCCTAATTGAAAATGACCCTCTTATCCTTGCCACATCTAACCCTGTTTCGGTCATTTTTGGTTGATGAGGCCTAAGGTAATGATTACCTTTCACATATCACATATCACGTCACTTAGAATTCCACATGGCCATTTTCGTTGACTACTATTGCTTTCCACAAAAATACAACCCTTGAGCTCGTGCGTCTCAAGAAGGGTATTAAGCTAAAAAAAGTCGCCTTCTCCGCCACCACTGATGTATGTTTGTAAATACCAATAAATGTAATCTTAGAAATGCAATGTCAGTCAAATGTCCATACAAGTTGTCCAGGAACAAGACAAACCAAATGTACTTTCCTACCACATCCTGTGGGGAAATCCATAGGATGAGTAGCGAATAGTCCTCGCATTGGATATTTCATAACGAAGAGACCACTGCTACTATATGTATAACCCTAAACGATCAACAAGTAACCCTTCACTATGAAAATCCTAAATTATCATCAATAACTTGCACAATCGAATGCATATACATTGGTCCAAAGTGGTTTTCAGATAACTCTAATCCCGGTCATTTCGCACCAACAACGCAAAAGCGTTTCTCAATCTCACACAGAAACTAAATCTCATAGATTTATCACGTCTCCAACTTTCAACTTGCTATCCTTCGGCCAAAAAGGAAGCTTGATAGATTGAAGTAATACTCCACATGACACGAATCAACATCCTAAAAAAAAATGATAATCAAGCATACATAGATGGCTACGTACTAAGTGTACGACCAAATAGTTCCTACATCAAGTCGAGGAACTAAAATGGCCAAATTTTAATGATCGGTTGTTTAACTGTCAAAGTAAACAAAAACATTTAGCACCATAAGCAATCACTAGGCCATTTTAATTAATCTTTTATTAATTAAATCACTTCTCAAATATTCACTTCAATTTATCTTTAAAAAGATATAATTCCAAAACCATTTCAACGTTTCTATATTGGAAAACATTTCCATATACTTATTTAATAATAAGTAGTTCATAATTCTCTTTTATTTTCAACACTTATAAAATATTACGTATACTTAAATCATGATTAAGTATATATTTTATTCTTTAAGGAAAAGATTCTCTTAAACATATTTATTTGGGTCAAAATGAATGTTGCGTAAAACATCGTTACGACAACCCAAAATCATTAGTATAAGGATTGAAAATTAGATTGATATATAAATCCCATATACAATACAAAGCGTCTCCTTTTGAAAATCATTTACTATAACAATGGTGTCATGGTTCATCATTTCCTTATTTCTCAAAAACGACTATTTCAATAATGAATGTTGAAATCTATATATTCGATACTTAACACATTTTAGAAACATCTTCAAGCCATTTAAATTCATTAAAATATCACTTTTCAAAAATATCCATTTAAAAAGATTATGAACTTTTTAAAATCGTGAATATAATCATTGACCAAATTCATTCTTTTTACACTTTTAATTTAAAGGATTATCCACTGTCCAAAATCGTGAATATAATTCCTTTAATAAATTCTATATTTAACCTATCAAAATAAGTTGATTTCGAATTTATAAAACTGTAACATTCCGCCTTTTTGTACGCTATAAATTGACGATAAACGACACATGTCAGACTCAAAACATACAAATGGACGAATTGTTATTTGGGGTAAATAAGAAAAAGGGAGAAAGAAAGAAAACAAAACAAAATCTTGCAGCGGAACGACAAAATATAATAATCAAATACAGTTCATGAAGCTGTTTTACAATACATTTGATTATACTTATACAACATAGAATCAGAGTTACATATACCAAAGAATAATAATTAGTGCATCGAAACTGTATGAATGCAGTGGAATAATAAAATAAATAATAGTAATACAATCTTCGTCTTCGTCCTCCAGAAATAAGATCTTCAAACCCTGAAATGCTCAGACTGACCCGAGCGAATTGAAAAGACAAAACACTCGAGTCAGAACTAAAAGATCTTATGTAAATTAAATCAGGTGTAAATAATATGAGTGGAACGGCGTCAAAGATGTATACGGGATTTGACATCTTCTATCCAGTTTCTAACGTGAGTGTAGTAACATAGGAGATGCTCGAGATTCACATCTCCCAAGGATTCGTTAAACTATTTACTATGTAGTAATATTTTGCTATTATAATAATGTCTCTTAGTAAAACAAACTTACTTTTAAATGGCGTTAAGGCTTTACATTTTCCACCTTAACATGTAATAGTGCCAACAGTCTAAACAGTACTGTAATACTTCTTGATCGGGAGGCTACTAGAGGATACTCCATAGGTACGACACAAATCATACTCGTATAAGGCGCGCTAGGGTAGATGACATGGCACACAAGGCAATGCCAGGGTAGATATATCAATTACTATGCGGAGTGGTGGTGACGCATAGCGCGCAGCTACCGCCCACCTCGAGCCACACCCCCAAAATCAAAAATCAAAAGTGGCCACCGAATAAATCTCAAAATCAGAATATAGTGGAATGGCATCGAAGGAATATGTCCGATAAGAGAAGCTACCTCACTGGCCCGGAATCACTGCTGTTTTAGCCACCTTATGTCAACTCGTGGGAGTCGGGTCCACGTATATACCTCAAAGGAAATGCCGCCACCATCCTACTTCATTCTGGAATCTCCACCACGTACACGGTTGTTAATGTGGTTTTTGGATTTGGCAGAGAGTATGACAACTTCTGATCCTAGTCTCTTTAACAACCAAACGTTACTTTTAAAACCAGAATATAATATCCATTTCAAACCCATATAAATACGATATCATTTCCGTTTTAAAATCCAAATCAATATAATATCATTTTTATTTCAAATATATCCCTTTCCAAAATCATAGCACTTTCAATGTTACAATACTTTGAAACCAAACACTTGGAATTATAACATTTTCAAATCATAATACTTTGAAATTCGTAACTTTGAAACATAACTTCCAAAACTTAAATGGTTCAAATATTAAAATTCTTTATATAATTAATAGCTTCTTCAATTTTCACAACTCAACTCGAATTTCTACATTTTATATTTAACCAAATCCCAAATCATAATTCCAATTCAATTTAGTTTCCAAATAGATTATCCTAAATTTCTCGATTTCAAAATAGATTTGATCCACAAAATAAATATTCCAAATTCAATATATTTCAAACTTAAGTATTCAACAATTCAAAACTAAGTTTGGAAATTCCGATTCAACAATTTAAATTTCTATTATTTAGTTTTGAAATACTTTACGTAATAAATCCATTATCATTAAAATAAAGCTCAAATTACAAATAACTAAATATTTCCTTCAATTTATTTATACTTGAAATGTTCATTTAATTTTTCCCTAAATCAAAATCAAGTTATAAAATGATACCTTTAAATTTTCAAATTTAATAGATTTCACATCAACTTATTTGAGTTTAATTCTTAACTAAATTCAATTCCAAATAAATTTCAAATTTTTCTCCCAATCTTAATTTATTTAAACTATTACACTCTGTATTAAAATAAAATTTAAATACTTACCCACATTATATTTTACTAAAATCAAACTCTATTATTAAGTTTATTTTTTAAAAAATTTATACATAGCTTAAATTCAAGAATTTAACTATATATAAAATAATATTTATATAAAAATATGTATCTCTTTCCAAAACCATAGAAATCAATTTCAAACTAATTTATATATGGACCACAGTGTCTGTATATAATTTTCTATCCTATGGTCAAGTGGTACGGATATTTATCATTTCAATCTGCAATTTAAAATATAAATATGGTTATATATCATTTCAAATCGTAATCCCGAAAAAATAAAAATCTATAACAGCTTGCAGTTTATAACAATATAAAATACAACATTTATCACAATCATCATCCAATTCAATCAATAACATTAATAGAGAACAGATAATAAATAACAGGTATTTACTGATAGTTTATATTCAATAATAAATTAAATAACAATTTAACTGGCAGTCTATATGCAATAATAAATTAAATAATAGTTTAACACAATAAATTCAATTTAACTGAGATGATGATAAAAAAATTATGCCAAACAGTCACAAATAAATTTCTAATCACATCGTAAATCAATTTAACAAATATAAGAAATTTTAGAAGTTCTGAGTGGGTTAAAACACTCGCCCTTTTGAATTTAAATTGAATTAAATCCAATTTAAATTCAAAAATTGAACAGCCTCAGAAATCACCCAAACTAGTGCCAAAATGTTTAGAATTCCAATACGAACCTAGCGGACAAAACTGCGCATGAAACGTATCTCGTATGTGAAAGTTATCGTGATGTTTGATGTTTAAATTTCAAATTAAAAATTAAATGAAAGAAAAAAATGAACGAACAAAAGATTACCACGTCAGCACGTCATCTCGTTCCATCACCCAGACATCACCTAGGAACCCTAACATGCATGCTAGAATCAATCGCCTGCCGCCTCAGATTTGCTTCGCCGCACGTGCCTGGACTGCCTCTAATCGACCGCCGACCTCTCCTACGGCCCGTCGACCCCACACGATCAGCCACATTGCTTAACGGCGACGAATTTCCCAGCCGTCGCCATAAATACCGTAACCCTAATCATATTAAATCGACCAATCCGACCATTGAAACGATGAATGACCACCACCGATGAGTTGCGTACGATGACCTCCACCGCCCAGTACCCTTCAATCGACGATCGATCGCAGTTGATCGCAACAAAAAAGAACGGTATAAATGTAACGACTCGATATTTTCAAGTATTCGCATCCACTCATGCCAGACTTTAATTGCTCAAGATATCAGATTATTAATTTTTATTTGCCAAAACTCAGCATATACAGAAAATAAATCAACCACAGAATCACAGACATAGAGTAATATAAAATAATGCAGCGGAATAGATAAATAGTAGTTCATGAAGCTACTATATAAACATCAGTGTTAGAATTAAAATACAACAGAATATCTCAAATATAGTGAAGTCTCCAGTACGAAAGATGACTTCTCTGAACCAATCAACTGTAAAAGCCGGAAGTTGAATCTATAGTTGGATCTCCAAACGAAGTTCCGAACTCCAAAGGTGAGTCTCAAATGCTATATCACTCAGTCAGACCCGAGCGTAAAGAAAAACACAAAACACTCAAGTCAGGATTAACATTCTTATATCAATAAGTCCAACTCAAGTGAAATATCAACTGAAATACTAGTAACTTAAAGGATGTTTGGGATAACCATCCTCTAAGGATCCATGGAACTATCTACAATGTAGAAATATACATTATAACATCGTAATCATTTCAAATTTAATTACACTTTAAAAATCAAAATATCATTTTCATTTTAAATATATATATTTTCCAAAATATTATACATATTAAATAATTAATAAGGTAAAGTATTCGAAATTTCCTCAAACTTCACAAATTGCTTCAACATCAACCCTACTTTCCATTCAGATTTAATTCAATTTCAGTTTAACAATTTCAATTTGATGCAGTTTCTAGACAACCCATTTCAAATTATATTGATTTCAAACACTGATCTGAATCACAAAATAAACCATTTATATTCCAATATATTTCAAAGCTTTAATCTTAACAATTTCAAGCTAAATTTATTAGATTTTACAGGTCTTGATTTAACCTCACTATTACTTAGTTTTGGACTATTCACCAATTGGATATCTTTATATGACCTTACATTTCATCTTTATATATTTCCTTAAATTTCTTTAAACGTGAAATATTTATTAAATTACTTAAACCAAATATCAAGTTATAAAACTATATCTTAAATTCCCAAATTCAGTAAGTTTCGAATTGATTTAAAAATTCTTAATTTAATACAATTCCAAATAAATCTCAAATATATCTTCCAACCTTAGCTTATAAAACTTTTACAAAATCTATTTTTAAATACGGATTTTACTAACACTTAAACATATTTCATATTAATTAAATCAATCTCAATTAAAATTTATTATTATTAAATCTACATATAAAATAACCTTTATATATAATATTTTAAATAGTATTTAATAAAACCCATATATTTCCTTTCAAAACCATAGAATTCATTATCAAAATATTTATATATAGACCACGGTGTCGGTATGTAAATTTCTTTTCTATAGTCAAGTGATATGAATATTTATCATTTCAATCCGTAATTTAAATATGTACGGGTAGATATCATTTCAACCCGTAATCCTAAATTCAATTCAATGAAAATCACTTGGGTCTATCATTTCAACCCTCAACGATTTTCACCTATTCTAAAGTCCGTTCGGATATGTATCATTTCAACCCATTGTGAACTCTAGACTGATTGGGAGTATGCAGAGTGATAACCGACATGATAATAATATAACATGCATATACCATCAATATAAATAACAGATAATGGTGTCAGATGACACAGGTTAACAGATATAGGTAACAGCATATATAGCAATGTAAATAACTAACAGTAGCATATTTCAATTGTCCTTTCAATTGAAATCAAATTTAATAAATATAAGAACATTAATCGTGAGTGATTGCTCACCTTTCAAGGCTAGAGAGATTTTGACAAGTGAAATCGGTTATGAATCCAAGCACGAATTTCGAATGTAACGACCCGTATTTTACGTATCGAAAGATCGTAAAACCGTTGTTATTAGGTCGTTAGTGTTGTTAAGTCGTCAAGAGTTTAGAGTCGACCAAAGCTTAAGTCGTCCAGAGGTTAGGTCGTAGAAGTTCTTGAGTGTTGAGCGAACTAAAGATAAGGCAGAGCGACTTAGGGGGTTGGAGCGACTTAAGGGAGTTAACGACCTAGTAGTTAGCGGCTTAAGAGAATTAGCGACATAGGAAGTTAGCGGCATAAGAAGCTAACGACTTAAGGGAGGTAGGTCGCTAACGACTTAAGGGAGGTCGGTCGATTGAGCGACCAAAGGAGGAGAGCGACCTATGTTAGATGCCATGTAGAAGTTAGGTCGTAAACGACCTAAGTTAGATTCTGTGTAGTTAGGTCGTGGACGAGATAAGGCTTAGGTCGTAGGTCACGTGAAGGCGAAGGTGTTAGGTCGCGTAAAGGGTTAAGACGTTAGGTCGTGTGTGTAGTTAGGCCTGTAAGGGCTTAAGCAGCCAAGTCGTTAGGTCGGCAATGTTGTTAAATCGTTAGGTCGGCAACATCGTTAGGTCGTGCTTGTGTTAGGTCGTTGAGTCGCGTGAAGGCTTGAATGTTAGGTCGCGCATATACTCGAGTTGATAGGTCGTAGGTCGTGGGGTTTCGTTAAGTCGTGAGCGACTTAAGGGCGAGCGACTTATGGGTTCGGCCTATAAATACACGGGTTAGCTTCATTTTTGGGATCCGGATTTTGAAGCGACGAAGTTCTGCCATTTTGAGAGCTCGAGTACTACACTTCTTCACTTCTTATCTCTTCTTTAATATAGTGCTTCCTTCCATCCAAATTGAAGATCATATCGAAGATCCAAGAGCTTAGATTGAAGATCTCCATCCATTGAAGAGAGATTTCATCGTTTGAAGCGGAATTTTGGTGGATCGAGCTAGATCCTTCGCTATCCAGATCTGAAGTGTGTTGCTTTTAAGGTGTTTAGGTGATTCGGTGAGTGGTGGTTATCTCTCACACGGACCCAAAAGAGTATATTGGATTGGTGGCTTGATTTTGTGTTAAAAGTAGTGATTTCATGCATTTTCGTAAACCTAAGTATAGATCCATTGTTCATGAAGATCTGACATCCATTATAATACATGTTAGCCTATGTAAGTTCATCCATCATGTTTTAGAGATAATACTTATGATTCATGCTTGTTAGATTTGGACTCTTTATTTACAAGATTGCCATTTTAGTTATAATTGCTTTTAGATCATGTTTGAATGCTTAATTACTTGGATTAATGATTGACTTGATTGATTGTTATAAATTAGTTGATTAGTGGTTGGATTTGGACAAGTTGGTCTAATATGATTCAAAAACTAAGGGAAAGGCTCTTGAATAGGAAAAAGCTGCTCATGACATATGTGGCGGATGATAAAGCTCATATGGACAGATTTGATGATGATGATGTTGAGATGGGACTTTGCTATGATGAAATAAAGCAAGGCATGATGTGAAGTACTTTTGGTACAATCCAGACGGGATCATTCCAAGCATGTTGATAACTCGAGGGATGGTTCGAGTTTGTGGATAATGGTTGGCTCGAGAGGCGCTTGAGCTAGTATGAGAATAGTTGTTGAGGAGGATGACTAGAAGGCTGAGATTTCATCGTTATTGAAGGTTCTAGCAGACTCAAAGCAAGAGTACGCTGGGCAGATTCGATAGTCCCAAAAGATTACAGTTGGTGGTCGAGTACTCTGGGCAGATTCGATAGTCCTAGGCACGGGCTGCGACGACGTGCGGAGTTCTGTCTAGAACCGGGGTTACCATTAGCCCTTGACGGACGGCTGAAAGAATGTTCCGGTCATTCAATTAACGATGGTATCGAAGCAATGATAACAGTGATAGCCAGAGTCATGGATGTTTGGATGTTTTGGTTGTATCGTCATTCAGTCTCAAGAGCGATGTTTTCTGGATGCTTATCTGATCTTGGTTTAGGCCTTGGGGGTTTGTACTTGGAAAACACCGACCTTGACTCGAGTGGTAATTGCTTTACTTTAAATGTCTGATTTGCTATGTTTACTTCTGCTTAGTGTGTCTGGGTGCTATCACTGTAGAAAGAGGTGGAGTGGGAGGGTTGGGTTCCTATTCCTTTTACCTTTATGCTCTTTTGGTATGTTGTTAGTTAATTTACCGCTCACTAAGACTGTTGTCTGACTCAAGGTTTTATGTTCAACTTTTATTACCTTGGGTTGTTCATCCATTTTGGGATGGGCAGACTAGGTAGCAGGTGATAGGTGTTGTTCTTAGTGACCAACGATGCTGATGACAAAGACGAGCTGCAGACTTGCATATTATTTTCTTACTATATGTACAGGATGTTCCGCTGCTTGTATATTCTCTGAGTGATATGTAGTGAGGCTTGATGTATTGACTATTCAGATTTTTGTATCAAACTACTATGAGGCTTATGTGACAAGATTCTGTTTTATGGAACTTCACTATATATATTTCCTATCGTATTTTACCCATGCGCTGTGAGTAATACGATAGACTCCGCTGTTTTTACCTTACCTTGATGATCATCCATGGCTGCCTGACACATTTTACAGTGCACTATTTCCTTGTTTGGTGCAGGAGTCATGAGCGGTCGTCACATTTGGTATCAGAGCTTTGGTTAATCGATTTTAGCCAACGCTCGCTGACGTAAGAGAGACGTGATTGTATTTTGATGGATGATTACTATATATAATATAGTGGCTTAGAAAGATTTGAAACTCTTATGCAGTTGTTTCTCAAGGTGCACTAATCATATTTTTATAGATATTAAGAATGAGTCGAAGAGGGAGACCAGCTTCTAGGGAAGGTCGTGCTGCTGAGGGGGCTGCTGAGTATGCTTCTATGTTCGAGGCTATGATGACTTCGATCATGAGGAGGATGCCAGCTCCGGGGCCATCAGTAGATGTTGGAGTTCAAGTTCAAGCTCCAAGACCGATGGATTTTGCTAAGTTGTGTAAAGACTATACTGCTCTTGGAGGGAAGGTTTTCTTGGGAACAGAGTCAACCATTGAAGTCCAGAGATGGATAGATGCTTGTTGAAGAATCGTTGGTGATTTGGGAATTGAGGATGCAACCAAAAGGAAGCTCGCATCAAGACAGCTTCAAGAGAGAGCTTCTGACTGGTGGAACTCTATCACCATTGATACTCCGGAGGAAGAAATCTCTTGGGAGCAATTCCAAGCCAGATTTGAAGCTAAGTTCATTTCTACAGCTCAGAAATCTGTTCTGTTCAAGAAGTTTGTGGAACTCAAGCAAGGAGGAAGACCAGTCCTTGAGTATGTTTCTGAGTTTGAAGCCTTGTCCAAGTATGCCCGGTCGTATATTGAATCTCCATATCAGAAGAACGAGAAGTTTGTGACAGGCTTGGACATTTATCTTGGGAGGCAGTTGGTGGATCATCTGGACGATCCATTTGAGAAGCTTGTGGAGTAGGCTCTCAGGCACGAGAATCTATTTCCTAAAGAAGGATCTGTTGTTGGTGTGACCAAGGAGGAGTCTAAACCACAGCAAGGTGGAAACAAGAAGAGGAAGCAGCAGCAGCAGTAGAAGGGTAAGGATGGCCAGAAGAAGACAAAGGGTGAAGTGACCTGCTACAACTGTCAGTAGAAGGGCCATTTATCCAAAGATTGTAAGAATCCAAAGGTGTCGGTGAAGTGCCATAACTGTGACAAGCTGGGGCATATTAAGAAGAATTGTCCAGAACCGAGGAAGGACAGACAGGTTGTGCAAGCTTATGCTTTGGGGGCTGTGCCATCATCTTCAAAAGCTCCTACTACGGAAGAGAAAGGAAAGAGTGTGGTGGTACAAGGTACTCTTTCCATTTGTGGTGTTCCAGTTAGAGTGTTGTTCGATACTGGGGCGTCGCATTCTTTTGTTTGTAATGAACTTGTATGCCGGTTGGGTTTAGAACCGGATATTGTTGATAGACCATTGGTTGTGACTAATCCAGTTGGGGGTTCGTCATGTCTGTGTATGTTATGTCGTGGTCTGGTTGTATCGAGTCATGATTGCTCTTTTGTTTGTGATTGTTTTGTTCTGAACTTTGAGGGGTTTGGAATTATTTTGGGTATGGACTGGCTTAGGAAGTATGCGGCAAAGGTTGATTGTAAAAGGCTGGAGGTGACAGTCGAGAATGTGGAGGGCGAAAGGTTGTGATACGATGTAAGCATGAGGAAGGCATCTTCATGAGCTTCATGTATTCGCTGGTTGTTCCATGGGATGGACTGTCATCGGTTCCAGTCGCAAAGGGATTTGAGGATGTCTTTGATGAGGTCAAAGCGGTTACCGCCGCATAGAGAGATCGAGTTTCGCATCGATCTAGTTGAAGGAGCCAGACCTGTTGTGATGCCTCTTAGGCGGATGGCACCTAGGGAACAGCAAGAGTTGAAGTTGCAAGTTGATGGTCTTTTACAGAAAGGATTCATTCGGCGTAGTGTGTCCGAATGGGGTGCACCAGTTGTGTTTGCAACCAAAGAAGATGGATTGTTGAGGTTGTGTGTGGATTATCGTGAGCTGAATAAAGTGACTAAGAAGAACAAGTATCCATTGCCGAGAATAGATGACTTGTTTGATCAGCTTCACGAAGCCAAGGTGTTTTCTCAGATGGATTTGGCCATGGGATTTCACCAATTAAGAGTGGCAAAGGATAATGTGCTGAAGACTGCCTTCAGGACACCGTTTGGTTTCTTTGAGTGGCTGGTAATGCCGTTTGGATTGACCAATGCACCAGCATATTTTGTGGATCTTATGAATAGAGTGTTCAGGGATCAGTTGAACAAGTTCGTACTAGTGTTCGTGGATGATATTTTGATTCATTCAGTAATGAAGAAGAGCACAAGACGCACTTGCATATTATTTTGGAAACCTTGCGGAAACATCAGCTGAAGGCTAAGTTTTCGAAGTGTCACTTCTGGAAGAGAGAAGTGAGGTTCTTAGGCCATATTATCTCTGGAAGTGGAATAGCGGTTGATCCCGCCAAGGTGGCAGCAATCCAGGATTGGGTTAGACCTAAGAATGCATCTGATGTGAGTAGTTTTCTTGGATTAGCAGGATACTATCGTCGATTTATCAAAGACTTTTCCAAGGTAGCTGCACCATTAACAGGATTGACGGAAAAGAACCAAGTATTCAGATGGGATGCTAAGTGTGAGCAAGCTTTCGGAATCCTGAAAGAGCGACTAACAAGTGCTCCCGTTTTGACTATTCCAAGTGGAAATGATGAGATGGTGGTTTACACCGATGCATGTGGTACTGGACTTGGAGCAGTGCTGATGCAGAAGGGTAAAGTTGTTGTGTATGCAAGTCGACAACAAAAACCGCATGAAAGGAATTATCCGACTCATGATTTGGAGTTGGCGGCGATTGTATTTGCTCTGAAGATATGGAAACATTACCTTTTGGGAGCTCGATTCGAGTTGTGTACAGATCATAAGTCATTGAAGTATCTTTTCTCCCAAAAGGATTTGAATCTTCGACAGCAACGGTGGCTAGAGTTTTTGGCATCATATGATTTTGGTATAGCCTATACTCCGGGAAAGGGTAACGCAGTGGCAGATCCATTAAGTCGAAGACATGCAGGATTGGAAGCCATGTTTTTAGAATGGAAGAGTCTCGAGTATTTTGCTGGATTTGACTTCAGGCCCAGATGTGAATTGGAACCTGAGATGTTGGCAAACTTATCGATAAGACCTACTCTTATGTAAAGGATTGGCGAGAGCCAAAAGCAAGACGATAAGCTTATCAAGATTATCCGTGATTTGGAATCTGGGTTGGACCCAGAGAAGGATAAAGGATTCGAGGTCGATCGAGAGGGTTGGCTTCGGAAGCAAGGACGACAAGTTGTTCCCGATATAGATGAATTGAGAGATGAAGTTCTAAATGAGAGTCATCACTCGAAGTTGACAATTCATCCAGGTGGAAATAAGATGTATCGGGATATGAAAAGAACCTATTACTGGGAAGGTGTGAAGAAGGATGTTGGAAATTTTATTTCCAAGTGTATGAACTGCCAGTTGGTAAAAGCCGAGCAGAAGAAGCCCAGTGGATTGCTTCAGCCATTAGAAGTTCCTACATGGAAGTGGGAGCAAATATCGATGGATTTTATCGATGGGTTACCTAGGACAAGAGCGGGAAATGAAGGGATTTGGGTCATCATAGATCGTTTGACTAAGAGTGCAAGATTTATTCCTATTCGATCAACTAGGACTGCATCGAAGTTGGTTGAGCTGTATATTAAGTGGATAGTTCGATTCATGGTATTCCGAAAAGTATAGTGAGCGATCGAGACCCATTGTTCACTAGTGAATTTTGGAAGAGCTTGCAGGAAGTTTTGGGAACCGAGTTGTGTTTAAGTACAGCTTATCACCCCCAAACAGATGGTCAGACCGAGAGAGTCAACTGAGTTTTGGAAGATCTCCTCAGAGCATGTGTTTTGGACTTCGAAGGATCATGGGAAGATCATCTTCATTTGGTGGAATTTTCGTATAATAACAGTTACCAGTCCAGCATTGGTATGGCACCGTATGAAGCTTTGTATGGAAGACCGTGTAACTCTCCAACATGTTGGTAGGAAACAGGAGAAAAGTTGATACTTGGGCCAGAAATGATTCGACAGACTTCGGATTGCATAGAGATCATTTGGCAACGAATGAAGGCAGCCCAAGACCGTCAGAAAAGTTATGCCGATAAGCGTCGTAAGGATTTAGAGTTCGACGTAGGTGATATGGTTTTTGTGAATATTTCTCCACTGAAGAATGTTATTCGATTCGGGAAGAAAGGAAAATTGACTCCGAGATTTGTTGGACCATTCCCGATCATCGAGCGAATTGGAAGGCTCGCCTATAAATTGGAGTTACCAGAAAAGATGTCGGGTGTGCACAATGTTTTTCATGTATCGTATCTACGGAAGTATGTGCACGACTCGAATACAGTGGTTTCTGCTGATAGCTGTGAAGATTTTGAGGTTAATCCAGTTGATAAGGGACCTCGTAAGCCGCTTCGTGTTGTGGAAACTGACACGAAACAACTTAGGAGGAAGGTAGTTAGGTTGCTCAAGATACAATGGAGTGATGATGTTAACGACTGTACATGGGAGGTGGAAGAGAGGATAAAGGCAGCTTATCCTGAACTCTTCGAGGTATGACCATAAAGTGTCGTGTCATCTCATGACATTGTAACTTGTTCTAGTCTTAGTATTCTGCATGGTAGGCTAGTAATTGGATGCATGGTTTGTTGGTTGCTATGGATGGTAGGCATGCAGAATAGTTTTTGGTTCTTGTTTGTTTGGAATTTCGGGGGCGAAATTTCTAAGGAGGAGAGAATGTAACGACCCGTATTTTACATATCGAAAGATCGTAAAACCGTTGTTATTAGGTCGTTAGTATTGTTAAGTCGTCAAGAGTTTAGAGTCGACCAGAGCTTAAGTCGTCCAAAGGTTAGGTCGTAGAAGATCTTGAGTGTTGAGCGACCTAAAGATAAGGCAGAGCGACTTAGGGGGTTGGAGCGACTTAAGAGAGTTAACGACCTAGTAGTTAGCGGCTTAAGAGAATTAGCGGCACAGGAAGTTAGCGGCATAAGAAGCTAACGACTTAAGGGAGGTAGGTCGCTAACGACTTAAGGGAGGTAGGTCGCTAACGACTTAAGGGAGGTAGGTCGATTGAGCGACTTAAGGAGGAGAGCGACCTATATTAGATGTCGTGTAGAAGTTAGGTCGTAAACGACCTAAGTTAGATTCTGTGTAGTTAGGTCGTGGACGAGATAAGGCTTAGGTCGTAGGCCGCGTGAAGGCGAAGGTGTTAGGTCGCGTAAAGGGTTAAGACGTTAGGTCGTGTGTGTAGTCAGGCCGTGTAAGGGCTTAAGCAGTCAAGTCGTTAGGTCGGTAATGTTGTTAAGTCGTTAGGTCGGCAACATCGTTAGGTCGTGTTTGTGTTAGGTCGTTGAGTCGCGTGAAGGCTTGAATGTTACGTAACGCATATACTCGAGTTGATAGGTCGTAGATCTTGGGGTTTCGTTAAGTCGTGAGCGACTTAAGGGAGAGCGACTTATGGGTTCGGCCTATAAATACACGGGTTAGCTTCATTTTTGGGATCCGGATTTTGAAGCGACAAAGTTCTGCCATTTTGAGAGCTCGAGTACTACACTTCTTCACTTCTTATCTCTTCTTTAATCTAGTGCTTCCTTCCATCCAAATTGAAGATCATATCGAAGATCCAAGAGCTTAGATTGAAGATCTCCATCCATTGAAGAGAGATTTCATCGTTTGAAGCGGAATTTTGGTGGATCGAGCTAGATTCTTCGCTGTCCAGATCTGAAGTGTGTTGCTTTTAAGGTGTTTAGGTGATTCGGTGAGTGGTGGTTATCTCTCACACGGACCCAAAAGAGTATATTGGATTGGTGGCTTGATTTTGTGTTAAAAGTAGTGATTTCATGCATTTTCGTAAACCTAAGTATAGATCCATTGTTCATGAAGATTTAACATCCATTATAATACATGTTAGCCTATGCAAGTTCATCCATCATGTTGTAGAGTTAATACTTATGATTCATGCTTGTTAGATTTGGACTCTTTATTTACAAGATTGCCATTTTAGTTATAATTGCTTTTAGATCATGTTTGAATGCTTAATTACTTGGATTAATGATTGACTTGATTGATTGTTATAAATTAGTTGATTAGTGGTTGGATTTGGACAAGTTGGTCGAAGATGATTCAAAAACTAAGGGAAAGGCTCTTGAATAGGAAAAAGCTGCTCATGACATATGTGGCGGATGATAAAGCTCATATGGACAGATTTGATGATGATGTTGAGATGGGACTTTGCTATGATGAAATAAAGCAAGGCATGATGTGAAGTAGTCTTGGTACAATCCAGACGGGATCATTCCAAGCATGTTGATAACTCGAGGGATGGTTCGAGTTTGTGGATAATGGTTGGCTCGAGAGGCGCTTGAGCTAGTATGAGAATAGTTGTCGAGGAGGATGACTAGAAGGCTGAGATTTCATCGTTATTGAAGGTTCTAGCAGACTCAAAGCAAGAGTACGCTGGGCAGATTCGATAGTCCCAAAAGACTACATTTGGTGGTCGAGTACTCTGGGCAGATTCGATAGTCCCAGGCACGGGCTGCGATGACGTGCGGAGTTCTGTCTAGAACCGGGGTTACCATTAGCCCTTGACGGACAGCTGAAATAATGTGCCGGTCATTCAATTAACGATGGTATCGAAGCAATGATAACAGTGATAGCCAGAGTCATGGATGTTTGGATGTTTTGGTTGCATCGTCATTCAGTCTCAAGAGTGATGTTTTCTGGGTGCTTATCTGATCTTCGTTTAGGCCTTGAGGGTTTGTACTTGGAAAACACCGACCTTGACTCGAGTGTTAATTGCTTTACTTTAAATGTCTGATTTGCTATGTTTACTTCTGCTTAGTGTGTCTGGGTGCTATCACTGTAGAAAGAGGTGGAGTGGGAGGGTTGGGTTCCTATTCCTTTTACCTTTATGCTCTTTTGGTATGTTGTTAGTTAATTTACCGCTCATTAAGACTGTTGTCTGACTCAAGGTTTTATGTTCAACTCTTATTACCTTGGGCTGTTCATCCATTTTGGGATGGGCAGACTAGGTAGCAGGTGACAGGTGCTGTTCTTAGTGACCAACGATGCTGATGACGAAGATGAGCTGGAGGCTTGCATATTATTTTCTTACTCTATGTATTGGATGTTCCGCTGCTTGTATATTCTATGAGTGATATGTAGTGAGGCTTGATGTATTGACTATTCAGATTTTTGTATCAAACTACTATGAGGCTTATGTGACAAGATTCTGTTTTGTGGAGCTTCACTATATATATATATATATATATATATATATATATATATATATATATATATATATATATATCCTATCGTATTTTACCCATGCGCTGTGAGTAATACGATAGACTCCGTTGTTTTTACCTTACCTTGATGATCATCCATGGCTGCCTGGCACACTTTACAGCGCACTATTTCCTTGTTTGGTGCAGGAGTCATGGGCGGTCGTCACAGCGAATGAAGCAAGATGGACACGATTCGACGAACGAAGCTGATAAATATGAATTGACGGAATCAAATCAGAACTGGATTGATGATGATAAATGGTATAAGTGAACTGATATAAAAATATGTATATATATATATAACTATTTACATATACAAAAAATATTCTAAATTTAAACACATTTTATACTAACTATATATAAACATTTCAAACTCATTGGTTTAAATTGAACACATACATAGTATATTTAAAATCAACTTAAGTGTACATACATGCGGTGGACATATATGTGACGAACCGAATTTTTTTAAGCAATTTAAATTGGAATATTTAATTGATTTGGAATATTAAAAATTTTAAATTTTTAACTTGAATTTCAAATATCAATATTTATTGGATAATTAATTGTTGAATTTAATTATTGGGAATTGGGTAAAATGTGAAATCTGGAATTTTAAGCCTGTTAAAAATAATTTGAAGGCTTGTAAAATTTATATTGATAATACTGAAGATAATAGAAGTCGTAAAATTGAAATTAACAGTGGTTTGTTCAGTTTTAAAATTTTATTGTTTAAATTGAATTTAAAAATAGCCTTCCGGGGCACAGTCTCGGAATTCGACGAAACTAGTTCCATTGGGTCCGTAATATTGAATTATTATCGGATTTCAATTTTCTAATTTTTGGAGTTGGCATGTGAGCGTACGATACATAAACGCTTTGAAAATTTAATTAGTAATAACTGATTCAGAATTAAAAAAATAATATTTTGACTAGTCATATACACTTCACGTCAGCCGTTATTCTCAAACACTCAAATCACTGTAGCTAGCCGACTTCTATACGCTACCTTTCTTATCTCACGCAACAGAATTAAGAAATGTTTAAAAGTCAAAAGAAAATAAAATGGTTGAACAATCCTCTTTAAAATTCAAATCGAATTCATTTTTCTACTACCGCTCGTTTGCAAATCTCAAGATCGATAATGGCAATCGATCCTCTTTCCATTTCAATTAATTTCAACACGCTCTTCATTCCTCAAATTCAAATCTTTTCAGAAATCATGTATGAATGAGATTCGTTCGAATCTGTGCATCGAATTAGGGTTTCGATAGTTTGGGTTGGGTCGTGACAGATAGTTAGAGGGTCGCGCGGTGGCTAGGGTTTCGGAGTGGGTTGCAAGCATGTGTGGTTTCGGTAGCGACGTTAGGAGGTGGCCAGGGCACTCGAGCGGGTTCTCGTGTGGACGCGTGGATAGCAGAAGCTCGAACGCGGGTTCGAGTTCGATGAAGGGTCGCGATCTTCTGTGTCGTCGACTGGGGATCTCAATGGAGGAAGATGGGTCGAGTTCGCCAATCGTATAGTGAGGGTCGCGAGAGTAGTGTTCTTTTTCAAGACTGTGAGGTATATTTTCAGTTGCTTTGTTTTGTTTTAAATCTAATGTTAATAAAGGTATAAAATATAGATACAGAAAATAAAATTTTTTACAGCAAAGCCAAGTTTTATATATATGTAGATTTTATGTGTAAATAGTAAAACAGAAAAAAAAAATGGATAAGGTTTTGAAAATTGAAATTTTAAATGTTGAAGAATTTACATATAGACAGGTTTGAAATATAGGAATTTTAGGATGTTGTAAAATCTTTATAAAATTAGGGTTTTAAACCTATACAGATATTTGATAAGTAGTTTCAAAGAAGAAGAAATAAAATAAATATACATCTCTAGATTTTTAAATATTACCAATTCATTTTAAAATTAATTGAATTGGTGACTAATTTATTTAATTAACTCATTTAAATATTGGGCTACTAAAGACAATTTGTTGAAGAAAATTTATTAGTTTAAAATTTTTAAATTTACTGGTCTATGTTAAAAATAAATTAGTAAGGTGATTAGTTTGATCTATTAACATATTTAATTTATTTTAGTTTCTAAACTAAATTTTTAAATGAAAATTAGTCTAAATAAAATTATGTGTTAATTAAATTAAAGTTAGCAAATGGAAATTACTGGTTCGATTTATGTGAATATTAACAAAATGAATCCAATATTTATGTGAATGGAGGTGGGTTGCAAACAGCAATAAAGAGATGAGTTAATCTCACTCAGTTAATTTAAAATAAAATTTAAATGATTAAATTTAAATAATTGATTGAATGGTTGAGTTTGATTTATGTGCTATAGTACGGTAATTTTGAAATTGGCATATTATATTGTGCTAACATCTGTGGATGCAGGGAAAACAGGTTGTAGGGATCCAACGGGACCCCTCAACATTTATTATTTATTATTCTCTATTGTGATTACTTGTTATTCTATGATAAACATATTAGAATATTGAATGTTATGATTTGATTGAATATATTTGGGTATAATGAATTACCAAAAATATATAAATTGGACTTTCGAAAGAAAATAAAGGAAGTAAAGTTGTAAACGAAATAATCTTAGAAAATTTAATAAAATTAGAATGAACTGAAAAGAAATGGAAGTATGTTAAATACTAATAAATAACTTCGAGTATGAAAAGAAAAGGGTTTGAATAAACTATAATTAATGAATTGTAAAATTATGTGATATTAAATTAAATGAATAAAGAATTACTTTAAAACTCAAAGTTTTAAATTTATTTAAAGGAATCAGAAGTAAACTAAGAAATCTAAATTGATATTTCAATTAAAGTTTTTAAATCATAATTAAGGAATAAAATCTGAAATTAAAGGATTTTTGAATGAATGAAGTAAATTGGAAATTAATTTGGAAATTGATTTAAGTATTTGAAATTCGATATTTGGAAGAATAAATTCAAGGTGGGAATTTATTAAAGGTATGAGAAAAATTGTTTAAAAATAAATAGTGATTTATTTTTAAAGGTTGTGAAGAGAAGTATATTTCTCTAGATAGCCAAGTACGTTTTCAAAGTAAGTTTCTAAATATAAAATAAAGGTTTTAATGTTGTTTTACAAGGTATGTTCTTGGAAATTTATTATTTCTAAATGTTAAGTTCTAAGTAAATATTATTCAAATCTATTACCGTAGTAATAATTTATTAAGAGTGACCTAGTAATTCTGTTTTAAAGGTGAAAACCTAGTTTATATTTATAAGTAACCTTATTTCAAATATTCATATAGTATATATTTTTAATCAATTATTGAAGTAGTTTTAATTTAAATATTTTAAAGTAAATTCTAAAGTAAGTAATTTGTTAATCTATTATCGTAATAATTATTTAAAGAATGATTTGGTATTTTGTTTAAAGAAGAAAATTTAATGTATAGTTATAAGGTAACCTTATTTTAGTTATCTCTAAAGTATTATTATAAATTAAGTATTAAAGTAAATTTTTCTAAATTAAATGTTAAATATATTTTACAATAAAGTGTTTTTAAATTATTTTTAAAAATCTAAAGTTTTGTGCTTGGTGATTCCAGTGGAAATAGAAATACTTGGAATTTATTCGGAGAAAGGAAGATAGTTTTGAAAAACTGTTTTCAAAAGGGTTTGAAAAGGTGAAAATATATCTTGTGAAGATATTTTCGGGGTTAATAAATTATTTGGAAAATTATTTATTACTGAATGGTTGTTTGGAATATAAATTGATAGTTAAATCACCGACTATCAATATTGGACAAATGCGTTGATCGTTTCGAAGAGAGCGGGATCGAGATTTATTTCTCGAAAACTATTTCGATCCGGTTTGTACGTTTCGTGGAAACGAATTTGGATTCGAAGATGGAGCAGTGAAGTGCAAGGGCTAATCGCTACTAATTCTTAGGATATTTCCAAAATGGATGTAGTAGGAATAGTGCCTTCGGTTCCGTTCGAACCCGGGACGGACTTGTATGGATGAATGCTTGCGAAACATCGTCAGGTGGACGGTGCGCATTCTAAGGGATATATTCATAAAAAGGTAATGCTTAGCCTCAAGCCTCATCAAATGGGAATGACCGATAATCAGGGGTTATGCAGCAGGCTAGGTGGGTAGCACCCAAGCAGGGTGAGGTCATCCTTGTCTAGATGTTCCTTTTATTTCGGCTTAGTGGGCGGTTGCTAATCCCAATCGCGGGTTGATCTCACTCGAGATTATCCAATAAGGGATAGTCGCGGTCTTGTGTTGTAGGGGAGCGGGCGTACTCCTCGGTACGGTGATCTAGGCCCCGTACCATGGCAGGTGGTACCCCAGTGCCTAGTCATTAGTTGGAAATCCATTCTCCCTACGAGCCTTGTACGAGTTTTGTTTGTATTACCCACTCTGTGGCTAGTAGCTGGAATTTAATCATGTAACAATTTCGGCTATTTTATAAGTATTTGTATATAGACCCTATTATAATATCAGAGGATTTCTATAAAAATTGTTTTAGCTATCGTAAGGTAAAAACCCGACATGTTTATTTGTGGCGTGGTCTTACGAGATGCTTTTGTTTTTCAGATGATTTTTGGAACTTTAATAATCAATTGAGTGTGGTTTTCTCACTCTGGTATTCCATACTGACTCGGGTGTTATTTAACTGTAATGCTCGGGTCAGGCAGAGTATTATAGGATACAGGATTTGATGCTGTGGAGCTACTTACTCCCGTATTTGTTTATGTATATATTCCGCTATGTTGAGTAGTTGTGTATCCAGTTGTATGTTATTGATGTTGAGCTGTGAATGATGTACTCTGATAATGTAATATATAAACATATATATTTGATTTTTGAGTAAAGATCATTATTATCTATTATATTTTATTCCGCTGCGATGGTTAGATTCTGATGTTGTTTCTATTCTCTTCTTCTACCTCTTCTTCTTTAACCCAAACGATTTGTATTTCTGTGCAACTTGAATTGATTGTTGTATAATAGTGTTGACTCAAGGGGTACAGATTTGCAGGTCGTTACACTTGGTATCAGAGCTTAGGTTGGTGATAACCTTGGCTCTGGTGGGAATTACTCATTGAAATAGAGTCAATAGTACTCTAGAACGAGTTTGAGCGTATTAATAGATATGAGCGCGTATTTGTTAGTGAATATAAAATGGTTTTATATTGTGTTGATTGGTTTATTGAGTAGTTTATGGATTCTGGTCAATACGAGTAATTAACGTTATTGATAGGAATCTCTAAACACTTGAATAGAACAATTCGACACAATATTGTTTTAAATTAGGGTAAATGAAATAATTTTATCCAGATTATTTTTTGTATATAAAAATATATAATTTTTGTAAAGTATTATAGAATTTGGATGCTTGATTGTTAGGGAATGATAATATTATATTATTAACACTATTGTGTTGAAATTGAATAAGAAATTGGAAACTTATAATCAAAGTTGAAGAATAAATTTGTATAACAAAATGGAATTTGAAATATAGATTATAAATTTAATTTATAAATTGAAATAAACCTCTAGAAAAATTTGTAAATATAAACTATGAATGTGATTTAACATTGGAAATAAAATCCCATAGTAATGTTGAATATAAATTGGATGGATTTCAAATTTGGAATTTTGGAAAAGGGTTTAAATTCCTTGAATTTGAAAGTGGTTTTCAAAGGTTAGGGGAAATAATAGTGGTGTTATTTCGGGAACGTTTTTGAATTAGAATTGAATATGGAGAGAATTGGAATTTAGAAATATTTGAAAGGGATTTTAAAGAGATAAAAGCATTTAATTCTCTTTTGATCGCTGGAAAATAATTTCGGTGACGACTGCAGCATCTTCGAAGTTCATTTTCGAGTTTCTAGAAGAGAAACTGCTATGAAATTGTTTAAATTGGAATTGTTTGCGAACTGGGTTTGGTTTTGAAATTCAAAGGGATGAATTGAATGTGCAAAAGGATTTTGGATGTAGTTGATTTCAAAGGCGGTTTTGAAATTTTGGAAAATTGTTAAAACTCTGGAATCTTGTTTAAAATGTTATGGAATAATAAAATATATTGGCTAAATAAAATGTATAATTCCGAGTCAAAAGTAAAATGTGAATGATATTGATTGTAAATAGATGAAATATGAATATAAATAAGTTGTAACTTATAAAGTTTGGAAGTAAAATGAATAGGCCAAATAAAATTGTTTGTAATGATAATGAATATAATCCAAAATTTAAAATATAAAATAGATTGAACTCAAGTAAAACGGTTAGAGTGATTTTTGGAATAAAAATCAAATATTGGGTAAAATTTTAAGTAGACTACTTGATAAATTAATGGAATATGGAAATGGAACTCAAATTGGTTAATAAAAACTTGAGTTGTGAATCAATGATAGAATTTGAAGGTGAAGCTTGAGTTATTAATAGGAATTCAACTTAAGATTGTAAGTGAACTAAATTTTAGTTGAAGTTGAATGGAATTGATTTAACATAAAAATGATTTATATTGCAAATAAAAATCTAAGTAGAGATAAATTGGAAATGGCCTCGTTATGAAGTGAAAGGAATTCAGAAATAAATTATTGAATGTGAATTAGAATTCATATTGATTCAATGAAATATACTAATTTAATTTAAACAAATGGAGTTGGCAATGAACTCAAGTTAAACAAAATAGAGTTGAAATAATGATGGTTTGAGTGGTAAATAAAATTCAAGTGAATAAAAAATAAAATTGAAATGACTGCAAATGAATTAGAATGAGAGAAATTGACTATTAATTGAGTTGAAATCAAGTTAAAGTGGTTACAAGCTTACGTAGTTATTTATTCACTTGCATATGGTCAAATTTCGTAGAAATGAATTGTCATTTGACGAAAACGAGATTAAATAAATTCTATGAATTGATAGAAGTGAAATAAAACTGATTTTGAAATTAATTGAATTGAATATAAGCTTGTTTGGATTAAAAATAAACTGAATGTAAGAAATTGAATTGTAAACCTTTGGGATTATGAAATGGCATCAAAATTGATTGGTAATTGAAATCAATTAAGGATTTAAATTGGAAAGTACTTATAATATATATATAACTTGAGTTGTAAAGTTGAAAAAAAATACTTGACGAAAAATAAACATTTAGTGTGAGATTTAAATTAATTAGTAAGTGAAACTAATTCGATATTCAAAATGGAAGTCAAATTGAAATTAAATGGAATTGTATGGGCAAAGTGAATGGTAATGAATATAAACTTCAATGACAAAGTGAAAATAAATGTAAGAAGTATGTAAAATATTTATATTGAACTTAAGAAGAGAATAATGAATTTTTAAGTAAATTTGGTATTGAAAATAGGCTAAGTGAATAATTGAATTAAGGTTGAAACTGATATTTGTGACTGTGGGAATTGTGAATAAGGGAATAACAATCAAAATGAAAGTGAATAAAAAAGGAAATTGATATAATTGATAATCAATTGGAATTTATACGTAGGATGTACGTATATTATTTTATTCGCATAGTTATTTGATCTAGATTCGAGCACAGAATTTCGAGATGGTAATATCGATCCGAGTTAGGATTTTTCACTCGATTTTCGACGGCGAACCTGGATATGGAGTTTTGATTGATTCTATAAATTCTCTATCATAGTTTACAGCTATGCAAGGAGAATGACGGTTTCTGATCAAGAAACCAGATCCTAATCCGCACTAGAAGTCGGGTGGACGATACTAGTTCGGAGGTGAAATTGTGTGATCGAGTGAGCGATCGGATTTGGTATTGCATACGGATGATATATGTACATCATACGGGCTTAAATGGAATGAACATTGAAATTTTGGAAAGAAGTTAAATAAAATGTTTATGAATGTTGTGATTGTATATTATTGTTAAACAGGATATGCAGGTATGAAAAAGGGGAAGAAAAATTGGTTTTGATTTCAGATAATAAATTAGAATTGCTCGACAAAAAGGTATGTGTTTAAATTTCTGGATGAATTTGATTGGGTTTTTGGATCTAACCACTTGCTTTTTGTTTTCTTTTTGGATTGAGCTAGCCGCGCAAAGAAGACACTGGCGAAATTTTGCGGAAATTTAGGGAGTTAGAAAAATTTTGAGAAAATTTTGATAATTCAAAATTTGGATTTAAATTAAATTTGAACAGTTGAATGTAAAGTTATTTGGGAACTAAGGAAAATTTGGGAAGTTAGTAAGAAAGATAGTAGGTCTTTTATATAAAAGGATAGTTGAGAAGATGTTGAATTGTTAGAAACCGTTGGTTTCAGGAAAAAGTAAACGGGTTTTGGATCATTCTTCCTAACTAGTAATTTCGGGGACGAAATTCTTTTAAGGGGGGAGGAATGTGACGACCAGAATTTTTTTAAGCAATTTAAATTGGAATATTTAATTGATTTGGAATATTAAAAAGTTTAAATTTTTAACTTGAATTTCAAATATCAATATTTATTGGATAATTAATTGTTGAATTTAATTATTGGGAATTGGGTAAAATGTGAAATTTGGAATTTTAATCCTGTTAAAAATAATTTGAAGGCTTGTAAAATTTATATTGATAATACTGAAGATAATAGAAGTTGTAAAATTGAAATTAACAGTGGTTTTGTTCAGTTTTAAAATTTTATTGTTTAAATTGAATTTAAAAATAGCGTTACGGGGCATAGTCTCGGAATTCGACGAAACCAGTTCCATTGGGTCCGTAATATTGAATTATTATCGGATTTCAATTTTCGTAATTTTTGGAGTTGGCATGTGAGCGTACGATACATAAACGCGTTGAAAATTTAATTGGTAATAACCGATTCAGAATTAAAAAAATAATATTTCGACTAGTCAAATACACTTCACATCAGCCGTTACTCTCAAACACTCAGATCACTGTAGCTAGCCGACTTCTATACGCTACCTTTCTTATCTCACGCAACAGAATTAAGAAATGTTTAAAAGTCAATAGAAAATAAAATGGCTGAACAATCCTCTTTAAAAATCAAATCGAATTCATTTTTCTACTACCGTTGGTTTCAAATCTCAAGATCGATAATGGCAATCGATCCTCTTTCCACTTCAATTAATTTCAATACGCTCTTCATTCTTAAAATTCAAATCTTTTCAGAAACCATGGATGAACGAGATTCGTTCGAATCTGTGCATCGAATTAGGGTTTCGATGGTTTGGGTTGGGTCGTGACAAATAGTTTGAGGGTCGCGCGGTGGCTAGGGTTTCGGAGTAGGTTGCGAGCATGTGTGGTTTCGGTAGCGACGTCAGGAGGTGGCCAGGGCTCTCGAGTGGGTTCTCGTATGGACCCGTGGACAGCCGAAGTTCGAACGCGGGTTCGAGTTCGATGAAGGGTCGCGATCTTCTGTGTCGTCGACTGGGAATCTCAATGGAGGAAGATGGGTCGAGTTCGCCAATCGTATAGTGAGGGTCGCGAGAGTAGGGTTCTTTTTCAAGACTGTGAGGTATATTTTCAGTTGCTTCGTTTTGTTTTAAATCTAATGTTAATGAAGGTATAAAATATAGATACAGAAAATAAATTTTTTTACAGCAAAGCCAAGTTTTATATATATGTAGATTTTATGTGTAAATAGTGAAACAGAAGAAAAAAAAGGATAAGGTTTTGAAAATTGAAATTTTAAATGTTGAAGAATTTACATATAGACAGGTTTGAAATATAGGAATTTTAGGATGTTGTAAAATCTTTATAAAATTGGGGTTTTAAACCTATACAGATATTTGATAAGTAGTTTCAAAGATGAAGAAATAAAATAAATATACATCTCTAAATTTTTAAATATTACCAGTTCATTTTAAAATTAATTGAATTGGTGACTAATTTATTTAATTAACTCATTTAAATATTTGGCTACTAAAGACAATTTGTTGAAGAAAATTTATTAGTTTAAAAATTTTAAATTTACTTGTCTATGTTAAAAATAAATTAGTAAGGTGATTAGTTTGATCTATTAACATATTTAACTTATTTTAGTTTCTAAACTAAATTTTTAAACGAAAATTAGTCTAAATAAAATTATGTGTTAATTAAATTAAAGTTAGCAAATGGAAATTATTTTTTCGATTTATTTGAATATTAAGAAAACGAATCCAGTATTTATTCAAGGTCCAAATCTGAAAGAAAACAAGTCGGAATGGAGGTGGGTTGCAAACAGCAATAAAGAGGTGAGTTAATCTCACTCAGTTAATTTAAAATCAAATTTAAATGATTAAATTTAAATAATTGATTGAATGGTTGAGTTTGATTTATGTGCTATAGTATGGTAATTTTGAAATTGGCATATTATATTGTGCTAACATCTGTAGATGTAGGGAAAACATGTTGGAGTGATCCAACGGGACCCCTCAACATTTATTATTTATTATTTATTATTCTCTGTTGTGATTACTTGATATTCTATGATGAACATATTAGAATATTGAATGTTATGATTTGATTGAATATATTTGGGTAAAATGAATTACAAAAATATATAAATTGGACTTTCGAAAGAAAATAAAGGCAGTAAAGTTGTAAACGAAATAATCTTAGAAAATTTAATAAAATTAGAATGAACTGAAAAGAAATGGAAGTATGTTAAATACTAATAAATAACTTCGAGTATGAAAAGAAAATGTTTGAATAAACAGTTATTAATGAATTGTAAAATTATGTGATATTAAATTAAATGAATAAAGAAGTATTTTAAAACTCAAAGTTTTAAATTTATTTAAAGGAATTAGAAGTAAACTAAGAAATCTAAATTGATATTTCAATTAAAGTATTTTAAATCATAATTAAGGAACAAAATCTGAAATTAAAGATTTTTGAATGAATGAAGTAAATTGGAAATCAATTTGGAAATTGATTTAAGTATTTGAAATTGGATATTTGGAAAAATAAATTCAAGGTGGGAATTTATTAAAGGTATGAGAAAAATTGTTTAAAAATGAATAGTGATTTATTTTTAAAGGTTGTGAAGAGAAGTATATTTCTCTGGATAGCCAAGTACGTTTTCAAAGTAAGTTTCTAAAAATAAAATAAAGGTTTTAATGTTGTTTTACAAGGTATGTTCTTGGAAATTTATTATTTCAAAATGTTAAGTTCTAAGTAAATATTATTCAAATCTATTACCGTAGTAATAATTTATTAAGAGTGACCTAGTAATTCTGTTTTAAAGGTGAAAACCTAGTTTATATTTATAAGTAACCTTATTTCAAATATTCATATAGTATATATTTTTAATCAATTATTGAAGTAGTTTTAACTTAAATATTTTAAAGTAAATTCTAAAGTAAGTAATTTGTTAATCTATTATCGTAATAATTATTTAAAGAATGATTTGGTATTTTGTTTAAAGAAGAAAATCTAATGTATAGTTATAAGGTAACCTTGTTTTAGTTATCTCTAAAGTATTATTATAAATTAAGTGTTAAAGTAAATTTTTCTAAACTAAATGTTAAATATATTTTACAGTAAAGTGTTTTTAAATTATTTTTAAAAATCTAAAGTTTTGTGCTTGGTGATTCCAGTGGAAATAGAAGTACTTGGAATTTATTCGGAGAAAGGAAGATACTTTTGAAGACTGTTTTCAAAAGGGTTTGAAAAGGTGAAAATATATCTTGTGAAGATATTTTCGGGGTTAATAAATTATTTGGAAAATTATTTATTGTTGAATGGTTGTTTGGAATATAAATTGATAGTTAAATCACCGACTATCAATATTGGACAAATGCGTTGATCGTTTCGAAGAGAGCGGGATCGAGATTTATTTCTCGAAAACTATTTCGATCCGGTTTGTACGTTTCGTGGAAACGAATTTGGATTCGAAGATGGAGCAGTGAAGTGCAAGGGCTAATCGCTACTAATCCTTAGGATATTTCCAAAATGGATGTAGTAGGAATAGTGCCTTCGGTTCCGTTCGAACCCGGGACGGACTTGTATGGATGAATGCTTGCGAAACATCGTCAGGTGGACGATGGACATTCTAAGGGATATATTCTTAAAAAGGTAACGCTTAGCCTCAAGCCTCGTCAAATGGGAATGACCGATAATCAGGGGTTATGCAGCAGGCTAGGTGGGTAGCACCCAAGCAGGGTGAGGTCATTCCTGTCTAGATGTCCCTTTTATTTCGGCTTAGTGGGCGGTTGCTGATCCCAATCGTGGGGTGATCTCACTCGGGATTATCCAGTAAGGGGTAGTCCCGGTCTTGTGTTGCAGGGGAGCGGGCGTACTCCTCGGTACGGTGACCTTGGCCCCGTACTGTGGCAGGTGGTATCCCAGTGCCTAGTCATTAGTTGGAAATCCATTCTCCCTACGAGCCTTGTACGAGTTTTGTTTGTATTACCCACTCTGTGGCTAGTAGCTGGAATTTAATCATGTAACAATTTCGGCTATTTTATAAGTATTTGTATATAGACCCTATTATAATATCAGAGGATTTCTATAAAAAAAATTAGCTAACGTAAGGTAAAAACCCAACATGTTTATTTGTGGCGTGGTCTTACGAGATGCTTTTGTTTTCAAATCATTTTTGGAACTTTAATAATCAATTGAGTGTGGTTTTCTCACTCTGGTATTCCAGACTGACTCGGGTGTTATTTAACTGTAATGCTCAGGTCAGACCGAGTATTATAGGATACATGATTTGATGCTGTGGAGCTCAGGAGACGAGCAGGATGACGATACATAGTCCCGTATTTGTTTATGTATATATTCCGCTGTGTTGAGTAGTTGTGTATCGAGTTGTATGTTATTGATGTTGAACCGTGAATGATGTACTCTGATAATGTAATATATAAACATATATATTTGATTTTTGAGTAAAGATCATTATTATCTATTATATTTTATTCCGCTGCGATGGTTAGATTCTGATGTTGTTTCTATTCTCTTCTTCTACCTCTTCTTCTACCTCTTCTTCTTTAACCCAAACGGTTCGTATTTCTGTGCAACTTGAATTGACTGTTGTAGAATAGTGTTGACTCAATGGGTAGGGATTTGTGGGTCATTACAATATATGTATATAATATTAAAATTTTATACAACAGAAAATATACAACACTAATATGGTTTGTACACACATATCAAGTAAAATAACAACATATAATATAATTTAATCACAAGCTTGTACATATACAAAATCACATTCTAATTTCAACTCATACTGAATTAATATGTACACACCTCCCCAAAATGTTAAAATAAAATGTAAACCTAACATATAGTGTAAATATACCCATACCAAACTATAAATCAACATATAAATGGACTGATATAGGTAAGTTATATATGTATAAAATTTAAACTATAATTTCTAAAACTAGTATTTTTCCTCAAACTAATACTTAATCACTATATATACATTGAGGCTATTACACAAAACTAATTTAAAGATATTAACCAAATTTAAGTGAGTATTTCAAACATATAGTATACATGTTTTAAAATAAGTTGTATATAATATTCTAAACATATTATAACCCAAACCTTTAATACGATTACCGATACTATATATATACCCATCTTGTTTACAAATCTTAATGCAAGTAAAATCCAAAACAAAAGACAGAACAAATCAAATAAATAGTAGCTATATCATGTGAACCTTCCACGTATACCCTGCTTAATTCTAACGAACAGTACACACACATAAACTGTATAGTATATATGTATTTAATATAAACACACTTCATTATTTTTATGAGTATTATTATTATAAGCCAATAATATTATGAATATTTATATAAGGCATGGCAACCTCAATGCAAGGTTTCGAAACATATATGAAAAAAAACCAGCGCATGCTACGGGAGACACCCCTATAAAACATGAAGAGAAGGCCAATGTGACCCACTACATATGAACGTATAGATTTTATAACATAAATCCTCAAAGCAAAAATTTATACTATATTATATAATCAAAATAATTCTAAAACATGTAAAATATATGCATATTATATAACATAACAAAAAAATAATAAAAAAAATCTACATTTTGTGCAAATCATCACAATCTATACTTATATAAACCATCTATATACCCGAGAATCTGTACATAACATTTTAGGCATATATATATATACTCAGCATATATATATGAACTAAATAATTAACACAAAGGATGTACCTATATGCAGAGGAGATGCATGCAAATAGGAAGTGTAAGAGGCAGATCAATAGGCTACTCACGCCCAAGGTAGCGCAGGTCAAAGTCGAAGGGGAGTGGCGAGGTGATGGTAGTGACGGCTGCCTGCTCGCCATGGAAATAGGTGGAGGTTTCGGTTTGTCACAAGGAAACTTTAGGCGAAGTGGAGCACACAGCAAAGGGGAGTCCGCTGCTACTGTGCGTAGTGATGATCGAGTGAGGCTTCGGCCAGAGGTAGGGAGTTGGTGCGGCTTTTGGATCTTGCGCGTGCAGGTGGAGGAAGAAGGAAGAACCTGGCATGCATATGCTTCAGAACGAAGGTTCATATGAAAGCTTAATTTATATAAATATATTTTTCAAGGAGAGGCACGAAAAGAAAAAAAATGAAAGGAGGGGCAAATGAATTATGAATCAGAAATATAAATTTACAACAGGAATAGTAGATGCTAAGAGTTGTATTTCTAGGAAAATGAAAAGGCTAGAAGCTATATGGTTAAAAGACAGCGGGATACAAAGAGTTAGGAAATCAAAACCAATACGCTAGGCGTTACGCAGATAGTATCGCACACCGGACTCTGAAATTGACAATCAAATATACCATAGAGATCATCACGATGAGACAATCAAAACGGTATATATATATCAATGGTACGATCATCATATTAAAAGTCGATAATCGGTACCGAAAACGCTGCAAATCTGCCAGAAATAAGATAGATGGAACAATAACAGTCAAAATTTGGAGAAACGAAATATGAAGTCTTGATCAGAAGAAGATATGCAATTTTTCAATAGAAAAATATTCAGGTTCGGAAAACATTTTATTACCATCGACTTTTAACTGATATAAATTGAAATAAAATTACACTAGAATATAAACTTTCATATTATCAGATGAAAATTCACCAGTTGTTATGTTAAAATAGACGCATTTCAAATATCAAATTACTATTTCAAAATTTTATCGTTTAAAATTTCACAAAAATTTATACAAATAAAATTTAATAAAAATTTACAGGTCGTTACACTCTCCCCCACTCAAAACTTTTCGTCCCCGAAAAGGAAGAAGGTAGGAGAATAGAAACAAGCAGAAAGAAAAATAGACTGAAAAACAAGGTAAGACAACTAATTTTAAAACTAAGTAAATTTTACTTGAAATATTCATTTGAAAACTTCATTTGAAATTTAATTTTCTTTAATACTTTAATACCTTTCAAAACCTATTTGTAAAATTTCTTGCTTCCTTGTTTAAATAACACCTTTATAAGTATATAGAACTATTTGAAAACAATTATTTACATCATTACTTATATCTACAACGAAGCTATTGAAAATATTAAATCCATAATTTGTAGGTTCATAAATTTTATCTTAAGACACTTGTCAAATACTATTAATAATTCAATAATCGTCTACTTTAAATATGTTTTATTCAATTAATAACTTCTATATATTTATAATACTAATAATTTACTATTAAACCATGTAGTATACAAATAAACAATATTTTAAAGATAATATTCGAAAGGAAAGGAAGGTAGATTTGGGAAAACAGAATATAGGTGAATAAATAATGCTGAGCAGATAAGGTAGATTTGAAAGAATAGTATCGGGCACGAATAGTCAATTCAAACCATAAGAATTTCAATTTCAAATATTAATACAAAATTTCTTTATTGGAAATACTTTTATAATAATACCTTTATAACAAAATTCTTTTATATCGAAACAAATTTTCCTTTCGAAAATACTTTTATAACTCGATGTTTCCACAAGTTTTTCCTCGTTCTTACAGACTCTGCCATGCGTTGATCAGGCGCAAAGCTAGAGTTCTCCAGGTATTTAGTAGACTTATTCGAACACCCAGTGAAAATACTGGAAAACCTTTAAAAACAGATATGGAAAGTACAATCCAAACAAAACAACCAAACCAAGACATTGTCTTACCATGGATCGCATATACACAATGGTTACGTCTGGATCCCCCAGGAAACATTCGTATCTGTAAGCTATCTCAGCCCTGCGAATTATGTCATGATGACTAGTAGACCGTAGATACACAATGGTTATGCCTGGATCCTCCAGGAAACATCCATACCTGTAAGCTATCTCAGCCTGCGGATTTCGCTACAAAAAAACGACCTGCATAGACCGTAAATACACAATGGTTACGCCTGGATCCCCCAGAAAACATCCGTACCCTCATGCAATCTTAGCCAGGCGAATTACGCTATGCAGTCGCGCTCGTAAGACCATGGAGATCGCCATGAAATTCGATGGACACTCGAGCATCATATCCGAAAAAACAAAATCAAAGAGAATAATATCGATAGAATGAATCCCCAATGTGGCCACAAAGCGGATATCAAGCAGAAGGCACTTTCGATATCTTTACTTCGAAAATGTATATCATATGGTACCCTTTCAAATATCATGCTTATATAAAGTCCATTATATATAGAATTTCATTTCAAAATCTAATACTTTTCAAAATCAATAGTATATTAAATCAACTTCATACTTATACAAATCAATCTTATATAAGTTCAATAACTCCCAAATCAAATATTTAGTAAAACAAGGTTCTCAATTTCAATTCCTTTCAATATCAGTTCAGTTTCAAAATCATATATGATTTCACCAAATTATTTCTTCCCAAATTAATATTTTCAGTTTCATAGTTTCCAAAATATGGGCTTAAAAATAATCCTAGCTTCCAAATCATATAATTTACGTCAAACAACTTCATTTCCGAAATCATCATATAAATACTGGGTTTTAAATTCCAATCTATTTTTGAGACCAATTTTTTTTTAAGATCAATTATATCCAAGTGATTACCAAGTTTATAACCACCCTTTTAAAATCCTTAAACTATTATTTTCATTTTAAAAGAACCAATTTACCCTTTTGATATTACTTAAACTACATTTTATTCAAAACAATTCAATACTAAATTTGATGCAACGCTTACCTTGAATCGCGCCACCATATGTCGCAGCGAAGGCGAAGCCCTAGGTCGCTACGGTTTGGGTCGCGAGCTCCAGATCCCTAAGTCGCGCTCCACCATAAGTCGTTCCGTAAGATTCTTCGACCTAACCCTAAGTCGAGCTGCACCCGAAGGTCGTGAACGACCTATGCTAAAGACCTTAGATCGCCCCTTCCTTGAATCGCGAACGACATACTTATGTCGCCTCCAGCCTAAGTCGTTTATTCGCAGTACATCGCAAACGAAGCCGCTCCTTTCTGGGTCGCTTCCAACCTAAGTCGTAAGCTCCAGAATGCCTAGGTCGCGAACGAACTGTTGCTAATGTCACGAACGACCTTCCAGTAGGTCGCTGTTTCTTAGGTCGCGAAGAAGCTTAAGTCGCTCTGAGTTGCTGAAGATTTCTTTGGTCACGAGAATCTGTTAGGTTGTATGAGTTGCGTGATGTTACAAGTCGTTTGTTGATATTTTCTTAAGTCGGTTGTATTTTCTTAGGTCGTTTCTTTTAGGTCGCACGGCTTGTTAAGTCGTTTGCTTGTGATGTAATTTTTCTTAAGTCATGTGTTGAGTTGTAATTCCCTATAAATAGGAGTGTGTGTCATTTGTAAAAGGGGTTGAATTTTGCATAAATTTTGAGTGCTTTGTGCCTCTTTTCAAATTGGAAGTTGAGTGTTATCTCCTTTCTCCACTTTCGGCATTCGAGTGCGCTCGAATCAACGATTGTTGAAGTCAATTCACGGAATCAAGTGCGCTTGATCAACGTTCGAAGAATTGTACATCTTCTCTCACGGTATCGTGCGCGATCAACATGTCGAAGATTGCTAGAATCCGGTATCTCTTGAGATCAACGGTTTTGGGCATTTTGGGTATTTTTAAGCCATCGATTCCTATTTTCATCGTCACATCCATTTTCTGTTATATCCGCTGCGTCAGTTTGGTATCAGAGCTAGATTGCAAGAAGTTTGCATCAGTTGGAGAATTGGGTTTCGAGAATTTGAAGTTGGGAGATCGGATTTGCATTGTTGAGAAGTTTGGTGTTCATCGTGTTCATCATGAAGTTGCAACAAGTTGGGAGTTTCGATCCATATCGTTTTGGATCAAAGTTCGAAAAGTGTTTGAATTTTGCTCGTTGGGATTTTTACGCGCCGAAGTGGAATTTGAATTTTTGAAGATTTGTTTGAAGTTCAATCATGCCGCCGAGAAGAGCTGACCGTCATCAAAACATTGCAGATGTGTATAGGAGAGAAGATGCTGAACAAATGGAGCAACAAATTAGTGATAAATTCAATGAAAAGTTTGATGAAGGAATTGGTAGATTGGAGAGGCTCATGATGAATATGAACCCAACTAGACAAAGAACATCACCAGTGTCAAATCGGGGTGGAAACAGGGTTTCGCCGTCGGTTTCGGGTGAACAAAGAATATCGCCACAGTCTTATAGAGAAAGAAGAGAGCCATCCGTTTCAGGGGAAAGAGACGTTCATGGAAGTAGAAATGTTGATGGAAGGGATCGATATCGACATATGTCAGAGTTGGAAGAAGATAGTGAATATGAAAGTAGATCTTGTCGAAATCATGGCCAAGGGAGAAATCGAGTTAGAGAATACGAAGATGATCGTCGATGGGAGTTGGGGATGAAAATGGAAATTCCAGAATTTAGAGGTGGAATGGTTGCGGAAGAGTTTTTGGATTGGGTTTCAAATGTTGAAGAAACTTTTGACTTCAAAGAAGTTCCCAAAAATCGTAGAGTGAAGTTGGTCGCTACAAGATTGAGAGGGAGAGCTATGGCGTGGTGGCAACAGACTAAACATACACAGGAGAGAATGAGGGAATTCAAAGATTATTACATGGGAGAAGATGAAGAAGTTAATGAAAGCTACTTTCTTACCTTACAATTATCAGTCTCTAATGTACCAACGTTTGCAGAACCTGAGACAGGGGACAAAGACTGTTAATGATTATGTTGATGAGTTTTATCAACTGATTGCTCGAAATGACATCATGGAGACGGAAGAACAGTTGACCGCTAGATTTGTTGGGGGGTTGAGGATCCAGATCCAGGACATGGTAAATATGTTTGACCCTAGATCTGTGGCTGAAGCGCACCAGAAAGCGTTGGCTTGGGAGAAGCAGGGAAGACGAGAAGGTGGTGTGTTTACAAATTCCAACAATCAAGTGAAGGGAGCTAGTAGCAATATTACTGTTACAAAGTCTGTTACTAAACCGGTTGTCAATGAGGTAGCAAAGACCAATGTCAACAATAGTATCAAGTGCTTTAATTGTCAAGAATTTGGCCACTAGAGCAATGAATGTTCGAAACCGAAGAGGCGAGCTATGATTGCTGAAGCGGAAGGTGAGGATGTTGATGAAGTTTATTCTAGTCCAGTTAAGGAGGATGAACAGGATATAGCGTGGGGAGATGAAGGATGTAATCTAATGTTGAGGAGATCATGTTTGACACCGAAGCAGGAAGAGGAGGCTAGTTGGTTGCGGAGTAATACCTTTCAATCGACATGCACTATACTGGGGAAGGTGTGTAAATTTGTGATTGACGCCGGAAGTTGTGACAATATCATTTCTACCGAAGCTGTGAGAAAGTTGAAGTTGAAGATGGAGAAGCATCCAAATCCTTACAAGTTAGCGTGGTTAAGGAAAGGAGGAGAGGTGAAGGTGAATAGGCGAGTTCATGTTCCATTTTCGATTGGGAAGAAGTATAAAGATGAGATCTGGTGTGATGTGGTGGAGATGGATGTTTGTCACTTGCTTTTGGGAAGACCATGGCAGTTTGATCGAGCAGTGCAGCATGATGGTCGAACCAATAGCTACAGCTTTATGTTTGAGGGTACTAAGATCATTTTAGTTTCGAAGAAGAGACAGCAAGGAGAGAGCAAGTCAGAAGAGATTGAGGAGCTGAAGACTTTATTGACTTTGAAGGAGTTTGTTGGAGAAGTAGAGGAGAGTCCAGAGGTGTTCTTTTTGATTGGACATGAAGTTACTGAATCTGTTGATGTTCCAGAGGAAGTAAATCCAGTATTGGAAGAATTCAGAGACGTGTTTCCTGAAAAGTTGCCAAAGGAATTACCACCATTGAGAGATATTCAACATCAGATTGATCTTGTGCCAGGGGCGGCATTACCTCACAGGCCACATTACAGGATGAGTCCTAAGGAGCATGAGGAATAAGAAGGCATGTGGAGGAGTTGTTAGAACAAGGACGTGTTCAGGAGAGCTTGAGTCCTTGTGCAGTGCCAGCCTTATTGGTACCCAAGAAGGATGGGACTTGGCGGATGTGTACAGACAGTTGGGTTCTAAATAAGATCACTGTGAGATACAGGTTTCCCATGCTAAGGTTCGATGATTTGATTGATTAGTTGAGTGGGGCTTTTGTGTTCTCAAAGATTGACTTGAAGAGTGGATACCATCAGATTCGTATTAGACCGGGTGATGAGTGGAAGACTGCTTTTAAAACTAGGGAAGGTCTATACGAATGGCTGGTTATGCCGTTTGGCTTGTCAAATTCTCCTAGTACTTTTATGAGAGTGATGAACCCGATTTTCAGACCATTTATTGGGAAGTTCGTAGTAGTTTACTTTGACGATATCTAGATCTATAGTGGGAGTATGGAAGAGCATATCCAGCATTTGCGAGAAGTGCTGTTGATTCTACGACAGGAGCAATTTTATACTGCAACAAAGAAGTGTGTGTTCATGACACACAGTGTTTTGTTTCTGGGGTATGTTCTGTCGAAGGAGGGTATTCAAATGGATGAAAGCAAAGTGGAAGCTGTCAGGATTTGGCCACAACCCAAGACAATTACTGAAGTGAGGAGCTTTCATAGGTTGGTATCTTTTTATCGAAGATTCATTCCACATTTTAGCAGTGTAATGGCACCTGTAACCGATTGCATGAAAGAAAAGAAGTTCGTTTGGACAGAGGAAGCAGAGTTAGCTTTTGAGAAGATCAAGACACTTTTGACGACTGCACCCATTCTGGTACTGCCAGATTTTCAGATATTGTTCGAGTTACACACTGATGCTTCGAAGGTTGGGATTGGTGGAGTATTGAGTCAGAATGGAAGACCAGTTGCTTATTTCAGTGAGAAATTGATGTAGAATTCTATGCTATTGTGCAAGCCGTGAAACACTGGAGACATTATTTGTTCCATAAGGAGTTTGTTTTATATACTGATCATGAAGCGTTAAAGCATTTGCAAGGGCAGGAGAAAATTTCAGCTAGGCATGCGTCGTGGATTGCATATTTGCAGCAATTTACATTTGTTGTGAACATAAGTCGGGAATTACGAATCGCGTGGCAGATGCATTGAGCAGGAGGAATCATTTGTTGACTACAATGAAAATTAAATTGACAGGGTTTGATGTGTTACCAGAATTATTTGTTGATGATCCTTACTTTGCAAAGTATGTAGATGAAGTCAAGGAGAGAAGGACGGATGAATATGTGATGATAGATGGATTTCTATTCAAGGGAAATCGATTGTGCATACCAGAAGGAAGTTTGCAAATGAAGATTATCAAAGAGTTACATGAAGAAGGCCATGTGGGTAGAGATCGTACATTGCAGTTGATTTCTCAATCTTATTTTTGGCCGTTAATGAGAAAAGAAGTTGAGAGATTGGTGGAGAGATGCCATATCTGTCAAGTTTCGAAGGGAATAGTTACGAATGCGGGATTATATATACCATTACCTGTGCCTACCAGACCATGGATTGATATCAGCATGGATTTCGTTTTGGGTTTGCCTAGAACTCAAAGGGGGAGTGATTCTATATTTGTTGTGGTGGATAGGTTTTCGAAGATGGCACAATTCATAGCCTGTAAGAAGACAGCCGATGCCATCCGAGTTGCTCGGTTATTCTTTAAGGAGGTGTACCGATTACATGGGCTACCTGAATCTATTGTTTCTGATCGGGATACTAGATTTCTAAGCCATTTTTGGTTGAGTTTGTGGAAGATGGTCGGAACGAAGATGAATTTTAGTAGCGCTTACCATCCGCAAACTGATGGGAAGACGGAGGTGGTTAACAGGTCGTTGGAAAATTTGTTGAGATGTCTTGTGAAAGATAATGTGAAGAGTTGGGATTTGAAGTTATGTCAGGCAGAATTTGCACATAATCACGCTGTTAATCGAAGTACAGGATTCAGTCCGTTTCAAGTTGTATATTCAGCAATTCCGAAAGGACCATTGAATTTATCGATAGTTCCATTTCATAAAGGGGTTGTTAAGCGAGCTAATGATTTGGTGAATGAGTTGCAAGAGTGCCACAAAGTTGTTCAAGAACGATTACTTGCATCAAATGAGAAGTATAAACAAATGGAAGATAAGAAGCGAAGGAGTGTGAACTTCAGAGAAGGTGATTTAGTTTACGCCGTTTTGACGAAAGATCGTTTTCTAGTTGGAACTTACAACAAGTTGAAAGCTCGAAAAATTGGTCCAGTGGAAATCTTGAAGAAGATCAATGAAAATGCGTATCAGTTGAGATTGCCGGATAAAGTTCATACTTCTGATGTTTTCAATGTCAAACACTTAATTCCGTATTATGGGGAAATGCTTGAAGAGCAGAACGTGAATTCGAGGACGAATTCTTTTCAACCAGGGGAGGATGATGCAGCGCTTACCTTGAATTGCGCCACCATATGTCGCAGCGAAGGAGAAGCCCTAGGTTGCTCCGGTTTGGGTCGCGATCTCCAGGTCCCTAAGTCGCGCTTCACCATAAGTCGTTCCGTAAGATTCTCCAACCTAACCCTAAGTCGAGCTGCACCCGAAGGTCGCGAACGACCTATGCCAAAGACCTTAGATCGCTCCTTCCTTGAATCGCGAATGACATACTCATGTCGCCTCCAGCCTAAGTCGTTTATTCCCAGTAGATCGCAAACGAAGCTGCTCCTCTTTGGGTCGCTTCCAACCTAAGTCGCAAGCTCCAGAATGCCTAGGTCGCGAACGAACTGTTTCTAATGTCACGAACGACCTTCCAGTAGGTCGATGTTTCTTAGGTCGCAAAGAAGCTTAAGTCGCTCTGAGTCGCTGAAGATTTCTTTGGTCGCGAGAAGTTGTTAAGTTGTATGAGTCGCGTGATGTTGTAAGTCGTTTGTTGATATTTTCTTAAGTCGGTTGTTGTATTTTCTTAGGTCATTTCTTTTAGGTCGCACGGCTTGTTAAGTCGTTTGCTTGTGATGTAATTTTTCTTAAGCCATGTGTTGAGTTGTAATTCCTTATAAATAGGAGTGTGTGTCATTTGTAAAGGGGGTTGAATTTTGAATAAATTTTGAGTGCTTTGTGCCTCTTTTCAAATTGGAAGTTGAGTGTTATCTCCTTTCTCCACTTTTGGCATTCGAGTGCGCTCGAATTAACGATTGTTGAAGCCAATTCACGGAATCAAGTGCGCTTGATCAACGTTAGAAGAATTGTAGATCTTCTCTCACGGTATCGTGCGCGATCAACGTGTCGAAGATTGCTAGAATCCGGTATCTCTTGAGATCAACGGTTTTGGGCATTTTGGGTATTTTTAATCCATCGATTCCTATTTTCATCGTCACATCCATTTTCTGTTATATCCACTGCGTCAAAATTTCATATTAGTATAATTCAAAACAGTCTTATTCATTTACTTAACATTCAGTTTCAAACTTATTTAAGTCATATTACTTCATATTAAACATACAGAACTAAACTTATACACCTTATCAAATATTTTATACTTTTCGAAATTATTTAGCTTTGAAAATTAAACCTTGATTTGGAAGTGTTCGAACATTCAAAATAGTCAGGGAAATCAAATTTTCAATTTAAGAGTTGGAAATCAGCAACAAACAAGTAAATCAATTTCAATAGATATGGTTACACAAATCCGAAACTCAAGGACTGAACACCGACTCACTTCAAATCGTTTCTAATATATATAAATATATCTTTCGAAAATCAAATTATACTTCAAAATTTGAAGTCAAAATTGGCTTCATAAAATCACTCGCGTAGCAAAGCTACTAAAGTGGCCTTTCCCGACTCAGAAACCCGAAAATCAATGTCGATGATGCGTTCACTCATCACCGAAATTATTTTCCAGTGACATAAGTAAGTTCTGGACTTCTATTTTCTTGAAAACTTCTTTAAATTTCTTTGAAATCATAAGAACTCATTTGAAACATTTCTTATTCAAAACATACTTTTAAATCGTGTTATTATATAATTTCCAAAGTCTTAAAACCAATTTCAAAACACCGGAGTTCAATTCCTTGAAATTCAAATTCAAAACCCTTCAGTTATAAATCATTTTTATATAAGTTAATTTCTTGTATAGTTTTCAAAGTTTAAAATCCTTATCGATAATATTTTCTCTTTTATATATAGAATAAAATCATACTTATCAAAATAATAATTTCGGTATATAAAACAATTTCTAAAAACAAACCCGATTTTTTCCAAGGATGATTCGAGGATGGATTTCAAAACAAATATAGAGATTCAAATTAGAGGAACTCTATTCAATTAGAATTCTTATTTGATGATAGGCTCGATCGAAGATGAGATAATTAAATTTCAAAATAGAAGATTGATATACTTACATAAATCGCGGGCAACCTTAACCGGGTCAACCGTGACTTCAAAATAAGATCGGTGCATAATTCTGAGGCAAATCAGCATTCGATCGCCAGAGGTAGGATTCAACATAATAAGAGATTGCACTATCAAAATCGAGGGATATATAAATCTTCGGTGGATCAATGCCAATTGTAAAGGAGTTTCACCCCTTTACAAATCACTCAAAGATTGGTGTAATTGCCTATTCTTATAGAGATCATTCGAAATGGAGTTATAGGATACTCCAGAATCAAGAAACACGAATAGGAAGGGAAGATAATGGATTTTGAACCGTAGTGAACGTTCCAAAGTCTAAAGGAAAACCAAATCAAAGAGGAAGAAATTCAAGCTCGAACGAAAATGATTCTGCAAATAAATTTACTATATATGCTAAGTTTGCCTAGAGCCAAAGCTCGGATACCAACTGTAACGACCCGATATTTTCAACTATTCGCATCCACTCATGCCAGACTTGAACTGCTGAAGATATCAAATTGTTAATTTTTATTTCGAAAAAATCAGCATATGCAACAAATAAATCAACCACAGAATCACAGACACAGAGTAATATAAAATAATGTAGGGGAATAGGTAAATACAAGTTCATGAAGCTACTATCTAAACATCGGAGTTAGAATTAAAATACAACAGAATATCTCAAATGTAGTGAAGTCTCCAGTATGATAGATGACTTCTCTGAACCAATCAACTGGAAAAGCTGGAAGCTGAATCTGTAGTTGGATCTCCAAACGAAGCTCCAAACTCCAAAGGTGAGTCTCAAATGCTGTATCATTCAATCTGACCCGAGCATAAAGCAAAACACAAAACACTCGAGTCAAGATTAACATTCTTATATCAATAAGTCCAACTCAAGTGAAATATCAACTGAAATACAAGTAACTTAAAGGATGTTTGGGATAACCATTCTCTAAGGATCCGTGGAACTATCAACAATGTAGAAATAAACACTATAACGCCGTAGTCATTTCAAATTTGATTACACTTCAAAAATCAAAATATCATTTTCATTTCGAATATATCTATTTCCCAAATAGTATATATATTAAATAATTTATAAGGTAAAGTATTCGAAATTTCCTTAATCTTCACAAATCGCTTCAAAATCAACCTGACTTTCCATTCAGATTTAATTCAATCTCGGTTTAACAATTTCAATTTGATTCAGTTTCTAGATAAACCATTTCAAATTATATCGATTTCAAATACTGAGCTGAATCACAAAATAAACCATTTATATTCCAATATATTTCAAAGCTTTAATTTTAACAAATTCAAGCTAAATTTAGTAGATTTTACCGGTCTTGATTTAACCTCACTATTATTTAGTTTAGGAATATTCACTTAATCAATTCAATATCTTTATATGACCTTACATTTCATCTTTATATATATATATATATATATATATATATATATTTCCTTAAATTTCTTTAAACGTGAAATATTCATTACATTACTTTAACCAAATATCAAGTTATAAAACTATATCTCAAATTCCCAAATTCAGTAAGTTTCGAATTGACTTAAAAATTCTTAATTTAATACAATTCTAAATAAATCTCAAATATATCTTCCAACCTTAGCTTATAAAACTTTTACAAAATCTTTTTTGAAATACGAATTTTACTAAGTAAACATATTTCATATTAATTAAATCAATCTCAATTAAAATATATTATTATTAAATCTACATATAAAATAACCTTTATATATAATATTTTAAATCAATATTTAATAAAACCCATATATTTCCTTTCAAAACCATAGAATTCATTATCAAAATATTTATACATAGACCACGGTGTCGGTATATAAATTTCTATTCTATAGTCAAGTGATACAGATATTTATCATTTCAATCCGCAATTTAAATATATACGGGCAGATATCATTTCCACTCGTAATCCCAAATTCAATTCAATGAAAATGGCTTGGGTCTATCATTTCAACCCACAACGATTTTATCCTATTCTAAATCTCGTTCGCATATGTATCATTTCAACCCATAGTGAGTTCTAGACTAGCTGGGAATATGCAGAGTGATAGCCTACATGATAATAATATAATAGGCATATACCATCAATATAAATAACAGATAATGGTGCAGATGTCACAGGTGAACAGATATAGATAACAGCATATATATAGCAAGGTATATAACTAACAGCATCATATTTCAATTGTCATTTCAATTGAAATCAAATTTAATAAATATAAGAACATTAATCGTGAGTGATTGCTCACCTTTCAAGGCTAGAGAAATTTTGACAAGTGAAAAGGGCTGCGAATCCAAGAACGAATTGCAAATTAAGTAAGATGGACACAATTCGACGAATGAAGCTAATAAATACGAATTGACGGAATCAAATCAGGACTGTATCAATGATGATAAATGGTATAAGTGAACTGATATATATATATATATATATACATACATATATAAAACATATTCTAAATTTAAACACATATTATACTAACTATATATATACATTTCAGCTCATAGGTTTAAATTGAATACATATATAGTATATTTAAAATCAACTTAAGTGTACATACATGTAGTGGACACATATATATAATATTAAAATTTTATACAACAGAAAATATACAATACTAATATGGTTTGTACACACATATCAAGTAAAATAACAACATATAATATAATTCAATTACAAGCTTGTACATATATAAAATCACGTTCTAATTTCAACTCATACTGAATTAATATGTATACACCTCCCTAAAATGTTAAAATAAAATGTAAACCTAACATATAGTGTAAATATACCCATACCAAACTATAAATCAACATATAAATGGACTGATATAGGTAAGTTATAAATGTATAAAATTTAAACTATAATTTCTAAAACTAGTATTTTTCCTCAAACTAATACTAAGCACTATATATATTGAGGCTATTACACAAAACTAATTTAAAGATATTAACCAAATTTAAGTGAGTATTTCAAACATATACTATAGTGTTTTTAAATAAATTGTATATAATATTCTAAACATATTATAACCCAAACCTTTAATATAATTACCGATATTATATATACCCATCTTGTTTAAAAATATTAATGCAAATAAAATCCAAAACAAAAGACAGAACAAATCAAATAAATAGTAGGTATATCATGTGAACCTTTCAGTATAACTCATTTATTTACAAGTAATATACGTATACCCTGTTTAATTCCAATGAACACTACACACACATAAACTGTGTAGTATTTGTGGATAATATAAACACACTTTGTTATTATTACGAGTATTATTATTATTTTAAGCCAATAATATTATGAATATTTATATAAGGCATGGCAACCTCAATGCAAGGTTTCAAAACATATATGAAAAAAAACCAGAGTATGCTACGGGCGACACCCCTATAAAACATGAAGAGAGGGCCAATGCGACCCCCTACATATGAACGTACAGATTTTATAACATAAATAATCAAAGCAAAAATTTATAATATATTATATAATCAAAATAATTCTAAAACACGTGAAATATATGCATATTATATAACATAACAAAAAAAATTAAAATAATTTAAAAAAATATTTAAAAAAATCACTTTTTGTGCAAACCATCACAATCTATACTTATATAAACCACCTATATACCCGAGAATCTGTACATAACATTTTAGGCATATATATATACTAAGCATATATATATGAACTAAATAATTAACACAAAGGATGTACCTATATACAGAGGAGATGCACATAAATAGGAAGTGGAAGTGGCAGATCAATGGGCTGCTCACGCCCAAGATAGCATAGATCGAAGTCGGAGGGAAGCAGCGAGGTGATGGTGGTGACGGCTGCCTGCTTGCCATGGAAATAGGTGGCGGTTTCGGTTGGTTACAAGGAAACTGTAGGCGAGTGGAGCACACGGCAAAGGGGAGTCGGCTGCTACTGTGCAGAGTGATGGTCGAGTGAGGCTTCAGCTAGAGGTAGGGACATGGTGCGGCTCTTGGATCTTGCGTGTGCATGTGGAGGAAGGAGGAAGAACCTGGCATGCATATGCTTCAGAACGAAGGTTCATATGAAAGCTTAATTTTTATAAATATATTTTTCAGCGAGAGGCACGAAAGGAAAAAAAATGAAAGGAGGGGAAAATGAATTATGAATCAGAAATATAAATTTACAACAGGAATAGTAAAGTCCAAGAGTTGCATTTCTAGGAAAACAAACAGGCTAGAAGCTATATGGTTAAAAGACACTGGGATACGAAGAGTTAGGAAATCAAAACCGATACGCTAGGTGTTACGCAGATAGCATCGCACAACAGACTCCGAAATTGACAATCGAATATACCATAGAGATCATCACATGAGAGGATTAAAATGGTATATAGATATCAGTGGTAAGATCATCGTATCAAAAGTCGATAATCGATACCGAAAATACTGCAAATCTGCTAGAAATAAGATAGACGGAGCAATAACAGTCAAAATTTAGAGAAACGAAATATGACGTCTTGCTCAGAAGATGATTTGTAATTTTTCTATGGACAAATATTCAGGTTCGAAAAACATTTTATTACCATCGATTTTTAACTGTTATAAATTGAAATAAAATTACACTAGATTATAAACTTCCATATTATCTGATGAAAATTTACCAGTTGTTATGTTAAAATAGACGCATTTCAAATATCAAATTTCTATTTCAAAATTTTATCGTTTAAAATTTCACAAAAATTTATACAAATAAAATTTAATAAAAATTTACGAGTCGTTACATGAAAATTGTTCTCAGATTTCTGGATAGACAAAAGTTCAGATTAGAGAACGAATTACAAATTTGAGATGCCTCATCGAGAGCTTTAGACAGATATAAAATTTGATATGTATTGAGGAGTTTGAATTTTTAAGGTTGAATTTTGAATTGGAATTGAGTTGGAATTTCTAGGGTTTTAGCTATTGAGGAAGAAGAGCAATTGAAATTGTACAAACAGAATAGTGAACATAAGAAATAGGCTAGGGTTTATAACGAGGTATATATAGATAGGTTAGAAATAGAGATGAATGGACACGATTGGTTAGGACCGTTGAACGATAATTGGCCCGAAAAGCCTGTTCTGACTCCGGAACAAAATTGGGTCAACCCATATATCAAAATAGATGTTTTTAAATATTTTAAACGCAATGGAACTGGTTCCACGTTCAAATTCCATCGAATGAAGAAGTTATGCTAAAATCAAGTTATTTTAAATTGATTTCAATTAATTTCAATTTCATTGATTTCAAGGCGTTTCGAGCACGTACGATCAAATGACAAGTCCGGTCACTACGAAACTTGAAATCCTACAATAATTCACCATTACGGATCCGATGAAACTGGTTTCGTTGAAATCCGAGTCAGTGGCTAAAATTGCTATTTTCACATTATTAAATTATTTAATATTAAATTAATTAAGTCAAATCTTCAATTCCAATTCTATAATTAGCAATCTTTATCATTTTTGATTTCTTAAACCTTCACAATAATTTAGACAAGTTCATATATCAATCTTAAGTTAATTAATTTACCCATTACCATACTAAATTTCAATTTTAAATAAATTCACTAATTATCAATTGAAATTCCAATAAATCCATTTATTTGAATTTTAAATCTTGTTATTCAATCCATTATCACCAAATAGATAAAATTAACATTGGTTCATGGTTTAGTACATTAATATTCTCAAGTTTCATTTTAATCTCAATTAACGTAATATTTAAATATTTAATTTCAAATATTTACAATTAATCCAAATATTAAATTTAAATTCCAGTTAATTAATAAATCTTGATTTTCCATTCTTTTATTCAACCTATTATTATATTAAAATTAACATCATTACATCTCATTCCCATTGTTAATTCATTAACAGATTTCAACTTTTTATTTATTCCAGATTTAATTACCAAAATCTTATTAAATTAAAAAAATTATTATTAAAAATTTTGGGTCGTTACACTCTCCCCCACTCAAAACTTTTCGTCCTCGAAAAGGAATAGGAAGGGAAAAGAAAGAATTGAGTAAACAATACATCTTATTCAAAAATATTAGCTTTATAAACAAATAAATTTACGAAGTTAATTAATTTGAATAAATATACCAATTTATAACCATTATATCTTTTTATACTCAAACTAATAAAGTTTGGAAAACATTTTCAAAATTTTCCAAGTCTAAAATTTGCGGGAAATTTCGGCAGAGTCTCCTTTATACGGAGAGGCTCGGGAGAAAATATATATCAAATATAACAATATACAATATATATCTTCCAAAATAATATATCCCAACATGGGAAAAAAAATATAATAACACTATAAACTGTAATCCAAAAAACGTACCTATTAGTCGGGCAAATAACGCTTATTTATGAAACCAAAAGCAGTAGCAATTGCTTCCATAACCTGTATTTCACTTATATAATCCAAAAAGAGTTAATAATTATATAAAATGAAATATTTATGTTGTTTTAACCACTAACAAAAAAATCAATGTAAACAACAGTCATTCGCAACCAACAACATACACATCATATACAAATCAACCATTCAAGTAAAACAAAACAAATAGTTGTTCGGGTTCAAAAACTTTAAATTGTACATAATGGAAAATAAAGTATTAAGTGCATCTTTTACTCAACGGTCTTTGATGAAACTAAATAGATTATTCATACATCCAGACAATTTTAAAGTATCCTTTCCCAAACAACCATAAACCAACAAACAACAATTTCAAGCATAAATTAAGTTCATTCTTATAAATTTCATTTCACAACATTTATTGTTTATTCCTTTTTTATTCATACAATGATTCATCTTTTTAATTTACATTCTTCTTACAATTTTATTTCCGCTCATTCATTGTGTTTATTTCATTTATTTGCATTTATACTTGCATATATTCATTTTCATTTATTCACAGTATTCATCTTTAATTTAATTTCTTTGTATATCAATTCCTCTACTTAAGTTTTTTAATTACTTTCTTATAATACTTACTTTCTATCATAATTTATTATAGTAATATTTCAATTATAGCATAAGTTTATGACAATTACAACATCAAATTCTTATTTATTAAGATTTTTCATTGAATACTTTTCCTTACTTCAAATTTTACTTGTAAAATTTCCCATTACACTTCGTTTTAACATTTTAACTTTTCATAGTCGGTAAGTTATATATATGTTAAAGAATGCAATTGAAAATTGTACAAGTTTATCTCATTTATTTTAAATTAATTAAATATTCAATAGTCATATCTTTTGTTATATAGGTTACAATTTCGACTTTCTTGAAATTTTTATTTATAACCTAGCGCTTAATCCCTTATTTTAATTAGAGGTTCAATTATTAATTAGTTACATTCCATTTCACTATAATAGTTGAAACAATTAATTAACATAAACTTAAGAACCAAATACCGGGTTAAATTTCATATCATTTCAAAATAATAGATAGATGTATACACTTACAATTTATGTATCCAGTTATATTTAAAACAATTTGAAATTTTCATTTGTTTATCAAAATAATTCTGCAGTAAAACTACTACAGTGGCCTTTCCACTTCGAAACTCGAAAATGAATGTCGATGATGTGTGCACTCATTACCGAAATTATTTTCCAACGACAGAGAGGGGAGTACAGAACTTATTTTTTTTCCAAAGTTTCTTTGAAACTATTCTTTCAACTTATATTGAAATATTTTTATCAGAAAATACTTCTAATAATATTATTACTATATTCCAAAATCATTCGAAAGAAATTTTCAAAACCTCGAAACTTATGTTCTAAAATTTCCAAATCAATATTTATAAATTTCACTACCTAACAACCAATATATTACAACCAAATATAACCTTTATAAAAAAATTATTTTATATATAGAAAATATAATAGGCAAAAAAAAAAATCATTCACCTATATTCAAAACAATATTTCGTCGGTCTGTCCTGTTAAGTGTTTAGAAATCCTTATCGATGTCATAGCGTCCTATGCACCAACCAGAATTTATAAATACAAAACGGAACAAATTAACCCAATATCAAAACCTTTTATAACATTAACAAATACGATCTCTCATGTATATACTCTAAGTGACTCATCATAGGGTATTACTACCCGATTAATAAAGAGTCAAACCCCACAAAACGAAGGTTTATCGCTAAACCAAAGCTCTGATACCAGATGTAACATCCCGCCTTTTTGAACGCTTTAAATCGACGATAAACCACACATGTCAGACTCAAAACATACAAAAGGGCAAATTGTTATTTGGGGTAAATAAGAAAAAGGGAGAAAGAAAACAAAACAGAATCTTGCAGAGGAACGATAAAATATAATAATCAAATACAGTTCATAAAGCTGTTTTACAAAATATTTGATTATACTTATACAAGATAGAATCAGAGTTACACATACCAAAGAATAATAATTAATGCAGCGGAATAGTATGAATGCAGTGGAATAATAAAATAAATAATAGTGATACAATCTTCGTCTTCGTCCTCCAGAAATAAGATCTTCAAACCCTAAAATGCTCAGACTGACCCGAGCGAATTGAAAAGACAAAATACTCGAGTCAGAACTAAAAGATCTTATGTAAATTAAATCATTTGTAAATAATATGAGTGGAACGGTGTCAGAGATGTTTACGGGATTTGACATTTCCTATCCAGTATCTAACGTGAGTGCAGTAACTTAGGAGATGCTTGGGATTCACATCTTCCAAGGATCCGTTAAACTATTTACTATGTAGTAATATTTCGTTATTCTAATAATATCTATTAGTAAAATAAACTTACTTTTAAATAGCGTTAAGGCTTTACAGTTTCCACCTTAACACGTAATAATGTCAATAGTCTATACAGTACTGTAATACCTCCTGATCGGGAGGCTACCAGAGGATACTTCATAGGTACGACACAAATCAAACTCATACAAGGCGCACTAGGGTAGGTGACACGGCATAGAAGGCATTGCCAGGGTAGATATACCAATTACTATCCGGACTGGTGGTGGCGCATAGCGCACAGCTACCGCCCACCTCGAGCCACACCCCCAAAATCAAAAATCAAAAGTAGCCACCAAATAAATCTCAAAATCAGAATATAATGGAATGGTATTGAAGGAGTGTGTCCGATAAGAGGAGCTACCTCATTGGCCCGGAATCGCTCCTGTTTTAGCCACCTTATGCCAGCTTGCGAGAGTCGGGTCCACATATATACCTCAAAGGAAACGGCGCAACCATCCTACTTCATTCTGGAATCTCCACCGGGTACGCGGTTGTTAAATTGGTTTTTGGAGTTGGCAGAGAGTATGACAACTTCCAATCCCAGTCTCTTTAACAACCAAACATTACTATAACACCGCGATCTTTTCAAAATAGTTTATACTTTTAAAACTAGAATATAATATCCATTTCAAACCCATATAAATACGATATCATTTCCGTTTTAAAACCCAAATCAATATAATATCATTTTTATTTCAAATATATCCCTTTCCAAAGTCATAACACTTTCAATGTTATAATACTTCGAAACCAAACACTTGGAATTATAACATTTTCAAATCATAATACTTCGAAATTCGTAACTTTGAAACATAACTTCCATCACTTAAATGGTTTAAATATTAAAATATTTTATTATAGCTTCTTCAATTTTCACAACTCAAATCCAACTCAACTCGAATTTCTACATTTTATATTTAACCAAATCGCAAATCATAAATTCCAATTCAATTTAGTTTCCAAATAGATTATCCCAAATTTTTCGATTTCAAAACAGATTTGATCCATAAATAAACTATTCCAAATTCAATATATTTCAAACTTAAGTATTCAACAATTCAAAACTATGTTTAGAAATTCCGTTTCAACAATTTAAATTTCTACTATTTAGTTTTGAAATACTTTACACAATATATCCATTATCATTTAAATAAAGCTCAAATTACAAATAACTAAATATTTCCTTAAGTTTATTTATACTTGAAATGTTCATTTAATTTCCCCCTAAATCAAAATCAAGTTATAAAATCACACCTTTAAACTTTCAAATTTAATAGATTTCACATAAACTTATTTGGGTTTAATTCTTAACTAAATTCAATTCCAAATAAATTTCAAATTTTTCTCCCAACCTTAATTTATATAAACCATTACACTCTATATTAAAATAAAATTTAAATACTTACCCACATTATATTTTAATAAAATCAAACTCTATTATCAAGCTTATTTTTTTAACAAATTTATACATAGCTTAAATTCAAGAATTTAACTATATATAAAATACTATTTATATAAAAATATATATCTCTTTCCAAAACCATAGAAATCAATTTCAAAATAATTTATATATATAGACAATGGTGTTTGTATATAATTTTTTATCTTATGGTCAAGTGGTACGGATATTTATCATTTTAATCCGCAATTTAAATATAAATATGGTTATATGTCATTTCAAACCGCAATCTCGAAAAAACTAAAAATCCATAACAGCTTGCAGTTTATAACAATATAAAATACAACATCCATTCATCCAATATCAATCATCAACATTTATCACAATCATCATCCAATTCGATTAATAACATCAATAGAGAACAAATAATAAATAACAGGTATTTACTAACAGTTTAGATTCAATAATAAATTAAATAACAATTTAACTGGCAATCTATATGCAATAATAAATTAAATAACAGTTTAATACAATAAATTCAATTTAACTGAGATGGTGATAAAAAGTTTATGCCAAACAGTCACAAATAAATTTCTAATCACATCATAAATCAATTTAATAAGTATAAGAAATTTTAGAATTTATGAGTGGGTTAAAACACTCACCCTTTTGAATTTAAATTGAATTTAAATCCGATTTAAACCCAAAAATTGAACAGTCTGAGAAATCACCCAAACTAGCGCCAAAATGTTCGAAATTCCAATACGAACCTAACGGAGAAAACCGTGCGTGAAATAGACCTAGTATGTGAAAGTTATTATGATGTTAGAAGTTTAAATTTCAAACTAAAAATTAAATGAAAGGAAAAAACGAACGAATGGAAGATTACCATGTCAGCATCTCATTCCATAACCCAAACATCACCCAGGAACCCTAACACGCACGCTAGAATCGATCGCCTGCCGCCTCAGATTTGCTTCGCCGCACGTGCCTGGACTGCCTCTAATTGACCGCCGACCTCCCCTACGACCCGTCGATCCGCACGCGATCAGCCACATCGCCTAACAGCGATGAATTTCCCAACCGTCGCCATAAATACTGTAACCCTTATCGAATTAAATCGAGTAATCGGGCTGTTGAAACGACGAATGACCACCACCGATGAGTGGCGTACGATGACCTCCACCGCCCAGTACCCTTCAATCGACGATCGGTCGCAGTTGATCGCGACGAAAAAGAACAGCCGAAAATTATTCTCAGATTTCTGGATAGACAAAAGTTCAGATTGGAAAATGAATTACAAATCTGAGATATGCTCATCGAGGGCTTCAGATCGATATAAAATTTGATATGTACTGAGGAGTTTGAATTGTTGAGGTTGAATTTTGAATTGGAATTGAATTGGAATTTCTAGGGTTTTCAGCCATTGAGGAAGAGAAGCAATTGAAATTGAACGCACAGAATAATGAACATAAGAAATAGGTTAGGGTTTATAACGAGGTATATATAGTTAGGTCAGAAAGTGATGAATGGACACGATTGGTTAGGACCGTTGAACGATAACTGGCCAGAAAAGCCTGTTCTGACTCCGAAACAAAATTGGGTCAACCCATATATCAAAATAGATGTTTTTAAATATTTTAAACGCAAAGGAACAGGTTCCAAGTCCAAATTCCATCATATGAAGAAGTTATGCTAAAACCAAGTTATTTCAAATTGATTTCAATTAATTTCAATTTCATTTATTTCTAGGCATTTCGAGTTCGTACGATTAAATGACAAGTCCGATCGCTACGAAACTTGAAATCCTACAATAATTCACAATTACGGATCCGATGAAATTTGTTTCGTCGAAATCCGAGTCAGTGGACGAAATAACTATATTCACATTATTAAATTATTTAATATTAAATTAATTAAATTAAATCTTCAATTCTCTATAATAAGCAATATTTATCCTTTTTGATTTCTTAAACCTTCACAATAATTTAGGCAAGTTCAGATATCAATTTTAAGTTAATTAATTTACCCATTACCGTATTAAATTTCAATTTTAAATAAATTCACTAATTATCAATTGAAATTCCAATAAATCCATTTATTTGATTTTTAAATCTTTTTATTCAATCCATTATCACCAAATAGATAAAATTAACATTGGTTCATGGTTTATTACATTAATATTCTCAAATTTCATCTTAATCTCTATTAACGTAATATTTAAACATTTAATTTCAATTATTTGTAATTAATCCAATTATTAAATTTAAATTCCAATAAATTAATAAATCTTGTTTTTCCATTCTTTTATTCAACCTAATATTATATTAAAATTAACATCATTACATCTCATTCCCGTTATTAATTCATTAACAAATTTCAACTTTTTATTTATTCCAGATTTAATTACCAAAATCTTATTAAATTAACAAATTTTATTATTAAAAATTTGGGTCGTTACAAAAACGATGTTTATAAACTCCATTTATATTTTATAAAAACTTCAATATACAAAATTCCTTAATTAACCAATTCCATTTATATCTCATTTACAGCCAAAATCGGATTATAAGTTAATTTACTTATAAATCATTTTTTTGCAAATCCGTTCTTTTATAACTTCATCAATTCATAAATCTTATTCACTTATAAGATTCGATTATAACTTCATTTTAAACACTTATAAAATTCCTTTATAATTCCATCACTTTTTATTTATAAAATATCAATTTTATAAATCTTATACATCAACCATTTATAATAAATCAAAAATCTCAATTTAAACTATTTTACCCAATAGTTCATTTCATATTTCAAAAACCACATTTTGATTATATTTCACAAAAATCATAATTTTATAACATAAAAAATTATAACTTTTTATTTATTTAAAATAAATCATTTCGTTAACAATTCAAAAAATCAACAAAACGTATATTTTCAAAATCACTTGAAAATCCTTTTTATTTTGGAAATCATCACTTTAACATTTTTAAAATTTCAAAATATGGCCCAATGCTGCAACAACAATAAATATGGTAATACACATCAATCACAACAATATCATATGATAACAGCATATATATATCAATATCTGTAAATAAAACCAATACTTGTGTGGAATCGACTTAGATCCCTCCAACCTATCACCTACAACAAATATACATAATAGAAAATATGTACAACGTCCTCTTCGACACAGACGTTCGTAAAAAGGGTTATCCGCTCATACACGGGAACGTATAGGGTCTCATCTGCTCCAATATGAAGGAATATATCCAAACACGAATCAATATACATATATATATACATATATATATATATATATACATATATATATATATATGCATATATATATACATATACATATATATACACATATATATACATATATATATGTAATGTATCATATATCATCCAAACAATCATCAATCATCGTAAATAAATTTATTCTCACTTATATAAGAATATCAGTGAGTAAGAAAGAGTGAGTTATACTCACTTTGATTCAAATAGACGCTGTAGTGTTTTATTTCAAATAAAATTAAATGAGTGTTTAATTTTACTCAAAATTTTCACTAGCTCTAATCAACTCCAAACCAGCTCTAAAATGTATTGCTTGTCAATACGGACCCGATGCAACTTGTTTCGTCAAAAACAGACCTCGTATGGAGAAGTTATAGCATTTTAAAGTTTATACGAATTTATATAAATCAATTTACATTTTTATTCATTTTTAAACCTTAAATTCATTCTGCCCATTAGATTCAAGAGATGAGATCGCGGCCACATGTATCATCTTCTTTCTTGTTGCTCAGAACACCCATCGGCCGCCGTTGCTTCTCAAATTTTCGCGCCTCTATCTCAACGTTTGAAGATGATCGGTGGCCATCATTTCGAAGCCCCTTGACGGGCTCCACCCATGGCCCTGAGCCGATGAACTCAAGCCTACCAGTGCCGAGAAAAATGCCCACAAATGCCATGACTTTGCAAGCAACCTCACATTACCACCCTAATCACGATAATGACCATCGATCTCGAAGATCTCACCGCCCTCTACAATATTGTAGTTGAAGATTTTTCGAATAGTTTAATGGATTGGAAGAAAAAGAGGGAAGAAGATAAGAAGACATTGGCGATTGACTAGAAGAACGGTGGCCAGCCCTAGTTTCCTAAGGTTTGCAAAATAAGGAAGAAAATATGGGCTTTTATAGAAAATTTTCGCGACGCTGTTCATCCGAATTTTTTCCAAACTCCAATCGAAACGTGCCGCCTGACATTTATAATAATTTACCCCTATTTCGAACACAATGGAACATATATCGGGAGCCAATTCGATCGTATTTAAAAGATAGGTTTTTGAATTGACTTACTTAAATTATAATTTACTTAAATAAATTTCTACGCATTTCAGCTTCCTATGATCAAACCGTAAATTCGATTGAAATGAAATTTGAAATCTTACAATAATATAATATTACGGATCCAATGAAACTGGTTTCATCGAAATCTGAGACTATTTCAAAAATATATGTTTTTACATGTTAATTAAGTATTTAAATATTCAATTTCTACAAATTAACTTTTAATTCAATTTCAAACATTCTCTAACCTCATTCTAATTCAAACAGAATTTTAAACAACTTTATAAATTATTTTCATTCACATTAAATTCAAATTTCAATTATTTACAAAATTGCAAATATTAAATTAACAATTTAATTATCCAATTAAATCACTATATTCGAAATATAAGTTATTTAACTTATAAAATTAACTTATGAATATTTAAAATCAATTAAATATCTTAATTTCAAATGATCGAAATTCTAGGTCATTCCATTCTCCCCTATTTAAATGAATTTCGTCTTCGCAGTTACCAAGTAAGGAAAAAGCCATAAAATCCATTAGCTCTTCAAAACAACTCATTTAAACTAGATTTATCAAATCCATTTAAACCTTTTGACTTTTACAAAATCCATTACTTAAACTCCTTCTAAAAAAAATTCTTAGTTTCCAAATCCATTTATAGTTTTCTTTTCAAAACCAACTAATATTGTTTAACTTTTAACTCAAAATCAAAATTTTAGTTATCAAATTTTTTTCCAAAATCCTCAAAAAAAAATTAACACGTTAAATTTTCAAAAAAATTCGCCATAGCCTCCTTTGCGCGGTTCGATCCAGAAAAAATCATAATATATATAACACAAATATACATCTCATCTTCGAGGACGAGGCATCCTGTAGGGAAAAAAATATAAAAGTACGATATGTACCTTATATATTATTAGCAAGCATATACGGCTAATATAGCACGAAAGCGAGCTCCAAATGCGAAGCATGTGTCATCCGCACCTACTAAACACTCAGTAAATAAATGAGAAACACGTATATATGAAAAGTAATATCAATATACAACAAATACCAATACAACAACTTTATATGCCATATAGCAAATGCAATCAAAAGCAACAAAGTCATCCATCAAACAACTATCATCCAACAAACATCAAACAAACCAATATATATCCAATCAATCCATAATCAAATCAATATACCTTCATTTCCTATTAATATTCATTGAATTGGTTTTCAGTTTAATCACATTTGATTCATTGGCATTAGATTTTCACTAACGTTCATTTATTCATTTTCATTTAGTATACATTCACTGATTTACATTCAAGTTAGTTCACTTTCAATTCAAATCAAATTCAATTCTATTTACTTTCACTTACTTCCAATTTGAATTCAATTATTTATCCTTCAATTTCATTTATTCAATTTCGCTAACATTTAATGAATTCCTATACAATCAACTAACATCCATCTTTCCATAACAATTTATTCGCATTTGATTGGTTTACATTCAATCGATGTTTTATTTACTAATTTATTTCATTAGTTCAATTCAATTCATTCATTCAATTGCTAATTCATTTAACAACTAAAGTTGAATTTCATTATATACTCAAATTCATATTCATTTAACTACTTCATTTTATTAATTCATTTTGATATCAAATTCAACTTCATTTAAAATCCCTTAAGTTAAATTTTTTTTCAAACATCATTTGTTTAACTTAACTTAAATTTCCACTTATAAGTCCAATTCAAATTTCAATTCTAAAGTCATTTTACTTAACTTTTACTTAAGTCAAATTTCATATCACTATTCAAACTCAAATTTTGTTTTGCTTAACAAATTTTTTTAACCATTTTAATATTTGGTTTTACTTATCTTTTTCCATTTTATAAGTTATACAACTTATTTATTTAAACTTCCAAATTCATATTATATAATCACTTACCATCTTAAGTTTAATTTCCATTTCAATACTTATCTAATCTAGTTCAAATCCAATTCAATTTATTTAACTTCCCTTTAGTTAAATTTCAAATAATATATTTGTGATGACCCACATTTCGAAAGGCTTAAAGTGACAACAATCAACACATGTCTGACTTAAACAATCTGAAACGTAGATAATCAATGGGGTTAAATAAGGAAAATAAGAAGAGAAGAAGAAAACAAAACACAGAATCTTACAGCGGAACGATAAAATATAATAATCAGATAAGCAATTTATAAAGTTGTTTACTATACATTTGATTATAGTCTATACACATTTATCAGAGTTATAAATATACAACAAGGAGAAATAATCAAAGCAGCAGAATATAACATGATATAGGGTATAATAATAGTAATATACCAAACTCCGTCTTCGTCCTCCAAAGAATAGTCTTCAATACACTATAAAAACTCATGATTAACCCGAGCGTAATGAGAAAAACAAAACACTCGAGTCGGGACTAAAATACTCTTATGTAAGTCAAATCAATATCACAAATATGAGTGCAATAACTTAAGAGATGTTACGGGATTTTCCATCTCCTAAGAATCCGTTAAACTATTTATATATAGTAGTATACACTATAATATATAATGTCTATCAGTAAAATAAATATCAAAATAGCATTAAGGCTTTACATTGATCCCCTTAACACGTTTTTACAGTTTTAAACCAAAGTCGTAATGGCTTGTATAGGGATAAATATGACAAGGCACATGAGGCAATGCCCACGGTAGGATTCTACCAGTTTACCCTTTCTGGCTGTTCGTAACCCATCTGTGGCCGACCGCAACAATCAATGCAAACGACAAATAAGGTGCACCCATCGAATCCGAAACCATAATAATAATACGAGGGATCAACGTCGCTAGAGGTAGCTAACCTCAATGGCCAGACATAGGCTCCTGTTTTAGTCATTTTAATTATGACACTAATGTCAAGGCTATCCATCATCGTTCTCTTACTTCATTCCAGTAAACGTCGCCAATTCAACCACTACATTCTTCATATCATCCACCGCGTACACGGTTGTCAAAGTGGTTCCAATATTGAAAGAGAGTATTTCAATAAGAGGCCGCGGTCTCTTTAACAACCAATCGTCATTTTACACACCGGTTGGTTCTTTTACGTTTCGAAAACAGTTTGCACTTGATATCAAAATATCATATTCTTTTCAAAATCAAATCCATTTCGAAATTATCATATATTCGCTTTAAAATCCAATCCATTTCGAGATCATCGTATATTCAATATTATCAATTTTTTCCGATAAATCAATTTCACTTCCAAAATTTGATTCAAATTCAATTTAGGTTATATCGTCCACTTTAACCTAATTCGTATTTAGATCCAAGATTTAAAATATAATCAATTTACCCTTTAACCAGTTCAAATTTTAGAAAATAGTTTAAATAGTTTTAAAATAGTTAAATAGTTAAAATATTATAATAGAAAATATTTAAATAATTTAATCGAAAATAATTTGAATATAAAAATGGTTTATATAGTGAAATCGTTGGAAAATCAAAGTAATTTTGAATATTTAAAGAATATATATTTTAAATCATTTATACTAAAATATAATTCCAAAGTCAAACCGGTTAACTTCCCAATTTCCTACACCAAATCAATTCCAAATTCCATTCCGATTTAATCGATTCAATTCCAATTTCAACCCGAATAAATTTTGATTCCATATAAATTTTGATTTCAATTCCTAAATTCCTTTCACTTTCAATTTCTATTTCCAAACTAATTTAAATCCCAATTTCAAATTAATTTCCAATTCCAAATTTATGTAAATTTCCAATTTCAAATTAATTTCCACTTCCAATTCCAATTAATTTACATTTCAAAATATCGATTTAAATACTTAAATCAAATTTACTTCCAATACCAATTTTTAAATCCAAGTTTTCAATTTTAAACTCAAATTTAAATATCATTTCATATCACTCTTTACTTAGTAATATTCAAAATTCGAATAAAAGCCAATCCTTTAAACAAATCCATTTCTAAAATTTACGACGTATTTCGATTATAACTTGAAAATTTAAACTTCAACAAATCTCGTTTATCAAGTTTAAATTCCAACATTTCGAGCTCCAATTCAAAATAATTCAATTTCAAAAATTGGATTTTTATTCTTAAAATCGATTAATTTAAATGATTTCAAAACAACTTCTAAAATTATTTAATTTGACCAACCCAGTGTCCGTATATAATTTTCTAACCTATGGCCAAGTGGATAATTATTTCAATTTAATTTCAAGGATGTATATATATCAATTCAATCCAAATAGATGTCATAGGTATACCATTTCACTTTATTCCCTAATTTAGTCAAAATAATTTAGTTTATAGTTTAATATACTGTAAATAATATACAGGGTGATAAAATGATATGTCATAATAAGTAAACATCCAAATTAACAACCAATAGCATCCATCACAACCAATCATCCATACAGTCAATAAGCACAACAATCAATCAATTATCGAAAATCAAGGATTTTTTTAAGCAGATCAATCCTAATTCAACTTTAATTATCAATTCAAATCCTATTAATAAATTCAGCGGTCAATTGGATGTCAACTAAATTTATCAACAACTATCAATAAGTGAAAATCACTTCACAATATAATTTAACTAACATCAAAATAAATTTGTCAAACGTGAGCGTAGAAAACATTCACCTTTTCTGAAACTGAAATATATCAGCTACAATTAAATTCCGCTTTGAATCCACGCCACAACCCTCATCAATCTGATTCCAACATTTCTCGTTCCGTTCAAATCGGATCTCGTACAAAAGGATTACGATAATTAGGTTAACGGTATAATTAACAAAACTAATTATACTATCAAAAATAAAGCAAGACATATTTACCTCCACTATACGTGCTTCATCTTCCTCCTAATCGTACACGCAATCCACACTAGAACCCAAAACTTACGACTATCCCTCATCGTTGTTTTTTTTTTCTTGAACTACGAAATGCCAAGATCGCCAGCATCGAAATCGCACCGACCTGCCCACCTATTCACGCCGGCACACGTTCATCTCCATGCCTTCCCATCGTCGCGTCTATCCGCTTACGACGTTACCTCATCACCAATGCCTACCCAGGCTTCCATCGCGCCGTGACCCAAACCCTAATTCGACCCCGAGATCAACGATGCGAACTGCATCTCGCACAAGCCACCGCCCCTCTGAAATTGGACTTTCGCTCCGCCTTCTCAAATGCACGCGTTCGCCTACTAGACGCTTTTTTTTTCTTACGATCGGCTGCCCTTTTCTTTTAGATCGAGCGCGATTTTTTTTATAGATGGGCTTCCCCCTTTTTTCTGTCGATCTACCTTTTTATTTTATTTTTGAGTGTTGCGGTTCAAAGATAAGGGGGAAAAGGAGAGATGCACGGTGAAGATATTATCACGCGGCTAAATAGTGTTGTTTGAATTTTTAATATTATTTAAATTAGAAATTCTAGCCTAAGTCGTATGAAAATTTCTCGAGTTTCAAATGAAGCATGCCATGTAACGTTTATAATGTTTTACCCTCATTCCGAAGACAATGAAACTAGTTGCGAAGCTAAATTCGATCATATGTGGAAGATAGCTTTTCAAAGTTAATTAGCTTAATTAAAATCAAAATTAAACTTCTATGCGTTTCAAGCACGCACGGCCAAACGACAAGTCCAATCGCTACGAAACTTGAAATCTTATAATAATTCACTAGTACGGATCTGATGAAACTGGTTTCGTCGAAATCTGAGATAGTGGCCAAAATGGCTATTTTTACTTGTCAATTAAAATATAAAATATAAAATTTCTACTTATTCACAGTTAACTCCAATTTTAAATGTTAATTGTCTTCATTCGTTTTTTATTAAAATTTAAATCAATTACCGATATATATTACAATCATCTTAAATCCAAACAAAATTATTCAAATAATTTCCAATATTAAATCTTAACAATTTAAATTGTCTAATAAGTTAATATTAACAAATCATTATATGTTCACCCATATTCACCCAATAATTTCATTAAATTTAATAACTTACAATGGTCAAAAGTACGGGTCGTTACATACTCCCCCACTTAAAACTTTTCGTCCTCGAAAAGGCGCTAAGTACAAAATTTAACATACAATATATTTTATTCAAATAATTCGCCTATAACTTTAAAATCTTATTAGAAAATTTTTACTACACTTTTATTCCATAATTCTGACATCGGTTTTATGGAAAATATAACTTATATAAAAGCAAGCTATAAAAATTTAAAACTTCGAAAATTTTCTAACTTCCGGATTTACGGAAAATTTCGGCAGAGTCTCCTTTGCGCGGTTCGATCGGAAAAATTTTACAATTCAATATATAACACAAATATAACCAATGTATATCAAATATACATCTCATCTCAACGATGAGGCATCCCGAAGGGCAAAAATATAAAACCGCAGTATGTAATCCGAGATACATACCTTATTATTTATAATACGAGCGAGTTCGCTCGTATTAAGCAAACAAAGCATATGATAATCCACATATACGTCCAATAGTCTTCGTATGTACCTATATTAACTCAAATTAACAATATTAGTTAACATACAACGATATAAAAGCACGTATAAGTCTAGTATAACCATATAACATGGATTTTGAATCCAAACAACACAAATAATCACAAATCAATAACATACAATAATCATATGCAATCAAAACAGTAAAAAAAATGGTTTCAACAAAAGAAAACATTCAACCATCAATATCCGTCCAATCAATCCAATTAATTCATAACCACGTGGATTTACGTTATCCACGATCAAATTTTTTTTATTCCCTTCATTTCTTATTAACATTCGTTACATTGACACTGTAATTGATTCATTTCAATTTTATATGCATTCAACAACATTTGTTTAATTAGATTCATACTCAACTGATTTTCCATTTAATTTATTTTATTCTAATTAATTTGCATGCACTTATCAACATTAATTAATTCACATTCTATTAATTTACACTCGTTAAAAGTTACATTCATTTTTCTTCCTTCACTTTCATTATTTCATTTCAATAATTCAAATAATTGATTACACTTAAGTTATTTAATCCTTACCACATTCCATATTTTAAAAAAACTAATTCATCTTCACTTAATTGTTTATTTCGTTAATCATACAATAGATTTATAATCAATTCATTCGCTTTTAAATAATTTACATTCAACAAATTTGATTTTAATTCATTCTTTTATTTCATTCAATATTTATTGCATTCACATTTGATTTATTTCAACTCGATATATATTTACATTCCATCAATTTGTTTCAATTATTATTTTTTATTTGTTTCATCCATATTTAATTGGTTTACATTCCATTGATTTCTTTCAATTTTATTAACATTCATTACAAATTCATTATATTCTCTTTTTATGCAATTCAGTTTGTGAAACTCCAATTTGTTTCACTTTTTTTTATATACCTATTTTATATAAATTCATTTATGAATCAGTTATAAAATTTATTCCGCTTAGTATATCCTTTCTTAGTTATACTATCATCGTTTATAAATTTATCTAAGTTTACTATAAATGTTTTATACAACAAAACTTACTTTTATTATATTACTTCATATCTTTAGTCACTATTAATTCATCGATTCATTTCATTTATTCAAATTCACATTATTAATTTACCAAAGTAAGTTTCATTTTATAACTCAATTCGTATTAATAACCCTTTAATTTCAATTTAAATTAATTTCAATTAAAGATATTAAATTTACTTGCATACATAAACCACATTTTAGTTTAAATTCAAGTTCATATCCATTTGATTAATTCATTTTATAGCTTGAATGGAATTTAATTCACTTTACTAATTTATTTAGTTTCACTTAACATCCAATTCAACTTATTTAATATTAAGTTAACTTTATTTCTTTTAATTTACTACTCATTTATTTAATCCTATTCAAGTTAAATTTTCTTATCATCCATATTGGACAAATTTAAATTGTTTTTAGCTTACTAATTGTCAATCTATAAGTTATACAATTTATTCATTTTAAATTTCGTTATATCTATTCATTCCAAATTCAATTCATTTTTATTTTAGCTTTCAAGAATTAACTATACTTTACTAACTTCATTTCTCTAATTCCATTTAATTTAACAGTGCTAAGCCAATTAATTTTATCTGCTTAATTAATTGTTTAACCGTTTTAAAATTTACCTTTACTTCCCTATTCAAAACTACAAGTTATAAATTCCTTTTTTTCTATTCAAATTTATAAGTTACAACTTATTTCTTATACACTATTTTTAATTATAAGCACAAAATTATTTTCACATTCTTATTAATCATTATTGAATTTTGTTCATCAAACTTGTTTTAATCAAAAATAAATTTCTTTTGGTAGCAATTCTCACTTAGGAACTCGGAAATGAATACTGGCGATGCTGCAGTCATCTCCAGAATTATTTCCCAGCGACCAAGCGAGTTTAATGGTTTTTTTTTAAAAAATCCTTTTAATATATTTCTAGTCAAAACTCTTTCATATAATACTATTATTAAATTTTTAATGCTTTGAAAATCAATTTTTTTGAAAACAAAAGGATTTTAAATTCAAAGTTTCTTAATTTTTTTTATCATTTTTATATATAAGCTATATTATAAATATACTTAAACAAATTTTCTTAGCTTTTTATCGAAATACTTCATTAATTTACAAGTGGGTCATTTTAAACAATTCTTATAGCAATTATATTACAATTCAATTTAATTATCAATGCTTTATAAAATAAAATTAACTAAGTATTCATTTTATTTATTTTTAATTCAATCAATAATCGATGATAATTAAATATTATCATTTCCTAACAACAAGTTCGTTAAAAATCACATTATATATATATAATACAGTTTACCCATACCCAAAATTATTTCATTTTCTAGATTTTTTTTTAAAACAATATTCTGTCGACTTGCCTCGTTTAAGTGTTTAGAAACCCCTATCGATGAAACGGCGTCCCGCACGTCGACTAGAATTCATAAACAACTCAAAGAATAAGTAAACACAATATAAAACTATTTATTACACTAACAAATATGCTCTCTCATATATATACACACACACACACTCTCAAACAGACTCATTCTAGGGTATTATTACCCTATCTCTAATGAGTCAAACCCCACAAAGCCAAGGTTATCGCTAAACCTGGTTCTGATACCAACTGTGACGACCCACATTTCGGAAGGTTTAAAGTGACAATAATCCACACATGTCTGACATAAACAATCCGAAACGTAGATAATCAATGGGGTTAAATAAGAAAAGTAAGAAGAGAAGAAGAAAACAAAATACAGAATCTTACAGCGGAACGATAAAATGTAATAATCAAACAAGCAATTTATAAAGTTGTTTACTATACATTTGATTATAGTCTATACACATTTATCAGAGTTATAAATATACAACAAGGACAAATAATCAAAGCAGTAGAATATAGCATGATATAGGGTATAATAATAATAGTAATATACCAAACTCTGTCTTCGTCCTCCAAAGAATAGTCTTCAATACACTGTAAAAACTCAGGACTGACCCGAGCGTAATGAGAAAAACAAAACATTCGAGTCAGGACTAAAATACTCTTATGTAAGTCAAATCAATATCACAAATATGAGTGCAATAACTTAAGAGATGTTATGGGATTTTCCATCTTCTAAGGATCCGTTAAACTATTTATATATAGTAGTATACGCTATAATATATAATGTCTATCAATAAAATAAATATCAAAATAGCGTTAGGCTTTACATTGATCCACCTTAACACGTTTTTACAGTTTTAAACCAAAGTCATAATGGGCTCGTATAAGGATAAATATGACAAGGCACGTGAGGCAATGCCCAAGGTAGAATTCTACCAGTTTACCCTTTCTGGCTGGTCGTAACCCATCCGTGGCCGACCGCGACAATCAACCCAAACGAAAAATAAGGTGCACCCATCGAATCCGAAACCATAATAATAATACGAGGGATCAACATCGCCAGAGACAGCTAACCTCAATGGCCAGACATAGGCTCATGTTTTAGTCATTTTAATTATAACACGAATGTCAAAGCTATCCATCATCGTTCTCTTACTTCATTCCAGTAAATGTCGCCAATTCAACCACTACATTCTGGATATCATCCACCACGTACATGGTTGTCAAAGTGATTCCAATATTGAAAGAGAGTATTTCAATAAGAGGCCCCGGTCTCTTTAACAACCAATCGTCATTTTACACACCAGTTGGTTCTTTTACGTTTCGAAAATAGTTTGCACTTGATATCAAAATATCATATTCGTTTCAAAATCAAATCCATTTCGAAATTATCATATATTCGCTTTAAAATCCAATCCATTCGAGATCATCATATATTCAAAATTATCAACTTTGTCCGATAAACCAATTTCACTTCCAAAATTTGATTCGAATTAAATTTAGGTTATATCCTCCGCTTTAACCTAATTCGTATTTAAATCCATGATTTAAAATATAATCAATTTACCCTTTAACCAGTTTAAATATTAGAAAATAGTTTTAATAGTTTTAAAATAGTTAAATAGTTAAAATATTATAATAGAAAATATTTAAATAATTTAATTGAAAATAATTTGAATAAAATAATGGTTTATATAGTGAAATCATTGGAAAATCAAAGTAATTTTGAATATTTAAAGATTATATATTTTAAATCATTTATACTAAAATATAATTCCAAAGTCATACCGGGTAACTTCCCAATTTCCTACCCCAAATCAATTCCAAATTCCATTTCGATTTAATCGATTCAATTCCAATTTCAACTCGAATAAATTTCGATTCCACATAAATTTCGATTTCAATTCCCAAATTCCTTTCACTTTCAATTTCTATTTCTAAATTAATTTAAATCCCAATTTCAAATTAATTTCCAATTCCAAATTAATGTAAATTTCCAATTTCAAATTAATTTCCACTTCCAATTCCAATTAATTTACATTTCAAAATATCGATTTAAATACTTAAATCAAATTTACTTCCAATATCAATTTTTAAATCCAAGTTTTCAATTTGAAACTCAAATTTAAATATCATTTCATATCACTTTTTACTTAGTAATATTCAAAACTCGAATAAAAGTCAATCCTTTAAACAAATCCATTTCTGAAATTTACGACGTATTTCGATTATAACTTGAAAATTTAAACTTCAACAAATCTCGTTTATCAAGTTTAAATTCCAACATTTCGAGCTCCAATTCAAAATAATTCAATTTCATAAATTTGATTTTTATTCATAAAATCGATTAATTTAAATGATTTTAAAACAACTTCTAAAATTATTTAATTTGACCAACCCAGTGTCCGTATATAATTTTCTAACCTATGGCCAAGTGGATAATTATTTCAATTTAATTTCAAGGATGTATATATATCAATTCAATCCAAATAGATGTCATAGGTATATCATTTCACATTATTCCCTAATTTAGTCAAAATAATTTAGTTATAGTTTAATATACTGTAAATAATATACAGGGTGATAAAATGATATGTCATAATAAATAAACATCCAAATTAACAACCAATAGCATCCATCACAACCAATCATCCATACAGTCAATAAGCACAACAATCAATCAATTATCGAAAATTAAGGATTTTTTTTAAGTAGTTTAATTCTATTTCAACTTTAATTATGAATTCAAATCCTATTAATAAATTCAGCGATCAATTGGATGTCAACTAAATTTATCAACAACTATCAATAAATGAAAATCACTTCACAATATAATTTAACTAACATCAAAATAAATTAGTCAAACGTGAGCGGAGAAAACACTCACCTTTTCTGAAACTGAAATATATCGGCTATAATTAAATTCCGCTTTGAATCCACGCCACAACCCTCGTCAATCCGATTCCAACTTCTCTCGTTTCGTTCAAATCGGATCTCGTACAAAAGGATTATGATAATTAGCGTTAACGGTATAATTAGCAAAACTAATTATACTATCAAAAATAAAGCAAGACCTATTTACCTCCACTGTACATGCTTCATCTTCCTCCTGATCGTACACGCAATCCACACTAGAACCCAAAACTTACGACTGTTCCTCATCTTCTTTTTTTTTCTTGAACTACGAAACGCCACAATCGCCAGCATCGACATCGCGCCGATCTTCCCACCTATTCACGCCTGCACACGTTCATCTCCACGCCTTCCCATCATCGCGTCTATCCGCTTACGACGTCACCTCATCACCAGTGCCTACCCCGGCCTCCATCGCGCCATGACCCAAACCCTAATTCGACCCTGAGATCGACGATGCGAACTTCATCTCGCACAAGCCGCCGCCCTTCTGACATCGGCCTTTCACTTCGCGTTCTCAAACGCATGCGTTTGCCTACTAGACACAACCACTTATTTTTTTCTTACGATCGGCTACCCTTTTCTTTTAGATCGAGTGCGATTTTTTTTAATAGATCGGCTTCCCCCTTTTTTCTATCGATCTACCTTTTTATTTTATTTTTGAGTGTTGCGGTTCAAAGATAAAGGGGAAAAGGAGAGATGCATGGTGAAGATATTATCACGTGGCTAAATAGTGTTGTTTGAATTTTTATTATTTTTTAAATTAGAAATTCTAGCCTAAGTCGTATGAAAATTTCTCGAGTTCCAAACGAAGCGTGCCCGTGACATTTATAATGTTTTACCCTCATCCCGAAGACAGTGAAACTAGTTGCGAAGCTAAATTCGATCGTATGTGAAAGATAGATTTTCAAAATCAATTAGTTTAATTAAAATCAAAATTAAACTTCTACGCGTTTCAAGCACGCACGACCAAACGACAAGTCTGATCGCTACGAAACTTGAAATCTTACAATAATTCACTATTACGGATCCAATGAAACTGGTTTCGTCGAATCCGAGATAGTGGCCAAAATGGCTATTTTTACCTGTCAATTAAAATATAAAATTTCAAATTTCTACTTATTCACAGTTAACTCCAATTTTAAATGTTAATTGTCTACATTCGTATTTGATTAAAATTTAAATCAATTACCGAATATATTACAATCATCTTATATCCAAAACAAAATTATTCAAATAATTTCCAACATTAAATCTTAACAATTTAAATTATCTAATAAGTTAATATTAACAAATCATTATATTTTCACCCATATTCACCCAATAGTTTCATTAACTTTAATAACTTACAATAGTCAAAAGTACGGGTCGTTACAATATTTATTATGCTAACTCAAATTTATTTCAACTATACTAAAGTTAAAATTTATTATTTCTTATTATAAATCCAAACTTGTTTTACTTATATTCATCAATTTCAACTTGGATTTTAAATTCAAATTTGTTATCACATCAAATCTTCAATTTTCAATTTATTATTGGTAGCAAATCCATCACACAAAAACATGAAAATGATATTAATGATGCTGGAGTCATCACCTTATTATTTCCCAGCAACGGTAGTGAATTCAGTGCTTTATATTCTTTTTTTTTTTAAATCTTTTCTATTATTTTCATATTATTTACAAATCACATTTATATATTTTTTGACTTATATAATTTCACTATTTTGCTTCATTTATATAGGATTCATTCCAAATTTATTTATTTTATTTAGATTTATAATAATATAATCTTTTTAACTTCGAAAAGCAATTGCCAAAATCGACGGGATTCAAATTCTCAAATTCTTAGTTTAAATCCATTTTTATATACATCTCATATTTATAAATATACTTATGTTGTTTCATTTCTTATATAAGACTATTTCAAATTGTAAATCATATTAATTATAATTCCATACTACATAATGCATTTGCTTATATAATTTATTCTTTTACAATTGTTGTTTTTATTTGGATTATTCAAACAACTATTATTAACTTATATATATTTAAATTTCCAAACAACCAAATAATCAATTTATACACTTTAATAATTCCTGAAAAATTATTTCCTTTATATATAAAAAATAATTAAGGTAAAATAATTTCATTTACCTAGTTAAAAAATAATACTATGTCGACTTGCCTCGTTTAAGCCTTTAGAAATCTCTATCGATAACATGGTGTCCCACGCACCAATCAGAGTTCACAAACAACTCAACATATAAGTAAATACAATATAACACATTTTTATAATCACTAATAAATACGCGCTCATAATTGTAATACACTCAAACTCAATCTATGGTGCTACTGTCCCTATCTATACTAAGTACACATTAAAGCCTAAGAATATACAAAATCTAAGCTCCATTGCCATGTGTAAAGATCAAGGCTTTTCAACCATCGATAGCGTCCACTTTCCACCGTAGCTTACATTGGTACCTCACGCTTTGCTTTTATGGCCAGCTTCTCGACTGTATACCAACCCTTCGATACTCGATCTCAGGGACATGTTGGAGTAAGAGTCATCTGTTCGCTACCTAACAAGAAGCGAGAACCCTCTATCATGTAAGAACCTCACTAAGAAAAGTAGATAATGAAAAAATACTTGTACATAAAAATGAAGATCTCCAGCTCTCCTGCTGAAGCTCCAAAAGCACCAAATCTGAACCTGTAAATATACTCAGTCTAACCCAAGCAATGAAGGGAAGAATGTCTGGATCAGTCTAGTAAACCAGCGTGAGAAAACACACTCAATTGAATTTATTAAGTTACCAAACTTTTCCTTTATCAAAACAAAAGTATCTCGTAAAATATGCCCACATATAAACGCGGACTAGTTTTTACATTATGTGTAACGTCCCGATATTTTCATCCATTCGCATCCTGTCAGGCTTGAATTGCTCAAAATATCAGATTGTTAATTTATATTTGGAAAAACTTAGCTTATATGGTAAATAAAATAATCATAAAATCACAAACACAGAGTAATATAACAATAAGTGGCGGATATAAATGAATAGTAGCTCATGAATCTACTATATATATCAGAGTTAAACAAGATACAACAGAAGTCTCGAATACATATAAGTCTCAATACAATAGTCAAATACATGATCAGAATATATCACAGGAGTTAACTGAATAACTGCGAGCTGAATAGATAGATGGATCTCCAAGCGAAGCTTCAACTCCAAAGGTGAGTCTTGAATGCTGTAACACTCAGTCTGGCCCGAGCATAATGAAAAACACAAAACGCTCGAGTCAGGATTAACATTCTTACATCAATAAATCCAACTTAAATGAAATATCAACTAAAATACAAGTAACATAAAGGATGTTTGGGATAACCATCCTCTAAGGATCTGTGCAACTGTCTACTATGTAGTAATGTACGCTATTATAATAATGTCTATAGTAAAGTAAACTATTAAAATAGCGTTAAGACGTTACCCATAACCCCTTTAACACATTTTATATATTCACAAAGTCTATACAGTATGTAACTCCCTCCGTAAACTGAAGGGCTATCAAAGGGCAATCCATAGGTATGGCACAAAACAAACTCGTAGAAGGCGCGATAGGGCATGCGACAAGGCACTCGAGACAACTCCAGGGTAGATATACCGTTTGCGGATCCGGACTGGTGGTAATGCATAGCAGTTAATAAAGCCCATCTTGTGACATACTGTAAAATTCCGCCTTTTTGTATGTTTTAAATCGACGACGAAGCACACACATCAGACTCAAACCATACAAAAGGGTGAATTATTATTGGATAAATAAGAAAAAGGGAGAAAGAAAGAAAACAAAATAGAATCTTGCAGCGGAATGACAAATATATTAATCAAATAACAGTTCATGAAGCTGTTTACAAAACATTTGATTATACTAATACAATATAGAATCAGAGTTACACATGCCAAAGAATAATCAATAACAATGCAGTGGAATAGTATAAATGCGGTGGAATAATATAATAAACAATAGTAATACAATCTTCGTCTTCGTCCTTCAGAAATAAATCATTCGAATCCTGAAATGCTCAGACTGACCCGAGCGAATTGAAAAGACAAAACACACGAGTCAGAACTAAAAGATCTTATGTAAGTTAAATCAATGGTAAACAATATGAGTAGAATGGCGTCAGATAAGTTTACGGGATTTGACGTCTCCTATCCGGTGTCAAACGTGAGTGAAGTAACTTAAGAGATGTTCGGGATTTACATCTCCTAAGGATCCGTTAAACTATTTACTATGTAGTAATATACGCTATCATAATAATGACTAATAGTAAAATAAACTTACTTTTAAATAGCGTTAAGGCTTTACATTTTCCACCTTAACATGTAATAATGCAAGTAGTCTATACAGTACCTGCATATCTCCTGATCGGGAGACTACGAGAAGATACTCCATAGTACGACACAGTCAAACTCGTAAAAAGCACGATAGGGTAGGTGACATGGGACAACTAGGCAATGCCAGGGTAGATATACCAATTACTATTCGGACTGGTGGTGACGTATAGCACGCAGCTACCGCCCACCTCGAGCCACACCTCTAAAATAAAATCAAATGGCCCCAATCAATCACAAAGTAATAGAATGGTATTGAAGGAGTGTGTCCGATAAGAGGAGCTACCTCACTGGCCGAGAATCGCTCCTATTTTAGCCACCTTATGTCAACTCATGGGAGTCGGGTCCATGTACATACCTCAAAGAAACTCATAATTTTGAAACATAACTTCCACCACTTAAATGGTTTAAATATTAAAATACTTTATATAATAAAATAGCTTCTTCAATTCCACAAATCAATTCCAAAACAACTCGAATTTCTACATTTTATATTTAACCAAATCCCAGTCATAAATTTCAATTCAATTCAGTTTCCAAATGAACTATTCCAAATTATATCGATTTCAAAACAGATTTGATCCGCGGAATAAGCCATTTCAAATTCAATATATTTCACACTTTATGTCTTCAAAAATTTCAAAATTGTTTGGTAATTTCATATATATATATATATATATATATATATATATATATATATCAAATCCAATTTTCTATTATTTAGTTTTGAAATATTTTACTTAACAAATCCATTATCATTTGTAAAACCCAAACTACAAATAACTAAATATTTCCTTCAATTTATTTATACTTGAAATATTCATTTAAATCATCTTGAGAAAAATCAAGTTATAAAAATCATACCTTTTAAAATTTCAACTTAATAAATTTCAAATCAAACTTATTTGAGTTTAATTCTTAAATAAATTTAATTTCAGAGTAATTTCAAATTTATCTTCCACCATTAATTTATTTAAATCATTATAAACTCTATATAAAATATAATTATATAAATACTCAACCATATTACATTTTCATAAAATCAATATTTAATTTTAAACTTGTTTTATACCAAATAAATTTATACATAGCTAAAATCAAGAACTTAACTATATATATAAAGTAACATTTATATAATAACTGAAATCAATATTTCTATAAACCATATATTTTTTTACAAAACCTTAGAAATCATTTCAAAATATTTTTATATATAGACCGCGGTGTTAGTATATAATTTTCTATCCTATGGTCAAGTGATACTGATATTTATCATTTCAATCCGCAATTTAAAATATAAATACGGTTACATATCATTTCAAACCGCAATCACAAATGAAATAAAAACCCATAACAACTTGAAGTTTATAACAATATAAAATACAACATCCATTTATCCAATATCGATCATCAAACATTTACCACAATCATCATCCAATTCAAACAATATCATCAATATAGAACAGATAATAAAAAACAGGTATCTACTGCCAGTTTACGTTCAACAATAAATTAAATAACAATTTAACTGGCAGTTTATATGCAACAATAAATTAAAAAATAATTTAATTCAATAAATTCAATTTAACTGAGATGATGATTAAAAATATGCCAAAAAGTCATAAATAAATTTCTAATCACAACATAAATCAATTTAACAAACATAAGAAACTTTTGGAAGTTGTGAATGGGTTAAAACACTCACCATTGAATTTAAATTGAATTTATATCCAATTTAAACCCAAAATTTGTATAGCCTTAGAATTGGTCCAAACCAGTGTCAAAATGTCCAAAATTTTGATACGATCCTAGCGGAGAAAACCGCACATGAATTGGACCTCGTATGCAAAAGTTATTGCGATTAGAACGATCAACAATATAAATTAAAAAATAAATAGAATAGTTAAAAAAGTAAACGTGTTACATGTCTTTCCAAAATTTCCTTTAAAACAAGTCTTTCAAATTATATTGAAATATTTATATCAAAACATATTATTAATAATATTATCATTATATTTCAAAATCATTCAAAAGAAACTTTCAAAAATCCCGAGACTTAGATTCTAAATTTCCGATTTTCATTTATTTTATTTTAAATCTTATTTCCAACCCATATTTATAAATTTTACTACCTACCAACCAATATATTATGACCAAGTATATCCTTTATAAAATTCATTACTTTATATACAGAAAACATAATAGGCAAAATTATTTCATTTACCTATATTTTAAAACAAATATTGTGTCGGTCTGTCCTATTAAGTGTTTAGAAATCCCTATTAATGTCATAGCATCTATGCACCAACCAGAATTTATAATACAAAACGAAACAAATTAACACAATATCAAAACCTATTTATAACACTAACAAATACGCTCTCTCATACATGTACACCCAGCGACTCATCATAGGGTATTGCTACCCTATTAATAAAGAGTCAGACCCCACAAAGCTAAGGTTTATCGCTAAACCAAAGCTCTGATACCAGATGTAACATCCCGCCTTTTTATATGTTTTAAATCGACGATAAACCGCACACGTCAGACTCAAACCATACAAAAGGACAAATTGTTATTGGGTAAATAAGAAAAAGGGAGAAAGAAAGAAAACAAAACAGAATCTTGTAGCGGAATGACAAATATAATAATCAAATAACAGTTTATGAAGCTGTTTACAAAAATATAATAATCTTCTAGTTGATGATTTCTAGAATTTGTGATTCACCAATTCTGTGATTGGCATTGATATTTTTGTCAATATTTATGGTATGGTGAATAAAAATAAGAATATGACATTCTTTTAGTGCTTTGAGATTTCTTGAGATATAGTATGATTTTTGTTGTTATTTAATGTATACTTGTCACAGTATGGAATTATTGTTATCATACGTTTTTTTCATATCTCTTATTCTATCTCATTTTATCTAATATTTATAGCTAGACTGATCTATTTATTATTTTCTAATTAAATAATACTCAGGCCAGACCAAGATGTTACAGGTGCTTCTGCTTGACTCATCTTCTGGGAACATTATCTGACTCTTGACTAACTACTTTAGTTTAGTAGTTTTTGTTGTTATACATACAAGATAGAGACTCCTTGATATATACATATTCCTTTGTGTAGCACTTGTATCTATTCTTTTGTGGTATTGTGGATCTTGTTTGACCACTACACTGATGTACAGTGTTATATTCATATCTGTTTCCGCCTTTGTGATATGAATATCTGTGACTGATTTGTGTTATGCTTATTTCTATATTTGTTTCCAAAGATCATATAGCCACTGTGTAGTAGCTTTGAGTGAGTATCGGTATGTCGGATTTCCTCTTGAAATGAAATGCATGTTATACTATTTGACATATCTGTGCTCGCACAAAATAATTACACGGAAGGTTGCTCCTCAACAGTCTTATTCTTCATGCTAGTTGACAGCATTACTCCGCTGTGTTCTTGGCTAGCGTGAGTATAGAGGTGGGGCGTCACAGCTTGGTATCAGAGCCAAACTTCGGATCAATGTAGAATAATCTAGCAAGGATCATTTTCCTAAGTCCTTCTTAGGAATCGTGATTTAGGATTTATCCGAGTTATAGGACCCGTTCTATCCTATTTTCTTCTATGATACCTTGTTATATCAATCATGAATTGTTTGACATTCATTTTGTGAATAACCTTTTTTCTTCTTCTTTCTTTCTTTCTTGAAGAAGAGAAATGGTTAGATCAGGCTGTCCCAGCGCCAGTCAATCCAGTATTACTCCTCAGGATGGAGTATTTATGTCTACCTAGCAGCTTCTAGAACTTGTAAAGAATGCTCAAGATGTCGGACCCATTCCAGAGCCTACTCATCCAAATCCTGGATTTACACGCCAGTGCAGTGATTATACAGATTTGGGTGGAAAGCCGTTCAAGGGTTCCAAGGGCGTTTTCGAAGTCCAAGCTTGGCTTAGATCATGCGACCGCATCTTTTCTCGCATGAATCTCATTGATCTGTATCGAGTCCAAGTGGCTTCTAGCATGCTTCAAGAAAGAGCATTATACTGGTATGAGCTTCTGATTTCTGAAATTATTGAAGCGGATCTTACTTGTGAGCAATTTTGGGAAAGATTTGAATCGAAGTTTGTACCAGAACGGAAAAAGTGACTTTGGCCCGTTGTTTTATTGACCTTGTTCAAGGTGAATCTTCTGTGATAGATTATGTCACATCTTTTGAATCCCTCTCTAAATATGGGGTCGAGTATGTAAATACCCCATTAAAGAAAAATCAGAGGTTCGTCTATGGCTTGAATAAGAATCGCAAAAGGACTTTACTTCTGAAACTGGAATTTTCTTTTGATCAACTTGTTAATATCGCTCTTTGACTTGAAGAGGTAGATAAGGGGAGTGATGTTGAAGTTGGGAGTGCCAAACCAAACTTCAACAACAAGAAGAGGCCTAATAATTTCAAAGGTCCTTATCCCAACAAGAAAGGGAAACAGGTAGCAAAGACTCCTACTTCTAGCCATAGAGAATTCTACAATTGTGGTTCTAAGGATCATTATGCAAACAAGTGTTCAAAGCCCCTTACTTGTCGCGATTGCAAAAGTTCGGGCCATTATATATCTTCATGTCCCAAACTTCAAAGCAAGAAGGAGGGAAAGCTAAATGTGGTGCAAGCCCCTAGTAACACTTCACGTGGTCACGGTATTTCTCATTCTATCCTTGATGGTATTATTATGTTCTGTGATCAACCTATTCGAGTTCTTTTTGATACGGGTGCATCCCATTCTTTTATATCAAAAGAGCTTGTTGATACTTTTGCTTTGAGTGTTATGGCTTTAATGACTTCTTTGAGAATTGCGAATCCAGTTGGTGGATCCGCAACACTCAGTTTGCTTTCTAAAGATGTCGAGATTATTTTATGTGATTAAGCTTTCCAAGCCGATTTGCATGTTATGCGTTACTTAGGCTTTGGAATGATTTTGGGAATGGATTGGCTTAACCGTTATGAAGCTCATATCCTATGTCCTGAGCGGACTATTCATCTTCGACATCCTTAATCCGTTAAGCAAATTTCTGTTGTTCTTAAAGATTCGGGTTCCAATTTGGCAGCATCCTTGTATTCTTTAAATCCTCATGATGATGATAATGATGATGAGGAAGACGTCATTTCTCTCATTCACGTTGTTCGTGAATTTTCCGACATATTTGAGCCCGTTTTTGGATTACCACCTAAGCGAGAAATTTAGTTCGGAATTAATCTAATCCCTGGAGCTCTACCTATCACTCGTCCTCCTTATCATATGTTCAATAAAGAAAATGAGGAGATGTGTAAGCAATTATCCGAATTGGAAGAGAAGCAATTATTTTCGTTCTAATTCCTCTCCTTGGGGAGCTTCAGCTATTTTTGTGAAGAAATCCGATGGTACACTTAGGCTTTGTGTTGACTACCGCAAGCTTAATGATCTTACTATTAAGAATAAATATCCTTTACCTCGGATTGATGATTTATTTGACCAACTTTGTAGTGCTAGAGTCTTTTCAAAGTTAGATTAAGCAACCGGTTTTCATCAGCTTTGTATTGCAGAGGATAGCATTCCTTTGATGTCGTTCCGTACTCGTTATGGATCTTATGAATGGCTTGTTATTCCATTTGGTTTAACGAATGCTCCAACTTATTTTTTTGACCTTATGAATCGAGTTTTCAAAGACTTCCTTGATCGATTTATTCTCATCTTTATAGATGATATTCTTGTTTATTCTAAAATCGAGGAAGAACATGAAAAGCATGTTCGGATTGTGTTGGAAACTCTTAGGAGCAACCAATTAAAAGCAAAATTTTCTAACTGCCACTTTTGGCAATCTCGTGTGAAGTTTCTCGGTCATATTATTTACGAATCCGGAATTTTCGTATATCCTTCAAAGATTGAAGCGATTAAAAATTGGAAGAGACCGGAGAGTGTGAGGAAATCTGTAGTTTTCTCGGATTGGCGGGTTATTACCATCGTTTCATAAAAGACTTTTCAAATATTTCCGTGCCTCTTAATAGTTTGACAAAGAAGGGAGTTAAGTACATTTGGTCAGACAATTGTGAAGCTTCTTTTCAGAAATTGAAAGAACTCCTTTCTGGTGCTCCTATTCTTATGATTCCCAAAGGGAACCAAGACTTTATAGTTTATACCGATGCTAGTCGTGTTGGTCTGGGAGCCGTTCTCATGCAAAGGGAACGTGTTATTGCTTATGCTTCTAGGCAATTAAAGCCTGCCGAGACTAGATATGCTACTCATAATTTAGAACTCGCGGCTATTGTTTTCGCCCTTAGAATTTGGCGTCATTATCTTTTGGGAGACAAATTTGTTCTTCATATCGATCATAAACCTTTGAAGTATTTATTTTCTCAAATGGAACTTAATTTGCATCAACAATGTTGGGTCGAGTTCCTTACATCTTATTATCTTGATATTCTTTCTATTCGCAGAAAGGGAAATCGTTTTGCCAATGCCCTTAGTCATAAGCAACTAGCGGTTGTTTCCATGATGATATCTGAATGGAATGATCTCGAGACTTTATCCACTTGTGAGATTCGAGATCGTGAATCCGATTTATGTTCATCGCTTGTTCTATGTAGCCTTGAGGCATATCCTTCTCTTTTAGACCGCATTCTTGAAGCTCAAAAGCTAGATCCGAATTGGCCCTTCTTAGCCGAAGTTGTAGGGATAAAATCGATATTGAAGGATTGAAAGACTTTGGTATTGATGCTGGTGGTGGTATTCGAAAATTTGGTAGACTCATCGTGCCGAATATTAGTAATCTTTGTAAAGACATTTTAGAAGATTCTCATCATTCTAAATTTATCATTTAGCCTGGTAGTAGTAAAATGTAAGCGGATATGAAGCAATTTTATTATTGGGATGGAATGAAATTTGGTATTGCTAACTTTGTTAAGCGTTACATTACTTGCAACTCGTTAAGGCCAAGCATCACAGGCCCGCCGGGTTATTGCAACCTTTGGACATCCCAATTTGGAAGCGGGACAAAATTTCCAAGGACTTATTGACGGCCTTCCCCGTTCTCGTTCGGGTCATGATAGCCTTTGGGTGATAGTTGATAGACTTACAAAATCGGGCCATTTTATTCCTGTTCGGTCCAATCGGACCGTACCTCTTTTGGCCAAGTTCTTTATTAAAGAAATTGTTAAATTGCATGGAGTTCCTACTTCTTGTTAGCGATCGTGATCCATTGCTTACTAGTGGATTTTGAAAGAGTCTTCAAAAAGCTTTGGGAACGAAGCTTAATTTTAGCACCGCTTATCGTCCTCAGTCCGATGGACAAACCAAGCGTGTGAATCAAACTCTTGAGGATCTTCTTCGTGCATGTGTGCTTGATTTTGATGGAAGTTGGGAAGATCATATTTCTCTTGTTGAGTTTTTCTACAATGATAGCTTCCAATCTAGTATTGGCACGGCACCTTTCGAGGCAATCTATGGTAGGCCATGTCGATCTCCTTCTTGTTGGCTTGAGGCCAGTGAGAAGCTGGTTTTAGGTCCAGATTTTATTCGTGATTCCACAGAAAAGATTGACCATATTCGCCATAGGATGTAAGAAGCTCAAAGTAGACAAAAATCCTATGCCGATAACCGAAGAAGGAAATTAGAATTTTCCATGGGATATTTGGTGTTTATTCACGTTTCACCTATGAAGGGTGTTGTGCATTTCAGTCGATCGGGAAAATTAGCGCCTCGATATGTTGGTCCATTCCCCATCACCAAAAGCATTGGTTCCGTGGCATATCGCCTTTTACTACTGGCTCAATTTTCTGCTATTCATGATGTTTCCCACATCTCTCAACTACGGAAATGCCTTAGGGATTCTGATTCTATTCTTGAGCCCGGTGTTATTTAAGAATTTGAAGTTTCACCTAATTTGACTTATGAGAAACATCCTATTCGCATCATTGCTACGGAGTTTAAACGCCTTCGAAATAAAGATGTCCCGCTTACGAAGGTTCAATGGTCCTCAAATCCTAAGGATTGCTCTTGGGAATTTTGAGAATTCATCAAGCGATCACATCCGTACTTACTCTCTCGTGCTCCTTAGAGTTGAACTTCTTACTTCAAATTTTCTTTTGTGTCGATATGCTTTTATGGTAGTTACTTTTTATTTTTTTCTGAAGTATTGCGAGGATGCAAATTCTTTAAGGAGGGGAGTCTGTAATAACCCGCATATTTTACGATTGCATATTTAAATATTTTATTTAAATATAGCATCGTTAGTCGGATTTAAGTTCGAAAATTTCTTTTTTGCAAACAGTCAAATTAGGACTCGAGACCTCTTCCATTGAGTTCAAAATGACGTTTGCGACCTTTTTGAGTATAAACATCGATGTGTTTGGAGTTAGCTTGAATTTTTACATTTTCACTTAAGCTTTGGGTTTGGGTTTCACCCAATAACCTAACATAAGACCCTAGCTCCATCTCCTCTCCTCTTCATTCATTCTCATTTCCTAATACTTCAAGCTTTAAGCCAAATTGGAGGGAGAGAAAAGCGATTAGGAATTCCTAAGCCCTAGCTTCAATTTTGCAAATCCTAGTTCTACTTCCAAAATCAAAGAGAAGCTTAGACAAGCATCTCCTTCTTCTTCTCCATCTCAATCTCTCTCCAAATTCAGAAATTTCATATAACCTAGTTTGGGAAATTATTGCTTATAGACTTAGAATAGAGTTTTTAGAGTTGAAGTTGAAGAGTAGTTGATCTTCCTTTGCTTTCAAGCTTCTCCATCATTGTTTTTGTTTTAAAGGTGAGTTTTTGAACTCACATCTATATCTATATCTTTGATAGTTGTTAGGTAGTGATTCCTAACATCTATTCCTTGTTCATTTGCTTTGGATTGAATTGGTTTTATGAATATTCCAATTTTTGGCGTTTTGAAGTTAAATCTTTAAAAATCTTTGCTTTGATGTTTGATCTTGCTTTTGGTGGGGTATCGAAGAGCCTATAGGGCTTGGTGGCAGATTGGCGTAAACCCCTAGCATCCATCGCTCGACCGATCGCAAACTGTTTGGGATTTGTCCCCTTGGTGGCTAGGCTGAGAATACTGGAATTTCAGTCGATTGAACCAGGAAGTCAGTCAACTGAATCGAACCCAGGAATTTTCCCGGGCCAGTATCAGTCGACTGACCACTCTGGGTCAGTCGATTGAGCCTGAAAATCGAAAGTTTACAGGCATGATTCAGTTGATTGACCACCCAGGTTTAGTCGACTGAACTTGGAAATAGAAAGTTTCCAGGATTTTTGTTAGTTGATTGACCACCTTGGTCTAGTCGACTGAATCTGCTGTCTCTGCCTATTTTGCCTTTGGTGTTTGAATTTCCAACCTTTAATCGATTTTTGTTTCTCCAATTTGTTGTTATCACCTTTGTTGACTTTGATAACATCTTTTTCGGGATTTTGGGGGAATGTTCATTTTCATTGATTTGGTATCGGTTTCTTTGAATTTAATTCACGTCTTCAAATGTGAATTTTTGGTGATTGATTGTTTTTACAATTAATTTTGTGATTTATCACTATAAAATACAAAGGTTTCTTTACTAATAGTAAATATTCAAACTATTTCTCAAATATGATTTCAACTCTATTTTTAATACAAAGCTTGTTTACAAAACCGTTTTCCAATCTATTGGTATACACAAACTTTTACCTCATTCGTTTGAGAAATCTAGTTAAATGGCTTAGTAAAACTAGTGGTATGAAATGCTTGCGTTTACTTCGTCGGTTAATTTTTGGACTTGTTCGATTGAAACTCTTGTGACGACTTTCTAGTGGAGATCTACAATTTGATTGTAAATATTTAAGTTAAGCCAGTGGTTATGAGACATGAAGCTAAACTCGTTTATTTACTAGCTTAGTGTTCTTGACACTTCTTGATGATCGATGATGATCATTTTTGTGGTTTAGACTAGCGATGTGCGATGTCTCTTTGGCCACATCGGGGACTGTACCCCATTCTATGGAGCTTCGTCTCATTTTTATGGGCTAATGACCCATGGTCTTTTGACCGTTTGTGGAGTTTTGACTCAAATTTGGTGGGGTAGCGACCCATGGTCTTCGGGCCGGTTGTGGAGCCTCGGCTCAAATTGATGGCTAGCAACCATGCAATAACGTTTCGTTTGTGATTCTCGAGTTGGTGAGTTTTCATGCTTCCGTTTGTTATAGGCCTCCCCTTTTGTGATTTTTGGATTTCTAGTTGATGATTTCTAGAATTTGTGATTCACCACTTCTGTGATTGGCATTGATATTTTTGTCAATATTTATGGTATGGTGAATAAAAATAAGAATATGACATTCTTTTAGTGCTTTGAGATTTCTTGAGATATTGTATGATTTTTGTTGTTATTTAATGTATACTTGTCGCAATATGACATTATTGTTATCATATGTTTTTGTCATATCTTTTATTCTATCTCATTTTATCTGATATTTATAGCTAGAATGATCTGTTTATTATTTTCTTATTAAATAATACTCGGGTCAGACCGGGATGTTACAGGTGCTTCTGCTTGACTCATCTTCTGGGAACATTATCTGACTTTTGATTAACTACTCTAGTTTAGTAGTTTTTGTTGTCATACATATGAGATAGAGACTCCTTGATGTATACATATTCCTTTGCGTAGCACTTGTATCTATTCTTTTGTGATATTGTGGACCTTCTTTGACCACTACTCTGATGTACACTTCTATGTGTTACATTCATATCTGTTTCCATCGTTGTGATATGGATATCTGTAACTGATTTGTGTTATGCTTATTTCAATATTTGTTTCCTAAGATCATACAGCCACTATGTAGTAGCTTTGAGTGAGTATCGGTATGTCGAATTTCCTCTTGAAATGAAATGCATGTTATACTGTCTGACATACCGATGCTTGCACAAAGTAATTACACGGAAGGTCGCTCCTCAACAGCCATATTCTTCGTGCTAGTTGACGGCATTACTCCGTAGTGTCCTTGGCTAGTATGAGTATAGAGGTGGGGCATCACAGCTTGGTATCAGAGCCAAACTTCGGAATAATGTAGAATAATCTAGTAAGGATCATTGTCCTAAGTCCTACTTAGGAATCATGCTTTAGGATTTATCCGAGTCATAGGATCTGTTCTATCCTATTTTCTTCTATGATATCTTGTTTTATCAATCATGAATTGTTTGACATCTATTTTGTGAATAAGCTTTTTCCTTCTTCTTTCTTTCTTTCTTAAAGAAGAGAAATGCTTAGACCAGATCGTCCCAGCGCCGGTCAATCCAATGCCACTCCTCGGGATGGAGTATTTATGTCTGCCCAACAGCTTCTAGATCTTGTAAAGAATGCTCAAGCTGTCGGACCCATTCCATAGCCTACTTGCCCAAAATCTGGATTTGCACGCTTGTGCAGTGATTATACAGATTTGGGTGGAAAGCCATTCAAGGGTTCTGAGGACGTTATCGAAGTCTAAGCTTGGCTTAAATCATGCGACCGCATCTTTTCTTACATGAATCTCATTGATCTGTATCGAGTCCAAGTGGCTTCTAGCATGCTCTAAGAAAGAGCATTAGATTGGTATGAACTTTTGAATTCTGAAATTATTGAAGCGGATCTTACTTGGGAGCAATTCCGAAAAAGATTTGAATCGAAGTTTATACCAGAAGCAGAAAAAGTGACTTTGGCCCATCGTTTTATTGACCTTGTTCAAGGTGAATCTTCTATAGCAGATTATGCCGCATCTTTTGAATCCCTCTCTAAATGTGGGTTCGAGTATGTAAATACCCCATTAAAGAAAAATCAGAGGTTCGTCTATAGCTTGAATAAGAATCTCAAAACGCCTTTACTTCTGAAACTGGAAGTTTCTTTTGGTCAACTTGTTGATATCGCTCTTCGACTTGAAGAGGCAGATAAAGGGAGTGATGTTGAAGTTGGGAGTGCCAAACCAAACTTCAACAACAATAAGAAGAGGCCTAATAAGTTCAAAGGTCCTTATCCCAACAAGATTGGGAAACAGGTAGCAAAGACTCCTACTTCTAGCCATGGAGAGTGCTACAATTGTGGTTCTAAGGACCATTATGCAAACAAGTGTTCAAAGCCCCTTACTTGTCGCTATTGAAAAAGTTTGGGCCATTATATACCTTCATGTCCCAAACTTCAAAGCAAGAAGGAGGGAAAGCTAAATGTGGTGCAATCCCCTAGTAACACTTCTCATAGTCAAGGTATTTCTCATTCTATCCTTGATGGTATTATTATGTTCCCTGATCAACCTATTCGAGTTCTTTTTGATATGGGTGCATCCCATTCTTTTATATCAAAAGAGCTTGTTGATGCTTTTTCTTTGAGTGTTATGGCTTTAATGACTTCTTTGAGAATTGCGAATCCGGTTGGTGGATCTGCAACACTCAGTTTGCTTTGTAAAGATATCGAGATTATTTTATGTGATTACGCTTTCCAAGCCGATTTGCATGTTATGCATTACTTAGGCTTTGGAATGATTTTGGGAATGGATTCGCTTAACTGTTATGAATCCCATATCCTATGTCCTGAGTGGACTATTCAGCTTCGACATCCTCAATCTTTAAGCAGATTTTAAATGTTCTTAAAGTTTCGGATTCCAATTTGGCAGTATCCTTGTATTCTTTAAATCCTCATGATGACGATAATGATGATGAGGAAGACTCATTTCTCTCATTCACATTTTCATGAATTTTCCGATGTATTTGAGCCCGTTTTAGGATTACCACCTAAGCGAGTAATTGAGTTCAGAATTAATCTAATCCCTGGAGCTCTACCTATCACTCATCCTCCTTATCGTATGTCCAATAAAGAAAATGAGGGGATGTGTAAGCAATTATCCGAATTGGAAGAGAAGCAATTTATTCGTTCTAGCTCCTCTCCTTGGGGAGCTTTAGCTATTTTTGTGAAGAAATCCGATGGTACACTTAGGCTTTGTGTTGACTACCGTAAGCTTAATGATCTTACCATTAAGAATAAATATCTTTTACCTCGGATTAATGATTTATTTGACCAACTTTGCACTGCTAGAGTCTTTTCACAGTTAGACTTAGCAACCGGTTTTCATCATCTTTGTGTTGCAGAGGATAGCATTCCTTTGAGTCGTTCCGTACTCGTTATGGATCTTATGAATTGCTTATTATGCAATTTGGTTTAACGAACGCTCCAGCTTATTTCGTTGACCTTATGAATCGAGTTTTCAACGACTTCCTCGATCGATTTGTTCTCATCTTTATAGATGATATTCTTGTTTATTCTAAAACCGAGGAAGAGCATGAAAAGCATCTTCGGATTGTGTTGGAAATTCTTAGGAGCAATCAATTAAAAGCAAAATTTCCTAGGTGCCACTTTTGGCAATCTCGTGTGAAGTTTCTCGGTCATATTATTTCTGAATCCGAAATTTCCTTAGATCTTTCAAAGATTGAAGCGATTCAAAATCGAAAGAGACCAAAGAGTGTGACGGAAATCCGTAGTTTTCTCGGATTGCAGGTTATTACCGTCGTTTCATAAAAGACTTTTCAAAAATTCCATGCCTCTTACTAGTTTGACAAAGAAGGGAGTTAAGTACATTTGGTCAGACAATTATGAAGCTTCTTTTCAGAAATTAAAAGAACTCCTTTCCGGTGCTCATATTCTTGTGATTCCCAAAGGGAACCAAGACTTTATAGTTTATACAGATGCAAGTCGTGTTGGTCTGGGAGCCATTCTCGTGTAAAGGGAACGTGTTATTCCTTATGATTCTAGACAACTAAAGCCCGCCGAGACTAGATATGCTACTCATGATTTAGAGTTCACGGCTATTATTTTCGCCCTTAGAATTTCGCGTCACTATCTTTTGGGAGAGAAATTTTTTCTCTATACCGATCATAAATCTTTGAAGTAATTATTTTCTCAAAAGGTACTTAATTTGCGTCAACAACGTTGGCTCGAGTTCCTTGCATCTTATGATCTTGATATTCTTTATACTCCTGGAAAGGGAAATCGTGTTGCCGATGCCCTTAGTCGTAAGCAACAAACGGTTGTTTCCATGATGATATTCCAATGGAATGATCTCGAGACTTTGTCCACTTGTGAGATTCGAGATCGTGAATCCGTGTGATGTCCCGGAATTTAAGCAATATTTATTTAATAATTTCATTAATAATTATTTTAGAATGTGAAATATTGATTTAATAATCTAATTCAACAGGAATTTTCTTTTGAAGATTAATAATCATTTAATTTGTCAAATGATATTCTTTTCAAAAAATTTAATAATGATAGTTTAATTTGAAAATCTTATTGTTTTCTAATATTAAAAATATTTAAATAATAAAATTATCTTTCTAAACTGATTTAAAGATATTTACTTATAATGTATATATGTGTATAAATTGTAAAATTGATTTAAATTGATTTAAATTAGTATTGAAAACTTTTCAAAAGTTTGTTTTAAAAATCTATCTTATATTTTCATAGAAATGTAAGTAAGTATTTATTTTGTTTATAAAAATAAATATAGTTTAAATTTTGTTTTTATAATAAAAGTTTATTTTGTTTATTTTATAGAAAATAGTTTTTCCTTGAAATAAGATTTAATTCATTCATGTTAAAGTATAACATTTGGTTTGAAAACTCTTGAATAAAATGAATTCAACAATATTTTTCTTTTTAAAACTTTTCTCTCTTGAAAATTTGTTTTAAATATTATTTTAAAAATAATTAAACAAACGTTAAAATGTAAATGTTATAAGGAAGTTTACATGTATTTATTTAAGGACTAAATGTTAATAAACATTTAAAACATGCTAAAATAAATTAGAAATGGTTTTAGGATAAATTTAAATACGTTTATAAATTTAGAATTTTCTTTTCATATTAAAATGCACATGTGTTTAGTTTTTAAACTAATAGAAAGAAACTTGTAAAACATTTAACATAATAAGTTAACAAGTGGCATGTTGTTTATTTTTTTTGAAATTTATTCTTTTAAATAAGAAAATATAACAAATGCATTTTTGTTCAACCCTTATTCTCATTTGAAATCTGAGAATCAGATTTCAGTAAAATCAAAACCCAAAAAAAATGCATGTTAAAAATCTGCAAAATCAAAATACAAATCATATTCTGCAAAACCAAATTCTATTCAAAATCTGCAAATTACAACATCACTTTGAGATCAATTTCAATCTTCAAATGTAAGCCTATGAAGATTGGTAGCATGCAGTCTAAAATCAACTTTAGAAATAAAAACCTAGAAGTTAATTCATCAAGCAACGTTACAACATCAAACTGGAAGTTCAACTTCAAATCAAAACTGAGGAATGTCTGCATGCATGTTCAAAAATTTACATCATCAAGTTAAAGCAATTTCAGTAATCAAAATGCAAGCCTAGATTTCAACATGCAGTTTCTAATCAGGTCTTGGAATATGTGATGCATCTCTGGGATTATTTATGCATCTTCAATTAAGAGGTGAGTAAACTTCTTTATTTTAAAAACAGATTTTCCTTTTTAAAAATCAATGTCAAACATAATTTACAGAACTGAAGTTTTTAAATTACAGAAATCAAAACCTGTTAGAAAAAAAAATTGTTGTTTTGTTTTCTGTTTAATAAAAAAAATGATGAAATGAAATAAGTAACCTCACAAGTAAAAAAAAATTAAAACAACTGTGCATATGAATTGAAAGAAATAAAAATGTTGTGATGATTACATATTAATGAATGTTCTATGTGTATAGAAATGATTCTGTTTACATGTTACTGATTTCCTGAATCTGCATATCTAATTAGTTGTAAATTAGGATATTCTTAATAGAAAATCTTTATCATTTGAATTATTTCAGTTAGAAAGTTATGTGTAAACAAAATATGTTGTTTAGTATAAATGTAGGTTTTATAAAATTATGATTTAGTTAAAAATAAGTTAGAGTTGAAGTCTGTTACCCTCTGAAACAACTCTACTGTAAACATTTTGCAATAAAACAAAAATATCAACGTCATTAACTATTTAAAACAAGATTATAACATGAATGTATGTTAGAAATCAGAAATTTCAAAGCAAGTTCACCTTTTTAAATTGACTGTGGAATTAGCAATTTTGTTTTGAACAGAATTAGGAATTTAGGAATTATCTGAGGAGCTAGTTAATTTTGGCAATTAGAATGCTTCCTGTAGGTGGAGTATTGATTGGGAAATGGAGGAAATTTTGGCAATAGATGATCAGAGAGAGGAGAAAATGGGGATTGGGATTTCCAGGTTACAAACCCTACTCTTTGAGTGTTGCATTTCTTAGTTTCTTCACATGCTCTCTGTTGTATCGAGTAAGATTGGGTTTTGGGAGATTGCAGAGGGGATGTAGATGGATCATTAGCCGGAGTTGTAGTGATGATGATGATGATCAGAGAATGGATTATGGGCTGTTGACAGGTTTGGATTTAGGGTGTAAATGAGTTTCCAGTTTTACAGTTGGTTTCTCAAAACTTGAATTCGAATTACAGTAGGTTTCTGATGACCGTAAGCTTGTGAGGAGATGGTCGGCGACTTGTAGCAGTAAGTTGGAGTGGCTGGAAGCCGCCGGAGCGCCAGTGCATGTGCACCATACATGTTGAATTCTGGTGAACACTGTTGGGTTGTTCTGTGTTTTTGTCTCGTTTAATTCTCGGGTAAACCATGCAGTGACTCGGAGCAGATGGTTTGGAAACTCGAAGTAGTGAAGGGGGTTTCTCGAGTAAATTTGATTACAGGTTTAAAAACCTGAAAGTGTGCAGTTTTTTTGAAATTGAATGAGATTCATATTTTTAAAGTTGAAATTTGATTCAAATGTAAGTTGAATCTGAATTCAAATGAAATTTTGAATTCAAGGTTTTTAAAAATGAAAATTTAAAAATTTAAACAAGATTTAGATTTAGCTTTAAATCAAGATTAAAAACAGTTTTCAGGTTTACTTTTAAAACCAGATTTTAATTAAAAACAGTTTTGTAAATTTTTAAATAATGAACAGATTCAAATATCTTTAAGAAGATTTAAAAATGAATTTGAGTTCAAATAAGTTTAAACTTGAAAAAATTTATTTCCTTTAATATTTGAATTAAATATATGAAATGTTAATTTAAATTTGAAGTTAAAATAATCAAATTATTTCAAAGCTTGATTTCTTTATTTAAGCAATTTGGTTTTAAACTTTTCTTATATTTAGGTAATGAATGTTCTTTAACATTCATTTTATTTTAAGGTTTATAATTATTTAAATTTGGATTAATGTTTAAATAGTTAAACATTTTTAATATTAAAATTTTAAATGGAATTTGAATTTAATTTTAGAAATGTATTGTTTAAATATATTTTGAATGTAAATGAAGTCATTTGATAAGTAAATAAATTATTTTGAAAATAATTAAGATAATTAAGAATTTACTTAATTATTTGGTTTTAAATAATGGCGTAGACTAATTTTTAATTAGAAATGATTAATGAATAATTAATCTAAGATAATTTTTCTTAAGTAAGTAATTATTGAGAATATTGTAATTAATAAAAATAATTATTTAAGGATAATTAAGTAATTAATTAATGAAATAAATTTTGATAATTAACTAGATTAATTAATTGAATAATTATAATTTGTTAAATATAATTACTTATAAAAGTAATTAAGGAAGTAATTACTTATTGTAATTAATTTTGATATTGTGTTTTGTTCAAGTTAATTAATTTAGTTTAATTAATTTAAGTAAATCATTTAATGATTTAATGGAAGTAATTACTTAAATAATGGAGCAGGATTACTTAGAGAGGTGATGAGTGATAAATTACTGAAATTTAATTAGTGAAAGGTGATTTATTTTAATTAAGTAATTTGGATAATTACTTTGCAATTAATTAAGGAATTAATTAAAAAAGATAATTAATTATTGGTTAATTGATTTGGTAATAATTAATTAAAGATAGTTAATTAATGAATTTAATATTAATCAAGGTGATTAATAATTACTAAAAGCAATTAATTTTTAAATTAAGAAATTAATTTGAATATTAATTAGAGATCATTAATTATTATAATTAATGATGTAATTAAGGATTGTTTGATTAAGTAATAATTAAATAAGTAATTAATTAATTGTAATTAATTAAGGATAAATAATAATTAATTAATTAATTAATTAATTAATGAGTAATTAAATATTAATTACTTATGAATAAGGTTAATTAATTTTGTAAAAATTAATTAAAGACTAATTACTTATTGTAATTAGTAAATGATTAATCAAGGTGTTTAGTCGAGTTAAATACTTAGTGAATGACTAATTAACCGGGTTAAATAAATTATGGATATTAAGCAGGATTTAAATGTGATAATTAATTTAATTTAATTTAAATTAATTAAAGATAGAAGTAATTAATTTAATTCTTTTTAAATTAATTATAATTGATGGTTAATAAAACATTCCTTATGGATATTATTGATTGAATGGTTGTGATCTCAGTAATGAGATGAGTTGTGTTTGTATAATATGGATGCTTGGTTTAAGTATGATGGTTTGTGATGGATTATTTGGTTGTGATGATTATCTGTTGTGATAATGATATAGATTATCCGTTTATGATATGAATGTGATTATCTATTATGATATCTAGTTTATCTATCTGTGTGAAATAGATAATAATGAAATGAGTTAATTGTTTAAAACCCTTAAGTACAACTTAGACATTAAAATGGCGTTTGGTTTCAATGAGATCGGGATTGGGTTTCCATGTTTGGATATCCGAAAACCACATTGATTCCAATTAAACGTTAGGTCGTTAATCCAAGTGGAGCAAGTGAAGACTCGAGATGTAAGGGCTATACGTCAGTATAACTCTGTGGGTGATTCCGTAATGAGTTTGACGGAATAGAACTTATAGGTTCGAGATGGTGATTCAGAGTGCAAGGGCTATGGTCGTTGACTCTGAGGGTGATTCCAAAATGAGTGCAACGAGATAGTGCCTTCGGTTTCGTTCGAACCCGGAACGAACTTGTATGCATTGAATGCTTTCAGAGCATCGTCAGGTGGACGATGAGCATTCTAAGATTGATATTTCCTATAAAGGTAATCGTAACCTCAAGCCTCATCAACCGGTAATGGATAAAACAGGGGAGGTGCAGCAAGGCTTCGTGGATAACCCCCACTGGAGAGCAAGATTTACCCCTTTCTAGAGGTCCATTTATATTCGGCTGTGTGGCAGTTGGCGACAGCCAATCTGCGGGGTGGTCTTGTTCGGAACTGTTCAGTAAGGAATGGTTCCGACTTTGTGTTGCAGGGGAGTGGGCGTACTCCTCGGTACGGTGATCTAAGCCACGTACTGTGACGGGCGGTACCCCAGTAGCCCTGCCATTGATGGAATCCATAATCCAATAAGTGCCTGTACGGTTTTGATTGTGCCCAACTATGTTGGAACGTGAGATGTAAGCATTCCAGCTATTTCTGTATTTTATTTTGAAAACCCTAAACACTATTATAATATCACTGGATTTCCTATCAAATGTTTTGGTTAGCGTAAGATAAAAACTTTTCCATGTTTATGTGTGGGAAGTCTTACGTGAAACCTTTTGCTTTCAAAGGATTTTCTAAAGTTAAGCAACTTTTATCCCCGTTTACTCACACCAGACCCATGTCTGACCCGAGTGTTTATTTTCTGTTTTATTAAACTCTTGGGTACTTATGTTACGTATGGGTAGTCAAGTGATTCAGGATTTGCTTTGACGAGTTCTGGAGGAGATAATGGAGCAGGAGGCTTCAGCGTGTAGATATATGTAGTGGTTCCGCTGTGTTTGAGTTATATATGTTTTCTCTGATATATTTGAATTGTAATTGCTAGACAGATGTTTACAACTGTCAAGTTTGTGTTGTATTAGATGTATAACTCTGATGTATATGATACTATGTAAAGTTTTATGTGATATAATATAATTTTTTCGTTCCGCTGTGTGATTCTGATGTGTCTGTTTCTTTCTTTTCCTTCTTTTCTCTTTTCTATCCCTTTCTTTCTTCATTAGCGATGCGTCTTCCTGGTAATAGGAAGTTGGGTCGTTACATTGTGGAATCAGAGCACTAGGTTGAGCGAATCCCTAGACTCTGGAGTGGTGTCTATCTTGAGAGAGCGTATTTATAATTTTGAATATATATATATATATATATATATATATATTTATACCTATTTGATTGGGTTACCTGTTCGGGTTTTCCAATATAAGTTCTAAAGGTAGATAGGGTAGTGGTGTGTGTAACACAACTACCAATGGTTGGAGTCCAAGTGTTTGAAGTTGGAAGTGGATCTGCTAGGGAAGTATTGGGCATCTTGAGTAGTTCTGCAGTTGGTGAAGGATTTCTCTGATCTCTGAAGGAAGTCTTTTCAAGATTTGGAGTTTATCTTTGGATTGTAAGCTTGGTAGCACTCGTGTGAGTGGATTTTCTTGAGTTTGGATCAATTGGGAGTACAGAAGCCAGAAATGGTATCTTGGCAACCTTAGGAAGGAGTTCTGTCAATATTTGAGTTTGAGACTCAGTTTGGCAGAGTGTTTTGTGTTTGGTTTGGAAGCGAGTTTCCGGAGGAATATCTGTCTATTAAAAGCTCTTTTGTGAAGAGGCTGGTGTAGCTTTAGGGTTCGATAAGTTTTTGGATCAGGAAGTTTTTAGCAGTAGTGGCAGCAGTGAGTGGCATGTTTCTTCGATGGTTCAGAAATCTCTGATGATTCTTTTGTCAGTAGGCCGGGCAGATGGTGGAGTTTGTCCATTTCTTCTGGAAGCTCAGTTGGGAGTGATGTTAGTGGTTTAGAGGTGGACCACTAGCTTCTTCTTTGGTTAGAAGGTTTTAGCTGTTCTGATTGTTGAAGTGAGAACGATTTCTTGGAATCTGAACTGAGTGGAATCGCAAAAGTGACTTGCGATGGTTCGGAAGTTCTCTGAGTGATCTTTGTTTGGATTGAAGCATCTCTAGAGGATGTTTGAGTTATCAAAGTGGTTTGATTTTTTGAATATCTTCGAAGGAGTTAAGATTTGCATCCGCATAGAGAGATTGAGTTCTGTTTGACTCGATTCTTGGAGCTTTACCAGTGGTTCAGCATTGTAGGAGATTCTTTGAGAATGTGATCTGTTTAAGTTGGCAGGAGTTATTGGATCCATTTTTCTGGTTGAATTTTTGCTATATGTTTGTGACTGAATCGAATAGGTCACTGAGATTTTATGGAATTTTATGAACAATGTTTCCGGGATAAGCTGATCAAGATTATACTTGTGTTCATCAACAGCATTCTTAAGTCAGAGTTGCGCAGTGGAAGCATGATGGCAGCTATTCCAGGATAGAAGCAACACCTGATTCTTTGGGAATTTGAGTTTTGTCTTGGATCAGAAAATATCTACAGGAAATTCGTTTTTATCTGAAGGCTTGATGTCTTGTGCATCTGTTCTGTTTTCAGTATAGGAGTAAGATCTGGAGATCGTTTATTTCTTTATCCAGATTTGTTCTGTGAGGCGTCTTTGAAGATTTGTTTGCTCTAGAAGTGGAAGGCAGCCTAGGATCGACTTGAGAGATGTGTGGATGAGAGATTGGATCTCTCTGTTTCTCTTAAGGATTAAATATTTGGTCTACAGGATTGAATTGCCAGTTCAGATGGTTGGGATTTGTTTTTTTTCACGTATCTCTGAGGGAGTACATGTATGGTTTATCTATGGTTTTAGACTCAGCAGTTCTGGGAAATTTGGAGGTTGATCAGGACTTGTCTGAGGTCTAGTATCCTGTTTAGATTTGTAGATCTAGATATATAGGAGCACTAGATCTGAGTGGTGTAGCTAGTTTAGATTCTGTAGGGCGAGTGTCCCGGTGTTGGTACCTGGGAAACTCTAGGGTATCTTATCCAGAATTCTGTCTGGATAATTAGAATTGTTTATTTGAATTAGTTGCTATGATTGTTAGTATTTGGTTGGTAACATATGTTTGCTCTTTTAAATTTTAAAATCTGTATGGGATTATTAAATTACCTTTGCTTTTAAATTTCGAGGACAAAATTCTTTTAAGGAGGGAGGAATGTGATGTCCCGGAAATTTAAGCAATATTTATTTAACAATTTCATTAATAATTATTTTAAAATGTGAAATATTGATTTAATAATCTAATTCAAACAAGAATTTTCTTTTGAAGATTAATAATCATTTAATTTGTCAAATGATATTCTTTTCAAAAATGCAATAATGATAGTTTAATTTGAAAATCTTATTGTTTTCTAATATTAAAAATATTTAAATAATAAAATTATCTTTCTAAACTGATTTAAAGATATTTATTTATAATGTATATATGTGTATAAATTGTAAAATTGATTTAAATTGATTTAAATTAGTATTGAAAACTTTTCAAAAGTTTGTTTTAAAAATCTATCTTATATTTTCATAGAAAAAGTAAGTATTTATTTTGTTTATAAAAATAAATATAGTTTAAATTTTGTTTTTATAATAAAAGTTTATTTTGTTTATTTTAAAGAAAATAGTTTTTCCTTGAAATAAGATTTAATTCATTCATGTTAAAGTATAACATTTGGTTTGAAAACTCTTGAATAAAATGAATTCAACATTATTTTTCATTTTAAAACTTTTCTCTTTTGAAAATTTGTTTTAAATATTATTTTAAAAATAATTAAACAAACATTAAAATGTAAATGTTATAAGGAAGGTTACATGTATTTATTTAAGGACTAAATGTTAATAAACATATAAAACATGCTAAAATAAATTAAAAATGGTTTTAGGATAAATTTAAATACATTTATAAATTTAAATTTTCTTTTCATATTAAAATGCACATGTGTTTAGTTTTTAAACTAATAGAAAGACACTTGTAAAACATTTAACATAATAAGTTAAAAAGTGGCATGTTGTTTATTTTTTTTGAAATTTATTCTTTTAAATAAGAAAATATAACAAATGCATTTTTGTTCAACCCTTATTCTCATTTGAAATCTGAGAATCAGATTTCAGTAAAATCAAAACCCAAACAAAATGCATGTTAAAAATCTGCAAAATCAAAATACAAATCATATTCTGCAAAACCAAATTCTATTCAAAATCTGCAAATTACAACATCACTTTGAGATCAATTTCAATCTTCAAAGCTAAGCCTATGAAGATTGGTAGCATGCAGTGTAAAATCAACTTTAGAAATAAAAACCAGGAAGTTAATTCATCAAGCAATGTTACAACATCAAACTGGAAGTTCAACTTCAATTCAAAACTGAGGAATGTCTGCATGCATGTTCAAAAATTTACATCATCAAGTTAAAGCAATTTCAGTAATCAAAATGCATGCCCAGATTTCAACATGCAGTTTCTAATCAGGTCCTGGAATGTGTGATGCATCTCTGGGATTATTTTCTGCATCTTCAATTAAGAGGTGAGTAAACTTCTTTATTTTAAAAACAGATTTTCCTTTTTAAAAATCAATGTCAAACATAATTTACAGAACTGAAGTTTTAAATTACAGAAATCAAAACCTGTTTAGAAAAAAAAAATTGTTGTTCTGTTTTCTGTTTAATAAAAAAAATGATGAAATGAAATAAGTAACCTCACAAGTAAAAAAAACTTAAAACATCTGTGCATATGAATTGAAAGAAATAAAAATGTTGTGATGATTGCATATTAATGAATGTTCAGTGTGTATAGAAATGATTCTGTTTATATGTTACTGATTTCCTGAATCTGCATATCTAATTAGTTGTAAATTAGGATATTCTTAATAGAAAATCTTTATCATTTGAATTATTTCAGTTAGAAAGTTATGTGTAAACAAAATATGTTGTTTAGTATAAATGTAGGTTTTATAAAATTATGATTTAGTTAAAAATAAGTTAGAGTTGAAGTCTGTTACCCTCTGAAACAACTCTACTGTAAACATTTTGCAATAAAACAAAAATATCAATGTCATTAACTATTTAAAACAAGATTATAACATGAACGTATGTTAGAAATCAGAAATTTTAAAACAAGTTTCACCTTTTTAAATTGACTGTGGAATTAGCAATTCTGTTTTGAACAGAATTAGGAATTTAGGAATTATCTGAGGAGCTAGATAATTTTAGGAATTAGAATGCTTCCTGTAGGTGGAGTATTGATTGGGAAATGGAGGAAATTTTGGCAATAGATGATCAGAGAGAGGAGAAGATGGGGATTGGGATTTCCAGGTTACAAACCCTAGTCTTTGAGTGTTGCAATTCTTAGTTTCTTCACATGCTCTCTGTTATATCGAGTAAGATTGGGTTTTGGGAGATGCAGAGGGGATGTAGATGGATCATTAGCCGAAGTTGCAGTGATGATGATGATCAAAGAATGGATTATGGGCTGTTGACAGGTTTGGATTTAGGGTGTAAATGAGTTTCCAGGTTTACATTTGGTTTCTCAAAACTTGAATTCGAATTACAGTAGGTTTCTAATGATCATAAGCTTGTGAGGAGATGGTCGGCGACTTGTAGTAGTAAGTTGGAGTGGCTGGAAGCCGCCGGAGCGCCAGTGCATGTGCACCACACATGTTGAATTCTGGTGAACACTGTTGGGTTGTTCTGTGTTTTTGTCTCGTGTAATTCTCGGGTAAACCATGCAGTGACTCGGAGTAGATGGTTTGGAAACTCGAAGTAGTGAAGGTGGTTTCTCGGGTAAATGTGATTACCGGTTTAAAAACTTGAAAGTTTGCAGTTTTTTTGAAATTGAATGAGATTCATATTTTTAAAGTTGAAAATTGATTCAAATGTAAGTTGAATCTGAATTCAAATGAAATTTTGAATTCAAGGTTTTTAAAAATGAAAATTTAAAATTTTAAACAAGATTTAAATTTAGCTTTAAATTAAGATTAAAAACAGTTTTCAAGTTTACTTTTAAAACCAGATTTTAATTAAAAACAGTTTTGTAAATTTTTAAATAATGAACAGATTCAAATATCTTTAAGAAGATTTAAAAATGAATTTGAGTTCAAATAAGTTTAAACTTGAAAAAATTTATTTCCTTTAATATTTGAATTAAAGATATGAAATGTTAATTTAAATTTGAAGTTAAAATAATCAAATTATTTCAAAGCTTGATTTCTTTATTTAAGCAATTTGGTTTTTAAACTTTTCTTATATTTAGGTAATGAATGTTCTTTAACATTCATTTTATTTTAAGGTTTATAATTATTTAAATTTGGATTAATGTTTAAATAGTTAAACATTTTTAATATTAAAATTTTAAATGGAATTTGAATTTAATTTTAGAAATGTATTGTTTAAATATATTTTGAATGTAAATGAAGTCATTTGATAAGTAAATAAATTATTTTGAAAATAATTAAGATAATTAAGAATTTACTTAATTATTTGGTTTTAAATAATGGCTTAGACTAATTTTTAATTAGAAATGATTAATGAATAATTAATCTAAGATAATTTTTCTTAAGTAAGTAATTATTGAGAATATTGTAATTAATAAAAATAATTATCTAAGGATAATTAAGTAATTAATTAATGAAATAAATTTTGATAATTAACTAGATTAATTAATTGAATATAATCAATTATAATTTGTTAAATATAATTACTTGATAAAAGTAATTAAGGAAGTAATTACTTATTGTAATTAATTTTGATATTGTGTTTTGTTCAAGTTAATTAACTTAGTTTAATTAATTTAAGTAAATCATTTAATGATTTAATGGAAGTAAATTACTTAATTAATGGAGCAGGATTACTTAGAGAGGTGATGAGTGATAAATTACTGAAATTTAATTAGTGAAAGGTGATTTATTTTAATTAAGTAATTTGGATAATTACTTTGCAATTAATTAAGGAATTAATTAATGAAGATAATTAATTATTGGATAATTGATTTGTTAATAAGTAATTAAAGATAGTTAATTACTGAATTTAATATTAATCACGGTTATTAATAATTACTAAAAGCAATTAATTTTTAAATTAAGAAATTGATTTGAATATTAATTAGAGATCATTAATTATTATAATTAATGCTGTAATTAAGGATTGTTTGATTAAGTAATAATTAAATAAGTAATTAATTAATTGTAATTAATTACGGATAAATAATAATTAATTAATTAATTAATTAATAAATGAGTAATTAAATATTAATTACTTATGAATAAGGTTAATTAATTTTGTGAAAATTAATTAAAGACTAATTACTTATTGTAATTAGTAAATGACTAATCAAGGTGTTTAGTCAAGTTAAATACTTAGTGAATGACTAATTAACCGGGTTAAATAAATTATGGATATTAAGCAGGATTTAAATGTGATAATTAATTTTATTTAATCTAATTTAATAAAAGATAGAAGTAATTAATTTAATTCTTTTTAAATTAATTATATTTGATGGTTAATAAAACATTGCTTATGGATATTATTGATTGAATGGTTGTGATCTCAGTAATGAGATGAGTTGTGTTTGTATAATATGGATGCTTGGTTTAAGTATGTTGGTTTGTGATAGATTGGTTGTGATGATTATCTGTTGTGATAATGATATAGATTATCCGTTTATGATATGAATGTGATTATCTATTATGATATCTAGTTTATCTATCTGTGTGAAATAGATAATAATGAAATGAGTTAATTGTTTAAAACCCTTAAGTACAACTTGGACATTAAAATGGCGTTTGGTTTCGATGAGACCGGGATCGGGTTTCCATGTTTGGATATCCGAAAACCACATCGATTCCAATTAAACTTTAGGTCGTTAATCCAAGTGGAGCAAGTGAAGACTCGAGGTGTAAGGGCTATACGTCAGTATAACTCTGTGGGTGATTCCGTAATGAGTTTGACGGAATAGTACTTATAGGTTCGAGATGGTGATTCAGAGTGCAAGGGCTATGGTCGTTGACTCTGAGGGTGATTCCAAAATGAGTGCAACGAGATAGTGCCTTCAGTTTCGTTCGAACCCGGAACGAACTTGTATGGATTGAATGCTTTCAGAACATCGTCAGGTGGACGATGAGCATTCTAAGATTGACATGTCCTATAAAGGTAATCGAACCTCAAGCCCCATCAACCGGGAATGGATAAAACAGGGGAGGTGTAGCAAGGCTTCGTGGGTAGCCCCCACTGGAGAGCAAGATTTACCCCTGTCTAGAGGTCCCTTTATATTCGGCTGTGTGGCAGTTAGCGACGACCAATCTGCGGGGTGATCTTGTTCGGAACTGTTCAGTAAGGAATGGTTCCGGCTTTGTGTTGCAGGGGAGTGGGCGTACTCCTCGGTACGGTGATCTAGGCCACGTACTGTGACGGGCGGTACCCCAATAGCCCTGCTATTGATGGAATCCATAATCCAATAAGTGCCTGTACGGTTTTGATTGTGCCCAACTATGTTGGAACGTGAGATGTAATCATTCCAGCTATTTCTGTATTTTATTTTGAAAACCGTAGACACTATTATAATATCACTGGATTTCCTATCAAATGTTTTGGTTAGCGTAAGATAAAAACTTTTCCATGTTTATGTGTGGGAAGTCTTGCGTGATACCTTTTGTTTTCAAAGGATTTTCTAAAGTTAAGCAACTTTTATCCCCGTTTACTCACACCAGACCCATGTCTGAACCGAGTGTTTATTTTCTGTTTTATTAAACTCTTGGGTACTCATATTATGTATGAGTAGTCAAGTGATTCAGGATTTGCTTTGACGAGTTCTGGAGGAGATAATGGAGCAGGAGGCTTCAGCGTGTAGATATATGTAGTGGTTCCGCTGTGTTTGAGTTGCATATGTTTTCTCTGATATACTTGAATTGTAATTGCTAGACAGATGTTTACAACTGTCTAGTTTGTGTTGTATTAGCTGTATAACTCTGATGTATATGATACTATGTAAAGTTCTATGTGATATAATATAATTTTTTTCGTTCCGCTGTGAGATTCTGATGTTGTCTGTTTCTTTCTTTTCCTTCTTTTCTCTTTTCTATCCCTTTCTTTCTTCATTAGCGACGCGTCTTCCTGGTAGTAGGAAGTCGGGTCGTTACAATCCGATTTATGTTCATCTCTTGTTCTATGTAGCCTTGAGGCACATCCTTCTCTTTTAGACCGCATTCTTGAAGCTCAAAAGCTAGATCCCGAATTGGCCCTTCATAACCAAAGTTGTACGGGTAAAATTGATATTGAAGGATTGAAAGACTTTGATTGATGCTCGTGGAGGTATTCAAAAATTTGGTAGACTCATCGTGCCAAATATTAGTGATCTTCGTAAAGACATTTTAGAAGATTCTCATCATTCTAAGTTTACCATTTATCCTGGTAGTAGTAAAATGTACGTGGATATGAAGCGACTTTATTATTGGGATGGAATGAAATCTGATATTTCTAACTTTGTTAAGCGTTGCATGACTTGTCAACTCGTTAAGGCCGAGCATCAAAGGCCCGGTGGGTTATTGCAACCTTTGGGCACCACAATTTGGAGGTAGGACAAAATTTCCATGGATTTTATTGATGGCCTTCCCCGTTCTCATTCGGGTCATGATAGCCTTTGGGTGATCGTTGATAGACTTACAAAATCCGCCCATTTTATTCTCGTTCGGTATAATCGGACTGTACATCTTTAGGCCAAGCTCTTTATTAAAGAAATTGTTAAATTGCATCGAGTTCCTACTTCTATTGTTAGCGATCTTGGTCCATTGTTTACTAGTGGATTTTGGAAGAGTCTACAAAAAGATTTGGGAACGAAGCTTAATTTTAGCATCGCTTATCATCCTCAGTCTGATGGACAAACCGAGCATGTGAATAACACTCTTGAGGATTTTCTTCGTGCATGTGTTCTTGATTTTGGTGGAAGTTGGAAAGATCATATTTCTCTTGTTGAGTTTTCTTATATTAATAGCTTCCAATCTAGTATTGGTATGGCACTTTTCGAGGCACTCTATGGAAGGCCATATCGATCTCCTTCTTGTTGGCTTGAGGCCGGTGAGAAGCTTGTTTTAGGTCCAGATTTTATTCGTGATTCCACAGAAAAGATTGACCTTATTCGCCATAGGATAAAAGAAGCTCAAAGTAGATAAAAATCCTATGCCGATAACCGAAGAAGGAAATTAGAACTTTTTGTGGGAGATTTTGTGTTTATTCGTGTTTTACCTATGAATGGTGTTGTATGTTTCAGTCGATTGGGAAAATTAGCGCCTCGATATATTGGTCCATTCCCCATCACCGAACGCATTGGTTCCGTGGCTTATTGCCTTTTACAACCGGCTCAGTTTTCTGCTATTCATGACGTTTTCCACGTCTCTCAACTACGGAAATGCCTTAGAGATTCTGATTCTATTCTTCAGCCCGGTGTTATTGAAAAAGTTGAAGTTTCACCTAATTTGACTTATGACCAATATCCTATTCGCAGCATTGCTACGGAGGTTAAACGCCTTCGAAATAAAGATGTCCTGCTTGTGAAGGTTCAATGGTCCTCAAATCCTAAGGATTTCTCTAAGGAATCTAGAGAATTCATCGAGCGATCACATCCGGATTTACTCTCTCGTGCTCCTTAGAGGTGAACTTCTTACTTCAAATTTTCTTTTGTGTCAATATGCTTTTATGTTGTTACTTTTTATTTTCTTCTTAAGTATTGCGAGGACATAATTTTTTAAGGAGGGGAGTCGGTAACAATCCGCATATTTTACGATTGTATATTTAAATATAGCATCGTTGGTCGGATTTTAGTCCGAAAAATTACTTTTTGCAAACAGTCAAGTTAGGACTCGAGACCCCTTCCATTGAGTTCAAAATGACGTTTGCGACCTTTTTGAGTATAAACATCGACGTGTTTGGAGTTAGCTTGAATTTTGACATTTTCATTTAGGGCTTTGGGTTTGGGTTTCAGCCCAATAACCTAACATAAGACCCTAGCTCCACCCCCTCTCCTATTCATTCATTCTCATTTCCTAACACTTCAAGCTTTAAGAAAAAATGGGTGGAGGGAAAAGCGATTAGGAATTCCTAAGCCCTTACTTCATTTGCAAATCCAAGTTCTACCTCCAAAATCAAAGAGAAGCTTATACAAGCATATCCTTCTTCTTCTCCATCTCAATCTCTCTCCAAACTCAGAAATTTCCTATAACCTAGTTTGGGAAATTATTGCTTCTAGGCTTAGATTGTAGTTTCTATAGTTGAAGTTGAAGAGTAGTTGATCTTCCTTTGCTTTCAAGCTTCTCCTTCATTGTTTTTGGGTTTAAAGGTGAGTTTTTGAACTCACATCTATGTCTATGTCTTTGATAGTTGTTAGGTATTGATTCCTACATCTATTTCTTGTTCATTTGCTTTGAATTGAATTGGTTTTATGAATATTCCAATTTTTGGTGTTTTGAAGTTAATCTTTAAAAATCTTAGCTTTGATGTTTGATCATGCTTTTGGTGGCGTATCGAAGAGCCCATAGGGCTGGGTGGCCGATTGGCGTAAACCCCTAGCACCCATCGTTCGACCGATCGCAAATTTTTTGGGATTTTTCCCCTTTGTTGGCTAGGCTGAGAATGTTGGATAGTTCAGTCGACTGAACCAGGAAGTTAGTCGATGAACCGAACCTAGGAATTTTCCTGGGCCAGTATCAGTCGACTGACCACTCTGGGCCAGTCGACTGGGCGTGGAAACCGAAAGTTTCTAGGCATGATTCAGTCGACTGACCACGCATGTTCAGTCGACTGAACCTGGAAACAGAAAGTTTCCCGGATTTGTGTTAGTCGACTGACGACCCTGGACCAGTTGACTAAATCTGCTATCTCTGCCTATTTTGCCTTTGTTGTTTGAATTTCCAATCTTTAATCAATTCTTGTTTCTCCAATTTGTTGTTATCACCTTTGTTGACTTTGATAACTTCTTTTTTGGGATTTTTGGAGAATATCCATTTTGATGGATTTGGTATCAATTTCTTTGGATTTAATTCTCATCTTCGAATGTGAATTTTTGGTGATTGATTGTTTTTACAATCAATTGTGATTTGTCACTTTAAAATACAAAAGTTTCTTTACTGATAGTAAATATTCAAACTCTTTCTCAAATATGATTTCAAATCTATTTTTAATACAAAGCTTGTTCATAAAACCATTTTTCAAACTATTAGTGTACATAAAGCTTTACCTCATTCGTTTGAGAAATCTAATTAAACGGCTTAGTAAAACTAGTGGTATGAAACACTTGTGTTCACTTCGTCAGTTAATTTTTGGACTTGTTCGATTGAAACTCTTGTGACAACTTTCTAGTGGAGATCTACAATTTGTTCGTAAATATTTAAGTTAAGCTAGTGGTTATGGGACATGAAGCTAAACTCATGTATTTACTAGCTTAGTGTTATTGACTCTTCTTGATAATCGATGATGATCATTTTTTTTTGGTTTAAACTAGCGATGTGCGATGTCTCTTTGTCCACGTGGGAGACTGTACCCCATTCTATGGGCTTCGTCTCATTTATATGGGCTAACGACCCATGGTCTTTTGACCGTTTGTGGAGTTTCGAGTCAAATTTGGTGGGGTAGGGACCCATAGTCTTCGGGCCGTTTGTGGAGCCTCGACTTAAATTGATGGCTAGCAACCATGGAATAGCGTTCCGTTTGTGATTCACGTGTTGGTGAGTTTTCATACCCCCGTTTGTTATAGGCCTCCCCCTCTTTGTGATTTCTGGATTTCTAGTTAATGAGTTTTTGATTCACCAATTCTGTGATTGGCATTGATATTTTTGTCGATATTTATGGTATGGTGAATAAAAATAAGAATATGACATTCTTTTAGTGCTTTGAGATTTCTTGAGATATTGATGATTTTTGTTGTTATTTAATGTATACTTGTAACAGTATGTCATTATTGTTATCATACGTTTTTGTCATATCTCTTATTCTATCTCATTTTATCTGATATTTATAGCCAGACCGATCCGTTTGTTATTTTCTTATTAAATAATACTCCGGTCTGACCGAGATGTTATAGGTGCTTCTGCTTGACTCATCTTCTGGGAACATTATCTAACTTTTGACTAACTACTCTAGTTTAGTAGTTTTTGTTGTTATACATACGAGATAGAGACTCCTTGATGTATACATATTCCTTTGTGTAGCACTTGAATCTATTCTTTTGTGATATTGTGGATCTTGTTTGACCACTACTCTGATGTACACTTCTATGTGTTATATTCATATCTGTTTCTGCCTTTGTGATATGGATATCTGTGACTGATTTGTGTTATGTTTATTTCTATATTTGTTTCCAAAGATCATATAGCCACTGTGTAGTAGAATTGAGTGAGTATCGGTATGTCGGATTTCCTCTTGAAATGAAATGCATGTTATACTGTCTGACATATCGGTGCTCGCACAAAGTAATTACACGGAAGGTCGCTCATCAACAACCTTATTCTTCGTGCTAGTTGACGGCATTACTCCGTAGTGTCCTTGGCTAGCGTGAGTATAGAGGTGGGGCGTCACAGCTTGGTATCAGAGCCAAACTTTGGAACAATGTAGAATAATCTAGCAAGGATCATTGTCCTAAGTCCTACTTAGGAATCGTGCTTTAGGATTTATCCGAGTCATAGGACCCATTCTATCCTATTTTCTTCTATGATACCTTGTTTTATCAATCGTGAATTGTTTGACATTCATTAATGAATAACCTTTTTTCTTCTTCTTTCTTTCTTTCTCAAAGAAGAGAAATGGTTAGACCAGGCCGTCCGAACGCCAGTCAATCCGGTGCTACTCCTCAGGATGGATTATTTATGTCTGCCCAACAGCTTTTATATCTTATAAAGAATGCTCAAGCTGTCGGACCCATTCCAGAGCCTACTTACCCAAAATCCGATTTTCACGCCTGTGAAGTGATTATACAGATTTGGGTGGAAATCTGTTCAAGGGTTCTAAGGCCGTTATCAAAGTCCAAGCTTGGCTTAGATCATGCGACTGCATATTTTCTCGCATGAATCTCATTGATCTGTATCGAGTCTAAGTGGCTTCTAGCATGCTCCAAGAAAGAGCATTAAATTGGTATGAGCTTCTGATTTCTGAAACATTGAATCGAAGTTTGTACCAAAAACTGAAAAAGTGACTTTGGCCCGTCGTTTTATTGACCTTGTTCAAGGTGAATCTTCTGCGGTAGATTATGTCGCATCTTTTGAACCCCTCTCTAAATATGGGGTCGAGTATGTAAATACCCCATTGAAGAAAAATCAGAGGTTCGTTTATGGCTTGAATAAGAATCTCAAAAAGCCATTACTTCTGAAACTGGAAGTTTTTTCGATCAACTTGTTGATACCGCTCTTCGACTTGAAGAGGGAGATAAGGGGAGTGATGTTGAAGTTGGTAGTGCCAAACCGAACTTCAACAATAACAAGAAGAGGCCTAATAAGTTCAAAGGTCCTTATCCCAACAAGAAAGGAAAACAGGTAGCAAAGACTCCTACTTCTAGCCATGGAGAATGCTACAATTGTGGTTCTAAGGATCATTACGCAAACAAGTGTTCAATGCCCCTTGCTTGTCACTATTGCAAAAGTTCGGGCCATTGTATATCTTCATGTCCCAAACTTCAAAGCAAGAAGGAGGGAAAGCTAAATGTGGTGCAAGCCCCTAGTAACACTTCTCGTGGTCAAGGTATTTCTCACTCTATCCTAGATGGTATTATTATGTTCCATGATCAACCTATTCGAGTTCTTTTTGATACGGGTGCATCCCATTCTTTTATATCAAAAGAGCTTGTTGATACTTTTTCTTTGAGTGTTATGGCTTTAATGACTTCTTTGAGAATTGTGAATCCGGTTGGTGGATCTGCAACACTCAGTTTGCTTTGTAAAGATGTCGAGATTATTTTATGTGATTATGCTTTCCAAGCCGATTTGCATGTTATGCGTTACTTAGGCTTTGGAATGATTTTGGGAATGGATTGGCTTAACCGTTATGAAGCTCATATCCTTTGTCCTGAGCGGACTATTCATCTTCGACATCCTCAATCCGTTAAGGAAATTTCTATTGTTCTTAAAGATTTGGGTTCCAATTTGGCAGCATCCTTGTATTCTTCAAATCCTCATGATGACGATAATGATGATGAGGAAGACGGCATTTCTCTCATTCTGTTCGTGAATTTTCCGACATATTTGTGCCCGTTTTAGGATTACCACCTAAGCGAGCAATTGAGTTTAGAATTAATCTAATCCCTGGAGCTCTACCTATCACCCGTCCTCCTTATCGTATGTTTAATAAAGAAAATGAGGAGATCGTAAGAAATTATCCGAATTGGAAGAGAAGCAATTATTTTCGTTCTAATTCCTCTCCTTGGGGAGCTTCAGCTATCGTTGTGAAGAAATCTGATGGTACACTTAGGCTTTGTGTTGACTACCGCAAGCTTAATGATCTTACCATTAAGAATAAATATCTTTTACCTCGGATTGATGATTTATTTGACCAACTTTGCGGTTCTAGAGTCTTTTCACAGTTAGACTAAGCAACCGGTTTTCATCAGCTTCGTATTGCAGAGGATAGCATTCCTTTGATGTCGTTCCGTACTCGTTATGGATCTTATAAATGGCTTGTTATGCCATTTGGTTTAACGAATGCTCCAACTTATTTTGTTGACCTTATGAATCGAGTTTTCAAAGACTTCCTTGATCGATTTGTTCTCATCTTTATAGATGATATTCTTGTTTATTCTAAAATCGAGGAAGAACATGAAAAGCATCTTCGGATTGTGTTGGAAACTCTTAGGAGCAAACAATTAAAAGCAAAAATTTATAACTGCCACTTTTGGCAATCTCGTGTGAAGTTTCTCGGTCACATTATTTTTGAATCCGGAATTTCCACAGATCCTTCAAATATTGAAGCGATTCAAAATTGGAAGAGACCGGAGAGTGTGATGGAAATCCGTAGTTTTCTCGGATTGGCGGGTTATTACCGTCGTTTCATAAAAGATTTTTCAAAAATTTCTGTGCCTCTTACTAGTTTGACAGAGAAGGGAGTTAAGTACATTTGGTCTGACAATTGTGAAGCTTCTTTTCAGAAATTAAAAGTACTCCTTTTCGGTGCTTCTATTCTTATGATTCCCGAAGGGAACCAAGACTTTATAGTTTATACCGATGCTAGTCGTGTTGGTCTGGGAGCCGTTCTCATGCAAAGGGAACGTGTTATTGCTTATGCTTCTAGGCAATTAAAGCCTGCCGAGACTAGATGTGCTACTCATGACTTAGAGCTCGCGGCTATTGTTTTCGCCCTTAGAATTTGGCGTCGCTATATTTTGGGAGAGAAATTTGTTCTCTATACTGATCAAAAATCTTTGAAGTATTTATTTTTTGAAAATGAACTTAATTTGCGTCAACAACATTAGCTCGAGTTCCTCGCATCTTATGATCTTGATATTCTTTATACTCTCGGAAAGGGAAATCGTGTTGCCGATGCCCTTAGTCGTAAGCAACAAGCTGTTGTTTCCATGATGATATCCGAATGGAATGATCTCGAGACATTGTCCACTTGTGAGATTCGAGATCGTGAATCCGATTTATGTTCATCTCTTGTTCTATGTAGCCTTGAGGCACATCCTTCTCTTTTAGACCGCATTCTTGAAGCTCAAAAGCTAGATCCTGAATTGGTCCTTCTTAGCCAAAGTTGTAGGGATAAAATCGATATTGAAGGATTGAAAGACTTTGATATTGATGCTCATGGCGGTATTCAAAAATTTAGCAGACTCATCATGACAAATATTAGTGATCTTCGTAAAGACATTTTAGAAGATTCTCATCTTTCTAAATTTACCATTCATCCTGGTAATAGTAAAATGTACGCGGGTGTGAAGCGACTTTATTATTGGAATGGAATGAAATCCGATATTCTTTATTTGCATCTCGATATATTGGTCCATTCCCCATCACCGAACGCATTGGTTCCATGGCTTATCGCATTTTACTACCGGCTCAGTTTTCTTCTATTCGTGACGTTTTCCACGTCTCTCAACTATGGAAATGCCTTAGGATTTCGATTCTATTCTTGAGCCCGGTGTTATTGAAGAAGTTGAAGTTTCGCATAATTTGGCTTATGAGTAACATCCTATTCGCATCATTGCTACGGAGGTTAAACGCCTTCGAAATAAAGATGTCCCTCTTGTGAAGGTTCAATGGTCCTCAAATCCTAAGGATTGCTCTTGGGAATCTAGAGAATTCATCGAGCGATCACATCCGAGCTTACTCTCTCATGCTCCTTAGAGGTGAACTTCTTACTTCAAATTTTCTTTTGTGTTGATATGCTTTTATGGTTGTTACTTTTTATTTTCTTCTTAAGTATTGCGAGGACGCAATTTCTTTAAGGAGGGGAGTCTGTAACAACCCGCATATTTTACGATTGTATATTTAAATATTTTATTTAAATATAGCATTGTTGGTCAGATTTAAGTCCGAAAAGTTATTTTTTTGCAAACTGTCAAATTAGGACTCGAGACCCCTTCCATTGAGTTCAAAATGACGTTTGCGACCTTTTTGAGCATAAACATCGATGTGTTTGGAGTTAGCTTGAATTTTGACATTTTCACTTAGGGCTTTGGGTTTGGGTTTCAGCCCATTAACCTAACATTAGACACTAGCTCCACCCCCTCTCCTCTTCATTCATTCTCATTTCCTAACTCCTCAAGCTTTAAGCAAAAATGGAGGGAGAGAAAGGAGATTAGGAATTCCTAAGCCCTAGCTTCATTTGCAAATCCAAGTTCTACCTCCAAAATCAAAGAGAAGCTTAGGTAAGCATCTCCTTCTTCTTCTCCATCTCAATCTCTCTCCAAATTCCGAAATTTCCTATATCCTAATTTGGGAAATTATTGCTTCTAGACTTAGATTGGAGTTTCTAGAGTTGAAGTTGAAGAGTAGTGATCTTCCTTTGCTTTCAAGCTTCTCCTTCATTGTTTTTGGGTTTAAAGGTGAGTTTTTGAACACACATCTATGTCTATATCTTTGATAGTTGTTAGGTAGTGATTCCTAACATTTATTCCTTGTTCATTTGCTTTGGATTGAATTGGTTTTATGAATATTCCAATTTTTTGTGTTTTGAAGTTAAATCTTTAAAAATCTTAGCTTTGATGTTTGATCATGCTTTTGGTGACGTATTGAAGAGTCTATAGGGCTGGGTGGCCGATTGGCGTAAACACCTAACGTCCATCGCTCGACTGATTGCAAATTGTTTGGGATTTTTCCCCTTAAGGGCTAGGCTAAGAATACTGGAATTTCCAGTTCAGTCAACTGAACCAGGAAGTCGGTCGGCTGAACCGAACCCAGGAATTTTCCAGCGCCAGTATCAGTCGACTGACCACTCTGGGCCAGTCGACAGAGCGTGGAAACCGAAAGTTTCTAGGCATGATTCAGTCGACTGACCACCCAGGTTCAGTCGAACGAACCTAGAAACAGAAAGTTTTCAGGATTTGTGTCGGTCGACTGACCACCCTAATCCAGTTGATTGAATCTGCTGTCTTTGCCTATTTTGCCTTTGGTGTTTGAATTTCCTATCTTTAATCGATTCTTGTTTCTCTAATTTGTTGTTATCACCTTTGTTGACTTTGATAACTTATTTTTTGGAATTTTTGGGGAATATCCATTTTTATGGATTTGGTATTGATTTCTTTGGATTTAATTCACGTCTTCAAATGTGAATTTTTGGTGATTAATTGTTTTTACAATCAATTTTGTGATTCATCACTTTAAATTACAAAGGTTTCTTTACTAATAGTAAATATTCAAACTCTTCTTAAATGTGATTTCAACTCTATTAATACAAAGCTTTTTTATAAAACCGTTTTCCAATCTATTAGTATACACAAACCTTTACCTCATTCGTTTGAGAAATCTAACTAAACGGCTTAGTAAAACTAGTGGCATGAAACGCTTGCGTTTACTTCGTTTGTTAATTTTTGGACTTGTTCGATTGAAACTCTTATGACAACTTTCTAGTGGAGATCTACTATGTAACAACCCGCATATTTAACGATTTTATAATTAAATGATTTATTTAAGTATAGCGTCGTTAGTCGGATTTTGGGGTCCGAAATGTTACTTTCTGCAAACGGCCGAATTGGAGCTCGAAACCACTTCCATTGAGTTCAAAGCGTCGTTTGCGATCTTTTTGAGTATAATCTTTGGTATGTTTGGAGTAAGTTGAATTTTGCTACTTTTTCTAGTTAGGCTTTAGCTTTGGGTTCAGCCCCAAACCCCACTTAACCCTCTAACTCAGCCCATCTCCTCCCATTCATTCATTCCTACTCCTCTTCACTTCTAAACTCAAGCTCCAACTGAAATGGGGGAAAGGAAGAGGAAATAGGAACTCCCATGCCTTAGTTGCTCTTGATAATCCAAATTCTTGCTCCAAATTCAAAGAGAAGGATAGGTAAGCCTCTTCTCCATCTTCTCCATCTCTTCTCCTCTTCAATTTCAGAAAATATCCTAAACCTAATTTAGAAAAATATGTGTTTTATTCTTAGATTGAAGCTTGTTGAGTAAGAGTGAAGAGTGGTTAGCTTTTCCTTTGCATTTGAGCTTCTTCTTCTTGTTCTTGAGTTAAAAAGGTGAGTTTTGAAATCACATCTACTTTTCTTGATTTCATTGATGTTAGGTATGAATTCCTAACACCTTGTTCATATGCACTTGCAATTGAATTGGGGAATATTCCATTTTTTAGTGTTTTGGGTTCAATTCTTTGAAATCCTAACTTTGAGGTTTTAATCATGTTTTGGGGATGCATCGAGGAACATATAGGGCCGGGTTGTCGATTGGCATAAGCCCTTAGAGCCAATGTTCGTCCGATTGCATTTTGGGAGAGTTTGCTCTTCATTTGAATAAGGCTGAAAAACAGCCCAGGCATGATTCAGTCGACTGAAAACTCTGTTCAGTCGACTGAACCTGAAACCCGAGAGTTTCCAGGCATGATTCAGTCGACTGAAAAACTCTGCACAGTCGACTGAACCTGGAAACAGAAAGTTTCCTGAACCTGAAAAATTTTCCACGCATAGGGTCAGTCGATTGAAAACTCTGTTCAGTCGACTGAACCTGCTGTTTCAGCCCACTTTGCCTTTTTGGGATTGAATTTCCAATTTGAATCGATTCATGATGATCCTATGTATGATTATCAATTGTTTTGACTTTGATGGTTCCTTTTAATTTTAATCCACGGGTTTTTATAAAATAATCTCTCGAATCGCATTTAAAAGTTCGTTTCTCTAATTTATAAATTCTATTTAAAACACACACTTTCGCACTTCGAACGAAGTGGAAGGGTGATTAAATGGTTGGGCAAAACACGGACCATGAATCTATGCGTTTATCCTTTCGATTAATCCTTGACCTATTCGATTGATTGTTTTGACCTTCGGGTTTGGTTTATCGATGATATGAGGTAAACTTTGTACTGCTTTGAGTGTGAAAGGGACTGACGGATAGTAAACCGTTTAGTGCGAACGAGTGGTTATGGGACATACGTTAACACTTTTCGGATTCCTTTTCGAGAGTTGTGACACATTCCGCCAGTTAGTGGTGTCCAGTACTGGGTCTTCGACCTTCACCACTACGGCTTGTCGCCCTATAGTATCGCTCTGATGTTGGCCTTATGTGCCGCATGGGTGATATTGAGTTTGTGCCTTCGGGTTTGTCGCCCTATATAGTTTCGCTCTGATGTTGGCCTTATGTGCCGCATGGGTGATACTTGGGTTTGGAGCCTTCGGGCTCATGGATCCTTGTTTGTACAGTACTGAGCTCGAGCAAATTTTATGATGTTTCATTGATATGTATATTCCCTTGGTATCGCCCTTCGGTATTGGTCTTTTTGAGCCGCATGGAGTATAGCGTTTACCTTGTGGAACTTGTATACCTTATTGGTATTTGTTGTTTGCCTATTGGCTTGTTTTGGGATATTTGTATCCTTTGTTTCTATATGTTGTCGATGATATGAGGCTTGTTCTATATGATTCATCTCTTGTTGATGATTGTGTTATCTCCCTTAGAGATATCTATTATACTGTATGACCTTACAGGTTTATTATTGTTCAGTTTATCTAACTGATTTGTTTAGCTAGACTGACCCGGGTATTTTATACTCGGGTCAGACCGGGATGTTTCAGGTTAGGTGCTTTGGACTTAGCCTCTTTTGCTTCCGCATGGACTATTCCGCTGACTCCTTTTTGTCTTAGCTTTTTGTGTAGTCCTTTCTGTTATAACTCTGATATGTATTCTATTGACTCGTCTGTATATTGTGGTTTTCTATACCACTTGACATGTATTATCTTGTATACTCTGCCTTGTATCAGTATATGTGTGTATATGATGGTTTACTGTTCTGTGATGTATATTACATTTGAGTTGTTATATTCTGTTCTGATAGATCCTCTAGCCACCTCTGGTTTTGTTTTAAGTATTCATTGGACATGTCGATCTGCTTGGTAAGGCAATTGTCGATGTATTCAATAGATAATTAAAGCAAGGCCATAGATGGTCGCTCCTAAACAGCCTTATTCTCCGTGCTAGCAGACGGTATTATCTTAATACTCTTTGCTAGCGTGGGTATAGAGGTGGGGCGTCACAGCTTGGTATCGGAGCGAGGTTCAGAACAAAATACGATAAACACAGAATAGAGCACATATTACGATACATCAGAGTGTGATAAGTGGTACAAATCTTTGAGTCATCGTGTGTCTCTATTACTTCTACCATCAAAGGTTAGATAGGATTTGGGATTATGCCTAGGAACGCATTTAAATTCCGTAGTATTCCATATTGAATTATCTACCTTGGGAATAATCTTTACCTTATCTTAACTTTCAGCTTATGGCTGGAAGAGTTGGAGGACGACGCTCGGATGCTGGGCAATCCAGTGGCTCACATCCGGATGGCGTCTATATGTCTGCCGATCAGTTTTTAGAGTGGCTTAGGAGCACGCAGCCTCCAGCTCCTACTCGAACATCTCCTCCATGCAAGTCCACCTTCGCACGGTTGTGCAGTGATTTTTCTCATCTTGGAGGGAAACCATTTAAAGGCTCCGAGATTGTTCTTGAGGTCCAAGCTTGGGTTCGCATGTACGAGCATGTTCTCTCTCGCATGGATCTTTCTGACGATGATAGGGTTCTTGTAACTTCTAGCTTATTGCAAAAGCGTGCTCTTGACTGGTACAAGCTTCTTTTAGCTGAATTTGATGAGTCTGCTCTTTCTTGGACTCGATTTCGGGAATGATTCGAACTCAAGTTCGTTCCTGAATCTGAGAAAGCTTTGTTGTCCCGGCGCTTTCTTGAATTGAAGCAAGGGGATTCTTCCGTTTCTGAATATGTTGCATCTTTCGAAGCCTTATCTAAATATGGTCTTGAATTCATTAGCACCTCGTATAGGAAGAATCTAAAATTTGTATCTGGTCTTAAGAAATGTCTTAAGAAGTCTTTAATGCTCCAGCTTAAACTTTCCTTTGAGGAGTTGGTTGGTTCGGCACTTCATCTCGAAGCCTTCGAGAAGGAGTGTGATTGTGGGAATGATGTTGAAGTTCGTAAGAACGCCAACAAGAGATAGTTTCCATTCGATAAGCGGAAATTTTTCCCTTCCCAGAAGAAAAAGCCCGTTGAATCTGATCCTCAGTCTCAGTCTCAGTCTGTTGGAAAACTTTCCACTCGGAAGTGTTTCAATTGTGGTTCCCCTGATCATGTGATTCGAGCTTGCCCTATGTCTCTCTTCTGCCACTATTGCAAGAAGGAAGGCCATCGTATTTTCACTTGTCCTATTGTTCCGAAAAATCCTTTATCTAGCAAGCTAAAGATAACGGATGCTTCTGGAGTTCTTCTCGGGGAAAAGGTACATCTCCATTTAAAAAAAAAAAAAAAAGGGTTCTATTGTATTCGAGTTCTCTTCGATATGGGTGCTTCACATTTTTTTTCCGTATCGAAGAAACTCTTCGATGATTTATCTTTGGATGTTTCTTGTATGGTTACTTCTTTGAGAATTGAGAATCCGAATTGGTGGATTCGCAACGCTCAATTTGCTTGTATTAATGTCGAGATTATTTTATGAGATTTTTCTTTCCGAGCCAATTTGCATGTTATGCGTTGCTTAGGCTTCGGAATTGACATTTTTGAAAGGATTGACTTAATTATTATGAAGCCATATCCTATATCCCGAGTGGACTTTTCATCCTCGACATTTTCAATCTGTTAAAAAGATTTCTATCTTCCTTTGTGATTTCGATTTCCAATTTGATGGCATCATTTTTCTTTAAGTCCCCATGATAAGGAAAGTGTGGTTTCTCTCATTCTTGTAGTTTGAGAATTTTCTGGTATTTCTGGTCTTGTCTTAGGATTATCACCTAAGCAATCTTTTGAGTAGTGTTAAGGTCTTTTTAGCTCGACCTTACCGCTGGTTTTCATTTGGCTACGAGTTGCGGAAGTTAGCACTCCACTTATCGCATTCCGCACTCGTTGTAATTCTTATAAATGATTTGTTATGTCATTCAGTTTGTCTAGCTCATTTCATCCATATTATGAATCGAGTATTCTATGAATATCTCGATGATTCCATTTTGGTATTTATTGATTTTGGATGGAAAATAGCAATTTAAAGAATTTTGCAAATCTTTTTCATAAGATTTATTATAAGTATAATTGGATTTTTGTTCTTTAAACGAACAAAGAATATTTTTAAAAGTTTTTAGAAACATGTTTATCATATAGAAGATGATTTTGTGATTGTATTGCCCATTGGGTGCTTTAAGAATTCTGGTCGATGCGCTTGATCAACGTTATCGATAGGAATTTCCTAAATGCTTTGATGAGACAATCAGGCACAGTAAATTGATTTGGAATAAGTAAATTTTTCTTGAAAGATTATTACATAAAGATAATTGTAATTTTGAAAGTCTTAGCTTTTTGGGAAAGAAAATTAGTTTAAAAGAACTCTTTCTTTTCGATATCCCTATTCTTGTTATTCCCATAGGGAACCAATGCTTATTCTTTTGTACCGATGCTAATCGTATTGGTTTAGATGTTGTTCACTTGCAAAAGAGAACGTGCTATCATTTATTCTTCTAAATAGTTATAGCCTATCGAGACTAGATATGCCACTCATGATTTAGTGCTCGTGGCTATTGTTTTCGTCTTTTGTATTTTGCATCATTACTTTTGGGTGAGGGATTTTGCTCTCCTCACCAATCACAATTTTGAAATGTTTATTTTCTCATAGGGAACCTAGTGTGGTTCGAGTTCCTTGCATCTTATGATCTTGATATTCTTTTTATTCCCGAAAAGAGGATCGTGTTGCCAATGCATTTGGTTGTAAGCAGCAAGTGATTGTTTCTTTGTTGATGTCCGAATGGAATGATCTTTTTACCAAGTTCATCGGACGTTTTGTTGTACTTCATTTTGTTGAGCTTTGGTTCATTTGACGTATTGTTTGTACCACGTCGGTGTTCCAAATTATTTTGAGCTTAGGAATCCATAGAATTCTCTGAGCAATCAAGTTCGGACTTACCCCTTCGTGCACTTTATGGTGAACTTCTTATTCTGTTATTCTTTTGTGCTAGTATGTTTGTGGGAGTTGGGAGAATCACCTACCTCTTGTAGGGTTCTCCTACAATAATAGTTTTCAGCCTAGTGTCTTGTTGGTTGGAATCTGGGGAGAAGATTATTCTTGGTCCAGGTTTTGTTCGTGATTCTTCCGAGAAGATTGATCTTATCTGGTTGAGAATGAAAGAGGCACAGAGTCGCCAGAGGTACTACGCGGACAACCGTAGGAAGCCTCTCGAGTTCTCGATCGGTGATCTTGCCTTTATTCGTGTTTTTCCTTTGAAAGGGTTATGCGTTTCAGTACGACTGGGAAATTGGCTCCTCATTATATAGGACCGTTTTCTATTACTGAACGTATTGGCCCTGTGGCTTATAGAGTTTCACTTCCAGCTCATTTATCTGGTATTCATGATGTGTTTCACGTCTCTCAACTTCGGAAGTGTCTTCGGGAGTCGGATTCTGTTATTACTTCTCCTGATTTGCAAGAGCTTGGGGTCTCACCGGACTTATCTATTGTACAGCAACCTATTCCCGTGCTTGACACGGAGGTGCGACACCTTCGAAACAAGGACGTGCCGCTCGTTAGGGTTCAATGGTCCGCTAATCCCAATGACTGTACTTGGGAAACCAGAGAGTTTATCGAGCGATCTTATCCGGATTTTCTATCTTTGCTTTGAAACGATGAGAATGTCTTTTCATCTCAAGCTTATTTCCTTTTCTTTTGAATGTTGTATGTATGTAGTTGTTACAAATATCGTCTCTAGAAATTGCGGGGACGCAATTTTGTAAGGAGGGGTGATCTGTAACAACCCGCATATTTAACGATTTTATAATTAAATGATTTATTTAAGTATAGCGTCGTTAGTCGGATTTTGGGGTCCGAAATGTTACTTTCTGCAAACGGCCGAATTGGAGCTCGAAACCACTTCCATTGAGTTCAAAGCGTCGTTTGCGATCTTTTTGAGTATAATCTTTGGTATGTTTGGAGTAAGTTGAATTTTGCTACTTTTTCTGGTTGGGCTTTAGCTTTGGGTTCAGCCCCAAACCCCACTTAACCCTCTAACTCAGCCCATCTCCTCCCATTCATTCATTCCTACTCCTCTTCACTTCTAAACTCAAGCACCAACTGAAATGGGGGAAAGGAAGAGGAAATAGGAACTCCCATGCCTTAGTTGCTCTTGATAATCCAAATTCTTGCTCCAAATTCAAAGAGAAGGATAGGTAAGCCTCTTCTCCATCTTCTCCATCTCTTCTCCTCTTCAATTTCAAAAAATATCCTAAACCTAATTTAGGAAAATATGTGTTTTATTCTTAGATTGAAGCTTGTTGAGTAAGAGTGAAGAGTGGTTAGCTTTTCCTTTGCATTTGAGCTTCTTCTTCTTCTTCTTGAGTTAAAAAGGTGAGTTTTGAACTCACATCTACTTCTCTTGATTTCATTGATGTTAGGTATGAATTCCTAACACCTTGTTCATAGGCACTTGCAATTGAATTGGGGAATATTCCAATTTTTAGTGTTTTGGGTTCAATTCTTTGAAATCCTAACTTTGAGGTTTTAATCATGTTTTGGGGATGCATCGAGGAACATATATGGCCGGGTTGTCGATTGGCATAAGCCCTTAGAGCCAATGTTCGTCCGATTGCATTTTGGAAGAGTTTGCTCTTCATTTGAATAAGGCTGAAAAACAGCCTAGGCATGATTCAGTCGACTGAAAACTCTGTTCAGTCCACCGAACCTGAAACCCGAGAGTTTCCAGGCATGATTCAGTCGACTGAACCTGGAAACAGAAAGTTTCATGAACCTGAAAAATTTTCCAGGCATAGGGTCAGTCGACTGAAAACTCTGTTCAGTCGACTGAACCTGCTGTTTCAGCCCACTTTGCCTTTTTGGGATTGAATTTTCAATTTGAATCGATTCATGATGATCCTATGTATGATTATCAATTGTTTTGACTTTGATGGTTCCTTTTAATTTTAATCCACGGGTTTTTATAAAATAATCTCTCGAATCGCATTTAAAAGTTCGTTTCTCTAATTTATAAATTCTATTTAAAACACACACTTTCGCACTTCGAACGAAGTGGAAGGGTGATTAAATGGTTGGGCAAAACACGGACCATGAATCTGTGCATTTATCCTTCCGATTAATCCTTGACCTATTCGATTGATTGTTTTGACCTTCGGGTTTGGTTTATCGATGATATGAGGTAAACTTTGTACTGCTTTGAGTGTGAAAGGGACTGACGGATAGTAAACCGTTTAGTGCGAACGAGTGGTTATGGGACATACGTTAACACTTTTCGGATTCCTTTTCGAGAGTTGTGACACATTCCGCCAGTTAGTGGTGTCCAGTACTGGGTCTTCGACCTTCACCACTACGGCTTGTCGCCCTATAGTATCGCTCTGATGTTGGCCTTATGTGCCGCATGGGTGATATTGGGTTTGTGCCTTCGGGTTTGTCGCCCTATATAGTTTCGCTCTGATGTTGGCCTTATGTGCCGCATGGGTGATACTTGGGTTTGGAGCCTTCGGGCTCATGGATCTTTGTTTGTACAGTACTGAGCTCGAGCAAATTTTATGATGTTTCATTGATATGTATATTCCCTTGGTATCGCCCTTCGGTATTGGTCTTTTTGAGCCGCATGGAGTATAGCGTTTACCTTGTGGAACTTGTATACCTTATTGGTATTTGTTGTTTGCCTATTGGCTTGTTTTGGGACATTTGTATCCTTTGTTTCTATATGTTGCCGATCATATGAGGCTTGTTCTATATGATTCATCTCTTGTTGATGATTGTGTTATCTCCCTTAGAGATATTTATTATACTGTATGACCTTACAGGTTTATTATTGTTCAGTTTATCTAACTGATTTGTTTAGCTAGACTGACCCGGGTATTTTATACTCGGGTCAGACCGGGATGTTTCAGGTTAGGTGCTTTGGACTTAGCCTCTTTTGCTTCTGCATGGACTATTCCGCTGACTCCTTTTTGTCTTAGCTTTTTGTGTAGTCCTTTCTGTTATAACTCTGATATGTATTCTATTGACTCGTCTATATATTGTGGTTTTCTATACCACTTGACATGTATTATCTTGTATACTCTGCCTTGTATCAGTATATGTGTGTATATGATGGTTTACTATTCTGTGATGTATATTACATTTGAGTTGTTATATTCTGTTCTGATAGATCCTCTAGCCACCTCTGGTTTTGTTTTAAGTATTCGTTGGACATGTCGATCTGCCTGGTAAGGCAATTGTCGATGTATTCAATAGATAATTAAAGCAAGGCCATAGATGGTCGCTCCTAAACAGCCTTATTCTCCGTGCTAGCAGACGGTATTATCTATTAATACTCTTTGCTAGCGTGGGTATAGAGGTGGGGCGTCACATACTATTTGTTCATAAATATTTAAGTTAAGCCAGTGGTTATGGGACATGAAGCTAAACTTATTTTTTTTACTAGCTTAGTGTTATAGACACTTCTTGATGATCGATGATGATCATTTTTGTGGTTTAGACTAGCGATGTGCGATGCCTCTTTGTCCACGTGGGGGATTGTACCCTGTTCTATGGAGCTTCGTCTAATTTTTATAGGCTAACGACCCTTGGTCTTTTGACTGTTTATGGATTTTCGACTCAAATTTAGTGGGGCAGAAGCCCATGGTCTTCGGGCCGTTTGTGGAGCCTCGGCTCAAATTGATGGCCTGCAACCATGGAATAGCGTTCCGTTTGTGATACATGTGTTGGTGAGTTTTCATGCTCCCGTTTGTGATAGGCCTTCCCCTCTTTGTGATTTCTGGATTTCTAGTTGATGATTTCTAGAATTCGTGATTCGCCATTTCTGTGATTAGCATTGATATTTTTGTCAATATTTGTGATATGGTGAATAAAAATAAGAATATGACATTCTTTTAGTGCTTTAAGATTTCTTGAGATATTGTATGATTTTTGTTGTTATTTAATGTATACTTGTCGCAGTATGGCATTATTGTTATCATACATTATTGTCATATCTCTTATTCTATCTCATTTTATCTGATATTTATAGCTACACTGATCCGTTTATTATTTTCTTATTAAATAATACTCGGGTCAGACCGAGATGTTACAGGTGCTTCTGCTTGACTCATCTTCTGGGAACATTATCTAACTTTTGACTAACTACTCTAGTTTAGTAGTTTTTGTTGTTATACATACGAGATAGAGACTCCTTGATTTATACATATTCCTTTGTGTAGCACTTGTATCTATTCTTTTTTGATATTGTGGATCTTGTTTGACCACTACTCTGATCTACACTTCTAATATGTTTCCGCCTTTGTGATATGGATATCTGTGACTGATTTGTGTTATGCTTATTTCTATATTTGTTTTCGAAGAAATATAGCCACTGTGTAGTAGCTTTGAGTGATTATCGGTATGTCGGATTTCCTCTTAAAATGAAATGCATGTTATACTATATGACATATCGGTGCTCGCACAAAGTATTATTAAAATTAAACAAATCACCTTTAAATTCAATTTTAAAACTTTTATTATCTTCGTTACTATTAATATAAATTTTACAAGCCTCTAAATTATTTTTATCGGGCTTAAAACTCCAGATTCACTATTTTAACCAATATTCAATTTTAAACTTCAATAATTAAATTATCCTATAAATTGCAATATTTAAATTCTGAATTTATTTTATAAATAAATACAGATTGTAACGACCCGCCTTTTTGGTTAGTTTAAATCGAAAATAAACCACACACTCAGTCTCAAACCATTCAAAAGGGCAGATTGTTATGGGGTAAATAAGAAAAACCAGAGAAAGAAAAAAACAAATACAAATACCGAATTCCGCGGTGGAATGATAAAATATAATAATCAAATAAACAGTTCATGAAGCTATTTAGAAATAACTTCGATTTAACTTTTACCACACAAAAATCAGAGTTACATAAACAGGAATAAATAAATAAATGCAGCGGAACAACATGATGCAGTGAGATACATATAATAAGTAATAATAATACAAATTCTTCGTCTTCATCCTCCAGAAATAAGGTCTTCAACTTTGAAATGCTCAGGGTAACCCAAGCGAATTAAAAAGAAAAAACAATCGAGTCAGAACTATAAAATCCTATATAAGTTAAATCAACGGTAAATATGAGTGCAACAGCGTCAGAGATGTTTACAGGGTTTGACATCGCATATCCAGTGTCTAACTTGGGTGCAATAACTTAAGAGATGTTCGGGATTTGCATCTCCTAAGGATCTGTTAAACTGTCTACTATTTATTACAATACACTATTATAATATGTCTACAGTAAAGTATTAAAATAGTGTTAAAGCGTTACCAATATTCCTCTTAACACGTTTTATATATTCCCATAGTCTATACAATACTGTAAGCTCCTCCGTGAGGTTTACTTAGAGGGCACTCTATATGTATGGTACAAAAAAACTTGTAGAAGGGGTGATAAGGCATGCAACAAGGCACTTGAGGCAATGCCCAGGGTAGATATACCAATTGCGAATCTGGATTGGTGGTAACGCATAGCAGCTACTACCGCCCACTTCGGAACACAGTCTCAAATCAAATGAAGGGGTGGCCACCTAATCAATCACAAAATAATAGAACGGTATCGAAGAAATATGCCCGATAGGAGGAATGACCTCACTTAGCCCGGCATAGCTCCTGATTTTAGCTACATCAACCTGACTCACGGGAGTAAGGGCCACGTAAATACCTCATACAGAATCGTTCGGCAAATCATCCTACTTCATTTCTGGAATCTCCACCACGTACACAGTTGTTAGAGTGGTTTATGGCATTGGCAGAGAGTATGAAAATATTCGATCCCGGTCTATTTGACAACCAAACATTTATTTTACACCGGATGGTTCTTTTACATTTCAAAAGTCAATTCAAGATTTATATCAAAATATCATATTCAATTTCAAATCATATATCTTTCGAAATCATATTCACTTTAAAATCATATTCATTTGGAAATTATCGATAAGATATATTAATTAATTCCTCATTTCAAAATCATCTTATTCACTAAAATATGTCATTTTATTCTCAAAATCGGTTATTACATCATTTAACCATATTCGCTTAAAAATCAAGGATTTGAATATAAATACATCAACTTTACGCATCTGAAATTTTGAAATAGTTTAGATGGTCTCAAAATAGTTTAAAATAGCCTTTAGGTAGATTAAAACAAATTAATATAGTTTAAATAGGTTTAAATGGATTAAATAGATTTAAATTTGATTTAACTAAATTTAAATAGATTATATATAGATTAAATAGATTTAATTAGATTTAAAATGTTTAAATAGATTACTTATAGATTAAATGATTTAAATTATATTAAGTAGATTTTTAAATAGATTAAATAAGTTTAAATAGATTAAATATATTTATATTATATTAAATAGATTCAAAATAGACTTCATTAGTTTAAAAATAGGTAAAAATAGATTAAATCGGATTAAATAGGTTATAATAGATTAAATAAATTAAAATAGTTTTACTTGATTGAAATAGTTTGAATTAATTTAAAATAGATTTCAAAGTTATATCCAAACATTTTCGATAAATTCATTTATAGTTCACACTTCAACTTTGAAATTTCAATTTAAATCCTTTGAACAATTCATTAAATCAATTCCAATTTCAGCATTTACATTTGGATTCACGAAAATAATTCAGTTTATATAAATCAATTTCTATTTCAAAATGCCATTTTACTAAAATCAAAATTTAAGGAATAAAAATCATTTAAATTAAACAATCCGGTGTCCATATATAATTTTCTACCCTAGGGTCAAGTGGTATGGATATTTATCATTTCAATCCGTAATTTAAAATTTTTATGGTTATATATCATTTTAAACCGCAATCCCGAATTAAATAAAATCTATAAAATCGCTCGAGTCTATCATTTCAACCCTTAACGATTTTTCCCTAATCTATAGATCGTTCAGGTATGTATCATTTCAACCCACAGGGAACCTGCAGTGTTATAACAATATAAAAAACAACATCCAATCATCAACTATCAACAATCAAACATCCATCAAAATCATCATCCAAATCAATCAATAAACATCAATAGGTAACTGATAATAAATAACAGGTATTAAATTGAAAATTTAAATTCGATATTAAATTAAACGATGATTAAATGCAATAAAAGTCGAAAATTAATTAGAATGACAATTTAAACATACCAAACATCAATCAGATAATTTCTAATCATAAATGTAATTTAACTAACATAAGATAATTAGTAATTATGAGTGAGCTAAAACACCCACCTTTGATTTCAAATCGATTTGAAGTCCAAATAAATTCTCAAATTTAAACGGTCCCAAAATTAGACCAAACTAATTTCATAACGTCCGGAATTTCGATACGATGTCAGCAGAACAAACCGCGCATGAATACGAGTTCGTATGTAAAAGTTATATATGTTAGAACATTGAGTTTTTAAATTGAAAATAAATAAAATAAAATAAAAATATAATTACCACCACCACGTCATCGTCCCTGTAGTTTGAACTACAACCATCCAGTACGCACGCACGAGCACCTCTCACCTTTGATTGAACGCGGTCGCCGCCACCAGACATGATCGCCATCACCTCCACGAAGCGCCATGTGCCCCATAGGATCCTCGACCTCCGGCGTTTGCCCGACCAACTCTTGAGCTTCAGAGAACGCAGCCACTGCCCTAGAAGATGAACCCTAGTCGAATTTTTCTAGACAATCCGATTGTTGATTCAACAAACTACATGCATCGGTGAACTCCGCATGACCCTCTCGACGCCACGATACTCGCGATACGATGATCCGATGAAGTTGATCATGACCTAGTGAATGGCGGAGATTAATTCACCCAATTCTAGCCACACAAAAATGAAAATCGAAAAAAAAAACTATGAATTTTACTTGCGCTCATCGAGAGCTTCAAATCGATATATAATATGATAGATTTTGGAGAGACTTGATTTTGAAGTTGAATTAGAAATTGAATTAGGGTTTGCAGCCATTAAGAAGAAGAAGCAGACAGCTGAATTGTACATACAGAAATGAGAAGTAATAAGACTGCTAGGGTTAGAACAAGACAATATATACTAATGAAGCCGATAAGAAATGAATAAACACAATCGAATAGATAGAATTTGACGATAACGCCTCGAAAAGCCCGTTCTGTCTCGAAATGGAAGTGGGTCATCACATATATTAAAATAGATATTTTCGATAGCTTTAAACTCAATGGAACATGTTCCAAGTCCTAATTCCATTATAATGACCCGTAAATTTTAACTGTTTTAATCACGTAATTAAACTGAATGTTTGTGAAATTTTAAATAACAAAATTTTGAATTTAAAATTTGATATTTGGAATATGTCAAATAAAACATAGTAAATGGTAAATTTTCATTTGATAATATTGAAGTTTATTTTCTTGTGTATTTTTATTCCAATTTAATCAGTTAATTTTGATGATAATAAAATGTTTTCCAAAGCTGAATATTTTTATATAATAAATTTGTAAATCATCTTCTGAGTGAGATGTCATATTTCGTTTTTTCAAATTTTGACTGCTATTGCTCCGTTTATCTTATTTTCCGACGTTCTAGCAGCATCTTCGGTACCGACTATCGACTTTTGATAGGATGGTCGTACCACTGATATATGTATACCGTTCTAATTGTCTTGTCGTACAGATCTCTATGATATATTTATTCGTGTGTTTTCCTTTGTTCGGGACACGACGAAAGCGGTGGACCGATCAGTCGTATCGGTATTGCATTCGACCTTTTAACTTTCCATACTCTTTCGTATTCCATCGTATAACCAACGGTCATAACTTTTGATATTTCTTAGAATCTAGCATATTACTATCAACGTTCTCCACTTTTATTCCATTTACTATACGCTAGTTCGTTCACATTCATTTCAGTTCTCGGAGAACAAGATATATTACAATTTATGTAAGTTATAGTTAAACCAATCACCTTCCTCCTTTTGTTGAACCGTCATTTTTCTTTCATCCCTTACCTAATTTCTATTGCAACAGCTCCTCATTACACTTATCCTCTTCCTTCTGCAATGAAGCCTGCTTGCCACCATTTTCTACCGTACTTCTTCCCCTACCTGCTCTAAACCCAAGCATGCATGAAACCCATCATCCCCAGCATCCTTTTTACACGTCCCTTCCTTCACCTCCGACCGCACCCAAGCCTCATCTCCAACGCAGCAACTTCGGCCCACTGCCTCAATATCACCGTCCACTTTGAAAGCCGAGTCAGCAGCCCTTCCTCTTGCTCGCGAGCTCTGGCCACCTCTTCTTTTCTATTGCCGAGCATCTTTGTTTATATATATATATATATATATATATATATATATATATATATATATATATATATATATATACACACACACACACACAGTTATTGTTATACTGCATTTATATATGCATACTAATATATTAAGTTATCTATTTTTTATGGTTACATATATTTACTGTTGGATTTTCGAAGCATATGCCTAAATTACTTGTTTTGTATTATGTCACCTTGCTGTTATTTGCATGCCATAGTTTATACATACATATATATATATATATATATATATATATATGCATATATATTTTGTATGTATGTTTATATTATATTTATGGATGTATATATATACACTACTTGCTGTTTAAAAAAACCTGTAGGTAAGTTATATGTATTGTATATTACATTGTAAGTGTGTTGTTTTAAAATAGTTTGGTACGTGTTGTGCTAGTATTTGGTTGCTACATATTGAATGTAAGTAAATGTTTTCGCGTATTGTATATAACTCATATTTCATCTAAAGTATATATATTGGTTTGAATATTTTTATATTATAAAAGGCTTTTTTTTCTTTTAAAGAGTTATATAAATATTGATTTTATAATGGATATTGTTTTATATATTTATATACGTATACTAGCTGTATAAATGTAGTTTATATATGTATATATTGTGATAGTTATATTAAAGTACAAAGGGTATGTTTTTAAAAGATATATATATATAAGATAGTTGTACATAAAGTTACACTGGTTATGTATATCTTGTTGGTTATTTGTATAATAGGTTCTTAATATAATATTATATATATAGCTTGTATATTTGATTCTGAAGTATTATGCGCATCATTATTTTATGAAGTCTGCACATATTTTAAGTTGTTATATACATTGGATTGTAACGGCCCGGAAATTTTCGACCTCGAAAATTCGACACTAGTACGTTCATTGTATAGACTGCTGAGCAATCGAGTGCCGAAAATCCCAAATTGTTAGGACAAAGAAGAAAAAGAGGTAGAAGAAGAAATAGAAAACAGAAGCACAGAATCTCACAATCGCAGCGGAACAAAATATAATATACAAATAGCAGCATTTGTACAAAGAAAGTTGTAAATGTTAATTTACATACAATATATCAGAGTACAATCATTCATAATAAACTGGATAGTTATATTAACTTGTCCCTAAATCCTATTAATATACACTATACGGTCTCTAATACACAATGGAATCAATACGTCTCGACCATCCAGCTTGCTTCCAGAGCTACAGAATGTACTAACTTGAAAATTTGTAATACTCAGTCTGACTCGAGCATTACAATAAAGTAACACCCGAGTCAGGCTGGAAACCAACGTGAGTAAACCCATTAATATGAAATACTTAAGTTGTAAAGCTCCCTTGAAAACCTAGGTAACTCGTTCATCACTACAAATTTTATCTTTCTATAGCCAAAAATTTATTCCACAAAATAATATATAGGTGTCGTTACTTAGTTTAAATGGCCAAGTTAACTTAATTTATTCCATTCCAGCCTATTTGATTCTATAATCAAATCCGTAGGGAATTAAAATGCTTATTTAATTTGAAGTGGTTCTGGATATTGCTGATATCCGACCCGATCTCTTCGAATCTATCGCCATCCTTTAAGCCGGGTTCTTTAAGTAAAACAATTCTATTTAAATGTCAGAATGTTATATTCAAATTGCAATTTCATCATAGATAACTATTCACATAAATGTCTCACATTTATCAATAGTTAAACCCACGGTATTTCATCTTAGATTAACACGAATCAACATACTAGAGATATTAAGCAATCCAAATCATTCAATCCAAATTAACCATTCATAGGCAAGATTACACAATCATCCAATTAATTTAAAACACATAAATTATCTACAAATCCTATTTAATTACACTATTTAATTTCATTTTAATAAACTTAGGAATTAAATAAAATAATGGACATATAATAAGATATTCCAAACTTAATTAATTTAAGTTAAAAAGATATTATTATATAACCTTTAACTAACCAATATTTAAATAAAACATTTATCATTTAAAGAAATTGATTAAGAAAATTGTTTTTAAAAAACTTGTTTTTGTTTTTAAATTTTAAAACCTTTTTAACACACTATAGTACAGACTCGAGCCAAACTCGGTACAAACACTTATGCAAACCCGAGCCAACCCGATACTTCCCCTCTCCTTATCTTCTTCTTTCTTTCTTTTTAAAAAAAATATCCTTGTTAATTCACTCATGAACTCACCCAAGCCAAACCCTATGCTAACCCTTTCTTCTCCCCGACTCTCTCTCTATACCTGATCCTTACCTCTACCTACCAAAACAACAGAACCCATTAGTGCACCATGCATGTGCACGCACCGTCGGAGCATCTCCGACCATCGTTGCTACCACCAGCAAGTCACCGACGATAAGCTCGATCGTCCTGACCACCCAAAAATCTGAAACGAACCCTAAATCGAATTCGAGCAAATCGAACACCACTGGAACAAAACCGACCACCAAAAACCACCTCGCATCGCCACCTCCGATCGTCTGAACCCCCGTCACCACGCTTGGAGATACACCAGACCATCATCATCCTTTCCCCTACCTCCGATGAACCCCGACGCCGCCACGCCGCCGTAATTACCTTGAGAACATCGTCGATCCAAACAGGTCTTAAACCCTACAATGTCGTCGTTCAACCACCACGTTGGTCTAAAAAATCGTTGGCCATTTTTCCCGAGCTCCTCGACCCTCGCGCTTGCTCCAGCAAGGATCTCGACTCTCCCCTATTCTTCGATCGTCGGGAATCAACAAAATACCCCATCCCGATCAACTCGTAATTCCTCCCCAAATAGTCACTTAAAAATCTTGATATTATTATTAAAAATCATAGTTTTAAAAGACGAGTCAGATTATACAGGTGAAACTCAAAATCATGAAAGTTGAATTTTCTGAGATATTTGACTGTAATTTCTTCTTTCCAGTTAAACTACTTTCTAATTACACATAAAAATATTTTTTTTAAAATAGAATTTAGTTATTACAAAAAAAATTCCTTTAAAGATCATAACTTCAAAGAGATTAAATGAAGAGGAATCGAATTTTGAGAAGTTTTGGTTTGTTGAAAACTAAACAGAGACATGCTTATCTATATACAGATATGCACACAGCAACTTCATACTTACATAGCAAAACATATTTATACCTCCATGCAAAACATTTCACAACATTACTTTCATTATTTATCACATGCATCAAATAAATAAGTAGATTAGGTTTAAAAAGTAAATGTTTACTCACCTTAAATGTTTGAATAGAGAATAGTTTTATAAAATTTGAAAATTGCTCTTTAAATTTTGAAACAGCAACTTGATCTACTTTGTTGAGATGAACTTGAATTGAATCTAGCTTGCTAAGTTGAAAAACTTGAAGAAGTTGTTTGTTTTGTTTTTCTTGGTTTTGGTTTTTTTATATTTTCCTTTATTTATTACTATTTTAATTTTAAACTTAAGTTATTGACATTTAATTACTAATTATATATACACTTATCTCAAATGTTTAAAAATGTAGAGCTTAAATCTAGATTATTTTTGAGAAATTTATTTTGAATTCCCAATTATAGTTCCATTCACAAACTATATATGAACAATAGTTATTTATGATGTTAATAATATATATATATATATATATATCCTTGTTTGTCATATATATGTGTTTATACATTTTATACAATATTCTTCCCATGTTCTATTTCATATGGGCATAAATGCATACATGCACATTTATATACGCATATATACTATATAGCTTGTATATATCTATTTATATAATTATGGATACCTTATTCTTGAATTTAAATGGATAAATGTATTATCTATTTATTTGCTATAAGATTTAACTTTTCCAGAGATTTCTAATTCAACATTTGTTATGGTTTTCAAATCAATTCATATTTGTTCAAATATTTCCATTATCAAAAATTTATTTGTTTGACTAATAAAATTATCGTTTCAATGATTTAAACCAGCAAATTACCCAATTAACAGACGTTAAAAATCCAGGTTGTCACATTCCTCCCCCTTTTAAAACTTTTTGCCCTGAAAAAGGAACAAAGCAAGAATTTAAATCATAATGTTTATTATTAGTTAAATTATTCTAAAGTTTTAAAACACTTAAAATCTACATAATATAATAAAAATAGCTTTATAAAAATAATTTTTATGACTCTATGTCTCAATAAGTCCATCCTTATTCTTACATAAATTCGGCCATACGTTGATCAGGCGTAGGATTGAAAATATAAGTACTTAGCAGACCCGTTTTTAACACCTGGTGAAAATACATAGAAAACATTTTGTGAAAATGTAGAAAACATTTTCGGTGAGAATGCTCTGTAAGTCATCACCCCCTCCATGGTCGCAGTTAGCCCGATGATTACGTCGACATCCCAGCGAAACCATAGAAAACTGTAAGCCTCCACGCCCTTCGATTACACCAGGGAACCGCCACAGATTGCATCTACACCCAGGGTTACGTTGCCATTACGGCAAAACCCATGTAACTGCAGGCATCAACGCCCTCGAATTTCGCTGCCAAATGAAACTTCACCACACAGACCACATAGATTGCAGACTACATCAGTCGAGACCCAATGTAGCCTGTAGGAACTCACTACCACACGACTTTCGCTATGTCTTCATAGATCGTAGTCTACTGATGTTACGTCGCTATCCCAATGAAATCAAACGTATAATTTAGGCAATCACCCCCCTCGACTTACGCTACGGAGCGTAGTAGATCGCAGTTACACCGAGTTACACTACCGTTACAGGCATAACCCCAATGTCTCTGTAGGCATCAGCACTCTTGAATTTCTCTAACGCAATCACAATCCTCAGGAATTACAGTTTAGTCCAAACATCCTCTGGGATCAAATTTAGAACTCCACTTAGGGCTCAAGGCAGAACCACCCCGTGGATCTCCTATCACAAGTTTCAAATCTAAATGGGAGCGCCTTTCCCCATGGAATTCTTAAAACTTTTATACTATAATATAGTATCTTTCAAATCATCTCTTATATGTATCACATATAAATCCTATTTACACAAAATCGATACTTCAAAATCGGTAGTTCCAAACTTGGCATTTCAAATTCCCAAAATTGATTTTTCCCCGAAATTGATAGCCTTTCAAAATCATTAGGTTCCAAAAACCTTTTTCCCAATTTCATAAATTCATTTAAATATATATAGATATATATAGATATAAGTTTACTCTTTTAACTAGAACAAAAAAAATTTGGATCACTTCCTACTTATATAAATTCTTTTTTTATACTTTAAACAATTTTCAAAGATCTTTTCTTCTGTTTATAGATTCAATAAGGGTAGTTTATCATATATAACAAATATATATAATTTATTTGTGCCAAATCAACATTCAAAATCGATTTCCTTTAAAAAGTTATTTTCCACATTACTTACTTTTATAAATGAGTTTCAGTTATAGTGATAACCATCTTCCACTCTCATTCATCATATATTTCTCAAAATATACTTTTCCATTTCAAAAATTATTTTACATTTCTTTACAAAATTTTCAATATCTATTTCATTCAAGCACGTACGATGTACATATATCATCCGTATGCAATATCAAATTCGATCGCTCACTCGATCACACAATTTTACTTTCGAACTAGTATCGTCCACCCGACTTCCTAGTGCGGACTTAGATCCGGTTTCTTGATCAGAAACTATCATTCTTCTTGCATAGACATAACTATTATAGAGAATTTCCAGAATCAATCAAAAATCCATATCCAGGGTTTGCCGTCGAAAATCGAGTGAAAAATCCCAACTCGGATTGATATACTATCTCGAGATTCTGTACTCGAATCTAGATCAAATCATTATGCGAATAGAATAATATACGTACATCCTACGTATTTATCTTCATTAATTATTATCTAAATCATTTTCTTTTATTCGCATTCATTTTGATTTCTATTCCCTTATTCATAATTGCCTCATTTTCCATTTGGGTTATCCCTTCAATTCTTATCTCAATTGGCATTTAATTATAAACAGTTTGCACTCTAACCAGCTTGAATTTAGAAAATAATTTTGAAAATTTTAAGATAGTTAAGTGGTTGTAAAATAGTTATTATTTTTCAAAATAGCTGTAAAATAAGTTTAAGATAGTTAGGATTTTAAAAAGAAAGGTTGTGTAGTAAATAACTAGGAAAAATAGATTTAAGATAGTTTATTTTAAAACAATTTATTTGAAAATAGTTTCAGAGTCAAACTGGTTCAATCTCCCAATCTCCACTTCCAATCAATTTCTAATTCAATTTGAATTAACCTCGATTCCCATTCCAAATTGAAATCAATTCCCATTTGAATTTGAACTTATTCAACTTCGATTATATTCCCAATTAATTTAATTCAAATTCAAATTCCAATTAAGTCATTCCAATTCCACCTTTGAATTAATTCCAATTCCATTTTTAATTTTTTTAAAAATTGACTCAATTTATACAAATTCGAGTTAAATTTTCAAATGTTGATTTAATCCCTTAAATCAAATTAACCTTTTTTTTTAAATTAACAATCTAAGTCTTTGACAATTTTCAATTCTGAGTCCAAATTTCAAATATTCATTTTAAATTACCTTCACTTAACTTATTTCAAAGTTCAAGTAAGAGTTCAAATCTTTTTAAACAATTTAATCTTCGGAATCCAATTTATTACCTAATTTTAACTTCTAACCTTGAAACCAATTCTTAACAATTTCGGTTTGCAAGTTCAATTTTTAACATTCAAATCTTAAGTTCAAAGTGATTTCATTTTCATAAGTTCAATCTTTATATCTAAAAAGCAAAATCATTTAAATGGTTTCAAATAAAGTTTAATTCCATTTAATTTCAGAAATGGATACATATTATCTCAATCCACTTCTTAATTCATTTAAAATAATCCAATTCACAGTTCATAGATTATTAATATCAATAGAATGATAGCGGGATAATTCTAAGTAAATAAACATCCAAATCATCTAAGCACCAATCTGTAGCATTCATCACACATAACTCTCTTTTCAATTCAACCCATTTATCTTCCTTAAGTTAAATCTCAATTTCATCTTGAAATTTCCAATTCAGGTTGTTCATTCTAAACTTATTTAACTTCCCCTAAGTTAAATTCAATTCATTTAATCCAGTCAACCTTACTCAATTTGAATTCTCCATTTCAAATTTTGAACTTCTTATCAATATCCATTTCCGTTTATAAGTTCAACAACTTATTTCTCTTTGGGTTTACATCTCATTTTTAAGGGAATTTAGAATTCAACACTTAGTATTTATTCCAAATCACTTTGATATTATGTATATCTTACCTCTATATACATACTTATTTTATTTGCTCATTAAGTCGTACTTTAAAATTTAAACTATTCTTGGTTTTTAATTCAAAACAAGTTTCTTTAAAAAAAATTAAAACAACTCTTGTTTTAAAATAAGATTCCTATATTCAAAAAATATTCTGAATAATATTATTTATTATATCTTTTTAACACTTTTAAACAATTCAAATTTTCTGGACTTAGATTTTAAAACTTCACAATTTAAATCCTTTCTAAATTATAAGTCGTACTTATCTAAATTGTAATTTCGTTAAAACATTTCATTCTGCTTTATCATTATTGTTTATTTAGAAAAATAAACATCCCTTTATTAAGATACAATACCCAATTTTATGCTAATTATCATGTCTAGAAATCATACACACCATATTATTCCATATATATATATATATATATATAATATATTTAAAAAAAATAGACAAAGGCTAGAGTGACTAAGTTGACATAGCTGCAGCTTGGAAATGAAGCTAGGTGAATAAGAGAAAAGTGACCACCACTACAGGCGAAAACATGAGCTCTTCACTATATATACACGTGTGTGTATATATATATATATATATATATATATATATATATATATATATATATATATATATATATATATATATATATATACTATACTAAGAAGAGCAGAATATGCTAGCGATTGTGAGGGCAAAGGTGGATCAAAGGATCGGTTGAGGGAAACATGGTAGGCCTCACAACTATATGTATGTATGTATATATGTATATGTATGTATATATATACACACGAACAATATATACACATTTTTTTATACAAGAAAGAAGAGGAGGCTGTGGTTGTGCCTTAGATCAGCTACTACATGGCAAAGCAAAGCTGGGCTCGGCAAGGTGGCTTCGGGTGCTGTAGGGTTGGAGGCAGTACAATGGCGGGCTATGGTTTCTGGCAAGGTGCAGTGGGTTTGCGAACTTCGACGCTAGGAAGAGGTAGTGTATGGGTGGCAGTTACATGCTATGTGGCGAGGGGAGGAGAAGTTCGGTTAGTGGAGGGCTTCGGCTGCGGTCAGGGCGAACGTGGCAGGGTGGGTCGGCAAGGCAGGGTCTGCTTAGTGGCGGCGGCACACAGAAGTGGGCTGCTCGTTGCTTGCGGAGGGATGGTGTTGTGTAATTCGGTGATTGGCTGACGTGGCAGCAAGCAGTGAGGTGGAGGGGTTGGCAGTTGTGGTGGGTGGCGGTTTACTGTTAGGTGGTTGTGGTGCATGGATTGTTGGAGCGGTGGGCCGAGGGGTTGTGAGAGACGAAGGGGAGAAGGCTGATGTGTATGAGGGGCATTTGCTTGGTGAAATAGGATGGGTTGATTCGGGAAAATGGAGGAAAATCGGGCTAAGCATGGGTTGGTTCGAGCATCAAAAGGGAGGCACGAGCAATATTATTGTTTGCTTCAGAAAACTTTTAGAAGGGAGCAGGTTTTTTCGGCCAAAACGAAGAAGAGCACGAGCTAGAGAAGAAGAACGCAAATGCTTATTATATATATTTTTCGAGTGAAGAAGATGGACTACTGAAATGACGCACAACTATATAACTAAAACAAGTGGTAAAACGTAAAGCCATATATTGGATTCAAGAGTTAACAAAGAAAATGATCATTGAAATTATATAGCTGGCAAGTGAAAAGACATAGGAAACAAAAAGATTAACTACAGACCCGATACGGCAAACCATTTTCACATATTTCGATGCGTACCGGACTCTGAAATACATAAATGAATATACTACGGAGATCATCACGACGAGACGAACAGAATGGTATACAGATATCGATGATACGACCATCCTATCAAAACACGATTTTTCACGGCCGAAGATGCTGCTAAAATGCCAAAAATAAGATAAACGGAGTCAAAGCAGTCTTGACAAAACAAAATATGGCGTCTCACTCAGAAAATGATTTACAATTTTATTATATAAAAATATTCAAATTTTGAAAATATTTTAATTTTAGCAATTTAGCTGATTTAAATTGAAATTGAAAATTACACAACAGAACTAACTTTCAATTTCTCTGATGAAAACCTACCATTTGCTATGTTTAAATAAATGCATACCAAATATAAAATTTTCATTTCAAAAATTTATTATTTGTCGTTCACGAAAAATTTAGCTAATTATGTTATAAAAATCGTTAAAATTACTGGTCGTTACAATAATGGTGATATGCGAAGACAGGAAGGTAGGATTTTCAGAGGTGAAAGTAGAACTTTAAAGGCCATTATTAAGAGTGTAAATGAGAAGAGGAAGAGGAAGTTATACATAGGCATGTCAGCAGATATTTCGGATGCGGATAGTGTCATACCCGCCTTCGAAATCATTTTGTGATATTGGACATTCGCATCCGTGGATACATATAGATATCGAATAATTATCATATCAATGTACTATTGATAAATCGTGAAACATAAATCGAAAAAATTGGTTAACAGAAAAATTTTCAGTCCCATTAATTATATAAGTGCGCAAAATCAATAAATATGATGATATAAACAGTTTAGAGCAATTAATAAACATCAAATGCGTATAACATAAATAATTAAGTTAATAAATCGATAAACATATAACTTTCATTTTGACTTGGTAAAAGTAATTTAAAATTCAAATATTTATACCTGTAAAAATCATGTGAAATATCTTTTAATTAATTAAAATAAATGTTTATATTCTGTAAAATATTCTATTATTGCCTAATAACAAATATATTTTTTAATTTTTAAACACAAATTATTTAAAATACAAAAATAATCAAAATATCTAATTTGCAATAATATTAAAATATTCTATACTACTTTATTTCTTTTCAACTAAAATTTTTTGAATAAAAAATGTAAAATTATTTAATATATATTTTTAATAAATTAAATATATACATTGGCATATATATATTAATATAAACATTATTGAAAAGACTAAATAAAAATAAATGTTTAATTAAAATATAATTACAGAAATAAGTTTAAAAAATCTAAAAATTATTTTATTATATTTAAATTTAAAATAATATATATTTATATGTAGATGATTTGATAATAAAAATAGCAATTTGAATAATTAAAAATAATTTTGATATTGTAAAATATGAAATAAATTATATATAACATACATGGTCAAAATAAATGTTTTGTCTTAATATAACGACAATTTGATTAATGCAAATGGATTAATATAATTTAATGATTGCGCATACAAAACTGTCATAAGATCTACATATTATATGATGAATATAATATAAAAATAATTGAAAACTAATAATTTAGGGATGTGGCATATGAACGTATATCAATTGATGGGATCTCGTAGCTTCACCTTGAATCGATTTTCATATGTTGCAAAGGACTGAGTACCACTATTCGCATTTAATTTGATGTGTTATGGGGTTTAAGAGTTTTCAGTTATGAGGATGAATGAAATCTCAATACTAAGAAGGAAGAGAGAGCAAGCAAGAGTAAAAAAAATATGTGTACTTATGCTTGTATTAATAGAGAAAAGGAAAGAGACTAGTTCTCCTCCTTTTGCTACTTTTTAATTTACCAATTTCAAATCTAGATCTAGAATTCAAAACCAACCTCGCTCCTCTTTACACGTCACCTTTTAATAACGATAATTTACACCAGTTTTCTTCGTCAATACTATATCACTTTAGGATTTATGAAATTTGGTATTGTTACAAGTTATAAATATATAGCAAATTGTATAATGGCACCTGGGGAATACCACTAACTCTCTCAATCTCCCACTTGCATTTGGGTCGATTATGGAATCTTAATCATATTCGTTCGATCAGTTTTCACAAAATGATTGAGATTGTCCTTTAGTGAATAGATATGCTATATTGCCTTAATTACCTATTCTGTCAATCAACTATCTTCGATACTGATTAACTGCATTTATCATGTAGAACTTTTCGGAACATATTCCTCGACCTCTAGTTAGCTCTGGGATCTTTCGTTATCTATATTGTGACATTGTTATCTCATATTATCTCATAACAATGATATATGATTCTCAACATTTGGAATCACCCCTAATTCGGTTATAAATTTATGAATATATATAGGACATACTATACTCGATTTCACTTTGAAGATCGAGTTTGAATACTCATTTGCAAGAAGCTTATTGTTTCTATAAACAACTCTCTAGTATTTCTTTAAATGTTGAGAACACTCTTACTACCATTTGGTTACCTTACTTCAGATTTGATATTTACTCAATGTACCAAGTCTATAAGTGAAATGTGATATAGTGGACAACATAGCATATATGATAACTCATATTGTCAATGCATAAGGAATTCATCTCACATGCTCTATATTAAACATTTTGATATGGTGTCCATTTGTATCGTTTAGGATAAACCCAACTTCCTTTTATACTGATTATGAAGATGTCATTTTCAAATCCAATGTCAAGGATTAAACAACCAAACATGAGTACATCATTAACAATCAATAGTACGTTGTTTACATATAGTTTAGAAATATTTTAGTACCTTTTAATATTCTTTCTTATAGACATATGCTTCCTTTGCATTTGACTTAAAGTCAAACAGTTTGATTTCTCTTTAAAAATACTTGCTCAATTTTGATGCTTGTAGAATGATACTTTCATATTAGTTCTTGGTCTTTGAAACCCAAAAATTCAGTTATCACTTCCATTGACCTTATGATACTTTGGTTGTTATGTGCAAATAATCTACTCCAAAACATTATTTAGATTTCTACTTTAATATATATGTAGCAAAAATCAAAATCATATCAGAAGATATTTTTATGAGCAACATCTAATTAACCATAGCACGTTAAGTGGTTAATATATTACGTTAATTTCAATAATTGAATTTTATAATGTCATTCCTATCAACGTTGCTAACTATATTCCAACAACATTGGTTTTCTTCTTAAAGATACATTTGCAGTTGATGGATCATATCCCATTGCGTATAGCTATCAAATTTGATAAAGACTTAGAATCCATTTCGGATTAATGCATCGTACTATATGACCGAGTCAACACTTTTAATGGCTTATTAACAAATGAGGAAATTTTTTCTCGACATTGATATGAAACTCATAGTTTCGCTTTGATGTGAAAGTGTTTTTATTAGACATTCTAATGGATCATGTCTATTTTGGCTTCATTAATATCATCCCATCTTACGCAATTAGTTTTATGTTTGGATCGTATTCAAATTCATTTTACTAGAAATAATGTCTAAAATAAATTCCTGTTTCATGAAGTTGGTTTTTTTAGAAACCAAAGACGTTTGTTACTATGATGTAATAGGCATTTAAAAATAGTTTGTGAAAGACTATATGTATAAATTAATTTTGAGTTTACGATTCTACGTTCATAACATAAATTAGTCAACCAATGTTGGTTGGCCTTAAATTCCTTTAAGGTGGTTTACACAAGATCCATTACGAGAAAGTATTACATGCAGCTACTCGACTCACACAACATGTCAACTCCTTGACCAAGGATATATAGGAGTTTCTTATTAACCCTTATCTTTCATGATCTCGTAAACTATGTTTTGGACAAAATTAAATTCAAGCTTATGTACTTACTCTTAAGTACATGTCCTTAAGAAAGAATTTAACTCAACTTCACTCATCATCGGTCATACTTTTTCTAACCAAATTTGATTACTTCTTATTAATACATCATCTTGTATCATAGCAAGAAGTGATATTTGAGATTGAATCTTATTCATTTTTAGGTACTTTGAGAATCCTTTTTCAATACACTCGTTATTCGATCAAATAAAATTCTTTTATTTTCTTGACATGTTATGTTTTCTACTTTAATTTTATATTCTATGAACTTATCATAAATACACTATTTGTGTATCAAATACACATATTCATTTCTATGATAATTCATCTATGAATTTAACAAAGCAGAGGTGCTATTCACTCCCTTGATCTCAACCATGCCTAAGTTACATACACTCTCATACATTTGTTTTCCTTATCAAATAGACGAACAATTCAAAGAAAATTCTTACTACAAGATCACATCGAACTCTTTACAAAAGTGCATTTTATCATCCTTAACACTTAAAGATATAAAAATAAGTTGTACTTTATGTAAACTGATAAAACCGACATTTCAGTGATCGAATTCCAAGGTCCATTTTGTAGCTCTTGGTCTAATGCTACATCAAACACAACAAGATCCTTATTGTAATCAATCTTATTGAATACATGACCTCACATCATCGTTTACCAGCTCATTTTAAATGAACTAATTTCAACAGGTTTCGTACATTACGAAACATGACTGTTTACCACATAACTTTTGTATGTGCTCAAATACGGATCAAATATCCGTATTATTATATTACTTTTAGAGTTCGAAACTCATAGAAGACAATACGGTCTCAGGTAAATAAATACCTAAATAGCCAAGTTACGAATGTATTTAGTAATTGAATAATTTGCTCTTGCATGGGTCTTGAATTGATAATGGCAGAGTTCGGGGTATGCCTTATAGGAAATTATGTAATTTATTGCATATATCTAACTCGATAACTAATCTTGTTTATAATAACGGTGTTTGACATCTATAAAATACTCTATTGTATCATGATATACTTAATTGAGTAATTAATTTAGAGTATGTTGAACATAAAATCCTTGAATGATATGCTATGTAATGGTAATTACAATGTGTTGTACTAATAAGAAACTTATCACATTAAAATAACATATTATTTTAAATATTCCTAGTCAAAATATTTTAAGAAAGGAAATATATTCATCTGTTAAGACTAGAGTATGCAATGCTTTTCAAATATCGGGTAATGTATTACTTATAGTTGTAGGGGGAACTAAGAGGTTACGTCGTGATAGTTTTAGATAATTATAGAATGGCTCACTCTAGAGTTTCCTATTGGTTAATTACAAGTGAGGTTCAACGGGAGATTTCAAATTAATTATGTTATAAAGTACTCTCAACTTGAGAATATTATGGAACCTCGGTGTGGATGCTCCACTTTAATTGTAGTTAAATATTGGCATGGTGATCCATCGAGCAACTATAGTTGGGTCTGAGTTGAAAGAATTGGAAGTGAAACATTATTCAATAGAGAATTCATCTCCTTGGCTACAAGAAATTAGTATCATAGTCAACTGTAGTCAACTCAAAGTCAAAGCTTCTGACCAGAGCAGTATGGATAATAATAAATGTTATTATTAAAACAAGGAAATTACTGTTTGGACTAACTAAGTTGAATATGGACAATATTGGAGGTTTCTTTTTGTCCAAAACCAAATTCCATAAGTCTTAACGTAATATAGTTTGGACAAAGACAATCAATGTAAATAACTATTATAACCAGCTACCGCTTAAAATAGTAAAATTATATTTTACCAAAAAAGCGATAAATTCGGCCAAATTATCATGCCATTAGCTAAGGTGATGTGTGAACATTTATATTTGAATTTTTCGATCGTTGAATGAATTTAAACCTTTGTGTTGCACAACCAAAATGCTAAAATCTTCAAAAAAACATATGATTTAATTAATTTATAAAATATATTAAATTAATTAATACTTGAGAAATACTGATTTTATAACTTGCTCGATGTTTTGGAGTTGTTTTCAATTATTTGAATTCACTTATAAAAGTTATATTCATGTGCATCAATATATGATATCGGTGTAGCTTTCAATGAAAGATACTTGCATGAAGTGATTTGTGGAAATTTTAAGTCATTTGATGGCAAGAATTTTCATCCAAACATGTAAAGGGGGAGGAGTGGGGGGGGGGAGAGAAAATTAAGGAAATTTATTAAGCAAGTTTTAATTAAAAGAACGGGAAATGCGTCACTTATTCAACAAAAATAACTCCACTAATTCATTTCCTGTACACATTGATTTTTATTCATTTTTCTCTTCTCCCTTCCTAACATTCCATGGCTTAAAATCAAATGAACCTTTTTAAAATCTTATCAACTCCAAATCAAACATAAAGATTAGATATAGTAAAATAAGTGGTTCATCCTTCTCTTGCAAAATTAGGTGTGAAACTTGATATCTGAGCAGAAATCTTCATTCAAGGTGTGAATTTTAGGCTACATCAATAGGTAATTATCCATTCTCATTTAATTATATGTTACATTATATCAATATAGTGTAGATCACATACCTTATACATCCTTTTGATTATATGTTCCATCATGTTTGTATTTAGATTCCATATCTTATATAATAAATTTATATATGCATATATTTTCCAATCCATTATTTACTATTGTTTTTGAATTAATGTTCAATAATAAAAATAAAAAATTTAGATTTAGAACTAATTTTAATTATTTTAAATAATTTTGCAACATATTGAATATATAAATATAAGTGAACTACATATATTAGTTACTTGAAATCATTTTATGAAATTGAAATAAGTTTCATGTATATATATATATTAGTCCCAAACTATAAAATATAGTCAATTATTATTTACACATGTTTACATATGGTATTTCAACTTAAAAGTCAAAAGAGGACTTTTGTATAAAGCTATAATTCAAATTTTGGATTCTTTCTAAGTAAAAGCCGGTTTTCAAATTGTTTAAACATATGAGGTTATAAATTATATATATACACACATGCATGTTATTTGAATTTAAAATGTAGCTTTTTATTATTTATATGTATGTATGTATGTATATTATTGCAAATTAAAATTTCTAAGGACTTTTGTTTAAATTCATAAATCTAATGTTGAATCCTTCTAAGGCAAAACTAGATTTCAAAATGTTAAGTATGAATTTTAGAACACGTAAAACTTGTCATAACTAATTTAAATATGTATGCAGGTTTAAGTATTCAAATGCTAATTTGAAATGGCATTGAATGGACGAGTAAAGGAAGGAGAAAAGCCCTTTATATTTTCCACTTCTTAAATGCCTACTTAAACTCATTAATTGTCCTACTATATATATAAGTAAATTATTGTTAATTGGTTAAAATATTTTATAACATATTAGTAAACTCTATGTGTGTGTATTATTTTGTATGTTTTAAAAAAAACTATAGACAATAAAGTCATATATATATAAAGGACGAACGTGTCCGTTTTGGTGTAAATCCCACTGCCTATGAACATATATATTATTATTTATATATATATATATATATATATATATTATTTCAATTTAAAATTTTGAAGGACTATTGTTTAAAGTCATAAGTTTAATGTTGAATCCTTCCTAAGTTAAAACTTGATTTCAAAATGCTAATTTTGAATTTCAAAACACATAAAACTTATTATGATTGATCTAAATATCTATAATGGTTTTGGTGTTCAAATATTAATTTGAAATGGCATTGAATGAACGAGTAAAGGATAGAGAAAAGTCCTCTACATTTTCCTCATCTTAAATGTCTGTTTAAACTCATTAATTGGCATACTATACATTTAAGTAAACTATTGTCAACAAGTAAAAATATTTTATAACATATTATGTGTAAGTAAATCATATGTGTGTGTGTTATTTTATATGTTTTCAAAATAAAATTATCGACAATAAAAGCATATATAAAGGACGAACATGTCTGTTGCAGTGTAAATCACTGCACTTATAAACTTACATATTAACCATCTACAATGTTTGTATGTTGCATATGCACTATACACATATGAGTGTACTTGATACTCTCATTATAACATACATTTAATTTAAACTAAACTGATACTCTTTCTAAATAAATTAATAAAATAATATTTTATTTAAAACCACAAGAGGTTGTATCTAATAAAATAACATTTCAAAGGCCCAATAGATCCATAATGGAAAGAAAATTGAAATCTATCTATTTCACCCACTTCTGTGAGGCACAGTTCCTTCAGATAACATGCCGAAAGATTTATTGATAGGCATATTTTATATTTCCATGCCAATTTTAATTCGATTTATTTGTATATTTTAACGGATAAAATTTTATCAATTATATTAGTAGCAGAAATTTATCTAAGTAGCTTATTTTAACTTTGTGTGGGGAATATTCTTACAATATTAAAGTGGTTAAATGTTATTCTTTCATTTATCTAATAAGGCTTCCCTACATTTTACATCCCTCAAAACCATTAGAGAAATACAAAATTCTTTCTATTCCTCTAGTGGGCATAGGAACTCCCTCACTTAGGGATCCTGACCTTGAGTTTGCTCAATAAATCATAAGCCCACAAGCGATGGACAACTCATTATCCATAGTATCGTTTACAACTCCTGACCATGGTATTTCCCTAGTTTCGACCTTCATCTTGAGTTTTCTTAACAAATCGAGAGAAATTATTCACTCTTATCTACCATTTCATGACGACCTATGATTAATGCATATACCTTTAGTTTGATCAATAAATATGCATGTACCTTACCTTATCCATTCAAAACATTAATAGTACCACACATAACAACCTTAGCTTGGGTTTTCTAAACAACTATTGCTTATGCAAGTAATCTATCAATATATAAATGGTAGACGACAACTCTATATATTAAGCATTCATAATCTTTAATATATGTATACATTGAGTGATATCGTTACACACTCATGATTCAAGTGTCGGATACACTAAAATCACAGTATACGTACTTTAGTTATGTACTTATTTTAAAAATCTACTTTCGGTTTATTTCAGTTCACTTACATTATTTTATACATTTGTAGTTATACAACTTCAATTTGTTTATAAGTAATATAGTTTAATTAACTTATATATGTATCTTATTAATCATATTTAATTCATTTTAATTCTTATTGTAAATCATATTTAATTAATTTTAATTTTATTAATTTAATCATATTTAATTAAATTAATTTGTATAAAAAAATGGAATTTTATATTATTCATCTTAAACTATTAAAGATAAATAATCAACAATAATACTTATAGTTTGTTTGTGCTTTATATATACAAATCAATTACTTATACCTTTTAATTAATTTTTTTAATAAATTCACTTATTTAATTAAACAATTTGAAATTTCAATATAATTCATCTCAAACAAATTTAAGATAAATATATAACTATAGCAAACATGCAAGTGTGTGTGTATCAATATATATTTCAATATACATACATATATATATACACACACGTTTATAATTAATCTTTTAATTAATTATATTATTAAATTTACTTAATCAAACTAATTAAATGTGCATGTGCGTATTAAAATTAAAAATTATTTATTTATTTTTCAAAACATTTTAAAAAATAATTTATTTTATATCCTTTATAAATTTTCATTTTATATTTAAAATTTAACATATATTTTTTAAATCTTAATTTGAAAATTAGCCCAAGGCCCAAATAACTCTAGGCCTTACATCTAGGCCAATAATTTAGACTTACTCCAACCATTGTGTTAGGCCAATAGCTAAAGAGGGGAGAATACTATATTATTTAATCCCAAGCTTAGACATTACTTTCTGGATACATATCGGATAAGTAAGTTTAATTAGTCGACTAACCAGACAGCATAGACCATTTGGACTCTAGTACCATTATTGTAATCGGGTCGGAATTCAGCAGATGAAATGGGTACTCATATGTGTATAAGTTGAATAAAATCCCTATTTGAATCATCATGGGCTTGTGAAGTCTATTTGATTGCAGCGGATCCAATCTAATTAATTTGAAATTTTGGTTTAATTAATTAATAAGTTGATTAAAAAAATCTATATATAGTTTATGATTATATCATTATATATTCATATGTGTATAACACGTATGTGCAATATAATAATTTGTATATGGTTAATGTACACATACATATGTTAGGATTTGTATCTATAAAATATACAATCACCATTTATATGCACATTAACTATTTTAAATTATCATTTAAAAATACATACATACAAATAAACACACACACACACATATATAATTTTATAAATTTATTCATATATTGAATAAAATATATTAAAATGTTTAATTAGAGTTTGACTAAGTTAATAAAATTTAAATTCAAATTTATATCTAAAATATCTAATTTTGACTTAGAAAAAATATTTTAAAATTCAAATCTAAATCAAAAAAATAATTTAAAATAATTTTTAATTAATTAAAATAAATAGTTATATTACGAATAATATTTAATCACTGTCGGATAAAAAGTATTTTTAAATACAAAAACTGTTTAAAAATAAATAAAATAATCAAAATATGTAATTTTCGATAAAACTAAATACTAAAATATTTTATACTGCTTAATTTCTTTTCGGCTAAATTTTTTTACATAAAATATTGAAACTATTTAATATATATTTTTAATAAATTAAATATATACATTTATATATTAGCATTGTTGAAATGACTAAATATAAATAAAAATATAATTAAAATATGCCACTAGAAATATATTTTTTGATGCCAAACTTATTTTGTTATAACTAAATTTTATAAAATAATTCAGAACAAGATATATTTACTTGTATATGATCTAATATTGATAAATATAAATTTTAAATAATTAAAAATAATTTTATTATTTTGAAATATGAAATAAATTATACATAACATATACAGCTGAGAAAATGTTTTTCTAATCTAAACTATAGTTTGGTTAATGCAAATGGATTAATATAATTTGGTGACATATAAGTAGGACAACTATTGTGCATATGAAATTGTTATAAAGATCTATATACTACATGATGATTATAATATAAAAATAAATGAGATCTAATACCTTAGGGATATAGTTTTTGAACACATGTTGATTGATGGGATATCATAAATTCAACTTGGATCGATCTTCGGATGTTGTAATGGCATGGAGTACTACTATTTGTATTTAATTTGAGGTATTATGGGTTTATGAATTTTCGGCTATGGGGATAAAATGGAGCTAAAGGCCAAGGGTTGGGAGTGAGCATGCAACAGTAAAAGGTGAGAGGTTAGGCTTGTTTAAATAGAGAAATGGGAGACTAGCTCTCCTCCTTTTGCAATTTTCCGTTTACCAATTCCAGATCTAAATCTAGAATTCAAAACCTACCTCATCTCTTTTCTCCCTAGGCCGACAATCGTATGGGGCTAAATGGAACAATATAAAATCCAATTCACTTAATAAATAATGTCTTTTGAATACAGCATTTAAATGCGTATCGATATCATATATTGGGTCGTACGTATATAGCTTTTATATACGCACCCAGTTAATTACTATTGGCATCAAAAAATTACAAATAGCACCCAGTACGCCAAATAAATAAATAATATTTTATAAATATTAATTAATTTATATAATTTATAAATCGATTAAAATGTGTGGTATTTCGACGAACATGATTATTCGGCTCGTAGGTGGAAATTCAGTCAGCGATATATTGAACAATTCAAATATTAACGTTCACACACCACCTTAGCTAGTGGTTTGATAGTTCAGTCGAATTTATCGCTTATACATCTTTATCAATAAAATACGATTTTATAATTTAAGCAATATCTTTTACTAACGGTTATTTACACCAATTCTCTTCGTCAAATCCTATATCACTTTAGGATTTATTTAATTTTGGTTTGGTAAAAATTCCAGTATCATACATATTCAAATCAATTAGTCCATAAATAACGTCACTGGCTCAATAATTACACTATTATTAATCGTACTACTCCAGCTAGAGATTTTGACTTTGAGTTTACTATCATACTAACCACACACAGACCACTCTTTCATCAAAAAAATTCTAATCTTATACAACTAAGGAGACAAATTCTCTGTTTAATAATGTTTCACTTTCAATGCTTCAACTTAAACTCAACTATAGTCGCTTGATGGTCGCCAAGACACGATTTAATTATAGTCAAAGTGGAGTATTCACATTGAAGCTGAACAATATTCTCAAGTCGAGAGAACTGTGTAATATGTTCACTTTGAAATATCATGTTTGATCTAATTATTATCACCAACTAGAAACTCTAGGGTGAGTCATCCCATATTTATTCAATTTCAATCAATATGTAACCCATTGGTGCCCCCGATGGGAATGAGTAATACATTTTACAATATTTAGAGAGTGTTATGTACTCTGGTCTCAAAGAATGTATCGATGTCCTTTCTCGAAACATCTTAACTAGAAATATTTAAAATAATATGTTATTTAATACTGCGATAATTTTCACATGAGAACATTTTCTTATAATTATTATCGCATAACATATATTTAAGGATTTTCTATTCAATGTACTTAAATTAATTATTTAATTAATATATCACAATATAAAAAGTATATTATAGAAAAAATACCTTTATTATAAACAAGATTGGTTATAGAGTTAGTAATATGTAACAAATTACACAATTGCTCCAAGACGTACCTTTCAACGCTAAAAATAGGCATCAACATCCAATAGAATCTAGTAGGCATTAAATGAAGAATGAAATTAAAAAGGAGCAAATATCATAAATGAACACATGGATTTTTATAGTGGTTCAGCAATCTTAGCTTACGTCCACTTCATATTTTTATTGATCTTTCACTTGATTATGATTACAAGAATGTTTAGATCAGCTGGGATCCATTAGTACAAGAATAAAGAATAGAAATGGAAGAGCCTTGGCAGTAGAAAGAAGGAACTCTTTTCTGATGTCATGTCTACTGTATTTATAGGTGAATACGTGCATGGATTGGGCTGAAATTTCGATAGAAGAACCTCCAGGCCAAGACGAGGCCATACAAGAATATTGAGGCCCATTAGGGCCCATAATAGGGATCGGTACCGATCCTTATTATGGTGTCCAAATGTGGTGCCATCCATCTAGTAGGTCCCCTATGATGTTAGCTACCTGACCTCCAAATTTCATGCCATTTCGACTTACCGTTCGTGAGGTATCGCGTTTTTCGTGAAGTTAAGTTGCATGCATTCTGATTTCAGTCGATCCCTCTAGAGGGATAGAGACTGATCCCTCCAGTCTCCTCGTATTGGAATGCAATCCCTAGGAAGTGTTCTCCATCTTGTAATGTGCTTATACTCCAAGTTTTATATTGATAGCATCTGTAAACTTTAAGTTATTGACCGATCGTTGTTGCAATATGTAGTGAAAGTTGAATATGGCTGATCCCTTTTATACGATCCCTTCCCTTTTATACGATCCCTTTTATATCGATCACTTTTTAAAGGTTAAGTAATTTGTCCATTACTTGAGCATACGAACTTCAAACGACTTGAACTTGAAATATAGCCTCATGGGTCCATCCTTGTCACTCCATATCGATCTCAACCAGTTTGGGACAAAACTTGAGGCTAGGTACAGATTCCCTAGGGAAAGGAATAAACATTGATCCTCCACCTAGGGGAGGCATTATTACATAATATTCTGTAAAGTCTATCTATTGGCCTTGGTTGATCATCGCTTCATATCATTACCTGCGCTTGATTTCTAAGTATAATAATCATCTCTCCGGGTTGTCTTCCTCGATGATCGTCCAATCTAACTTGTCCAGTCGGTCTAAATGTAGCCGGTTAAAAGGTTAGATATCAATTGCCCCCCTTTAAAGTTTGTCTTGCTACGTGCATGACGTGTTTTGAATTTATGTCAAGTTAGGGTCGTCGGAGAAAACTCCACTCAGTGTATCGAATGGTCATTATTTGTCCATTACTATTGAGATGCTTTATGGAGAGACAAATCTCTCTTTCAATTCGTCGTGACGCTTGGTTGTTATCAAACGATGTAAGTTCTGGAGTAGAATCAGTTGGTAATCGTCTGTACTTAGTTCCATTGAGTTGGTTAGTCTACATAGTATGCCTTGGTTATCTAATCCAATTCTTTCTCTGATTTCCCCATATGAGAATCCAATTTCCGCCAATTTCAAGAAATCGAATTTTCTGGACATATATGTGCATGTTTAGGTACATGTTTTTGTTGTTGGCCATCAAATGCATTCACATGCTCATGGGTCATTGCAAATTTGGTGAATGCAATTCAATCATTTGCAATTTTTTGTCCATTATTCCTTCTCGCAGCAAATCTTTGTGGATACGAAATGAAATGATTGGAGAAGTTGTTGTTGAAGAGATTGCTAATGACAATCAATTACGGGTTTGAAGCATATGGGTCGGTCTTGAGGTTGATTGTGGCCTGCTGCATTTGATCGCCTATAGGAGATGAAATGAGGGGCGGTTTCAATCAATTGCAAGCATGGTTAGGCTTGGATATTGATGACAAGAGGAATGGTGTTTCTTCAAAAATGATTTTGAGTGTAGGACTTCTCTCCATATTCATTTGATTTTATTGTGGGCAATTCACCGAAGCAGGGGAAAGAATAAACCCTTCCTGTACATGATTCCTTCTTGAATGACGTAGCGTGAAGCTTTATGGAAGATCTGCCATTTTTATTCCTCTGCTTGAGAAGGATTCCCTATTGTAGATAGTCTTCCATAGGAGTCATCCATAACTCCTTGTCCGGCTCCATCTCCAAGATCTGGTCGATGTCCATCCGGTCAATGCTTGGAGCATTAAGTACTTTGACTAGGACTAAGCCCATTTGTTGCTCATTCCCTGAACTAGCATACTACTGCCTAGGAATTACAAAAGATCTGCAAGGTATTTACTCCCAGTTCTTTAGCAAGCTTGATCTTGGCAACCAAGGCTTCATATTTAGCTTCATTATTTGTCACAGGGAAATCGATTTTCAGGGTGTAGTAGATCGATCGTTCCTCAGGAGTCGCTAACACAACTCCAGTGCCAGAACATTGGTAATTGGATGCTCCATCTATGTACATCTCCCACCAACTGGTCGGTTCTACATTGCTCCCGGGAGAGTCGTCTAGTGTAGTAAATTTGACTATGAAGTCTGCTATTGTATGTCCTTAGATAGCTCTATGAGGGAGATAAGTGATGTTAAATTAGCTCAATTCAATGTTCCATTTGAGTAGTCTTCCACACGTCTCAAATCCTCGTATGGCCTGTCATAATGGCTCATCAGCATAGATGATGACGTGGTGAGCCTGAAAGTAAGAACAGAGCTGTGGTGATGAAATCAACAGGGATTATACGAGCTTTTGTAGCTTTGGGTAGTTTTCTCTTGGTACTTGTCAATCGCTTGCTTACATAATATACCAGCCTTTGGATCTAGTTCTCTTCGCATAGCATTGCGACGCTTGTGGTATGTACCGACATGGATAAATAAATATATAAATCATTGTGATCCGGCGGCTTGGATAGGATGAAAATCTCTCTAAGTGATCTAATAAAGCTTGAAATGCATCAACGTGGTCCTACGCCCATTCAAAGTTTCTTTTTAATCTCCCGATTAAGTCAAAGAAGAGAGAACACTTGTAGGTGTCCCTGGAGATGAATCGAATTATGGCGATAACCTTCCCATTTAGGCTCTATACATGATTGATTGTCTTTGGTACCTAGATGTCTCTGATTGCCTGAATCTTCTTAGGATTAGCTTCAACTCCATGAGAGTTGAGCATTAAACCTAGAAACTTCCCTGATGCAATGTTGAAAGAGCATTTCATGGGACTAAGTTTCATTCCATATCTTCGGATAATTGAATATCTCTACCAAGTCATCGATGTGGTTGTTTAATTTCCATGACTTCACAAGCATATTATCCAAATATACCTCCATTGATCGCCTGATCTAGTCTTTGAACATCCGGTTGACCAACCTCTGGTAAGTAGCACCAGCGTCCTTCAGTTCGAATCCTAATGGAATTACAATGTAGAAATATTTCCCCGGGTCAGTAATGAAGTTTGTGTGTTCCAGGTCAGGGATGTGCATCGAGATCTGTTTTCATCCAGAGTACCTATCCATAAATCAAAGTAGTTCATATCTGACGGTTGAGTCTACCAGCTGGCCGATCTTTGGAAGTGGAAAGTTGTCCTTCGAGTTCACCTTGTTCAGGTCTGAGTAGTCGACGCATGTCCGCCACTTTTCATTAGCTTTTCTCACAAACACTTGATTGGATACCCATTTTGGGTAGATGGAACATTGGTAAACCCATTGTTTTTGAGTTTATCCACCTCCTATTTAAGTGTAATACATCTCTCCGGATCTATGTCGCATTACTTTTGTTTCATCGGGACATGCCTTGGGTCGATATTCAATGCATGGCTCGTGATAAACAGCGAGATTCCACACATGTCAAAATGGATCTAAGTGAACACATCAAGATTCTACATCGGAGAAAGCCAGCTAATTCCTTCATCATCGTTGCGCTGAGCTGCGATCTGATCTTTAGGACCCGTGATGGGTCATCGTGACTGACTGGCCATATTGTCAATCATAAGTTAAAAGGGTGCAACCTTGGATTCTTTGGACTCGTCTTCTTCATCTCTCGAGTCTATATCTTTATAGGACCGACTGTGGTGTTGTTGCTTGATATTGGCCTTATGTTGTGAGCTAAAAAATGCTTAAACGGATTTGCCCAAGTAATGGGATCGGTTTCGATCTCCTATTTTATTGGAACTTAAGCAGTTGTTGAGTTGACACGGACATATTGGACCATGTAAACTCAAAATTGAACCATGGGATATACCATATATGATTGGCACACTTGAACTAGCAGAGGCCTTGAATCATATGTTTACCACTTCAGAAATGAATAGATTAGCATATTTGTACTTGTATTGATTGTAACACATGCCTTGAATGAACTTGAATGTGAATGTCAGTTTACTATATGTCGATAGTCGATCATTGAGTTCAAACGTAACTGTTTCGTGTAACAATAAACATGATATCCACTTATGATGGTCAATAATGACGGTCACTCTGGTCAAAACCCAAAGGCTTGTCATGAGCTATTGAGTCTGATAGTGACGGGCTCTAGTGCTTTTAGCGATTATCTATGATGGTTGAAGATCAGGCTTAAAGGATGGCATTGAATCAAATGTCAAGTAAGGTTTATCTTCGTGTTGTGCGCAACTACATAGTTGGCTCTTTCTTTGAGTTTGAATCCACTTGTGTGCTCGAGTAACATGCTTTTTATTCACTGTATTTTTGATCTGTTTCTCATCGTTTAGGTTGGAATGATATTTAGTTGCCCATGAGCTTAGGCATCGATTCAATGATTTTAACTCTAGGCATCCTTTCGGTCATAGCCTCGAGTCATTGTAACCACTAGATATGAGTCACAGTATTGAGCTATCGCGGTCAGTCTTTGGATGATCACACTTCAACCCTCAGTCTTGGGTTGATAAATGTATTACATAGACGGTCAAGTCTTGTCCTAGTTGTGTTTATACTCCCACCTAAGCTCCAAAGACTTAGGGTTATTTGATGAATGGTCGGTTCACATTCATCTTGTTTCTCACTCGTACCCCTAAATCTGGGGCATACGTCGATAAGTAGGAAGGCAAGCCATGTCCACCTTAGCATTATGCGCTTTCCTGATGAATTATAGGATCAGGTTAGTTGATTGAAGGCTGAGACTCGCTACCATGGATTGTATTCTGGTTTTTCTTTACAAGGGGAATATTTCGATGCTTCGTCGGATTACGAGCATGAGTTGGGTACGGGACGGTCAATCACATCCACTTTCGACACAAATGTCGCCATACTCCGGACGAGGACCTGAAGAATGGATGGTCAAGTCACATCCAATCAGTGATTGGTGCTCCCCCTACTGGACCAAGTGCAAGGATCTGTGTGCAAACGATCGAATCATGTCTGTTTCATATTGCTCTTCAAGTTGGATCATGTTAAGAGTCAGTGAATAAACGGTTGCGTCACACTAATTTGGAGTTCGACGGTCAGTCAAGTCCATTTTCATTCATATTCTCCCATCTGATCTAGGGACAGAGTTGGCTCAGGTGTAGTCGGGTCATGCTCATCTGGTTTCATACTCCTCCTGATGGATCGAAGGAGGGTGTTGGAGAATGAATGGTCAAGTCATATTCATTCTTGATTTATTCTCCTATCCTCACTCTGGTGATCGAAATTTTTCAAAGGACATCTGGGTCACATTTATTTGTGTTTGGTGTGAATTTATATTGACCACTGAACCGGGGGAAAAAATGGAAAGCTTGGATCGACATTGCCTGTCGACCCGGTGGCATGAAATAGTCGATCACCGTAACTTCGGACGTCGTTTCGATTGGTTTTATGTTGAGGCCTCCTTGCGGTCGTTGCCTTAAGTTGTAAAGATTATCAAGCTGGAGCTATACTGAGATGTCGTATTCAGCTTATAGTAGTTTCTACTCTCGTTCCTATTTTTAGGTTAGCAGAATTAGTTCATGGATGGTCGAATTCCATCCATGGTGAGTTATACTCCTTTTGTCGAGTTTAGGTCAGAGGTTATGGAATATTGAGCAGTCGAACCACACTCGCCTATTTGTTTATACTCGTATCTGCACTCTCAGGATAAGAGTTTGTTGGCAGGTGGTCAAACCGCACATAATTTGTGTCTATACTTCACATAATGGGGACCAGAGTTATTTGCTAGATGGTCGAACCGCATCCATGTCTTGGTTTGGATTTTGGACTTGCCGATGTTCGGGCAAGGCTTGTATAGTTCACCATACCTCAGGCGCAAGCAAGGTTGTAGATGGACATGTCACATCCTCTTTTAATTGGACGGTCAAACCACATCCAATTTAGGCTTGGGAACTCAAACTGCCCCTGCATAGAGGGCAGGAATCGATGCGTGCATGGTTGTATTACATCCACTTTCATTTGGATTCTATTTTTCTCAAGCCTTGGGAGTAAGATGGGTGTCCTAGAGAACTTCGAGCTCAAGCAGGGGAGCAGATGGTTGGATCACACCCACTTTAACACTTGTTTTTTCTTACAACTCAAGGGAAAGAGTTGAGGAGAAAACAGTCGAACCGCACCCACTTTTTATGGTATTTATAGTCTAGACTGCGCTGAGGGATCAAAGTTGATCAATCGACAGTTGAACCGCATCCATCTTTTTGTGTTAATACTCTGGTCGACGATCCGAGAACCAGAGTTGATCAATAGACGGTCGAACCATGTCCAATTTGCTTTGTACTTCTCTCGACAAGTTAAGGGAATGATGGTTAGGTAGGCGGTAAAGTCACATCCAACTCATGTTATAGTCGTATCCTCGTGGCGAGGGCGACGGTTTATGAGTAAACGTTCAATCAGCCTGCTTAAAGTCGAGCTTCCAGACTGCCTCTTGCGTCCAAGGCAGGAGTTAATGTGTGGACGGTCAAATTGCATCCACTCTAGTTGGACGTTGGTTGTGCTGAGCATCGGGAGAGGCATAAGTATTTTGGAAAACTTCAAGTATGAGCTAGGGAGGGGACGGTCGAATCACATCCACTCTAAGTCTCTCTTTGGTCACTAAGTCAAGTACGGAGGTTGCTGATGGTCAATCGTGTCCACTTTGTATTGGATTCTGACCTTGTCAGGCTTCGAGTAAGGCATGGACGTTCTGTTGGAATTGAAGCACGGATTAAGAAGTGGATCGTCGAGTCATATCTGCTTTCCATTTTGAGTCCTTTCCCCCAAATCAAGGGCATATGGTAACTGATGAGCGGTTAAATCATAATGATCCCCCAAAGGTTCAATTAATATAATTGATCGTAGTTGATCACCTGCATTGAGTGGTTGGTGTCCAACTCTAAGTACTTCGTCACTAGAAGTCAATCGTAGGTGGTCTAATTGACAATCAAAGTTATCTATTGATAAGATGTTCCTTTCCCACCATTCGTTGGGGCATGCACATATTCTTGAAACTTTCCTTTCCGGACCAGCTTTTCGATCGCATCTCGGAGGTGTTTGCATCTCGAAGGTGAATGTTTGTGCATGATTGTCCAACATTTGATGGATTGGTGATAATTTACTTGGAGTCCAATCCAAGAAAATTTGCTATTTTCTTAGAGTCAACCCCTAGTTTGCTTGGAGTCGCTGAATTTGACGTGTCGGGTTGGTGACGAATGGTGCCTGGAGTCATATTATTGTTTGCTTAGAGAAAATCTTGGTTTTACCCGAGTTTGATCTTGGGCTAGAATTTCCGAGGTTTGCTTCGGGTTGAATGGTGATTACCCGAGTTTGATTTTTGGTCGGAACATATAGATTCTACTTTGAGTCATATCACGTTGGTCCCTAGCCTCCGTCAGTCACAAGATGTAAGACAAATGGATAGAAGTACCGTATTTAAGTTGAGTTTCGAATCCAAAATGCGGGGGCACAGTGCTATAGCATTGGTTCAAAATGGATCGTACCTGATCCATTTTTTTATGTATATATACCGATCCTCTTTATTTCTTCATTAGGCTTTGTTGGTGTTTAGGAGAGTTCGGTCACAAGCACGTTGGAGATGATGGAGCCAAAGGAGGGATTGGTATATCGACCTTGGAGAGGAATCGGTATATACAACTTGCAAAGGGATCGGTATATACACCTCATTGAGGGATCGGTATATATACCTTTCAGATGGATCGGTATATACACCTTGCATAAGGTTTGGTATATACACCTTATAGAGGTATTAGTATATATGCTGGAGGGATCGGTATACATGTATGTTAGAGGGTTCAGTATAGCTGTTTCGGAGGGATCGGTATTGATGTCTATGGATGGATTGATATTAAGCATGTACATGTATTTATGGGTTGGTTACAATGGCATGATGTTGAGTTCGCATAAGACCATGTTGTATAAGGAAGACTCGATACTTTCTAGCTCCATGGACTTTAACATTTGCATCTAAACTCGAACTTAACAATGAGCCATAAATTGCAGCCCTCAAGCTTGAACATACATGCATATGGATGGACATGATCTTTTTCCTTGAACATGGATTAGAATCCAACTTAAATTTCAAATGCTATATTCGAGTACACCGATGTCAAATACCAGTCCCAATGTGAAATTTGCAATCAATCAACATGAATGTCGATTGAGAGTTCTACTTGCCTTGTCAAATGCTAGCATCATCAGATCCTCCAACAACACGGGAAGTAGACTTAATTCCTCTGACCATAGATATCAACTTCCTTTAGATTTATTTCAAATCTTAGTAGAATAAAAAGTTTATCGGTTGAAAGATGGATCCATCTTGCAAATATAGGAATCTATAAGTAGATGATGAGATCTAATCAAGCTAAGAATTCATTTCTCACTGAAAGCACCAAGTTGACGACAAAAACGGGCATCAGTAGCCGATAGAATCTAGTAGAGATTAAATTAAGAATAAATTAAAATGGAGTTAATATCATAAATGAAAAGGCATATTTTTATAGTGGTATGGCAAACTTGGCCTACATCTACTTCATATTTTATTGATCTTGCACTTGATTATGATTATAAGAATGTCTGGATCAGCTGGGATCCATTAGTACAAGAATAAAGAATAAAAATGGAAGTGCATTGGCAATAGAAAGAAGGATCCATTTTCTAACGCTATGCTTGCTATATTTATAGGGGAAGACGTGCATGGATTGGGCTGAAATTTCGGCAGAAGAACCTCCAGGCCAAGACAAAGCCTCATAAGAATTTTGAGGCCCATTGGGGCCCACAATAAGGATCAGTATCAATCCCTATTTTGGTGTCCAAACAGGATGTGGCCCCTCTGGGGGATCCTACATGATGTCAGCTACTTGCCCACCAAATTTCATGACGTTCCGACTTATTATTTGCGAGATATCGCATTTCATGTTAAGTTGTGTTGCATGCATTCTGATTTCAGCTGATCCCTCTAGTGGGATAGAGACCGATTTCTCCAATCTCCTCTAGTTGGGATGTGATCCTTAAAGAGTGTTATCCATGTTGTAATGTGCTTATACTCCAAGTTTATGTTATTAGCATCAGTAGATTTTGAGTTATTGGCCGATCATTGTTGCAATATGTAGTGAAAGCTGAATATGGTCGATCCCTTTTATACCAATCCTTTTTATACCGATCCCTTTTCAAAGATGAAGTGATTTGCCCATAACTTGAGCATACGAACTCCAAACAACTTGAAACTTGAAATATAGCCTCAAGGGGCCTACTTTGTCACTCTATATCAATCTCACCCAGTTCGGGACAAGAATTGAGGATAGGTACCGATCCCCTAGGGAAAGGGATGGGCACTGATCCTCCGCCGAATGGAGGCATTATTCCATACTTAGAATATTCTAGAGAGTCTATCTGTTGGCCTCGGTTGATCGTCTCTTCATATCATTGTCTGTGCTTGATTTCTGAGTCTAATAATCATCTCTCTAAGTGTCTTCGTCAATGATCATGATGTCTAACTAGTCCAGTCAGTCTGAATATAACCAGGCCAAAAGGCCGGATAATAGTACTTCTAACTCTCTTATTAAGTGTTAATCGGGTTTTTAACCCAGCTGAATTCAAAAGGAATTAGAACATTCATATTAAGCCAGAACGACTTAGAACTTGATCAGAAGGCCTAAAAGAGCATCATATAGTCTCCAAAAAGTATGGGCTGAAAATAGCCTAACTTTTCGGATCAGCACCGATGCGATCTAGTTGGATCGGTACTAAACCTAATTGGTTGTTCTTTGGTCCTCTATTTCTCTTGCATTATGACACTATGCCTCCACTATGTTCAAAGAACAAGTTCGGTAACATTCCAAACATCCGAGTTTAAGAAGTGGAGGTTCATCCGATTTGGACTACAGTTTAGTCAAACCCATAAGTGAATCATCACAAAAAAAAAGTCAACAAGCTACGAAACCACATGGAGAGCATCAAAATGAAGTAAGTAAGATAGCCAAGTAGTCAAAGCATCAAAAATGCTTGACTATTTGGATTTGTATCGATCTGATCCAATTGGATTGATACCGATCCAAATAGTTAGCTCTTATGACCCCCAAACTTTCTGGGCTCTTTATTCATACCAAGTGTCGGCTTTTGACAAAGCAGCCCTAACCCAAATGCTCTCCAACTCCTATAAATGCCATCCCATCTTCAATAGAAAAGGGATCTCACTCTTTTTCTTCCACACAACAAACATTAAAGGGGAACTGAGATCCTTCTGGTGGTATCTTATAATAGTGGCTTGATCTAACTTAGGAAAGAAGAATCATATTGTAATCCAAACCCCTTTGTAAAGTAGTTGATCAATAAAAGCTATAAAGTGGATGTAGGCTTAATTAACAACCAAACCACTATAAAATCTCTTGTCTCTTTACTATTTCTTTTTTTTTAACATTTATTTTCTATATTATTTACTCTAAGAAACATGGATGGTGCTTTCACACTCAAACTGAGGTGCTGGTCCATTTTTACGGTTAACATTTTGGTGTTCTCACTAAGAACTCCATGAGTTCAGGCATAGATCTAGCTTTTCTCCTTGATTCTGCTAGATCCCGAGACTTGATCCATCAAATCATCTTTAGGAAGTTTGAAGCTTTCCGTTGAAGATCAATGGCGAGAGAAAGAAAACTTCCTTCGAAAAATCCATAAAAGCTATTATAGCTAGAGAAGGGACCAATCTCTAGCAAGTTGAAGTCAACAACACCGATAATCTACTAAATGGAGCAAATTCTGGAGCTAACACCGGAGATCAGGTGTGGGATCTTCTACCCAGCATGAGGTCGTCACTAAAAGTCAATTAGACAAGATGGTTGATGAAATCAACCAAAAGATGGAGAACAGCCAAAAAACTCTTATAGATAAATTAAATGCCCTCCTAATCTTGCAATCACTAGCTGCTCCAAGAACCAAGCCAAAACCTAGGACTTCCACAGAGTAGGAAAACTCTATTATTTCTGGCCTAAGTAGAAGAAATGGAAGGTAGAAGCAAAAAGGAGTAGTGGGTGGAGCTGCAGGAATCATCATAGAAGGAAATGCAAGCACTCTGCCAAACAAAGTAACCTACTGCAAATTTGAAATTAGGGGCGAAAACCCCATGGAAGGATATAGCAGTTGATATCTATGACCCTGAAGATGGTGAGCAACTTGACAATGACAAGTTGGAAGAAAATGCTAATGAACTCAATACCGGCAGGGAGGCCCAAACTATCCTACCCGACCGACCGCCAGCCAATGGGACTCCTAAAGAGTGGCTCTCCCAAAGACGAGAGAGCCTAGGCTTTAGTCCACTTACCAAAATTGTTTGCAAAATCAAACACTTGGCATAGTCACTGATAGCCAACCCATGGACTAACAGACTCAGAGGCATATATCGCACATATGGTCAAGCGCTTGATGGATGAAAGTTAGGATAAGAGAGATGATGAATGGGGATCTTCTCCAAGCCAGACTCCCTTCACTGGTGACATTCTAAATGAACAGTACCTTGAAAAGTTTATTGTGTCATCTATTCCATATTACGATGGAACTAGATAACCAAAACTCATCTTGCATAAGTATAGTTGGTACATGGATTGAGAAAATGCTTCAATTGTTCTTTGATATAAATGTTTTCCTATCTTCCTAGTGGAAATTGCTTCTATGGTTCACCAGGCTCCCACCAAAATCCATCTCCACTTTTAATGAATTACCAACAAAATTCCTTAATCGGTTTAGGCTTCACACGGCATAGCCAAAAGGCGTGATATCCTTGTCTGGCTTATTCCAAGGATGAAATGAATCTTTGAAATCCTTCATGAGTCGGTTCAACACCGTAGCGACTAAAGTAAGTAACTCAAACAAAGATATGGTATTCATGGCCCTGGTCCGTGTTATCCACCTCGACACTGAATTTGAAAAATGGATCAAAATGAAGCAACCTACCATTAGGAAGGACTTTAATCAAAAATCAAGCCAGTACTTGAGATTGGAAGAGACAGAGGAGCTAGAAGGAAAACCTGCTAATCCACAACTAACCAATGCTGGTCAGAACAATATGACAGCTAACCAAGCCACAAACACCTTCGGAACCACTGTAGGAAATGCAAGGAAGGATAGAAACCAGAAAAGGAAGAACCAGAATTCCAATAAGCGAAACGGAGGTGACAAGCGACTTAAAGGCTTCAAGCCTAAAGATTACACCTTTCTCAATGATACTCTAGAAAACATCTGCCTTGTGACACAAGGAACAGAGAAGTATAAGAAGCCATCTAAAAAGGAAGCAACTAAACAACAAAAGCATTCCATAAATTATTGTCGCTTCAATGAAACACATTGTCACAACACAAATGAGTGCCGACACCTGAAAAACCTGATTAAAGAGCTGATTCAAGAGAACAAACTTTAGTAGTACATGAGAAAGCCATAGAATCCTGACTAGCCTGCTGCACCCCAAGCTCCTGATGTATGGGATAACCAAGCTAAAACCAGCGAAGAGGATCCGGACAGACCGACTAAAGACTCATCATCGGAACAATATTTGAAGGACCTCATCCGCGCAAAAGACTTGGAGAGAAATGGAGCGATATGCAAGCTCATTGAAACATGCCCCGAAAGATACGTGCTTTGCGATTAAAGACGGAACTCCTGCCAAGCAGCAGAGAACATTAAATGATGATATAGTATTTCAGAACCAAGATATTGAAGGAATAGAAGCTCCAGCCCTCAACCCCATGGTCGTGTCGGTAGGAATCGGACCAGCCATGGTCCGATGAGTATTGGTGGACAGTGGCAGCTCTATCGGTATCATGTTCAGACATATGTTTGATCAAATGAAGATCAGTATCAAAGACGTATCTTCTTATCGAACAAAGATCCAGGGATCTACCGATGAACCTAAGAAACCTGCCGAAATAACTGATTCTCCCGTGGAATTTGGGAAGGCAACCAAAGAGTGATCCTCATCTAGACCTTTGTGATCGTAGATGGAATGTCCGCCTTCAATGCTATCTTAGGTCGGCCTGCTTTGAAAATTTTCAGGATTTCTTTAACCAAGTAGTGCCTAACCATAAAATTTCTAATAGAGAATGGAGTTGGAATGATCAAAGGAGACCAAAGTGTTGCTAGAGAATGCTATATTACAGAACTACATCAGTTTAGAATAAAAGAAAAGGGAAACAATGTTGGAAAAACTCTCAACAATTGTGAACCAACCGCATAGCAATTACAGAGCCACCCCTGCCTTAGGGACCATAGCCGATTCGACAAGGCTTTGGATCCTAGAAAGAAGAGTTTAGGGGAGGATCGGACAACACCGGCAGAATTGACGGTGCCTGTCCCGGTCGATATAAATGACCCAACTTGGGTTTTGAAAATTGGGTAACATCTTGGAAACAAGATGCAAAGGAACTAATCAAATTTCTTCATTCCAAACTGGACGTATTCTCTTGGACGCATTCTGATAGTGTGGGGTATTGTCGAAGATTGCATGCCACGCACTCAATATCAATCCTAAGTATACAATAGTAAAGCAAAAGAGGCGTAAACTAGGACTCAAACGGTCTAAAGCGCTAAGAGAGAAGTGGATAAGCTAATGGCTAATGGTTTTATCCGCAATCTGGGGAATCAATTTCATTGATGTATTACCAATAGCCGAAGGAGGAGCCAAATACGCTATTATTGTTGTTGACTACTTCACCAAGTGGGTCGAAGCAGAACCGCTGGCCACTATTACCATAAAGAAAGTTATTAACTTTTCACTTAAAACATTGTTTGCAGGTTTGGAGTGCCATAAAAAATCATCATGGATAACAGAAGTCAATTTGAAAGCGCTGAATTCAATGACTTTTGCAAACGCTTCTGAATGGAGAAAAGCTATTTCGTTATTGCACATCCACATGCAAATAGGCAAGTGGAGGTAGTAAATAGGATTATCAAGTGCACCATCAAAAAGCGGTTAACAAAAGCTAAAAGAAATTAGGTTGATGAACTTCCACTTGCACTATGGGATTATAGAACAATGCATAGATCTGCAAATGGGCACTCTTCGTTCGCCCTGGCATACAGTTCAGAAGCAATAATCCCAGTCGTACTGGAATTCCCTTCTTATCGAAGGAAAAACTTCAATTAAAGGCAGAACGAGCAGCTCCTGCTCAAGTCACTCGATATGGTCGATGTGAAGCGGAAAGAGGCCGAGCTAAGGACTACCGCTCACTAGAAAAGGGTCACACGACATTTCGATTCCATGGTCTATAACCGTACTTTTGAAGTAGGAGACCTTGTCCGCAAATGGGTCTATCCAGCACCAGGAACATTCGAACCGAACTGGGAAGGGCCCTATGTATTCGGCCAGAAGCTAGGGATTGCACGTTCAAGCTAACAACCGTTGATGGAAACCAAATTCCCCATGCTTGGAACAAGGGATCACTGCATCATTATTTTATCTATGACAATCTTATGTATTTGTTATTTCTACAAATAAGCCATCTCGGGATACTGGAGGCACTGTAAATAGGCAGAACTCGCCCAATTTTTATTTCAATTAATGAAATTGCTTTACTTTCCGAAACAATAAAACTACGATCGCATAAGTAACTTACCAAGTCAACGGGGTAAAATCGATTCAAAACTACCTAATCGCTACTTGAGATAGTGTAACCACGCTCAAGTATGCGCCATCTACTCGTCGAGCCGACGAAAGCAAATCGACTCAAATCGCTGATCAGTGGAACTTGATCCGTGCCTTCTAAGAACCAGTGTTATTCCAAAAACACTAGAAAAGCCCGAATCAGAGCCTCATATTTCATAAGCCATGTACTGCCTCTTGGATTGTGGAATCACGTCCAAGCAAACATTATTGTCTAAGCGATACATCTCGTATGCCATGCATCGCTTCTTGGTCTATAAAACGGCAACCGAGCAATCCTCGATCCTACTGTGTGTATTTCGTAGGCCATACACCACTACTAGGATCAGCAAAATTGCATCCAAAGACAAGGAACCCTCATATTACAAAAAGCATGCACCACCTCCGGAGCCAAGGAAATAGCACTCCAAGAAACAACACGTGTGCACAATAGTTTGAACGTCAACATTGCGACAGAATCATTTAACGATATTTCAAGTAATTGGTGTTGCTCTAGCATCACTAATCACTTTGTGAAATTCTTAACAGCGTAAATCACTCGTCGTAAGGCCGCTAAAAAGCTTCATAGATATCTAAAGTCATAAATAAAAATAGGATATAAAAAATGAGGACAATAAAACTAGCTCCTAAAGATAGGATTTGCGGTATAAACTCAACTAGGGGAATCCATAAGACTATCGGGGGCACCCAGTCTCATATCAAGTGTTCGGAGTAAACAGTCTCGTGAACTATGGGGAAGGCACACACCAACACTCAACCAAAATAGAAAATACTTCACAGTTCTATTACCCCAACCAAAAAAATTTGGTAGTAATTACCGGACTGAATAAAACAGTATAGGAAAAATATCGATAGCTACTTACATGTACAAAATCATGCTGAATAAAAAACAGTGGTATATAAAAGGCAATAGTGCATGAAATATAGATAAGTAGACAAGTGAAACTACAATCAAAATTTCAACACTTGTAAAGTTTTTCATGTAGAATAACAAACAGTGAGGGCCGTATCCACGCAATAACTGCCAAGAAAAGGAAGATACAAAAACCATTGTTGCAACAATAATAAGAAATGCTAAGTGCGGACTCTGCACTTGCACAAAAAGCAACCAAAAAAAGCAAAAGTTCCGCTTTACAGATACATGGACAAATCAAGGTTTCTTGTCACTACCTCCCTTGTCGCCTTTCCCGCCTCTGATCGGCAACTTCCTAAGCTTTTTTGTATCTCCTTCTAGAGTGGTCTCACTTTCTGAAACATTGCAAGTGGTAGATCCTCCTTTGCCTTTTTGCTTGTGGGATTTGTAAGAACACTTCAACGACTTTTTTTGCTCTTCAACATTCTCCTTCTTCGCTGTTGCCATCTACTGCTCGATCACCGCCCGCTTAATCTCCACTTTCTCTGACTGGCAAGTTTGGTCCACGTGCTCTCATGTGTCAGTAGTTTCCAAGCCCTCCTCTTGAGATACAGAGAGGTCATCCAAACTATGCAGCACTGTAATTTACTTAGAGTGCGGACCAGGCTACGAGCCAGGTGCGGAAACGACGGTTGATGCAGTCAGAATAGCCCTAGATCCGACAACATAAGGAGGAGTTAGCTCGGTAGGAAGAGAGGGCTGATCTATAATATCATAATAAAGGGCGGTTATATCGGCAATTTCATCCGACGTAAACTAGAAATTTTCGAAATCGTGAGAGATAAGAAAATTACCTGCCATAGGGGTCTGTTCATGCATCACAACTTCGAAAACCTCTTCATTGCCCTCTTTTGATGGTTGCATAATCACAGGAGTAGTAGGAGTGGTCGAAGAAGCACCACCTATTGAAGTAGGAGCGATCCCCTCATTAGCATGGGGATGTGAAGATGACTCACCAAGACCAAAGGAAACTGCTCGGTTATAGCCTTAGCAGCGGTCGTGGCATCAATAGCTTCTCGCTTCCTCTCCAGTCTCAAGATCTCTTGTCCCTCCCCTAAAGCTTGATGGACTCTTCGTTCAAATATACCTGAACTAACTCCTCTTTAGTATAACCGCTGCCCATGCCTTGAAATCGTGCCAGAATCTCTTCCCAGACTACGGCAAGTGTACGAGGGAACAACGAACCCAAGTAACTAAGACTCCCCTGATGCAGCTAGAGTTGACATAGAAGCCAAAAATCATAACATCCAAGCACTTCATTTTCTTCGTAAAGGTATCTTGAAGATCTGAAAAGATGGCATCCATGTTAGTCTTCTCTACTGCTAGCTGTTTCTTCTCAGCATCCAAGTTCAAGACATGTTCACAAAGTGAGGCAATATCTTGAGCCTTTTCGACAATGGTCTTCTTCTGCATCTCAACCATTGCCTCACATATCTTCAACTGTTCTTTTAATGTCGCCTTATATGTATGTCACATCTTTATCTCATCTCTAAATATGATTGTGTGTCAATTAGTGGATTCTTTAGCTCTTTAAGTAAAGAAGCACTTTTACTCTCCCCCTTGAGGGTGTCATCTCTCTCTTTCTTTAGCCTCTCGATCTCTGCATCCCGGTCTGCGAGCTGCGTTTCATATTCATCCTTTTCGGATTTAAACGAGAGGATTTCTTGGTAATTATTTCAGTTAATAATAGATGGTTGTATGCATAATTTTTTTCCATCCTTCAGTTTGCACCAAACCGCTTTGAATTGCTTGGAAATGGGGTGAATAAGATTCGGCATGAACTGACTTTAGATTGGGCTTATCAAACACTACCCTCTTCAAGAAAAAATTAGGGAATGCAGCTTGTAGACGTAGGGGGCGGCAGGAAGAATATAAGTCGCACACCTAGAAATCTAGGAGTGGAAGTCATGACAGTATGGGCGGAAGAGATCACGGCACCACAAGCAGGGACATTTACCCAGTGGAAGTAGGAGGCTGCGAAGTGGATTTACGTTCTTGATCTCTTTTCGGCCTCTTCAATGGATCTCACTGGTAAGTCTGGCTCTTCCTCTTTATGTAGCCGCCTCCTTGTCTCTGCTTTGATCTCTCTCGGCATGAGGATGCTCTTCTATCCTCTCTCCTTCCTCATTTTCCTCTCCTCTTCAGTCTCCTAAGGAGCATAGTACCTTAAAGAGTATCTCTACGTACGTTGAAACTAAAAACTTGATCAGGATCATCGAAAAGACCACGAGACATGATTATTATAGCAAGCGATAAAATGGCTTTAAGAAAAGGCATTCGATGAAATCATCCTAAAGAAATATAATATAAAGTGTGTGTTGTAATTTAACGACCCCAGTGGAATAAGAAAACAAGATCAGTCACCAACTAATGTTAGAACATTACTTTATATAAGGATATTCTGAGTAAACTAGGAAAGCAACCCTTCTAAAGTAAAGTCGTCCATCAGCTCATCCATATTCACAAAAATGTTACTTGCATCTCCCAAATCAATGTCAGCATCTTCTGACAGAGAGCTGGGCATAGGCTCAATCTTGGGAGAAGCTCCCTCGATAGGCTCTTTCAAAGAAGATAAGGGGGCATAACCAAGGATTAATCCCGAGGACTTGTCGCCTAATTTGATGTCGCATTTATCTGTGTCCCAATCTATTTCTTCCTCATTTAGAAGATGCTCCTCGTTGATTTCTCATTCTTCCTTCTTTCCAATAAGCCTTGCCCTTTCGTTGAATAAATTCTTCCTCTTTCTCTTCTAGAATTAAGGGCATTTTGGGTGGATTATCAGCCCTAATTTGAATGTCAACCTCCTCAGAGGTCTCCTCTGACCCATTGGATGGGCTACTTTCCTCTTTATCATCATCCTCACCAAAGTCATCGAAAGAGGAAATAGAATGGGTTCAGGCTCTAAACCATAAGGAGCACTAACAAATCCGACGGATCTCCCAGGGTGTAAAAGCCCATATCGGTGAAGGTTCTCATCTGTGAGCAAGAATCTAATCATACGCTCATGAGCATCGACCGCTTTCACGGTGCCGAAAACGATGTTGAGTGTTGAGACCTTGTTAATATTTGGAAGAACTATAAGGATCATTTAGAAAACTTATAGAAATTAAAGGAAACTCTAAACAGGATGAAGGAGACTTAACCCTTGTTGTCCATAAACGGGTGAATCCTTCTGGACACTTAGCAAAAAAGAACTAATTCTTAAACGAAGGAAATTTGCTAGGAAGATCCAGTATAAGCGTCCAGCTCCACTGCGCTACAATATAAATAAGTGATGAATTAGCCTCTCTCTTCTTGAACAATTGGAGATCCTTAGCGAAGCTTGGGGAGCGGTTAAGAATCCGCATGAATAGAACGTACAAGCATGTTAACACGGTGTATCCATTCGGAAGAATCTGGAAGGGGTGAACCCCATATTCGCAAGGGTTGTCATCAAGAAGTTGTTGAACGAAGGCACCGCTCCATACATGCACATATATCGATGACATGCCACATACCCAGGAGGCGGTCTATGGGCAAACTCTTTTCTTGAAGGCAAAAGACATCGTCCTCCGGAATACCATATTGTGAGTAAATGCTTTACAACATCTTATGTGTAATAGTTGTAGAAGCCTTCTCTGTAGGATCAAGTAGGGCTTTGAAATTAGGAGGAGTATGGTCAATAACAGGCCCAATCGGAATCAGACGACCATATTGACTTGCAGTCGATGGAGCGACAGACCCAGTCACAATCGTTGATGACTCCGCTTTAGAATGAGGTGAATTTCCTTCAATTGATTTGTGCCGTGAAGATTTGCGTGCCATTCTACACAACTAAGCTTGTGTTCATAATGGTCAGGTATGCCTAATCTGTAAACTATAAATCCTTATGCAGTTGACACTTGAAATCCAAAAGATGGTTGACATGTCCCAACCAATCAGATTCCAAGTGTTAGCTGGGGGCATGTGTAGGTGCAATCTAAGTGATAATGGGTGTGGTGTCCTGAACACTGTAAACGATCCATCTTGTGTAGATAGCTCATTCAAGCTAGGAAAAACAATCTGTATCGTTCGCTGAATTTATTATTTCTATACTTACCCGTTATCAATCAACGATTGATAATGGATCCGTTGTCCAAAGCAACATGGAAAGCTCTTTCTTTTCCACGAACATCGGGTGTGCAATAATGGGATTGTTTTAGTGCAAGTACCTCCCGATCAATACGTCTAAACTAAATGAAAATCTTCAGCAGTAGTCAACAGTAGTTTTCTAGAGGAGGATAACAGCATAAGAATGTACAAGACAATACGCCAAGCTGTTATCACCTCCCAGGAAAACCAAGATCAATCTGCATTAAACATACCTCCACTACCAATTCTAATTAACCGCTATTCAACCACAAAAACATCAAATCCACATCACCAACTTTCAAAATCAAGGAGAAGGAGAAATCAACTTGATCAACGCCTCAAAGCTTCCCAAATTAGAGATCCAAAGCAGTCAGATCGGCAGTGCTTCAAGGTGATGGCTATTTCAACGGTGGGTCCCACTCAGAACATCAGCAGTAGCTCCAAGCAACAGCGACTGGTGACGGCGGCGGCAGGAAGTGGATGGTGGTGGTTGGAAGGCTTGGATCGGCTAGCTAGGGTTTAAAGAAGTCGGATCAGCTGGATAAATGAGGGATCGGGTCGAATGAAAATTAACTGAAGTGAAATGAAGGGTCGGCCCGTATGAAGTTCAAGTAACATTAAAAAAGTTTAAATTTTTTTTTTCAAGTACTTGGATCGGTACCGATCCAATTAGATCAGCACCGACCCAAATTTACTCCTCCAAGTGGTCCCATATTTCCCCTATGCGACCTACTCAATGTTCGCATTCATTCTAGAAATTATCAAGTCATGGTCAATCTGTAATCATGAACAATGGAGACTTACACTAAGGACTAAACAGTTAACCAATATTTCATAGATAGCTTTTCAAGATAGCCGATTAATGACTCCTTAAAAAGAAAACCCAAAGATAGTAAATTTCGGAGCATACCTTGTTTTTAATGAAAGCATACTTTGAGGGGCAAATGTTAACCGGGTTTTTAACCCATCTAAATTCAAAAGAAGTCAGAACATTCAAATTAAGCTAGAATGACTTGGAACTTGACCGGAAGGCCTAAAAGAGCGTCATTGAAGTCTCCAAAAAGTATGGGCTGAAAATAGCCTAACTATTTAGATCTGCACTGATCTAATCCAATTAGATTGGTGTCGATCCTAATTAGTTGTTTTTTAGTCCTCCAATTCCCTTACATCATGACCCTATGCCTCCACTAAGTTCATCCAATAAGTTTGGTAACATTTCAAGCATTCGAGTTCAAGAAGTGCAGGTTCATCTGATTTAGACTATAGTTCAGTTAAACCTATAGGTGAATCATCATCAAAATAAGTCAATAAGCTACGAAATCACATAAAGAGCATCGGAATGAAGAAAGGAAGATAGCCAAGTAGTCGATCAAAAATTCTTAACTATTTGGATTGATACTTATCTGATCTAATTGGATTGATACCGATCCAAATGCTTAGCTCTAATGACTCCCAAACTTTCTGGGCTCTTTCTTCATATTAAATGTAGGCTTTTCAAAAAGTGCCTCTGGCCTAAATGCTCTCAAACTCTTATAAATACCATCCCACCTACAATAGAAAAGGGATCTACTTTGGTCTCTGCTGAACTAACGGTAACAACTCTGCTATTGTTTCTTCACTCTTCTTCTCCTACACAGTGGCCATTAAGGGGCAACAAAGATCCTTCTGATTGTCTCTAATAATGGTGGCCTGATCTAACTTAGGAAAGAAGAATCATATTCTAATCCAAAATCCTTTGTTATAGCAGTTGATCAATAAAAGCTATGAAATGGACGTAGGCTTCATTAATGGGCGAACCACTATAAAAATCTCTTGTCTCTTTATTATTTCTGCTCTTTTTACATTTATTTTCTACATTATTTGCTCTGAGAAACTGGGTTGGTGCTTTCACACTCAAACTAGGGTGTTGATTCATTTTTGGGTTAACACTAAGTGTTTCTGTTATTTGTCTTTTATTTTTTTCTTCTTTTTCTTCTTCATTCTCCTTGTAATCTAAATTGATTTTTTTAATAAAATCCTAGTAAGGATCCAGTCAACTCTACTTTCTTCGGCAAAAACGTATACTACACGGGCCCATTAATCGTTTTACTCCTAAAGTCCACTGATCATTTTACTCCTAAGGTCTTTCGATCATTTTACTCCTAAGTTACACTGACCACTTCACTCCTAATTAAGGGTTTCAATGATTTATTCCCATTGGGGTAACACCTCCCTCGAATACGTCCCCACCATCTTCATTAAATTTAGTACAACACAAACCTCCTCTATACTTTTTATTATTTTTGGAACTAAGTAAACGGCCCAAGGCCTAAAAAACAAAAGACGGGCAACCAAAATTGGGTTAAACACCCATATTACAACCTTTAACATAAAATAAACAAAACAAACCCTATCCGCATCTCAATTTAACCCTAGCTTCAAATTAGATAGACAATGATGACTTCAGATCGGAAAAAAAAACTTTCTCTTTAGCTTCAATATGAAAATAATTAGCAAATTCAAGGTGTTTCCATCTCCAGTCTTCATCTTCTTCTACTTTATCCCAAATCTGAGTTGTTTATCGAATAAAATAGTTCGCTTTAGCTTCGCCTTGACTTTTGAGTAGCTAGATGCGAATGACTGCATTCTCCCCTTTGCCATACAGATGAGTGATAGAGTTTATAGTCGATATTACTTCTATAATATTCTCTATTAGCAATTTGATTGTTAATGAGCTGCTCTAATTTTGCAGATTCAGGTCCACTTCGATTCGAACTTTAGGAATGATTGCCTAATCGGTAGAGTCTTGCCAAGTCAGGTATATGAATTTCTTCTATTTATTTTGAATTATTAGTATATTCCTATGTTCTAACTCCATCCATTACTTGCACGTAGGAATATTTTCTTGCTTGGAGAGGACTTCGGCCACCTGCAGTTCTCTAGCTCACTAAATCATGGATTGAAAGTGGAAATATGTCTTAGGAAACATCAGTATTATGTTTCCCACTTTGTAAGAAAGCTTATATCCTTTTTTTCATAATTATCGACTTTCCGTACATCCTGATGTGAATTGTCTGAAAATTTGGATTAATTGCTTAATTTTTTTAGAAGTATCTGGCTTTCAGATTCAATTATTTCCATACTTATGTGCATTCTAATTCTCTTTGTGTATGCAATCTCAAATTTCTCTCTTTCCATATATGAAAGATTACTGCTATTTATACATGCTTTTCTAAATTTTTGATTTTTCCTTGAAGTTTTGTTGGATGTACCGAATGATTTCTCCAATGTTTTGCACTGCTCGATGTTAGCTGAATTTCAGTTTTGATTTAGCTATGAACTAGATGTGCTTTGAGTATTCACAATCCAAAAACATATGTCAATATTTCCTGATTCAATTTTACAAAGGAGACAGATGATTTCTCCTTTCTTATTCCATTTATAACATCTGTCTCTAGTTGGTAATCTATTTAAAAGAGCAAAGTCTACATAATGAGAAATTTTTAGGCAATTTGTTCTATTCCAAATAATATTGTGCCAATCAACCTTTTTTTTATTTCCTTTTATATACTCCAATGTTATTGTAAAAGAAAACCTATATTTCAAAGAAATTTTCTAATGCCAAATATGCTTTCGCAGATTTGGGTCTATTGTGTTTTTCCTATTGTTGCATTAAATACTGAAGTTGTCAGATGATTATATGCATTCCAGTTATGATTTTGAATAATGCTTTGAACTTTTTCATTAGCTCCACCAAACATGTAAATATTATGTCATCCCAACACAGAACATTTTCCACTGATCCATGAATCAAACCATAAACTGGTCTGTTTACCATATTTAAATTTTCTTTCTATTAGTTTAATGGTTAATTCTTTATAGTCAAGTATATTTTTCCATGTAAAAGAATGATGGCTTTCACTGGTAGTAGTCTATTTTTTTTTGCTTTTCTGATACTTTTCTTTCATCCATCTTGTCCACAAAAATTTTCCTTCCAAAAATTTCTATAATAATGTGAGATTACAAGCTTCTCTTAAATCATTTATATTTTTCAACCCCAATCCACTCGATTTCTTTGATTTACGTACTATTTCTCATGCAACTTTCTGATGCTTTTCTCTCTAAATAAAGTTTGAATACATTTTTCTATTTTGCGAATTACTTTTGCTGGGATGTTGTGGGATTGAATCCTATACATTATTATTATTATAATGACTATATGTGTTAGCTTCAGTCTACCAGCTAATGGCAACAACTTACTAAACCATCCTTTAAGTATTTTGTATTATATCATATAATCTTGTGCAATCTCTATCATTTATTTGATTTATGCTCAAAGGTAATCCTAAATACTTTGCTGGCGGAGATCATTCTTTGAATTTTATAATACTCAAAATTTCTTATTTTTTTCCACATGCTTTGCTGAAATATATTTTTCTTTTACAATCAATGACTTGAAAGCCAACAAATTCTTTCAATTTTTCAAATACGCTGACAATAACTTTCGCACTTTATGAGTCTGGATTTAAAAGTAATAATAAATCATCAGCATATAGTAAATGGGAAATACTTGGTTTAGTTCTATTTATAGGTTTAATATTTCCATTTATCTGTTAAGCTTCTATTAGGATTGAAAAAAATTCCATAACAATGGTAAATAAATAAGAAGAAAGTGGATCCCCTTACCTAATACCGTTGTTGCTATAAGTAAAACCTTTAGGAGATCCATTAATGATAATTGAATAAGTAACATTATTGAAACATTCATTTACCAAAGAACAAAAAAATTCATGGAAATGCATTGTTTCAACATATGTATTATAAACTACCTATTGATTTTACCAAAAGTTTTATCTAAATTTATACACATGAGATTCCTATTTTTATTATTAAAGTTCTCGATCAACTCATGAGCAAGTAAAGTATTCTCTGTTATGAGTCTACCGGGTATAAAAGCACTGGGATTCTTAGAGATTAAATATTTCAAAAAGACTTTCATTCTATTATATAATATGTTTGATGTAATTTTATACACAAAATTGCAACAGGCTATTGGTCTATAATCCTCTAAACCATTGGGAATCGCTACTTTTGTTACTAAAGTTATAAAAGTATTATTCAAATTTTTCCCAGTCCTGAAAAATTCATTAATTGCATCAAGCGGATTTTTATTAATCTCTCCTCAATGAGTTTTACAAAATTTAGCGCCAAATCCATCAGGGCCGGAGATTTTATTAACGTTTGAATTAAAAATAATGTTTTTTTATTTCATTCTAACAGGAACAAGTAAAATGTCTTGACTATTATCATGAATCAAATACTTGGTATCAATTTTTGAAAAATTAATTACGTAAGAGTCGGTATTATATAATTATGTAAAATACTTTACTGCCTCCTTTTAATTATGTGAAACTTCATTTATTGCATTCCCCTTTGCATCAAGTAATTTTCCTATATCATTTTTATATATTTTTTGTTAGTCATTTAGCATAAAATAATTTGCTAGCTTCATCCCAATTAGTAAGCCAATCAACCTTTGTCTTGTGCCTCAAATTGACTAACCACACATAGAGTGATCTAATCGGTTTATTTTGAGCCTGAAAAAAATTATTGCCTTTGGTAATATTTGAGAAATCATTGTCTAATTCATTTTGCAACATCTCACTTCCTCTCTAACTTGTTTTAATCTAGTTTTTCAAGTTATTCTTGGTTATTTAAAGCATTTTACTGAAATTATATTGGGCAGTGTCCTGAATTTTTGTATACAAACTTTATTAACCATTTCTCTATAGTTTTCTTCATATACCCACCCATTTACATATCTAAAAGGGGTTTTTATCCTATGTGAAGAGTTTTGAGAAAGGCATAATTAAACAGGTGTGTGATCACTTAATGCCTAGGGTAGACTGTAACATTTAAAATATGAAAATATGTAAAATTCTGGTTAATTAAGATTCTATCCAATTTGCAGTAAATGTTTCTAAATCCCCGAACTTCTAAGTGAATTTATTTTCAAAAATAACCAGTTCAATTAAACCAGTCTTTAAAATAAATTTGTTTATCTTTTCTAATTTTTTAAAAGAAATAGGAACGCCCCCCCCCCCCCTCCTAAAAGAATGCAAAATCGTATTAAAGTCTCCAATAACCACCCAATGATTTCCTATATTTTTATTTAATTGTTCAAGGTGATTTCATAATATAAATCTCTCATTTTCACTGTTTGATACACATACAAAAGTAATTTCTAAAAGAAATCCTACCTTATTTATGCATTTATAGTGTATATACTAAAAATTAGAAGAGAATTGATTTATGTCCCAAACTTTTGGGTCCCAAAGTACCATGATTCTACCATTTCCTTCCATATGATTGCTATTTATAATGTTTCGGGTTTTTAGACTTTTAGCATGATAACCATCAATTTTACCGTGCTCTAATTTGTGTTCTAATAAACATATGATGCTAGGTTTAATTGATGATAGCAGGCTTGATAAGTCTAATTTTCTTTCAGGGAATTAAGCCCCTTTACATTCCATGCAATTATAGACATGAAAAAATAATATAATATAAAAGTAAAGGATACACAAATGATATAGTCATCAGTTACAGTGAAGTATTGTATCTGCTATCCTCATCTATCACCGTGAACTTTTTGCCACTTTTCTTGCATGCTTTCTTGCTTTTGTATTTTTAATTGATCTTCCCGTCTTGAATTTTTTACAATGTGTTTTTTTTCCTGAAGACACCGTCTTCCGCTTCCTCTAGGCTAGTAGTAGATAAAATATCATTCAAATCTTTCAGTCTATTCTTTTTTCTTCTACTTTTTCTTGCAGATGTAGCGGCAGTTGCTATCTGACTTACTGCATTTTCAGTGGCTTGATTTGAGACAGATTTTCTTGGTTGAGGAGTTAAGTTGCCAGAAGCAATGTTATATCTAACCCGTCTGTGATTCCTGCCATAGATTCCTTGTCCAATGGAAATAAGAAATTCATGTTATCATCCAAAATCATGCATTCAGTATCTGACGAAGACTCATTAACCTGTAGATTTTGATCCCCTTTTGCATTTGCATTTGCTTGCGTACCAGATGACGACATGGTATTATTTCTCTTTCTTGTAAAATACACAGTGGGAATTGAGTTGATCAATATCTGATCAAACCTCCCACCGTCGGTCTTTTCTTGTTGCATGGAGTTTGCATATTCTTGTCAAGAGGAGCAACTCCTCCTTGAGAATTTGCATTTTCTAAAACTTTCGATAAAGTGATTTCTAATTCTTTTTGTAGTATCCTATTTTCCATTATTGATGTATCACCCTCTTTACTTTAACCCTCTATTGGAGAGGGATTTGCATTTTCTGAAGTTTCACAAGTTTCAATTTCAGAATTCGCATTCTTGTCTACTTACATACTACAATTGTTCTAAGTTTGTTTTTCAAACATTGAATTTGCCTCTGTATTATTCTTTTGTTTCCAAATTTTTTTGATAATACGATTTTCAACATTATGTTCAAATCATGCACAAGTTTTACAATACGAAGGGATCTATTCATACTTTATTTTCTGCACCAATTTTTCCCCATAATGCATAGAGATGTATGCTTCCTCTGGAAGTTCGGCATCTACTTTAATCGAGCAATATTTTTGCATCAAATAATCTACTTTGCAGTTGGTTCATCAAGTTTCAATGGGATACCAACTACACTAGCAATAGCACTAAAAGCATATATATCCCATAGTTTTAGATTTTATTCTGGCAAGCGAATCCAGGTTGGCATTATAGAGAGAAAACCTTTATCAAAATTAGTTTCTTGCTCTATTTTTCAGTGTTATGATTTTTCCATTAATAAAATAAGGACCTACATTTATTGTTTTCTCACAATCCGCTGCGTTTAAAAATCTTATAATAAAAAAGCCATTATTTTGCATATTGATTTCAAACTCGCCTGTTGGGTTTCATGATCTTGTTACAAAAGCCTTGAAGTGATGATAGGCAGGTCTGTTGCCAAAAACATAGGCACAACTGAAAATCCCCATTTGATATTTGTTCTTCTACTGATCTTCTTCTTCACAATAACAACCTTCTTTTGCTAATAGATAACGGTTCAATATAACTCACAGCGAATTCTGAGTTTAATCCCCCTTTCTTGATCATATATGCCAAAGATGAAGCTTTATTCTTACTATATTTGTTTCGATGTTGCATATCTGATCCTGATTGCACATTTCTTGATACATTTCTTGAATCATAAACAAGTTTATAAGTCTGGCTTCTTATGACATATTTGCTTAGTGTTGGCCTAGTGCTCGGCTTCTATGGATAGCAAAGAGGCGATTAGATTGATTGGTGTATTTACGGCGGCTTCTCACCGTCTGAAAACCTTAATCATCTATGTCCAGGGTTTTTCCTTTAGAGTTTTATTGTGAAGTGGGATTGAGATTTGATTGAAGCGGAGATATGAAGACGGTGATGAGCCTACAAAACGATTTTGGTACTCATCAATGAAGACGGGATTGTTAACTATTTCCATTGCGCGCGCGCACACACACATATAGAAAACAGAACAAAATTCCCCGGAGAATGGACTCCGAGATGATAGAATAAAAATGAATTAAAGAAATTAAGATAAGTAGTGGGAATGAACGAACATCTTAAAAAAAAAAGGATTTCTTCATTCCCTATTTGTTGTATCTTATAACACAACAATTAAATCTGGATTCGAAGTTTTTCGAGCAAAACATCAATCTGAGCTTGAGTTAGGCTTGGAGTTTTGAATCAATGGGAAGAGCATTGCCTCTTTTTTTTTCTTTTCTTTTTTTTTTTTTTCTTTTTTTTTTTTAAGTTTTACAACATATATCATACAATAAATTTTAACCACCACCATACCTGTGTAGGACCTTCATATAAGCATTTGCATAGGGCGAATCTCACCAATACCTTGTCAAGGAGGGGTCCACCTACTTCGCTCTCTTTTGATCATTAAGGTGAACAAACTACCATGTTCACTCAAGCATTACTAGCTAACCACCTTACACCAACCATCCGTTTTAGATCCATTTATATCTAAACATACCACCGGATTTTAAGACTTATTTAGTGGCCCGCCATTTACATTTAGATTGTGAGAGCGTGCCAGTAGTTGTACCATTTGCCCACCAACAACCTACTAGCACATTATTTACATTTAAAACCAAGCATATGAAAATAACATAACGTGACAAGTAGCAACACCTAAGCAAATCCCACAAATATGCATAGTTGTAAATTAACTTAGACATAAAACATCAATTTATGTATATCTAACGCCATCTAGCTACTCCTATCACCGCCACCTACAACATCAATCTCCATAATTCACTCCTAGCACATAACATCTCTACGTTTAGCAAATTAACTCCTTTAATCCCACTGGACTCACCGAACTTAAACTCCAATTCCAAATCAAAACATTAGATCCTATATTTTCTAAACGACGTTAAATTTGATTCCTTTTTACTGTCGTTAGTCGGCGCTAATATTGAATCACATGTACAAACTTGTTTTAAAACCAAATAACAAATTAAACAAGCCAATATGAAGAACTTGATGTACATCATTTTTATCCGAAGGCTAAAACCTAAATCAAATAACTATATACATTAAAAAGGGCTACCAAAATTCAAAAGAAAGTAAGCAACTACACATCAAAATTGTCATTTGCTTATCATTTACAGCAATATTACAGTCCTAAAATAAATACAATTCACAGACATGATAAATAATAAAAATATATACAGCTGAAAATTGCCTGACTGAGCTCAGATAACAGTCATCTATTCAGTCCCACTGCATCCCAAGCAGTCTTCTGTTAGTGCAGTTTAGCCTGACAAAGAATATGCACTTGTCATATCTTTAGATCATAACAAAGCAACAGAAAGATTATGAAACGACACTGCTTTCTTACACACATTACAGACTTAAAAGAATAGTAACTGCAGGATACTATGCATCTTATGATGGCTGAAAGCTTGTACAGAGTAATGTTGGTTGCATCATGTATGTATTTGCATTATGTAGCAAACCATTTTTTTCAGAAAGAAAAAAAATACGTTGGAACATTAAATACCAAGTTTAAGTTTATGCAAATTTGGCATATATGGCTACAACTCAAAGCATTCAAAAGATGGCCACAATCAAAGTCAATAAGTCAATAGAGATCAACAAGCACAAAACTTGAAATTTTAAGATAATCAACTAGTATACAATAGGAGAATATACTGTTAGTTGTGAATCATCGTTTGAGATGATTCTAGAGGATATTCAATTAATTTAAGGCTATAAAATCTAGGTTGGCAGCCTTGCTCGGCATTTGTGCAAATATGGATACACTGATTTGATACGGGCTATTGGATCATAGATTCAATGGTCCCCTGAATTCCGGTGTATTTGTGAAACTGGTGCATTTTAGCAAATTCCCTTTTGCTAAAATACACTACATCTATGCAGTATGTATCTCTGCCCAGCAATAATGCAAAGCAAGGGAATCAATCCCTAAAACCAATATGTTGAATTACCGAGCAAAAGTTAGATGTATATACTAAATCATAGTTTTTTATAAGACCCAATTACTTATCTAACAAACGCACGCACACAGAAAAACATAAAAGGAAAACCTGTAAATATGACCAGTCTAATACTAATCCATTCCTCAAAATTGTACGGTTGCCTTTTATCAATGGGTGTTAGTATTTACGATATCAATTTTTCTGTGGGCTCATACAATGATATAGTAAGTCAAATATATTTTTTATTTGCGTGTATGAGCGCATACAAGCATTTCAGAACACAATAAAATAAATGGCACTACAAATCATACATAAAAATAGAATTAAATCAAATACAATAGTATATGATAGGATGTTGCACAATTAAATCATAACAGTTTATTGCACTATAAATCATGCATAGTATTACATGATTAAACCATTACAAAACATAATTAGGCAGAACTAATTATAATAAATTAAGCATATCATGGGCATAAAATTATTGCAGTGGCATATAAAAAACATTGGCCATTGACCTGTCTCACTTCACGATCGACACGACACCTGATAGTCATTGCTTCTCCAATGATTTCTAAGCTTACTAACTATTCATTTGATGCAAATTTGGCTTTTAAATTTGAGATTTTAAACAGTGCTTTTTTTGTTGTTTCTGTTTTGCTCAACATAACGATATGGCATGGTATTATTGTGTTATTAATCAACATAAACTATCTTTAAAAAAATTGGAGATCATAGGTAGGACCGTCAGCGAAAGATGTTTGAAGGTAATAGAAGAAAATTGGATAGGACTTCAAGGGTATTTAAGTCAAAATGATATATATATTAAATTTAGTCCTTTATTAGTGCAACGACCTTTGGTCAAAATTTAGAATATACCATAATACTCTTAGAAAAATATCAAACCACCTGACGATGCTCATTGTCAATTTGATTACTATTTTATGAAAAATATCAACTAGGCCTATAGATAAATTAATATTGTGAATAGCAACACTCTTATCAATTTGATTGCTATTTTATGAAAAATATCAAACCACCTGATGATGCTCATTGTGCAAAATCCTAACAATTAACATTTTTCATCGCAAAACAACAAATTTTGAATATTTTGAAAACCTTGGAATTGTGTGATATTGAATGCTTGGATGTGTGCATAAAACGTTTAGATTGGCACAGAAGTTGGATCATGAAATTGATGTGGCACTTGAGTTACAAGGAGGGATTTCGTATAGATTATTTCAAGCCTTGGCTCTGTTAAGAAGTACACATGGATTAAATTCCAAGTAACTCCAAGATCTTTACCAAAATCATCCAATAGCAAAAACATTTATCTTGATTCTGTGGCAAATAAAAAGGATACTTACTGTATTTTGACATACGCTTTGTTCATCGTTGAAATTCAAGGAAATGTTATTTGTCTTTTATGGGAGGGGGTTCGATAATCATATTCAGAGACCATGCATCATAGGACTGGTTCCCTTTTATGTGTATTTGTGAGCGATTGCATACATGCACTCATATGCATGCATGCATTATAAATTGGACATCAATGAAACTTCCAACCTTATGCAGCTAGTTATCCAAAAAATGTGTTCCCAGCGACTTGTTGATTATTTACAAAACAAGAATACTTGTAGATAAACTTTACAACAAACTAAAGGTGTGTTTGCATTACGCGCATTCACTTAATGGGCAGAAAATTAGATCAGAAGTTTCTGTAGTGATTGATTTAAACAAGTGTTTAGAAGATATATGTTTTAATTAGCAATAAGTGTTCAGCCATATTGTTTTGCTTTTTCTAGTCCCGAATGCTTTTTAAAATAAATCCTCCAATTAAAACCATCACTGGTGCATCTTAAAAAAAATTCCAAAAAAATTCCAATTTTATACTCTTCAAATATCATCTTACTCTTTTCATACAATCTCCTCAACTTCGAGCGTACAGGTTCATCTAGAGACGTTTTCCCCTCAGGTTTTTTATCATTTATATTAAAGATATTCAATTCGTTCCTTTTTTATAAAAAAAAAATAGAATTTATTATCTCAACTCTTCAGATTAATAACCGTGGCGAATATGAGAATTTTAGAAAATGTCATATGGATCAAAGTTTAGTAAACAATATTTTGACTAGAAATTTAATTTATGTAATATTCCGACCAAAATGAATTTATATATGAATATATTATTGAGACTTTGGTTTCCTATGACATACATGTTAGAAATTTTTCAAAAAGTTTGCCACGGAAGGGGGTGCAGGGGCAACACCCATGCTCAAGGACAGAACTATTTAGAGTTTGGGGTGGGCGGCTGCCCACCCCACAAAAAAAAAAAAGAAAAAAAAAAAGAAAAAAAAAGGAAAAAAAAAAAGAAGAAGAAGAAGAGGAAGAGGAAGAAAGAGAGAGAGGGGGGACACGTCTCATCCCCATCCGACTTCAAGCTTCAACAATTCTTTCTGCACGACCACCGTCACCGATAAAGTGCCGTTCTTATTAGTCACTTTTATCTGCTTTCAGCCCAAAATTTTTTGCTATTATTGAATCGATCTACAAATTTTGCTATTTTGGTAGACGTAGTGCTCTCGGCTTTGATGATCTGATAAGGGCGTGAAAGGAGGATTTTGGTAGTATTTCGCTGTCTGAATCAAGTTGCTCGATATTAGGTCTTGTTGTTGTGCCAAATCGCTGTTGTTGTTGCTCAATTCGAGTAGAGTCTACTTGCTCGATATCAAGTTAATCAAAACACCATTACGCAATAAGATGGGCGACAGTCTGTTTGGAAATCACATGATAATATACACTGAAAATGAAATTGCTAAAAACATTGATGTTGAGACGATTATAGATGAATTTGATTTTCGTGAAGTTCGTAGTCTCGTAGAGCACGACTTAAGTAGGATATTTAGTAATTTATGTTTTTTTTGTTCAAGGATTTTTGTGAAAATTCTCTATGTTAATGGAATCAATCGAACTTAATTATTTTGATTATTATGAATGCGATGGAATTAATAATATCAAAACATTTCATTTTTTTTATTATTTAATTTTCTTCCATTATTCGCCCACCGCAAAATAAATTCCTGGTTACGTCCCTGCCCATGCTGACGGCAATCAACTTAGCCGATCAGGTCTTTGGGGTCGAGGGGGCAGCACCCTCTCCAATATAATGGTATATGTAACAAATGGATGCGAGTGCGACAATTACAGCAGTAATAGTTTTTGAACAGATTTGACTGTTCATTCTAAACAGTCATCTTCATTCATGAATCGTCACCTCCTTTGTGTGTGTATCCCGTACTATATGAGATTTTAACTTCAACTTTCCCAATAAATACTGCTACTTTTTCTCTCCTCGCATCGTCATAAACAACCAAGTGTTTTTATTTCGGTTTGATTCAAGTAGTTACAAACTTGAATCAAACGACTTCATTGCATACGGAGAGAGATTTTCCGATTTGATTCCATTGTGAGGAAGGAAACATCTCTTAAAAGCCGGTGATTCATATCATGCCTTAAAATTATGTACCAGAGATAATCGTCAAAATCGTCTTATAACAATGTAACTGTTATGCACTCATTTGATTTTCGATTATTTTCCTAAGCTTCAAGTATATAAATACATTCTTAGAGCTTTTTGTTCGCATAAAAACAAGTTTGTGAATCATTGGTCCATGAGAATAATGTGTTTAAGATGATAAAAATACCAGTATTGATAATAAAAAAATACGATGACTAAATTTATATTTTGGTAATGAAGAAAGAGCTATTAATTTACAGGAATTATGTTGTCAAAACAATTATTTACTTCAGTTTTAATCATAAGTTTCAAAAATATAAACAAACAACTATTTCACAAACAAACAATTAACATTTAGCAATCAACATTCAACAATCAGAACATTCGCCATTTCAGACGAATGCAGCCTTAAAAAACCTGAAATGAAACCAGAATTTGTCACAAATAACAAACCTCAAGCATCTGCATTAGTTTTGGATGCTTCTCTAAAAGCTCACAAAGCTTTGCGCGATCGTCCAACAATGTCTGCACGCAAACAACACAGACAAGGAAAAAATCATTAATCGGTGATAAAAATGCAATATCAGCAAAACACAAAGACAAATCAAAACATAAGTTAAAAAAACAAACCTGAATAGACTCATTAGAGGAAAGAATTTGCTGCAGTGACAACTCATCATTTTGTTGCTGAGTTGTGTTAATGCTTTCTACGCTTTGTTGTGCCTGTTGTTGCTGATTTGCCTGATAAAGTAGTTGCATCTGAGGCTGCTGCATCTGCATAGGTTGCATCTGAACTTGAACCTGGTTTTGTTGCATTGGCATAATTTGATCAAATTGGGACTGAGGCATTGGGAAATAGTTGCCAAGATTTTGAGAACGTGGTTGCGATGGAGGAGGAGGTGGTAACTGAGTCTGAGGACTAGACATTGATGGAGACATATTACTTTGAATTTGGCCTCTACCTAATAGCATTTGCTGTGGGAATGAAGGAACTGAGAAAGAATTATTAAGGTTAGCTGCAGAAGTGGGGAAAAAGCCAATTTGTGAATCGTTGATTGATGTGCTTGGTTGGGATGATTGATTCATTAGAGCTGCAAATGGGGGTGGCATAGGAGGAAGTGGTGGTGAAGGTTGTGAACTTGTTGAAGGAGTATCAGAATTCCACATATACTTCTTGTCGAATAAATGTTGATTATTTGTGTTTGGCAGTAGGGAACCATTCCCCATTGAGTTTGATGTGTCGGCCTGGTGCTACAAAAAAGTAAGCACATATCAGCAACCATTGAATAATATGGCAGAAAAATATGATCAACTACCAAATTAATGGCATTATCCTGTACATTAGAGCTTAACTTATGCCCAACAGCAAATTTGTACAGTAAATAAAGTGTCGGTTAGCTTTATAAACTGTTAACCTGAACATTAAATAAACAGTCAGCATATGCATGGCCGGTGACCACAGTATAGATATTACAAGTTAACAGAATATTTGTTGTGTAACACACTCACAAATAAGTATTTTTGGCAAGTATCTCAACAGAATCAGGCAAACCAAAATGACTAGTAAACAAAAAAGAATAAACAAAGATTAAAATTTAAGTCTTTTCTTACTTGAAAACCTATACCACCACCATTAAAACCTTGAAATGGTTGTCGTGGAAAAGGAGATTGATGTTGTGTTTCTCTTTGAATATAATTCAGAGATGGACTAGGCATGGGATCAGGTATCTGTGGTGATATAAGAGGCAAATTTGGAGGTGGTGTTGGAGGCAACGGTGGTAGACTATTAGAGAACTTATGGTCGTAAAATCCTTGTGATCCAGTACCTACCAGACTTTTACCAGCATTTTGTGGACTATTGTGATAAGTAGGCTGAACAATATGTTGGACAGATGGAGAAACAAAATTCAGTTCCTCGGATTTAGGAATCAAAAGCGGCTTTTCCAAAGGAATGTTCACTTCATTAGCATCCTCATTTGTGTTCGAGTTCCCTTCCGTCTCCTCTACAACAGAGCGTGGTGAATTTTCACCAATAAAAGGAGCAGACTGCAAGGTTTCATCAGTATGAGGGAACGGTAATTTATCATCAGATTCTGATTCCTCATCAAACACAATATCAATTTCTTGAAGATCATCGATAAGATCAGCTTTCGTTTTCTGCGGTTGTTCCGACTTTTCAAGACTAGTTTGACTTTCCCGAACAGAAGGTTTTAGTTGTGATGTGCTTCCAGCAGTAACGAAAGTGGGTGTATGACGCTCTCTCTGTCTAGCCTCGAATTCATCGACGTGAACAGATGGAGGGCGCCCACCAGTAAGTCCCACACGCTGAGAAGACCCTATTATGTGGGGACCGCTGCTCTCACGTGCAACGTAATCGTCTACATGCATAGAGGGCGGTCTGCTTGTGTTTGGTTTGCGTTGTCTAAATGTGTCTCGACGGCTAGAAAATGCATTAGAACCCACTGCCTCGGGTGCTGGACTTTCTCTTGCACGTTTACCAGGAACTTCTGCTGGCTGCATCTTTCTCTTTCCTGGAGGTGCAGCCATAAGTAATTTGTCTGATGGAGTGTCGGGACACTCCCACATGAACTTGTCTGAAAGAGCATTGAATGGGAATGTGATGTTACTTTCAGAATTTTCTTTTGAGTTCCAAAAATGTGAAAATGAAGTTTCATCTTCGGCTAGAGGCAAAATTGCAGTCAAATATTCAGGTGGCGAATGTGAAGTATGATCCTCCTGGAGAAGCAGCATCAATGATTTTACTGATTCTTTAACCTGTTCACGCAAATGTCATGCTGTCATTAGTGAAACTCGTACTTGAATAACTCGATTTTTGGACATATGCTATCACAAACCTGATTTGAAGGAATATTTCCAATTGGGGACAAAGTGTCACAGCTATTCTTATTGTCTAATATAGTCTTCAACTCGCATAAACCTTTCAACATCTCATTCAAAGACACATCAGCGTTAGTTGTATCATATGGCAGTCCAAAAAGGCATTTCACCATTGATATGCCCTCAAAACTATATAGCCAAACAAAACAGTTAGTATTTGGAAATACAATAATGCAGTGATACAAGTGGATAATTAATCGTGAAAATATTTTGGAAGTTCCTACGGTGCATGAGGCTAAACAACTGATAATGTGGAACATTTCTTTATTTAGACCATCCATGCAACATGAGATGTGTATTTTTTTTCTTCAGACCAAAATGAAAAGGAAAGGCAAAGCCATGAACATACCCCTCATTTCTTAAGCAGAGGCACAAAGCACACAAAGTCAATGCATATACTGCATCGATAACATCTTTAGAAATATCATCCTTGATATGTAAGCATTTGTACAATTTTCTCCAGCAACATAAAAAGGGAGGCATACGTTGCCAATCGAAATCCTCACAACTTTTTGCTTCATTTGCACGATGACTTGCCAGCGAAACTTTAAACTCGGAAAATATGGACAGTAGAGAAGCTTTCCCTTGAGTTGAAAGAGTAAATTCTTTCAAAGCAAGGAGAGAAGCTAAGAGTTCCTTCCCAACTGGAAGAACCTACTCACCACAAACATAACATATTATAAATGAAATTATAAGTTCACGCCAGCTTCTGTACATAATCATAAACAATCATGCACATAATAATGCCACATGTAGAACTCAAAATTTTAACAGCTATGATAGGAATCTGTACTATCCTACCTTAACATAATTACTTGTGTGCCCATGATGTGGATTAAATTTAAAAGAAATACGTTCAAACAGTGTAATACAGATTGTTGATTGCCTCAAACTAAAAAGAGACAAAAAATTTGTAATCAGCAATACACATAGGTGGCTTAACTTGCAGAATATATATTATCTTAATAAAAGATTTTACCAGTAAACTGTAGCAAGTTAATTAGTCTAAAATTGTGAGCATAACATAAATAGAGCAATACCCAAACCCAGTAGGTTTTACTGAATACTAAAGTATTTTTTTATTTTTTTACATTCAACAAAACTATCAAAACATATATTCTAAATCCACAATATACCTGGCACGATTTGAGAAGTTGGCGTCCAATCACAGTACAAACTTCAACACTGAGTTCGTTAGAAGAATATCTATGTATCATAAGAAAAACCTCTAGTTGTTAGAAAATATGTTTGAATGGAGAGGAGGTGAAGAGAGTGAGAGAAAAGAGAGAAATATTATACGCTCACTTTTCATATTTCAAAGAGTACTGAACGGAAGCAGATGATTCAAAAATCAATGCAAACGACTTGAATACAGGAAAACCCCAGCTACGCACAAGAGCTATATCTGTATCTGGCCTGTTTTCTACAAACTTTCCATCCATGTCATACATGCTGTTATATCTCTTGAGTGTACTAAGAAGAGCTCCAGTTGCACCTGCTTTCAGTAATGATGTCTGCACAAGAAAATAGATTGAAAAACTATATATGATTAGGAATTTTGCTAGAAAGTAAGAATGTTCTTAAACTTGCTTGATATTTCTGCAAATTGATCGAATTCAATTTGACTAAAACTAGGCTAACAAAAAATAACCTTGGCACATGGATGCTTCAGCAAATTAGCAAGAAAAGTAAGGAGCCGACTCATCTGAAAGGAAGTAAAATGTTATGACAATGCTAACAAATCATACATTATCATTGTTATCATTTATTTTTTTACCTTGAAGCTGTTCAAGTCAGATAGAGAAGATTCATTCATACGATTTTTTACCCACAAAATTAAAGGCCGCACAAGCATATCAGCGGATTCAAGCCTCTTGCTGGCAATGCGAACTATTAAAACTCGAAGCATATCTTGTATGACTACCATTGTCTGCTCATGTAACAAAGACGGACAATAAATAGAAAAACCTTGTAAACTTCAAAGATAAAAAGACTGAAGCACTTACACTAAAGGAAAAATTCAAAACCATATTTGCAATTCTACTAAGTTGAGATGTCAGTCGAACGAGTAACATTTTTGAATGCTCAGGCTGTAAATACCAGCCAACATATCCAACAGCTTCTGGCCCCAATACTGTCCCAATGCATAACGTTCGAAGAGCACAAAGAGGAGGCATGCCATCTTTCCATAGCCATATACCTTCTTCTGGAAATAGGTCACCCTTTTAACCAGAAGAGAAACACAAATTCAATTTCTAACACAAAAAGTGTCTAGCTTTGACGAATAACAATATTGGATGGGCAATAGCAGCAAGTTTGTTTGCTGCCTGACTTTTAATAGCTTATACTTGTTTGCTTCTATTAACATAATATTTGAAGATGAAAAAATATAGTTAATCGTGTGCTAATTTAGTAAGATTATATTTTGTAGATAAAGTACAGTTTTTTTCCTATGAAAACTAGTAAATTGTAACTCAAAAATTTGAGTGAGAGACATCTTTATTGGATACATTTAAACAGAAAATCAATAGTATATAAGAAAGAAATCACCTATAAAACAATTCACAATAGAGATTTCACTGGGTTAAAATTGACAACGTATACCCCCTTTGTGCTATAAAATACTATGGGCCTCTGCTTGTGTGAATGTTTGTAGTACAAGTAGATGGTAATTGGATTAATAATAGTTATAATAAGGTGGGTTTTTCCAGCACTTGGTATAAAAACCATTTACGTACCAAAAGATGCAGAATACTGCATGCTTCTTTTGGTCCCAAGGCCAATGCTGAATTTGTTTGAGAATTTCCCAGCAAACAGTGAAATAGACCAGGTGTCCAATTGAAAACAGCCCAATAGGCAAGTGCAGATGTAATAAGTTGACATGCAGCACCGTAACCAAGCACAAGACTTGGATAGGAGGAAGAATAGTCAGTTGCACATGCTGCTACTTTCGGACTGCAAACATCACGAAGAAAACAAGAATGATTCCTTGCAAAAGGAACTGAATCTGGCATAATCAAAATTACCTCAATTCTCGATGCAATCGTAGAAGAGCATTGACTAACTTCTTATTTCTATATGGTTCCTTTGGTTTTGCCTCCTATAAATAATACTGATCATTTCCATGTTATAGAAATAAATATTGTATGTAAAAGAGTAATAACTGTTCTATCATGAAACAACCATTGGTGTTGATGTATGATCAGTGGACATATCTTAACATTACTCTTTTAGTACATATTTCATAATAATAAAGAACATTTTCATCTCCTTCCCAACCATAAGCATGTTTGGCAAACAATATTTTTGATTTGTGTTTCCAATATGTACTTCGGGGGGGGGGGGGGGGGGGGAGGGGGGGGATGGAAAATCCTAATCATTACAACAAAGAGAAGAAATGAAGGAAAACGATAGTTTTGGTATTTTTCTCAAAAGGCGGAAAACAAAAAAAAAGCCATTTTCAACTTTATATGTTAAAAATCATTTTTCCAAATTGACTGTTTTCTGCTCCCTTCTCCCCTCCCATGCCTTTTGATGTACATATTGAAAAGCAAAACACAAAACTCAAATTTTGAAGCCAAACAAGCCCTAAACCTTTCAAGTAGTCGTGTGTCATGTATACGTTGCCATTCCTGCTTTGGGTACCAATGAGTTATACTTGAAAATTGCATTGCAATATGTACATCATCAATACAACTAGAGCAACAAAAGAGTATACGGAAAAGGATTGCCAATACATGTATTTAAAAAACATATAAGAAAAACTCACATTTAGCTTTCGTAAAAGGTTGATTAGCAAAACTAGAGTAGGAATCATAAGATCCAATAAATTTTGTTCGTGGACTCGTTCCAATAGCAATTCTGTGGTGGAATTACTTTCTGCCCCCTCGTCAACCAAGAAATCTACATATGGAACATCCAATATACGCATGTCAAATAATTTGATAAATGCATCTATATCAATTCAAGAGTTAAACTCAATTCTAGGATAATAAGTTGCAGGGTTAATGTTATAAACATTGAACAACTTGGTGTTCCACTTTGCATTATCCATAATTCAAATATTACACGACGCTAATGTTCAATAAATTATGAAATGGTTGCTATAATAAGTTAAATCTTGCCTAAAAAGAAAATAATTTTTACAGGATAGTACAAATATCATATTAATAAATAACAATTAAGAAAATCAGTATTATTCAGAAGATATATGAAGTAGTATATATTAACTTCCAAGTTGTTAAGCATGCATCAATTTATTAAGATTGTTAGCATCCAAATGTAAAAACTATAATATCACACTTTATGTCATGCACATATTTGATCGTTACCAACAAATAAAGTTTGACTGAAGTATATGTAACAACTTAATTAAAAAGTTGCCTTATTTTTAATACTATGATCTTAGTTGGTAAACTTTTTAAACTTACCTCGATGAACAAATAAATATTCTTTGTTCTATAACAAACAAGGATAAAAGCGTAGCCGTACAGGACGCATTTTTCTACTCGTAAGATGAGGCGTAAGCCTCGGAACGTTGAGACATAAGTTTTTAAGGTAAACAATGAGGAGTAAGTTAATATTCCTTACCACATTAATCCTAATTGATAAGTAACTATTCACATTAACAACGTAAAACTATAATAAGAAACAATATAATAGTTTGATAGTGTAAGAAAATAAACAAATATCATATAACATGTATGATTAATTCCTTATAATTCATCAATTTTATTTTCTTTCTTTCTCTCCTCTCTGTTTCTCTTTATTTTATTTTTTGTGATAGAATCTATTCCACAAATGGAATCTGAAATTGATTCCAAATGGAGTCTGAAATCGATCCCAAATGGAATAGATGCTCCGTTTCTGGAATCGAAGCCTGAAATAGGTTCTAATCCAGAATTGATATCTGAAATCGATTTCTAACTTGAATCAAATTTCAATTTGAATTAACAAAAAATACCTATGAATTAGGGCTTTTGAGTCGCATGCCTCAACCGTTGGAGGCGTGCGAGGCCTCACATGCCTTCAACAGTTGAGGCATGCATTTCAGAGGCATCACGTTTTTTGAACTACGCTTGAGACGATACAGCCACCACCACGCTTTGAGGCGCACCTGCCTCGTGTGCATGCGATAACGAAAGGAGTCATTACATACGTTTGATTTTGATGTCTTTGTAAAATTTAAAAAGATATGTAACGATGCTAACCAAATAACTTCCAAATTTTGGAATTATCCAAATTACAACAAAATGCAAAAGTGAGAAGTTGTTTAACGCAAACCAAAGTGTCATATCATTTTCATAATTCCCATTAAAGGACTTCAATGTTAGATAATGAACTGCATATTAGAGAGAATTTATGTGTATTAACAATTTGATGAGAGGAGGTTCAGCATAATAATAAGTCCAGCATTCAAGTATTATGATCAAGTTAATCCACTTTTCAATGAAAGAACAAAACTGATATCAATTTGAATGTAACTGCTATTGTTTTCGTCCATCACAAATCCCATTTCAATTAATTTAACTACTTGGAACTCCAAACCTCAATCAGAAAATTACAAATGTATGCGTCCATTACCAAGTGATGGAGGGGTCTTTTAGTTTTGTAGGTCGTGTACTGTACTATTGCAAATCAAAAGAAAGCCTGGTTCAAAATTTAACGTCCTCGAAATTATTGGAAAGAAAATGAAACATTTCCATCGTGTACTTTAATCATACGCGTTTCTATGAAAAATATCAAGAAATATCTAACAAAGCGTTAACAATAAAGAAGCTTGAATTCACAATGTTGTATTTCGTATCTTAAATTTTGAAATTTTGGAGTCTAAAAATCATCATAATCGTATCGCATACTTTGACATAAAATTGGTTTTATTAAAGTGAAGCAAACAACAAAATCTTAAACTAGTTCTGAAACTGTTTAAGGATCAACATCCAGTACAATAAATAAAAATGTATCCGTTGCTAAAAGCAATTAATTTGCACCTAATAAAAGCAAAATGTTATCAACCATCGCTTAAACAGGCTTATGTCTTAATTTGTATTTTAAGCTTGAAATCATAGTAGTTAAGGCGCAAAATGGCGCAAGCCTTGAGCCTTTTTGAGCCTTCGGCCTTTTTACGTGTCTTTTGTACAAGTTTGATCTACTATTTTACTCACTACAAATTAAATTTTAAACCATATTTTATAATTCATTCAACTACTTAAATATTTTAGTGTAAATTTTAAATTTTAAACCATATTTTATAATCCACTTAACTATTTAAATTTTTTATTTAACTATTTTGTAAACTAATCTGAATTTTGCAAAAAGACGCCTCAAACTGTAAAAAGGCGCACTCAAACTGCAAAAAGACATACAACGTGCGCCTGAATCAAGGCACGTGCCTAGACGCATCTAGGCGCGTGACTTGATAACTATGCTTGAAATACAATAAGAGAATCCTTAAACGAGATGACTGGTTGTGTTATGTAATATTATGGCATCATTAAGTTTGAATGTAACTTTCATATAAATCAATTTGACAATTTGATATATGATACAAATAATTAGGCTACGGCAAGAAATTGCTATACACATTTAAAAATGCCAATGTCATGGTTGGTTATGTTCGATGTGTGACAGGATCAATAGAATTGTTAAGGATGGCTGAACAAAAAATAAAACATTGCTGCTAAAAATTTGAGGATATAAATGTAAAGAAACCAAAAGTAAAATAGAAAAGATTGAGTAAACATAGGCAAATGTTACCTTAGAAATGTTATGATATACATATATTTGGATGATAAATGACTTAAAACCGGTGATGAATAGTGACCTGTGAATGAATGTATGTTTATATGCAGTTAAATTCCCGCTAAAGCCATGTAAAATTCCCGATATAGCGCATATCGCTCTTCGACGCTACGCTATTTCAATATAGCGCTATTAAATAGTGAATCCGCTTTAAGCCCTGTTATTTTCCGCGACACCCACTAAATCAAGGAATTTTAGCATCCGTTTTAATAAAATTTATGTAAAAATGTTGATTTGACTAGTTCTCTTTTGAACCAAATTAACAAAGTTAGGGTAAAACCTAATTTTAAGGCATACGTGCTTAATATAAGTTAGAAATTCATTATAGTCATCAAATTTCGGCTGCAAAAATCATGATATTCTTCGGTTTTATTATATACGGTTAAATAATATTTCTTTTTCCTACGCAAATGATGTGGGAATGTGAATAAGTTGACTTTGAATATTTTGATTTATATTTAATGAAGTTTTTTGCACTTCCGTTATTTCCCGCTATTTCCTGTTATTTGCCGCTAAACACTTTAACTTCACGGTATGTGCATGTGTGTTTATTTATGTACAATTGAAACGTGTGTACACACACACACACACACACACACATATATATATATATATGCATATATGTGTGTGTCAATCAAGGTACTTAAGGTGCTAGGGCGTAAAAAGGCGTCAAACTTGCACCCTGGGCTATTTTTCACATTGAGCATTTTTGTGCACCTATTATACAACTTGTTGATTTTTCTGCTTTAAAAAATGCACTATAAATTAACGTTAAAATGATAATTTTAGTGTTAAAACATGCTTGTAAACAATCTTTTTGCAAATAAGAAAGCACAAGCTACTGGTAGAAAGTCATAAATGATAATCTTCACCAAAATGATGTCAAATTCAAGTCTACAACGAAATATAGAAATTGCAACAACAAAGTAGTTCAAGTTAAGCGTTTTAATACCACACTTGAAATCTAATTCAAGTTCTAATCACTAATATCCAATTTTAATTTAACTAAACTTTATTCGAACTTAATTAACTAAAGTTAAAATTAAATTAACATTACCTAAACGTTAAATTAAATCAAATTAAAATTAAAATCAACTAACCTTTAAATTAAAATTAACTAAATTTAAAATTAAATTAACCTGAACTAAATTAAAATTAAAATTAAATTACAATTAATTAGACTTCATATTAAAATTAGAATTGAAATTAAAATTAACTAAATTTTATTTTTAAATTAAATTTAATAGTTAAATTAAATTAACATTACCTAAAATTTGAATTATAATTAACTAATCTTTTAATTTAAAATTAAAGTTAAAAGTAAACTAATTACTTGTAATCACTAACTTAAATTTAACTTAATTTAAAAGTTTAAATTCGACTTAGTTTTTATTTAACTTAGATTTAACTTAAATTTAATTTTTAAACACTAATTATTTTTAAAATACTAACTTAAATTTTACTCAGTTAAATACATTAAAAAACAGTATCTGAGAGCTACAAGCGTGACAACAACGTTGGGAGCTTGGAGCAAAGATTCGATTTGTGGTAGAGTTTTTACTGCAGCCGAAGTTAAAGTGGTTTAAGTTTCGACTTAATTTAGGATTGAAAACGGGTTCGAAATTAATTGGAATGGAGAAAGTACTCATTTTCCAACTCAGGATTCAAATCCTAGTTGAGACATGCTTTTTAGAAGCCCTAGGGCTTCGCCGCCTTAGCAAAAGGCATGTTTTTTCGACGCCTTGAATAGCTCGAGCGCCTCAACTTTCAAAAAAGCACAACCGTTGCGCCTTTGGCGCACTAGGCATACGTCTTAATAACAACGGTGTCAATATTGATAATGTCTTATTAAAATTAAAGATTATATAGGATAATTTGTTACTTCAAACAGTTATATGTAACATTTATTTTTAATTCTACCAGTTCCAATTGAATGCAATCCTTACTACAAAAAGACAGTATTTATTCACAAAAATTAATTCATTTATTTTCATAGTTATATTTTTTATGTACAATATTTTACCTTTATTTCTAAAATAGTTGTTTAGAATTTTCATTCGAAATGATTGTACATAGTATATGGTTTTATGCTTGGTTTGGTCAACGTTTCATATGCTTTGGGAATTTCATGGTTTCTTGAATTTTTATTTGTTATTTATTGCCATTGATATTTAAGCAACAAATAATTGAAAAAGAAAATTATATTAAATTTTAATATATATTAAGAAGTGTTTTTATATTATCAATAAACACACAAAAAGTCACAGGGAAACAAATGTTGAATTGAGGCAACTGAAAAGAAAGGAACTGATAAGTATATTTAGACAAAGGTGGAATATAATCTCAATCGGATATTTACCAAAGAAATTCTAATGGCATAGTAGAAGTTTGGTAGACATATATGACTTACAATTGGACAAGGCAACACAATTTGATTATTTATTTGAAAAAGTTGTTTGAAATAAGCATATTATAACTGATGGTTGATTATTTGATCATTAAATTAATGATAACCCATTGTATAATAACATTGTTTGTTCTATGTTTAAATTTGATCGTTTTCAAATTGACATTGTAAATTTTGAAATGACCTACTTTTTTTTAAATTAAACATAAAACATGTTTGTACATACTAAAAAAAGAGCCAAGATTGAAACTTAGATCAGATCTACCAGACAACAAAACAAATTAGCCTTGAAAAATGTAAAACATAAGAATAGCACTAATAATTCACATTACACTCATAGGTGAAAACGACAATATAGATTAGTAAAGGTATATAAAGGATAAGTGACATATAATTTCCAGGATATTCATAAGTATAAAGAAGAATGAACTTACCGTAAGTATTAAATGATTGCTCAAGCATGTATTTACAATTGATCAACACTATGTAAACAAGTGACAGAGCACCTTCCTCGAAGAGTGAAGCAGCCATAGCCTTCATGGACAATGAACATTTGCAAGCATATAAAGATTATGAAACATGATGATTCCATATAATACATAATGAAACAAAATAATGAAGAAGAAAAAATATTCTCGTACGGAATTCTCTGAAATGAATGCCAAAGTACGAATTGCGGTAGTCAGTTGCACAATGGATGAACTACTGAGAGTGATACCATCGAAATACTTGTCGCAAATAAGTTTGCCGAGAAGTGAATCTAATATCTGAGCATCCAAAGCATTGTTTGAATCTCCGACCACTGTTTCAACATCCATTGATTCAGATACTAATACACGTGTTGAATTCAAATGAGCATCCCCACCAGAAGCCAAAACAGCAGTGTATCTAAGAAGGCCGGTAGCACCATTTTTGTGATAAACCACTCCAGCGTCAATCCATTCCAATAGCCTTGTAGGTGCATCTTTTCTATTGGAACCAGGAGAAGATAAGTGTAAAGCTTTATGCAACTCAACAGCGTGTCCAATCCAAGAATTAAGAGATGATGCACATGAATCTGTAACTATGACCTCAAATATTTCAGCGGCTGTATGGAAGGTCGCGAGACTCAATGGTGATGTTCCTTGTATATGTAAGTTTACAACAAAAGTGAGATGCCGATCAGTATATTTCAGCCGAAACAATGAATGAAATCATACCATCATCAGCGGCAACTTTCTCCAAATCTTTAAAAGAGCGCAAGGCTTCCAACAGTACTGACAGTGCCTGCAGTTCAACACAAGTAATAAAAAACAAATGTGATGACAATATAGTTCCATGTTATAGAGAAGATCAGAAGAAGGCATACCTCAGGGAAGTAGCAAAGCGACAACAATGCTTCACGGCCACATTCGGACCTTCAGAACAGGCACAAACTCAGACATTATAATGTGAAACGGATTGAATTAAAATGTTTACTCTACCTTGAGATGGAACGAATATCCCACAAAATCCATAACAGCTCCTCAGACTGAGGAGATGCTGTAAGCAAGCGGTCAATAGCATTTCCCTACATAGAAGAAAAGAACAATTTACTATATACTATATTGTATATAAAGAAAAGAACAATTTACTATATATTGTATTGTATATAAATGTGTGTGTGTGTGTATGTATACATATGCATATGTATATGTGTGTGTATCAACTAAAAACACAGATATTAATGGTCCTCGTCTTGTTAACAAAGGAACGGAGTTGGTATCCACATAATATAAGGGCCCTCAAACTTTATCTTCTGTAACAATCAGAATTACATGACTAAATTAAAGAAGCAGTCACTTAGTGGTACCTAAAGATAAAAGTACATAATATAGAGCGTATCAAACACACATTTTAGCAGCAAATTTAACGGTACAGCACAAAATTGTATTCTGAGTCGACTGACATGAGGATAACATGTGTGATGGTGGTATAGTTGAACATGCGGAATTCGTAAACAATGCTATGGAAATTATTTAAAATTAATAACATAACAGTTTTAAAATTTGAGTAAAAGGGGCATATATGTGGAACTTTTTTGCTTTGCCATTTCTAGTTGGAGTTTAGCATGAATTGCGTGAAGTGTATTATTCCAATTTTAATCAGTAACATACTATTTATTTCAACAATTTTCTGTTGCAGGTCATTAATAAAAGAACTATTAGCTTGTTGGCAATCTAACTTGCAGTGAAATCCATAATATATGGGATACAGTTTGCTTCAAGTATGTAAGCCTACTATGAGATTTATTCACGCATTGTCAAATTCGACGTCTGCGGGAGCTTGGTTTAATGACCACTTTTCGAAAACCTCTCCAACAATGGGATAAGAAAGCGTACAACTTGTTACACCACAGACCCTGCTCAATTGAGAGCTTTGTGCACTGGGTAGAGAATGATGGTGATGATGTTAGTTTGTGTGTGTGCATAAATGTTAAAAAAAATAAGAATATAGCAAGGCCATCGCACTTTGTCGTCTTGGAATATGTAATGTTTTCAAAACAACTCAAAAGTCATCAGTTAATAATCAACGTTATATTTGTATTCTGTGATAGTAAACCCTTAATACACACACACACATACATATATATACCATAATGTCCGTACAAAGTAGTTACATATTTTTTGCATCAAAAAAGTGTGCCATAAGGTCCTTAGCATAATAGTATTCAATATGGAATTGAGCAGAAGGAACTTGTATATGTAATGCAATACTGATTAATTTCAATAATGATGATCATAACGAACACAGATGCACATAATAAACCATGAACCAACCACTCTTAGATGGGTCTCTATTAGCATTCCTATTTCTTGAGGATGGCAAAAGAACCCCTTTGACATTAAAACAACTGCCTGTCTCAGAGATAAGCATTCAGTTATGCTTCTATCCTCTGTGCCTTTGAGAGAATAAACTAATGCAGCTGTAGCTTCTGGATGTAGCAATAAGAAAGTTAACCCTGTTTTATAAAAGAAATCGACACTGTTAAGAAAGTTATTTTTTAATTAGACAAAATATGTGAATGGTACGGGCATGAATAAAACCTGATCGACATGATAGAAGGGACAGAATTAATGACTGGATGGATGTAGCAATATCTATTAAGACCTCGGTTATTATACCATCGATCGAATACAGTGCAGGAGACGACAATAAAGCAGCTGATAAAGGCAAAAATCCTCTTTCCTGATAATATTGAAAAGGAAAAAAGATATGAATATGATTACTGGGAGACATGAACGATAATGGGAAATTACAATAAACAAAGAGTCTAGAAAACTACTGATAAAACACTCGACCATCTAGACCATGAGTATACATTAGAGAGAGAGCGAGAGGGGGGGGGGGGGAGTATAGTGCCCCGGTAATGTAACCACAGTTCTCAATAGTATCTTTTCTTCAAATACATTATGTTAACAGAACTGGTGCAAAAAAAATGTCATATTTAAATTAACAGATTCTATTGCAAGATATTGTATAAAACATGTCTAAAAGGTGATGAGTAAAACACAGGAAGCTCGGTGTGGCTAGCAAGTTAAAAGAACTTGCCAAGAATAAGAAGGCATGAAACAGATAGGACAATAGAAAAGGTTTATGAATTGAGACTATTAACTCATGGATTAGACATACATCTGAGCATGAGATCCTATAGATGTAAACCCTATATCTCCTGAGATTATACCTCTCTAACAAAAAATTGTGCTGATACAACACACTGAGCCGCTTAACACCTGATCGAAGAAGTACTTTATGTATAAAACCTCTAAACCAAGTGCATGTGTCACCTAGAATTTACAAATGGTATTTGAATAATCTACACATAAGATCAACAATTATGAAGCGATTATCTGAATTCTAAACAATCTTTAATAGGTTTATAGAACAATTACAGATATTTAAATAATCAATTTCAATTAATTGTTCACATATGTGTCGTTTTCTGGAAACACCAAATGTCCAAATGGTAGTCCAAATTCGTGTAGATGTCTAAAGTTCGTGATTATTACACAAGTACTGGGATGAACAAAAATGATTATATAGAAAGATCTTCCTCTGTAGGCCTACTGTGAAAAAAATGAAGAATAAAACATATATTTTATGATCATATTTAAAATATTCAATCGAGGTTTATCATCTACACTCTTACTCTCAGCTACGAGGTTTAATGGCATTTGTTTCATTGTTTCTAATAATAGCATACAAGAAGAGAATCGAAAAAATACCATGAGGAGCGACAGCAAGTGTGCATCAATATCATATTTGGAGATGTTATGTTTAGACGAGGATATATGACTAGCAGTAGCCTTGTAAGATAATACTCCTTCAGATATTATTGGACTCACACATCTTCTTGCGGAGGCTGCAGGTGAAGGATCCTCAATTGGACCACTTGTGCCCAAAATCTTCTGCAGTAGTCACGAGTGCCAACGTAAGTAGTGGTTTAACAAATTACAATTATTGTTGTTTTTTTTATTAAAAGAAAAAGAAAAAGAAAATATCATATCGCTATTATCAGACCATCAAACCGACCATAATTTGTTTAATTTGAGAAGCGGCTGAAAGAAGATAATCTAACTCTGTAGCTGGTTGAATTTCTGCAGAAGGGTTGGCTAGTGCAGAGAATACTGCAGACTGGAGACAAAAACAAGGTCTTGATTTAGATTTCAAAGCATGTATGTGCACCGAATACCGAGAAAAACACTCGATGTGAAACATACCTCATATCTAGTGACAGAATCATAGAACTGCAGTCTTTGCAAAATATAAGTTGCACGAGAAGCTACATCATGTCTCTGCTTCGTTAGTAAAAGCTTTAGTAAATTAGAATATCCATTACTATTAAATTTTGGAACATCCTTATCCAATCTTCCTAGAAATCCCTCACATCCAATTGCATGTTGAGTAGCCTTTTCAATAGCACCAAGTAATACCAAAACATAAGCCGGTGATTGGTGCAATAGATGATCAAGCATGGCAGCAATTTGTTCCAATCCACCATGATTTACAAAATAGGAACAGCTTTCTTTAGCCGAACACAAAAGGACGACCAAGTTTAGCCCTAAAATCAGAACTTTGTTCTGCAAATTTATATAGCAAGGATAAGAAAAATCATATGATGACAGCGTACTAAAGGAAACAGAAGAATGAAAAACACATGAACCTCAATTGAATTGTGGAGCCCACTAGTTGTTCCCCTTGAGAAAAAGGGGAAACACTGGAACAACATATCAACTAAAATTTCTGAGTTCACTGAATCAGCATCATGCTCATTACAGTCTGTTTCTTGAAAGGATCTGTAGAGTTGAAAGAGCTCAGTTCTGCACTCGGAGAGAATTGATATATTCTTATGGGAATCATTCTTCGAAGATATAGTGTCATGATTATCACCAGTAATGTGTGAACAGACTACAGTGGTAACAATTCTTGCAACTTTCTGCACAATTTCTATATCATTGCAGGATTGTAAGATATTAAAAATTAATCTTATGAACTGCTTCATTTCAAACGAGAGGTCCAAATTTGCAATAGGGAGCGATATATGTTTTGTAGACAACAAATATTCTTCGAATGTAAGCTTATTTGGTAGTAAAGCAGCTGGGAGATCTTCAAGCTTTCCATCGATGGAAGATGGTAGAAGACTCACAAGAGTGTTGTCCAAATCGAACTCTATATTGAACTGTCCAAGATCCTCAGCAGTATTTCCATAAATTATTAGTGTAAGGCTGCGATAGCTGCCCCTCACAACTAATCGAGTTGTTACTACAGCCTACAAGCATTAATAAAATAACAAAAGGTAATTTTTGACATAAACTGTGTGTAAATAATAAGGGAATAAATATAGACAAGTGATAAATTTAGCAATACATTTTTGCCATATTCAGTGTCCATAAAGATTGCCAATGAGTTCTAATAGTTGAAAGTAAGACGGAAACAACATAGAAGTTCTGCACGTTAAATATAACGAACTGTGTGCACAATTTAAGTCAGCAGCAAAGGAAAAATAAAGGAAGAAACAGCATAAGGGTATTAGTAAAAGTCAGTTGGAAACAAAATAAAAGAAGTCGGATTTATATTTGCATTTATAATGAAGATATAAAGAGAAAAAAAGACAAACTTATGCAAAGTTTTGTTACCAGTTCAACAGACATCTATTTCGTTTTCCAAATAGATATCATGATTTCTTCTTTTAAATATTGCATATCATGATTTTACTCTACTGAGTACTGGGGTTTATGTTGAATATCATGATTCTACTCTTCTGAGTACTGGGTTTGTGTCGTACCACACAAAGACATCGGTAATATATATGGTAATAGGTTAGGTGCCACTTTTTTTTTTTACATAAAATATCTGAAAGTACCTGTATATTTAGTGTGGAAATTAAATTAATTATTGCATTCAAAAAGTACATCAAAAGCATATTCCCAAATTTCTATCTTATATTTTATTTGTTTTACAATTAAAATATGAACCATGTATTACACTAATAACCCATAAATTGCATTCTGACTAATTGTGTTCCTGACCACATTCCAAAAGCATAGTAACTCAAAAGGTTAGTTGACTAAGAGCATCACTAGCAATTTAATTCAAAACGAGCAGATCAAATAAAAATCAGTGGGAGCTTCCAAAGTAACATTCAGCAGTGCATGATAATTATGGGTTGGAGCGGGGTAATTAGAACCGCTACAATGCGACAGGTTTTAAAACCCCATGGTAATATGTGGTTTCAATCTTTGACTGATTATTATTTTGTTGTTGTAAGCTTCATGAAATCGGTCTGCAAGTATATTCAGCCGCATTTAAAAAGTGGATGATAACCAAATACAAAGCTTGTGTCATACAGAGACAGTCAAATCAAATTGTCTTTTGAGTAAACAACACTGGCCTTAGTTATGGTAAACAGTGACATATGTATCTTTAATAATAGTTGTAATCATTTGGTGTCACACTTTTTTGGTGTCAGCATGAACTACCAAAAATGCCCTTCAGCGGATATTATCAAATCCTTAAAATTAGGATCCAACGAATAAACTCACTTCACATATTAAAATTGTCCTCTACAAATATTAACAAATTTTAATATTACTTAAAAATATGATCTAATAAATAATAATTATTTTTACAAACAAAACGTTCTCTACAAATATTATGAAATTTTAATCATTTTAAAATATCATCTAACAAATAAATTTCTTTTACAAATTCGTTGTCTATTAATAATAGTAGGAATAAAAATTCAAAATACAAAAAAATAGATATTGAAACTTAGAAATAAAAATTCAAACAAACTACACATTATTTCAATGCAAAATATGATTAAACGTTTGTGTTTTTTTTTTTTTGAATGTGTTGAAACATATACAATTTGTAGAAAAACAACTCACGCGTGAAACGCGTGCCGTAACGCTCGTATAGTAATAATAGAGTAAAGGAAATTATACCGATAGCTATTAAATGTAAACACCGTACAGTAGTTACATTGTTAACCATAAATGCAGTTAAGTTAGTACAACATATTTTTTATTCCTAAAGGATCTTGTGGCAGTTTTCAATCATCTGCCCCAAATTGCAGCAGCGTCAAAATCCCCGTGCAACTGCTATTTTATAGTGGGGAATCCCATGCAAGTATGTGTTTCTCCCATTTAATTAATAATACATCTAGGACTAATGCATATAAAACCACTCAAAAACTAGTGGTTAACAAAAAATTCTGGTGAAAATAACACTGATGGAGATGCACTACCCGTACATACAACACACGAGCATTTTATTACAACAAACATTTGTGATATTCATTTCCTCCAAATTACTGAGATCGCACCTTATGTGTATAGATTAATTTCTTTAATATCCAAATGATTTTGTATAATAAATTGTCACCTAACTAGCATCCTATAGAGGAATTATTTCGCAAAGAAAAGGAGAGATTAGTGAAATTTTCATCTTGCCTTGTCTTGTAAATAAAATATCGAAATATAATTTTGAAGTTCAGGTATATCTAGGCACACTCGATTTTCCGAACAATAAGCATACAAAATCCATCTCCATATCTCATAGCATAAATGTTTTCGTGTCAGTAGTATGTTGTGGCACATCATATGCCAACAAATAAATTGTTCTAGAAACAAAGATCCAGATAAGTCATCAATAACAGCCTCCGAAATGAAAGAAGAAAAGTTGCATAATATAGTTGCAAAGTTATATCTTTAAAAAAAGACTTAAATTTATTTATGTGAACTTTTTAGTAATAAATAATACTGATATGGATGCTAGATTCGGGTGACGAAATGGTGGTGCATACTCCCTTGATGAATTTGATTTAGCAACTAGATGACGATGAAAAATAAAACATAGATGAAAAGAATGGCATTAAAATAAATAATATTTTAACTTAAAATCATTTATATTTTAAAAAAGGATTTTGCAAGTTCATAAGATGATATTAACAAACAAAATTTATAAACAAGTAATAATCAACAACGAAAATATGCACCTCACTGCTGTTGGACTACTAATTTTATCTCACTCTATATGATTACTGATCAATACCAATAACAAAGAATTGTGAAAAGTATTTCCATCTTTAATCATTCAAATAAGCTATATGCCATATGAAAACAATATGCAAACATGATATATATACCTCGACTTCCAAAATATTGGATGATGAGTGAGAGTAAAGGAAGGGTTGACAAAGGCGCCTAAAACGTGACTCCCCTTCACAGTGAACAAAAACTTCCATCGCAAAAGAAGGAGGTGATGTTGCCCTGAATGAGAATTAACCATAAGCAAAACAATAGAAGTTGTAAGTTAGACAACATAACACCTGGAGCAAAACCAATGGTACCATTTTGTCACCAGCACTTGTGGAACTCATAGAGGAAAAAAAATAGAATTGGCTCATGGATTTGAAACCATAACAGAATTTGATGTGTAAGTTGCAAATAGTCATGATGTTAGAGCACAATAACAAAAGCAAACTAAATGAAAGAAGGAAAAAATATGACCAGCCATCTTACTACAATCACACTGCGCACTGTAATAGTTGGTAGCAGAATTCTGGTTCATAGTGCAAAATATATACAGATGCAAAGACTTCATGAGAGATGCATATGGCGTGCATGTTGTAATTTAGGCACGCCTATTGCAAGAAAAAAGATCACTTAGTTTGTTTCATTATACCAATTTAAACTAAATTAATATAAAAGTTATACAGCTCAGCTCAACTATTGATGGTGTGTGTTGGAACTCAACCATGCTAGTCATTCCACCCGTCGTCAGGTTACACAATTACTCTTCCAAGTCTTCTCATTCACCCTCGTTTAAACATAATAAAGGAACCATTTATTTCAATTGAAAAAACAACACCGTGTATGCACAATAATGCATGTACACATCATGTTTGTCAATACACTACTTTTGATTTGAAAAATCAAGGTTTTAAAAGAAAATAAATATACGCATAATCTTTAAAGTAAAAAATTTATACTAAAAGCAAACAAAATAGCAAATGTTCATGCCAAAATCAGAGTAGATCATATGAGTATTGCAGTCATTCTTTATAAAAGATGGGTGATACAGTGAGTTGCTTCAAACTTTTGTTCTGTTCTATCGAATTCTAAAAATAGTGGTGCTAATGTAACCCCGAATTTCTTCCATACTACCAAAATTATATTAAAAAAGGCAGACCTCATATTACACAGATCTACCAAACCGGTCGAGAAAATGAAAAGACAGTGACAATACAGTGCCAAAAGGCAAGATACTCGATCAACAGCATATCACCAAGTGGTAAAATATCACTGATTCATTAAGTAACACAATTTAATTATCGAGTAATATGAAGTGAATAGCATACATAGGGAGCTTTCGGCGCCTTTTCTTGAAAAATCAGAGTAACACAATTTAATTATCGAGTAACAAAAAGAAAAGTGGATAAATTGTAAAGGGACATAGGGTGCTATCGGCGCCTTTTCTTGAAAAACGGAACTAAATGAAACCAAGGACATAAGTTTCGCTGCACTAGCGTCAAATGGCAAGCATGGACGGATTGATTGTTTAGGCAGGGATTAAGATTAATCAAAATTCAGACACCTTTAAAAAAAATCATGTATTTGGATAAAATTTTAGTATTTGGTTTAGTATCAATTGATCCATATTAATTTGGGGGGTTTGAGGGGGGCTTGGTGGGGTCGGAGGTGGTGGATTAGCTGTGTTATAACAACGCTAGGCGAGGCGATGGAGTCTTGCTTCGCTTAAGCATCGCTTAAGCGCCGCTTAATTTTTTTATTTTTTAGCATATTTTATTTGTACCTACACTATAAAGAGATTTTATTAAGTGTATTGTATGTATACAAGTGTACTATATGTATATGCAAAAATGATCACGAAGAACTACAGTTTATCTTTTGAAGTTAACTTATAAACTCATAGGTTTCAAAAGTTTGATTTGACTTTCGTTATTCATTAAATGTTAGCATACTCAAGTTGATTACAAACTGTGCATATTTGTTAAATAAAATAAACATATCTTAATGATATCGATCCATATCATCGATATCATAGAAAACGAAAGAAAAAAATTGTTAGGAATGTGATCTTTTGCTATAATTCCAATTCTTCTAATTTTAAAAATAATATATTTTTGCTAAGTATTGCTTAAGCATTGCTTAAATTAAAGCAAAGCGCATATAAGCGTCTTTGAGCGCTCATCGCTTAATCGCATAGTTGTCAAGGCGAAAAAGCCTCGGGCTCTCGCTTATTTTTGCGCCTAAGGCTTTTTTGGACACTTTGAGCATCATTTTTCTGTTTTTCAGCAAAAAAAATGCACTTACAAAATGCACTAAAACTAAATTTTTAACTTCAAAAAATTGCATATGAATACAATATTGAGAATAAAACAACATAGGTTATCCTAAATCAAACTAATTAGGCACAAAATCATTCAAAGTTGAGCAGCTATGGCAAAAGTCGAGCGGCGGCTACGATTTGAATCTAGGATTTTTGTTTTGTTCGAGAACGATGTATTTTATGTTCGATACTAAAGTAAGTTTGAAAGAACACTTTTTCTTTGTTTGCGGTTGGATTTTGGAATGCAATTGGGCTCCATGTTGAGCCAAATGCTAAAATTTTATTTTATCCTCGGTAATATTGCACAAGGCGCGCTTTTTTAGCGCTTCACAAGTCTAGCATTTTGGCGTCTTTGGGGTTTTTTTAGCGCCTTAAGCATTGTCGACGCTATGAAAGGTCAAAAAGCCCCACGCCTGAGCTTTTTGGCGCTTAGGCACGCCTAGACGGGGGCTTTAATTACTATATGCTTAATCGTTTTGCTTTTTCTAAACATTAAGCGTTGTGTATATATTTAGCGCTTAAGCATTCTTTTCGTAACATAAGATGGGTGTGGATGATATTGGGATCAACTAGAGGATGTAGATGCTAATACAAGCCACCAAGCAGATACCTGTTTTGATGCTTAAATGAGGTGGCAAGCCTCACCTAGACGGGCAGAAAATGGAAGAAAGCACGGTAAACATGTAAAAGAATAGAATAAGGTAACATATCAAATACGATAATACTAGATATCAACAAAAAATCAAATATTTTCATTAAAAAAACATGATAATTTTGTCGATTTTATCCTATTCATCAGAAATAACATGAAGAAAAAAATAGTAAAAATCAATAATTGAATCAACTTTCTCAAGTATGAATTTAACTTGTTTACAAGCCCATACATACAAATGACTTTTAACTTGTAAATCTTTCAATCTACGTTTTATGCATTTAAAACAAAATTAATAAATTGAACAAAGCATATAATTTACAGAGCCACAAATTTATAACATCGATGTATCTAATAAAATTTTAATTCAAGTTTTAAAAACATCAAAATTCGGTTTTCCAGGAGATTTATTCTAGATTAAGCTAAGCAAATGATCAATTTGTATTTCTTATATAGTTTAAATTATTTGCAGATTGGGTACAGTTCAACAGATAGGCTAAAAATGAAATACATGAATTTTTTTTTAATCCTCACATAAAATGTGAGATGTTAATAAGCATGGCTTAACCATTAATTTGCATTTAAGCTCAAACATGTAAAATACAGCACTGAAGGTCATTTAACCAGCACTCAAGCATGCTTTAACAACATGACTACATTGCAATTTCCTCCACCAATTTTTTTTACCCTTCTTTTGCTTTCACGTATATTTATATGATGTGAAATGTGAATCATTGAAAACACTGAGTCAAACATATTTATCATGACTTCATCGATAAATATTGATGCAAATACTAGAATATCTTGTAGTATATCATTGCTGATAAAGTTCAGATGTATAACAAAATCAAAAGAAAGAGATGCTTATAACAAATCAAGTACGTTAATGTGGGAGATTGCGATCAGCATAAAAAGGGTACCCAACAATATCCAAGAAGATTAGAAACCTTTTTACTAAGGTGGTTTCCAAACCATAAACAGAAAAGAACGGTAGTTTATTATTAATTTGTAATTTTGTGTTAAGAAAAGTACGTTAATGGGGATCATGTTAAACCATGACTATAAAGATATCGCTGTCATTTATATAATATAAATATATATATATATATATATATATATATAACAGGTAAATAGGCATAAGGAAGAAGTTGCAAAAAAATTTAGTCTCAAGGACAACAAGTTTGTTTTTTAGTCTGAAGGACACTTTTTAGTGTAAACTGGAAATGATAGTTACAACTATCATTCTGTGATTTACACTAAAAAGTGTCTTTCAGACTAAAAAAACAAACTGCTTGTCCCTGAAACTAAATTTTTCTCTAACTTTTTCCTTGAGCCTAAAAACCCCTATATATAATATATAACACGTAATACCATGTAGTACTCAAAGCCTTGAAATCCACGTTTGGAAACATAGCTAACATAACGAACAAGGAAAATACAATGTGATTGGATCATGAATGGTGATGCGATGTGATTGGATCTTAAGGGGTGATTACAAGCATTATGTTGGCATATCTGACAAAAGAGACATTATTTATTTTCTCAAACCATATTTAGCATGATATTTCTCTTTTACAAAATAAAGGATGTATATACTTCTGCATATGATTGATGTTTTAAATATATATCCATAAAAAGTTTACATGTAATCGATTTATTTTGTTGAGACATAAACATTATCACTTTTAAGTGAGAAATGCATTGTGTTAAAGGAGTATATTACTTTCTCTGGTAGATGCAATCAAGATTATTTCTCGTTTAGGAGCATGATGCCACTTTAAAAAAATGCATATCAGGTTATATCATACAGTAAGAATAAAGTTATTACTTTTATGTGTAGGACAAAATGAGACATTGGAGAAGGACAAATCTGTTACAATGGTAAGAAGAACATTTGTCAAAGTTCACTACTGATATGCCTTCTAATATGACGCCTAAAGCATAAAATAAAGATAATCTGCAATAAAAGAAATTCTTTAAAGATGTTTAAAGCCTCAAAAAGAAAAGAGATAATAGCTTAAGGCATCAAAGAGATATATTATATGAATAAAAAGATATAATATGCCTTACCCAGTAAGTGATATGCTAGGAGTAGATGGCGTAGCATTCTGCTCAAGGAACTCACAAGCAGATATAACAATAGGTTCTGCAAATAATACCTAACAAGGAAAAAATTACACGCGTCGATTTATTTACAAATAGATATTTTACTATTTATATTGTAGCTTTTATTCAGATTACAGTGAGAGCTGGACACATTTTATAATATATTGTCAAGAGTGGAAATTACACTTCCATCACCATCTTCAAACAAATTTTTACATCATAATATTCCTACTATTTTGACGTCTACAACAGTTCACATTTGAGCTAAATAGCATCTACTGCTCAGCTGAAGAAATAATAACTCATTGTTAGGAATGCACAATTTGCAAGGCCAGGAATGTTATTTACACTATAAGGGTTTTGTTCAAGGGCACGTGTTAATATGGGGGGGGGGGGGGGGGAGGGGCACGTTGTTAATATACATGCATACATATAGACCCAGAAAAGCAATGGAAACCAGAAAAATAATAGTAATTAAATGCTATTAATGTCACTAACCATAATTAAGATGAATTTAGTACTAGTACATAAGAGTATTTTCAAAATGTTGTTATCTTAATATATGCCCATGCATTGTTGTCAAAAATCTTAAAATCCTATTATTTAAATCCTGCTTCAGATCGAATCTTTCCCTTTAAGATTCGATTTACATTCCGATTCAAACTCAGTTAAAACTGCAGAAGAGAAAATTAATCAATACATATTGATGGATTCAATATACTTGCTTTGATCTACAATTTCAATCCTAAGTTTTTTAAACAAAATAAAAATGGAACAAAATAATTTAGGTTTAGATATAGAAGTTCAAACATCAAAATCAATTTTAAAGTGTAAATGAACCTTAAAATATGAATTTTTTAAATCTACTATTTACGATTTAAATCCCATTTCGATTTAAAATTAAACTTTACGATTTATGATTTGAATCTCATTTTGATAAGCCCATGCATGGTAACATTTTCCTTCCTCTCAAGGCACAACCAACTTGTTCTGCTACATTAGACCATGGAGAAATAAAGACAAGTAGGAATCAATGGCCTAAAATGCGTGACTGTTACTTTTATAGCAATGCATATATTATTATTACAAATAATCATCACCCAAATTCATTAAAATGTGCAAATAAAACAATCATTTACCTCATCAAAATGCTCATCAAGCTTGGAATGGACAAAAGTTTGAGCAAATAGAATGCAAGGCTCTGGGCGATGATTCATGTTTACCCTCTCCTAATACTACCTGATGAAGAAATAAACAAAACAAAATTGAAGAAACTAATTCCTTTTATATGTATGTATGTATATGTATGTGTGTGTATTTATGCAACTAACCATAAAGTTATTTGTTTATTTATATTGTTTTTGTTGCAAGAGTCAAAAACTGATTATGCTAAGTTTTTTTTATATAATACTGCGATCCAAAGCAGTCCAAATTGAAGAAAGATGTTACTTTCCCTGGATTAATCTCTCTAACACAGTTATGTTTACATCATGTAATGTAATAATTTCAGATTAACATAAAAGAAAGGAAACTACAAAAATAACACTAATACTAATTTCAAAACCTGTACAGATAAATAGTAAAAGGTATTAATTCCAAAAAACAAATAATTCTGATTTGAGAAAACACTTGCAATAATGACATCTGCACGCAGCATTTGACGTGAGGGGAAAAAAAAAAAACAAGCATTAAAGTGATTGCAAAAATTGCGAGATCGTACGTTCCAAAGCGCTATTTGGAAGGACTCGTAGCCTTCCCGATCCAAGAGTTAAATTGGATCGCAACTCGTGTAAAATGTACGATCCTATTTCAGAACGAAAATATTGGAGTCCAATACTAAATCACGATTTCAATTTAAACATCGAGAAACGAAAACAAAAGAGATTTAGTTCGGCATCGCGATCTCAGCAAGCAAGAATAAAAGGGAATAAAAAAAGGAGGAGGAATAGTAAGAAGCAGCAGCAGCAAACCTGATTTGAAAAAATCTAGGAATCAGAGGCAGATTGATTTATTTTCTCTTTTATTTCAGATTTTTTTAAAACCCTAAGCTTCGGCGTGGAAGATCACGGGGAGAAAGTACTAAGATTGGGTTGGCCTACGTGGACACTTTTATGTCTAATGGGTTGGGTCAGATCAAAATGGGTTGGGTCGATTTTAACCCACACATTTATGACCCATTTTCTTTTATACACTTATGACTCAACTCATTTATGACCCAATCCGTTTAATAAGCGGGTTGTCCATTTAACTCATTTAAAGAATTAAATTTGATTTTACTAATAAAAAAGAAATAAATATAAAATAATTCTAATTTTTTTGTTTTAAATTTTAATCCTAATTGTTATCGAAAAATAGCGATTTCTGCACTATGCGGAGTTCAAATATGAGGATGTGATAGGCTGTAATTTTCTAAGTACAGCTGTTAGTCTCCTTTAAAAACTACAGTGTATGTTCATAAGATCAAGTATACAAGTGTTTCGTACCGTCCATAATTTAGGTGTGAGTAAATCGGTCGAAGCCTCGTCTGATTCTGAGTTAGTATGAAGAAGTTATTGCAGTCTGAACAAAAAAAATAACGGCTTCTACACTAAATGAAGTTCAAATATGAGGATGCGGTGGGTTGTTATTTTCTAAGTACAACTGTCAATCTTCATGAAAAACTACATTGTATTTTCAAAATTCTTATTTTTCAAATTTATATTAAAATTCAATGTTTTTAGTAAATGAGTAAATGGGTTACCCACTTATAACCCTTTTAAAAATGGCTCAACCCAACTCATAACTCATTTAATAATATTCATAAATGGGTTGACCCAACCCATTTAAAAGTAGGGTAAATGGGTTGGGTCATATTTTGACAGGTCTACTCGATACACCAAATTGTAACCATTGGCACATGTGTACTCTACTCCGTCCAAATACTTCAAAGAGTCATCTACGGTCCACAATTTAGTTTTATTTATGATTTGTAGGCACTTGACCAATTTTAAACGCAAAAGCTTCGCTCGCAAGTGTTATTCTTTTCGTCATCCAATTTCTCTTCATCAATTGCTAGATATTCAAGTCGACTACTGTTTTTGGCAAATTTACCACAGTCTTGGAATTGACTTAGTTCAGAGAAACTGGACTACAAATTGATGAAAAAAATGAGTCAAGAAAATTGAAAGATGTCGAGATTGAAAAAATCAAATATTTAGTCAAGTTTCTAAAGTGCAAGAATAGTTGACGCTGGTATATTGTGTATCAACATGATTGGTACCGGCATGTTTGGTATTGACGTGATTTGGGAACCATCCATATAAAAAGAAGGAGCGCACAAAATTTGACTAAATTTTGGACAATAAAGACATGTCGGCACCAGCATTATTTGGTCGGTTCCGACGTGATTTTGAATCTTGATTTGGCTACTTTAGAGGTTTGGGACTCCAGCTATGAAGAAAAAATAAAATTTTGACACATAAAAACATGTCGGTAATGACATGCTTGATTGTCTTGGGAAACATGTGCGATGGCCTATTTCTCATGCTGGAGTTCGGATTTGGAAAAAATGACTCGTTCAAACCGGGAATGGCGAAATTTATGCTAAATCTCGTCTATAAATAGCAATCCATCTTCAATTCGATCTTCTTCATCTTCTATTTTATAAGACTTTGAGAAAACCGAGATATATTAGACTGTAATTCGGGTTTGATTGTAAATCGTGTATTCCAAAGAGAATTCATAAATAAAACTGATTAAGTAGACGTAAGTCTAAGATCTTGCCGAACAGCTATAAAAATCTTATGTCTCTTCTTCGTTCTCTTTTCATTTTCTTATTTTAATATTTGTTTTTTAGTAATACTGTGGTATTGTACCAATCTTTTAGGCAACATTTTTTGTGCTTCCACTAAGATGAACTCAGATCTAACATTGGAGATGATGAAGAGACATACTATAAGAGTCGTTATTAGACCAAGTCAATTAGAGCATAGGGCAGCCAAAAGAAGGTGTCCACTAGTTCAAATCTACATTTTATCTACATGACTGAAGAGGAGATGGAAGGGATGATGATAAGTTTGCAATAAAGATTGATGGCTCGGTAAGAAAAGATAAGGAATAGATTCATTTAAATGTTAAAATAATAAAAAGTTGTTGGAATTGTTGGAAATCAAAACCGGAGGCTATAAGATGGAGCAGATATATAAAGAAATGAAGTGGAACAAGTTGGGACCGTCCCTCAACATGCTAACAAGTAAGTACCGAGAGGTTTAGACTAGTCAGTACCGACATGTTTGGACATGGGGCACGGTCGATCTGAATGTTGAGCATAAAAGGACACGTAAAATGGATGATGTCAAGCCTCGAAATCAAGATCAGAATACAAACTTGCAACCGCATGGATTAGAACTGGAAGTTTCCCTCAGGAACTAGAGCTGAAGAAGTTTTAAATTTAAGGCGTGTGAAGAGAATTCAACTGTATCCAAATGATCATTTAACTAAGACAGTAAGATAGGTACTTCGAGGTGAAGCTATAGATCGAAGTTTGGAGGATGTGAACAAAAACCATATCACCGCCAAACATTCGATACGCTAGGAATCCAGATTTTAAGTTACCTACTTGAAGCCGTATGAAGAAGGATGGATCCAATTATTTACTTAATGATATATGAGAGTGTTAGCAGCTTCGGAGAAGGTGATTGGATGATGCTCCCATTATACTTAACTTATTTCGCTGTCATGTGGTTTCGTAGACTGGACAAAGAGTTTATCGTCGGTATATGGACCGAGTTAGTGGAAAAGTTCATGAACCAATTTAGAGTTCATATAGTTTGACTAAGCAATAGGATGACACTTTTAAATGTAAAGAAGAGAGAGAATGAGCTTTGTAAAGTTATTTGATTATATTTAATGCAAAAGCCACTGTTCTTTTGAATCAGACTCTTCGATAAACTGATGGCAACGATTTTCGAAGTCGCTAATAAGACCACTTTTAAGAAAGCATTGGAAAGAGATTTTCGATGGATCTCGTTGTAACAACCCAAAATTTAAACTATAGTATTTAATTAATGAATTAATTAAATAATAAACTAAAATTGTGAAATTATCAGAATAGAGCCGCAGGAGTAGTACCATTGTGTCTGTGGTAATTTTCTGGTCAATTTCCATACATAGATTGTCAAAATTGGAGCTAGAACGAGAAACTTACAGAATAAACAAGAAATTGGAAAATAAGAAGAAGAAAAAAACATGGGTTGACCCTAGGGTCGACCCCTAGCGTGTCTGGGTCGACTTATAGGTCGACCTAACACATGCAAGGGTCGACCTTTATGTCGACCCACATCAGTAAAAGAACGTTGTTTCATCCAGATTTCAATATGACGTGTTTTTCTATTTTAATTCGATCCTGTGCGACCGTGCTTCCATCTGATGGTTCCCAGTAAGCCTATGACGTGGTTGCACTAGATATAATCTTCAAATCTAACGGTCTGAGATCCACAAGTGACACTGTAAATAAGACTGTAGACCTAGCTATTTTTCTCATTTCAGATTTTCTCTATTTGGGTTAATTGTCTAAGGCTGGACCTAAAAGGAATATTTTTCCAAGAAGAAATTTTTTTAATTAAAATATTTTATACCCTATAAGTGGATCCGGAAAGGCCAAGGAAAAGAGCTAAGGACCATCATTTTAAATTTTAAGTAATTTAAAATAATAGGGTGCTCAATAGTTGGAGTTTTCTGCAAGTTTGAGACCGCTTTTATACAATTTGTTTACAGTTAATTTTAAATATTCTTTTCAGTCTATTTTATTTAGCTATTTTATTCATTTATTTATAGTTATTTACTATCATTTACAATTATTTGTATTTTATTTACGTTCGTTTTGCATTCGATTTCAGCCTGTAAATTTTAGTTCTTTTTATTCCTTTTTCACGAATAAATTAATAAAAGGTAGATAATTCGCTAATATGGACTAAATTTTAAGAATGCTAAAATTACAGAAATTTGGACATAAATAAGTAGAACTGTAATAAAAAAAAAATAGACTGAAATTGGTAGATTTGACATTTGCAAGCAAGTTATAATTAGTAGATTATAGCTAGAAAGACAAGATAAAAGAGAAATTATAACATGGATTATAATTAAATGGAAAGAACAAAAGCGACTTATTTAAAAGACTTAGAATAAGTTAATAAGCAAATAAAGCAGAATGAATAGAAGAGACTTATTTAAAAGACTTATATTAAGTTAATAAGCAAAGATAAAAGTATGACCCATAACCAATAGCATTCCTTTTCAGACTATAATTGAGGGTTTCACAATAGGTGAGGTTGGGCATGACCCTTTCAGAGTAGGACTAATGGTCTCACAATCGGTGAAGTTGGGCATATCTAACGACCATGACTCGACCTTCGAAAATCAGCACCGAATACGACACTCGTATTCAAATGCAGCAGATCCAAACGTCGAATCTGATTCGCCGGAGCTTATAACACATTAAGTAAAACACAGCGGAAGAAATGAAATAATACGCCAATATATACAACATTGACACAATATCCAGATACAATGATGATACAATAGAATGATACAATAGATATTAATACTATCAGAGATACAAGAAATAGCAGCGGAAAGAATATCTTCAATGCCAAACTCCAAGAACTCCATCTTCAATCCCAATCTAGCTCGAACTTCAGATCACGTTGCACAAAGCTAAGCAAGGTCAACCGTCCAAGACTGAAGAAGATCCCAAAGACAGAAAGCTACCAATCCAAAGACTTCGAATGCTATCAAATCTACAATTATTACTTGATTATCTGAAAACCCAACTTCTAGACTGCCCGTGTGGAAAATAGTGGACACCCAGAGTTTAGGAAAGGAACAATAAACTCTAGGTCAGTCGTGGGACTGGTGTGAGCAAACAAAAACAGTTTTATATTTAAACAAACAAAAGAATTTAGATTGAAATCCGCAATGCTTTTTGGAAAATGAAACTACCATAAGGCCTCCCGGTACACACACAATGCAATCGCACACATGGGGGAGATTTCTCCTTATGATAGTCAAACATGCTTACTATGCAAAAACCATTTTGATATTATTATTAGTGCATAGTGGAAAACATTTCGAAAGTATAATATAAATCCTAGCCAGCATAGATACCATTATACTATGCCTACTATAGCTGCCATGTTAAATGGTAGGTTCTACAACTAAAACCGTACAAGGCGCGTATTGGATGAATGGATTTCCAACAAATGGTTAGGCTAAGGAACTTCCTATTGCCAAATGGAAACGCCTCTGGCGGGATGCCCCGAGAACCTACCCGACTCTCTGCTAACACAAGGTCGGCTACCCCCTTCCCGGGGAATAAAACCTAAGATATGCCACCCCCGGTCCTTTGGGACCTTTATCCGAGAGCTCTCAATAACAACAACATCACACAGTAATAATTATACTACAGTGTCCACATGAGTAAGTATTTGGGCTCCATACCATGATACCACCCTTTTCCAGAAGGAATGGTCATACCCTAGGGGAGCTACCCCTGAAACCTTGCCGCATCTTTCCTGTTTCGACCATTACCGGTTTGTGAGGCTCGATGAGGTCTCGTCCACAAAGCTATGCTTTTCCACAAAGCCATGCTTTGATAAACAAATGATCATCAACATACAGCAGCACTTAGCGTGCCACACTACCAAATTCGGAGTATATCGTTGATAACCTTCAACTACATAACCTCTAAGCTCGTACGTTTCAGAGAAAGGTGTTAAACTAAGAGAATAAATTCTCCACCACCAACAGATATGTATTTGAAAGAAATCCTCTTTACATCTCAAAGTGCAAGACACACGACCATACAAGTCTGTTCCAGGTTCGAACAGAATCGAAGGCACTTCCGAAGAAGCCCTTGCAAATGCGGGTATCCACAATCCTGATCGGACTTGTAACAACCCGGTGTTTTGTGGAAATTAATTTTTCGTCATTTAGATGAATAATATGGTTTGCTAAGTACTATTAGGAGTTTCTAATTAGGTTGAAAAAATTCTTTGGATTAAATTATCAAGTGATTATGTGGGCTTTGGATCTTGGCCCACGTTTGCAAATGCTTTGGTGCCGTGATAATAATGTATACCGATCCCCTTATTCATTTTATTCGTAACCCTAAAACCCAAAACCTAAGCATACGAAAGAATAGAAATGGCGGCCTCGTCTTCGTACAAATTGGGGCTTCGTTCGACTCCGAGGTGCCGCGACTTCGGCTTGCTCAATCGAGTGATGGGTTTCGCCGCTTGCTTCTCGAATTAAAAGGTGAGTGATTTCATTTCACTCACTTCTAATTCATTCTATAATTATCGAATTTGTTATTGGTTTATTCCGCAGTTTGATTTGTTCGTCGTTGATGATTTTGACTTGGTTTGTTTTCATGGCCATTACGACACTGGTTTTCTTTTGATTTCGGTCATTTGATTTTTGGTGTTGATCTTGTTCCACTATACTTGCTGTTTTGGCCATTATGTCTTTACTGCCTTTTCAATTTAATTGATTAGTATGGTTTTGATTCTGTGGTGATGATTTTGGGTTGTTCGACGATTGGTTATCCTTCGGTCCTTATGTTTATGATTTGGATAACCTCGGCACTCTCTGATGTAGTTACACTCTGCATTCGTGGGTTTGCACTGCACTGTGTTTGTTTTGAAAAAGCAATATATTTGTCTTTTGCTTCGGCACTGCACCTGTTATTTGATTTGGTATCATACTGTGAATTAATATTTACTTGCCAACTTATTCATAGCCTCCGTATCATTTTTACCACATAGCTGTAAGTAAAAGCAAAGTAGGGAGTTAAAAGATGATTGGATTTATATAATTTGATTCATAGCACCCATCTTATGATTCTATTGTTTTACTGTGGACTTTTACTATCAATTACCTTGTGGTTGGTTTTCTAGCACTTGAAATTATATGAAGTCATGACCTATCCATTATTTTAGCCTACTATTTGCAGATCTTTGCTTTGGAAATAAATCATTATGTAATTTCAAAGTAAAAATAAAGCAACTGCATCATGCAAATTTACCACCTTAACTTACGTAGCTACATAATATAGTCTTCTTTGTGAGTCTCACCTTCCAATTCTGAAACAGATACAGCTCTTTTAATATATTTTGGCTTTAATTGATAATGATTTAAAGAGCTGGGAATTTAAAGGTTCATTGCTTATAAATTTGGATTTTTTTGATCCATCACTGCCTTTCCAGTTTGCAGTCCACCTGAGTTATATATATTGTTTCTTGCATATATATATACAAGTATGCATGCCTTTGCTTCACTGTTTATTTTCTGCACCACTTGCATATTACCTGAAGCTTGATATGCTAGCATTCATTCATGTGTATAACTGGTTCGATTGGTTCGATTGTTGACTTGCATTCACTCCGGATGGGTTGACTTCTCTTGAGCATATTTTAGTCTTGGGTCTCATATACACCTTGTGCAGTCATTGTCAGACTATCTCCTGTCTGAACTTGTTCATTCTAGTATATACTCACTATTTAAACCATTCGTTGTTGCTGCTTCTGTTTGCATTATTGTTGTGTTTTGGGTTCCTTCATGTTGTTGGATGTGGTACATGTGTATTCCTGCTGTGGCTATGCACATGCAACACTGTGTTTCGCAAAAGGAAGCTATATTATAGTTGTTGTTCGTACTTGTGCACTGTGGTGTACTGGATTTTGAACTTTGACCATTTTTGAGTTGGTTTCCCTTGAACCGTAGCATTTATGTGGTGACTGCAGTTTAGTTTTGTACGCAGTCCTGCCCTTGTTGGTTTGCATCGTATTGATGCAATTAGATTGTTTTCCTAATTATACTTGTGTTGAATCCAACTAATAGTTCGGGTTTGACCCTGTGCTCGGTGGTGTACATCATTACTGTAGTGGCAAGGCAGTGCACGCAAGCGTGAATTGCAGCCGCACGGTATTCATTGGGTACATCATCACTGTAGTGGCAAGGCAGTGCACGCAAGCGTGAACTGCAGCCACACGGTATGGCTTTTATGATATTCTATCTTGTTTTGATTATTTGATCTTTTGCATATTCCATATGCTGTAGTGGCGAGGCAGTGCACGCGTGTGTGTACTGCAACCCTACCCGAATTAATATTTTAATTGATATTTCAATGGTTTGAACTGATTTGTTTATTCAATTCAATATTCTGAATTGAATTCTGATTTGGTTTAATTTGCTGATTTGTTGTTAACACTGTTACGTGTTATATTTATCGCTATCCGATTTCTTTATTTAAGGATCGGGTAGACGAGATTTATTGTGACTGTCGTCTATTCATTATTTAATTATTATTGCTTCTGTGCACTAATAACGGAGTTTGAATTAGACTGACCCGTGTATTATTTTCTTTTGAATATAATACTCGGGTCAGACCGAGTATTTACAGGTTGTTGATATCTTACTTTGAGTTGCTGCTTGAGCTGTGAAGTCTCTTCATATCTTATGGAGTAGTCGTCGTCATGTTTAGTAGTCAGTGTATTTGTATAGGCTATTGTATATCCATGTATATTATTCACGATAATGTACTTGTATATGTAACTTCCAAAGTCGACAGTGTAGTTGTATCATATGTATTGTATCACGTGTATATCAACTGACATCAGTTATATATATATATATATATATATATATATATATATATATGAGACTTTCTGTTATATTTGTGTTCCGCATTTACTTTATCTTTGTTATTATTATATATATTGTCCTAAACTATTATGAACCATCGTAGTTCGTTTTATACTAGAATTGGGTATGTCGATGGGAGTAAATAAATATGAGATAAAAAATAAAAATATATACCACTCCTATCGAGATAACCAATACTAGTGTAAGGCCTAACTACGAATGGCCGCTCCTATCCAGCCTTATTCTTCGTAATAACAGACAGTATTTCTTTTAATACTCTTTGTTATTGTGAGCATAGAGGTGGGGCGTCACAGTTGGTATCAGAACTTGGGGTTTATGGACATAATATAAAACATAACTTAGATGGAACATATGTTACAACTATTGGTCGATGTTTTATTTGTGTCTTGAGTCAAAACTAAAGTTTTGAAATTTTGATGAAATTTTTAAATAGCTTTATTTAAAAATAAAAGTGAAATTGTGTTTTGATGATTGATTGAATTGTGTTTTGTTTATCAGAGTGCGCAGCGAAAACAGTAAGACCGCTTCGCTGAGTACAGCTGATAATTATTTTGATTTAAGAATCAAAATATGAAAATGAATTTAATTTCAGTATGCTGTTTAACCAGTGGTTTGATTTGTTGATATTCTTGTTGGTTTTCTTTGATGATAATCATATCTGATTAGATTTCTGCTGTTTTAAAATATCTTCATCGAAGATATATTTGAGTAATTTCTTTGTTTATTTTGTAGTATGCGTGCAAACATGAGTTGCACGTTACTACATTAATTTTACGTTGAACCGATGCTTGGTTATGAAACGTATATTGTTGTCGTTATTCTTATAACGGAATTTTTACACCAATGCTATATTTTGAAGCAAGGTGTTTTGTTGACATTTTTAATGAATGAAAATTCACTGATATTGTATTTCGATGTGAATTATTTTGATGAGATTTTGACGTTTAAAAATTTCTGTTGCTTTGACTTCAGTATCCGTCATATTTTAAAGTGGATTTTCAAGCGGTTATCCCGCAATGCTGATTTTGAGATCCGTTTCTACGGTGTTTTGAGAAGTACAATTTTCTTATTGAAATTGTCACTAATGCTGCTGTTTTTATCACGGATTGCAAATCGTTTTAAAAATAAAATTGTTTTTCAAAATTTTTATAGTTTATGCTTTCAAAAGAATGAGGAAGCGATTTAAACGATTCAGCAAAATTGAGGACTATGAACCCTTTCTTTTACTGATTCGCTTAATTCCGGACTTGTCCGTTTGAGAATGTGAAATGTTATTTTTGGAATACACAATTTGCACTTTCAAGGAAACGATGAAGAGATTTAAACGATGTAGCAAAAGTGCGGAGTATGGAACCACACTTTTACTATTTCGGTTAATTCCGGACTCGTTAATTGAAATATTTGTTGTTTGATGATTTTGATGATTTTACACGTTCAAGGAAACGATGAAGAGAATCAAACGATTTAGTAAAACACGTGGTATGGGACATGTGCGTGTGCTATTTCGGTTAATTCCGGACTCGTTAATTGAATATATGATGATTTTCGTGTGCTTTCGAGCCACTATGTTGGACCTTCGGGTCATATGTTGGACCTTCGGGTCAATACCAGTACCGGACCTTCGGGTCATATGTTGGACCTTCGGGTCATTTGTTGGGCGCCAAAATTATGTTGGGTACTTGGTAGGCTTCGGCCATATGTTGATGCACGTGCGGCGTAGCTAGAAACTCGCCATCTGATGGGATCGATCCAACCTTTTATGTTGATTTTCTAGATCATCTTAATTGATTTCTAGATATTTGTTGTTTCCAATTATCTGCAGGTAATTGAATATTTGTTGATTTGAGTTCTGATTATCGTTTTTGATAATCGGATATTTGTTAATTTGATTATCGTTTTTGATAATTAAATATTTGTTGATTTGAGATTTAATTATCGCTTGAGATAATTAAATATTTGTTGATTTGAGATTTAATTATCGATTGTGATAATTAAATATTTGTTGATTATCGTTTTTGATAATCGAATATTTGTTGATATGAGTTCTAATTATCGTTTTTGATAATTAGATATTTGTTGATTTGATTATCGTTTTTTATAATCGAATATTTGTTGATATGAGTTCTGATTATCGTTTTTGATAATCGGATATTTGTTGATTTGATTATCGTTTTTGATAATCGAATATTTGTTGATATGAGTTCTGATTATCGTTTTTGATAATCGGATATTTGTTGATTTGATTATCGTTTTTGATAATTGAATATTTGGTTGATTTGAGATTTAATTATCGCTTGAGATAATTAAATATTTGTTGATTTGAGATTTAATTATCGCTTGAGATAATTAAATATTTGTTGATTTGAGATTTAATTATCGATTGTGATAATTAAATATTTGTTGATTATCGTTTTTGGTAATCGAATATTTGTTGATTTGAAATTTGATTATCGTTTTTGGTAATCGAATATTTGTTGATTTGAAATTTGATTATCGTTTTTGGTAATTGAATATTTGTTGTTTTCTATCTATGTCTGTTGATAGTTAGAGTTTGCTGATTATGGAGTTCGTGTTTTTCTGATTTTCTAGTTGATAACTAGATATTTGCGGTTTTGCGATTTGTGAATTGTGTTTTCTAATTATCTTTGTTGATAATTAGATTTTACTGTTTTCTAATTATCGTATTGATAATTAGCTATTGTTGTTTTGTGATTTTGTATTCTAATTATCTAATTAATAATTGAATATTGCTAATAAATGTAATTATTCAGTTTTGTTTTTTTTTCTGATTATCTATCGATAGTTAGATTTTGTTGAGAATTTGTGAATTTCTTTTATGAAATTAAAAGATTCCTTTGACGGTTGTATTCCCGACTTTATTTTTCTAGCTTAACCAGTTTATGTTAGAAAAATAATTGTTGTAGACGACTTTAATTATGAAAATTGCGGGGACGCAATTTTTATAAGGAGGGGAGTCTGTAACAACCCGGTGTTTTGTGGAAATTAATTTTTCGTCATTTAGATGAATAATATGGTTTGCTAAGTACTATTAGGAGTTTCTAATTAGGTTGAAAAAATTCTTTGGATTAAATTATCAAGTGATTATGTGGGCTTTGGATCTTGGCCCACGTTTGCAAATGCTTTGGTGCCGTGATAATAATGTATACCGCTCCCCTTATTCATTTTATTCGTAACCCTAAAACCCAAAACCTAAGCATACGAAAGAATAGAAATGGCGGCCTCGTCTTCGTACAAATTGGGGCTTCGTTCGACTCCGAGGTGCCGCGACTTCGGCTTGCTCAATCGAGTGATGGGTTTCGCCGCTTGCTTCTCGAATTAAAAGGTGAGTGATTTCATTTCACTCACTTCTAATTCATTCTATAATTATCGAATTTGTTATTGGTTTATTCCGCAGTTTGATTTGTTCGTCGTTGATGATTTTGACTTGGTTTGTTTTCATGGCCATTACGACACTGGTTTTCTTTTGATTTCGGTCATTTGATTTTTGGTGTTGATCTTGTTCCACTATACTTGCTGTTTTGGCCATTATGTCTTTACTGCCTTTTCAATTTAATTAATTAGTATGGTTTTGATTCTGTGGTGATGATTTTTGGTTGTTCGACGATTGGTTATCCTTCGGTCCTTATGTTTATGATTTGGATAACCTCGGCACTCTCTGATGTAGTTACACTCTGCATTCGTGGGTTTGCACTGCACTGTGTTTGTTTTGAAAAAGCAATATATTTGTCTTTTGCTTCGGCACTGCACCTGTTATTTGATTTGGTATCATACTGTGAATTAATATTTACTTGCCAACTTATTCGTAGCCTCCGTATCATTTTTACCACATAGCTGTAAGTAAAAGCAAAGTAGGGAGTTAAAAGATGATTGGATTTATATAATTTGATTCCTAGCACCCATCTTATGATTCTATTGTTTTACTGTGGACTTTTACTATCAATTACCTTGTGGTTGGTTTTCTAGCGCTTGAAATTATATGAAGTCATGACCTATCCATTATTTTAGCCTACTATTTGCAGATCTTTGCTTTGGAAATAAATCATTATGTAATTTCAAAGTAAAAATAAAGCAACTGCATCATGCAAATTTACCACCTTAGCTTACGTAGCTACAGAATATAGTCTTCTTTGTGAGTCTCACCTTCCAATTCTGAAACAGATACAGCTCTTTTAATATATTTTGGCTTTAATTGATAATGATTTAAAGAGCTGGGAATTTAAAGGTTCATTGCTTATAAATTTGGATTTTTTTGATCCATCACTGCCTTTCCAGTTTGCAGTCCACCTGAGTTATATATATTGTTTCTTGCATATATATATACAAGTATGCATGCCTTTGCTTCACTGTTTATTTTCTGCACCACTTGCATATTACCTGAAGCTTGATATGCTAGCATTCATTCATGTGTATAACTGGTTCGATTGGTTCGATTGTTGACTTGCATTCACTCCGGATGGGTTGACTTCTCTTGAGCATATTTTAGTCTTGGGTCTCATATACACCTTGTGCAGTCATTGTCAGACTATCTCCTGTCTGAACTTGTTCATTCTAGTATATACTCACTATTTAAACCATTCGTTGTTGCTGCTTCTGTTTGCATTATTGTTGTGTTTTGGGTTCCTTCATGTTGTTGGATGTGGTACATGTGTATTCCTGCTGTGGCTATGCACATGCGACACTGTGTTTCGCAAAAGGAAGCTATATTATAGTTGTTGTTCGTACTTGTGCACTGTGGTGTACTGGATTTTGAACTTTGACCATTTTTGAGTTGGTTTCCCTTGAACCGTAGCATTTATGTGGTGACTGCAGTTTAGTTTTTTACGCAGTCCTGCCCTTGTTGGTTTGCGTCGTATTGATGCAATTAGATTGTTTTCCTGATTATACTTGTGTTGAATCCAACTAATAGTTCGGGTTTGACCCTGTGCTCGGTGGTGTACATCATTATTGTAGTGGCAAGGCAGTGCACGCAAGCGTGAACTGCAGCCACACGGTATTCATTGGGTACATCATCACTGTAGTGGCAAGGCAGTGCACGCAAGCGTGAACTGCAGCCACACGGTATGGCTTTTATGATATTCTATCTTGTTTTGATTATTTGATCTTTTGCATATTCCATATGCTGTAGTGGCGAGGCAGTGCACGCGTGCGTGTACTGCAACCCTACCCGAATTAATATTTTAATTGATATTTCAATGGTTTGAACTGATTTGTTTATTCAATTCAATATTCTGAATTGAATTCTGATTTGGTTTAATTTGCTGATTTGTTGTTAACACTGTTACGTGTTATATTTATCGCTATCCGATTTCTTTATTTAAGGATCGGGTAGACGAGATTTATTGTGACTGTCGTCTATTCATTATTTAATTATTATTGCTTCTGTGCACTAATAACTGAGTTTGAATTAGACTGACCCGTGTATTATTTTCTTTTGAATATAATACTCGGGTCAGACCGAGTATTTACAGGTTGTTGATATCTTACTTTGAGTTGCTGCTTGAGCTGTGAAGTCTCTTCATATCTTATGGAGTAGTCGTCGTCGTGTTTAGTAGTCAGTGTATTTGTATAGGCTGTTGTATATCCATGTATATTATTCACGATAATGTACTTGTATATGTAACTTCCAGAGTCGACAGTGTAGTTGTATCATATGTATTGTACCACGTGTATATCAACTGACATCAGTTATATATATATATATATATATATATATATATATATATATATATATATATATATGAGACTTTCTGTTATATTTGTGTTCCGCATTTACTTTATCTTTGTTATTATTATATATATTGTCCTAAACTATTATGAACCATCGTAGTCCTTTTTATACTAGAATTGGGTATGTCGATGGGAGTAAATAAATATGAGATGAAAAATAAAAATATATACCACTCCTATCGAGATAACCAATACTAGTGTAAGGCCTAACTACGGATGGCCGCTCCTATCCAGCCTTATTCTTCGTAATAACAGAAAGTATTTCTTTTAATACTCTTTGTTATTGTGAGCATAGAGGTGGGACGTCACAGGACTTCCCATCACTTAGGGAATCTCTATACCGTAGCTACTAAGTGCAAAGACAATCGATAGGTCATCCTATCGTTCTCGCAAATACTCGGTTTTCACCACCGGTCTTCAAATGCTATCCATAACGACGTATCATTATTCAGAATGGTTTATATGACACAAGGTCCTCTCCCGGCTAAACCGAATAATGAGCGCATTATTTAAAAACATATGGATATGAGATTTCAGTTAAGTCACAACTTATTATCCAAAACTTTCCTTTAAATGGTTTAAACCAAATTACCATTTCAAATCTTTAAACAAAAGGTTTATTTCACAAAGTTTTCCCAGTTTCACAAAGATCCATTCACGGATTTCAAAACAATTTCCATTCCAATTGAATTAGCTCATTTAATCTTTAAATCCAAGATTTAACTTATACTTTCAAAAACCGTTTCCAAAGATTCATTCATAACTTGGAAAACCATTTCAATTCAAACTTGAAATTCCTTTCATACAAATTGGAAATTCATTTCTTATATGAAAGCCTTTATCATTTGAAAACAAACAGTTTTCATTTTGGAAAAAATCCGATTTCAATTATACGAGTTAAAATCTTTGGGTTAAATTTAATTCCCAAAACAACACTTTAAAAAAAGTTTAAAACCCATATAAGCTTGTATAACCTTTTTACATCTTAAATTCTCAAAATAGAATTCAATTTCAAATTTTGAATTCAAATTTAAGTCATATTTCCAAAACTAAATTAAATTATTCAAGAATAACTTCTATCTTTGAAATTCTTTTTCAAAAGCTTTTCACTTTAAATCCGATCCATTCCCAAAAACCATTTGGATTTAAAAAATCAATTTTAAAATTATTTCAAAAATCTGTGACTTAACCAATTTCCACGTGCAATCCATATTTGGTTGTGTATAAGTGTAGTCCGGGGTTTTTTTACACAATAGTGCACAACATCAATCATCACAGATTCAATCATATCAATATTGATAAGCGGTATAACCCATAACGCTTATCTTCATTCATAGATTCATAGATAAAGTAAATTTATCAATCATAAAGATTCATCATTATGATTCATGTGGGTTTCGGATAACAAACTGAAATTCGACTCCCTGTTGCATCGAAATTCAAATGCCGTTTTACGGGCAAAAAGAGGTTTTCACATACATATAGGAACAAATCACAAATCACAGTTCATCACAATGCAATCACAGTATCACAACAGAAATATCAATCCAGTACAGAATATTTGATGATGGTCAATCATTCTTGATTAAGGTGATGGAATTAAAGTGAATTAACCATATAATTATTTTTATTAATTATTTTAAATCAATGTTTAATTTTACCTAATTATGGATTAATTTAATCTTAATTGGCTTTATTAACTAATTATTCTTTGATTAATTATTTTAATTTACTAATTCTTAATTGTTAACTAATTAAGTTAAATTACTCTTATTGATTGACTATTCTCTAATTGATTAATTATTTATTTATAAAATCATTACAAAACATTAATTGTTAATTACTATTTCATCATCATAAATAAATTAGGTTTTTAAATTAACAATTAAACATTTGATTTACCTTTTAAATTTTTATTAAGTTAAATTTTAAAACAACCTTTATTTAAAAGAAAATATACAATTTGAAAATATTTTTCCTTTTTGAACTTCATACATTTTAAATAATTGATTCAATACTATTTACCTGAAATTCCGTTTAAAGTTATCATTGATTTATTCAGGAAAACGATTTAACTTGTGTTTCAAACTTTTTTTTTAGTTAAAACGGTAATCTACTATTTTTATGTCCAACCCATGGCTTCCCCGAGTCATCCCCGAGACAACCATCCCCTTATTTCGAGTTCTAGCCCAAATTGACTCGTGTAAAAAAAAATTAACAAAAATTTGTTTAAGTCTTAAAATTAACCCGATACAACGCTAAAACGACTCGAGCTCGTCTTCGAGTTTTCTCCCTAATCCCCCGCGTAACACTTCGAGTTGCTTCCCTTCATCCCCAAACCATCACTACTGACACCACTACCCCCACGTGCACGTGCATGGCTAGATTCGCCACCGTTGGTTGGAGCTGCGGCCACCAACGAGTCGCCTACCATCCTCTAAGACATCACGAACACTCAGATCTCAAATTTATTTCGAAAGCACAAATCGAGCATCACGACCAAAAAAATATCAGGAACGTCATCAGGTAATTGCCTCGCACCGCCTCCCTAGTCCGTTATCGGCCACCAAATTTCGACCAACGCTCTATACACATGTTACGCCGCGATTGGCCCTGTCACCACGCAGTCCGATCACCTGTGGATGGTGCAGCACCGCTTTTTCTAACGTGAAAAGAAAAAGGTCTTTAAACCCTAGTTTGACCTTGAATCAAAAATTTATGGATTGATAAATTAATCTAGTATTTTTCTTGTAATCTCATACCTTTAATCTACCCCTGACGATGAACTCAAGACCCACCATCGTTTGGATCACCAGAATTTGTCAAAAGTTTACTTTCAGTTCAACTTCCATTTCCCAGAGGAATGATAAATGAAAAAATTAAATTTCTATTTCTAAAATCATCATTCTTACAGGGGATTCACATAATGTTATTAAAATTAAAATTCGTGAAGTTACAATTTGTTGAAAGTTTGAACTGTGGCTGTGTTTCATTGTTTCCAGGAGAAGAACTATATAAAACCTGTTTTAGTTCATTACTGAAATGTAATATAGGTTTAAAACAATATTTAACATGTTTACAATCTTTGTCAGAATCAAAGAGGGAGAGAGATTTAGATTTGCCTGGATATGGGTTAACCTGTAAACAAAAATTTACAGTGTTTATTTAGTTCCCAGTAAAAAGAAAATTTCAAACCTGCTTTGATTAATTACTGGAAAATGTAGTGCAAATTTAAAACAAAAACTCCAACTTATTTAGACCTTAATTCCAAAGGAGAATAGAGAGGAAGTTGTTTGAGTCTAGCATGCTTCATTTTTTTTATTTTTTTTATTTATAAACCAGAGACTAAGGAGAGAACAGAAGAACATGAAACAAATCCCGATCATACACTTCAGGAAAAAAAAAAAAACCCAAGCATAGCAATCCACAAGCCAAAACTATTCACATTCATGCAGGCAGTTAAGCACAAATTTTTTTTAATAAAGCATGGGGTTTGCTCACTTTATTTTCCAGAAGATAGAAGTGTCTTCCTGACAGTTTTTCAAAAGGAAGATGAATGCCTGCAAACCCTTTTTTTTTTCCTTTTTTCTTCTCCTACTTTAATTCTTTTAAGTTTTAGATCTGCAAATGATGGTTACGATCTACGATTACTCTTGTTATGTTCATTCACTTAAATTATTAATAACAAGGGTTTTTATTTTACTTACAGTTGGGATTTTTAATAGGACAAAGAAGCTATTTTTTTCTCAAACTTTGGAAACCAGAAATAGAATAAAGCTTTGATCTTGCTTCTTCCTGCAAATATTTGAATACTATTGTATTAAATTCTTGCTTAATTACAGATTATAACTTCAAGTTGAACTTTAAAATGAAAGCTACTTGTCTTTTAAATTATTTCTAGAAAAAACTTTGCACTGCTCTTTGGCAACCCTGAAGCTTCACTGTTTTAAGACAAATCTGCAGTTTGATATGAATTTGTTGTTAAAATATGATTTAAAAATCATAATTTTATAAACTATAAAGTTTAAAACTTACCTGAGCCTAAAGCTTTTAAGAAGATTTAGATATTCTTCTTTCTCTTTTGAATTGAATTGAAGATAAGCAGTTTTTTTTTCCTTTTTTATTTTCTGAACTTTCTTTTCTTGTTGAGTGTTTGAGTTTAAAGATTGCAAGATCTTTTGGTTACTAAACTTTTTAGAGATTTGGAGGTTTAAAAATTTGAAATGGGAAGATGAAAGGTTTTCTAAATTTTTTTATTTGATTATTTTATTAAGTAATGATGTCTTCATGCCATTTGTAAAGAGATATCATAATTTTTAGATTTTGTTAATTATTTTACTCTATCTCCCATATGAATCTTTATTTACATTTGTGAACTTTTACAAGACAAGAAAATTTTATAAACTTTATTTTTGTATTATATACACTTTATAAATAAATGTATATCTTTACTCATTTGTATATATATGTATACAATTGTTGAAGAAATTGTTTTTAACCAATATTTATATATATACATTACATATATTACATCTTAATAATTTTAAATGCTAATTACTTTTTAAAAACATTTATTTTTAAATTTAAATTCAAAACTCAATTTTTTAACTTGAAATATAAACTCTCATGTCCATTTACATATCCTTGAATAAATTTAAATTAAATCTCAATGTGTATTCAATTTTACTAATATATGTAAAGTACATATGTGTATAAAATTTAAATTCCAATGACTTTCTAAAACATTCATTACTTCAATATTTTAAACTCAAAATAAAATTGGAATTTATTCATATATTATTATCACTTATTTTTATTTGTTTTAGATTTTTCTTCCAATTTATTTTCAAATTAAATCCCAAAAGTTTAAAATATATTATTTATTTTAGTTGACAATTTTAGGATGTTACATTTTATCTATAAGACATTAAATATCCAATTTCAAAGCCTCAATTAAATTTTAAAATCAATGTCCAAATAAAAAATATCCTATTTAATTTGAAAAATTCAAATTAATTCACAATTTTATCCAAAAATTTATTTTAATTATCAATTAAATTTTAATTAAAAATCGGGATCATTACACCTAGCCCTTTCAGACTGAGACTGATGGTCTCACAGAAGGTTAGGTGAGGTTGGGACATGCTTATGTTAACTATAGTAACTAAGGGACCAATAGATAGAAGTTCAAATCAAGGGATTCGGGCAAGGGGTGCACCTAGATTTTGTTTGGTAGGAGCCGAATTGGCAGCATTCCCTTTCAGACTAGGACTAACGGTCTCACAACACACTTATGTGAGGCTGGGAAGGACCCTTTCAGATTAAGACTGATGGTCTCACAACGGAGGAGGTGAGGCCGGGCACGCTTATGCTGTTTAGCGTAAGAGGGAGCAACAGATAGTGAGAGCCTAACGGTGGTCGTACGTGCAGCCTCGGTGCAGCGAGATAAGTTGTTATTGAGTTTCAGAGCGCTAGCGCGTGCTTTTTTGCTGTGAGACCCGCATTGAGGACTATCTCAAAGTGGCACAACAGAGATAGAAGGTCGATCAAAGGGTAGAATTAGGAATTCAGCCTAATTAAAGTAGGACTAGGAATTCAGTCTAATCAAAGCAGTAATCTAAGGCAAGTGCAAACAATCAAAATAATCGAAACAAGCAGCGTTTTATTCCAACTTTATCTTTTCCTTTATTTCCTTTTATACTAGAACTGTTGCTAAGTCTATTATCTTTATCTTGCTTAAAATTATTGGTAACTACTTACACTCACCAGAATTTTAATCTGACCCATTCCTCTATTTCTCCATTTTTCTCCCATAGGCCAACAAAGGCAGTAACAGTTGATTTTGGACTTTCTTGGAGATTCAGTTGCGGAGTTCTTCTTCATGTATTCCTCTTTTCAGTTTTCACTTGGATTTTTATATATTGGTACTATTAGAGAGGGATGATTTTGTACTTGGATATTGTGATTGAGATGGTATTTTTCATGAGACATATGTATTTGGTATTTTGAGATATATTTTGGTCATGACTTATTTTATGTTTTGAATGAGTTATTGTTTAAATGTTTCCGCTATTTTTATTTAATTGTCTTGTGAATCTTAATCTCTGTAAAGTTTTAGCTATACCTACAACGCACCACATCTTTTAGTGTGTCATTTTTGGGTATATTACGGGGTGTGGGTTATTTCACTTGGTATCAGAGCCTAAAGTTACAGGATTCCTTAAATTTATTTTATAAATAATTTTTTTTCCAAAAGTAACCTATTTTTAAAGTAGCATATCTTCAAACAAGAAGTATTTTTCAGAAAGAAACTCTTATTGTAGAAATTGTTTTTCAAGTATAAAAGAGAGTTTTTATAAAAAAAACCCTCAAAGTCCAGTTCGACCTTCTTTCGAGCCTAAATTTTCTTTTCTTCACATAGTATGGCTGACTGGTTCCGTAGAGCTATGGTACCAGAAATGCAAGGGCGATCGCCTAATACAGCACCAGTAGGTGGAGATCCCATTAATCCACCTGCAACAGCCAATTTTTCTAAGTTATGCAAGGACTTAGCTAGTCTAGGAGGTAGAACGTTTTATACCACATAGGATTTCGAGGAGGCACGAGCTAGGTTAAAGGACACGGAGCAAATTTTTGGGCTGTTAGGATTGGTGGAGCGACAGAGAGTTGGACCTACATCTTGGCAGCTGAAGGGAGCTTAAAGAGGTTTCTAAGTCAAAAAGCTTTAAGAAGCCATGGTGGAAAAGTAAGAAGGAAAAGGACAAGAGGAAAGAAGGAGGACCTCAGAAGCGGGTCAAGAAAAGAGGGAAATGCAATAGCTGTAGACTAGTTGATCATTACGCAAGAGACTGTAGGGATAAGATAATGAAGGGAATGTGTTATAGTTTTGGACAGCCTGGTCACCTTAGTAGAGCTTGTCCTTAGAGAACGGGGCAGAGAGCAGGCACACCTACAGTGCACCTACAGGCTTTGGATGTAGCACCTTCTAGTAGTGGACCAGATAGAGATTTGAAAGTCTCTATAGCAGGTTTGATTTCTATTTTGGATTTTTCTATTCGGACTCTTTTTTATTCTGGAGCCTCACACTCTTTCATTTGTAGTCGATTTTTTGCTCTTAGATTTCTCTTTAGCAGTAGACCCTACAATTGTTTCAAACCACATAGGAGGATCAATACATTTATCTATGATTTGTAGGGGTTTGAAATTTTTTATTCTAGGGTAGAGTTTGATTGTGACGCCTATGTATTGGGATTTTCAGGGTATGGGATGATTTGGGGATGGATTGGCTATCCACTTATGGAGCGATATTGGACTGCGAGAGCAGAGTCATTAGACTAGATACATACAGCGGTAGGACTCTCGAGGTTTCTTGCGACCCACAGGGGTCAGTCATATTGAGCTTCATTTATTCCCTCGATTCATCATCAGCAGAGTTAGATTCAGCTCCAGTCGTCAGAGATTTCCCAAACGTCTTTGAGAAGGATAGGGGACTACTCTTAAGAGTGAGATCGAATTTGGGATCTATTTGAATGACAATGCTACGCCAGTGGCATTACCTATGAGACACATGGCATCTAGGGAGAGGAAGGAGTTAAGCTAGCAGATTCATGAGCTATTGAAGAAAGGCTTCATCTGAAGGAGCATATCTGAGTGGGGAGCGCCATCATCTTCGCTACAAAGGCAGATGGTTCCTTTCAACTTTGAGTAGGCTATAGGGAGTTGAATAAGCTCACAACTTACTAAGATAGATGATCTTTTCGATCAGTTAGTCGCCTCTTCAGCATTTTCTCAGCTTGATTTAGCTACTGAATTTCATCAGCTTAGAGTCGTTGGCGATAGCATTGATAAGACAACATTTAGGACATCCGACAGATTCTTTGAGTGGTTGGTTATGCCATTTGGGCCAACCAACGCCCCAGTCTATTTTGTAGATTTGATGAGTCGTGTTTTTATGGAAATGTCCTAAGTAAGTTCATAATAGAGTTCGTGGACGACATTTTGGTGTTTTCCAAGAGTATGGAAGAGCGTGCTATTCATCTATAAGAGGTTCTTTGTACACTTCGCATTCATCAATGGAAGGCAAAATTCTTGAAGTGTCACTTTTGGCTTAAGGAAGTGTATTTCTTGGGGCATAGAGAAGGTCAACACATAGGAAGAATTCTAGAAACGGTTTCGTACATTTAAGTTCGGATTGTGGAAATCCAAAGAGTGGTACACAAATATTGGGGATGTACAATAGATACAGTTAGAAAGTTCATGTGTAGATAATTGCAAAAATTATAATTGTTTAATATAAGTGGATTTAACGGTAGTGCATTGGAATAAATATAAGCATAAAAGAGGAATAGGAACAAAAGACTTTAATAAGGAAATGAGATTACCAAAGTTAAGAAGGGTACTCCTAGGGTGTATGAGGAAAATCTACTTTATGTTCAGCCCAATAGGATGAAATTATTAGAATTGAAAAGTACAATTGTCAGTATTTTTAAGAAAGTAAATAGTGGGTTTTCGAAAAAAAGGGTATGAAATTTAAATTGGTTTTTATACGGTGTAAATTTTGTTAAAAGTGAAATTCTTTTAGGATTATAGAGCGTATATGGCTCGCTGGTTTCTTTGAAGGTAAACAAAGATTTTAAAAATAAAAGCCTAAAGTGTATTAAATACAAAAAACATAGGTTATGACATTATTATTGTAATGGATGTTTTCGTGGAAAATAAAGGGGGCATAGGATATAACACTATCGTTATAGTAGGTGACTCCCAAAGGAAACGTCTTTACAAAGTATATGAGATTTATTAGTATTTATTTTAATTAAATCCATACACTAGTATTTTTGGGTTGTAGTAACGGTGTTTTACATAACATCTGTTTTGACCCCAACTAAAAATGTGTTTTAAAGATAATTTCTAAGTATAAAAATAAAGTGGTTTGTAAGTACACTTATTATTTAAATTGAGTATGAGGAAATATTTTCTAGTTATGGATATATTAAAACAGTTTTGAAAATGAGATTTCCTGAAAATAAAAGTGTAAGTTAAATATTAGAAAATTAATAAATTTCACTGAAATTATCTATTGTAAGAGAATATAGATTAAACAAATTTTAATCTACTGGAATGAAATGAATAATGATAAAATTTTATGTGAAACCAAATTACAAATAAAGATGTTTTGTGCAAGTTATAATGAATATGTGAAAGAGATATACAAGGTATAGGAAGCACCATATTTTGTATAACCTATTTTGAAAAATATAGAATAAGTTCCTTGCAAATTCATATAAACATGAAGTCCTCTTTGAAATGATTCATAGAAGGTTTTAGCATTAATAGTTTCAACATATTAAGGTATAAAATCATTAGGCGTAATAAAAAGTGTAATAATCAGAGACAGAGTTGGTTAGGAGAGATATTATAGAGGACCTTTGTAGAAAGTCCCGATTTGTAGTTAGGAACTCCCCCAAGGTTAAGTAATTGGAAAGTTAAGAAATTTTTAATAAAATAATTGTTCTTATCTACTACAGTTTTTACAAAATTGAAAAATTTATGAAAAGAAAATGTTTTTAAAACATGTAAGAACATTTTAAAGAAAAATAGTTTGGTGAAAAAGTAAATAAGTCTTTTGAAGCGAAATCCTTAGTGACAGTTAAATTTAAAAATCCAAATTTTTAAGGAAAGCTGTAAAGGTCTTTAAAAGAAAAAGAGGAATAAGTTTTGAGCTTAGAATTTGTAAGTTTCCCCTCAAGGTTTGGGGAATAATATAAATTCAAAAAAGGTTGTAAGGATGCAATTCTAGAAAGATAATATGTTAAGTAAATAGTTTGGAAGCTTTAGTTTTTAAAATGGAATGCTAAATAGCAAACCAAACTTTCAAATGTGAAGTAGATATGAACCATTTCCTAGGTGTGACGGAAAAAGTGTAAGGCGATGAAGAAGATAATAGTGATTCTTTTAGAAGTAATAATAGAAGTTTCCGTAAAGTGTATATGACACTAGGGGAACCTATGATTATTGCTTCATGTCTGTGAATATAGAGGAATAGTAAAGTGATATTAGTAAGATGGTAAGACACACATGGTTGATGATGTATATTCTTGATTTTGGAGGAACTTGAGAGGAACATCTTCCCTTAGTAGAGTTCGCTTATAATAATAGCTCTCATACTAGCATTGGAATGGCACCGTTCGAAGCTCTTTATAAGAGACCATGCAAGTTGCCTCCGTGTTGGTTAGATTCTACAGAGAGATTGCTATTTGGTCCCAACATGGTTAGAGAGATATCAGAGAAGATTTATTTGATTAGGAAAGTACCTCTTATCCACATATCTTTGATAATGAATTTTGAATTTCCTATTTCCATCTTTAGTTTTGAATATGATATTTCCTTTATTATCCTTTGAGAGGGTAGAACTTAGGATTTAACTTATGGATGGTAAGATTTGATGTAAATATATTATTAGAACATGTTATGTATGATGGATACTAGTGGTTGCAAGTGGTTGCTAGTGGATGCCAATGAATGCATACGCTTACACTAGACGTTATTATCTCTTAGGGATTAGCTTAACTCGGACACTATAGCATATGCATATGGATGTGTGCGCATTTGCATTTTTATTTTATTCCATGGTTGCTATAAATGGATGATTATCACATGATTGTTGCATTTAGATAATGACTGTAGCACGCGTATAGAACTATCAGTTATCATTAGGGAATTTGCATTTATTTGGATACATGGCATAGACATGATTGCATAAAAGAAGGTCGACTAAATCAGTAAACCGCTTAATCATTTGCATTAGTTAGGGACATTGACACTACACTATTGCATATGTATCGTAAATTGCATTAGAAAACTTAAGGATAATAGATGTAATGGATGATTGTTAAGTAGTTGGTTGTAAAACTTGGATGAAAACATTTATTTCATCCTTATATCCTTAGAGATTTCAAGGACGAAATCATTTAAGGTTAGGAGAATGTAACAACCTAGAATTTAAACTATAGCAATTAAATAACAAATTAATTTAATAATAAAATAACTTTGTGAAATTATTAGAATGAGCCATAGAAGTTGGACCATTGTGTCTGTGGTAATTTTCTGGTCAATTTCCATACATAGATTGTCAAAATTGGAGCCAGAACGAGGAAGTTACGAAATAAACAAGAAATCAAAAAATAAAAATAAGAAGAAAAAAAACATAGGTAGGTCGACCCTAAGGTCGATCCCTAATGTGTCTGGGTCGACCTATAGGTCGACCAAACACCTGCAAGGGTCGACCTACATGTTGACCTGCCTCGACGTTGTTTCGTCCAGATTTCAATATGACGTGTTTTTCTATTTTAATTTGATCTTGTGCGACTGTGCTTCCATCCATCGGTTTCCAGCGAGCTTATGACGTGGTTGCAACAGATTTAATCTTCAAATCCAAGGGCCTAGCTATTTTTCTCATTTCAGATTTTCTTCATTAGGGTTCATTGCATGAGGCAGGATCCTAAAAGGAATATTTTTCCAATGAGAAAATCTTTTTAATTAAAATATTTTATACCCTATAAGTGGATCCGAAAAGGCGAAGGAAAAGAGCTAAGGATCACATGTGAGTGTTTAAGTAATTAGTTTAATTTTTTAAGCAATTTAAAATAATAGGGTTCTCAATAGTTGTAGTTTTTATGCAATTTTGAGACCGCTTTTATACAAGTTGTGTGTAGTTAATTTTTAATGATCTTTTCAGTCTATTTTATTTAGCTATTTTATTCATTAATTTACAGTTATTTACTGTCATTTACAGTTGTTTGTATTTTATTTACATCCGTTTTGCATTAGATTTCAGCCTGTAAATTTTAGTTCTTTTTATTCATTTTTCACGAATAAATTAATAAAAGGTGGATAATTTGCTAATATGGACTAAATTTTAAGAATGCTAAAATTATAGAAAATTGGACGTAAATAAGTAGAAGTTTAATAAAAAAATATTCTGAATAGGCAAATTTGACATTTGCAAGCAAGTTATAACTGGTAGATTATAAGTAGAAAGACAAGATAAAAGAGAAATTATAACATATGTTATAATTAAATAGAAAGAATAGAAAAGGACTTAGAATAAGTTAATAAGAAAATAGAGCATAATGAACAGAAGAGGCTTATTTAAAAAACTTATATTAAGTTAATAAGCAAAGATAGAAGGTGGGCCCATAACCAATCGCATTTCCTTCCAGACTAGGACTGATGGTTTCACAATAGGTGAGGTTGGGCATGACCTTTTCAGAGTAGGACTAATGGTCTCACAGTAGATGAGGTTGGGCATAACCCTTTCCGACTAGCATTGATGGTCTCATAGTAGGTTAGGTGAGGCTGGGACACGCTTATGCTAACTAAAGTAATTAAGGGGCCAATAGATAGAAGTCCAAATCAGGGGATTTGGGCAAGAGGTGCAACTAGATTTTGTTTGGTAGGATCCAAATTGGCAGCATTCCCTTTCAGACTAGGACCGATGGTCTCACAACACAGTTAGGTGAGGCTAGACAGGACCCTTTCAGACTAGGATTGATGGTCTCACAACGAAGGAGGTAAGGCTGGGCACACTTATGCTGTTTAGGGTAAGAGCGAGTAACAAATAATGCGAGCCTAACGGTGGTCGTGCGTGCGGCCTCTGTGCAGGGAGATAACACTACACCAAACAACTCATTTTGTAACACTTTTCTGCTTTAAGTTTGTAATGGTAATAATCATGACAAATTCCTTACAGATATTTCCGTGACAAACGTTTGTCACAGTTATTACGTTACCGATTCCGATAATTTTGTAAATAGTTGAAAATAATATGGGTAAGATTGTAATTTATCTTCTATTATTATTTACAGGTAAATAGGCATAAGGAAGAAGTTGCAAAAAAAGTTAGTCTAAGGGACAACAAGTTTGCTTTTTAGCCTAAGGACATTTTTTAGTGTAAATTGAAAATGATAGTTACAACTATCATTCTGTGATTTACACTAAAAAGTGTCCTTCAGCCTAAAATACAAACTTCTTGTCCCCGAAACTAAATTTTTTTCTAACTTTTTCCTTTAGCCTAAAAACCCATATTACTTATCCCACTTCTCATGGGTAACAACGGTTAACATTTCATCTTATATTTTATTTCCTCTATCGTTTTAGGGTTATCTCCTCTTTGATTGTTCTACTGCCGCCTCCGCCCTTCTACCGCTGTGCTTCCATCGTTGTTGAGAATAATGTCTTCCATTGTTGTTGAGAATTTTCCGCAAGAGTTAGAGTTGTGTCTTCCATCGTTGTTGAGAATAGTGCTGCAATGGTTGAATGAGGTTCCGCAACGATGAAATTGCTTCCGTAGTTATTCAATTTGGTGACTTCTGACGATGTCGGAAGGTAAAGCTTCAGCAATAGTTTAATTTATTGGCTTCTAATGACGACGAAAGGGTAGGCTTCTACAACTGTCCAATTTGGGGGCTTTTGACAATGTCGAAAGGTAAAGCTTCTGCGATTGTTTGATTTATAAGCCTCAGACAAAAAAGACGGTGTCGTCAATGTCACAAAAACGCTGTTAGTGTTTAAAGCTTGGGCGATGTAAGCGTTGAAACCTAGTACTGTAACTATTAAGGTTATGCTGCCACATTGATTAATTCCTTCCGAAATAGTTAATGGGTTCCTTTTGAAGTAGTCGGCTGATTCCCTTGGCTAAAATCGACGAAAGGAAGTTGCTGCCACAATAGTGATGAAATCGATTTGGAATATGAAGAAACTACTATTTGCTGAAGGAACGATCTGTCAAAGCGTCTAATCAATAGCACTCTAGACCAACTTCCATCATTCCTTTGCAAGTATCGACCATCTTTCCCAAAACAAGCCATTTCAGGTATGAGACTTAAACCTAGAATTAATTAATTTTTTAGCTTTGAAATTCTACAAACTTTTAAAATTGATTTTCAATAACTTAAAATTTGGAAAAATGATTACAAAGCCAATTTGTAAAATCATTTTATTTTAAGGATTTGTAGCTTGTTTATAGGTTTTGAAATGTGAATTTTTTTGAATCTGTAGACTTCAAATGAAAAGGAAAAGGATGACCCATCAAATGGGAAGAGGTTTTGATGAGACACAAGGTCCGTATTACTTTGGAACAGGATGTTTTCATCGAAGAAAAATCATGTATAGGTCATCCCCAAATGATCATAGAAGTCAGCTCAGTATGTCATTAATTTTCAGTTGCATCAATAGTTCTCATACAGTATATGGATGTGTATCATGTGTATTCTATACTTTTGCAGCATTATCACATATACAACTTCAAAGAATATATGGGAATTCCAAGGAGCTAATTGACTCAATTAAGGAAACTACATCGAACAAAACTCTGGCTTTTCAGACAAAAAACAAGCTTTACAGCATTCTTCCAGCAGCAAAAGAATTTGCTGCCTGCGCATATGAATGTAAAACTAGCTGGGGAAAGAAGGTTTTTCTTTCTGTATGCGTACACTACACGTGCAAAATGATACTGCATATGCCTTAATGAAGCATTAATTCATATATAATACAGAAGATTGGATGGATGTATGGTTCAGTGACAGAAGACATTCTTACCGGGTTATGGATACATGCACATGGATGGAGATCTGTTTACCTTCGGATAAACCCACCTGCATTTCTTGGAGACACTCCGACTAGTGCGACTGTCAGCCTGAGGCAATTTAAAAGATGGGGAGCAGGTCTATCAGAGATTCTACTGGGAAGAAATACTCCAATATTCGCTTTTCTATATGAAAATCTTAGTTTCAGGCAATGTTTGAACTATTTGTGGATTACTATGTGGTCACTTTGTGCGCCTGTAGAATTTTTGTATGCGTCGCTTCCAACATATTTTTTTATAACAAATTCCACTTTCCTGCCCAAGGTAAAAGAATTACTAACTGGTTTAACAAAGTAACATTCAGGAATAAAATCCCTTTGTTAGGGCATCTCTACTACATCTTTTCATATGAATTATGATCCATATTAATGGAAAACACTACTATCTTTTTTTGTGAAATACAGGCAGCAAGTAAGGAGTTTATGGTACCAGCAGCTCTTTTTGTAATCTACAACACATCCACATTGGTTGATTTCTTGGAATGTGGATTGACAATACGTGCATGGTGGAACAATCAAAGGATGAACATAATTGTATGTGCATCATCATTTCTATTCAGCTTCCTTTCTGCAGTTTCAAATTTTTCTGGTCTCTCTAGTACAATATTCGAAGTCACTAAGAAAGACCAAAATGATTCAGCTCTAAGTGTTGATGTTGGAAGGTTTACGTTTGATTCATCTTCAATATGTGTTCCTGTAACTGCGCTTTTATTGGTTCATGTTGCGTCTTTGGTTATTGCTACGAGAGATGTGATTATGTGTAATGAGCATAGGTGGGGACTTGTGGAAGTAGTTTGTAGCTTATGGTTAATATTCAGCTTTTAGCCAATTGTTAAGGGGTTGTTTAGTAGGGGCATTTATGGCATTCCATGGAGCGTCGCTTCCAAAGCGGTCTGTCTTGCTTGTTTTTTCTTGCAACTTTGCTGGATCTTCAAGCACAACCAGGTTATATCAACTTTGTACTTCTCGGTTTGGGAATTTATGATTTTAAAAAATACACTGTATTATGTGTAATTTAGGATATATACAAGCTTTTTAAAATGTTAGTTTTAAACAGATATTGTTCTGAGAATATAAGTGATATATGTAAATTGATATGTGTAATTTATTTTGAATTTTAGTTTGGCTAAAAATTGATTTCATGTTTTGAATTTCACAATGTCAGTTTGATTGCTAAATTTAATGATAAATAAGCTTTTCTGAATGGTTAACGTGTATTACTCAAAACGATTGATCATGGATAATTTAACTACTTTTAATGCTTGCAATGATCCCAGTTGTAGCTTTAGCTGGTGCTGCCGTGGGAGGTGCAATAATAAAGATGGCATAAGCGGGACAAACTGCATATGCAGAAGCAGCAGTTGTAGTTGAACAAACCATCAGTTCAATAAGAACTATAAGTACAGCTTATTCTCCAAATGCAAAATACTCAATTGGATCCAAATTGCTGAAGTTGATACTCAATAATGGTTATACTAGCGGTGATGTCATCAATGTGATATTTGCAGTTCTCGCCGGCTCTTGTAAGTACACAGTTTATCATTCAAAGTACAGTAACTTACTCAAGTTGAAAAACACAATTAAAGTTCGCTAATTAAGCTATAACTATACAATAGATACAAACATTGTAATCGTCTTGGTCAATCATTGTATTTTAACATGTTTAATATTAGCTGAATTATTTACTAAAAATGCACACTTTTAAATTTGAATGAATCATTGTCTGCCAACGATCCTTTTGAAATTTATCAATTGTACTTTTTTATACACTTAAATTGCATCGAAGAAAGAAATTAGTAATACACACCCAAGCTACTATATGGGCTTTCTTACATGACGAACTTTGTTTTTATATTTTCATATTTTTGTTTGGCAAATATGATAACAAAATCAGATCAGAAAGCTACTAGATGGGCTTTCTTACATGTTGAACTTATGTCACACAATGCAAATAATTTCCCACTAAAATATACAGATTCTGCTTTTAGGATTTATTTATAGAAGTGTGCCAGATAATGATCATTTCTTTCTAGCATAATGTTAGCCATATTTCAAGTGGCAATTTCCTTTAGTGGGATTCTTTCCTTCTTACATAATTCACATCATAGTTTATGGTTGGGCACTTGAATGACATATACTAATTTGATACAAGTTGAACTTGCAAATTTCAAAAGGTGTTTAAGTGATTCTGTACACGCACACATATAGGACCTAATTTTCGAAGCGTTCATAGATCATATAATTTTATTTTGGTCAAATTTTTTATTATAAAGGACCACTGAGCTCCATGAAAGATTTGTTAATGTAGGCACTCAGCTCAGTGAACCTGATAGTGAGATTTTCTTAACTTTACTTTTGAATTTTGTTGAATTTCTAAATATGAACTTAACTTTTTTATTTTTGGTTTGTGCTTATACAATTATTGATAATTTGATATGATGTTTTAGAAGAATGTAGATTGCCTCGGGGATAATTGTAGGTAGGGTTTTAAATCTCCTTCATCTCACCCGAGATAAAAATCCGAGATTTTCTCCAAAATATGAGATTTGACAGCTTAGTTGGTTATCAGAGCTTTAAATTTCCTTCATTTCGACCGAGATATTAGCTCGATATTTTTTTCAAAATCCGAGATTTGAAACCTTGATTGTAGGTTTGAATTGGAAAATATGTATGTATCTTTTGCTTATGTCTAATTTAAATTATTTTTGTATAAATTAGTCACTGAATTACTAGATGAAACTAAGTATAGTTTGCAATATTAGCATAATTTGAGTCCCTTTTAATTAATATTTCTTCAGAACTTTTTAAATTTAAAAAAGTTCAAAGTGGAAACGGTAAAAATGTTTATTATCCAACATCTAAAAACTATAGGACATGGATTCTATTATAATGCTAAAATTAAAATATTTTTATTTTCCACAATTTTTTTAAATTAACAAACTAGTCGAAAATTATTGCCCACGAAGTTCATATCTTCTTTTACTGCTATATCTAATACTAGAAAGTGATATGCATTAATTTTGGACATTTTATAAATTACAGAAGCAGAACACTAAAATGTTGAATTTCATATACGAAATTCGCAGATACATAGGGTCTTTATCCAAGACTTACAACTTTCAAAGTAGTTTAATGAATCCCAATGATACTCAAGGTGTTATATTCAAGCATATAAGCTATGATACTCATATTACATCAAGAATTAGTGGAATAATGATTCACTTAAAGATAACTAGACGTTTATTTGAAGTTAAGTATTTTAGATAGTGCTATCAAAACAAGTCATTTAGATAACACTTAACATATGTTTACGCAAGCATATGATTTGTTTAGTCATAAATCTCGATTGCATCTTTAGTCTTACTATTTGAGTTTAGTCAGTAAAGAATAGTTTGTGATTAACACCAAGCAAAAATTACCAAATCAGTTTATTATTATCCTTATAATAATGTAGGACATCCTAAGATTGATAATAAACAATAAGCTATAAAAGACTTATTGGTAGTTAATTCGTTTAAGATGAGTGACTTGGACGAATTGAGGTCATTGTGTTCTTGGATGCAATAATTTGTAATACACGTTTATAGCAAATTGGACTCATTATTTGGACGAACTTGTATAATACATGATCTGGACATGGTTTTATAATGCATGATACACGGCTCATCATTGGCATTAGTATAACAAAACATACATTATGATTGCAACAATTTATTTAATATACCAGTGACCTATGTTTCCCTTATTATATTACAATTAGTATATGTCAAAACATACTCAATATTTTTGTATTTATCTCTCTATATATTAAAATCCACTTGTGTAAGAGAGTTGGTATGAGCAAGTTATCTATTTTGGTTATGTCCGCTGATAACTTCTTAGAATAATTGTTCTCATTCAAGGGTGGCATGAAACATGACTAGCATACATCATTGAATCATATTCTTAATCGGTTTTCTCAATTTGAATTTTAATAATGCTTAGCTTAACAAATGGGCTAGCTATCAGATGCCGACTAAAATATTTTAGTGAAGCACATAATGTCGTAAATATTAAAAAATTATACATCTGTATTATTATGACTAAAATAGTTTAAGGAGTATGTTACTTTCAACCTATGTATATGTACAATTATATATTTGATTATTAGTATTTGTTTTGATTCATAGTGGGTACAATGAAGTAATGAGAGTCCAAATGGAGCTTCAAAGGAAGCTTCATGAATATCTAGAGGATTTTGCTTTCATGAAACTCGCTACAACTATGAATACATTGTGCACATAAGCATTATATACCTACATGTTATATAACATAGTTTTACATTCATTTTGAAAAGGTGCAAAGGAATGTCTAGGTTAGAATTAAGGCACAAGACAAGTATCTACAATCTATACTGGAAAAGGCATGCAATACTCTCATCTGTCCAAATTTTGGAACAACCGGGAGCTTTATACTCTTCCAATATTTGAATCAGAAGAATCTAGGAAGTTTCTAAGTGAAAAATATGGAAATGCGGCATTTAGGGGGGATGAGTGTTTCTTGTTTGCCACAGATTACAGAATGTCCAGTGGATAGCTGCCTCACATCAACTAAAACGCTAAGAAATGTTTCCATTTTAAAAAAGAAGCCTTATGCTTTGCTTAGTATGCATTAAAATTATTGTTTCTATTGATATTTTCAAAATTTTACAGTGGGGCATTAGAGTAACATTGGTTATTTATGTATTCAGTAGTAACTATCTTCTGGTGCATTGATAACAACATGTGATGCAATGTTATAAACATATGTACATGCATGTAATTATGGTTCATTCAATTGACAATGAAGCCATAATCTGAAGGTTTAGATAATTAGTAATGTAATGTTATGAATATACCTATCTAAATTACTAATAGGCTACACCTTTATGCAATTATGTTGTTTCTTTGAACCTGGAGCATATCGTCTATCAGGCAAAAAAGGTATATTTTGCAATGGCCTATAGGTATTGCAATTTCTATATTTCACAACAGTTTGGAGTCATTGCGAAATTTAGCCACTCCCTATTTCGCAACGGCTTTGGATTGTTGTGAAATGCATTAGCAATGACTCAAAGCCATTGCGAAATGACCTTTTTGGTGTAGTGACCATAGTTTGTAATGCTCTTCAAATATTGGACAATGCTTTAGTTATGACTACTGGGGAACTAAAGGTTACGTACTTATAGTTATTGGATAACCATGGAACGAAATGACTGTCTAAGAGTTTCCTGTTAATTAATAACAATTATGTCAAACGGGGAATCCTAGAGTGAAGATATTGCAAGGTTCTCTTGACTTAATAAACTATTGAACTTCGATGTTAACACCCTAAGGGAACTGGGTCGGTCCGTAGTGGAAGAATGGGTGAAGTTCAAAAAATTTGCCATTTTGGATCGTTAATGGGCCTATGAAGTCTAAATTCATTTAAACTTTTATAAGTTTCTTTTAAATAAAATCAATATTTTATTTAATTTATAATTACTTTAATTCAATGTGTATGTAAATTAGAGTATATCAAATACGCACTTAACATATTTATGTGTAACGGAATGAATGTATCTAATGCATTCATGTTGTGAAGTATAAGCGTAACATATAAGAAATGTATATTTGTGAAACTAAGCATGAGAAATTTTAGAGAAGGAAAACCTTTGGTTTTCTTTCTCTTGACATGTATAATAAATTGAGGAAAGACAAGACTATAAATATATAGAGAGAAACCCTTACGTTTCTCTCTCTTTTTAATTACATCGAATGACATATTAACTGACATTTACAATAGAATTTGCATATGCCTTTGTTTTTCAAGTTTTTTAAAGTAATAAAATATACATGTACAAAAATTGATAAGTTTATGCATACACGTGTTAAAATAAGTTTTTCTATGTATATATGAGTTTATCAAAACAAGAATTAGCAATTGTAATAAAGGTTTCAATTAAGGAAGAGCTTGAAACTAAATTCTACAGTTTCACAAAAAAGGTCCGTTTTGATTTAGATTAATAACATAAACACATGTATAGTGTAAATAATTGATAGTTATGTATACATTTCAAAATAACACATATGTTTATATATATGTATGAAGATTGCAATTTAAGTAACATATATGTTTAAATTTAATGCTAACAAAATGATTAATCTTAGGTATCAAATAAAGTCTATAACTTTAAATAAATGACCACTTGTGAATTCTAAAAAAAAAGGAAAATTTTACTTTTATGACTAAAACAAGTAAAATTAAATCATTTTGGAAATTAACTATGCAGCATTGGAAATTAATTTTACTGTATTAAACCACCAACGAATATAGTATATTAATGTTTATGTATACAGATGTTACAAAATTTTATGTACAACATTACAACATAATAAAATATTTTCACATTCCTTTTTTTTACAATTCCAAAACGATGTCATAAAAATATCGAACAACTTGGGCATATACAAATTTGTTGTATGATAAATCAGAAGTGACTATACAAAAGAGACACACAATAAAACAGATAAAGGATTTGAAGTCAACCATAATAAATATATAGTCAATAGATATATAAATAAGGAGAGAGTCAAATTAAATCTACATAATGATCATATAATTAAATGAGATGAACAAAAGGGGATCTAAGGTATATTAAAAGATGAATACACAAGATAGAAGAGATATAATATGAATAAATATAATCCTTTTAAAAATGATGAGACGGAAGACATATAATATGAATAAATCTGGACCATTTCAACAGATGAGTATACAAAAAAAATGAAATTAGAATTACCAAAAAAAGCCAATGATTTGCACCTTAAATAATGAATCAAATCTCCTAGATTCTGAAATCAGCCTCCAAAAGTTGCAAGGATCAAGAGGAATAAACCACTTTTCATAATTAATTTTATTTGCATTTGATTTTAGGAATAATTGAAGCCATGTAAAATCTCATATTTTTTGCCATTAGAGAAGGAGAGAACCAGAAAAGTTGCAGAAAGAAGAATGAAAAAAAATGAAAAACTCAATTGTGCGTACAGAATGAATTAGAGAATATGTTTTAATTGAAAGAACGAAACCTTTTCCATTCTTTAATTAAAACTTCTCTAATTGATCCTCTTGATTAACTTTCTCTTTTCACTCCTATTTCTTTACATGGTTATATGAAAATTACGTGCCATCAGATGACATAAGATTCCATAAATTAATGCATGTAATTATCTTTTATTTAATTACAATGATATCATATATCAATGACGCAAATATAACTTTTATAAATTCATTTAAGTGATTACAAATAACTCCCAAACATCAAATAAAATAAATAATAATTAATATTTTTCAAATACTAATTAATTTAATTAATTTACAACTTTTTATAAATTAATTAAATCATGTCGTTTTTCGGAGAATTCGTCATTACAGTTGTGCGACTCAAAAGTGTAAATTTAGTCAGCGATTAATATTGAATAATTTAAATATTAACGTTCACACGTCACCTAGCAGGTGATGTGACATTTTGGCTGAATTCATCGCTTACACATCTTTTTGTAAAATCCAATTTTACTTATTATAAGCGGTACCTAATAATGATAATTATTTACACCAATTCTCTTCATCAAAACTACATCACTTTGGATTTATGGAATTCGGTAATGGTCAAAATTTTAATATCATCCACATTTTACTTTATAGTCCAAATATAAAATCTTTGGCTCAACAATAACAATTATTATTAACCGAAATGCTCTGGCCAGAGACTTTGACTTTGAGTTGACTTCAGTTGGCCATGATACTAACCCCATATAATTGAGGAGACAGATCTTCTCTTGAATAGTGCTTCACTTCCAATACTTCCACTCGACCCAACTGTAGTCACTCGATGGAACACCATGCCATGATTTGACTATAATCAAATTGGAGCTTTCATATTGAAGATCCACAGTATTCTCAAGTCGAGAGAACTGTGTAAATCAGTCACAATGATATTTTTGGTTTGACCTTAGTTATATTAACTAACAAAAAACCATCGAGTGAGTCGTTCCACAGTTATCCAATAACCATCAGTATGTAACCTCTAGATGCCCCTAACAATCATAAGTAATACACCGCCCGTTTCAAAGAGCGTTACATGCTCTAGTCTCAACAGTCACATCGATATCCAGTCTCGATGCATCTTGACTTGAAACATTTAAAATGGTATATTTGTTTTATTGTGATAAATTACTCACGGTTACAACACTTTGTCACTATTATAACAAAATATTCCATTTATGGATTTTCTATAAAATATACATTTAATTTAATTAATTAATCAATATAACCATATTATATCAAGTATATAATAGAACGAAACACTTTTATTATGAACAAGATTGTTAAATGAGTTAGATATATGTGACCTAGGGCATACCCTTAACTCCATTATTGCATAATTGCCTCTAGGGCATACCTTAACTCTATCACATCCCACTTTGATTATACTTAAATCATGATGTGGTGATCATCTAACGACTATAGTTCGATATGAGTTGAAGCATTAGAATTGAAAAAATGTTCAATAAGGAATTCGTCTCCTCAGTTGTATTAGGTTGGTATCACAATCAACTACAGTCAACCCAAATTAAAATCTCTGGTCAGAGTAGCATGGTTAATAGTAAATGTTAGTATTAAACCAAAAACCTTTTTAATGGACTAATCAAGTTGAATACACACACACACACACACACACATATATATATTAGAATTTAACAAGTACTAAATTCATACATTCTAAAGTAATATTTTTTTTATGATGACAATGTATAAACAATCATTGTTAAAGGGTAACACTTGACAAGATGTAAAATTTGATGCTACCGATGAAATCTTTAACGAACCATGTTTTATGCATCGAATGTAGTAAAATAATTTTTTTTAATTCATTTGTGGTCGTATGATTCTAATACTTTGGGATATTGTTTTTAGAGATGTAAACACATTTATGATTTTTTCCAAATTTCTATGTGACCATTTGCCCCCGGAGATCTTATTTTGGCTATAACTTTTGAGAGAAGTCAAAATAGATACTCTAAGCTATTTCATTGCTTTGGTATGGTGGTTTCCCATTCCGTAGAGTGGTCATGTAGGAAAATCAAATAAGTGGTTAGGAAGTTATAGCAATTTGAAGTTTTAAAATCCGTTGGCCAGCATTAGAAGGGGATTAATGGGCCGAATTAGCAAGCCCATTAATCTAATCGGGTTTGGCTATAAATTAGTGTCATGTGTATATATTTGGCTATGAAATTCTAGGGAGATTAGATCTATGCTAGAATTGTGGTGGTAGATTGAATTGGATGATTTGTACGTTTATATTGGATGTAATTAGATAATTTGTTATGTTTGATTCGTATTATGTTTGAATTCTTTGCTATGTTTGATTTGTTTGCCAGCGATGTGCATGTTTTAGGACTTAGATTGGTGGTCGAAGCATATTGGGAGCAAAGTTCATTGGAATCGCATGAAACTTGGAGGATAGGCTTTGGAGCACGGCGGGATAGAGCCCTGAAAATTTCACTTCATTTAGGGATAATTATTTGGATCGGTACTAATCCAAATTACTCACTCCAAATGGTGTGAGATCCACAAGCGAGCTAGAGCATGTTTTATATAGATGCTCTATAAAGTTGGATGAAGGATAGGTCAAGTGTTGAAGATTGGATAGATCATCTTCATTGGATTGGCTATGGTGCATAAAAGAGAAAATCTGAAGGCAAAGAGGGATAACTAATGTTCTATGGCATCTAGAGGGAGTGCACTACATGATGCAAGAAAACGGAGCCAAAATTGGCCATGTATTCGGATCAGATCAGCACCGACCCAAATAAGGGCCTTTGTTGGATGTGAGATCTGTGGAATAGGTTTTTGGGTCATATAGGATCATGTTGGAAGTTGCGGCTCATTGGCCTTCTACATTTTGAAAGTCATAGCATGATGAAGTTTCGGCTCTTCGGTCAGGGGCTCAGATAAGGAGCAGGATTAAAGAGGTTGATAGACAGCTTGGGATAGAATGAAGCTATGGTATAATGGATTGTGTCGAGTGGCGGAACTCATGCCCGAAAATGGATTAGATTTGTGAAAGCTCTGAAGAATTGGGAGTGCCAAGGAATCGTTGACAACTTGGAGTGTTCTAATTGTGTTCAAGCAGGGGTACTATATGCGAGGGCACTTGGAGCACTCCAAGAGGGTCCAGTGTCAGACCGTTTAAAAGTACTGTAGGGACAACCATGCAGGGTTTTGGACCTGAAAGTACAGGGGAACAAAATCGAGAACTGGGATATCCATTAGTCTTTGACAAGCGAGGACGGGGCTATACAAGTTATCATATGTTCAAGGCTTTAGAAGATGATAGCTAGGTTTTGGTTTATGGATGCTATAGTTGTTATGGTTACTATGTTTGCTATTTCTCTTGGGTAAGCTATCTTCTATAGGAATGGTGGAGAAGGGATTGGAATAGGGTCAATGGAGGAGGCTGCTTAGATTCTTCTATCCTGTTCTGTTACAGTATCATATTATCGTTTATTTGAGTAGCATATTTTGTCATATTATTATATGATAACTCTTTGGTTGTAGGAACATATCAGGTATGGGTTTTTTTACCTGTCTATAACGTATTTTCTAGTATAGCTTTTTATAGTCATTTACCGCTCACACCAGACTGTTGTTTGACCGAAGGTTTTATGTTTCCTTTTATCATTTTAGGTACTCTTAAAAGAGTAGACTAGATGACAGGTTTGGAATCGCGGCTGTTGTATGAAGATGAGCTTAGAGAAGCTATGCCTTATTACTCTATATTTGTAGTTTTTGCTGTCGTTTCTATATAGTCCGAGGGATGTAGTGAGGAAATGTCGTACTGAGATATTATGACATTTGTATCAAAACTCATGATTTAGTGGCGATGTTATTTTCATTTGTTATGGCTCACTATAGTCTGTTGTATATTTTCTATATTATATTTTATCCATGTGCTGTGAGAAATGCAATAGGTTTTCTGCTTTAAATTTCAACCCATGATGATTGTCCCATATCAGCCTGACACATTTATAGTTCTCTTTTAGGTCATTGATGTGTAGGTGGTATGGGGTGGTCGTCACATTTGGTATTAAAGCTTTGGTTATGAGTTAACCGAAGCAAGTCAAGAGTATATGCTAAAGGAGGGAGTGTGCTTGTTAATAAAGATATTATGCTTTGTAATATGCACTTGAGTACCATTACAGCTTTTCTTATAACGAGGCTAAGCATTTTTATTACAGATAAGAATGAATCGGAACACAAGGAATGCTGTTAGTAATAACTCCACTTTAGGATTAGAAAACGGAGCAGGATTGGGAGATGCTACACCCGATTTTCAGGCCATGTTTGATGCAATGATGGCTTCGCCAGGGGGGAGACCCAAACTACTCCTAGTGTGACTTTAGGTGGTGGTGCTCCTTTGCAAGTGCCAAGGATTTACTTCGCTAAGCTTTGCAATTATTATTCTACTCTTGGAGGGAAGCCATTCTTGGGAACAGAATCAACTATTGAAGTCGAGATTGGATAGATACCTGTGAATGCATTTTTAAGGGTATGGATATGGAAGATGCTACGAAAAAGAAGCTTTCTTCAAGGAAGCTATAGGGTCGAGCAAAAAATCAGTGGAATTTTGTTACCATTGCTACTCCAAAGGATCAAATTTCTTAGGATTAGTTTAAGGCTAGATTTGAGGAGAAGTTCATTCCTGCAGCTTAGAAGTCTGTGCTGTTCAAAACATTTGCTGAATTGAAGCAAGAGGAGATGTCTGTTTCCGAGTATGTGAAAAAATTGATTTGTCGAAGTATGGGATGTATTTTATTGATACACCTTTGAAGAAGAATGAGAAGTTTATCACTGGATTAGACGATCACTTGGAAGAGAACTTGGTAGACCACATTGAAGTTTCTTTTGAGAAGTTGGTTGAGAAAGCACTTAGACATGAGTGTCCATACCCGAAGAATGGGACTGCTATTGTTGTTATTGCTAAGAAAGAGGAACCAAAACCACAGCAGAGCGGTGGAGGTAAGAAGAAATGGAATTGAAAAGGGAAATGGCAACAACAATGAAAAGGGGGTCAGAAAAAGAATGAGAGTGAAATTATTTATCATGGTTGTAAGGAGAAGGACCACTATATTAAGGAATGAAAGGTTGTTAAGAAGTGCTACAACCGCGATAAGCCAGGGCATATAAGAAGGATTGTCTAGAACTACCCAAGAATAAGTAGATTGTGAAAGGCATATGCTTTAGAAGCAGTCCCGACTTCATCTTGTGCTCCTATTGCTAAGGATAAGGGGAAATGAGTCGTGATGCAAGGTATGCTTTCCATTTGAGATGTTTTTGTTAGAGTTCTTTTTTAGACTGGAGCTTCAAATTCTTTCATCTGTGGTGATTTAGTATGCAGACTATGTTGGGAACCTGAGATAGTAGACCGGCCTTTGATTGTGACGAATCTTGTTGGAGGATCTAATAGTCTTTGTATGATTTTTCATGGTTCAGTGTTATGGAGTCATGGATGTTCTTTTGCTTATGATTGTTTTGTTCTTAATTTTGCTGGGTTCGAGATTATTTTGGAAATGGACTTGCTTAAGAGGTATGTAGCTATTTGGATTGTGAGATGCTAGAGGTGATAATTGGGAACGTGGAAGAGCGAAAGGTAGTGATCATATGATGCTTACCGGAGGATGGGGTATTGGTCAGTTTTCCATATTCGCTGGAGATTCCACAAAAAGGATTGTCATTTATGCCTATCACTGGAGAGTGCCCAAATGTCTTCGAGGAAATAATAGGATTACCGCTGCATAGAGAGATTAAGTTTCGAATCGACTTAGTGGATGGACTCAGACCCATAGTGATTCCTTTGAGGCGTATGGCACCTAAATAGTAGAAAGAGTTAGAGGTTCAAGTGGATGATCTACTGAAGAAATGATTCATTCGGAGAAGCATATCCAAATGGGGTGGACCTGTTGTATTAGAGACTAAGGCGGATGGTTCATTAAGGCTATGTGCGGATTATTGTAAGCTGAACAAGGTTACGAAGAAGAATAAGTATCCACTTCCATGGATTGACGACTTGTTTGATCAGCTGCACGGTGCAAAGGTTTTTTCTCAGATGGGTTTGGCAAGGAGATTTCACTAATTGAGAGTGGCTAAAGGAAGTATGCCTATTACTGCATTTCGGACACCATCAGGTTTCTATGAGTGGTTGGTGATGCCTTTTGAGTTGATCAACGCTCCGACATACTTTGTGGATTTTATGAATAGAGCCTTCAGAGATCAGTTGAACAAGTCTGTGCTTGTGTTCGTGGATCATTTTGATTTACTACAGAACTGAGGAAGAGCACAAGACACACTTAAGGATTGTGCTTGAGATTTTGAGAAAGCTCAAGTTGAGAGCTAAGTTGTCTAAGTATCACTTCTGGAAGGAAGAAGTGAGATTCTTGGGTCATGTCGTGTCAGGACAAGGAATAACAGTGGATCCCGCAAAGGTGGTAGCGATCCAAGATTGGAACCAGCCCAAGAATGCTATGGATATGAGAATTTTCCTAGAATTGGCAGGATATTACACACGTTCTCTAAAGGACTTTTCAAAGATTGCAGTACCGTTAACCAACTTGACTAAGAAGAATCGGCCTTTCACTTAGGATGCTAGATGTGAGCATGCATTTGTGGTTTTGAAGGAGAGACTGACGAGTGCACCTGTGTTGGTTATTCCAAGTAGGAATGAAGAGACGATGTACACGGATGATTGTGGTACTGGTCTTGAAGCCGTGTCAATGCAGAAAGAGAGAGTTGTCATTTATGCTAGTCGACAATTGAAACCACATGAAAGGAATTATCCAACCCATGACCTGGAATTGGAGGCGATTGTGTTTGGTTTAAAGATGTAGAGGCACTATTTGCTGGGAGAAAGATTTGAGCTACTCACAGACCATAAATCCTTGAAGTATCTTTGCTCGCAGAAGGATCTTAACCTTTGAAAGCAATAGTGGTTAGAGTTTTTAGCCTCTTATCACTTTGATATTTCCTACACTCCAAGGAAAGGTAATGCAATGGCAGATGCACTAAGCAGAAGATATGCTGGATTAGGAGCCATGTTTCTTGAATGGAAACATATGGAGTATATAACTGGATTTGATTTTAGGCCACATTGTGAGCTCGAGCCTGAGATGTTGGCAAGTTTATCGATCAGACCTACTCTCATAGAAAGGATTGATACTAGTTAGAAGCAAGATGATGAGCTTGTAGAACTCATGGCAAAGATTGAGATAGAAGTTGAATATGAAGATTTGATGCAGTACGAGATTGACCGAGATGGTTGGCTTCGTCGGGATAAAAGACTGGTTGTTCCATATGTTGATGTATTACGAGATGAAGTACTAAGGGAATGCCCTTATTCCAGATTGACCATTCATTCTAGTGGTAACAGGATGTATGGAGGCATGAAGAGGACTTTCTACTGGGAAGGTATGAAGAAGGATGTTGGAAAATTCATCCCGAACTGTATGAATTGCTAATTAGTGAAGGTTAAGCAGAAGGAGCCTAGTGGATTGCTACAACCGCTAGATATTCTCGAATGGAAATGGGAACAGATGTCTATGGATTTTATAGATAGATTTCCATAGACTAGAGTAGGATATGGTAATATTTGTGTAGTGGTAGATCGATTAACCAAGAGTGCAAGATTCATACCTGTCAATTCTGTTGAGACTTGGTTTTGATTCATGACACAAAGCTATCACTATGACATACAGATTTGACGAATGCTACGACAGAAAGAGAATATATACTACATGGAGACAACACATCAAAATCAATGCATCAATTATATTATCTTGTTTTTGAGCCTTAGTTCAATTTTGTTAAAATCTCTCCTCGATTAACGTATATATTTGCTTATATATATTTTTAATGATTTATACATATAAGCATGGAATATATATATATATATATAGATATATTATCAAAGTTTTCTTTAAAATCATATATATATATATTAAAAACCTGTGAAAACTGTGCAAATCGCATAGAAATCATCAGGTCAGTCGGCTGACCTGGTAGGTCGGTCGACTGACCTGTTAATTTCTATACAACATGCACAGGTGCACAAATAAAAAAATAAAACGTTTGAATATTCAATCGACTGACCCAGAGGTTCAGTTGACTGAATTTCTACAACAACTACTTTTTGAAAAGACACGACTATTGTGAAGAGTTACAAACCTCTACGAAAAGATTTGGACGCAACATTTCAACCGGAACTCTTGATCAACAGTTGCTGCTTTCTAACGTCTATAAATACATACTCTAACTTGATTCCAAACAACCGAATTTTATTAATTTTCTTATCTAACTCTCTGAAATCTACTTACAATTATACTTTCAATTATTCTACATTAAAGCAATATTATACCTTGCTATTCTTTATAAATTTCAGATATATATATATATATATATTTATACTTGAGGAGAAGATTATAGGAAGGGGTGTACTACAAGTGACAAATTTTTGTTATTAGAACGCACAAAGTCAAAATAATCTTTTGTATTTGTTGAATCCTGTTCTACCGCTCAGGCATGTGAAGTCCTCTTCAGCTGCTGAGGCGAAATCCTGTTCTAATGCTCTGGTCCTTCTTTGGCTGCTCAAGGGTTGTATAGACCCGTTCCTCCGGGTTAAGTGAGGGTTATTGTTTTAGTGAAATTCTAGAAGGAGTCTGGGATTGGACGTAGGACGGAGCTCCAAACCAATATAAAAATCTCTGGTGTCATTTTTATTATACTGCTTTTATATTCTGCACTATTTACTATATAGCTATCATCACTATACTCTGTATTATCATATATCCATATTACACGATCCATAGCACACTTTCAAATTCTACCAGAATGGCATCTAAGTTGCATAATTGTATGTTAAATGGATTGATAGATTCCATGGTGTGCCAAAGATTATTTTAACTAATAGGGAGTCGTTATTTACCATTGTATTCTGGAAGAGCTTACAAGAGATTTTGGGAACCGAGCTACACTTGAGCACAACATATTACCCACAGACGGATGGTCAGACCGAGAGAGTGAATTAGATTTTGAAAGATCTCCTATAATATTGTATTATATATTTTGGAGGATCTTTGGAAAGATCATTTGTATCTGGTAGAGTTTGCATGTAACAACAGTTATCAGTCAAGTATTAGCATGGCACCATGTGAAGCATTATATGGAGGACCTTGTAATTTGCCTTCATGTTGGTGGGAAGCAGGTGAGAAGTCGATATTTGAACCAAAGATGATTAGAGAGACTTCGAAGAAGATAGTAATCATTCGACAACGAATGAATACTGCCTAAGATCGTCAAAAGTGCTATGCAGATATGAGAAGAGGAGATTTGGAATTGTAAGCTAGAGACATCATATTTGTTAAGATTTGTCCTTTGAAGAATGTTGTTCGGTTTGGTAGGAAGGGAAAATTAGCACCTAGTTTTGTTGGACCTTTTCCAATTATTGAGAGAATTGGGAAATTGGCTTATAGAGTAGACCTACCTCCGAATATGGCGAGTGTGTACAATGTTTTTCATATCATCTATCTACAGAAATTTATGCATGACTCGGGTATCATGGTGGCACTGGATTTGGAGAAATAGGGGTTGATCCAAAAGTTTCAAGACCTCATAAGCCGCTTCGAATAATTGGAAATGAGACAAAACAGCTTAGGAGGAAGCTAGTTAAGTTAGTTATGGTGCAATGGAGTGGGGATGATAGCGATTGTACATGGGAGACTGAAGAGAGTATAAAGATGGCCTATCCAGAACTCTTTGAGTGGTAAGACCCATAGGTCGTATCTATTTACACCATTCTATCTTCACTATTAGAACTTCGCATTCTAGGATAGGTTTTGTTTTCTATTGTTTGATTTGGCTGCTTAGTTGGATTGTTAGATGGTTGCTAGTGGCTTGTAGGCAAGTGAAATAACCTAGGTTGCTTATGTCTATTTAGGTATTTCGGGGACAAAATTTCTAAAGGGGGAAGAATATAATGACCTGTATTTTACGTATCAAAGGACCATAAAATAATTTTATTTAACTCATTTATGGTCGTATAGTTCCAATAATTTGGGATATGCTTTCTAGAGATGTTTTACACATCTATGATTTTTTCCGCATTTCTATCTGACCATTTTTCTCCTCGAGTTCTTATATCAGCTATAACTTTTGATAGAAGCTGAATTAGATGCTTTAGCCTATTTTATTGCTTCGGGATGGAAATTTCTCATTCCGTAGAGTGATCATATAAGAAAATCGAATAAGTGGTTAGGAAGTTATAGCAATTTTATGTTTCAAAATCTATCGACCATAAGTGGAAGGGATTAATGGGCTGAATTAGCAATCCCATTAATCTAATCTGGTTTGGCTGTAAATATGAGGTGAGAGAAACCATTTGAAAGTTTTCCTCTCATTTCATATCAGCCCCAAACTCTAAATCCTCTCTAATTTTTCATTCATCTCATTGTATCTCATCTCAAATCATCTTTAATTACAAATTAGAGACTACATCTTTAGCAAGAAGCTTGATTTCATCTTTTGGATTGCATCTTCATCTGATTTTCACTATTCGGATCAGATCTTCATCATATTTCATAGGTTTGGTAGATTTGGTGAGTGGCGATGATCTCTTACTGGTTTATGGTGGATTGTATATTGTAAATAGGTAACTATAAGTTAGAATTGTCAAATCAAGCTACGAGTTGATTAGACTTGGATAATTTCAAATTTAGAAAACCTAGATTAACCTAATTAAATACATAACTGGGATTAGATCACTAGCTAGTGTCATTTGTGTAATGGCCCGTAAATTTCAATAATTAAAATTGGTTAAATTAATAAGATTTTGTAATTAAATTTAGAAAAAAAATAAAAATCTTTAATTTGTAGTAGAGCGAATGTTAGAAATTAAATGTAGCAGTGTAATTAAAATTAACAATTTAAAATGAAATTGCAATTAATTGAAATAATGTGAATTGTCATACTTGGTTTCAAGTTAAATATAAGAAACAAATGGGAATGTTGAATTTGTGAATTATTAATAAAAATAATAACTAGAATGGAATTCAAATTGTTATAATAATGGAAAGTGTAAATTGTTGCATTTAGGTATAAAATTTAGAATAAGTAAATAAAAATAGGCATTTAAATTTACCAATGAAATAATATTGCTCAATAGTAACTGAATGTAAATTTAGGAATAAGGTTAAACCAAGTTGATAAATAATAAATGTAGTGCAATCCCAATTAATTTAAGCAATTGTGAAGTTTTAATTGATTGAAATTAGTAGATTTGGAAAATAGATTTAAAATTATATCGATCGATAGAATAATACGTAATAAATTGTAGATGAAAGGCCAATTAATGATAATAAATGGGAACTTTGATTGTGAGTAATAAAAGCTTATTAATGTGACTAAAAGTTAGCGTAACGATTATTGTATATTGCCTATTTATGTAGCTTGTTAATTTAAAATTGGAAATCAGTTACAATAATTATAATTTAATATTACGTTCATGTTAATTAAGGTAATATTTGTAAATAATGTTAAGGTTATTCATATTGGACAATTTGTTGTATTATAAGGCATGGAAATAAAGTTTTATCAATATATTGGAAAACAATTACATTTAGATGAAAATAAATGTCTCATTAATGTGGGTAAGAACTATAATTGTAAAGTGTAAATGTAATAGGCAACGGAAAAGCATATTCTATTCATAAGTTAATATAAAGGAATGAAACCTATTGAATGAATTAAATTGAGGTTCTAATTTTAACAAAGGTATATTTTTGACAACTTCAATATATTTGAAATGATAGTTAATACAAAGGGAAGTTGGAAATTTGAATATATAAATGGAATGAAATGTGAGACAAGTGTTAACTGCGTTACAAAGTAATAATAGACTCAATTAAAGGGTTGGAATTAAATCTAATTAGTTTAATTCGAATTTATTAGAATTAATTGGATTCAATTTATAATAAATGGATTATTTTAAGTAAACGTAATAAATACTATAATTGGTGAATTAATTTATTTAAATTGATATGGGAATTGGTTTGAAGGGATTATAAATTACTAAAGTAATACAAGATGAGGAAATTTTGAAAATTTAATTTATAATTTCTAAATTTAACGAAATTGTAATTTAACGTTGAAATTGATGATTGACTCAACATTTAAGTGACATCTAAATTTGTATAAATGATTAAGGAATATAAAAGTGATAAAATTTGTTAATTATAGAATTGAAATTTAAAAATTGGATTTAATTAATTAATTATCATTTTATTTAATTAACTAGAAAATAACCATTTTGGCCACTGACTCGGATTTCGATGAAACCAGTTTTATCGGATCCGTAACGGTGAATTATTGTAGGATTTCAAGTTTCGTAGAGATCAGACTTGTCGTTTGATCGTACGGACTCGAAACGCCATCATTGAAATTGAAATCAATTTGAAAAATATTGATTTGAGCATAACTTCTCCATACGATGGAATTTGGACTTGAAACTTGTTCCATCGCGTTTAAAATATTAAAAAATATCTATTTTGATATATGGGTTGACCCAATTTCGTTTCGGAGTCAGAACAGGCTTTTCGGGCTATTTATCGTTCAACGCGTTTATAAATCAGGTCCATCTATTCTATTCCAGCCTTGCCTATATACCTTGTTATAAACCCTAGCCTACCTCTATTTCTCATTTGTCTGTGCGTACAATTCCATCAGCTCCTCCTTTTTTCAATGGATGCAAACCCTAGATCCAATTGCAATTCAAAAATCAAAGTGAAATTTCAGACTCCTCAAAAAAATTCAGAAAAATTATATATCGAAGCTCTCGATGTACGCATCTCAGATCTGCAGTTCGTTTTTGGTTTTGAATCATCGATTTTCCAAAAATCGCAAATCAATTTTAGGCCGTTCACCGCTCGACGATGAACTTCGTTGGATCGGGAAATCCTTTCTGGTTTTTGAAGAGAGGACCGAGGGCACTTCATCCATGCAGTTTATTTGGCGATTCAACGGTCGGATTTTTTGCAAAATTCGACCTAGGGTTTTAATTTGTGGCGGCTGCCGACCATGACTCGATTTGGGGCAGCGACGTTCGTCGCGAGGTGGGGGCACGGCGGCTCGTGGAGGCGGTCGCGAGTATCGATGGTGGTTGCGCCAAACATCGGCAGAAAGCGACGAATTTGCATGGAGAGGGGGCGTGCGTACGTTGATAGCAGTTTTAGTTCTCGCGTTTGCAATTTGGGAGATGATGACGTGTCTTAGAGCTGAGTTGGTTTGTGTTTCATTTTTTTTTTTGATTTCAATTGTTCTAACGCTAATAACTTTCGCATATGACATCCGTTTTACGCGTGGTTTTCTCCGCTAGGTTCGTATTGGAATTCCGGACATTTTAGTACTAGTTTGGACGGATTCCAAGACTGTCAAATTTTTGGGTTTAAATTAGATTTAAATTCAATTTAAATTCAAAAGGTGAGTGTTTTAACCCACTCACAATTTCTAAAATTTCTTTGTTTGTTAAATTTATTTAGGATGTGATTAGAAATTTATTTATGAATGTTTGGCATATTTTTAATCATCATCCCAGTTAAATTGAGTTTTATTGAATTAAATTATTATTTAATTTATTTATTGCATATAAACTGCCAGTTAAATTTTCATTTAATTTATTTTTGAATATAAACTGCTAGTTAATTTCCTGTTATATATTATCAGTTATATATCGATATGGATTGATTGTTTGGATGATGATTGTGATGGATGTATGATTTTATGATGGATGAATGGATGTTGTACTATATATTATTATAAACTGCAAGTTGCTATGCATTTTATTTCGTTCGAGATTGCGGTTTGAAATGATATATAACCATATTTTGTTTTAAATTACGGATTGAAATGATAAATATCTGTATCACTTGACCATATGGTAGAAAATTTTATACAGACACCGTGGTCTATATATAAAAATAATTTGAAATGATTTTCTATGATTTTGTAAAGAAGTATATGGCTTATGAGATAGTGATTTGGATATTTTATAAATATTATTTTATACATAGTTAAATTCTCGGTTTTAAGCTATGTATAAAATTGATTTGAAGTATAAAATAAGAATAATTAAGTTTGATTTTATTAAGATAAAATATGATTAAGCATTTATTTTAGTGACTTAAATGAGAATAAGGTTGGAAGATGAATATGGAATTTATTTGGAATTTAATAAATTTAGAAGTTAAAAGGGTATGATTTTTATAACTTGATTTTGTTAGAGTGATTTAAATGAATATCAAGTTGATTTAATTGAATATATCAAGTTAAATAAATTGAAAGGATATCCAGTTGTTGAAGTTAAAAGTTTTACTTAAATTATATTGGATTTATTAAGTAGACATTTCAAATCTAAATAATAGTAATTAAATTTGATATATATGGAATTTCAAAGAATTAGTTTTAAAATGGTGGAATATTTAAAGCTTTGAATTATATGGAAATTTAAATGGTTTAATTGGAGGTCCAAATTGGTATTTGGAATTTATTTGTGAAATTATAGGAGCTATTTTATTATATAAAGTAATTTAATATTTAAACCATTTAAGTTTTCGAAGTTATATTTCAAAGCTATGGGGTTCAAGGTATATAGATACTATGATTTTAGAAAAAGGATATATTTTGAAATAAAAATAGTATCATATTGATTTGGGTTTTTAAAACAGAAATGATATCGTATTTATATGGTTTTGAAAGGGATATTATATTCTGTTTGAAATATAATTATTTTAAAATGACCGCGGTGTTATAATAATGTTTGGTTGTTGGAGAGACCGGGATCAAAAGTTGTCATACTCTCTGTCAACTCCGAAAACCACTTTAACAACCGTGTACGCGGTGGAGATTCCAGAATGAAGTAGGATGGTGGCGGCGTTTCCTTTGAGGTAAATACGTGGACCCGACTCCCATGAGTTGGCATATGGTGACTAAAATAGGAGCGATTCTCGGGCCAATGAGGTAGCACCTTTAATCGGACACATCCCTTCGATATCATGCTTTGACTTTTGGATTGATTCGGTGGCCACTTTTGATTTTTTATTTGGGGGTGTGGCTCGAGGTGGGCGGTAGCTGTGTCTATGCGTTACCACCAGCCCGGATAGCAATTGGTATATCTACCCTGGCATTGCCTAGTTGTGCCGTGTCACCTCCCCTAGCGCGCCTTATACGATTTTGTTTTGTACCATACCTATGGAGTGCCCTCTGACGGCGCCTAGTACAAAGGAGATTATGGTACTGCATAGACTATGGGAATATAAAAGTGTGTTAAGGGCTATATGGGTAACCCCTTAACGCTATTTTCAGTATATTATACTTTACTTTAGACACTATTATAATAGCGTATATTACTACATAGTAGATAGTTTAACGGATCCTTAGGAGATGTGAATCCCGAGCATCTCTTGAGTTACTACACTCATGTTGACACTAGATAGGAGATGTCAAATCCCGTAAACATCTCTGACGCTGTTTCACTCATATTATTTACTGCTGATTTAATTTACATAAGATCTTTTAGTTCTGACTCGAGTGTTTTGTCTTTTCAATTCGCTCGGGTCAGCCTGAGCATTTCAGGATTTGAAGCCTTTATCTCCGGAGGAAGAAGACGAAGATTTATTATTATATATTTAGTCTTCCACTAATTTCACATTGTTCCACTGCTTATTGATTATTCTCTGGTATGTGTAACTCTGATATTGTATTGTATAAGTAAAGAAAATCAAATGTTTTTGTAAAACAGCTTTATGAACTGTTATTTGATTATTATATTTTATCGTTTCGCTGCAAGATTCTATTTTGTTTTTTCCTCTACTTTTTCTTATTTACCCTATAACAATCCGCCCTTCTGTATGGTTTAAGTCTGACGTGTGTGGTTTATCGTTGATTTAAAGCGTGCAAAAAGGCGGGACGTTACATCTGGTATCAGAGCTAGGTTTATCGATAAACCTTAGCTTTGTGGGGTCTGACTCTTTATTAATAGGGTAGTGATACCCTATGATGAGTCTTTGAGTGTATATATATGAGAGAGCATACTTATTAGTGTTATAAAAAGGTTTTATGATTGTTTTAATTTGTTCCGTTTTGTATTTATAAATTCTAGTTGGTGCATGGGATGCCATGACATTGATAGGGATTTCTAAACACTCTATAGGACAGACCGACACTATATTTGTTTTGAATATTGACGAATGAAATAATTTTGCCTATTATATTTTCTATATATATAAAATAAAATTTTATAAATGACATACATATTTGGTTGCAATATATTGGTTGTTAGGTAATGGAATTTATAAATAATAGTTGAAATAAGATTGAAGATAAAATAAATGAAGATGGGAAATTTAGAACTTAAGTCCCGGGATTTCTAAAAATTTCTTTTGAATGATTTTGAAATATAATAATAATAATAATATTAGAAGTATTTTCTGATATAAACATTTCAATATAATTTGAAAGAATTATTTTAAAGAAACTCTGGAAAGAAATAAGTTGTACTCCCCTCTCTGTCACTGGAAAATAATTTCGATGATGAATGCACGCATCATCAACATTCATTTTCGAGTTTTGAAGTGGGAAGGCCACTATAGTAGTTTACTGCAGATTTGTTTTGATAAACCAAATATAAAATTTTAAATTGTTTTAATTATAATTGGATACATAAATTATAAGTATATGTTTATCTGTTATTTTAAAATGATTTAAAATTTAACCTGGTATTTAGTTCTTAAGTTTCCATTAATTAATAGTTTCAATTATTATAGTGAAATGGAATGTGACTAATTAATAACTGGAACCTTTAATTAAAATAAGAGATTTAATGCTAAGTTAAATAGGATTAAAAGATTTGAAATTGTAACCCATGAAACAAAGGCTATTAGTATTGAACATTATGTTAATTAAAAGAAATGAGATAAACTTGTATAATTTTCAATTACATTCTTTAACATACATATAACTTACCAACTATTAAAAAGTTAAATGTTAAAAGAAAATGAATGGGAAATTTTACAAGTAAAATTTGGAAATAATAAAAGTATTCGATGAAATTCTTTAATAAATAAGAATTTGATGTTGTAATGTTATAAACTTAAGTTATAATTGAAATGTTACTAGGAAGTGAGTATTGTAAGTATAATATTATAAACTTAAGTAAATGAAATAAATGAATGTAATGCAATAAAAGAGGGAAATTTGCAAGAAATAAATGTAAATTAAAAAGATAAATCATTGTATGAAGAAAAGAAATCAAAACAACAAATAGTATGAAATGAAATTAATAAGAATGAACTAAATTTTTGTTTGGATTTGTTATTGTTTTGGTTTATGGTTGTTTGGGTAAGTATACTTTAAAATATTTGGATGTAGGAATAATTTATTTAGTTTCATCTAAGACTGTTAAGTAAATGGTGCGCTTAGTAGTTTATTTTTCATTGTGTACAATTTAAAGTTTTGAACTCGAACAATTATTTGTTTGTTTGATATGAATGGATGATTGATTTGTATTGATTCTATGTGATGGTTGTATGCCTTGTTGTAAGCGATTGTTGTTTGTATTGATTTGTTGTTTATGGTTGAAACAGATTTAAATATTTCATTTTATATAATTATTAATTCTTTTGGATTATATAAGTGAAATACAGGTTATGGAAGCAAATGCTACTGCTTTTGGTTTCATAAAGTAAGCGTAAATTACCCGACAAATAGGTACTTTTTCGGAGTACGGTTTATAGCGTTATTATATTGTTTTCCCCATATTGGGATATATATTATTTTGGAAAGTATATGTTAGATATTGTTATATTTAATATTATATTTTCTCCCGAGCCTCTCCGTACAAAGGAGACTCTGCCAAAATTTTCCATAAATTTTGAACATAGAAAATTATTGAAATGTTTTCCAAACCTTATTAATTTAAGTATAAAAAGACTTAATGGTTATAAATTGGTATATTTTATTCAAATTAATTAATTTTGTAAATTTAATTATTTATAAAGTTAATATTTGATAAGATGTATCGTTTATTTAATTCTTTCTTTTCCCTTTTTGGGGACGAAAAGTTTTGACTGGAGGAGAGTGTAACGGCCTGTAAATTTCAATAATTAAAATTGGTTAAATTAATAAGATTTTGTAATTAAATTTAGAAAAAAATAAAAATCTTTAATTTATAGTGGAGCGAATGTTAGAAATTAAATGTCGTAGTGTAATTAAAATCAACAATTTAAAATGAAATTGCAATTAATTGAAATAATGTGAATTGTCATACTTGGCTTTAAGTTAAATATAAGAAACAAATAGGAATGTTGAATTTTTGAATTATTAATAAAAATAATAACTAGAATGGAATTCAAATTGTTATAATAATGGAAGGTGTAAATTGTTGCATTTGGGTATAAAATTTAGAATAAGTAAATAAAAGTAGGCATTTAAATTTACCAATGAAATAATATTGCTCACTGAACGTAAATTTAGTAATAAGGTTAAACCAAGTTGATAAATAATAAATGTAGTGCAATCCCAATTAATTTAAGCAATTGTGAAGTTTTAATTGATTGAAATTAGTAGATTTGGGAAATAGATTCAAAATTATATCAATTGATAGAATAATACGTAATAAATTGTAGATGAAAGGCCAATTAATGATAATAAATGGAAACTTTGATTGTTAGTAATAAAAGCTCATTAATGTGACTAAAAGTTAGCGTAACGATTATTGTATGTTGCCTATTTATGTAGCTTGTTAATTTAAAATTGGAAATCAGTTACAAGAATTATAATTTAATATTACGTTAATGTTATTAAGATAATATTTGTAAATAATGTTAAGGTTATTCATATTGGAAAATTTGTTGTATTATAAGGTATGGAAATAAAGTTTTATCAATATATTGGAAAACAATTACATTTAGATGAAAACAAATGTCTCATTAATGTGGGTAAGAACTGTAATTGTAAAGTGTAAATGTAATAAGCAATGGAAATGCATATTCTATTCATAAGTTAATATAAAGGAATGAAACCTATTGAATGAATTAAATTGAGGTTCTAATTTTAACAAATGTATATTTTTGACAACTTAAATATATTTGAAATGATAGTTAATACAAAGGGAAGTTGGAAATTTGAATATATAAATGGAATGAAATGTGAGACAAGTGTTAACTGCGTTACAAAGTAATAATAGACTCAATTAAAGGGTTGGAATTGAATCTAATCAGTTTAATTGGAATTTATTAGGATTAATTGGATTCAATTTACAATAAAGGGATTGTTTTAAGTAAACGAAATAAATACTATAATTGGTGAATTAATTTACTTTAAATTGATATGGGAATTGGTTTTAAGGAATTATAATTTACTAAAGTAATACAAGATGAGGAAATTTTGAAAATTTAATTTATAATTTCTAAATTTAACGAAATTGTAATTTAACACTGAAATTGATGATTGAATCAACATTTAAGTGACATCTAAATTTGTATAAATGATTAAGGAATATAAAAGTGATAAAATTTGTTAATTATAGAATTGAAATTTAAAAAATAGATTTAATTAATCAATTATTAGTTATTTAATTAACTAGAAAATAGCCATTTTGGCCACTGACTCGGATTTCGATGAAACCAGTTTCATCGGATCCGTAACGGTGAACTATTGTAGGATTTCAAGTTACGAAGTGATCGGACTTATCGTTTGATCGTACGGACTCTAAAACTCCTTGAAATCATTGAAATTGAAATCAATTTGAAAAATATTGATTTGAGCATAACTTCTTCACACGATGGAATTTGGACTTGAAACTTGTTCCATCACGTTTGAACTATTTAAAAATATATATTTTGATATATGAGTTGACCCATTTTCGTTCTGGAGTCAGAACGGGCTTTTCGGGCCATTCATCGTTCAACGCGTTTATAAATCAGGTCTATCTATTCTGTTTCAACCTTTCCTATATATACTTTGTTATAAACCCTAGCCTACCTCTATTTCTCATTTATCTGTGCGTACAATTCCATCAGCTCCTCCTCTTTCCAATGGATGCAAACCCTAGATCCAATTGCAATTCAAAAATCAAAGTGAAATTTCAAACTCCTCCAAAAAATTCAGAAAAATTATATATCGAAGCTCTCGATGTACGCATCTCGGATCTGCAGTTCATTTTTGGTTTTGAATCATCGATTTCCAGAAATCGCAAATCAATTTTCGGCCGTTCATCGCTCGACGATGAACTTCGTCGGATCGAGAAATCCCTTCTGGGTTTTGAAGAGAGGACCGAGGGGACTTCATCCATGCAGTTTATTTGGCGATTCAACGGTCGGATTTTTCGCGAAATTCGAACTAGGGTTTTAATTTGTGGCGGCTGCTGACCGTAACTCGATTTGGGGCAGCGACATTCGTCGCGAGGTGGGGGCACGGTGGCTCGTGGAGGCGGTCGCGAGTATCGATGGTGGTTGCACCAAACATCGGCAGGAAGCGACGGCTATGCGTGGAGAGGGGGCGCGCATACGTTGATTACAGTTTAGGTTCTCGTGTTTGCAATTTGGGAGATGATGACGTGTCTTAGAGCTGAGTTGGTTTGTGTTCCATTTATTTATTTTATTTTGATTTCAATTGTTCTAACGCTAATAACTTTCGCATTTGACTTATGTTTTACGCGCGGTTTTCTCCACTAGGTTCGTATTGGAATTCCGGACATTTTGGCATTGGTTTGGATGGATTCCAAGGCTGTCAAATTTTTGGGTTTAAATTGGATTTAAATTCAATTTAAATTCAAAAGATGAGTGTTTTAACCCACTCACAATTTCTAAAATTTCTTATGTTTGTTAAATTTAATTAGGATGTGATTAGAAATTTATGTATGACTATTTGGCGTATTTTTAATCATCATCCCAGTTAAATTAAATTTTATTGAATTAAACTGTTATTTAATTTATTTATTGCATATAAACCACCAGTTAAAATTTCATTTAGTTTATTTTTGAATATGAACTGCCAGTTAATTTCCTGTTATATATTATCAGTTATATATTGATGTGGATTGATTGTTTGGATGATGATTGTGATGAATGTATGATTTTATGATGGATGAATGGATGTTGTATTATATATTATTATAAACTGCCAGTTACTATGCATTTTATTTCATTCGGGATTGCAGTTTGAAATGATATATAACCGTATTTTGTTTTAAATTACGGATTGAAATGATAAATATCCGTATCACTTGACCATAGGGTAGAAAATTTTATACAGACACCGTGGTCTATATATAAAAATAATTTGAAATGATTTTCTATGATTTTGCAAAGAAATATATGGTTTATGAGATAGTGATTTGGATATTTTATAAATACCATTTTATATATAATTAAATTCCAGGTTTTAAGCTATGTATAAAATTGATTTGAAGTATAAAAGAAGAATAATTAAGTTTGATTTTATTAAGATAAAATATGATTAAGCATTTATTTTAATGACTTAAATGAGAATAAGGTTGGAAGATGAATATGGAATTTATTTGGAATTTAATAAATTTAGAAGTTAAAAGGGTATGATTTTTATAACTTGATTTTGTTAGAGTGATTTAAATGAATATCAAGTTAATTTAAATGAATATATCAAGTTAAATGAATTGAAAGGATATCCAATTATTGAAGTTAAAAGTTTTACTTAAATTATATTGGATTTATTAAGTAGACATTTCAAATCTAAATAATAGTAATTAAATTCGATATATATGGAATTTCAAATAATTAGTTTTGAAATGGTTGAATATTTAAAGCTTTGAATTATATGGAAATTTAAATGGTTTAGTTGGAGATTCAAATCGGTATTTGGAATTTATTTGTGAAATTAAAGGAGCTATTTTATTATATAATGTAATTTAATATTTAAACCATTTAAGTATTCAAAGTTATATTTCAAAGCTATGGGGTTCAAGGTATATAGATTTGAAAGTACTATGATTTTGGAAAAAGGATATATTTTGAAATAAAAATAGTATCATATTGATTTGGGTTTTTAAAACAGAAATGATATCGTATTTATATGGTTTTGAAAGGGATATTATATTCTGTTTGAAGTATAATTATTTTAAAATGACCGGGTGTTATAATAACGTTTGGTTGTTGAAGAGACCGGGATCGGAAGTTGTCATACTCTCTGCCAACTCTGAAAACCACTTTAACAACCGTGTACGCGGTGGAGATTCCAGAATGAAGTAGGATGGTGGCGGCGTTTCCTTTAAGGTAAATACGTGGACCCGACTCCCATGAGTTGGCATAAGGTGGCTAAAACAGGAGCGATTCTCGGGCCAATGAGGTAGCACCTTTGATCGGACACATACCTTTGATATTATACTTTGACTTTTGGATTGATTCGGTGGCCACTTTTGATTTTTTTATTTGGGGGTGTGGCTCGAGGTGGGCGATAGCTGTGGCTATGTGTTACCACTAGCCCGGCTAGCAATTGGTATATCTACCCTGGCATTGCCTAGTTGTGCCGTGTCACCTCGCCTAGCGCGCCTTATACGATTTTGTTTTGTACCATACCTATGGAGTGCCCTCTGACGACGCCCAGTACAGGGAAGATTAGGGAACTGTATAGACTATGGGAATATAAATGTGTGTTAAGGGCTATATCGGTAACCCCTTGACGCTATTTTTAGTATATTATACTTTACTTTAGACACTATTATAATAGCGTATATTACTATATAGTAGATAGTTTAACGGATCCTTAGGAGATGTGAATCCTGAGCATCTCTTGAGTTACTGCACTCACGTTGACACTAGATAGGAGATGTCAAATCCTGTAAACATCTCTGACGTCGTTCCACTCATATTATTTACTGTTGATTTAACTTACATAAGATCTTTTAGTTCTGACTCGAGTGTTTTGTCTTTTCAATTCGCTCGGGTCAGCCTGAGCATTTCAGGATTTGAAGCCTTTATCTCTAGAGGACGAAGACGAAGATTTATTATTATATATTATAGTATTCCACTACTTTTACATTGTTCCACTGCATTATTATTGATTATTCTCTGGTAGGTGTAACTCTGATATTGTATTGTATAAGTAAAGAAAATCAAATGTTTTTGTAAAACAGCTTCATGAACTGTTATTGATTATTATATTTTATCGTTTCGCTGCAAGATTCTGTGTTTTTTTTTCTTTCTCTACTTTTTCTTATTTACCCCATAATAATCTGCCCTTCTGTATGGTTTAAGTCTGATGTCTGTGGTTTATCGTCGATTTAAAGCATGCAAAAAGGCGGGACATTACAATTTGTGTACATTTGGCTACGAAATTCTACGTGTTAGATTAGATCTATGCTAGAATTGTGATGGTAGATTGAATTGGATAATTTATATGTTTATATTGGATATAATTAGATGGTTTGCTGTGTTTGATTCGCTGTTATGTTTGAATTGTTTACAATGCTTGATTTGTTTGCTAGGTTGTGCATGTTCTAGGACTTAGATTGATGATCAGAGCATATTAGAAGCAAAGTTCGTTGGAATTGCACGAAACTTGGAGGATAGGCTCAGGAGCATGACGGGATGAATCCTGAATATTTCACTTCATTTGGGGATAAGTATTGGATCGGCACCGATCCAAGTAGTTGGATTGGCGCCAATCCAAATTACTCACTCCAAATGGCGTAAGATCCACAGGGGAGCTAGAGCATGGTTTCTATAATTGCTCTATGAAGTTGGATTGGAGGATAGGATAAGTGTTAAGGATTGAATTGATCATCTTCGTTGGATCGGCTATGGTGCATAGAAGAGAAGATCTAAAGGCAAAGAGGGATAATTGATGGTCTATGGCATCTAAAGGGAGTGCACTAGAGGATGCAAGAAAAACGGGGCCAAAACCGACTATGTATTTGGATTGGCGTCGATCAAATTGGATCGGATCGGTACCAATCCAAATAGAGGGCTTTGTTGTTTGTAGGATCCCGAGGAAAAGTTTTGGGTCGTATAGGATCATGGTGGAAGTTGTGGCTCGTTGGCTGCTTCTATGGTTTGGAAGTCATAGCATGATAAATTTTCGGCTCTTCAGTCGGGGGCTCGGATAAAGTGTATGATCGAAGGAGTTGATAGATAGCTCGGGATGGAACAAGGCCGTGGATTGTGTTGAGTGGAAGACTCGTGCCCGAAAATGGATTGGAGTTGTGAAAGCTCTGAAAATTTGGGAGTGCCAAGGAATCGTTGACAACTCAGAGTGTTTTGATTGTGTTTATGCAGTGGTACTATATGCGGAGGCACCCGAGCGCTGGTAGCGCCGGTCATATAACCTCGACTGCTCTGAGAGGGTCTAGTGTCAGATAGTATGGAGGTACTGTAAGAGACAACCATGTAGGGTTTCGGACCTGAAAGTATGGGGGAACACAATCGAGAACCGAGATTTCCACATGAGTTATCATATATTCAAGGCTTTAGAAGATGATAGCTAGGTTTTGGTTGATGGGTGCTATAGTTGTTATGGTTGCTATTTCGCTTTGGTAGGATGTCATCTATAGGAGTTTCCGCTGTCTGTTTCTATGTACACTGAGGGATGCAGTGAGGAAACGTTATACTGAGATATTATGACATTTGTACCATAACTCATGATTTAGTGAAGATGTTGTTTTCATATTTTATGACTCACTATACTCTATTGTATATTTTCTATATTATATTTTATCCATGCGTTGTGAGAAATGCAACAAGATTTTTGCTTTAAATTTCTACTCCTGATGATCGTCCCATATCAGCTTGGCACGTATACAACGCTCTTTTAGGTCATTGATATGCAGGTGGTATGGGGCGGTATTCACAATATCAAAAAAGGATGAGTTGAGCCAATCCGTCACACCATTAGCTAAGCTGATGTGTGAATATTAATAGTTGAATTGTTCAGTTGTTAATTGCTGATCGAATTCATGCTTGTGAGTCGCATGATTGAATTCATCCAGTCTTTGAAACACCACCCGATTTTGGTAGTTTATAATATTTATAAATTAATTAATATTTATGAAGTATTAAATATTGTAGTATTTTATGTTTGGTGTGTATTTAGTAAATGGAGTCGTCTCTAGAAATATTTTGGGTGTTAATATTAATTAATGTGGATAAGTTATATATGTATATATTAATGTACGATATCAATGTACATTTAATTTGGATTTAAATTTAATTGATTGCAATTGGGTTTTGTAGTTTATTTCTGCATTAAGGGACCAATAAGGGGTCAGCCATATGAGAATAAAAAGGTGATCTTAGGAGTTGATCTAGCAAGGGAGAACAGTGGAAGATATTTTCCATTTGTTCCTCTTTGTAACCAATTCAAACATAAATATTTTTGGTTCCTTCTTGCTCCCATCCTTAGCCTCTGTTTACATCTACCCTCCCTCATCATAGTCGATCTCCATTCAGCCCTCCATTCGGCCTTAAAAAAATAATCAAACAACTCAATTCAAGTGGCTGCACGCCAAAACCAATAACTTTTGGGCAAAGGATCTAAGAGATCTATGAGACTTCAAAAATCGACTACATCTTAATCAACTAGATTCTAACTTACATATCTATTATTATTATATGCTATTTAGAATCATTTTTATATACATTGCTTGCCGTGCTTTAGTTATAATTCAATATATTAACCTTATAGTAAGTTAAATGCATTTATCCATTTTGACGTAATAATATATAAATAAAATATAAATATTTTTTATTTAGGCCATATAACTGTTCTAAAGTGTGTAAATGTAACGATCCAGAATTTTAGTCATTTGAAATTCGTATATTTAGTTGATTTTAAATATTCACAAGTTAATTTATAAGCCGAATAACTTATATTTCGAATATCTTGATTTAATTAAATTGCTAATTTAATATTTGAAATTGCAGAAATAAGTGAAATTTGAATTTAATGTGATTAAAAATGATTTATAAAGTTGAATTAAATTCTATTTGAATTATAATGATGTTAGAGAACTTTTAAAATTGATTTAAAAGTTAAATCGTAGAAATTTTATATTTTAATATTTAATTAATGTGTAAAAATAGCCATTTTTCAAAAAATCTCAGATTTCGACGAAACTAGTTTCATTGGATCCATATTGTTATATTATTGTAGGATTTTAAATTTCGTGTCAATCGAATTTACGGTTTAGTCGTGGCAAGCTAAAACACGTAGAAATTTGTTTAAGTAAAATTTAAATTTAAATAAGTCAATTGGAAAACCTATTTTCCAAATATGATCGAATTGGCTCTCGATATATATTCCATTATGTTCGGAATAGGGGTAAAACATTATAACGCTAGGTAGCACGCTTCGATTAGAGTTCGAAAATTTTTCGGATGAATAGTGCACGAGAATTTTATATATAAGGACTTCATATTCTTTTTTTTTTTCACAAACCCTAATCTCAAAGCCTTAGCCGTCATTTTTGAATGGCCGATATCTTTCAGTTATTCCTCCTCAATTATCACTCAATCCGTAAACAATTACGTAAAATGTTTAACCACAAAGTGATAGAGCTAGTCGAGATCTTTCAATCCATACGATGATGATCGTGTGAAGTCAATCGACATGGCGGCAAAATGGCGATGAACACTCAACGTTCAATCACAATTTTCGAGTGAAGTACGTAGCTAAGTTCGCCGGCATTCATGCCGATGGTGAATCTCGCGTGGGCGCGTTCGCTTGTAGGGTCTTATCGTCGAATATACGAGCGATGGTGGTGTGGCGAATGGAGGAAGCAAACGAGCTAGATGGGTTTAGTCGCATGAATGCAACGATGGGAAAGAAGCAATGATCGGCGGCCTTGATGTGAAGAAGCAAAATCAACAGCCCAGATTGATTAAAGGTTTAAAATAAAAATTGAAATTGGTATATATATTAATTCGTACAAACTTTAAAACATCGTTACTTCTTCATACGAGTTTCGATTTTGATGAAACAAGTTGCGTTGGGTTCATATTAATAAGCACTACATTTTAGAGCTGGTTTGGAGTTGATTGGTGCTAGTGTAAATTTTGGGTAAAATTAAATGGCTGTTTAATTTTATTCACAATAAAACACTGCAACTGCTATTGGAACTAATGTGAGTACAACTTACTCTTTCTGACTTATTGATATTTTTATATAAGTGGGAATAAAATTTATTTATAATGATTGTTTGGATGATATATGATATATTATCTTTTGATTGGTATTTGGATATATTCCTGCCTATTGGAGCAGATGAGACTCTATACGTTCCGGTGTATGAGCGGATGACCATTTGTACGCATGCCTGTCGAAGCGGACATTGTATATATATTACTAATATGTATATTTGTCGTAGGTGACAGGTTGGAGGGATCCAACTAGATTCCTCTCCAGTATTGATTTTATTTATAAATATGGTGATATATGCTGTTATCATGTGATGTATGATGTTTGGATGCCGCGATTGATGCATTTAGTGTTGTTGCAACCTTGAGGGCCTATTTTTGGTAATAAAAATGTTAAAGTGACGATTTCAAATTAAAAGGATATTCAAGTGATTTGAAATATATATTTTTGAATGGTTAAGGAGTGAATTTATTTTAAATAAATAAATGTTATAGTTTTATGTTATAAAAATTATGATTTTTATGAAATATAATCAGAATGTGATTTTTGAAATATGAAGTGAACTATTTGGTAAAATAGTTAAATTAATAAATTTTGAATTATTATAAATGGTTTATATATAAGATTTGTAAAATTGAATTTTTATAAATAAAAATAATGGAATTATAAAGGAATTTTGTAAATGTTAAAATGAAGTTATAAATGAATCTTATAAGTGAATAAGATTTACGAATTATGAAGTTATAAAATGAATGGATTTTTGTAAATAAGAGATTTATAAGTAAATTAACTTATAATTTGGATTTTGGCATATAAAGGAGATAAATAGAATTTGTTAGTAAAGGGAATTTATAACTTGAAGTTTTTATAAATACAAATGGCATTTATAAACATTGTTTTATAAATCCGAAATCGATTGAGTTTGATAAGTAATTATGAAAGATTATTAAAGAGATTATATTCATGATTTTGGACAGTGAATTATACTTTTAAATTTAATGTGCGATAGTAATGAATTTGGTTAGAGAATTATATCCACGATTTTGGACAGTGAATTATCTTTTAATTTGAATATGCGATAGTAATGAATTTGATTAGGGAATTATATCCACGATTTTGGACAGTGAATAATCCTTTAATAAATGTGTAGAAGTATTGGATTTGGATAGGAGAATTATATTCACAATTTTGGACAGTGAATAATATATTAAATAAAATGGATATTTTTGGAAAGTGATACTTTAAATGAAGTTAAATGATTTAAAGATGTTTTAAAATGTGTTAAGTATCGAAACCATAGATTTTGGCTATTAGAATGTTGTTTGTGCAATAGACACTATTATAATATAAGATGATTGGATATGAAATGTTTTAGTTGTCGTAGGGTAAAAACATGTCCATGTTTATGTGTGGACGTGTCTTATGAGATAATATTGTTTTGATAAAGGAAAAGTTTTGTAATTTGATAAATTCAGTTGAATGTATTTCTCACGCTGGTTTACCAGACTGATCCAAGCGTTCTTCCATTTCAATGCTCGGGTCAGACCGAGTATATTTACAGGTTCAGATTTGGTGCTTTTGGAGCTTCAGCAGGAGAGCTGGAGATCTTCATTTTCATATACACGTATCTGTTTTGATTATTTGCCGCTTAGTTCTTGTTTATATTATCGGTAATTGTAAGGACATGTTATTATAACTATTTAGGCCGATAACTAGTGATTGATTATTGAACTCTGATTTATGTACGTGTATATACAGTTTCTGTTTTGTAAAGATCATTGATAGGATATTATATGTTTTCCCCTACAATGTGAGATCCCGTATTGCTCTGTTTGGTTCTATCTTCTCTCTTTCTTCTCTTCTCTTCTTCTCTCTTCTTTTCTTTCTCCGTCTTTCCATCAGTCTGTGCTTTTTGGGTCGGACATGTGTGGTTTATTATCGATTCAATGAGGATAGATTTACGGGCCGCCACAGTTAAATAATTTTGTGGATTTGAAATATATTTTCTACTACTTTTAAATTATTAATTATCAATAAGAATATGTATGTTAAATTATAATACACATTTACATCAAATTCGGATTAAAATAATATGTGTGACATTTAAAATTAAATTGCTCCCTGCATTTAAAAAAGATTAAGCCAAGAGATATTATATATATTTTATAATTTAATTAAAATGGTACTTTTAGATTATATGTTAGTATGTATATTATTTATTTATTAAATTACTTCAGGCATTTTATAAAAAAAATTGCTAAAGTGTATGCACACACGTAATTTTCTTTATCAAGAAATATTTGTGTTTGGTGTGGGAGGAGAGGAATGTTAGGTGTTTTGATAACAAGGGGAGTAGTTTTGCATGTTTGTGGACTAGACTTATGCAATCAATTGAGCTGGGGAGGAGATCAAGTAAGCATGATTTCTCTTCTCTTCATGTTCAGTGGTAGGCCTGTGCTGTTGACGTCTTCTGTGTTTTGTCTTTGTTTCCTTGTTTTTGGTAGTTTTTCTTAGTCTCTTAAGTGTTGTCCCAATGTTTTCTTTTTCGTGTTTGTTTTGTTTTTTCCTGGGTATGAGCTTGTTCATATCCAGTTTGTTTTTCCATATGTTTTGAATAAACTAGTACGGGCCCAGTCAATCCTGCTTGCCTTGCAAAATTTTTTTTTAATATGTATTGTAAATTTAATTAAAAAATTCTTTTCTGTCGCATTATTTCAATATATTTATTTTATAATAATATTACTTAGTCAAATATAAGATATTTTATAGCTTTGAATTAATACCATATATCTAAATTTGAATTTGAATTTTTGTTTACCAAGTCAAAATTAGATTTTTATTTAAAATTTGAAAATCTTGACACTGTAAAATTATACATGATATTTTATAAAATTATATTTATTATTTTATTAATTTAAAATTATATATATACATATTATAAACTTGTATTTATATCAAACAATTAATCATGGCAATTTATATGTATGTACAAACACATATGGTAGATATAAATCTCATTATCTACAGATGTATATATTTGACCATGCTTTTAATTGTCTGATGTTATAGAAATGACACATATATCATCCCAGATACACACACACGTATATCAATACATTCGTAAGTATACACATACTATATTTAAGTATACATATTAATTAAATAAAGTGAAACAATAATAAAGTACTATTTTATGAAAAATAACCGGACTGGATCTAATATTAAATATTAGAGTTCATATGGCCTTTAAGATCTAATTAGGGATTTTTTTTGCAATTTACCCATTTTAACTGTTGCCAAATGGACCGGATCCAGCAACTACCAAAGACATACTTCTAATAGCTTTTCCCTTCGTATGGTTGATAGCTACTTCCTTCGTGTTTGGATGATCAATGACTAGAAATTTTTGTATAACATCAGCATTTATGAAATATTTATACATTTAGTGCACATATTGGTGTAACATACTTAATTGTAAATATATAACATTACATAAAATATAATGTTTTTGTTAATTTTTTCTATGGCTAAGCGATTTGATATTGTATTTATTTAGCTATGAACCATATATCAGATTTCTCACGATAACCAAATATGTTTACACTTCTTTTTTCATAATTCAAAAAATGGATTGTAGAATTTTCATTAATGAGTACACTCTATTTTTACAAATGTTATTTCATTAATTTGAAATAAAGTGTAGAATTTCACAAACAAGTGCACTTTACTTTTAGAACTTACAATTTGAATCCTACTCAGATCAACGATTCATGATTTGGATCCCATTTCGATTCAAATTTTGAACTTTACGATTTAAGATTTGAATCTCATATTGAAATCATTGCATTAAACTATTGAAAATTTAGTGGTCTGAGTAAAAATCAAATTTAATAAAGAAAAAGATGAATTTGTGTTTTTTCTCTAACCCGTAACCATTAATTTTCTTCCATGATAACAATAATTTATTCTATCTTATAGTGACCATTAACTTGTAGTAATGAACATGCAGAAAAAGTATAAAGTTAGGCACGCAAAAGGAAAATTGGAAATAAAAACAAACTTGAGAAAAAATTAGTAAAATAAAACTCATCCTTCGTACAAATAGACATGACAAAGCCATGCATAAATTATTAATCTACAACCATGGTTGAAACAAAGTGCTTAAAGCAAATCAAATAAATCAAGCATACCCTTATACATCTGTTTGAAACAAAAATAGAAATCTCAGTGTTCTACAATCAGACAAATAATCCAGCTTCTCAACAAAATGGGTTTTTACAAAGAAATTGATGAATCAGGTAACTATTTTTCAAATAATGTTATGTTTAGTCGTGGCTTGGGTTTAGAAAAATGAAAACTAATGCATTAGAGGCAACGTTCTTTTCTGTGAATGTGAACTTTCTAAAGGAGAATACTACTTTACACATAAAATTTTGTATGGGATCAATCAGAAGAAACTAAAAAACCGATTTGTCAAGTCACCCTTGATATCAACCGCTAATATATAGATCCGTGAATTTCTAGTGCTGCTGTGACTAATAAAAGAGTGTGGCTTAAAGAAAAAAAATAAAAGAAGATATTAGGAGAAAATATGATATTCTAGGGTGAGACTAAGACTATTTTTTGACAATAAATATTTCAATCAACATAGTTTTATTAAAAATAGTCTTGCATTTTTGGGCGATTCTATCCATATACCGTATTTTGTTTTACACACACTCAAATTTAACATAAAACATTGTACGTCTTTTTTACTTTACATATACCTTGAATTTTACTTTACATACACCTTGAAATTTTAAATTATATCTTTCGATAGCTTTTAGTTTTTACAATTTTGTTTATCTTCCCTTTTAGAATTCACATACAAAGTTTAAAGAAAATTGCGCTAGTATCACAACCATGAGGAAAAGATATATTCTTATTGGGACAATTATGAGAAATAGATAAAATCCTAGTAGGCTCTCTATGCGGTTCTTTTATGTACCGTGTACCAAAGTTGTGTTCGTTGCGAATTCAAACATATCCTCTCCTACCATAGGAAAAAGGAAAAAAACAATTTTTCCCTCTTTTAAAGATTGTATTCCAAAATCATAATCGTCTTCTATTTCTGCTCCAAAATCATAATCTTCTTTTGATTCTAACCCTAAATCAATCTCTTCTTCCCTAATTGTTACTGCTAGAGGGTAAGAGTTTGATTTACTATATTTTATTGGGTTAAATAGGGTTTGGGTGTTTCAAGCGTAAAAAGTAAAATAATTAGAACGTATTGTTTACAACTACTGTAAATAAGGGTATTTCTATCTTCGGTTTCTTTTATGAAAAACCCAGTGTATGTAAAGCATGTTTCGACGTATAAATACAATTAGCCTATGTTTTTGAATACAAAAGAAGTCATGTTCTAGATTTGAACCTTTGGACTATTATGGTAATGGTACATCACCACATTAATACCGACCAATTAGTAATCAATATTGAACTACACCATTATACCAATGTTATTTGTATGGTGATGGCTGATAATGTAATGGTAAAGAAACGTCAAAATTAGTGGTAATGGTAAATTTACCAGTCGTATTAATTTTGTATGTGGTTACTTTAATTAATTTTAACCACATACACTTTTGTAGGTATATAGATTTTTAAGAAGATGTTTGTAGTGGTATTTAAGCCGGCGTTTCTTTTTTAGTTTAGTTACGTTCAAAGTCTAAAATTTATGAAGCTATCATTTCATATTACTATAAATAATTTATATTTAATGATAAAAAAATCTATATTAACTAAAGTAAATTAATATGCTGATATAAGTATCAATAGAGTTAGAATCAGAAGGGAAAAAATAACTTTATATCATTATCAAAATTTCAATGTAATAAAAATTTAATAGTTGATGTATTGGTAAATTTACCATTTTCAATCAATAGTTTACCAATTTATTAGTATCGTATTAACTAATAAATTAGCTAACCTCAAAACTAGACTAATGGTTGTATTAACAAAAGATTACATGCTAACGCTAGACTTAAAATGTAAAAGAAGCAGTTAAAGCTAACAAATAATGTAAATGACACAAGATGAAGAGAGGCTCAACAAAGATTTTCCTACATCCACTATAAAGTTTTCTTACTATGTATTTCTCATACAATTACAATGAATTACAAGAAAATAATATGAAAATTAGTACTTAGTTCGCAATGATTCTAAACTTAAGAGTTTTAAAAGGATTTACTCGTTGGAAATGAGTATTCCGAGCATAAAAAGCAACGTTTCATCCAGACTTCAACCCCTTAGATGCAAGGGTATATAGTAGTTGAGATGGATGGTTGACGATTGAGATTGCATAGTAAAATAGACAGGAAGCATGTTTTACTGTTAATAGTCCTATAGGCTGATGGGGGATAGCTGTAAATGTGGAAGGGAACGTATGGCTAAGAAGCACGTTAGCCATCACTCTGTCCCAGACGCGCACTTTGCATTTAATGTGCATTTAATGATGGCGGCATGCTACAGGAGTATAGGAATGCTCTTAGTAGGTCTATTATATTATTTAGTACGATTATGACTTGTCATTTTCTTTTTCACACCTATGTGGTATGGTGGACAAATAGCTTCTATCGGGTCATGTGGGTCGCTCGCTTATTGCTGAAGCTTGCCGAGGAAAGTTGAATGTGATAAGGACTAAGTTGTAAAGAATGTGTCACGCCGGCTATAGGATAACGAGAGGGACTACATAGGACCAGTCGAAGGTGGGCTATGATGAAGTCGGGCTAAATATAGGTCATGCTTAAAGCGGGCCTTGTCTGATAAGTTGGTTGTTTAAGCTGTCTTGATTTAAACAGGCTGGCAATAGACCTGGAGGGTTGTTGAGTAAATGGGTTGGCTTGGGACCAGACCGAGCTAGACCGGCATGGACTTACTGGGCTTAGCTGTACTAGGCCAGTGTGGGTTAGGCCGGGCCATACTTAATCGGCTTACTAATTATACTTGCGAGAAATTTGAACAACATTTTACCCCTAAGCCCATCTCTACGAACAAGGGCAGACTTTTCAAGTTGCAAAGATCCGTCGACTGGTTCTTCAACTATGCATTTAATATGTGCTATACATGGATCTTTGTCATTGGCTGGGAAGGTTCACTTTTTCGAGACATGGTAGGGGTCTCACATTTCCAATGTGTATGAAGTGATAAGGGAACTAATTACACCTAGACGACCGACGTTAATAACTCTTTGAATCCAACTGCCGAGATTGATGAGGTTGTTATTATAAACATACTTTGTCTCCTTCCCATTCATTCTTTATCGAAGCATATAGCAAACCATTAAAACACTTTAAAACCTCCAAAAATAACCTCGACTGTACAAGCCTTCATGAATAATAAGTAAACACTCCTTCTCCTTCTTCTCGGCTGTAAACACCATGATCATAAAAAAGCTTCAAGCTTTTGAAGTTTTTATTTTTTGCCACTTTTTATATACCCTTCCTTTGTCGCTATGTCTTTTGCTTGATAATATTGTTTTTGTTATGTAACACATGGTCAGAGTCCACACTTTTTTGGCCATCTTTGGACGTTGATTGACCACCGCTATCATTTCAGTGGTGGTTGATCAACCTTGGCAAACTCGAGAGTAGGCCTATGATTTTAAGTAGGAATATTGGTGAGAATTTAGTAATGGGCAATGGATTAAGCCCAATCTTAAAGCCATGGACTTAAGTAAATAAGATGAACAATAACTAGGGGTCGTAAGGCCTGTTGCTTAGCTTAGGATTTTGAATTATGAACCATTCTTCATGGGCTGCTTGTCCCGGGAATGCCATAGAGAAGATCATCAAGCTTCCACCTCTGGATGTTGCCAGGAAAAGATGACAGGGCTTTGTCAAACTTAGGTGTTTATGTCTCAAATGGCCACCTTAAATCCTCTAAACTAGAAGATGGGAAAATATACATGGCTAAGAAGTTGGTCGATCACGAATGTAATGCCAGGATGGTAAGATATCCCACTCGGGTCAGACCGAGTATTACAGATTTTCAGGTAATGATGTTCTAGAGCTCAGGAAGCGAGCTGGATGGCAGGAATGTATGGAGTGTATTCCAATGTGATATATTGTCTGTATTTCTAGGACAAGTTATTTTAATTGCCCAGTGATTATGAAATATTGTAACTCTGATGTATTAAAATGTAACTGACTGATTCAGCTATTCTTTGTGTAAAGAATATGTAATGACCCACAAATCCGTACCCCTTGAGTCAACACCATTCTATATAAATCAACTCAAGATGAACGAAAATACGAACTATTTGGGTTAAAGAAGAAGAGATAGAAGAAGAAAATAGAAAACAACATCAGAATCTAACCATCGCAGCGGAATAAAATATAATAGATAATCACATATATTTACACCAAAAACAAATACTATATCTGTTTATACATACATCATCAGAGTATACATAATCACACAGCTAGACAGTAATCATAATCTGTCCTAACAATCTGAATACACAGCGGAATATGTAACACAAATACGGAAGTACGTATCGCCATCCAGCTCGTCTCCTGCTTCACAGCATTCTTCCCAGTATCCTATAATACTCGGTCTGACCCGAGCATTATAGTTAAATAATACCCAAGTCAGTCTGGAATACCAGCGTGAGAAAACCACACCCAAATTGATTATTAAATTTTCTAAAATGCTTTTGAAAACAAAAGCATCTCGTAAGACCACGCCACAAATAAACATGTCGGGTTTTTACCTTACGATAGCTAAAACACTTTTTATTAAAATCCTCTAATACTATAATAGGGTCTATACACAAATACTTATTAAAATAGCTGAAATTGTTACATGATTAAATTCCAGCTACTAGACACAACGTGGGTAATACAAACAAAAACCGTAAAAGGCACGTAGGGAGAATGGATTTCCAACTAATGACTAGGCACTGGGGTACCACCTGTCACGGTACCTGAGACGACCCGACTTTCTACTCCCAGAAAATCGCGTCATCTTGAAGAAAGAAAGGGATAGAAAAGAGAAAGAAAGAGAAAGAAGAACACAAACAACATCAGAGAACTCGCAGCGGAACGAATAAAATATAATAATTAACATAAAATATTACATAGTATCTCATTACATCAGAGTACACAACTTAAACAACAGAGATTAGACAGTTATAAACATCTGTCTAATTATACAACTCAAGAACAACAGACACAACATACACAGCGGAATCAATATATATAACTACACGTCGAAGCCTCCTGCTCCATAACTCCTCCCGAATTCGTCAAGCTAACCTGATCACTTGACTACTCATACATAATATGAGTACCCAAGAGTTTAATAAAACAGAAAATAAACACTCGGGTCAGACAGGGGTCTGGTGTGAGTAAACGGGTTAAAATTGCTTAACTTTAGAAAACCTTTGAAAAGAAAAGGTATCACGTAAGACTTCCCACACATAAACATGGAAAAGTTCTTACCTTACGCTAACCAAAACATTTGATAGGAAATCCAGTGATATTATAATAGTGTCTAGGGTTTTCAAGTAAATAAGAAATAGACGAAATTGTTACATGATTAAATTCCAGCTACTAGCCACAAAAGTGGGTAATACAATCAAAACCGTAGGGTCTCGTAGGGAAAATGGGTGTCCAACAATGGCAGGGCTACTGGGGTACCGCTCGTCACAGTACGTGGCCTAGATCAACGTACCGAGGAGTACTCCCACTCCCCTGCAACACAAGGCCGGAACCATCCCTTACTGGACAGTCCCGAACAAGACAACCCCGCAGTTGGCCGCGACCCAACTGCCCACACAGCCGAATAAAAAGGGACTTCTAGACAGGGGAAAATCTTGCTCTCCAGTGGGAGCTACCCACGAAGCCTTGCTGCACCTCCCCTGTTTTAGCCATTCCCGGTTTATGAGGCTTGAGGTTACGATTACCTTTATAGAATACATTATCTTAGAATGCTCATCGTCCACCTGACGATGTTCTGAAAGCATTCAATCCATACAAGTTCGTTCCGAGTTTGAACGAAACCGAAGGCACTATCTCGTTGCACTCATTATTGGAATCACCCTCAGAGTCAACGACCATAGCCCTTGCACTCTGATTCGCCATCTCGAATCTATAAGCACTATTCCGTCAAACTCATTACGGAATCACCCACAGAGTTATACTGACGTATAGCCCTTACACCTCGAGTCTTCACTTGCTCTACTTAGATTAACGACCTAACGTTTAATTGGAATCGATGTGGTTTTCGGATTCCAAATATGGAAACCCGATCCCGGTCTCACCGAACCAAACGCCATTTTAATGTCCAAGTTGTACTTAAGGGTTTAAACAGTTTAAACTTATATTTAGGATGATATATAAACAGATAGATGAATTATGTTATCATAACAGATAATTCGTACTAACATTCATCTTCACAAAGCAGCATATCACATAACAGAGATATCCAATATCAACCAATATCAACATCCAATATCAACCAATCATCCAATATCATTCAACATCCAATATCAACCAATCATCCAATATTAATCATTCATCCATAACAGAATTGGTTAACTCTAATCAATTGGATTACTTAAATCATTCTTCATTTATTTATCCCAAATAAATAAATTAATCATCTCTAATGATCTTCACTAATTAATCCTTCTTTGATTAATTATCTTTAATTACATTCAAGTAATTATCCTATACATATTCAGTAATTAACCTTAATTACTATCATTAATTAAAATAATTAATGATCATTCATTAATTAATTAACTATAATTAATTACGTTAATTCTTAATTAATTACAATTAATTAATCACATTTAAATTAAACACTTGTATCAATCAATCTTGATTAATATCCTAAATCACATTAATTATCGATCCTTATTGATTAATAATTACTTTAATTAATTAAATGATTAACTTGTAATTAATCAATTCATTAATCATAATTGATAATTAACAATTTGTAATTACTTAACAAAATTAATTGACTTCTAATTTAATTATTTTAATCCTTGATTAATTAATTCAATTAATTAATCTCTACTTACTACATTAAGAAATTATTAAACAATTAAATTAATAAATTAATTCTTAATTAATTAATTCATTAATTAATTACAATTAATTAATTTCCCTTAGTGATTAATCTAAAATTAATCTCATTTATTAATTAATTAATCACATTAATTAATTAACTAAAATAATTAAGTAATTAATTCTTAATTCTTAACAAGTAATTATTTCTAATTACTTTCATTAATAAATCTTAATCACTTCCTTAATTAATTACTTAACAAATAATTAGTTCCATCATTGAATAATTCTTAATCCTTAAATTAATTAATTACTCCATAATTAATTAACTTCAAAACAATTATATTAATTAATACTTAATTAATAACCTTATGTGATTATCCATTAATCACTTCCACTTTAATTACTTCCATAAGTAATTACCTTCTTAATTACACTCAATTATTAACCATTAATTACTTTATTAAGTAATTACACCTAATTAATTCTAATTAAGTGATTATTTAAAATTAAATAAATAATTAACTAATTATTTAAAATAAATTAAACTATCAATTAATTAACTAATCTTCTTATATTTAGAGAAAATATTTAATTAATAATTAAGAAAAGCATAAATCTTAATTTATTTCTTACTTGTTAACAATTATACTTAATTAAGTATTCTTAAGTCATATCCAACTAATTTAACCTTAATTTATTGTTGAATAAATTATTTGAAATTAAATCAAATTTAATTAACCTTAAAGACAAATTTATTCAATTTGGTTCACATAATTATAACTTAAACTTTATTTGAAAATAAGTATTCAGAAACAAATTTCCAAATTTAAAATACTTTAAATCATCAAATTTTCAAACCTATTTACTTCAATATAAATTGAACTTGGTTTTTAAACATTACTTAAAAATTTATCTTAAAACTTTGATTTAATATTTAAATTCAAAAACACTCTTAACAATTTAAATTTGCAATAAATGTAATTATCATCTTTTTAAAAGTTTGATTAACTTTTTCTTCAAGGGACAAACTTTTAACTTTGTACAACTATTTCCTTTTATAAAACTTGCTTCTAATTTAAAGCTTACTTTCATTTAATTCAAACACAAGTTTAAATCTGTAAACTTTAAAACATTGCCCAGTAAAAACCAGAAATGCATTCCCAAAAACCCGAGTACAAACCCAGGGACCATCGCGTCAACCCCGAAGCAACTCAATTCCCCTTCTCCTTCGAGACGAACACGATGAAGACACGAGCATTACTCCGAGTCGACCTTATCTTTCCCCAACATCTCAATTCCAGATCCAAGCCGTGCACACACGTCCACTTGTGTACGTGTCCACTCAACTCCGGCCGCCAACGATCAACGTGCCGACCCACTACAGTCACGAATACACATGCGAGTACAATCCCAAACCCAGAATGAAGGAAACCATCTCGATTCAAATTCGAGCGCTGAGCATGACCACCGGCAGAAGACTCAAGCATAACCAACCCACCGCCTGCCATCACCACCACCGGAACATCTATCAATCCCTCGAGACATCGCTACAACATCCATGCCACTATTCTCCTCCTCGCGATCACACTCGATCATCAATCCAATACACAGCAGCCTCTACAAACAACCCGAAAACAAAACCATACCAAACCCTACTTTGCTCTAAATCTCACAATTCTGCCATTAGAAAAATTCTTAGATATTTTTCCTAAAATCTATAGCTTACAATCTAGCTATGACTCAAAAATCAAATCGAATCAATGTATATATAATCAGAAATCAAGAAAATTCCCAATATTGCTCATTACTGCAAAGCCCAACAATCACTTCACCAAAAATCCTGATTTTACTTTCTAAAATCAACATCTTCAATTACTAATATGTTCCTGAATTCAAATTACAGAGTTGTGATGATTTATTTTGACACATATATATATATTGTATTTACTGTAAAAAAAGGAAATCCAAATTTTAAATAGTGTCTTAATATAATCCCTTGAAATTATTTTTAAGATTAAGTTTATAATCCTTCAATCATCTTTAATTTAAAGATCGAAACATAAATTCGATCACAGGCATAGATTTGAACATTATCTAATTTTTTTTTCCTGTAGTCTGTAACTAAACAGAGGAGCATATTTATATACAGACAATTCATAAATACAACATGCATTCTCATTCAAGCATACATGAGAAAAATTCATACCATAATACTTCAAGATCTTATTCAAATTTCCCAGTAAATTCTCAGATGTAAAACTGTTTTTAAAATAAAATTTACTCACCTTTTTAGACGATATGCAGAGCACAGCAGAAAACAGAACATAGTAGAATGAATTCCCAGGCCTTAAAATCTGAAAACGCTTTGATTTTACTTGCTTGTTGAAATTTGCAGTTTAATTCTGAATTGTAGGTTGAACTTGATTTTATCAGTTGCAGGTTGAATATTATTTGTAATGCAGGTTGAGGCTTTGAAGATCAATTGCAAATGTAGGCTTTACATTTTAGGATTTGAAATTACAGATTTTATTATGTTGGAAAGAACTTCAGATTTGCTTTTGGATTTGTTTTTCATATTTTGGAAGTTTGTTTTCTGATTTTTGCCATCTAGCATTTGAAAGAGGGAAGAAAAAGAAATGAGAAAGAAAACAAATTTCTTCTTACAATATTTATTAAAAATTTGAATAAAATGATTGCCACTTGTTTACATTCTTACAATTGTCATTCATCTTGTTTAATTACTTTACCAATGTCATTTAGTTTATTTAATAGCTTTACATGTGTTAAACTCTTGCATAATTGTATTAAAAACCCTATTACAAAGATAATTATATCTTATATTTATGTAAATGTGAATTTTGTAATTTATTTACATACTATTATGTTTACAAATTATTCTAAATTTTGGAGATTATTTTAAAAAGATTTTATTTAACACTTAATATATTATAACCACTTTAAAATTTAAGCATTATAAAAGAAAACAAAACAAAACTTTATTTAAATCCTTTTTATAAACTAGCATATTAAAAATAACAATTATCTTATATTTTAAAAACAAATGAATTAATCTAAATTAACTTTTGAAGATATAAATTTAAACAAAGCTTTAAATTACAATATTTATTCATACATTATAAAATTATTAATGAATTAAAATTCAATTTCAAAACAATATCAAACTATAACATATACATACATATATGTTACAAATTTGAAAATTAATCTTTAATTTAAAACAAAAGCTCTTCTATTCACAATATATGTCAATAGTATATATTATAAACAGAATAAAATCTGATTAGTCTTTGAAAAACAATTCTTATCAAATTTAAATTGTCAGAAAGATATTGATTACTATTAGCAGATTAAATATTTATTAACCTTTAAAAAGAATAAACTTATCAGTTTAAATTAAAATTATAAAGAAAATTATCAAACCAATTTAATTATTTATACAGATTATTAAATTTATATTGCCCAAAATTCCGGGTCATTACAGTACCTGGTCTAGATCAACATACCGAGGATCACTCCCGACCCCCTGCAACACAAGACCGGGACTACCCCTTACTGGATAATCCCGAGTAAGATCACCCCACGGTTGTGATTAACAACTGCACCACTAAGCCGAATAAAAAGGACATCTAGACAGGATGACCTCACCTGAAATGGGTGCTACCCACCTAGCCTTGCTGCATAACCCTTAATTTTCAGTCATTCCCGGTTGATGAGGCTTGAGGCTAAGCGTTACCTTTTAGAACGTTTCACTTAGAATGCCCATCGTCCACCTGACGGTGTTCCGAAAGCATTCATCAATACAAGTCCGCCCTTGGTTCGAACGGAACCGAAGGCACTATTCCTACTACATCCATTTTGGAAATATCCTCAGGATCAGTAGAGACTAGCCCTTTCACTTCACTGCTCCATCTTCGACTTCGAACTCGTTTTTCCACGAAAATGTACAAACCGGATCGAAGTGGTTTACGAGAAATTAATCCCAATCCCGGTCTCTTCGAAACGATCAGCGCATTTGGCAAATACTGATAGTCGGTTATTTAACTATCAATTATCATTCACAAACATCCATCAAACAATAAATAATCTCCCAAATTATTTATTATTATCAAAATATCTTCACAAGATATATTCCCGCTTTCAAATCTTTTTGAAAACAGTTTTCAAACCATCTCCTTTTTACAAAATAAATTTCTCAAATATTTTCTATTTCCACTGAAATCACCAAGAACAACACTTTAGATTTTAAAAATAATTTTAAAACACTTTGTTATAAAATATATCTTAAACATTTAAATTAAAAATTACTTTAATACTTATTAGAATATATAATTTAAGAATATTTGAACTAAACCTACTTTGTGCAATATAAAACTGAATTTCTAACTTTTAAAACCAAAATACCAAGCCACCTCTAAATGATTACTGCTATAAATAGAATGAAGAAAATACTTATTTTAGAATTAAACATTTAGAAATAATAAATTCCCTAACATACTTTTAAAAATAACAATAAAGCCTTTAACTTATATTTAAATTTTTTACTTTGAAAACGTACTTGGCTATCCAGGGAAATACTCTTCTCTTTCTATCTTTAAAAATAAATCACTATTTATTATTAAACAAATTTCCATTTCTTTAATAACTTTCCATCGTGAATTTATTTCTTCAAATATCCACTGATATATCACTTTACTTTTATAAACCCAGTTTATAAATTCCAAAGTCCCACTTCTCTTTTAAAGTTCCAACTTCAACCACTTAAATCAATTTTCAAATTGATTTCCAATTCACTCCATTTTGAAATATTTTTTTTACTTACTCAATTCATTTCAAAATCCATTAATTATAGACTTTATTTATTTTTTGTTTTGATTTTAAATCTTTTAACTGAAACATACCAATTTTAGGTTTTCCCAAATTTCGTCTTTATTCTTTTCAAAAATTTAAATCTTAAATTTAAAATTAATGCTTTATTCTTTTAAATAATATCACTAAAGTTTAAAATTCATTATCTTTCTGTTTATTCAAAATTTCCTTTTCATATACGGAATTTATTTATTTGTTAGAATTTTAAAACCACTATTATCCTTATCCAGTTCATTCTCAATTTATTTACATTCTCTATAATCATTCTTAGAATTTCATTCTTTTATTTTCTTTTCATAAAAAATCCAATTCTATATATTTAGATAACTCAGCGTACCGAAATATTTCAGCAAACTATAACATTCAATATTCCAGTATAATTCATCACAGAAGATCAAATAATCATAACAGAGAATATTAAATAATGTAAATAAATGTCGAGGAATCCAGTTGGATCCCTCCAACCTGTTTCCCTGCATCCACAGCAGTTAGCACGATATAAAATACCAATTCCACTTCGAGATGGGATATCGCGGTATATGGGTTTTAAATATAATATCATCCGCTATTATGCGGCACATAGGGTCTATACGCTATATAATGCGGGAAATCAATCATTCCAAGTTATATTATATACTACTATATATAATAGTGCACATCAAAACAATTCAATCAATTAGTAAAACAACCCAGATGAGTGAGATTAACTCACATTTGCTTTCTGTTTTGCAACCCAATCCAAACCAGCTATTTCCTTTACAGATTTTGACCTAGTATAAACAATTCACGATTTATTAACATTTTGAGCTAATGGAACAATTAATTTCCATTTAATATATTAAATTAATTATTTAATTTTTAAACTAATTTTCCTAATTTCCTACCAAATTATCATACTGCTTTTCCCAGTAACAATTCAAATTCATTTATTAAAATAAATTAACTCTCTAATTATTGACAATTAAATATCGCATTTGAGTTAGCGATTTTATTAATATTTGAACTAGATGAACAATTAATTTCCCATTTTAAATAAAATTAGTTATTTTTGCTTACTTTGTTTACTTTTCTTACTTTTTCTTTGCTTACTTTACTTTTTCTTTGCTTACTATAGTATATAATATGGTTAACTTATTGTTAAATTTACTTTTAATAATTATTTCTTTCAGCAACTAAAACAATTAAATAAATTTTATTAAACAAGCTATCTTGATCATATATTATTAAAATAAACTGGTGGATGAAATTAGGCATATATGTATATTTTTATTCATTTATCATTTTCTTCATTTACTGGATACACACGTATACATATAAAACTCAGTAATTAATTTATATGTTTTATATAAATTCGAAAAGAAGTCGTACCCAAATCGAGACAGTAGTCGTCGCATCAGTGCCCTGGCCGCCAAAGCCAGTCCCCCAGTCTCACGCGCACACGAACTACACTCCATCACCATGCCGCACCTTCATCCAACCCAAGTTTGATCAGTGCATCGACGCCAGATCGCATGCACGTGCGCGACATATGCTGCCGCGAATCCTTATCGAGCTCGACCGCCTTGCGAAACCCCTATCCCACTCGAATCGAGTTCGAGCGCCATGCCTTTATCGTGATGTCGATGCCACATGAGTAGCTTGCGATCGAAGTAGGATTCGGCTATAAGAATCGAAGTTGATTTCCAGGATGACGAACTAAAAGACTTTGATTTCGAATTGGAATGTAAAGGAACGAGTAGCCATTATCTTTTTTTTTCTCATCTAAAAGAAGATAAGGATAGAACGAATTTAGGTTGAGGGGAGTGGCGTATAAGAGAAGGTTTGACTATTTAAATTAAATTCAATTAGATTATCCTAGGCATTTACAGATCGTACGACCGAACGGTAACTCCAAACACTGCGAAAATTGAAATCCGATAATAATATAATATTACGGATCTAATAGAATTGGTTTCGTTAAAATCCGAGACTACGTCTCGGAAGGCTATTTTTAAATTCAATTTATACGATATAAATTCAAAACTGAACAAAACACTTCTAAATTCAATTTTAACACTTTTACTATCTTCAGTATTATTAATATAAATTTCACAAGCCTTCAAATTATTTTTAACAAGCTTAAAACTGGAGATTCAATATTTTACCCAACTTCAAGTTATTTAATTCAATAATTTAATTATCTAATAAATAGTGATATTTGAATTCAGGTTAAAAATTAACTTCTAAATATTTAAAATCAATTAAATATCCCAATTTAAATTGTCCAAAATTCTGAGTCGTCACATTCCTCCCCCCTTAAAAGAATTTCATCCTCGAAATTACTAGTTAAGAAAAATGATCTAATATCCGTTTACTATTTCGCAAAACCCAACAGTTTTTAACAACAAACAACCAAACAATCTTTATTAAAGACACACTATCCATCTTACTAACTTTCCAAACTTTTCCATAGTTCCCAACAACATTATTTACTTCATTTATTCAAATTTAAATTATCAAAACTTTCTCAAAAATTTTCTAACTCTCTAAATTTTTGAAAAATTTCGCCAGCGTCTCCTTTGCGCGGCTAGCTCGGTACAACTACAAAATGCCTCTGGGCTCCCAAATTCCATAAGAAAACAAAAGGCAAAGTGGCTAGATCAAAACCCCAATCAAATTTCATACAGAAATTTAAACACATATCTTTTTGTCGAGCAATGCAAATTGAACTTCTGAAATCAAAGCCAATTTTCCTTTTCCTTTATAATACCTGCATATCCTATTTAGCAATAATATCCAATCATAGCATTCAAAAACATTTTATTAAATCTTCACTCCAATGCTTATTCAATATATTTTCCCGACACCCATATTACCTAAGAATCTTACTATTTGTTCTTAAGTTCAGTATAAGTATTTTGTATGCTTCTTATATTCATTTTCACTTCATCACTTAGTTTATATCTATTTTTATTCAAATTAGTTTTCCCATCTCCATATGAATTTAATTTATCTTCAACTCTGAATATTGAATTTTATCTTCCATTTATAACTGATTCATAGCATTATTTTAAATTAGTTTCATTCACTAATTTACTTCAATTTTCAATTTAAAATCGTTTTGTCGCCAACAAAAAATTTCCCAAAAATTTTCCAACTCGCAAAATTTTTGAATTTTTTTGGCAGAGTCTCCTTTGTACGGAGGAGCTTTTGCAATTCGAAAAGAGATATAAATATATACATCGACCCACTAGGTCGGAAAAACAAAAATAGTCCATATTTCCTATTTTTATTGCATAAGCGTACTTTTATTTAGCATTTTAAGCAAGCGGCTTATTTATTTAGCAGTTAGCATGCCTAAATCCAGCCAAACACCTTCCCCGTACCTGTACTTACTCAATTCAAACATGTAAGTGCCATATATATGAAGTTTAACAACATTTCACTTATTTGCAATAGTTAAACACATGAATTCTAAAAGCAATGCACACTACACACTTTCCATAAGCAATTTATATAGTTTTAATACTAATTCAACTGTTTCCAATTAATTCATATACCATTTTCATTCAATTTGAATGGTTTACAGCCCCTTGCTTACATTCAATTCATTTTTAATTTTAAGCAACCCATATTACTCCAATTGATTTAAAAATCAATTCTATTCACCTCTGTTAATACATCTACCTTCGTTTACGATAAAATGACTAATTTTCTATGCAAATTTGATGTTATTCATGTGAATAACAATTACTTAAGCTTATAATCATTTCAAATTGATTCCAACTCAATTTATTATTTAATTCCTTCTATCTTAATTCATTTACAACCATTTTATTTAGCTCGACACATTCTATTTCAATCTTATTCCTTTTCAATTTTATTCATGATCCATTCATTTACGTTTCATTCCATATTTGCCTTCATTTCATTAGAGACCATTTTATTAAGCTTGAACCATTTCATACTTATATATTGATAACTATTTCCCAATTTAAATTTACCCAAGCATTTATTTGACTTTTACCCTCACTCGAAGCCAAGCTTCCACTAATTTTTAAACTTAAATTAATTTATTTCATATTATTCAAATTTCATACTTAAGCTTATTTTCATTTTAAAAACAATTTTTTCTTTTCAATTTAACTTGATTCTATTTTAATCAAATATCATTTCAGTCTACAAATTTATTTGATTAGTTATTATAAATTTTAAATTTTCAGATTCAATCAATTTAATTGATTACAAGGCCATTTTCAATTTTTTTTCCACTCATTTGGGTTTTATTTGCAACTAAAACCATCCCTATTTTAGTCTATTCTTTTTGTCTGGCAATATTTTCAATTATATTTACCTCACCAACGATTCAAGTCGGATTTGATTTATAACTTGAGTTTTATTTCCAAACTTCAATATTAACTCACAAATTCAGCTTCTATTTGACTACATTAGGTTCCATTTACATATTTCAATAACTAATTTATTATCTAATTAGTTCTTCCCCCTATTTATAATTCAATACTTGATTTTTAATCTCAAAATCTCTTCATTTAATTTTCTTAAGTTCAATTTATTTTGTAATTCAAGTTTGGATTTTGGTTTCATTTTCCAAAACATCAAACAATATTTATTTTGGGTTTTCTATTCAAATTTTCAATTTTATAAGTCGCAACTTATTATTTTACACATTTTCATTCGTTCTAGGCTTGAATATATTCATTTTTTATTTTTAACTCAAGATTTACGCTTATTTATAACCCAAGCATATTTTTTCTTTTCCATGGATTTTTACTTCTTTTATAAGTTATTCTAATTCATTTATTCCAACTTATTTCTTATCCAACTTACTTCCATTTATTCGAGTAAGGATCTAGTTCCACTCAATATCACCTATAACTCAACTGAATTTTATTCCAATTCAATTCTATTTTAACTCAGATTTATTTAATTCAATTTGATTCAATTTTCCTCCTCAATCCAAGTTAATTTCATTTTAAACTTTTCATTTAAATTTTAATTCCAACATTCAAAGCTCATATTTCCTTCGTGATTTAAAAATCATCTCAATTTATAAGCTTATAACCTATCTCATCAGGATTTTTAAACACCCGACTTTTGGTTTTCAAATCAGTTTGAAATATCCAACATCTCAAAATCACATTTCTCATAATTTTTAAACCGATCCTGGTTTTTATTCCCAACAAGTTTCCTTTGAAATTTCAAAAACAACTGGTTCTTCTGAACAAATCAATTTGGCAGCAATTCGTCACTTAGAAACTCGAAAATAAACATTGATGATGCTGCAGTCATCATCGAAGTTATTTTCTAGCGATTGAAGTGAGCTCAATGCTATATCCCTTCCCAAAATCAATTTGAAAAAATTTCCTTCCAGAAATACCTCCAAAATAATAATGCTATTATTTATCTTCAAAACGCTTCGAAAAACACTTTCAAAATCTCCGGGATTTTAAATTTTCAAATTCCGGCTTAAATCAAATTTTAACTATAATTCATTTGTATAATTTATACTCATACCATTTTTTTCCATTTGATCATATTTCAATTTATAAATCACGTTTATAATTCACATTTACAAATTTCATTTTATAATTGAATTTATTTCCTTAACCTTTGGTTATATTTTCGATTCTAGTTAAATTTCCGCACAACAATGATAATAATTTAATATTATCATTCCTAACATTCAAGCAACCATATATTAGCTAAAATAGTTTACAAAAACTTTTCTTTTATATCAAAATATATTTTGGGTAAAATTATTTTATTCACACACCTTTAAAACAACGTCAACTGTTCTATTCAAGTGTTTAGAAACCCCTTCGAAATAGTTTTCCAGACTGTGCCGATGAAGGTTCATATGCCACTTAATAAATCAATCAACACAATATAAAACCATTTTATATCCACTAACAAATACGTGCTCATATCCATAAATACACTCAAACTCATTCTAGAGTACTACGGACTCTATTTGAGTAATTCCCACCAGAGCCAAGGTTATCACCAACCTCGCTCTGATACCAACTGTAACGACCCGCAAATCCATACCCCTTGAGTCAACACAATTCTACATAAATCAACTCAAGATGAACGAAAATACGAACCATTTGGGTTAAAGAAGAAGAGGTAGAACAAAAAAAAAGAAAACAACATCAGAATCTAACCATCGCAGCAGAATAAAATATAATAGATAATCACATATCTTTACACCAAAAACAAATACTATATCTGTTTATACATACATCATCAGAGTATACATAATCACATAGCTAGACAATAATCATCATCTGTCCTCACAATCTGAATACAAAGAGGAATATGTAACACAAATACGAAAGTTTGTATCGCCATCCAGCTCGTCTCCTGCTTCACAACATTCTTCCCTATATCCTATAATACTCGGTCTGACTTGAGCATTATAGTTAAATAACACCCGAGTCAGTCTGGAATACCAACGTGAGAAAACCACACCCAAATTGATTATTAAAGTTTCAAAAATCCTTTTGAAAACAAAAGCATCTCGTAAGACCACGCCACAAATAAACATGTCGGGTTTCTACCTTAGGATAGCCAAAACACTTTTTATTAAAATCCTTTGATATTATAATCGGGTCTATGTACAAATACTTATTAAAATAGCCAAAATTGTTACATGATTAAATTCCAGCTACTAGCCACAACGTGAGTAATACAAACAAAAACCGTAAAAGGCACGTAGGGAGAATGGATTTCCAACAAATGACTAGGCACTGGGGTACCACCTGTCACGGTACCTGGTCTAGATCAGCATACCGAGGATCACTCCCGACCCCCTGCAACACAAGACCGGGACTACCCCTTACAGGATAATCCCGAGTAAGATCACCCTACGGTTGTGATCAGCAACCGCACCACTAAGCCGAATAAAAGGGACATCTAGACAGTGATGATCTTACCCTGAAATGGGTGCTACCCACCTAGCCTTGCTGCATAACCCCTGATTTTTAGTCATTCCCGGTTGATGAGGCTTGAGGCTAAGCGTTACCTTTTAGAACGTTTCACTTAGAATGTCCATCGTCCACCTGACGATGTTCCGAAAGCATTCATCAATACAAGTCCTCCCCTGGTTCGAACGGAACCGAATGCACTCTTCCTACTACATCCATTTTGGAAACATCCTCAGGATCAGTAGCGACTAGCCCTTTCACTTCACTGCTCCATCTTCGACTTCGAACTCGTTTCTCCACGAAAATGTACAAACCGGATCGAAATAGTTTTCGAGAAATTAATCCAGATCCCGGACTCTTCGAAATGATCAATGCATTTGGCCAATACTGATAGTCGGTTATTTAACTATCAATTATCATTTACAAACATCCATCAAACAATAAATAATCTCCCAAATTATTTATTATTCTCAAAATATCTTCGCAAGATATATTCCCGCTTTCAAATCTTTTTGAAAACAGTTTTCAAACCATCTCCTTTTTACAGAATAAATTTCCCAAATATTTTCTATTTCCACTGAAATCACCAAGTACAACACTTTAGATTTTAAAAATAATTTAAAAACACTTTATTATAAAATATATCTTAAAAATTTAAACTAAAAATTACTTTCATACTTATTAAAATATATACTTTAAGAATATTCAAACTAAACCTACTTTGTGCAATATCAAACTGAATTTCTAACTTTTAAAACCAAAATACCAAGCCACCTCTAAATGATTACTGCTATAAATAGACTAAAGAAAATACTTATTTTAGAATTTAAACATTTAGAAATAATAAATTTCCTAACATACTTTTAAAAATAACATTAAAGCCTTTAACTTATATTTAAATTTTTTACTTTGAAAACGTACTTGGCTATCCAGGGAAATACTCTTCTCTTTCTATCTTTAAAAATAAATCACTATTTATTATTAAACAAATTTCCATTTCTCTAATAACTTTCCATCGTGAATTTATTTCTTCAAATATCCACTGATATATCACTTTACTTTTCTAAACCAAGTTTATAAATTCCAAAGTCCCACTTCTCTTTTAAAGTTCCAACTTCAGCCACTTAAATCAATTTTCAAATTGATTTCCAATTCACTCCATTTTGAAATAATTTTTTTTACTTACTCAATTCATTTCAAAATCCATTAATTATAGACTTTATTTATTTATTTATTTTTTTATTTTAAATCTTTTAACTGAAACATACCAATTTCAAGTTTTCCCAAATTTCTTCTTTATTCTTTTCAAAAATTTAAATCTTAAATTTAAAATAAATGCTTTATTCTTTTAAATAATATCACTAAAGTTTATTTAACAAGCTTAAAACTGAAGATTCAATATTTTACCCAACTTCAAGCTATTTAATTCAATAATTTAATTGTCTAATAAATAGTGATATTTGAATTCAGGTTAAAAATTAACTTCTAAATATTTAAAATCAATTAAATATCCCAATTTAAATTGTCCAAAATTCTGGGTCGTCACAGAATATTAATTGATATTATATTTTATCCGCTGTGAATGCGAGATGTTGGTGTTTCTATTTCCTCTTTTCTCCTATCTCTTTTCTTCTTTTCGTTACTATCTGGAATTTTCGGGATCGAAAATTCCGGGTCGTTACATTTGGACCATCCTGACCACCTTCCCTAGACTTCTTTGCCTTCTCTCTAAGCTGCTTCAAGGTGGGATTCATGTGTCCCTCTACCCTTACTTTGTCTTGATTTTGAATGCCTACGGGCATCCCCTTGGTTTGCTTAACCCACACAGCTACCAATTTCTATGCCGGGTCTTCGTTACTTGCATGGATCTCGGCCTTCTTGAGCTGAACTCTTATTTTATAGAAATGATCTTTGGGATGCAGAAGGAAGCCAGGTACCCAATCGGTACTGCTTTCGGTTTCAAGCAAACACTAAGCCTATCATTTCATGGGCATCTCCAGCAATGCCACTTCAAGTTGGATGGGGAAATACTTTTTTGTCCCTCGTACGTGAACCCCAGGCTACAACATCTCAACTTCCAAACCCTTAGTAAGTTTTTGGTGCCCTCTTTTTCTTTCCTCTTTCTCTTGCTTTCATTTGCTTAACTTACTCATTGACGGGGGCCTCTCTCGTCTATACCAGTATTGATTTTAGGATGTTGAATTAAAACTTGAATCTGTTAAAGACGGCTACCACCACCTACCAAGATTTGAGAATCTTGATGAACGATGCAAACCTCTATCGGGTCGGATTAATGAGTGAAGCACAAACAACATTTGTCGAGCGGTCTGACCTAACATGGAAACCGGTGCAGAAAGTGCCTAAGCTAAAATGAGACTATTCCAAGATCAAATTTTGAGACAACATAGGTGGATCGATCACTAAGGCGGAAATATGATATGACAACCTTGTCATGGGTGAGGATCTTGGAGAGTGACATAAGGTTTACCTCGATGAGCTGAGTGATGTTGCATCGATGCCACGGTAGGAAGAATACATCCTACAACATTAGTTGACATCCTGGTCCTTCGGTGTGAGACACCACCCTTTGATTGGGATGTTGAGGTGAGCTCTGAGGAAAGCGGTGTCTAAGGAGGCTTACAAGAGCTGGAAATAGGTAAGGATGTAGGTCTCTCATTTGAGCATATCTCTACATATGACACTTTGTATCCAGATTCGAACCTGGACCTTCGGATAAGCCTCATGTCGGGATGTACCAAACTAATGTAGCAGCTCAGCCTCATTTCCCGCTCCTTATCGGTAATCAAGATCGAGCCAGTACAGATGGTAGTTTACTTACATTTGTCTTTCTTTTATTTTGAACTCTGACTAACTCTTGTTCTTTCTTGTTGTTGTAGTGACCGAAAAGTTCAACTTTGGCACCTTTGACAACCTTGACTCCAGTGCCCAAACCATTGTAACCACCATCCCCACGGAACCCGGGGTAGACAAGGAGGTCATTGAGCTACCTCCCACTCTCGAGCATGTTCCTTTGGAAGAAAAATGTAGAAGGAGGAAGAAAATAGTTGGGGAGGGGCTGTCTTCTAGGGTCTTCACTCCCTTTGTCAGACATTCACCCATTATTGATTAGGAGGGGTAAGCCCATGAGGAAGAAGGGGTATGGATGAGGAATGTGTCCCTAGAGATAACCAGGCTTTAGACAATGATGATCTGGAACAGCTATTGAGATTGTTTTAGACGATGTCTACTGAGATTTTGGCTTCGACCCACTGGGTCGATCTGGATGGAGTCGGCACCCCAGGGAGGATGTAATTGACACCCACACACAAGACGTCCTTCTTGTAGGCTTCTAAAAATTGAAAATCTCTTGCTTTATGGAGTCTCCTAACAGATATATATATATATATATATATATATATATATAAGCTGCTCACCACTCCTTTCACGTCCAGAATGACTTTCTAGACTTGAAAGAGGATGCCCGAAAATATAGGGAGGTCTGGAGGGAGGCTAAAGAGGCGGTAACTATGGCAGAGAAGGCGATGAAATATGCGGTTGAGGCAGACCGAGCAGAGAAGGAGGCTAAGGACCATAGGAGGAGACCGAAGAAAGTCAAGAAGCAAGAAGATGTCCTACGAAATAACCTGACCTAGCACAAATCCGAGTGCAGGACATCCCAGACATGGAGGCTGCTAGGGAAGTAGAGGAGACTGTGTGGCAAAACTGGCTGACGGACATGATCAAGGCACCGCTCAAGGGAAATTATGATCTACCCATATCCATGCACCTTTTTAATGTTGTAGCTCTAGCAGCGACCCGGGCAAGAAAATGAATGCATGGTAATTCAATTTGCTAGCCTAGTAGTCTCTGACAAGTAAATGCATGGTAATTCACCCTCGTGGATAACCGAAAGGGAGCCAAGGCTTACTTCATCCTTAGCCACAAAGGTCGACGGTCCCCAAACAAGGTATCGAGCATATAATAACTTATCCTCGTTGGATAGCCTATAAAGGTAACAGGCAATCCAAGCACAAACCTGAGCACAGGGTCGAAGGTTCTCTCGGGTGACACACTGTCAACTTAGCAGTCCCTAAGAAAGGGAGTGAATGCATGCTAATTCACCGTTACTTGATAGCCAATCGACAAGGAGGAACATGAATGGTTTATGTAGTTCTTGGCGAGGGAGATGAACAGTCCCAAACAAGGTAATAAGCACATAAAAACTTATCCTCATTGGATAGCATTGGCGATTATGTTAAACAAAGGTGGCTTTGAAGTTTTTGATGTATTCTTCACAAAATATATGTTATATAGCTTTATAATCGTGGCTAGCTTTTATACATGATAGATCCAGAGGTGCATAGGGTTTGAAGTGCAGGAAATGCGGCTTCTATCTGGGTCAAAGAGGCAATAAGCAACATTTGTTAAGACGGTGCTTATAAAATATGGCCCTTTCTAGTTTTGGCCAAGCACTCCTTCGGCCGTGTTCTTTAAGTTAATGAACCTCAACACAGAACTAGATTGCTAACAATGAATTATTGAAGCTTCACTCTTGAGTTATAGTGCTTTTGTTGGCTTCGGTGTAGAGTTTGGCTTCGACTCGTTGTTCTTCAACCATCGAGTCCAAGCTTGAGTAGCTCGTCGTTTTGATCAAGCTCATAGGTTAGACATTAAGGTGAGGGGATGTTTACTTCTATCGGTGGTATGGTTTCATATCCATAGGATTGTGAGAAAGGATTATATCTGATTGAAGTGCTGTAGGACCAAAGAACGAGCAGTAATTCTTTGGCCCAATTCCCTTTAGCTTTTGCAAGGCATTTGTTAAGTGTGGACTGATGGTTTTATTGATGGACTTGACTTATCAATTTTCTTGAGGATAGGTAATGGAAGAGAAGCACTTCTTAATTCCATTCCTTGCATAGAAGTCTTGAAAAAGGCTGCTCTCTAGTTGAGTGTTGCTTGTCAATGATAATCTTCTTTGGCATGCCAAAATGGAAGACGGTTTTCTTTATGACGAAGTTGAGTACCTTAGAGTCGGTGACCCCAGTAAGGGTTTGATCTCGACCCATTTTGTAAAATAATTGATGGTTACTATAATGTAATTGTACCCTCCCTTGGCATTAGGCAGCTTTCATATTAAGTCCATGTGTCGAACGATTATGGGGAAGTCATATGGGTAAGGAGGGTAGGAGAGGCTGTGGAGATCTTAGCCAACTGCTGACACATGTTGCATTTCTTTACATAGTCTATAGAAAATTCGATCATAGCAGGCCAATGGTAGCCTTATTGGACGACCTTTTTTGTTATGATTTACTCCCTGGCACGATCCCCATAAAACCTTCATGCAACTCTTTCAAGATCTAATCGGCTTCAAACGTGCACCACCGAAGTGGTGTGGAATATCCCCGTTTATATAGCTTCTCGTTTATGATCATGTAGTGGGAAGCCCAGTAGAGAATGTTCATGAATTCTAATGGTCGGTAGGAAGTTCTTCACTTATTAAGTATTTGACAAGAGGTGCCATCCAGTTGTCCAAGGACGACGCTTCGATATCCATCACCGTTGCCTCCAGTTCATAGGAAGGGTTGCTTCAAATCTCCAAGAGGACCTAAAGAGTGAATTCTTCTAGGTTCCTTACTGCCTTAGCCAAGTGATCAACCTTGGCATTCTGTCATTGAGAATTTACTCTAGATTGAACTCAATGAACGTGCTGATTATCTTCTTGGCCACAACAAGGTATATGGCAAGTGTCTTGCCTTTGACTTGAAAGCACTTGCCGATTTGGCTAATGACCAGTGATGAGTCGCTAACGTGGATAGACTCCACATATAACTCCTTTTCCCATGACAGCTTCATACTCGGCTTTATTATCGACCGCCTTTAAGGAGAGGCGGATTGTAAAATATAGTTCTTTTCCATTGGGAGTGACAAGGACCATGTCGGCCCTGCCCCCTTTTCATTTAACGTTGTATCCATATACATTTGCCAAACTTGCTATCGAATGATAATTTATTTTCACCGCCGTCTGGGCTAAGGAACTTGGTGATGAAATATGCAATGGCTGGCCTATGGAAGTGCAAGGCTGGTATGAGACGTGATGCTGCCCAAGCTCGACAAACCACTTCAATAACATGTTGTGTTAGGTCGGCTAAGGAATTGCTTTAAAGGCTGGTTGGTCAGGACTTTGATGGAATGAGCTTGAAAGTATGGCTAGAATTTCCAGGCTATTATAAGGAGGAAGAAGGCCATTGGATCTTCTTAACTTATTTGATCAAGGCAGTGTTGATCGCAGGTCTGTCACTACCAGATATAGATATAAATCCTCCTCATCAATGGCCTTTGATAGTATCGAAGAAGTTTGGCTAAATGTTGCTTCAGCTCCTCAAACATCTTGGTGCATTCATTTTTCCAAGTAAATGGTTTTTCCTTCTTGACGAGGTCCAAGAAAGAGAGACACCGGTCGATTTCCTCTGATAGGAACCAGCTCAATGCTGCAACCATTCCATTCAAACTTTGCATTTGTTTCATACATCCGAGGACTTATATATTTTGGATGGCTTATATATTTTCTTATTTAGCTTCAATGCCCTTGGCGCTCAAAATATAACCAAGGAATTTACCAGACCAGATGACAAAAGAGCATTTCTTTGAATTAACCTTCATGTTATTCGCGTTGTATATCAAAAGTCTCAACTAGTCTCCATACATATCCCCACGGTGCTTTTGAACTAAACTAGCATGTCGTCCACATACATCTCTATAGACTAACTGCTCTGTTCAAATAACGTTCGGTTAATGAGGCTTTCTTAGGTGGCGCCCGCATTTCGTAGCCCAAAATGCATAACACGATAGCAGTATATGCTTGCATTTGTGATGAAGGAGGTATGCTCTTGGTCTAGGTCGTGCATGGCAACCTGATTATACCAAGAATAGACATCCATGAAAGTGAGGAGTCAATGCTTACTATTCTCATCCATTAGCAGCGAGGCAATGGGAAGCTATATCATGGGCAGGCTTTGTTGAGGCCGGAGAAGTCAATGCAACTCCTACAAGGCCCATTTTGTTTTTTGACCAGTACCGGATTAACAACCCATATCATATATTCAACATCCCAAACGAAGCTATTGGATAATAGATTTTCTACCTCTTCTTTGAAGGTTCGGTACCACTCTAGGTTGAGTGGTCGATGCATTTGACATATTAGGGTGGCACTGGGATCAATGTTGAGCGCATGACAAACGATTCTGGCATCAATGTCAGTTATGTCAACGTGCCCCATGCGAAGGCATCTTTGATTTTCTATAGGAACTTAATTAGCTCATATCTAACTTCAAAACTGAATCTGTACTGATTTGAACAACTTTGCTTGGGTCAACACAATCTATAGATATCGATTCCAGTGAAGTAGCCGACCTACCTTCAATGTTTGAGTCTCCCATGCACGGGCTAAGGGTTTTCATCAAAATCTGCATTTATTTCATAGTCGCATTGGTCCAACGTGTAAATCACGTGCTTTATGACATCCTTGGTCGGGACAAACGTCTATACTTGAGTAAGGCTGTTGATATGGCCTATGGCTCTCACAATTGAGTTTGTTGATGTTGACAGGGTAGGAGTTACCATATGGGATGTCCCTATTTACCACCTAGGTGCAACTTTCTCATTCCACACAATAAAGTAATGCTTTAGTTCTCTGGGAATTGGCCAATGAGATAGGATTTTGGCCATCCCAGTCTTTAATGTGGTGGGTGGTTCCAACATGACCTTGATTGTAAAATCTGCATGTTTGGACACATCTATCCACAGCCCTAAAGTGGCTTTTAAACTTGAGTTATGGTAGGAAGCACGAATCATTAGTTTTTTTAGAGTTACATCATATAGAGATAAATATAAAATTTCAAACATTTTACTCTTTCAAATCTCACAGCGGAAGGATGTAAAATGTAAGTACTGAAAATAACTCAATCATATAGTAGTCTCAACATAAATGTGATACATACATTAACTGAAAAAAATGTTTCCAAATGACAATACATGCAAGTCCAAATAATAGATATAATATAATATTAAGTAAATGGGGAAGTAACTATAAATAAATACGCCTTTGAAATTTTATTTCACCTCCTTCATGCACCATATCTTGGTCAAATCACCTATCGACATGTCCTCCTGTAATAGAGATAAAAAGGAGTTAGGGAGGGGGGTCAGACAAAGTCCAGTGAGTGATAACACCAACATTTTAAGGACTGGATATTTAAACAATTAATTTAAATATTGAACTGTTAATTAGTTAGAGGTCGAAAATCTAACTTTTTGCATATAATCGAATCAGGACTCGAGACTACTTCCATCAAGTTCGGATCGACGTTGCAAATCAATATGCATATAAATATCGCTATATTTGGAGTCATGACATCTTTACAATTTATGTGTTGTTATATGTATTTTGCAAAAATACGTGCATAGTTAGGTCCTATGGAATCTCGACCGTCGACTCGTGTTTTTGGGATGAAGACTTCACCATGAAACATATGGTTGAAGAATATGTTGAAATGGAATATCAAATGACTAAAGCGACCTCGAAAAGCATAAAATTATCATCCTGGGACACCGCCTTGGATAATGATGAAAATTTATGCCATCGAAACCAGAATAATGAGGTGGTGTACACTGACGAGTTTCGTGGCAACCCGGTGTACAATGTGATCGTATAAGCTCGAAGCGTGTGGAAATTTATTTAAAAAAATTTAAAAATGTATTTCTTAACATATATATATATATATATATATATATATATTCTTAACATATCTATGTATGTATGTATGTGTGTGTGTACCTCCTAACATAGGCATTTTCTTCCACTCTCTTTTCTTCATCTCCTTTTATTCTTAACGGGTCTTGTTAATGGGACCCGTTGTCTACCCCGATTCTTAGAGCTGCAAACTATGTTAGACGTCGATGATGGATTCATTGAATTTGTGGAGAGAAGAGCATTGAATCTATGTTGTTTTGGCGTGTCTGACGATGCAATGGGATATCAATGTGGTTGAGCCACCGGCCAGGGTTGGGTTTTGTTGTTGATGGAGGAGGTGTTACATGAAGGGAAAGCACCATCATGTTTCTCTTGGTGACACGTGTCTACCTGCACCAACTGTTTGAGCTCTGACCTACGTTAGTGGAATGTGGCATCATGAAGCCGAAGACGGATGACAAATCGCCATTTAGCAAGGAACTCAGAGTTGATGTTGTTGACAGCCATCGTGGGGAGCATGTGAAGAGGAGTGCGGTGGAATTAATGTTGCGATGATTGGTGGAGTGTAGAGGGAAAATTTAAGGAGAGAAGGTGAATGGTGTTAGGTTTGTGCACGTTCGTGCATAGGGAATTGGTTTTGGGGAAGATAGATTAGAGTTTAATTAAGGCGATTAATGAATTAATTATTTTAATTAATCATGTTTCATATTTACTTCATATCTTTTGCATACAAGGTCCAATCGAGACGTGGTATTCACTGTTACACTCATAGGGAGATTATCAACGACGTGGTATATAGTTGGACTGGATTTGGACGCTTGAGAAATTATAGCTTAGGTGAGCAGAATTAATACTCTAAATTTACATTGTACTATAAATCGCCATAATCACACACGCACACACGTACACACACGAGTGTTACGGCACGTACTCTGCGTGTGAATTATTTTTCTAAAATTATACATGTTTAACCATATTTTTGCATTGAAATCAGGTGTAGTTAGTTTTGTTTTTATTTCTTTATTGCGACATCTGACTTTTTGTTTGTTTCAATTTTTATTTCTATTATTAATTAATAAAGAATGAATTTCTAAAAGATATTTATTTGTCACATCCTATTTTTAAGTGATAAGATTTTATTTGGAAATATTTGTAGACGGAAGAATGAATTTCAAAAGGAAATTTATTTGTCGGATCCTATTTTCAAGTGATATGATTTGATTTGGCAATATTTGTTGAGAGGCATTTTGAATTAGTGAACAAAGCTTATTTTTTAGATCCTATTTTTGTGTAATTAAGATTTAATTTGGTAATATTTGTAGAGGGGTATTTTGAATTAGTAAAATAAGTTTTTAGTTAGGTCCAATTTTCAAATGATAGTAAGATATGGATAATATCTATAGAGGGGAATTTTTGATAGTTCATGCTGACACCAAAAAAGTGTGACACCAAAGGTATTACAACTATTAATAAAGATATATTGAAACATATTAGCTACAATAGGAAGAATAATATATATAGGTAATAATTCCTCTATTTGATTGGACTGGTTTGGGAAGATATTCAGGATAGTCAATTAAAATCCCATATATATATATATATAGTATTCTATTCATGTTGAATAGTGTAACACCCCCACCTCTAAATCCATACTACCCGAGAGTATTACATGGTAATACTGTCAAACAATACGAAGAATGAGACGACATAGGATACACACGTGAATATTCTCTTGGATTAACATCGATACCTATTTAAACAATGAATAAGTAGCTCACTTATACTTACAAAATCTTAGTGCAAATCAATAAACACATATGCCTCCAAGACGGAACAATACACATTATGTATATTTATATATATAATAACAAGGAGAACACAGAGTCAAAACACAACGATAATATATAATGAAATGTATACATAAATCCAGGTTATACATCAGATATACACAACCATCCAATCAAATACATGAGTCCAAACACAACACAATAGTATACAATGGATGTATATAATGAAATCCTATCCTCTATCTATGCCTAACATCCATTAATTAGTCATCTCGTCAATGAACCTGAAATATCTCGGAATGACCCGAGTGTTATAAATAACACATGTGTTAGACTATGTCTATAATGATAGGGGTAACATAGTATATGGTAATAATATACAAAGAGTACAATAGTGGTAGCATAACTATCTTAAAAGATGTCCAAACAACATCCATAGGAAATTCATTATAGAAAAGCATCATCATCCATATAAATCAAACTAGTAGAAAATTAGAAAATCATATCCAATGGGTGAACCATTCATATCCATAAATCATCATCAAAATTTGGAGCTAATCGATAGCGAGATATACTCAAATAATGCCTACGCTATCTCTCAATCTCATATCGTAAAATACCATCATCAAATTACTAAAATCAATTAGAAAGATTAGAGCCAGCTCATAACAATTCCCGAATATAATCAATAATAAGTAGGCCGTTTGCTAAAGAAGGATACATGAAACCATATTCTAGACATAGTCTCAGGTATAATCTCATCTCATATATGCTTATCTACCATATGCAAAACAAAACCAGATGGGAGATTGATGGCTGTATGCCTGCTCAATGTACCTAGGGTTTACTAGCCGTATGTTGTGTAGTCGAATTTGTTCCTACATCCTTGGTTACCTTGACGGACACCATGACACCTACCCACCAATGGCTTATCAACGTGTAGCTTGGTCATGACCCTGCTTTACCCCTATAGGTAACAAACTGCTGGCCTAAGAAACACAAAAGGCTATGGGTACATACATCTACTATGATGCGCATTCGATATAATATATAATAATGATGTTGTGGATCAGGGGCGACCCCATGATCAAGCCAGTAGAGTGGATATCGGCCAATCTTGTTTACTCCCAAACCATGAAGAGGGGCTAGACAAAGGTAGGCAAACCATATACATAATAGAATGTGAATCTACATAATATCAGTACTAGACCCACATAAATATATAATAATGTATATTATTTCGCTGTGATCTGTGACTTTGACTCTGATTTATCTATATTATATACTGTTCTGAATATTTTTAATCAGTGTGTTTATTACTTTATATTGCTATTATACACGTCCAATTTTTAGCTCAGATCCCCAAAAAGGCAAATAAGACGTGTCAGTGTTAGGACAAAGATATATTCACTTTCGATCGCCCTTAACCAGCCATATTATTCAGATTAGCAAGCGACATTACCTATAATGTTCATTGCTAAAATGGGCATAGCGGTGGGGTCCTGACAGCTTGGTATCTTATAAAAACCTATGATGACCCCACCGCTATGCCCAGTTTAGCAAAGAACATTAGAAGTAATGTCGTTTGTTAATCCAGAGAATATGGCTGGTAAAGGGCGATCAAATGTGAATATATCTTTATACTAACACTGACACGTCTTATTTACCTTTTTGAGGATCTGAACTGAAATTTATATGTATACAGTATTAATACAAAGGAATAAATACACCTATTAAAATTATTCAGAACAGTATATAGTATTATCAAAAGATTTTTCAAAACGTCCCATATAAATTGGTCGTCACACGACTCTACATATGAATCACCACGTAACCATCAAATACTCAACGCAATGAGTATCACATAAAACATAACCCTTTATTGAGTGTCATCCATGAGCAAAAGAACAACCAAATAAATATCATAACGACGTCTCATACCACCGCGTATTGCTAGTCATTTTTTAGTACGCACACATCACACTCGCCCTTCTTAATTCTATATAACGAGTCCAAAGAATAACCGAAGAAGTGTTATCGAAAGTCTCATACTAGACAGTATCATTTATCTATTTATTCAGATTTTCGTCACAAAGACTAAATATCAATAATCAAATAGAAAGATTCCATTACTGTATCATCTTAAAATATATCGCAAATCAATATCAACGGTGAATCATTCATAACAAGTAATTAAATGTGAAAGGAACAAGAAACAATAATAATATAATAAAATATTACTTAAACTAATATAAATATATTAAATATATACCTTAACTTCTAAATCACTTTATAAGTCAAATATAAAATATAAATCATTTTTGAAATTTTCTTTAATTAACTATTCTTTTAATATTTGAATAATTTCAAATATTATTTCTTTACCTTTAATATCATAACTATATTTCAAATCTCTTTATATAAATATTCCAAATCATTAGATATTATATTAAAACCATTTGATAACATCTGAAAATCGATTTATAATTTATTTACAAACATAATCTAATTTTAAGTGTACATATAGATTAAGTAAAAACAGTCAAATATCTAAAAGTTAAAATAACATCTTACTATAACAAATAATTCCAGCATTATAAATATCTTCAGAAAGATATGAGTACAATATACATTGTTAAGTAAACATTTACAATCATGCTTTTAAACCATGTAAGAAAATATTTACAATATAGAAAATAAAAAAGTAAAACACTTCCAAAAAAACAAAAATACCCAGGTTCAGTCGATTGAATGATTATCTCAATCGACTGACCTCAATGGATTAGAACTAATAGGAGTCGACTAAATTGGGTTTTGCTCTCTATATTGAATTTCGTATGGGCTCAGTCAACTGAAATTCTGAAACACAGAAAATGAATTATTGGAAATGGTTTAAATTCAATATACTCTACAATATAATTCAAATTCAATTAAAACAAAGTCAATATAAGTCCAAGGGGTAATCGTATATGAATTCAATACACAATAACAAGCATATGAGATAAAATTACATACATAAACATAGATGTGAGCATATATAACTATAGTGACCCGTATTTTTAACTATTTTAAATTATTAAATTTAATATAAGTATTAAATGGAAATGGTTGGAAATAAAAGTTTAATGATTTATTAATGTAGTTTATTTAATGTGAACTTGAATAAAATTTTGAAATAACCAATTTCGAAGATTTAGGCAACAAAAAGTATTGATATGGTATTCTATATATTGAATGTGTTTATAGTCAATAGTTGGAATTGTAATAATGTTGAATTACTGTAAGTGGAAAATGTTGTTTTATTATTTGAATTCGTTTTAAAGTTATATTTTATAATCTAAATAACTTATATTTCAATTTTAGTGATTTATTGAATAATTAAATTGTTTAAATTTAATATTGGAATTTATATGAATAATTGAATCATGAATTTAATGTGAATGAAAATATTTCAAAAGTTGATTTAAATTTATTTAAATATGAATGAAGATTGTTAACTTTTAAAATTGAATTTAAAATGAATAAATTGATTTGGAAAATAACTTGTTTTAATTAACGTGTAAAAATAGTCTTTTTGGGGACCGTCTAGGATTTTGACGAAATCGTTTCATTGGAACCGTACTAGTGAGTTATTATAGAATTTCAAGTTTTGTAGTGATCAGATTTATTGTTTGGCCATGCGAGTTTGAAACGCATAGAAATTAATTTAAGGAATTTAATTAAAATAAATTGATTTTGAAAAGCTATCTTCTGAACATGATAGAATTTCCTCTCGACACATATTCCATTGTGTTCGGAATATGGGTATAACACATCGAACGCCAGACGGCATGTTTCATTTGGAGTTCGAACAATTTATGTGTGATAGTGTTGGAAATTTATATATAAGGCCGTATAATTTCATTTCTCACAAAAGAAACCCTAAAACAAAACCACCAACACCGCTTCTTTTTACTCGTTTAATGGCCGAAATTGCTCATCCTTTCTCCCTCATTTTCTCCAAATCCACTCTGCGAAATCGATTGCCACCAAAAGGAAAGATGTAGAGCACAACAAGCTCTACATATTCAATAGTTGGATCGAGGTGATAAGCTTAGAAATCACCAGGATCGATGCACAAAGATCGCATGGGTTTTGGTTTCTCGAGGACAAACGGCGGTGGCGATGATATTTGAGGCGGTGGTGGAGCTGGCTGTGACGCGCGATGTGATGGGCTTCGATCGGCGCTCAGTGATCCTGGGTGGTGCGCTCGATAATGACTTAGTCGTATTGTTTGTGTTCTGCGGCATGGAAGGAAGAACGTGCTTGAGCTGGTAGTTAGGTTAAATTTATAGTTTAATTAATTTTGTCAATTAAGTTTTAATTACGTCGTTATACTAATTAAACCATAACTTTTTCATACGAGGTCCGATTTGGGCGAAACGAGTCGCGTGGAATCGTATTGAAGTCGTCTACAACATGAAATTGAAGTAGAATTCATTTAAAGCTGAATTTTCTTTAGTTTTAAATAAAGGTAAGTGTTTCAAACCACTCACGAAGACTAAAATATTTTTATGTTAGTTAAATTGAAATCATGAAGTGATTTAATTTTATTGATGTCTGTTTGATAATTTAACAGTCATGGAAAATCGACATAGAAATTTTGAATTAACAGTTAAATTGAAATTGGAATTAAATTGCTAGTAAAATTCTTGATTATTGATAACTGGTTAATTGTTGTAATTTATTGACTATTTTGGATGTTGATTGTGATGGATGACTATTGGTTGATGTTTTAGATGATTGGATGTTATTTATTTATATACATCCTTTTATCACCTTGTAAATTATTTGACAGTATATAAAACTATTAAATTATTTTGAACAAATTAAGAAATAAGTTGAAATGATATATACCTATGACATTTATTTTGGGTTGAAATGATACACACACACACACCCCCTGAAATTAAAACTAAAATAACCGATCACTTGACCATAGGATAGGAAATTATATACAGATACTAGATTGGTTAAATTAAATGGTTTTAAATTCTTAAATGATTTCGTTTAAATACTTATAGGAAAATTCTTAAATAGAAATTGAATTAATTTTGAATTAATTTTAAATTAAATGGTTTTAAATTCTTAAATAGAAATTCTTAAATTAAATGGTTTTAAATTCTTAAATACTTATAGGAAAATTTGAATTTATTTAAATGATTTCGTTTTATAAAAATAAAACTGAATTGAGATATGAAAATTGAATTAATTTTGAATTCGAATTTTGAAATGTTAAAATTAAAATTAGTTAAACAAAATTGTTTAAAGAATGAAATTTGAAATTTGAAGTTATAATTGGAATATGTTTGGAATTATGGAAATTGGTTTGTTTTAACAGATTTGGACCTTAAATTGAATATTGAAGTTAATTTGACTTAAGTGATTTAAATCGATATTCTGAAATTGAACTCGAATTTATATAAATTGAAATGGTTTAAAACCGGGAATTGTATTGAAATTTAAAACATTGATCAAATAGTTGAATTGAATTTGAATTTGAAATTATTTTGGAACTGAAATTGAAATTAATTTGGAACTGAAATTAATTTTAAACTGAAATTGATTTGAATTTAGATCGAAATTGATTCGATTTGAGATTTAAGATGATCTGAATTGGAATATTTGAAATTGAATCTGCTTGATTTAAATTTGGACCTGAATCCTGATTTATTGGAAATAGGAAGAAACAGTTTTGAATTTAAAATTATTTTCACTATAAACTATTTTCCTATAAACTGTTCTAGAATTCATCTTTTAAATTTCCAAATTATTTAAATTTTCAAATCATTTAATATATAATCTATTTTAAACTATTTAACTTCTAAACTATTTAAAATTATACAAACTATTTCAAAAAATTCAAATTGGCCAGAGTGGGAAATATTTATATTTAAATCATTGATTTAAATGGGAATATGGTAAAAATGAAGTTATAATCTAATATGTAATTCGAATTGAATTTTGAAGTAAAAATGACATATTTATTTGAATTGACATATTTTGAAAAAATGTGATATTTTGAAGTGAAAAAGATTTTGAAGTGAATATGATATTTTGATATCAAATATGAATCGTTTTAAAATGTAAAAGAACCAACCGGTGTGTAAAATGACATTTGGTTGTTAAAGAGACCGGAGCCTCTTATTGACATACTCTTTGTCAATATTGGAGCCACTTTAACAACTGCGTATGCCGAGGAGACTCCAGAATAAAGTGGTCGGGTTTGGTTTACGTTTGTTTGATTGAAGAAAGAGAACCATGATGGATAGACCTCGACACTTATGCCAATTTGAAATGGCTAAAACAGGATGGCTTGACAAGGCCAAGTGGGCTAGATACCCCTAGAGGACATCCGTTCTTTGATTTTCTTCATGGACTTGGTCCATACTATTACTTTTGATGGTGGTTTCGATTGGTGCATCTTAATTTGGGATGACCTCCCTTTGACTCGATATGGGATGAATGGATGCGGTGGACGGTCGTGGCTACAATGTGTTACCACCAGCCCTGCGACTTGAACTGGTAGTATTCTACCTTGGGCATTGCCTCACGTGCCTTGTTATATTTTTATTCTTATACGAGACCACTACGAGTTTGATTTCGTATTGTCGTATCACGGCGCATCCCTATCCCTCGACGTGCTACATGGGCGTTATATGCAAACTGTACGATAGTGCTTAAAAATGCGTTAAAGGGGATTAATGTAAAGTTTTAATGCTGAGAGAAATATTTAATTTATTGATTAGACATTACATATACAGTGTATTTTACTATATATAAATACTTTGACGGGTCCTCAAGAGATGGAAAGTCCCGTAACATCTCTTGAGGTATTGCCACACGTTATACACTGGATAAGAGATGTAAAATTCCGTAAACATCTCTGGTGCTATTACACTCTTGTAATATGTGATATTGATTTGGCTCACATAAGGATATTTTATTCCTGACATGAGTGTATTGTTTTACTTTATTCTCGAGTTAGCCTTGAGTATTTCAGTGCATTGAAGATTATTCCGAAGGACGAAGACGAAGATTTGGTATATTATTACCAGTATTATTCCCTGCATCATGTCGTTCTGCTGCATTATTCTATTGTTGTATATATAAGTCTGATTTTTGTTGTAAAATTATAATCAAATGTATAGTATAAACAACTACATGAACTGTTTATTTGATTATTATATTTTGTCATTTCGCTGCGAGATTCTGTATGTGTTTTCTTCTTTTCTTATTTTTATTAATTAACCCTATTGATTATCCGTGTTCCGTATTGTTTGGGTTGGACATGTGTGGACTATTATCGATTTAAACCTTTCGAAACGTGGGTCATCACAGTTGGTATCAGAGCTTTGGTTTAGCGATAACCTTAGCTTTGTCGGGGTTTGACTCATTAGAGATAGGGTAGTAATACCCTAGAATGAGTATGTTTGAGCGTATATATATGCGAGCGTGTGTACTTGTTAGTGTTATAAATATTTTCATACTGTGTTTACTTATCCGTTGAGTTGTTTACGAATTCTGGTCGGTGCGTGAGACGCCATGTTATCGATAGAGGTTTCTAAACACTTAAACGAGACAAGTTGACATAATATTGTTTTAAAAATGGGTAAATGAAATAATTTTACCTATATTATATTATATATATAATGATAACTTTCATATACCTGTATGATTATCAATGAATATTGTTGTTAGGAATTTAGTTATCATTGATTATTGATTGAATTAAATTAAAAATGAATACTTTGTGAATTCTATATCACAAAGCATTCAATAATTAAATTAAATTGAAATCTAATTACGACAATAATTATTTACAATAACGAAGATGTAAATTTATGAAATATTTTCATAATAAGGTAATGGAATTGCATAAATATATTTATAATATAGCTTATAAATAGAAATGATTTAAATATATTATAAATAGAAATGATTTAAAAGCTGAGAATTGTAGAATTTGAATTCCATTGATTTTCAAAATTGTTTTCAAAGTCTTCAGAATTAATAATAATAATAATAATAATAATATTTGAAAGTGTTTTTACTAGAAATATATTTTGAAAAGATTTTTGAAAGAAATAAAAGCATTGAACTCGCTTTAGTCGTTGGTAAATAATTATAGGACGACTACAGCATCGCCATTATTCATTGTCGAGTTTCTAAGTGAGAATTACTACAAAAAGAAATTTATTTCTGGTTAAAACAAGTTTTGATTGTGAAAAAAATATTCCATGTATGATTTGATGAATATATGAAAATAGTTTTGAACTTATACATTGAAAATAGTATAGATAAGAAATAAGTTTATAACTTATGAATTTGAACGGGAAAGTAACACCGAATTTTAAAATGATTGGACATTTTGGTTAAGAAAACAAAAGAATTATGAATTTGAGAAATGAAATAAAATAATTAGCCTAAGAAGTGTTATATAAATCAACTTAGTGAAATGAAGTAAATAAGATGAAGTTTAACTCAAGAAAGCCTAAATGAAAGTGAATTGTATGTGAAATGAATTAGATAAAATAACGAAATGAAATTTTAAGTGAATTAGTTTGTTTAACTTATAGATTTGAGAAATATTAAGCTAAAAACAAAATTTAAAGTTATTGAATGAGAATGATAAGAAAAGAAAAAATTTAACTTAAATAAAGTTGAATAAATTGAGTAATGGATTAAATAAATAAAGTTTAACTTAATAAATATTAAATGAATTGAATTGGATTTGAATGGAATTAGATGAATTAGTAAAGTGAAATAAATCCACTTAAGTTATAAAATGAATTAATAGAACGAACATGAACTTGAATTATAAAATGAAATGCAATTTGGATGTAAAAGAATTGAATGAGAATAAATGGGTGTAAGTAAAATTTATATGAGTAATTGAATTTGATTTAAATTGGATGTAAATAAATTGAATGTTAACTAACTGAATATGGGATAAGCGAATGTTAAATAAAGAAATGTTATACGCTTAGTTAATGTACTAAGAAATGCTAAATGAATAATTTGAGTAGTAAAAAGAAAGTACTATTTAGACATGAACTTAAGAGACGGTAAACAAATAATAAATAGGTAATTAAATAATAAATTAAATCATATCTTTTTAAATTGTTTGTAAAATAAAAATAAATTTGCAAAGGATGTTTTAAAACTTTATTGTAGCTTTCTGAGATAATTATAATTTGAATAATATTGTGTAAAAGAAAATACATCTATATAAAGTGATTATACTCTTAAGAAATGATTAATAAAATAAGAAGTTGAAATTTGAATTATGAAATGAAATTTTACTTAAGTCAAGTTAAATGGGATGAATTGATGAAATAAGTTAATGGAATGAATCATAAGATGGAAGTTAACTTAAGAAAAGTTGAATGAAATTGATTGTGATAAAAAAAATTATTAATATGAATTTGAGTTATAAAATAAATTTTACTTAAGTAAAGTAAATGATATGAGTTAATGAAACGAACTAATGAAGTGAATTAATGAATTAATATGAACTTACCTTATGAGGTAATAATAAACATGAGTTGCGTTATATAAAATGTTTATAATAAACTTAAATGATTTTATGAAATGGTTAATAAATGATATAACCATTAAAGAGAATATACTAAGTGGTAATGAAATAAAATTTAACTTAAAAAGTTTTAAATGAAGTGATTTATAAAATGGTCCGTAAATGAATTTGTAACGATCCCGGATTTTAAATAAGTTTAAATTGATAATTAATTTAATTTTTGAATTTAAGGTTTAAGTAAATGGTAAATTGAATGATTTAAGTAGGGATCAATATAAGAAGTAAAAACAAAATCGATAGAAAATAAGCTGTATAAAGGAATACAAGACGATAAAATATTAAGTGAAATAAATAAATAAAATGTAAATACAAGATGATAAGTATTTGAGTTGAAAATAGAAATTTATTTATATTGCAAATTACAAGAACAAAGAAATAAAATAAATGTCTTAAAATTTTGGTTATGTAAACTATAAAATATAAAATATACACATTTAACAAATCAGTTAAATTTCAAACAACATATTAACTGTAGGATGTCATTTCTATTACAAAGCATAAGACAGCAAAATATATTTAAATGCGAAGGAAGAAGTGCATTCAAGTTTGAACAAATGTACGAAGACAAGTATGTATATTTGTAAAACGAATACAAAGCAAAGGAGATAGGCATTAGCTTATGAAACAAGATAAAGTAATTAATGCAAGAAATCTCTAGTACACGAGAAAAATATTTGCAGCCACTAAGGAATAAAAAAACTGCAGAGTCAAAGAACTGATAAGTAATAATGTAAGAATGAATTAGGCAAGTAAGGTAATAATAAAACCAAAATGTCTTCATACAAAATATCAAAGGGGATAAAGTATGTAAACTAAAATATCTATACACAAGACAAATATAATAAATGCTTAGCACACAAATTTGATTCATCAGCCTCCAAATATAAAACAATCTCTGACCCTTTTGTACAAAATAATATAATTAACCTGTAACTTGTTCCTATATATCAATACCATCATCAATTTAGTTCGTCATCAAGCTAAGTAAACCTGAAGAAATTAGTAACTTCTTAAACTAAAATAAAATTCAATTTAAATAATAATACAACTTCATAAAATCAGAGATCAAAAGCAGGGAGAAGTTAGAAGTTACAGGGAATTCAAACTTGCAGTTTCAAAGCCTACGTCAAAAATAAAGCAAGCCCTGTTCTTCTAGAAAACAACTGTGAATAAACAAAATTTTAAAGTTTTATGTTTAAAATTAAAATCAGTAAAGTTGATTTCTTTATTATATGGTATTTGTACATGCTTGTCTTTGGATAAAGTCTGTGTATATATATGTTACTTTGTATGTTGTCTTTCTCTGTTATGGATTACTGGGATTGATTATCAACCAAATTCGAATTGGTATTCAACTGATCATTTTAAAACATTAAGTTTCAATCAATCAAGATATAATCCTCAAACTAGATTTTTCAAAGCTTATGTAATACGTCTGTGAAATGTTTTTTTACTGAAAGCTTTGTTTACAGGTAATCAAATATATTTTGATAAATTTGACTGTCATAAAAAGCTAATTCAAGTTCGTAGTTTGAATTATTACTATAAACCATGATTTTTAAAACAAAAACAAAGATTTTTAATGAAGTAATTCAAGAGAAGTTTGAAAATTTGATGAGTTTGCATTTTTCTCAATTCCTGATAATCGAATCATTAATAAATACTGAAATTTATACTGAAGCATGCTTGAACATCTGGGATGCTGGGAAAATTGTTGAAATATTTTTCAAATGCATGAATGGGTCGAACGAGATTGATTTAGGGTTTTACTTCAGGTTGTTGAACTTGTCTGTAATTGTGTCGAGTTTGTCTTCGTCGCGCAATCGAGTGGCACGAGTTTTTGGAGGTTGGGGTTTATCGTGTTGTCGAGGTGTGGGCGAAAATTTGGGTGCCGCAGGTGGCTAGAGAGGCGGCGGCGAGGAGTTTTGGGCCAGTGGTGATGTTTGCAGTTTCGTTCGAACTACTAAATTTTCGAATTCGAATTTTGTATGCGATTCGATCTTGGATTTCGAGATTGTGGGGAATGTGCGACTTGCTGATGATCTTGGGAGTTCGCCAGAGCCTCGCGTGTCGCCGTACACGTGTGCGGCAGGAGGACGTGTCAGCTTCGTTGATGAGGGTATGATCTCGTGGCATGCTCGAGTAAATAGGTGATTTTCTTCGGGTTGGTTTCGAGTTCGAATGGGTAGCCCGATGCGTGAATTCGTAACTCAGTTAAAAAACTTAAACTACAGGATAGAAAAAAGAAGAAGAAGAGGAATGTACGGGGGGAAGACTCGAAGATCTGGGATGTTTTGTTCGAAGCAGCGAGGCGTTGGACTCGAAGCAATTTGTAGTCAGGGATCGGGTCAAATTTTTTGTCTAGGTTTGAAACAGACCTGTTCTATTTCCTTGAATTCAAAATTTTATTTTAAAAACAAAGCTTAAGCAGGTTTTAAAAACAAAAGTTAAATATAAACTTAAGTTAGTTTACGACTTAGTTTGGGTATAAGTAAGTTTTTAAGTTTAATTTTTTTAATGAAAATTAATTGTTTTAAGGGGAATTGAATTTAAAATGAATTTGGATTTTAAATAAAGAATTTAAAATCAAAGTTAAAGGCAAGTTTTAAATCAAAAGATTTAAATCAAATGTTTAAAATTAGTGGATTCAAATTCATTTTGAATCCAGATCCGAGAATTTAAAATCAGTTTTAAATCTGAATGTTTTAAACTTGAATTTTGATAAAGTTCTTTTATAAAAGAATTTTGAATGAAAATATATGATTTGTTTTTACTTGAATTTGCAAGTTAAATAATTAATATACTTTAAAAGCTTAATTTTTTTCAAAAAATTAAGTAATCTAGTTTAAACTTTTCTTATATAAGTTTCATATATATAATTATATATATGTAATGAATGTTCTTTACATTATTTAAATGTTTTATAAATGGAATTTGAATTTGGTAATGTTTAATTGGTTAATCATTTTGAATTTTAAATTTAAAATGGAATTGGAATTTAAATCTAAAAGAGTAATGTTTAAAATCTACTTTAATGTTAATGAAGTCATTAATAAAGAAATGAATTATCTTAGAGATAATTAAGGTAATTAAGTGATTTAATTAATAAGATAATTAAGTAATAATTTATTTAATTTATAAATTTGTAATTTAGATTAATTTATAATTAGAAAAATTTAATAATGAAATGTTATTTGTTAATGAAGATAATTAGCTAAGGATTATTAAGTATTAATTTATGTGATTAATTTTAATAATTAATTAGATTAATTAATTAAGATAATCAATTGTGAATTGTTAACTGCTTAATGAAAGTAATTAAGGGGTTAATTACTAACTGTAATTAATTTGGATATTTTAATTAATTCAATGATAAAGATTAATTGGTAATTAATGATTAATTGTTATGAGATAATTACTTAATGGTAATTAATTAAAGGTTTAATTTCTTAAAGTAATTAGGTAAGGGATTAATTACATTGGTTTAAAGGTTAATTTAATTAATATGATTAATTAAGAATAATTTAATTAATTGAGGTGATTGATTAATTAATTTATATCAAATGATTTGTAATTAATTAATCAAAATTGGATAATTAATTCATAAGTAATTAATTTAATTGGAAATAAATTGAATTAATTAATCGTGCTTATAAACGATTATTAAATGCTTGACCTTACTTATGAATGATTGTGTTGTATGAGATGCCTTGAATTGATTGTCCTATCCGATAAGTGATATTTTTTTCTGTGGATTGAGCTGTGTGTAATTTATTCATTTATTTGTGATACATTTGTTTATTATTATCTGTGACTCTGTGTATGAATGATAAGCGTTATAGTTTACACTGCTTATCAACTATATTTCTGTGTTTTGATCTATGATGATTGAATGATGTTGCACTATTGTATGAAATCCCTGGACCACATCATACACACACAAATATGGATTTCACGAGGAAATCGATTAAGTCATAGATTTTCGAAATGATTTCAAAAATATACAATTTGAATTCAGACGGTTTGGAAATGGAATTGGGTTAAATGTGAAAAGATTTTGAAATGAAATTTCAAATATATTTTTGAACAACTTGATAAAGTTTTGAAGTTTAAATAATTTGATTTAAATTTGAATTCAATATTTGAAACCGGGGATTAAGGATATTATACAAGTTATATATGGGTTAAACCATCTTAAATGTATTGATTTGGTGATTTGAATTTAATTCAACGGCTTTAAATCGTGCAAATATAATTGGATTCTTTTGAAACAAAAACTGTTTGATTTCAGATAACAAAAGCTTTCATATAACAAAATGAACTTCCAATTTGTGTTAAAAGGATTTCTAGTTGAAATGAAAATGATTTCCAAGTTATGGAAACGGTTTGAAAGCTATAAGTTAAAATCTTTAATTTAAAGATTTAATGAGCTAATCCAACTGAAATGGAAATTGTTTTGAAATCCGTAAATGGATCTTTGTGAAACTGTGTAAACTTTGTGAAATAAATCTTTTTGTTTAAAGATTTAAAATGGTATTTTGTTTAAACCAGTTGGAAGAAATTTTTTGATTTATCAGTTTTGACTTAACTGAAATCCCATATCCATATGTTTTAAATATTGCTCTCATTATTCGATTTAACCGGGAGAGGACCTTGTGTCATATAACCCATTTCGAATAATGATACGTCGTTATGGATAACATTTGAAGACCGGTGGTGAAGATCGGGTATTTGCGAGAACGATAGGATGACCTATCGATTGTCTCTGCACTGAGTTGCTCCTCCCTAAGTGATGGGAAGTCCGATCAGGATTGTGAATACCCGGATTGCAAGGACTTCTTTGGAAGTGCCTTCGGTTCTGTTCGAACCCAGAACAGATTTGTATGGTTATATGTCTGACACTACACTCTGAGTTATAAAGCAGATTCCTTTCAAATACATTTTTGTTGGTGGCGGAGAATTTATTCTCTTAGCTTAACATCCTTCTCTGAGACGTACGAGCTCAGAGGTTATGTAGTTGAGGATTATCAGCGATATGTTCCCAATTTGGTAGTGTGACATGATGAGTGCTGCTGTATGTTGATGATCATTTGTTGATCATTTGTGATCAGAGCATGGCTTTTGTATATACGTAGCTTGGTGGACGAGACTGCATCAGGACCTCACAACCCGGAAATGGTCAAAACAGGAAAGATGCGGCAAGGTTATGAGGGTCACGCCCTTTAGGGTGTGTCATTCCCTTTTGGTAAAGGGTGGTATCATGGTATGGATCCCAGATATTTACCTATGTGGTGGGCTTCAATCTCATTTTCTGTGTGGTTGTTGCTTTGTGGTTTAGAGGCGCCTTGGATAAAAGTCCCAAAGGACCAGGGAGTGGCATGCTCGTGTAGTAGTTACCTAGTTACAGAGGTAACCCGGCCTTGTGTTGGCAGAGAGCTGGTTAAGTTCTCGGGACGTCCCACCAGAGGCGTACCCATGGACAGTGGGAAGTTCCTTAGCCTGACCATTTGTTGGAAATCCATTCATCCAATATGAGCCTTGTACGGTTTTAGTTGTAGAACCTATCACTTACTTATGGTGGTCACCACTGTTTAGGTGGTAGCTATAGTAGGCATAGTTCGGAATGTCTATGCTGGCTAAGATTTATATTCTACTTTCGAAATGTTTTCCACTGTGCACTTATAATAATAATATTAAAGAATTTTTTCGTATCAAGCATATTTGACTATCATAAGGAGAAATCTCCTCCAATTCTGCGTTTGCTTGGTGTGTGCGGTGGGAGGCCTTATGGTAGTTTCATTTTCCAAGAAGCATTGCGGATTTGTTTCAAATTCTTTCGTTGATTGTTTAAGGACAAACTGTTTTTGTTACTCACACCAGTCCCATAACTGACTCGGAGTTTATTGTTCCTTTCCTGAACTCTGGGTGCCCACAAATTTTTCCACACGAGTAGTCTAGAGTTGGGGTTTTCAGATAGTCAGGTTTAGTAGATTATCTGGAGTTAGTCCAGTCTTTGGATATGGACGAGACTTGCTTATCTAGGTGAAACGTGATGTTGGTTCGAGCTAGCTTTGGATTGGAGCATTGGATTGGAGATGCATTCTATTTTGAAGATATTGTTCCGCTGCTAGTGTTATCTATTTCTTTCTGTCGTGTCTTGTATCTCTGATGGTATTGATATCCGTTGTATCATATTATACCAGATTTTGTATATGTCATTGTATCAATGTTATACGTATTGATATTCTTTTCTTCCGTTGTGTTGTACTTAATGGTGTTATAAGCTCCGGCGCACCAGATTCGACGTTTGGATCTGCGACATTTGAATATGAGTGTCGTATTCGGTGCCGATTTTCGAAGGTCGAGTCAGGATCGTTATAATTGGTATCAGAGCTAAGGTTGAACTTTAGCTCAGGAGTATAACACATTAGGTAGCTCATTAGAGATAGGGTGAAGTATACCCTAGAATGAGTGTATCCCTAAGATATCCGTTCGAATGCCTCCGTAAATTCTCTTACTATTCATCGATAGTAAGTATGAGTGCAAGAAGGGAACGAGATAGGGGGTAGGGGAGTACGACCATAAATGGTCAATACCCTACAACGGTGGAAACAATTTTCTCTATCAATTTCCTTTGATTCGACTTCCCAAATTCTTTTGATTGTTTCGTGGCTGCTGCAAGAAGAAGTTTCAGTGTGATGGTGGCCCTACGAATCGTTGTAGGAAATTTTTACCTCGTATCTTTATCGATTTCTTACCAGTTTTCCATTTAAACTTTAATGAATTTGAAATTTAGATTGAAAATTTTAAATAAATTGGAAATTTGGAACTAAAATTTTAAATAAATTTGAAATTTTAATTTGAGTTAAATCGACTAATAGAATATGAAGGCTAGATTGAATTGAATCGATAAAACAATTTCGTTTGAAACCAAATTTAAAATTCCGTTGTAGTTTCTTATATATATCGAAGTCCGGAGAGGGACTAGTGGTATATATTTTAAGATATTCGGACTTGAGTTTGAAATCCATATCTGTTGTTTGGGTCTCGATATATTTTATGAACGGTTAGTTATCCCTTCGAACTAACCAGTGCTTTGCATATTCATAGAATTTATGACCCGAGTATCCTGTGTAGTATTGCATGAGTTTGTTCTCATATTGTAGATATTCTGTTTTGGTAAGCCAAATACAGAATAGATATCCAGTTTGACTTAGAAAACTGTTTCTCTGTCTTTGTGTATCTATCTTTGTTTTTTTCGTGCTTGCATATTTCGGGGACGAAATTTCTTAAAGGGGGAATCTATAACGATCCGGATTATAAATAAGTTTAAATTGATAATTAATTTAATTTTTGAATTTAAAGTTTAAGTAAATGGTAAATTGAGTGATTTAAGTAGGGATCAATATAAGAAGTAAAAACAAAATAGATTGAAAATAAGCTGTATAAAGGAATACAAGACGATAAAATATTAAGTGAAATAAATAAATACAATGTAAATACAAGACGACAAGTATTTGAGTTGAAAATAGAAATTTATTTATATTACAAAGTACAAGAATAAAGAAATAAAATAAATGTCTTAAAATTTTGGTTATGTAAACTATAAAATATAAAATATACACATTTAACAAATCAGTTAAAATTTAAACAACATATTAACTATAGGATGTCATTTCTATTACAAAGCATAAGACAGCAAAATATATTTAAATGCGAAGGAAGAAGTGCAATCAAGTTTGAATAAATATACGAAGACAAGTATGTATATTTGTAAAATGAAGACAAAGCAAAGGAGATAGGCATTAGCTTATGAAACAAGACAAAGTAATTAATGCAAGAAATCTCTAGTACACGAGAAAAATATTTGCAGCCACCAAGGAATAAAAAAACTGCAGAGTCAAAGAACTGATAAGTAACAATGTAAGAATGAATTAGGCAAGTAAGGTAATAATAAAACCAAAATGTCTTCATACAAAAGATCAAAGGGGATAAAGTATGTAAACTAAAATATCTATACACAAGACAAATATAATAAATGCTTAGCACACAAATTTGATTCATCAGCCTCCAAATATAAAACATCCCTGACCTTTTTGTACAATATAATATAATTAACCTGTAACTTGTTCCTATATATCAATACCATCTTCAATTTAGTACGTCCATCAAGCTAAGTAAACCTGAAGAAATTAGTAACTTCTTAAACTAAAACAAAATTCAATTTAAACAATAATATAACTTCATAAAATCAGAGATCAAAAGCAGGGAGAAGTTAGAAGTTACAGGGAACTCAAACTTGCAGTTTCAAAGCCTATGTCAAAAATAAAGCACGCCGTGTTCTTCTGGAAAACAACTGTGAGTAAACAAAATTTTAAAGTTTTATGTTTAAAATTAAAATCAGTAAAGTTGATTTCTTTATTATATGGTATTTGTACATGCTTGTCTTTTGATAAAGTCTGTGTATATATATGTTACTCTGAATGTTGTCTTTCTCTGTTATGGATTACAGGGATTGATTATCAATCAAATTCGAATTGGTATTCAACTGATCATTTTAAAACATTAAGTTTCAATCAATCAAGATATAATCCTCAAACTAGATTTTTCAAAGCTTATGTAATATGTCTGTGAAATGTTTTTTTACTGAAAGCTTTGTTTACAGGTAATCAAATATATTTTGATAAATTTGACTGTCATAAAAAGCTAACTCAAGTTCGTAGTTTGAATTATTACTGTAAACCATGATTTTGGAAAAAAAAAGTTTTGATGAAGTAATTCAAGAGCAGTTTGAAAATTTGATGAGTTTGCATTTTTCTCAATTCCTGATAATCGAATCATTAATAAATACTGAACTTTATACTGAAGCATGCTTGAACATCTGGGATGTTGTGAAATTGTTGAAATAATTTTCAAATGCATGAATGGGTCGAACGAGATTATTTAGGGTTTTACTTCAGGTTGTTGAACTTGTCTGTAAATGTTCCGAGTTTGTCTTCGTCGCGCAATCGTGTGGCATAAGTTTTTGGAGGTTGGTGGTTTATCGTGTTGTCGAGGTGTGGGTGAAAATTTGGGTGCCGCAGGTGGCTGGAGAGGCAGTAGCGAGGAGTTTTGGGTCAGTGTTGATGTTTGCAGTTTCGTTCGAACTACTAAATTTTCGAATTTGAATTTTGTAGGCGATTCGACCTTGGATTTCAAGATTATGGGGAATGTGCGACTTGTTGATGATCTTGGGAGTTCGCCAGAGCCTCGCGTGTCGCCGTGCACGTGTACGGCAGGAGGACGTGTCAGCTTCGTTGATGAGGGTATGATCTCGTAGTATGCTCAAGTAAATATGTGATTTTCTTCGGCTTGGTTTCGAGTTCGAATAGGTAGCCTGATGCGTGAATTTGTAACTCAGTTAAAAACTTAAACTACAGGATAGAAAAAAAAGAAGAAGAATGTATGGGGGGAAGACTCGAAGATCTGGGATGTTTTGTTCGAAGCAGCGAGGCGTTGGACTCGAAGCAATTTGTAGTCAGGGCTCGGGTCAAATTTTTTGTCTAGGTTTGAAACAGACCAGTTCTGTTTCCCTGAATTCAAAATTTAATTTTAAAAACAAAGCTTAAGCAGGTTTTAAAAACAAAAGTTAAATATAAACTTAAGTTAGTTTACGACTTAGTTTGGGTATAAGTAAGTTTTTAAGTTTAATTTTTTTTAATAACAATTAAGTGTTTTAAGGGGAATTGAATTTAAAATGAATTTGGATTTTAAATAAAGAATTTAAAATCAAAGTTAGAGGCAAGTTTTAAATCAAAAGATTTGAATCAAATGTTTAAAATTAGTGGATTCAAATTCATTTTGAATCCAGATCCGAGAATTTAAAATCAGTTTTAAATCTGAATGTTTTAAACTTGAATTTTGATAAAGTTCTTTTATAAAAGAATTTTGAACGAAAATATATGATTTGTTTTAACTTGAATTTGCAAGTTAAATAATTAATATACTTTAAAAGCTTAATTTTAATTTTTTTAAGTAATCCAGTTTAAACTTTTCTTATATAAGTTTCATATATATGTAATGAATGTTCTTTACATTGTTTAAAAGTTTTATAAATGGAATTTGAATTTGGTAATGTTTAATTGGTTAATCATTTTGAATTTTAAATTTAAAATGGAATTTGAATTTAAATCTAAAAGAGTAATGTTTAAAATCCACTTTAATGTTAGTGAGGTCATTAATAAAGAAATGAATTATCTTAGAGATAATTAAGGTAATTAAGTGATTTAATTAATAAGATAATTAAGGAATAATTTATTTAATTTATAAATTAATATTTTAGATTAATTTATAATTAGAAAAAAATTTAATAATGAAATGTTATTTGTTAATGAAGATAATTAGCTAAGGATTATTAAGTATTAATTTATGTGATTAATTTTAATAATTAATTAGATTAATTAATTAAGATAATCAATTGTAAATTGTTAACTGCTTAATGAAAGTAATTAAGGGGTTAATTACTAATTGTAATTAATTTGGATATTTTAATTAATTCAATGATAAAGATTAATTGGTAATTAATGATTTATTGTTATAAGATAATTACTTAACGGTAAGTAATTAAAGGCTTAATTTCTTAAAGTAATTAGGTAAGGGATTAATTACATTGGTTCAAAGGTTAATTTAATTAATATGATTAATTAAGAATAATTTAATTAATTAAGGTGATTGATTAATTAATTTATATCAAATGATTTGTAATTAATTAATCAGAATTGGATAATTAATTCATAAGTAATTAATTTAATTGGAAATAAATTGAATTAATTAATCGTGCTTATAAACGATTATTAAATGCTTGGCTTTACTTATGAACGATTGTTGTATGAGATGCCATGAATTGATTGTCCTATCCGATCAGTGATATTTTGTTCTATGGATTAAGCTGTGTATAATTTATTCATTTATTTGTGATACATTTGTTTATTATTATCCGTGACTCTGTGTATGAATGATAAGCGTTATAGTTTATACCGCTTATCAACTATATTTCTGTGTTTTGATCTATGATGATTGAATGATGTTGCACTATTGTGTGAAATCCCTGGACCACATCATACACACAAAAATATGGATTTCACGAGGAAATCGATTAAATCACAGATTTTCGAAATGATTTCAAAAATATACAATTTGAATTCAAACGGTTTGGAAATGGAATCAGGTTAAATGTGAAAAGATTTTGAAATGAAATTTCAAATTTATTTTTGAACAACTTGATAAAGTTTTGAAGTTTAAATAATATGATTTAAATTTGAATTCAATTTTTGAAAATGGGGATTAAGGATATTATACAAGTTATATATGGGTTAAACCATCTTAAATGTATTGATTTGGGGATTTGAATTTAATTCAAACGCTTTAACTCGTGCAAATATAGTTGGATTCTTTTGAAACTAAAACTGTTTGATTTCAGATAACAAAGCTTTCATATAAGAAATAAACTTCCAATTTGTGTTAAAAGGATTTCTAGTTGAAATGAAAATGATTTCCAAGTTATGGAAACGGTTTGAAAGTTATAAGTTAAAATCTTTAATTTAAAGATTTAATGAGCTAATCCAACTGAAATGGAAATTGTTTTGAAATCCGTAAATGGATCTTTGTGAATCTGTGTGAACTTTGTGAAATAAATCTTTTTGTTTAAAGATTTAAAATGGTAATTTATTTAAACCATTTGGAAGAAAAGTTTTGATTTATCAGTTGTGACTTAACTGAAATCCCATATCCATATGTTTTAAATATTGCGCTCATTACTCGGTTTAACTGGAAGAGGACCTTGTGTCATATAACCCATTCCGAATAATGATACGTCGTTATGGATAGCATTTGAAGATCGGTGGTGAAGACCGGGTATTTGCGAGAACGATAGGATGACCTATCGATTGTCTCTGCACTGATTTACTCTGGTATAGAGATTCCCTAAGTGATGGGAAGTCCGATCAGGATTGTGAATACCCGGATTGCAAGGACTTCTTTGGAAGTGCCTTCGTTTTGTCGAACGCATAACAGACTTGTATGGTTGTATGTCTGACACTACACTCTGAGATATAAAGCAGATTCCTTTCAAATACATTTCTGTTGGTGGCGGAGAATTTACTCTCTTAGCTTAACACCCTTCTCTGAGACGTACGAGCTCAGAGGTCATGTAGTTGAAGGTTATCAGCGATGTATTCCCAATTTGGTAGTGTGACATGCTGAGTGCTGCTGTGTGTTGATGATCATTTATTGATCATTTGTGATCAGAGCATGGCTTTTGTATAAAGCGTAGCTTGGTTGATGAGACTGCATCAGTACCTCACAATCCGAAAATGGTCAAAATAGGAAAGATGCGGCAAGGTTATGAGGGTCGCGCCCTTTAGGGTGTGTCATTCCCTTCTGGTAAAGGGTGGTATCATGGTATGGATCCCAGATATTTACCTATGTGGTGGGCTTCAATCTCATTTTCTGTATGGTTGTTGCTTTGTGGTTTAGAGGTGCCTTGGATAAAGGTCCCAAAGGACCGAGGAGTGGCATGCTCGTGTAGTAGTTACCTAGTTACAGAGGTAACCAGGCCTTGTGTTGGCAAAGCGCTGGTTAAGTTCTCGGGATGTCCCGCCAGAGGCGTACCCATGGACAGTGGGAAGTTCCTTAGCCTGACCATTTGTTGGAAATCCATTCATCCAATACGAGCCTTGTACCGTTTTAGTTGTAGAACCTGCCATTTACTTATGGTGGTCACCACTGTTTAGATGGTAGCTAGTGTAGGCATAGTTCAGAATGTCTATGCTGACTAAGATTTATATTCTACTTTCGAAATGTTTTCCACTATGCACTTATAATAATAATATTAAAGAATTTTCTCGTATCGAGCATGTTTGACTATCATAAGGATAAATCTCCTCCAATTCTGCGTTTGTATGGTGTGTGCGGCGGGAGGCCTTATGGTTGTTTCATTTTCCAAAAAGCATTGCGGATTTATTTCAAATTCTTTTGTTGATTGTTTAAAGAAAAACTGTTTTTGTTACTCATACTAGTCCCATGACTGACTCGGAGTTTATTGTTCCTTTCCTAAACTCTGGGTGCCCACAAATTTTTCCACACGGGCAGTCTAGAGTTGGGTTTTTCAGATAGTCAGGTTTAGTAGATTATCTGGAGTTAGTCCAGTCTTTGGATATGGACGAGACTTGCTTATCTAGGTGAAACGTGATGTTGGTTCGAGCTAGCTTTGGATTGGAGCATTGGATTGGAGATGCATTCTATTTTGAAGATATTGTTCCGCTGCTAGTGTTATCTATTTCTTTCTGCTGTGTCTTGTATCTCTGATGGTATTGATATCTGTTGTATCATTCTGTTGTATCATATTATACCAGATTTTGTATTTGTCATTGTATCAATGTTATACATATTGATATTCTTTTCTTCCGCTGTGTTGTACTTAATGGTGTTATAAGCTCTGGCGCACCAGATTCGACGTTTGGATCTGCGACATTTGAATATGAGTGTCATATTCGGTGCCGATTTTCGAAGGTCGAGTCAGGATCGTTATAGAATTGATATGAAATGTGTTAAAAAAAGTGAAATAATTGAATTTGAATAAATTGAACTGGAATAAAATAAATGTTAATAAATTTGAAGCAAACCAAATGAATGTTAATGAAAAATGAGTATTAATTAGAAACGAAGTTTGTAAATTAACTATGGACATTGAACAATGTAAACTCATTTCATGAATTAATTGGATGAATATTATTTGTTGGTTGGTTTCTTTTGTTGTAAATCATTGTTATTATTGTTTTGGCTGCATATGATCGTTATGTTGTGTATTGGTTCTAATGCTTGTGGTTTGGATTTAGAATTCATGTTATATAGTTCTATTAAAATTAAACATGTTTCTATATCCTTTTATAAGTGACCGATATTCAAAATTGAGTTGAGATAGGTACATATGAAGACCGTTTAGACGTATACGCGGATTTGATTTGCTTTTGCTTGCTTAATATGAGTGAACTCGCTCATATTAATAATAATAAGGTACATATCTCGAAATAATACTGCACTTTTATACCTTTTCTCTACGGGATGCCTCATCATTGAGATGGGATGTATATTTGATAAATTTGTGATATATATTTGCATTGTACAAATTTTACGATTGAGCCGCACAAAGGAGACGCTGCCGAAATTTTCCATAAATCCGGGTGTTAGAAAAATTTTGAGACTTTATAATTTTACAACATGTTTTATTAAATAAGTTGCAATTTTCGTTAAGCCGGTAATGGAGTGGCATAACGAAAGCGTGGAAATGGTTTCCAAATAAGATTTTAAAGTTTTAAAAGTTGAGTATTTTGAATAAAATATATCAAATGTTATATTTCTTACTTAAAATCCTTTTCGAGGACGAAAAGTTTTGAATGGGGGAGAATGTAACAACCCGTATTTTTAACTATTTTAAATTGTTAAATTTAACATAATTATTTAATGGAAATGGTTGGAAATAAAAATTTAATGATTATTAATGTATTTTATTTAATATGAACTTGAATAAAATTTTGAAATGACCAATTTCAAAGATTTAGGCAACAACAAGTATTGAGATGGTATTCTATGTATTGAATGTGTTTATAATCAATAGTATTGAATGTGTTTATAATCAATAGTTGGAATTAAATAATAATGTTGAATTACTGTAAAATGGAAATAGTTGTTTTATTATTTGAATTTGTTCTAAAAGTTATATTTTATAAGTTAAATAACTTATATTTCAATTTTGGTGATTTATTGGATAATTAAATTGTTTAAATTTAATATTGGAAATTATATGAATAATTGAATTCTGAATTTAATGTGAATGAAAACGATTTCAAAAGTTGATTTAAATTTTATTTAAATATGAATGAAGATTGTTAACTTTTAAAATGAATAAATTTATTTTGGAAAATAGCTTGTTTTAATTAACGTGTAAAAATGGTCTTTTTAGGCACCGTTTCGGATTTCGACGAAACCAGTTTCATTGGATCCATAATAGTGAGTTATTGTATGTTTCAAGTTTCATAGCGACCAGACATATCGTTTGACCGTGCGAGCTTGTAACGCATAGAAATAATTAAAGGAATTTAATTAAAATAAATTGATTTTAGAAAGCTATCTTTTGAATATGATGGAATTGGCTCCCGGTACATATTCCATTATGTTCGGAATATAGGTATAACATATAGAACCCCATGCGGCACGCTTCGTTTGGAGTTCAGAAAATTTACATGTGATTGTGTTGGAAATTTATATATAAGGCCGTATCATTTCATTTCTCTCGAACGAAACCCTAAAAGAAAACCATTAGTGTCGCTTCTTTTTATTCATTTAATGGCCAAAATCATTCGACCTTTCTACCTCATTTTCTCCAAATCCACTCAGTAAAATTGATTGCCACTAGAAGGAAAGATGTAGAGCACGACGAGCTCTACATATCCAAAGGTTGGATCGAGGCAGTACGCACCGAAATCGTCGGGATCGATGCACGAAGTTCACGTGGGTTTTGGTTTCTTAAGGACAAACGGTGGCTGCAGAGGCGATGATGTTTGAGGCAGTGGTGGAGATGGCTCTGACGCACGATGTGGTAGTTAGGTAAAATTTAACTGTTTAACTAATTTTGTTAATTAACTTTTAATTATGTCGTTATACTAATTAAACCGTAAATTTTTCATACGAGGTTCGATTCAAGCAAAATGAGTCGCGTTGGAGTCGTATCAAAGTCGTCTACGACATGGAATTGAAGTGGAATTTATTTAAAGCCGAAAAAATTTTAGTTTCAAATAAAGGTGAGTATTTTAAACAATTCACGAAGACTAAAATATTTTTATATTAGTTAAACTGAAATCATGAAGCGATTTAATCTCTTAATTGTTTGGTAATTTAACTGACATAGAAATCGACATAGAAATTTATATGTTTGAAATTTTGAATTAACAATTAAATTGAAATTGGAATTAAAGTGCTAGTAAAATTCTCGATTATTGATAACTGCTTAATCATTGTGATTTATTGACTGTTTTGGATGTTAATTGTGATGGATGGCTATTGGTTGAAGTTTAGATGATTGGATGTTTATATATATGTATATATATCATGTTATCACCCTTTAAATTATTTGGCAGTATAAAAAACTGTTATTTGAATTATTTCGGAAAAATTAAGAAATATGTTTAAATGATATATACCTATGACATTTATTTTGGGTTGAAATGATATATATCCATCCCTGAAATAAAAATAAAAATAACGGATCACTTGGCCATAGGACAGATAATTATATACGGACATCTGATCGATTAAATTAAATGGTTTTAGATTCTTGGACTTGAATTTATTCAAATGATTTCGTTTTATAAAAATGAAATTGAATTGAAATATGGAAATTGAATTAATTTGAATTCGAGTTCTGAATGTTGAATTAAAATTAGTAAAATGAAATTGTTTAAAGAAAGAAATTTGAAATTGGAATATGAATGGAATTGTGGAAATTGATTTGTTTTAAAAGATTTGAACCTTAAATTAGATATTGAAGTTAATTTGATTTAAGTGATTTAAATTGATATTCTGGAATTGAACTCGAATTTATATAAATTGAAATGGTTTAAAATTGAGATTGAATTGAAATTTGAACCATTGAATCAAATAGTTGAATCAAATTTGAAATTGAAATTAATTTGGAACTGAAATTGAAATTAATTTGAGCTGAAACTGAAATTGAGTCAATTTAAATTGATTGGAGATTTAAAATGATCTGAATTGGAAAATTCGAAATCGAATATGTTTGATTTAAATTTGGACCTCAATCCGAATTTATTGAAAATGGGAAGAAACAGTTTTGAATTTGAAATTATTTTCACTATAAACTCTTTTCCTATAAATTGTTTTAAATTTCATCTTTTTAAATTTCTAAATCATTTAAATATTCAAATCATTTAATATATAATCTACTTTAATATCTAAACTATTTAAGTTATTTAACTATTAAACTATTTAAAATTATTCAAACTATTTCTAAAAATTCAAACTGGTCAGGGTGGGAATTATTTATATTTAAATCGTTGATTTAAATACGAATATGGTTAGAATGAAATATAACCTAAATTGTAATGTGAATTGAATTTTGAAGTAAAAATGACATATCGAACTGAATTAACATATTTTGAGTAAATATGACATTTTGAGGTGAAGAAGATTTTGAAATGAATATGATATTTTGATATCAAGTATGAATCTTATTAAAATGTAAAATAACCAACCGGTGTGTAAAATGATGCTTGGTTGTCAAAAGAGATCGTGGCCTTTTATTGGCATACCCTCTGTCAATATTGGGACCACTTTAACAACTGTGTACATGGAGGAGAATCCAGAACGAAGTGGTTGGATTTAGCCTACGTTTACTGGATTGAAGAAAGAGAACAATGATGGATAGACCCCGGCACTTACGCCAATTTGAAATAACTTAAACAGAATGGCTTGATAGGACCAAGTGGGCTAGCTACCCCTAGCTACATCCGTTCTTCGATTTTCTTCTTGAACTTGGTCCATACTATTACCTTTGATGTTGGTTTCGATTAGTGCACCTTGATTTGGGATGACCTCCCTTTGACTCTATATGGGATGGATGGAAGCGATGGGCGGTTGTGACTACGATGCGTTACCACGTGTCCTACGATCCGAACTGGTAATATCCTATTTGGGCATTGCCTTACGTGCCTTGTCATACTTTTGTCCTTATACGAGACTACTACGAGTTTGGTTTAGTATTGTCGTATCACGACGCATCCCTATCCCCCGACGTGCTACTGGGGTGTTATACGAAAATTGTATGACAATGCTAGAAAAAGCGTTAGGGAGATTAACGTAAAGCGCTAACGCTAAGAAAAATATTTAATTTACTGATTAGACATTACATATATAGTGTACTCTACTATATATAAATATTTTGATGGATCCTTTAGAGTGGAAAATCCCACAACGTCTCTTGAGTTATTGCACGCACGTTATACACTGGATAGGAGATGCAAAACCCTGTAAACATCTCTGATGCCATTACACTCCTGTAATATGTGATATTTTTTTGACTCACATAAGGATATTTTAGTCATGACTTGAGTGTATTGTTTTACTTTATGCTTGGGTCAGCCCTGAGCATTTCAGTGTATTGAAGATTATTGTGGAGGATGAAGTCGAATATTTGGTATATTATTACTAGTATTATTTCCTTGCATCATGTTGTTCTGCTGCATTATTCTATTATTCTGTTGTATATATAACTCTGATTTATGTTGTAAAATTATAATCAAATGTATAGCGTAAGCAACTTCATGAACTGTTTATTTGATTATTATATTGTCATTCCATTGCGAGATTATGAATTTGTTTTCTTCTTTTCTTATTTTTCTTAATTAACCCCATTGATTATCTGTGTTCCGGATTGTTTAAATTGGACATGTGTGGATTATTGTCGATTTAAACCTTCCGAAATTTGGGTCGTCATAATAACACCCACCTTAGCCATAGCTCTTAAAATTTCTTATTAGCCATTAATTTGCTTCCCGATTATAAAAGAGAAATGAGGGTCGTCATAGTAACCTTCCAGATTATAAAAGAGAAAGAATGCCCTATATGTTTTGAACATGAATTGCTTTTTGTGAATGAGAAAAAGAAGGCTCTAGTCATAGAAATGTCTAGGCTCTTGTTTCATGAAGCAACACTTGGGTGTGGGCTTACACACAATCCAACCCACTTGACTTTGTTTTCTTTTTATAAACCATTTTCTATTCAATTCAAAACAATATAATATTTCAAATTAAAATATGGTTGCATCACTAATGTGATTACAAAACATTTCCAAATTTTTATACAATTTATTTTCCATAAATTATTTTATTTTAATTAATTACAACTGTTAGACGCTATGCACTGGATCGATGATGGCCAAATATATAAACCTAGAGTTGAAGCGCGGTAATCATAGCAGTAGTAATATAAATATAATAGTAGCACAAATAAATAGAAAAGTAAAGCAAGAAGCAATCACAACAAAGTTTTTATACTGGTTTGGACCTCTAGTCCTACTTCCAGTCCCAGACTCCTTCTAGAATTTAACTATTATCCCCATTTCTCCCAAAGAAATAGGCGCATGAGTAGCAGAACATGATTTCTGTACACTTGCCCGAGCAGCCGAACGGGACTTCAATATTTTCTTTTACAAATAAATAACTTGACTATATATTGTGTCTTCAATACAGTGAGTAGTCGAAACAACTTCTATAACCTGTAAAAATGATGCAGAATGAGTGTGAATAGGTTAGGATGTTGATTAGAACCAGACTTGTATGTTGTGGAGTGAAATAGCACCAGTCTAAATTTGCTTTTAGAATGAATATGGAAGTCAGAGCGTTTGGAAGCAATATGAAAATGATTTGAGAGAATAAGATTGCGTATATGATATCGAGATGATATAAGGCTTATATAGGAGTGATCGAATGCCAATTTTTAAAGTTGCAATCCTTCATAAATTTTGGCTCGAAAAAGATGCGTCCATTGAACGTTGAAGAGAAGGCTTAGGGAAAGGACTTTATCGTTATAAAATGTTTATATAAAACCATTAGTAGATATCATCTTAATAGCGTGTATGTCATAGTGGAAGGGCGCATGCTTATCTACTTGATGATCTGGGTTCGAATCCCATCTCCATTGCTTTTTCAACAATTTGATTTTAGCTTTTCTCTAGATAATAAAAAAACTGCTACCCAAATATTCAAAAAATGCGGCTTTGGTGCAATGGTATGGATGTTCGTTTCTGCCTTTAGCTTCCTGGGTTCAAAACTTGGTGCCAAGGGAATCTACCTTCAGTCCTTTTGAAGACCAAATTCTTCCATGGCTATGGAATGATCATGTTGCTGTCTTCCGCTACAACTCCATGAAAAAATCCAACATTTTTGAAGGGGCCTTCTTGAAATTCTCGGATTTCACAGCATATTGATTAGAGAAATGGCCGAGCAATTCCACTTTGAAAATCTCATAGGGTATGCTCCCAATAGTAATAAATTAAATAATCTTTCGATCAAACTTTTCCTTGCATATTTGATTCTTGACCACCATAACCCTCAAAACCATAAAGATTGTGTCTGGTCTTTAGTTTGTGTTATCAAAATTTTCTTACTTTCGCAATGATTAGGCAATATTTTGCATTGTCCCTATCAAGGAGTCGATATAGACGATATACAAGTTGATATGCTTCATCGAGATGAAGTTTTACATCGATTCTTGTCTGATCACCTTGTCAACTTTAATGAGCTAAAGTCTAGTGCTTTAAGGCTACAAGCACATCTCATCCACCGAGCTTTCATTCGATCCTTGCAACCCCGTGCGGGAAGCTATGAAAAAGTTTACAAAAGAGATTTTCAAGATCCATATGCCATCTACTCTAATCAATAAGTAAATTGAGGTAAAATAATTATAGATGAATTTCAAGATGTAACAGTCCAAAGAAAATATTATACAATTCATTATGGCGCCTATATTATACGCATTCTACTTAATTTTAGTGTTCCAATGCAAGATTCCGATTATTCAACCATTAGTGAGTTAGGTGCAAAAACCTTGGGATTGATGGGTCTTCCTCAATGGGCTTCTCCTCGATAAATTATCTCCTTTCAAGAATGGGCTCATAATGTTGAACGAGGTGTTTCACAACCTCGTGACACTAATATTGTCTCCTCTTCACAAACCTACCATGAAGAAGAAGAGAAAGATGACTCCATTCGAATTATTATCCCCAACACCTCCTCTAGACAAACTATCATCCTCCTCTCCCATAATCAATCAAAAATACAACGGGAAATTAAAACTCTTGTACATAAGACGGAGAAGAAATTCAACTATGTGAAAGGGTTTCTTAATAGGATTTGAGATAAGATCTCTTGCTTGGGTTCAACATCTATCGAAGCTTAAAACCACTCCTTTCCAATGGTCATCTTCAAGTTCGAAAAATGATGACGATGGTAGCGATGACCCCTCTCCTTCTACCTAGTTTTATCTTCTATGATCTATGAACTTTAGCATTTTGGTTTGTAATATTGCTTTAAAACTTCTATGGTTCTATTTTGGTTGTGTATGTAATGTAGGATGGATGTTCTAACTTTATTTCGTAATGTTATCTCTAGTATGTGTTTGCTTTTAAAATTTTCGAATTTATATCTACATGCTTTTATCTTCATTTTTTTGAATATCCTTCTTTTTTGTCAATGACCAAGGGGGAGAGAGCTTAGTATAAATTTGTTTAAATTATTGTGCATATTGATAGGGGGAGTATTTGTGTAAGCTTCATGGTAATATATTATTTATACTTATATAGTTGTCATCATCAAAAACGGGGGGAGGGAAATATTAAAATCTCGATTTTCATTGTTTGGTTATGATAACTATGTAAATCTATATTTGTGTACTAATCACTTATGTAGGAGATTCATTGCAGATTCGGATTCAAATTGTTTGGAAGCTGTTAGTCTATTGACCAGAGTCTGTATATTGTTAGAAAAATGTTAAAATCTCCTCGACATGGTTTATATATATCAAACATGCACACACATGCACAAGCTGGCTGAAAACACTGGCTAAATGAACCAATTCAGCTGTCTCTTTACTGAAATATTTTTAATATTTTTAATATTTCACAATATTCAGTCGACAGAATGAACTCATTCAGCCCGCTGAATGAGTTCATTCAGCTGTTTGAATTAGGCAAAAAATTGCCTATTTCTTTCCTGTTTCGAATTTAACAAATTCAGAAGGCTGAATTATAATTTCAGCCGGCTGATTATTTATAAGGGCTAGTTTTTATAAAAAGATGCTTCACTTCAATGAAGAGAAACATCTTCAAATCAATAGTTGCATCTGTTTCTTTCAATGTTATCTTTCATCAAAGATTGCAACCTTTTAATCTATATAAATATAGTTTAGAATTCAACAAACAATTCACCTAACTGATTTTAGTATTCTTGAATTCTTATCTTTTATTCTATTTACATTTTGCACTCAAACTGCATACAACCTCAGATCGTTTATCACTCTGTCTTTCATATTTCTCAAGCACATTACACTCCTATATAAGCCTTCTATCATCTCCAAATCATATACACAATCCTATTCCTCAAATCATTCTCATATTGTTTCCAACCACTCCAACTTCCATATTCATTCTAAAAGAAAATCTAGACCAGTGCTATTTCACTCCACAACATACAAGTCTGGTTATAATCCACTTCCTAACCTCTGCACACTCATTCTGCATCATTTTCATAGGTTATAGAAGTTGTACTCCAGTTCGGGTACTCAGTGTATTGAAGACACAATATATAGTCAAGTTATTTCTTTGTAAAAGAAAATATTGAAGTCCCGTTCAGCTGCTTGGTCAAGTGTTGTGAAATCCTTTGTGAAATCCTATTCTGCTGCTCAGGTGCTATTCCTCCAAGCGAAGTGAGGGCGATAGTTAAAATCCAAAAGGAGTTTGCGATTGGACGTAGGACTGGAGGTCCGAACCAGTATAAAAACTTTGATGTGATTACTTCTTGCTTTACTTTTCTGTTTATTCGCGCTGCTATTATATTTATATTGCTACTGCTGTGATTACCGCACTTCAACTCTGTATCCATATATGTGGCCATCATCGATCCAGTGCATAACGTCTAACAAGAATATCAAAATACTTTCTTTAGGAAATTTAATAAAAATTCTTTTGCTACCAAGAATCAATTCAAACCTTAAAAATTATTATTAACACAAATCTTCATTTCATTTTCTTATACAAGTTTGTAAAATATTATTTCTTATTTTAACTTATTTTTGTTTTAATTTTTTTATCAAATACATTTCAAACTCAATTTATGAATAAATTCCAAGACCATTCATTTAAATAAAATAAAACTTCTCTTCCTTTAAAATATATTGTTAATCACGTTTACTAATAATACTAGATTTTATAAAATATATAATTACCTTTATCATATTAAAATCATTTTGAATTCAATAACATACAAATTAGTCTAAATCTTTCTTATCTAATCTTTAAAATCCATTTTAATTAGTTTAATCCCCGTTATTATTATCATTAATTAATTACTCCTCAACATTGGGTTTTTACAGACTCTCTCTTAGGAAAATTATGTCCTCACAATTTTCTGTAGAGAATTTATAACCAGTTAAAAATAATTAGCTTTACTACATCGACTCAAACTAAAATTTCACATTCAATTATCAAAATACTACAAACATATCTAAGATAACATCAATAAATTCCTCGATGGCCTTAAAATGATAATGGCATATCATCCCACGCCTAACATTAGTGGTCATGGGTTATGAGTTGAATAACTCAATTGGGGCAATAACTATAAATTACATCCAAAATATAGTTCAAATATTGAAATCTCTGAAGCAATCTCTATTGTACCAATTTTTTTCGAAAATTCACAACTCTCAAACAAAAATACAATCATTTTCTTTATAAATTAATTTATAACACTTGAACAATATAGAAAACCCCAAATATTTATACATATTAAAATTTGAAACTTTAAAAAACCATTAACGTTACAAATTAAACATTCTTCCTCAAATTCTAATCTCACTAAGTAATTTCAAAATTCATTAAACACTTGAAACAAAAATTTTATACTCCAAATTTTCTAAAACCATAAATGATCAAAACGTAGTACAATTTGAAATTTATAACTAATGATTTCAGACTTTACATTTGCAAAATATCTTTTCAAATAAAATTTTAACTTTTAAAATATTTAAACATTCAATGCATTCTATATTCCTGAAAACATTGAATGGATTTTTTTTATAATTTTACTTTCTTCAAAATTCTTCTTATTTTACCAAACCTTTCAAAAATACTTCAATTATACATATATATATATAATGTTGAAGATTCTAACTATGTAAACTCTAAACTTCAGATTCTAATTTTTTTTACTTTTATAAAAAAATCCTTAAATTTGATATTACTTTCTCAAAATAAACTTCATAATTTTGTAAATGCTTAAAATAAAATATATATCTTGTTTCAAAAACTTATCTAAGTGATAAATCATCAAAGCACAGCTTGACAATAAATTTATAATCAATAACTTCAAACCTCAATTTACGAAAGATCTTCACAAATAAATGTACAAAACATTCTCTAAACAATCATTTACTTCAAAAGCAAACTCTTGAAATATACTTCTATTTACAAAATTTTAATTACATTTATTTTCACACAATTTCTACATTATTAATACTTAAAAATTCAATTTTTCACTAACATAGTGTTTACTTTCATCAAACACAAAACAATTTCAATAAGATTTATCATTATAAAAATCCAACTAACCATTTAAAATACAAAACTATACCATTATTCAAACTTAATTATCAACAATACATATTTACAAAAATATTTTCAAATGGAATTTATTTTCAATAAAAAACAACAATACAAATATCTCTAAATTCACTTTACAAAATCCATATTTCTTTATTATGAAAATGAAAATCATTATTAGTTCTTAAAAACATTATATACAAGATCTTCTTTCAACACTTCTTAAAATCAAATTCCATTTTCTCAAAGTGTTTATGTCTTGGTTTAATTCAAAACGTCACTTTACTACTTACCTTACAATCAAGCTTTACTTTAGACATTTATGAAAAATTACTACAAATCTCAAATGTAAATTTCCATGTTCTAAATGAGCTTTTAATAAAATTTATATTAAAAAAATAGATTACTTAAATGAAAACGTATTACACTATATTATCACTATACATATAATAACTTTATAACCATCATAATTATTCTTCGAAGAATTCTTAATATAAAATACAATACCAAATAACACCAATAAGCATGATATTAATCCAAATAGGAACAGATTTAAAAAATGTAAGAAAATAATAAAACATTTCAGAAAGGCAAAAAAGCACAGAGTTTAGTCAACTGAACTTGTCGACCGAGTAACTATCACAGTCCTCTAATTTTTAAGATTTTCCTCTTGGCAATGAAGATTACAAGGGTCCAGTCGATTGAAATCTTCTCCAAGTCGACTAAATTTTTGGAAACCTAAAATTGCCCATTCGCAATCAATTCAAATTCTAACATACTATAATATTATTCAAAATCAATCAAAGCAAACTGACATAATATATTCATACAACTCATTTAAAATATAAACCACCATTCATTAAAAATATCAAACAAGCATTAAACATAGAGGGCATATAATCACACATCCTATATTAAACAAATTTCAAAATTCTACTACATAGATATAACGATGATGCCTTGCTATGAATTTCTAGTGGCTCACCTTGCCGACTGGTTGTAATGTTTACCATATGATCAATATTGCATCGCCATCGACTTCAACTCTCCACTTATGCTCGATGGCTACAATCATCATATAAGTACATACATACAACATATGAAAATAATTTTTTATTATCTTCAACTATAAAGATACATATACTCAAATGTAAATTTCCAAATTAAAACAATTTCATCTATCTCTAAAACTTCAAAATTTCAAGCTTATATTTACAACATAAGCTTTACTAAAATTCTATTTTAGAATAATATTTCTCTTCTCAGAATATTTAATATCACTTCTAAAAGCTTCATCTAAATTCCTTTCAAAATATCAAAATTAACTTCCTTTAAATATTACTATAAAATATTAATTACACTATATTCCTCTTTTTCCTAAAATATTTATTTCTTTACAAATGTTACATTATTTCCAAATTTTTGTAAAATCTTTCAAAACTTTTTAAAAACTTTCAAAATATTTCAAACTCATAATCTTTTTATAAAAATCTACAAATCATTCAAGAAATTTTAAGACTTATAAATACTCTTTAAAACTCTATGTCCATCTGCATCATTGTAGTGTTTACTAATCCCTATCGATTATGTCGATCAAGCGCATAAACCAGAATTCTTAAAGCACTCAATGATTAAAATTTTCTTTAAAATATTTTATTTATATACATCAGTATCAAATTATGCTTTATATAAAATATATTTCATTAAAATATTTTCTAATGAAAACGCTTCGTACTTATATTTAATTACTTGCCAAAATGCTTTTCAATAATAAACAAATTCCAACAATTCAAAGTATATCAGGCAAGCCTTAAATTTTGAAATTACTTCATACAATATATGATATAAACACATCAATACAAATTATCAAAATACAATTCCAAAAATTCCTAGCGGTAACTACAATATTAAAAATACCTCAAGGACTTAATATCAATAATTACAAATAAACACAAATAATCATAAATCAATTAAATATAATATAAACAAACACCCAACGTGCTAAGCGGAAAGTAACCATACATTCTCGTTGTGCACTCTAATCACAACGGACCAAGACACAATAATTTATACTAAGCCACCGGAGGTTAACCATATCGTATTTCATAATTAACTGGTAACAGAAAAGTATTATATTTATTCACAAAATACAAATACATCCTTAGATGATTATCCCAGTAATCATCGCATAATAATTATATATATTCCTATTATAGACTTACTATCCCAACACAACTAAGGACCGGGACTCTAAGTCTCATCTAGGCCATTGACTAGTGTCTCGTATATATATATGATGTATTATGCTGAGCCAGCTCTAATACCAACTGTAACACACCCACCTCTAAACCCATACTACCCAAGAGTATTACATAGTAATGTTTTTTGATAATACGGAGAATGAGGCGATATGTAGTACACGTGAATATTCTATTGAACTAATTGATACGTATTTAGAAAATTAATAAATAACACACCTATATGTACACGATCTCAGTAAAAATCAATAAATGTATATGCATCCAAGGCAGAATAATACACAATATATATATATATATATATATAATAAATAACAATGAGAACACAGAGTCAAAATGCAGTGATAATATATAATGAAATATATATACATAAATCCAAGTTATACATCATATATACACAACTATCAAAACATCAAATATAAGATTCAAAATACAACACAATAGTATACAATGAGTGTATATAATGAAATCATATTCTCCATCTATGCCCAACATCCATAAATTAGTCATCTCATCCCTGAACCTGAAATATCTTAGACCGACCCGAGTATTATAAATAATACATAGGTCAGGCTATATCATTAATGATAGGGGTGATATAGTATATGGTAATAATATACAAATAATAATATAATAGTGATAGTATAACAGTCTCAAAAGATGTTCAAACAACATCCATAAGAAATTCATATAGAAATTCATAATCACCGATATAAATCAAACTAGTTAAAAACCAGAAAATCATATCCAATAGGTAAATCATTCATATCCCGAAATCATCATCAAAATCCAGTTGTAGTAACAGCGAGATATCCTCAAATAAAGTCATGCAATGGTGAAACAATGCCTATAATATCTCATATTGTAAAATACCATCATCAAATCACTAAAATCAATAAGAATGATTTGAGCCATCTCGTAACAATATCCAAATATAATCAATAATAAGTAGGCCATCAGGCAAAAAAGGACACTAGATTGACCATACTCTAGGCACAGTCTCAGGTATAATCTCATCTCATATATGCCTATCTACAATGTGCAAACTGAAACCATATGGGAGATTGATGGCCATATGCCCACTATAGGAACCCATGGTCTACTAGCCTAGCTATATAGCTGGATTTGTTCCAACAACCTTAGTTACCTCAATGGACATCAATACATATCCACCAATGGCTTATCAATGCATAGCCTCGGTCCTGACCTTGCCTCGCCCCTAGATGTAATAGACTGTTAGCCTAAGTGACACAAGGGGCCATGGGCACCTACCTATCTACAATGATGCGCGTTCGATGTAATATATAGAAATGGTGTCATGGATCTGGGGCGCGACCCTTCGATCAGGACACTAATGTAGGTACTGGCTAATCTGGTTTACTCCCGAACCAAAAAAGGGAGCTGGACAAAGATAAACATACACATAATATTTATATAATGGCCGTCACATAGCTTTACGTATAAGTCTCCATGTGACTATCAAATACAACATACCCCGTATTGAGTGTCATCCATGAACAAAAGAATAACCAAATAAATACCATAATGGCGTCGCATACCACCACGTATAACTAGTCTGTTTATTAAGTGCTCACACATCACACACGCCTTTCTTAATTCTACGACAAGTCCAAAGAATAGCTAGAGAAGTGTTATCGAATGTCTTATACCAGACGGTATCACTAATCCGTTTATTTAGATTTATCGTCACATAGAATAAATATCAATAAATCAAATGTAAAGATATCATCATTGTATCATCTTAAAATATTTCATAAATCAATAACAACTATGGATCATTTATAGCAAGTAATTCAATGTGAAAGGAATAAGAAATAATAATAATATAACAAAATATTACTCAAACAAATATAAATATAATAAATATATACTTTGGCTTTTAAATCACTTTATAAGTCAAATATAACATAGAAATCATTCTAAAATTTTCTATAATTAAAATTTTCTTTTAATTGATTTGAATAAATTCTAATATAATTTCTTTACCTTTGAAATCACTACTATATTTCAAATCTCTTGTATAAATATTACAAATCATTAAATATTATATTAAAAACATTTGATAACATCTGAAAATTGCTTTATAATTTATTTACAAACATAATCTAATTTCAAGTGTTATACAGATCTAGTAAAAAAAATTCAATATCTAAAATAAAAGTTAAAATAACATCTTACTATAATAAATAAATTTCCAACATTATAAATATCTTCAAAAAGGCACTAATACAATATGCATTGTTAAGCAAACACTTATAATCACGCTTTTAAACCATGTAAGAATAAAATTTAAAAAGTAGAGAATAAAAAATAAAACTGTTCAGAAAAACAGAAATGCCCAAGTTCACTCGACTTAATGATTATCTCAGTCAATTGACCTAAGTCAACTACAACTATAAACAGGAGTTGACTAAGTTGTTTTGCTCTTTGTATTGAATTTTTTATAGGTTTAGTCGACTAAATTATCAGTCCAATCGACCAAAATTTTAAAAGACAAAAAATGAATTATTAAAACTGGTTCAAATTCAATACACTCTACAATATAATTCAAATTCTGTTAAAATAAAACCAATATGTCCAAGGGGTAACCATATATGAATTCAATACAAAATAAAAAGCATATTAAATAAAATTACACATATAAACATACTTGTGAGTGTATATAACACTCACCTTAGCTATAACCCTTAAATTTGCCTACTAGCCATTCATTTGCCCCTCTTTGAAAATCAGCATGCTCTAAAATTTGCTTAAAAAGCAAACTTTCATATGCCATGAGGTGTAGAGTGGTGTTGAGAATGATACATTTGAATTTGGAAATTATTGGGAATTTATTTCTATTTTAGTTTAGTTATAGAAGGAAGAGAAGGGTTTTGAAATATATATTTTCATGGAGAAAAAGAGAAAGAATCCCCCTGTATGTTTTGAACATGAATGGCTTTATGTGAAAGCGAAAAAGAAGGCTCTGGACATTGAAATTTCTAGGCTCTTGTTTCATGAAACAACACTTGGATTAGGGCTTACGCACAATCCAACCCACTTCACTTCCTTTTCTTTTATCAAACCACTTTCTATTCAATTCAAAACAGTATAATAATCAAATTAAAACATGGTTATATTACTAATGTGATTACAAAAAATGGCCAAATTTTTATAGAATGTATTTCCCAAAATTCTTTTAATTTAATTAATTATATCAAAAGTACTTTCTTTAGCCAATTTAATAAAAATTCTTTTGTAACCAAGAATCAATTCAAAACTTTACTTAAAAATTATTATTAACATAAATCTTTATTTCATTTTCTTATACATGTTTACATTATATTTTATTTCATATTTTAACTTATTTTATTTTTAAACATTTATCAAATATAATTCAAACTTAATTATAAAATAACTTCCAAAATCATTCATTTACATAGACTAAAACTTCCCTTTCTTTAAAATATATTTCCAATCACATTTACTAATATAATAGATTTTATGAAGTATATAATTATCTTTATCATATCAAAATCATTCTAAATTCAATAGTATATAAATAAATCTAACTTTCTTATCAAAGCTTTAAAATCTATTTTAATTAGTTTAATCACCATTATTAGTATCATTAATTAATTGCTCCTTAACATCGGGTTGTTACAAATAGAGACAAATAGAGTTGATATTATATAACGACCCCACCATTTGCCCAGTTTCTCAAAGAACATTATAAGTAACGTCGTCTGCTAATTCGGAGAATACGGCTGGTTAAGGGCGATCGAATGTGAATATATTTTTAACTAACACTGACACGTCTCATTTACCTTTGTGAGGATCTAAACTAAAATTTAGACGTGTACAATATTAATATTAATAAACACACCAACTAAAAATATTCAAAATAATATATAATATAGATAAATCCGAATCAGAGTCACAGAACATAGCGGAATAATATTTATCATCATACACATACTAGAATACGAGTCTACAAAATATCACTAACAGACCCACCTAAATATATACATCATATCCAAAATCATGTATCAGGTACAAAGTCAATACTATTCAATATAGATGACATAACCTCCTAACTGTCAATATGTACAAGTATGAAGTAAACTAAACTATCAAAGTAGTATTCTTCAATGCTAGCCTAAAATCCAAAGATCAATGGGTCCCTATACTTGTAAAGTCTCGAACTGGCTCAAGTATTAAAATAATAAACGGGTCAGACTATATTTAAATAAAAGGCAATATATTAATATCATAATATATGACTTAAAACAATAAGCCATTTAAAATATGCCGAACAAACAATTATAATGGGGCATATTAATTAAATTCACTATATAATTCCATAAATGACGCAAGTCTAAAATAAGTCATTTCAAAGTATGCCTAAAACCCAAATATTCAAAAAGGCATACTAAACCAATAAATACAAATTTCAAAATTTTGACTTAACAATAATCAAACAAGTCATAAATAAATTATGCCCAAAATGAATACTCAAATAAGGCATATCCGACAAATCACAATTTCATAAATACATATCAAGTCTCAATAGACTATCATCCAATATGATGATAACCAATTCAAAATTCCTCAGAGCAATAAAGGATACAAAATATCCATACTAAAAATCTCTGAAGAAATAATCATCAATAATGAAATAATAATAGTAGTCATCCATCAGTTTAATAAGTGACACAAAATCTACCAAAAAAGACCCGTTATGTAACGATCCCAGATTTTGACTGTGTTTGAATTTATAATTAATTTAATTTTTGAACAAAAAAATTGTGAAATTAATTCGTAAACTGATTCGAAATTATACAAATTCAAATAAAATATGTTAATAAATTATGTAAATTTTAAAGTAACACATTAACTAATTTAAAACAACAAATATACTCAACTCAAATATGTATGTAATAGCTTGTAAAAGAATAGAATATAAATATATATGTAGAAGACAAATAATATACTTAAGTATGAACACTTACAAAAGAAGACAGTCAAACATATAAAAATAGAACTTCATTAAAAATTTTCAAATTAACAAGACTAAAACAAAATTCAACATAAGACATACAAGACAATTAAAGTTTGGAATACACTCGAGTGTGTAAAAAAAACAAAGCATATATGTACATGGGTATAAAAACAAACCTGGCAAAGTAAATAAAGTATACAAACATAACTAAAAATAGCTTTATATCCATAAAACATTAAGTTTTGAAAGCATAACCAGGCAAAGAAAAATATGGAGCCTGTAAATAAAATATGTAGGCAAAATAGTTGCAGGCAAGAACAAAGCAAAGTAAAAATATAAAAATATCTAGGTACAAAATAAGGTAAGGTGGAGACATAAAGGACTTGAGTTATCTTTAGCCATGCTTAGTATTGTACAAACAAAACATAACAATATTTTATCACCTTGTACAATATGTATATCCCTGTACACTTTTACTATATATCAAGTAAGCTTTCTTATATACATCACACTCTTCATCTCAGTTCGTCCACCATTATAATTAAGTAAATCTAAAGTAATACCATCCTATATTTAAACAAACATCTCAGTAAAACATCAAAACAATCAATGCAAGCCTGAATCAAGAAAGAGGTTCCAGTTAGCAAACTCAAACCAGGATTTTTAAGTTTTCAAATTTTAAAAGAGGTTTCAACTTCAATCTGAAAGCTCAGGTGAATTCAAACCATGATTTCGAAGGTGAGTAACATCTAGCTATTTGAACTAAAGTATATATATATATATATTTTGGGATTGCTTTGTGTATAGATATATATTGATCAGAGCATCTTCTCTGTTAGTTTCAGGGCATAGAACAACCAAAGAAAATCCAATTTCTTGTTTTCTAATCTATATCAGGCTTTGGTTTCAAAACAAAATAGCTGTATTTAAGTATGAGTTATAATCAAATTTTTTTTTATGAAGTATAGATGTATACAGGAGGAAAAATAATTTTTTTTACAGATGAAACTTTAAAACTTAGAAATTTCGAATTTAACAAAACAGTAATTCACAAATATAACTTGAATCCTTACCTAAAGCTATGATTTTTAAAATGAATTTGGTGCTTTTAGTGAGGTGGTTTGAGAGCAGTTCGTAGATGATCGAATAAGGAAATTTTGATCAAATTTTGGCGACACGTTGAACTGGAGGTGTCGGGGTTGCTAGTGGAGGTGGAGTGACCAAGGGTTCACGGAAAAATGGTGTGGTGGTGGTCAGACCACGGCGGCGGCGGCGGCGAACGTTCAATATTTTTAAACCTAGTTTTGTATGGTCGAAAACTTTTGATTCGTTCGTCCTATAGGATGCATCGAGTTCGACGTGTCTTTGGGAGATAGTAAAGGGGAGGATGACGAGTAGATTGCCGAAGTTGTAGGGATTCTGGTGGTCGAGGTTGGGTGAACGACGAGTTTTCGAGGTTTGGGGGTGATGGGTGATAGTTCGTTTCCAGGTTTGGTTCGACCTCTCGATTTTGATTTTGGGATGAAGATGAAGTTTCGATGCTTGCGAGAGGGTGCTTGGGTAATGGATGATGGGGGAAGATCATCGATGATGATCGGCGACCAACATGTCACCGTGCATATGCACGGTGCATTGTTGTACCTGGAAAAAATTTAGTTTGAAGCAGCAGGAAGAGTTGCTCGAGTTATTTAGCAATTTTGCTCGAAGTATTTTGCTGTTTTGTTTGACGCTGTGGGAAGCTTAACCCGAAGTCAGTTTGCTTGGCTCGTGTAAGTTATTTTGTTTTCAGGTTTTTGCTTAAACCTGACAGTGTTAGGTTTTTTTCAAATTTAAACTGAATTTAAAAAGTGTAGAAGTTTTAGAACAAAGGTTTACAACAAGTATAAAATCTGAATTCAAAAATGAACTTGAATTCCAGTTTTTATAAATAAATTTTATAAAAATAAATGTTTTAATAACTTTAATTTGTTAAAGTATGTTATTAAGTGATTAAAGATTTTAAACAGAATTTAACTCGGGGAAATAGGCAAAGAAACTCGGGGTTCAACTCGAGTGAAACTGGGATTCGCTCGGGTTTTGGTTCCAATGCTAAGCTTAACAAAAATTGTAAGTTATTAAATAAAAATGGAATTTTTATGAAAGATAAATGGTTTGTTTGATTAATTTATATAGTAAGATAATTGAGAATGTTAATTTCATTAAAATTGGAATTTAAGTGATTAATAAATTGGTAATTAAGAAATTTTCAAATTAACTAATTAAAGTTAATTAATGATTGAGAGTTAACTAATTAAGTAATTTAACTAAAAAAATTCAATAATTGATTAACTAAGTAATTAAATAAGTGATTAGTGATAAATAAGTGATAAATTAAGTTTTATTAAATAAAAAATTAAGGTTATTAATTGATAATAAATTAAGATTAACGAATTGATTTTAGAGATAATTAAGAAGTGATTAGTTTGATGTTTTGAAATTAATAAAAATAATAATTAATGTGTTCTTAATGGTTATCCAATTTATAATCAATAATGATCAATCTGAGTGAATTTCTTTAGCAAAGCAAGTAAAGAAATTTTAATCGTTAATAAAGGTTATTAACTAAGATTAATTTAGAAGTTAAAGATCAATTGATTCATTAATTAAGGATGGTTAGTTAATAATTAAAGGGAAATTTATCTCAGATGATTTGAAATTAACTTATGTTAAGTAACCAAGATTAATGACAAGTAATACATCTGATCTAGATTTATCAGTTGATTAATAAATTTTACCTATGAATGTTTAGATCTTATTGAATGGTTGAATTGTTGATATTTCCGATGTCTGATGTTTTGTGATATATCTTGATTTATGTGGTGATCTAAAATGTGATTAATCATCTGTGATGAAATTTATTATCTGTGATATACATCTGTGAACTGTAAGATAAGCGTTATAGTTTATACTGCTTATCAACTATATTTTTGTGTTTTAATCTGTGATGATTGAATGATGCTGCACTATTGTGTTAAACCCCTGGGCCACACTTATACCCACACGAATATGGATTTCACGAGGAAATCGGTTAAGTCACAGATTTTTGAAAGTAGTTTTAAAATTTGAATTTTAAATTCAAATGGGTTGGAAATGGATTGGGTTTAAAGTGAAAAGCTTTTGAAAAAGCTGTTTTAAAATGTAAGTTATTTTGAATAACTTAATAAAGATTTGAAATTTGAATAATTTGATTTAACTGGAATTCAATATCTGAAATTGAATCCTATATTGGCAATTATGATTTAAAAAAGAATTATACAAGTTTATACGGGTTTTAAACCATTTTTAAAGTGTTGTTTTTGGGAATTTGAACTAATCCAAAGATTTTAACTTGTATAAAAGAGATCGGATATTTCCAAAACGAAAACTACTTATTTTCAAATAATAATAGCTTTCATTTAAAGAAAGGATTTCCAAATTGTGTTAGAAGATTTCAAGTTTGAAATAGAATTGAATTGTGTTAAAATGAGTAAAGACCGAATAAGTTAATCCAACTTAAAATGGTATAGTTTTGAAAGGCTATGAATGAATCTTTGGAAATGAATTTTGAAAGATATAAGTTAAATCTTGATTTAAAGATCTAACGAGTTAATCTAATTGAAATAGAAATTGTTTTAAATCCACGAATGGAACTTTGTGTACGGGGTAAACTTTGTGAATTAAAATCTTTCGCTTAAAAAGATTAAAAGTATGGAAATTGTTAAACCATTGAAGGTTGTTAAAATGAACCATTTTTTTAAAAGATTTGAAATGGTAATTCGTTTAACCATTCGAATGAAAGGTTTTGGGCTTTAAGCTGTGATTTAAATGAGACCCCAATATCCATATGTTTCTTGTAAATATTGCGCTCACTATTCGGTTTAGCCAGGGAAGGACCTCTGTGCATGTAACCCATTCCGAATAGTTATACGACGTATATGGATAGCATTTGAAGACCGGCGGTGAAGACTGGGTATTTTCGAGAACGAAAGGATAACTCGTTGATTGTCTCTGCACCGAGTCACGCCGGTATAGAAATTCCCTAAGTGATGGGAAGTCCGATCGGGATTGTGAATACACGGATTGCAAGGACTTCTTCGAAAGTGCCTTCGGTTTTGTTCGTACCCAGAACAGACTTATATGGATTGTATGTCTTACATTAAATTTGAGATATAAAGCAGATTTCTTTCAAATACATTTCTGTTGGTGGCGGAGAATTTATTCTCTTAGCTTAACACCCTTCTCTGAGACGTACGAGCTCCGAGGTTATGTAGTTGAAGGTTATCAGTGATATATTCCCAATTTGGTAATATGGCATGCTGAGTGTTGCTGATCATTTGTTGATTAAAGCGTGGCTTTTGTAAAAAGCGTAGCTTTGTGGACGAGACTTCGTCGAACATCACATCCTGAAATGGTTGAAACAAGAAAGATGCAGCAAGGTTATTGGGGGTAGCGCCCTTTAGGGTATGTACATTTCCTTCTGGATAGAAGTGGTATAATGGTATGGAGCCCAGATACTTAACTAATGTGGATATCGCAGATATATATATATATATATATATATATATATATATATATATATATTACTTTGTGATTGTTGTTGGGGCCCCAGATAAAGGTTGGTTATGACCGGGGGATGGCATACTCGTGTCAGTAGTTACCCAGTTAGGGGTAACTCGGCCTTGTGTTGGCAGCGATCTGGTTAAGTTCTCGGGGTGTCCTTCTAGAGGCGTACCCATGTGGCAATGGGAAGTTTCTTGGCCTGACCATTTGTTGGAAATTCAAAGAAATAATACGAGCCCTGTACGGTTTTAGTTGTAGAACCTGCCATTTAATACGGTAGCTATAGTAGGCATACTATAATGGTACCTATACTGGCTAAGATTAAAATTATACTTTCGAAATGTTTTTTCTGCACTTTGCACTTATAGTAATAATATCAAAGAAATTTGCGTATCAAGCATGTTTGACTATCATAAGGAGAAATCTCCTCCAATTCTGCGTTTGCATTGTGTGTGTGGCAGGAGGCCTTATGGTAGTTCCATTTTCTAAATGCATTGCGAATCTAATTTAAAATATTTCTTTGTTTTTTTTAAAAGATAAACTGTTTTTGTTACTCATACCAGTCCCGCGACTGACCTGGAGTTTATTTTCCCTTTCCTAAACTCTGGGTGCTCAAATTTTTTTTCCACACGGGCAGTCTAGAGTTGGATTTTTCAGATAGTCAGGTTCAGTAGATTATCTGGAGCTAGTTCAGTCTTTGGATAGCGGAAGAGACTAACTTATCTTTATGCATTGTTATTTGGAGTTCGAGCTATTTCTGGTTTGGTGCTTTGGAGTTCTCTTTTGAAGACTATTCTTTCTATTGGAGATCATAGTTATTCTCTCCGCTGCTATTTTCTTGTATCATATCTCCGATGTATATTGATATTCATTGTATATTGATCATTATATCAGATATTGTATCAATGTATTATTCTTTTTCTTCCGCTGTGTTATTATATTTAATTGTGTTATAAGCTCCGGCGACTCAGATTTGACGTTTGAATCTGCGACATTTGAATATGAGTGTCGTATTCGGTGTCCATTTTCGAAGGTCGAGTCAGGATCGTTATAAGTGGTATCAGAGCTATGGTTGAACTTTAGCTCAGGAGTATAACACATTAAATAGCTCATTAGAGATAGGGTGAAGTATACCCTATTACTCTAAGATATCCGTTCGAATGCCTCAGTAAATTCTCTTACTATTCACTGATAGTGAGTATGAGTGCAAGAAGAGAACGAGATGGGGGACAGGGAAATACCACTTCATATGGTCAATACCCTACAACAGCGGAAATAATTTTCTCTATCAATCTCCTTTGATTCGTCTTTCCAAATTCTTTTGATTACTTCGTGGCAGTTGCAAGAAGAAGCCTCAGTGTGATGGTGGCCCTACGAATCGTTGTAGGAAATTCTTACTTCGTATCTTCACTGGTTTTTTTATCAGTTTTTCGATTTAAACTTTTATATATGAATAAATTGGAAATTTAAAATTGAGTTAACTTGATTAATAGAATATGAAGCTAAATTTGAATTGTATCATTAAACGATTTCGTTTAAAACCAAATTTGAAATTCTATTGTAATTTCTTGGGTATATCAAAGTCCGAAGAGGGACAAGTTGGTATATACTTTGAGGTATTCCGACTTGAATTTGGAATCCATATCTTGTATTTGAGAAATTGTAAAAGATTGAATCTATCTATTTATTCTCTGGGGTCCAATATATTCTACGAACGGTTAGTGTCCCTTTAAACTAATGAGTGCCTTGCATATTTCGTAGATTTGATGACCCGAGTATCCTATATAGTATCAAATAAATTAGTTCTCATATTCGTGATATTCTAATTTGGTAAGATAAATGCAGAATAAATATTCATTTTGATTTGGAAAGATGTTTCATCTATCTTGCATCTATCTTTGTGTTGTTTTCGTGCCTGTGAATTCGGGGACGAAATTTCTTTAAGGAGGGGAATCTGTAATGATTCTAGATTTTGACTGTGTTTGAATTTATAATTAATTTAATTTTTGAATAAAAAATTGTGAAATTAATTTGTAAACTGATTTGAAAAATTTCCAAATTCAAATAAAATATGTTAATAAATTATGTAAATTTTAAAGTAACACGTTAACTAATTTAAAACAACAAATATACTCAACTCAAATATGTATGTAATAGCTTGTAAAAGAAATAGAATATAAATATATATGTTGTAACATCCCAGAATTTTGAGTACGGGATTTGTGAACATTTAATCCATTTTAAATGTTTACTATGGGTTTAAGATTTATTTTAAACTAAAAGAATTAGTTTAAATTATAATAGCAAGTTAAAATTGCTAAGGTAGGGATTTAGTTTGAAATTGAATAATAATAATTAAATATTGGACTGAGAGAATTCGGGAAATTGGATGTGAATGGTTATAAAAATGATGTTAAATGTATTTTTAAGTTCAATTGGTCATAATTGATATTATTGGATTTTTAGAAGAATTTTGAAGTTAATAAATTAGTATTTGGAATTTTATATTAATTTAAAAATGAATTTAATATTATTAAATATATGCGATTAATCCGATTTTAGCCCGGATTGAGTCAGAATGTATTCTAATGTGATTATAAATTCAGTATGAATTATAATTAAGTTAATAAAATTTTAAAAGTGAAAATTAAAGCGATTTTGACAATTTCGAAAATCACTCGATTTAATAGACGAGTTAAATAGCCTTCCAGGGCACAGTCTCGGAATTCGACGAAACCAGTTCCATTGGATCCGTAATAGTTAATTATTACCGGATTTCAATTTTCGTGGCAATCGGAGTTGTCGTTTGGCCCTGGCAGCTCGAAACGCATCGAAATCGATTTAACCGATTTAATTTTAAATTGATCGTTTATTTCCGTAACTCGCTCATACGATCCAATTAGCTTACGAAACCTATTCCATTGTGTTTGGAACGCGGAAAAACCTTAGAATCGCCTGTCGAAACGCGTAGTTTGGAGGTTGTATGCATTAACTGTTGAATTGAGAATTTTGTTAATTAAAATAATATTAAATAATATAATATATACTTTTATCTTTACTAAACCCTAGCCCATTCCTTTCTCCAGCCGCCGCAGTATATTCATTGGCCGACCTTCCCTTTCGTTCTTCCTCAATTTCTGCTTGATCCTCTCGCTTTTATCAAAAATTTTCTACTAGAAGATTGAAGGGGATGTCGAGTTCAAGGGATCCAACGGTGGAGATGGAGTTCTGTGAAGCGGAGGGGGAGATGGCGGGGCCTGTTCATGGACAGTTCGTGCTCAGTTTTTGAGCAACGTGGACGACCGAGTTTAGCAAGATTAAGGGAGAGGGTGGAGGCTGTGACGAGCTTTAGCGTGGCGGCATCTGATCGTCATCGAACTCGACGATGTGGAGGTGGTTCGAAACCCTAATTCCTTTTGACGGGTTCGGCCATGACTGTAGAGGGCGTTTGATGCGTGAGGGAGAAAGAAGCGGGTCTTGGGCCGTGTCTTGTTTTGGGTAAAATAAAATAAAGGAAATTGTTTTAAATTCAAATTCAAATCTTTAAATTTGAATAACTAATTCATACGTTGCCAGATTTCGACAAATTTGGTATCGTAGGTATCGCAGCGACGAGAAGCACGTTGTGATGCAGTTCCGGATTCATTCCGGGCAAGTAGAAATTTAAGTTAAATCGAACGTCGTTCGGTTTAATTTAAATTTTGAACGCTGGCCGAAACTCAAGGTGAGTTATTCTCACTCACATCTGGATACTAGTAAAGTTAAACAGCTAATATTGATTGTTTGTTTGGATGTTTAGCTGAATATGTTAATTATTATCAAATTAAATCGATATTTATAAAGTTGTGCTAATATTTGTGGATGCAGGAAAAAACAGGTTGGAGGGATTCAACTGGATTCCTTACAATGTAGTATTTATTTTTATAATTGATGATGATGCATGTTTATATATTATGATTGATAAATGTGGAATTAAATTGTTCTGTGATATTGTGGTATAGACTACAAACCCAGAATGTTAATTATAAAGAAATTGGAGTTTAATTATAGAGAAATTAAATTGGGTATCAAAAGAAATTAAGAAATTGATAAATAAGGAATTTAAAAGAATATAAAAATAGAATATGTTTCGATGGAAAACTGAAATGAAATTTTATTGGAATATTGCTGGTTAAATTATAAACCCATAATTTAATTATAAATGGACAAATTGAATTTTAGAGGAATAAAGGATATTGTTAAATAATGAATTTAAAAGAATTAAATTTGAAATCTATTTAGAATGGAAAATGAAAATTTGTAAAATCTGGAATGATAAACAAAGAGAAATGTTATCAGTTGATAAATGTGAAAGTAAATTTATGTTATTAAACTATAAAACTAAATTGAAATAAATTGACAGAAATCGTGAGAAGGATTTCTGTGATGTTTAAGTGGAAATGAGATTCCTTGGGAAAAACCAAGTTCGAGTTTAAACTGATTTTATAAAGAGAAAGTTTTGAAATTTAAACTTGTTTAAAAGAGTGTTTGGAAATTATTATTTTTAAAGTAACTATTTATAAATTAGTAATAGTAAAGTAATTATTCTTTTACAAATGGATTTGTTTAAAAAGCCAGTTATGACCTAAGTATATTGAAATAAGTATTAATCTTTTTACAACTCTATTTTTAAAATATAGTTTAACTAAAACCTTAGTTTAAATCAAGTTATATCTTATAAAATAGTTTTGCTTTAAATATTTTGAAATTATATTTTGAGTAAATAACTAGTAGTAAATTTACCTATTTTAAAGTATATTACAGAATAAAATGTTTTAATTATTTTAAATCTAAAATGTTTTGAACTTGGTTATTTCCAATGGGAATATTATGGTAAAGGATTTACCTTGTAAAGGAAGAATTTTGGGAAATGTTTTCAAATGAGCTTTGGAAATTTGAAATATATCTTTTAAAGATATTTGAGGTAAATAAATAATATGGAATATTATTTATTGTGTGATGGATGCTTATGGATGTTTATAAATATAAATTGATAGTTAAATCACCAACTATCAATATTGGATAAATGCGTTGATCGTTTCGAAGAGACTGGGATCGAGATTAATTTCTCGAAAACCACTTCGATCCGGTTTGTTCGTTTCGTGCGAAAAACGTGTTCGGAGTCGAAGATGGAGCAGTGAAGTGCAAGGGCTACTCGCTACTAATCCTGAGGATATTTCCAAAATGGATGTAGTAGGAATAGTGCCTTCGGTTCCGTTCGAACCCGGGACGGACTTGTATGGACGAATGCTTTCGAGACATCGTCAGGTGGACGATGGGCATTCTAAGTGAAACGTTCTAAAGGTAACGCTAAGCCTCTAGCCTCATCAACCGGGAATGACTGAAAATCAGGGGATATGCAGCAAGGCTTCGTGGGTAGCCCCCACTGGAGAGTAAGGCCATCCCTGTCTAGATGTCCTTTTTTATTTATTCGGCTTAGTGGTGCGGTTACTGATCCCAACCGTGGGGTGATCTTATTCGGAACTGTTCAGTAAGGAATGGGTCCGGCCTTGTGTTGCAGGGGATGAAGGGAGTAATCCTCGGTACGGTGATCTAGGCCCCGTACTGTGATAGGTGGTACCCCAGTGCCTAGTCATTGTTGGAAATCCATTCTCCCTACGGGCCTTGTACGAGTTTTGTTTGTATTACCCACTTTTGTGACTAGTATGCCGGAATTTAATAGATGTAACAATTTCGGCTATTTTATAAGTATTTGTGAATAGACCCTATTATAATATCAGAGGATTTGATAGAAAGTGTTTTAGCTATCGTAAGGTAAAAACCCGACATGTTTATTTGTGGCGTGGTCTTACGAGATGCTTTTGTTTTCAAAGGGATTTTAGAAACTTTAATAATCAATTGGATGCATTATTATCAGCTGGTATTCCAGACTGACTCGGGTGTTATTTCATTATAATGCTCGGGTCAGACCGAGTATTATTTGTTCAGGATAGGATGCTTTGGAGCGGGAGAGGAGCTGGAGCCGAGACGTATTATTCGTATTTGTATATCTATATCCGCTGCTATGATTGTATGGTATGTCTGATTTGTGATTGTTGATGTATGAGATACTCTGATGATATGATGTATAAACAGTTATAGAATTCATTTTGTGTAAAGATCTATAGTTGCTATTATATTTTATTCCGCTGCGACTGTGAGATTATGATATTGTTTAGTTTCTTCTTCTTCTATCTTTTTCTCTTAAACCAAAATGGTTCGTATTTCTGTGCCACTTGAGTTAATTAATGTAGAATAGTGTTGATTCAAGGGGTACGGATTTGCGGGCTGTCACACTTGGTATCAGAGCTTAGGTTGGCGACAACCTAGGCTTTGGTGGGGGAAATTACTCATTAAACAGAGTCAATAGTACTCTATAATGAGTTGAGTGTATTAATAACTATGAGAGCGTACTTGTTAGTGAATATATATATTTTTTGTACTGTGTTGACTTATCGGTTAAGTGTTTATGAATTCTGGTCGGTGCGGGAAGTACAACCGTATCGATAGGGGTTTCTAAACTCTTAAACAAGATAAACCAACATAGTATTGTTTTTAAGGTGGTAAATGAAATAATTTTACCCAAAATTATATTTTGATATAAAAGGAATAATTTTCTGAAATTATTATATATGTTTGATTGTTTGGATGTGTATACCTTAATCAAATGAGAATCCAAAATATAATCGAAAACTTGAATTTGTTATAATCAAATAAATTCCATGAGTATAAATTATATAAAAGAAGACTAATTAAATTTGAAGCAAACCAGAATTTGAATCCCGGGAATTTTGAAAGGGGTTTTAAATGTAATGAAACCGCAGGTTTGGAAATTTAAATCTTGGACATGTTTGGTAATATTTTTCCCAAGTGGTTGAAGGCAATAATGGAATATTGATTTGGGAAGTGTTTTGAATGGAAACTGTTTTGAAATGAATTTGGGAAAGTAAGAAGCACTGAACTCACTTCAGTCGCTGGAAAATAATCCTAATGATGCTGGCCACATCATTAGAATTTATTTCGAGTTTCTAAAGTGATGGATTGCTTCCCTAGTACTTGGTTATGATATTGTTTGGGTTTGTTGGGTATACCAGTTGTTTTGGGAAATTTATAAATGGAGGAAATTTGGTTTGGTATAAACAAATTGTTTTGGAAAATCTAGAGTTTTGATTTGATATACCACATAGATATATATTTGATATATTTCAAAATGATTTTGAAATAAAACCGGGCAATTGAATTCTGGGAAATCCTATCCAAATAATGTGTAAAATTAAAATGAATTAACTATTGAACTTGTTAAGTGAAGTTGATATTTATAAGAAGGAAGAAATGAAAATTTTAATCTTGAAATTAAAATTTAACTTAAGTAAATGAAATATATTGAAGTGAATGGAAATTTAAATTTAACTTGGATAAGTAAAATAAATTGGACTTAAAATAAAGTTGATTTTGATTAAATTGAAATGTAAGTGATTTTGAGATTGTGGGTCATGTGTAATGGATTATACCCACAAGCTAGTAAGTGTTATGCTTTAGCTGAATTATGAATTTAAAATTTGTAAAGGATTAAATTGAAAGGAAATTTGTATCCTTGAGAATTCAGTGATACACATATATATATAAGTGGAAATTGTGATTATAAGATGAGAATAACTTAAAATGAGTAATATAAGCTTTTAAAGTAAATAAGTTGATGAACTTATAAATTGAAAGTGAGGTTATAATCACAAATGGAAGTAGTTGAATGGTATGGTGAGTTCAAACTCAACCTCTAATGAAATGTAAATTGGAATAAAGTAAAGTGAGAGTTAAAAGAAGTGAATGAACTTAAGTAGTAAATAAGTTTTGACTTGTATATGGAGAATTAAAATTGAGGATATGAAATTGAATTAAATCTAAATAAATTGGAAGTAAATTGAATTGGATATAAAGGTGAAATGTAAATTGCTTATAATTGCATAAAGAAATTCATATTCCTAAGTTATTAAGTGTTATAATTTGAACTTGTGATGATAAAATGGAAATGAACTTAAATAAGGAATCTAAACTCTTGAATGGAAGTGAAATTGTAATTTATTAATGGAAAAAGTTGAATGGTGTGGCAAATTCAAAACTTAACCATAAATGAAATGCAAAGTCTAATGAAGCAAAGTGAGAACATAAAAGTGGATGTTCTTAAGTTAGCTGATAAGTCTTGAACTTATGTATGGGGAACTGGAATTTGTCTTGATAATGAAATTGGAAATTAAATTCCAGTTGTGTAATAAATAATATTGAATGAAGTTCAATCCTTATATGAGGAGTAAAAGAAGTGGGATGAATTTTATTTAGCTGAACAAAATTTAAGTAAACTTGAATTAAATTTGGATAAGAAGCAAATTGAAAGGAAATTTAATTTAGTTGGAATGATGTTGACTGAAGTAAATGCATACTCAACCAAATCCAAAATAATTGTTCAAAATGAATTTTGTATAAGCTAAATTAAATGGAAATTGTATGGTAATGAATAGAATTTTGATAGTTTGGTCAAAATTTGGAAAGTAAATAAAAATCCAGTTGTGGCATGGGATTTAATTTTGGTAATAAGTATTGGAAGTGTGAAAGAATACTGGTATTGGATTTAAATAGTGATGTTTGAACTGTAAATAAAATCCAAGTATGTGTAATGATTTGCAGTGACCTTATTATCACTGAAGAATTTAAATTATTGGATATAAACTAGAATTGGATGCATACACTAATCAAGTGTAATGGCATAAGAAAGTATGAATTAAAGATGTGTAAGAGTTGGAAATAATATGGAATGAAATGTTATTAATTCAAACTTAAGCTGAATATATAAGCTAGTTGGATTAAAATTTGTAAATGGATTGAAAGTGTATTGGATGTGAGTCTAATGAAAATAAAATTGATATAAGAAGATAATGGAAATATTGTGAAAGAACTTAAGCGGCTTAAAGGTAAAACAAAAGTGATTGTGAATGAGCTTTATTAAGTAATCTTGATAGATAATTAAACTGAATTACAAGCGAAATGGTATTAATTAGTTATTGTGATTAAGTAAGGATGTCTGGGTTGTAAATAATCCAGGATGGAATGATATTAATATAAACTTAAGATGAATGATAAACTTGAAAGGTGAGAATAAGGATTGAATTAAAAATTGAAATGGAATAAGCATGCTTGGATTATGAACCATGCAGGATTGAATAAAATTACTATAAATCTAGACTGAAATTAATTTTAAATGGTTATAAGTTTAAGAGGCGATTATTTTGCTTGAATGGCATAACAATTGCTTATATTCGAAATTGAGTTGTTTAAACAACAATTGAATTGATTTTTTTGAATAAATTGATATGGATTGGAATCCAATATAAAGAGTTTGTAAATGAATGTAAGAGAATTGGTTTAAAATAGCAAATGGAATTGATTTTGAATCAATTGGAATAAATTGACATTTTGATAAGTGATGTTTGCATATGAATGAGAAATGGACCATAACAGAAATGCGAATGTTTCCAGTTTAAATAAAATTTGATTGTAAATCAAATAAAATAGTGTTGCATATAAATGGATAGATTCACAAAGGAAATAGAGATATGTCAAACGGATAAGAAAATTTGATTGTGAATCAACTTGAAATTTAAATTAAGTATAAATGTAAGTGAATCATAATAGAAAAGCAAATGTATAAAATCTAAATGAAGATTGCTTGGAGAATCAATTCGAAAATTGGGTAAAGAATGAATTGGAATGGCCGAACTTGTATGTAAATCCTTATGCGAGATAAAATGGAATTTGGCATTAGAAAAGGAACTTTGTGCATATTATATGGTATGGTTTACTTATGAAACTATGCAAATTGTTGGTTGGATTATGAAATTGATATGTTTGGCTTGCATTTACATTGGAAATGTTGTTAAAATGCTCATATCTTGAAAACTAATGAGTTTGTTGAGTAAGTACAGGTGCGGGAGGCGTTCGAGAGAGTTGGAGCGCGTATATGCTAAATATTAGCCGCTTGTTTTTTAAAATTTGCTAAAAAGGTACGCCTACGCAAATAAATTGGGAAATGATATATATACTGTGTTATATTTTGGTTTTCGACCGTGTAGGTCGATGTATATATATTTATTTGTATCGCGATATCGCGAAAGCTCCTCCGTACAAGGGAGACTGTCAAAATTTTCTGAAAATTTTGGGAGTTAGAATTTTTTTTGAGAATTTTGAAAATTTATAAGTAACTTGGAAAGTTATTTTGAAATAACATTGAAATAAAAGCTTTAGAATATAAATAAAACAAATGAGTTTGGGAATTGAGCTAAAGGATTTTTGGAAGAGTATATAAGCTTTTAACTAAGCAAATTGGGTAAGTAAATGGGTTGGAGAGTATTTTCTACCTTAGCAAATTTCGGGGACGAAATATTTATAAGGGGGGAGGAATGTAACATCCCAGAATTTTGAGTACGGGATTTGTGAACATTTAATCCATTTTAAATGTTTACTATGGGTTTAAGATTTATTTTGAACTAAAAGAATTAGTTTAAATTATAATAACAAGTTAAAATTGCTAAGGTAGGGATTTAGTTTGAAATTGAATAATAATAATTAAATATTGGACTGAGAGAATTCGGGAAATTGGATGTGAATGGTTATAAAAATGATGTTAAATGTATTTTTAAGTTCAATTGGTCATAATTGATATTATTGGATTTCTATAAGAATTTTGAAGTTAATAAATTAATATTTGGAATTTTATATTAATTTAAAAATGAATTTAATATTATTAAATATATGCGATTAATCCGATTTTAGCCCGGATTGAGTCAGAATGTTTTCTAATGTGATTATAAATTCATTATGAATTATAATTAAGTTAATAAAATTTTAAAAGTGAAAATTAAAGCGATTTTGACAATTTTGAAAATCACTCGATTTAATAGACGAGTTAAATAGCCTTCCGGGGCACAGTCTCGGAATTCGACGAAACCAGTTCCATTGGATCCGTAATAGTTAATTATTACCGGATTTCAATTTTCGTGGCAATCGGAGTTGTCGTTTGGCCCTGGCAGCTCGAAACGCATCGAAATCGATTTAACCGATTTAATTTTAAATTGATCGTTTATTTCCGTAACTCGCTCATACGATCAAATTAGCTTACGAAACCTATTCCATTGTGTTCGGAACGCGGAAAAACCTTAGAATCGCCTATCGAAACGCGTAGTTTGGAGGTCGTATGCATTAACTGTTGAATTGAGAATTTTGTTAATTAAAATAATATTAAATAATATAATATATACTTTTATCTTTACTAAACCCTAGCCCATTCCTTTCTCCAGCCGCCGCAGTATATTCAATGGCCGACCTTCCCTTTCGTTCTTCCTCAATTTCTGCTTGATCCTCTCGCTTTTATCAAAAAAATTCTACTAGAAGATTGAAGGGGATGTCGAGTTCAAGGGATCCAACGGTGGAGATGGAGTTCTGTGAAGCGGAGGGGGAGATGGCGGGGCCTGTTCATGGCCGGTTCGTGCTCAGTTTTTGAGAAACGTGGACGACCGAGTTTAGCGAGATTAAGGGAGAGGGTGGAGGCTGCGACGAGCTTTAGCGTGGCGGCATCTGATCGTCATCGAACTCGACGATGTGTAGGTGGTTCGAAACCCTAATTCCTTTTGATGGGTTCGGCCGTGACTGTAGAGGGCGTATGTTGCGTGAGGGAGAAAGAAGCGGGTCTTGGGCCGTTCTTTTTTTGGGTAAAATAAAATAAAATAAAGGAAATTGTTTTAAATTCAAATTCAAATCTTTAAATTTGAATAACTAATTCATACGTTGCCAGATTTCGACAAATTTGGTATCGTTGGAATCGCAGCGACGGGAAGCACGTTGTGAAGCAGTTCCGGATTCATTCCGGGCAAGTAGAAATTTAAGTGAAATCGAACGTCGTTCGGTTTAATTTAAATTTCGAACGCTCGTCGAAACTCAAGGTGAGTTATTCTCACTCACATTTGGATACTAGTAAAGTTAAACAGCTAATATTGATTGTTTGTTTGGATGTTTAGCTGAATATGTTAATTATTATCAAATTAAATCGATATTTATATAGTTGTGCTAATATTTGTGGATGCAGGGAAAAACAGGTTGGAGGGATCCAACTGGATTCCTCACAATGTTGTAATTATTTTTATAATTGATGATGATGCCTGTTTATATATTGTGATTGATAAATGTGGAATTAAATTGTTCTGTGATATTGTGGTATAGACTACAAACCCAGAATGTTAATTATAAAGAAATTGGAGTTTAATTATAGAGAAATTAAATTGGGTTTCAAAAGAAATTAAGAAATTGATAAATAAGGAATTTAAAAGAATATAAAAATAGAATCTGTTTGGATGGAAAACTGAAATGAAATTTTATTAGAATATTGCTGGTTAAATTATAAACCCATAATTTAATTATAAATGGACAAATTGAATTTTAGAGGAATAAAGGATATTGTTAAATAATGAATTTAAAAGAATTAAATTTGAAATCTATTTAGAATGGAAATTGAAAATTTGTAAAATCTGAAATGATAAACAAAGAGAAATGTTATCAGTTGATAAATGTGAAAGTAAATTTATGCTATTAAACTATAAAACTAAATTGAAATAAATTGACAGAAATCGTGAGAAGGATTTCTGTGATGTTTAAGTGGAAATGAGATTCCTTGGGAAAAACCAAGTTCGAGTTTAAACTGATTTTATAAAGAGAAAGTTTTGAAATTTAAACTTGTTTAAAAGAGTGTTTGGAAATTATTATTTTTAAAGTAACTATTTATAAATTAGTAATAGTAAAGTAATTATTCTTTTACAAATGGATTTGTTTAAAAAGCTAGTTTTGACCTAAGTATATTGAAATAAGTATTAATCTTTTTACAACTCTATTTTTAAAATATAGTTTAACTAAAACCTTAGTTTAAATCAAGTTATATCTTATAAAATAGTTTTGCTTTAAATATTTTGAAATTATATTTTGAGTAAATAACTAGTAGTAAATTTACCTATTTTAAAGTATATTACAGAATAAAATGTTTTAATTATTTTAAATCTAAAATGTTTTGAACTTGGTTATTTCCAATGGGAATATTATGGTAAAGGATTTACCTTGTAAAGGAAGAATTTTGGGAAATGTTTTTAAATGAGCTTTGGAAATTTGAAATATATCTTTTAAAGATATTTGAGGTAAATAAATAATATGGAATATTATTTATTGTGTAATGGATGCTTATGGATGTTTATAAATATAAATTGATAGTTAAATCACCAACTATCAATATTGGATAAATGCGTTGATCGTTTCGAAGAGACCGGGATCGAGATTAATTTCTCGAAAACCACTTCGATCCGGTTTGTACGTTTCGTGCAAAAAACGTGTTCGGAGTCGAAGATGGAGCAGTGAAGTGCAAGGGCTACTTGCTACTAATCCTGAGGATATTTCCAAAATGGATGTAGTAGGAATAGTGCCTTCGGTTCCGTTCGAACCCGGGACGGACTTGTATGGACGAATGCTTTCGAGACATCGTTAGGTGGGCGATGGGCATTCTAAGTGAAACGTTCTAAAGGTAACGCTAAGCCTCTAGCCTCATCAACCGGGAATGGCTGAAAATCAGGGGATATGCAGCAAGGCTTCGTGGGTAGCCCCCACTGGAGAGTAAGGTCATCCCTGTCTAGATGTCCCTTTTTATTTATTCGGCTTAGTGGTGCGGTTGCTGATCCCAACCGTGGGGCGATCTTATTCGGAACCATTCAGTAAGGAATGGGTCCGGCCTTATGTTGCAGGGGATGAAGGGAGTAATCCTCGGTACGGTGATCTAGGCCCCGTACCGTGATAGGTGGTACCCCAGTGCCTAGTCATTGTTGGAAATCCATTCTCCCTACGAGCCTTGTACGAGTTTTGTTTGTATTACCCACTTTTGTGGCTAGTATGCCGGAATTTAATAGATGTAACAATTTCGGCTATTTTATAAGTATTTGTGAATAGACCCTATTATAATATCAGAGGATTTGATAGAAAGTGTTTTAGCTATCGTAAGGTAAAAACCCGACATGTTTATTTGTGGCGTGGTCTTACGAGATGCTTTTGTTTTCAAAGGGATTTTAGAAACTTTAATAATCAATTGGATGCATTATTATCAGCTGGTATTCCAGACTGACTCGGGTGTTATTTCATTATAATGCTCGGGTCAGACCGAGTATTATTTGTTCAGGATAGGATGCTTTAGAGCGGGAGAGGAGCTGGAGCCGAGACGTATTATTCGTATTTGTATATCTATATCCGCTGCTATGATTGTATGGTATGTCTGATTTGTGATTGTTGATGTATGAGATACTCTGATGATATGATGTATAAAAAGTTATAGAATTCATTTTGTGTAAAGATCTATAGTTGCTATTATATTTTATTCCGCTGCGACTGTGAGATTCTGATATTGTTTAGTTTCTTCTTCTTCTATCTTTTTCTCTTAAACCAAAATGGTTCGTATTTCTGTGCCACTTGAGTTAATTAATGTAGAATAGTGTTGATTCAAGGGGTACGGATTTGCGGGCTGTCACATATGTAGAAGACAAATAATATACTTAAGCATGAACACTTACAAAAGAAGACAGTCAAACATATAAAAATAGAACTTCATTAAAATTTTCAAATTAACAAGACTAAAACAAAATTCAACATAAGACATACAAGACAATTAAAGGTTGGAATACACTCGAGTGTGTAAACAAAACAAAGCATATATGTACATGGGTATAAAAACAAACCTGACAAAGTAAATAAAGTATACATACATAACTAAAAATAGCTTTATATCCATAAAACATTAAGTTTTGAAAGCATAACCAGGCAAAGAAAAATACGGAGCCTGTAAATAAAATATGTAGGCAAAATAGTTGCAGGCAAGAACAAAGCAAAGTAAAAATATAAAAATATCTAGGTAGAAAATAAGGTAAGGTGGAGACATAAAGGACTTGAGTTATCTTCAGCCATGCTTAGTATTGTACAAACAAAACTTAAACAATATTTTATCACCCTATGCAATATGTATATCCCTGTACACTTTTACCATATATCAAGTAAGCTTTCTTATACACATCACACTCTTCTTCTCAGTTCGTCCACCATTATAATTAAGTAAATCTAAAGTAATACCATCCTATATTTAAACAAACATCTCAGTAAAACATCAAAAAAATCAATGCAAGCCTGAATCAAGAAAGAGGTTCCAGTTAGCAAACTCAAACCAGGATTTTCAAGTTTTCAAATTTTAAAAGAGGTTTCAACTTCAATCTGAAAGCTCAAGTGAATTCAAACCATGATTTGGAAGGTGAGTAACATCCAGCTATTTAAACTTAAGTATATATATATATTTTGGGATTGCTTTGTGTATAGATATATATTGATCAGAGCATCTTCTCTGTTAGTTCCAGGGCATAGAACAACCAAAGAAAATCCAATTTCTTGTTTTCTAATCAATATCAGGCTTTGGTTTCAAAACAAAATAGCTGTATTTAAGTATGAGATATAATCAAAAAAATAATTTTATGAAGTATAGATGTATACAGGAGGAAAAATAAATTTTTTACAGATGAAACTTTGAAACTTAGAATTCGAATTTAACAAAATAGTGATTCACGAATATAACTTGAATCCTTACCTGAAGCTATGATTTTTAAAATGAATTTGGTGATTTTTAGTGAAGTGGTTTGAAAGCAGTTCGTAGATGATCGAATTGGGCATTTTGATCAAATTCCGGCGACACGTTGAACTAGAGGTGTCAGTGTTGCTAGTGGAGGTGGAGGAGTGACCAGGGTTCACGGAAAAATGGCGCGGTAGTGGTCAGACAACGGCGGCGGCGAACGTTTAATATTTTTAAACCTAGTTTTATAAGGTCGAAAACTTTTGATTCGTCGTCCTATAGGATGCATTGAGTTCGACGTGTCTTTGGGAGATAGTAGATGGGAGGATGATGAGTAGATTGTCGGAGTTGTCGGGATTCTGGTGGCGAGGTTGGGTGAACGACGAGTTTTCCAGGTTCGGGGGTGATGGGTGATAGTTCGTTTCCAGGTTTGGTTCGACCTCTCGATTTTGATTTCGGGATGAAGATGAAGTTTTGATGCTTGCGAGAGGGTGCTTGGGTAATGGATAATGGGGGAAGATCATCGATGATGATCGGCGACGAAAATTGTCACCGTGCATATGCACAGTGCATTGTTGTACCTGAAAAAAATTTAGTTTGAAGCACCAGGAAGAGTTGCTCGAGTTATTTAGAAATTTTGCTCGAAGTATTTTGCTGTTTTGTTCGATGCAGTGGGAAACATGACTCGAAGTCAGTTTGCTTGGCTCGTGTAAGTTATTTTGTTTCAGGTTTTTGCTTAAACCTGACAGTGTTAGATTTTTTTCAAATTTAAACTGAATTTAAAATGTGTAAAAGTTTTAGAACAAAGGTTTACAACAAGTATAAAATCTGAATTTAAAAATGAACTTGAATTCCAGTTTTTATAAATAAATTTTATAAAAATGAAATGTTTTAATAACTTTAAGTCGTTAAAGTATGTTATTAAGTGATTAAAGATTTTAAACAGAATTTAACTCGAGGAAATAGGCAAAGAAACTCGGGGTTCAACTCAGAGTGAAACTGGGATTCGCTCGGGTTTTGTTTCCAATGCTAAGCTTAACAAAAAATTTAAATTATTAAACAAAAATGAAATTTTTATGAAAGATAAATGGTTTGTTTGATTAATTTATATAGTAAGATAATTGGGAATGTTAATTACTTTAAAATTGGAATTTAAGTGATTAATAAATTAGTAATTAAGAAATTTTCAAATTAACTAATTAAAGTTAATTAATGATTGAGAGTTAACTAATCAAGTAATTTAACTAAAAAAATTCAATAATTGATTAACTAAGTAATTAAATAAGTGAATAGTGATAAATAAATGATAAACTTAGTTTTATTAAATAAAAAATTAAGGTTATTAATTGATAATAAATTAAGATTAATTGATTAATTTTAAAGATAATTAAGAAGTGATTAATTTGATGTTTTGAAATTAATAAAAAAAATTAATTAATATGTTCTTAATGGTTATTCAATTTGCAATCAATAATGATCTATATGAGTGAATTTCTTTAGCAAAGCAAGTAAAGAAATTTCAGTCGTTAATAAAGGTTATTAACTAAGATTAATTTAGAAGTTAAAGATCAATTGATTCATTAATTAAGGATGGTTAGTTAATAATTAAAGGGAAATTTATCTCAGATGATTTGAAATTAACTTATGTTAAGTAACCAAGATTAACGACAAGTAATACATCTGATCTAGATTTATCAGTTGATTAATAAATTTTACCTATGAATGTTTAGATCTTATTGAATGATTGAATTGTTGATATTTCGGATGTCTGATGTTTTGTGATATATCCTGATTTGTGTGGTGATCTAAAATGTGATTAATCATCTGTGATGAAATTTATTATCTGTGATATATATCTGTGATCTGTAAGATAAGCGTTATAGTTTATACTGCTTATCAACTATATTTTTGTGTGTTTAATATGTGATGATTGAATGATGTTGCACTATTGTGTTAAACCCCTGGGCCAAACTTATTCACACACGAATATGGATTTCACGAGGAAATCGGTTAAGTCATAGATTTTTGAAAATAGTTTTAAAATTTGAATTTTAAATTCAAATGGGTTGGAAATGGATTGGGTTTAAAGTGAAAAGCTTTTGAAAAAGCTGTTTTAAAATGTAAGTTATTTTGAATAACTTAATAAAGATTTGAAATTTGAATAATTTGATTTAACTGGAATTCAATATCTGAAATTGAATCCTATATTGGCAATTATGATTTAAAAAAGAATTATACAAGTTTATACAAGGTTTTAAACCATTTTTAAAGTGTTGTTTTTGGGAATTTGAACTAATCCAAAGATTTTAACTTGTATAAAAGAGATCGGATATTTCCAAAACGAAAACTACTTATTTTCAAATAATAATAGCTTTCATTTAAAGAAAGGATTTCCAAATTGTGTTAGAAGATTTCAAGTTTGAAATAGAATTGAATTGTGTTAAAATGAGTCTTTGATTCAAAGACCGAATAAGTTAATCCAACTTAAAATGGTATAGTTTTGAAAGGCTATGAATGAATCTTTGGAAACGAATTTTGAAAGATATAAGTTAAATCTTGATTTAAAGATTTAACGAGTTAATCCAATTGAAATAGAAATTGTTTTAAATCCACGAATGGAACTTTGTGTACGGGGTAAACTTTGTGAATTAAAACCTTTCGCTTAAAAAGATTAAAAGTATGGAAATTGTTAAACCATTGAAGTTTGTTAAAATGAACCTTTTTGTTTAAAAGATTTGAAATGGTAATTTGTTTAACCATTCGAATGAAAGGTTTTGGGCTTTAAGCTGTGATTTAACTGAGACCCCAATATCCTTATGTTTCTTGTAAATATTGTGCTTACTATTCGGTTTAGCCGGGAAAGGACCTTTGTGTCATGTAACCCATTCCGAATAGTGATACGACGTATATGGGTAGCATTTGAAGAAAGTGGTGAAGACCGGGTATTTTCGAGAATGAAAGGATAACTCGTTGATTGTCTCTGCACCGAGTCGTGCCGGTATAGAGATCCCTAAGTGATGGGAAGTCCGATCGGGATTGTGAATACCCGGATTGCAAGGACTTCTTCGAAAGTGCCTTCGGTTCTGTTCGAACCCAGAACAGACTTATATGGATTGTATGTCTGACATTACATTTGAGATATAAAGCAGATTTCTTTCAAATACATTTCTGTTGGTGGGGGAGAATTTATTCTCTTAGCTTTACACCCTTCTCTGAGACGTACGAGCTTAGAGGTTATGTAGTTGAAGGTTATCAGTGATATATTCCCAATTTGGTAATGTGGCATGCTGAGTGTTGCTGATCATTTGTTGATCAAAGCGTGGCTTTTGTAAAAAGCGTAGCTTTGTGGATGAGACTTCGTCGAACCTCACATCCCGAAATGGTCAAAACAGGAAAGATGCAGCAAGGTTATTGGGGGTAGCGCCCTTTAGGGTATGTACATTTCCTTCTGGATAGAATTGGTATCATGGTATGGAGCCCAGATACTTAACTTATGTGGATACCGCAGATATATATATTACTTTGTGATTGTTGTTTGGGCCCCGGATAAAGGTTGGTTACGACCGGGGGATGGCATACTCGTGTCAGTAGTTACCCAGTTAGGGGTAACCCAGCCTTGTGTTGGAAGAGATCCGGTTAGGTTCTCGGGGCGTCCTTCCAGAGGCGTACCCATGTGGCAATAGGAAGTTCCTTGGCCTGACCATTTGTTGGAAATCCAAAGAAACAATACGAGCCCTGTACGGTTTTAGTTGTAGAACCTGCCATTTAATATGGTAGCTATAGTAGGCATACTATAATGATACCTATGCTGGCAAAGATTAATATTGTACTTTGGAAATGTTTTTTCTGCACTTTGCACTTATAGTAATAATATCAAAGAAATTTGCGTATCAATCATGTTTGACTATCATAAGGAGAAATCTCCTCCAATTCTGCGTTTGCATTGTGTGTGTGGCAGGAGGCCTTATGGTTGTTCCATTTTCTAAAAGCATTGCGAATCTAATTTAAAATATTTCTTTGTTTGTTTTTAAAAGGTAAACTGTTTTTGTTACTCATACCAGTTCCACGATTGACCTAGAGTTTATTTTCCCTTTCCTAAACTCTGGGTGCTTAAATTTTTTTCCGCACGGACAGTCTAGAGTTGGGTTTTTCAGATAGTCAGGTTTAGTAGATTATCTGGAGCTAGTTCAGTCGTTGGATAGCGGATGAGACTTACTTATCTTTATGCATCGTTATTTGGAGTTCGAGCTATTTCTGGATTGGTGCTTTGGAGTTCTCTTTTGAAGACTATTCTTTCTATTGGAGATCATAGTTATTCTCTCCGCCGTTATTTTCTTGTATCATATCTCTGATGTATATTGATATTCATTGTATATTGACCATTGTATCAGATATTGTATCAATGTGTTATTCTTTTTCTTCCGCTGTGTTATTATATTTAATTGTGTTATAAGCTCCGGCGACTCGGATTTGACGTTTGAATCTGCGGCATTTGAATATTGGTGTCGTATTCGGTGCCCATTTTCGAAGGTCGAGTCAGGATCGTTATACGTTACATAGAAAGGAAGCCTTCCAAAAGATACTGCAAATTAGAAACACCGCTCAAAGAAAAGGGTAGCCGTGTACCTAATCTATCCTATGCAAATTTACCTTTCGAAAGAGGTAAATATTGTCTAACTGTATAAAACAAAATAAATTGATAGGTTGTAGTATCTATAGACTACGATGCATGTAGAAATCTGCCTTCCGAAAGAGACAGCCGTATTTACACCATAACAGATCTTTGAAAAGAGATATGCCTACCTAAATCTAAAAATGTAACGATTCTCAGATCGATGAAAAATGAGTTATCTTTTCTCAGGGATTTATGGGTCTGAAATCCGAATACCCTAAGATAATACAACTCTAAGTTTTAATTACCGTCAATTTAGTAATTATAAGAATTTAACTAACTGTCTCATACTAGAAAGTAAATTCAAGTGTTTACTAGAAGCTAGTAATTTCCACCCAAACTCTATTTAAAAAATTATAATAATAATCGAATTAATTGTATAAAGTGTCCCATACCATCCAACAATTCAATCGTCTATTAAAAAATTTTGTTTCATAGAAAATCATGAAATTCAATAGAAATCCAATTCAAGCTTGCATAAAAATAGCGAAAGGCTAAATACAATAAAGGCCAACAATATTTTATAAGTTGAAAGCAATTAATAAATTTTTATCATATAGAAAATGATTTCTAAAATATTTTATCTATAATTCACTTTTTAAACTTTTATTACTTTTGAAATCCAATACTCACACTTATATAAAATGAGAAGAGTTACAAGTTTTAAGTCTTAAATAAATTTTCTTCATTAGATCTTTGAATCTAAACAATATTTTAATAATTGATAATTCACTTTATTCCAAATCTATATATATATATATATATATATATATATATATAATATTACTTCATAATACTTTAAAACCATAAACTATTTGTAAACTTAAAAATCTTAGTTAAATCCATTTTAAAACAAACTTCATGTTTATAATTAGATATACTGCTTTAAACTAACAATTTTTTTGAGAGAAATGTGTGATCCTCTACGCATAGAGGAGAGCACACGTGTGAATATATATATAACATGAATATAAGGAGCTGCCAACATGCCTGGCAGTAACAAGATAAAAAATACATATAGCTAAACTCAGGTACTCCTAAGATGAGTTTCGGCAAAGCCACCACCCATCGCACCTCAATATCAAGTTCCGGCAAGGCCACCACCCGATATTAAGATGTTAAAAGTACCGAAAAGGCTAAAGTGAAAAGAAAAACGAAAAACTGAGAGACGACTCAAACAAGTAAGAAAGCTCCAAAATACTGAATCAGAAGAAATGAATAAGCATCTATTTCGGAGAGGATCTGCTGGATAGAGAGACCACTCTGAAGGCTCTGAGCAAGAAGAAGGAGTGCCAAACTGGAGAACAGAAACATCCTGAACAAGTACTCCATGGTGAAGGTAGCAGAATCCCATATCTGAGGGGATATCTGCAAGAAGTCTTGGATGAAGAAAATCTGCACTGATGACCTCTCTACAAGCTGATAACCAGCAATCTGAAGACAAGAGAAGCCTGCAAAATGAACCCGATAACCTATCTCCCAAAGCGTGTATCTGAAACAAGACTAGGAATAAAAGATTTAGAATGATACATATATATATATATATGTATATTTATTGAGAAAATATACATATATATGTATTCATAATAAATGAAATAGAAACCTAAATAAGACAAACATGACAAAAAATAAAGGAATGAATAAGCGGTAAACAAAAACCAAAACAAAGACAGGAACAAAAATTAGACGGATCAGACTTATTTATCTGTAATCATAAGTAAGCTATTATTTAAAGTGAGATTATCATATGAGTTTGGAAAAATATTAACAATACTATTATTGGTGCTATAAAAGTTGTTCTTATGTTTAAAGAAGTTAATATTATAGCTAACCTTGTTAAGATACCGTTTGAAAAGGAATTTTTTGGCTAATTTATATTTGGGATTAGAAATCCAATTAATACAAAATGTAGAAATTGAAAAAAATCAATTTGGTGAGATGACTATTATTATTATTAAAAATTCTTTGATTTCTCTGAAGCCAAATAAACCAACTAATAATAATAAATAAAGTGTCTAGTAAAAATCTAATATTTTTATTGAATTTGAATCTATAATGTTTCCAGTAGAATTCACAATCCGAAATTTTATTTATTGTATTAAAGTTAAAAATTTTAAGAGTATTAATTAGAATGTAGTTAGAGTCCAAACAATCATAATATAAATGATTTATGTCCTCAAGATGCAGATTGCAAAAATAACTTTTATTATCGTTTTGAATGTTTTTCTCTTTAAAATTCTATTGTATTAAGTTTGCCATGAAGTATTAGCCACATGTGAATTTTGGATTTAGGAGGAGCATTAGATTTCCACATGTATTTAAAAGAGTTATTTAAAGCTCCCGAAAAATTGATAAATCTATAAAAAGAATTTGGAGTATATTTCTTACTCTTATCTCGTTCCCAACTAATAAAATCATTATCATTATCAATGTTGTAAAGATTTAATCTAGCATAAAGCAAAGAAAGTTGCCTAAGGTTTGATCCTATTAAAATTCTGTTAAAACTGAAATTCCAAGGAGGTTCATTTTCCTGAGAATAAACTTCATTAATTAAAGCATACTTAAAGTTACAAATATCATACAAATCCTTAAATTCAAACTTAAGAGGCAAAATAGAAATCCAACAGTCATGCCAAAAAGAAGTACAATTTCCTGAGTGCACTATTGTCTTTGTTCCTAAGTTAAAAATTTCAAAACACTTTAAAATGTTTTTCCAAAAATTAGAGAATTTATGGGAAAAGGAATAATCAATTTGGTGTATATTGATGTTATCGTTATAATAGTATTTGGAAACGATCACTTTCCAAATAGCGTTATCATTTACATCTTTAAACTTCCAAAGCCATTTACCTAAAAGGGACAAAGTCATGTTACGCAAATTTATAATTCCTAAACCACCCTCCTTTTTAGCTTTACTAACAGTTTCCCAGTTAACTAGACATTTGATACTGTTATTAATATTATCCCCACTCCATAAGAAATCTCTTCTAATTTTATCGATTTTATCAATAACCCATCTGGAAACAGATGCATAGACATCCAATAGATCGGTAAGGTTGATAAAACCGAGTTTATTAAAGCAAGCCTACCTGCTCTAGATAGAAATCTCCCATTCCAGTTAGATATCTTATTTTAAATTTTATCAATAATAATAAGCCAATCATCATGTTTGAGTTTTGTAGGTCTAATCACAAACCCTAGATATTCAAAAGGAAAATTCATTCTTTTGCAATTTAGAGTATTAGCTACTAAGTTTTCTACCTTTTCAAAATCATTTAAAACAAGAACTGAACTTTTGTCAAAATTAATTTTTAAACCAGATAAAATCTCGAAATTATAAAGAATAAACTTGAGAGTAATAATGTGTCTAGGAAGATGGGATGAAAAAAGTAAGGTATCGTCCACGAATTGTAGAACCGATATACCATTACGCGATATGTCATTACTAACACTTCCAAGAGACCCATTATCCACTGTTTTCTTAATAATTTTTGGCAAAAACATCAGCGGCTAGGTTAAACAACAAGGGTGATAAGGGATCCCCTTGCCTTAGACCTCTCTTGGACTGAATTTTATTACCTAGAATACCATTAACCATAATACTAGAGTTTCCAGTTTTAAGCAGAGTCAAAATCCAACCGATCCATCTATGTCCAAAACCTCTTGCATGAAAAATATCTACAAGAAAATCCCAATCTACTGAATCAAAAGCTTTTGCAAAATCAGGTTTTAAAATCGCACAGGTTATGTTGTTCTTACAACAGTAATTAATATATTCTTGAACAGCAGCCACACCATCAGTGATATTTCTTCCTTTAATAAAAGCCGACTGTGAACAATCAATTAAATCGTTCATTCTTTTACTAAGTCTGTTAGCAAGGACTTTAGAAATGATTTTAACTGAACAGTTAATTAATGAAATAGGCCTAAAGTCTTTTAAGTTGTTAGCTCCTACTTTTTTATGCAACAAAATAACATTTGCGAAACTAAATCACCCTAATTGCAAGTTACCATTATAAAAATCATTGAACAAATTAATTAAGTCAAATTTTAAAACATCCCAAAAAGTTTTGTAAAATAATATAGGAAACCCATCAGGTCCCGGTGATTTATCACTAGGCATATCATTAATAGCTTTCCTAATTTCCTCTTCGAAAAAAGAATAATCTAACTCTGATAAATCAACAATAGAGTCCGATGGATACAGATCTGTTCATCTAACGTTGATTCTATGATTGATTTTGAAACCAAAAATACCCTTATATATATGAATATGCGCTTTGCGCTTATATGATTTTTGTTTGATGATAATAAACATATATACATTCGTTTAAATGTATTTGGTAATGTACTATTTTGTTTTTCATAGATTAAATAAATATTTGTTGAATAAAATAAATTACACAGAATTTGAATTCAAACAAATATTTATTACAATCTTGAATAGTACAATTTCAAGCTCTCACTATACATATACAATTTTTGATTACATCACAATTTAGTTTACATTAATTTCCTCACTACATATCACTCACACTCGTATTTTATCTTCAACTGCATTCCAGTTGAATCCAGCATCTGAGCAATCTGCAAAAATATTCACTAACGCAGTAAAATTGAAAAAGAAATATTTTTGCAATATAAAATAAAATATGGTTTTTGAAAATAATATTTGCCTCAGTTATTTAGGTTGTTCGTCATCATTTATATTTGAATTCATCATACACGAACAGTGTGACATGCGCAGTGTATCAATGTACATTCCACAAGGCCGTGCACATCGGTATACACTTGATAATGCTACAGGGACAGGTGAGCACAGGTCAAACCCAAATGAAAAGCCGGGTTCAACTCACGTGCAATACATTGAAAATCACGACACGAGCAAAAGGTCAAACCCCAGTTTTTAAAACTAGGTTCAACACAATGTCAACATGAAGTGTATGCAATTCGAAGTGAAATAACAGCAAATACCAGCATCATCAAGTCAGAGCAATATCACAGCAAACAATATGCACCAGACCAGGCCATAATAATAAAGATTACAGCAAAATTCAGCACCAACATAACAGCCACCATAATGATGAATATGTCATGCTCAATGCAAAACAGTGGCAACCACAAAATGCAAGCAAATACTTAACAACAGGCAGTCCAGATAAACGAACAAGTGCACTATTGAGCTATGCAAATGAAACACAGTGGCAACACTGGAAACACAAGCACATGCACATCAACCAAACAGTGGCACATGAATACAAGTATGCACAGCAATGCAAAGACAACAGTAACCCAGTGCCAACATGGTCAGAATGAAGACAAATACACTTGAACAAAATGAACAAGTGGAGCATCTGTGTAAACTGGGCAAGTATGGACAGAGCTCGAGCACAAGATATGAGACAAGTGATCAAATGTAACACAGTATCAAACTGGAACGAAGTGATGAACCAACAATGCAAACAAAACCAGATGAACAAGACACAGCAGTAATCAGGTGAATCAAGTACAAGGCACAGTGCAGAGGTCTCAACAGGAAAATCAAGCAACAGTCAACAGGCCAGAAGCTCAAGACTATACAAAAGTGGAGACCACAAAGGCAATGCATCAACGTATCAACTGAACAATGAACTCGAACAGTAAACATATATGCACAGGTACCAAGACAGTGAGCATATACGTATGTATAAAATGCAAAGGTTCAGGCCGAGACTAAAGCAAGCAGCATGTGGTAAACCAAAATGCCATCATATGTACTTAATGCAAAGTTCAAGCCAAGTCAAGATGATCAACGACCAGTTCAAAATCAGAAGCAGCAGTCAAGCACGACCAAGTATGGAGTGTACAAGTGCAAATGTCCAAACCACAACATGTAGGCAAACATGAAGTGAATACAACTACAAATGGATACTGCAGTGGACATGCATACAACATAATGAAGCAATAACACAAATGGCCAGAGAAATGCACAGTAGAATGAACAAGTAATGCACATGATGTGGCAATCACAGATGCTTGAAGACTACAGAACATCAAGATGAATCAGATTGAGTTCGATCAATATCAATAACCGATGTCACAGTAAAATCAACATCATTAGAGAAGATGGCCAGAGACGAAGATCACAAAGATGGCCGAAGCCATGTCAAGAGCATGTGTTAACCAAGTCAGAATTCAACTCAAATTCGTATCTTTGAAAAAGTCAAAGAAAATTAAAAAGGGAAAGTTTCTACCGTATGAACCAAAGACAAATCAAACATTTGAAAATTAAAGCCGTGAGTAACAAGTTGAAATTATATCAGGAAAGCCTTGCGCATCAAGCAATAGAAAAATTAGGAAAGTATCGAATTAATTAGTGTATTCGAATTCATATAAATACCAAACCCAAACCATCATCATCGGCATCGAGTTAAAAAGCAAGCAATTAAACGAACAACGAAAGAAATTACATACCGAATCAACAACGAACTTGATCATCAGAGAACGAACAAGCGCAAGCAACGCAAATCAGAGAATCAGTCAACAGAGGAGCAGCTACGAACAATCTCAAGTAAAGCAAGCCGCGAATCATCAGAGAACGAGCGCAAGCAAGAGCATCAAACCAGTCAAAGCCCCAAATTTGGATCGCAAGCCGAAGCCCTAATTTCAGAATGAACAAGGAATACAACGTCGGCCGCAATTGTTTCATAAGGAAGAACAAAGGATCGGCCGCATTATTCTCACAAGCCAAAAGAATTGGATCGGGCTAAAAATAAAAGGGCCGACTTTATTATAAAAGGGATTTTATTTAGGGTTTAACTTTTTTAAGGTTTTTTTTTATTTTGAGCAAAAATTAGGGATTCAAGTTTATATTTTAATTTTTGCTCCTGCTTGTATTTTTGAAGTTGTTTTTTTTTTCGAGTCAAAATTTTTGTAAATCACCACCTAGGTTGTAGGTAGTGTCAGATTGTCTAGTTAGAATTAGTTCAGTGAGCAGGGTGTGCGAGTTTGCAAAACTCTATAGGCGGAGCAGAGTTTGCGAGTAAGCGAAACTCTATAGGCGGAGCAGGGTGTGCAAGTCTATGAGAGTGTTTGTGAGTGGGAGAAAAAGGGTTTGCGAGTCTAGTAGAGTGTTTGTAAGCGATATACTGTTTAATTCTAATAGAAATCTGGGAATGCAGCAGTAGGCAGGGGTTGCCGAAGCTGGGTAAATTTTGTGTGTGATTTACTTTTCAGCATATTTATTTCTGCAGTTTATTTCTGTGTTTAAATCAAGAAAATTTGCTATAACCCTATTCACCCCCCTTCTAGGGTTAATCTAGATCCTACAAGTGGTATCAGAGCACGGTATTTTTCTTTAACTCTAGAGTCATGAATCCACCAAATAACGCTTTTTCTAAGGGGCAATCTATTGTTAGGCCACCCATGTTTAACGGGAATGATTATGCTTATTGGAAAGTTAGGATGGGTATATATCTTAGTTCTGTTGATTATGATGTTTGGGATATTATTGAAACTGGCTATAAATCTCCCACTGTAATTATTGGTGATACTGAGATTCCTAAACCTAAGGATAGATGGGATACTAACGATAAGAAATTAAAAACCACAAATGCTAAAGCCATGAATGCTTTGATCTGTGCTCTTGATAAGAATGAATTTAATAGAATTTCTCATTGTAAAACTGCACAGGAAATTTGGCACACTTTGGAGGTGACACATGAAGGAACTTCTCAAGTCAAGGAGTCTCGTCTAGCCCTATTCAAGAATGAATACGAGAACTTTGTGATGGACAAAGGCGAGAGCATAAAGGACATGTTTGGATGCTTTTCAACTTTGGTATACAACGCTAGAGCGCTCGGGAAGGTATTCACTGAGGTAGAGCTTGTGCGGAAGATACTACGAGTCTACCGATGAACTTTGAGGCAAAAGTCACGGCAATCCAAGAATCGAAAGATTTGAGTAAAATAAGCATGGAGGAGTTGATTGGCAACTTGATGACATATGAGCTTGAGCTAAAAACAAAAGAGGAACGCAACAACTCCGAATCAAAGAAGAAGATGATTGCCTTAAAGGGCAAAGAGGAGAGCGATGAAGATGAAGAAGATCCAATTGAAGAGCTTGCAATGGCTGTTAATAATCTTAGAAAACTGTCAAGATTCAAGCCACGCAAGAAGAAAACATCTGGTAATAGGTCAAGAGAGTCTAACGATTCCGATAATGAATTGACGTGCTATAACTGCAACAAGCCTGGCCACTTTAAACAAGAATGCCCACTTCTCAAATACAACCAAGGAAAGAAAAAGAAAAAAAAGGCCTTTGCAACGACTTGGGATGATGAAGAAAGAGAGGAAGTTTCGGATAGCAGCTCAGAGGAGGCTAACTTGTGTCTTATGGAGAAATCAGATTCAAAAACAAGCTCAGAGGAATCTAGTGAGGGAGGTAACTATTCCTATAGAGACCTTGTTTTTATGCGTCTTGATCTCACTAAAGTAGTTGATGCTCTTGAATCTAAAATTGAAAAACTAAAATCTGATAAGAGAGAACTTGCTCATGAAAATTTTAGGTTAGAAACTCAACTTGAAAATATTCAAAACCTAGAATGTAAAAAATGTAAAATTTTATATTCAGAATTGACAAGACTTAAGAATAGCTTCGAGAATCTTGAAAAAGAAAACTTGAGTCTTAAGGAAATCATTGACACTAGGAAAAAGGATTTTATAAATAGATGCACCTCACTTGTCACTGAAAACACAACACTAAAAACCAAAGTCCAAAATCTTGAGAAATCTCTGAATAACTTTTTAAGAGGCGAAAAATCTTTCAACATGCTATTGGGAAATCAAGTTTTTGCTAACAACAGAAAATGACTAGGTTTTGGGAAAACACAAGTTGAGGATAATGCAATAAGTAAGAGTGTCTTTGATAGATGTGAAATAATTGGACATCGTGTTGAAAATTGTAGTCATAGGAACAAGAACACAAAATTTATACAAGTTTGGGTTCCTAAGAATTCTACAAACAAATTTCATGTCTATTGGAACAAGAATAAAAGGACTAAACAAGTTTGGGTTCCAAAGGGTTTGTTTATTCATAATGCTTCTGCCACTAACAACCATGGACCTATAAATAGGTCACAAAAATCTTTCATCGTGTAGGTATGGTGGCAGGCTAAGGAACAACAACGGTGTTCTCTGGATTTTGGCTGTTCCAGAAACACAACGGGCAACAAAGCAAAGTTCCTTAGCCTAGTATAAAGGTGAAAGAATCACAATGGGCAACCACGAAAAATTATCGTAAAGGTAAAACAGGTAAAGGTATATTTATTTGATCGATAAATTAAAGGTGATCATCTGCACCATATTCTGAATGAAATCAGCCAATATTGAGATGTTGTAAAGATGGCTTGTTCAACATAGTTGGCCAATTACATTTATGCCAAAAACACCATTCTTTGAATTACTTCATACATATTTGTTTGGATTAAATATAGTGTTTTGTTGGATGATAATATTGGCTAACTCTATATTCATGGTCTTCTGATTATTTACATGGATTCAATTCAAATTCAAAGAATGTCATTTAAATTGTTGCTAAAATTGGGTTTGAGATTTTTGATGCACACTTCATGGTCTGGTTTATCAATTTTAGTTAGTGTTATTTTGGATTGAAAGAGAAACTCAGATGCAGATTACACTGGTAATCAAGTTGATAGAAAAATTACTAGTTGAACATGATTTTTGAGACATTTAGTAACTACATCATTTTTCATTGAAAATATCTGCATATTTTTCATAATTTTCAAATAGCAGAAAATTCTCTCATATAACCCCCTCGAGAAAATCATTTTTTGACCATATTTTCAGATTAGACATTTTTATTTGATTTTAAATGACAAATTTTGACTAATCCGACTCCCTACTAATTATCAAAAAGATAAATAGTGATTGAAAAGATGATAAGTGTTGATATTTAGCATACATTACTCAAGAGATTATATTTGGAAAATTTCTTCAGGAATTCAAACAAGAGTTATAAAACTTTTTGTTGGGTAAAGATTCCATGACCATTCATATATCTATCATATTTCTATCGACCATTGTTTATCAAATCTTAAATATAGTTTGTCGATATGTGGTACTATAATCAGGAATCATTTGTTTTTCATGTCACATTTTTTTTTGTAAAAATAAATAAATATCCAAAGTATTCACTCTCATTTAAAAGTCCTCACGGTTATGCATGGGTGAATTACTTGGATTTTTGATTATGTGCTTCCATGCTCATTTAAAAGTCCTTACGGTTATGCATGTATGGAACGCATATCAAAATTAATTGATTAAATAGACAAGTTGATTCTAATCCCATTTAAAAGTCCTCACGGTCATGTGTGGTTAGAAGATACTTGATTTCATTTTTAAAATTAAATTGGAATACTACTAATCTCATTTAAAAGTCCTAACGGTTATGCATGATTAGTAGATATTCAAATTCCTGATATAAATGTACCACAAGTTGATAATTGTATGATTTTATATTAGAAGACCATTTCCATCATTCTAAAAGTGGAATGTGCGCCTAACAAGGATAGTTATGATTTTTGTTTGATTTTTATTGAAGTTTAATATTTATATTTAATTTGAGTTTAATGTTGGGTTAATATTGATTACTTAATCTCTATTTTTCTCTAACACTATTATTCTTTTGCTGATAGCAAAAGGGGGAGAGAAAAGTTAAGATTTTGTCAAATAGAATCAAGCAAAAGTCAAATAATTTTCCATTTGCATCTAGGCTCATTTTTATATATTACTATCTATATGCATATAAGCAGGGGGAGCATTGTGTAGAGAGGAAGCTTAAATAGGGGGAGCAATTAGTGTATATCATTGAGCAAATACATTTAACTCGGTCAAAATCTTAAATATATGTTTGTTATCATCAAAAGGGGGAGATTGTATGAATATGCGCTTTGCGCTTATATGATTTTAGTTTGATGATAATAAACATATATACATTCGTTTAAATGTATTTGGTAATGTACTATTTTGTTTTTCATAGATTAAATAAATATTTGTTGAATAAAATAAATTACACAGAATTTGAATTCAAACAGAAATTTTATTCAAATAAATATTTATTACAATCTTGAATAGTACAATTTCAAGCTCTCACTATACATATACAATTTTTGATTACATCACAATTCAGTTTACATTAATTTCCTCACTACATATCACTCACACTCGTATTTTATCTTCAACTGCATTCCAGTTTGAATCCAGCATCTGAGTAATCTGCAAAAATATTCACTAACGCAGTAAAATTGAAAAAGAAATATTTTTGCAATATAAAATAAAATATGGTTTTTGAAAATAATATTTGCCTCGGTTATTTGGGTTATTCGTCATCATTTATATTTGAATTCATCATACACGAACAGTGTGACATGCACAGTGTATCACTGTACATGCCACAAGGCCGTGCACATCGGTATACACTTGATAATGCTACAGGGACAGGTGAGCACAGGTCAAACCCAAATGAAAAGCCGGGTTCAACTCACGTGCAATACATTGAAAATCACGACATGAGCACAAGGTCAAACCTGAGTTTTTAAAACTGGGTTCAACACAATGTCAACATGAAGTGTATGCAATTCGAAGTGAAATAACAGCAAATACCAGCATCATCAAGTCAGAGCAATATCACAGCAAACAATATGCACCATACCAGGCCACAATAATAAAGATTATAGCAAAATTCAGCACCAACATAACTGCCACCATAATGATGAATATGTCATGCTCAATGCAAAACAGTGGCAACCACAAAATGCAAGCAAAGACTCAACAACAGGCAGTCCAGATAAACAAACAAGTGCACCACTGAGCTATGCAAATGAAACATAGTGGCAACACTGGAAACACAAGCACATGCACATCAACCAAACAGTGGCACATGAATACAAGTATGCACAGCAATGCAAAGACAACAGTAACCCAGTGCCAACATGATCAGAATGAAGACAAGAACACTTGAACAAAATGAACAAGTGGAGCATCTGTGTAAACTGGGCAAGTATGGACAGAGCTCGAGCACAAGATATGAGACAAGTGATCAAATGCAACACAGTATCAAACTGGAACGAAGTGATGAACCAACAATGCAAACAAAACCAGATGAACAAGACACAGCAGTAATCAGGTGAATCAAGTACAAGGCACAGTGCAGAGGTCTCAAAGGAAAATCAAGCAACAGTCAACAGGCCAGAAGCTCAAGACTATACAAAAGTGGAGACCACAAAGGCAATGCATCAACGAATCAACTGAACAATGAACTCGAACAGTAAACATATATGCACAGGTACCAAGACAGTGAGCATATACGTATGTATAAAATGCAAAGGTTCAGGCCGAGACTAAAGCAAGCAGCATGTGGTAAACCAAAATGCCATCATATGTACTCAATGCAAAGTTCAAGGCAAGTCAAGATGATCAACGACCAGTTCAAAATCAGAAGCAGCAGTCAAGCACGACCAAGTATGGAGTGTACAAGTGCAAATGTCCAAACCACAACATGTAGGCAAACATGAATTGAATACAACTACAAATGGATACTGCAGTGGACATGTATACAACATAATGAAGCAATAACACAAATGGCCGGAGAAATGCACAGTAGAATGAACAAGTAATGCACATGATGTGGCAATCACAGATGCTTGAAGACTACAGAACATCAAGATGAATCAGATTGAGTTCGATCAATATCAATAACCAATGTCACAGTAAAATCAACATCATTAGAGAAGATGGCCAGAGACGAAGATCACAAAGATGGCCGAAGCCATGTCAAGAGCATGTGTTAACCAAGTTAGAATTCAACTCAAATTCGTATCTTTGAAAAAGTCAAAGAAAATTAAAAAGGGAAATTTTCTGCCGTATGAACCAAAGATAAATCAAACATTTGAAAATCAAAGCCGTGAGTAACAAGTTGAAATTATATCAGGAAAGCCTTGCGCATCAAGCAATAGAAAAATTAGGAAAGTATCGAATTAATTAGTGTATTCGAATTCATATAAATACCAAACCCAAACCATCATCATCGACATCGAGTTAAAAAGCAAGCAATTAAACGAACAACGAAAGAAATTACATACCGAATCAATAACGAACTCGATCATCAGAGAACGAACAAGCGCAAGCAACGCAAATCAGAGAATCAGTCAACAGAGGAGCAGCTGTGAACAATCTCAAGTAAAGCAAGCCGCGAATCATCAGAGAACGAGCGCAAGCAAGAGCATCAAACCAGTCAAAGCCCCAAATTTGGATCGCGAGCCGAAGCCCTAATTTCAGAACGAACAAAGAATACAACGTCGGCCGCAATTGTTTCAGAAGGAAGAACAAAGGATCGGCCGCATTATTCTCACAAGCCAAAAGAATTGGATCGGGCTAAAAATAAAAGGGCCGACTTTATTATAAAAGGGATTTTATTTAGGGTTTAATTTTCTAAAGGGTTTTTTTTTATTTTGAGCAAAAATTAGGGATTCAAGTTTATATTTTAATTTTTGCTCCTGCTTGTATTTTTGAAGTTGTTTTTTTTTCGAGTCAAAAAATTTGTACACCACCTAGGTTGTAGGTAGTGTCAGATTGTCTAGTTAGAATTAGTTCAGTGAGCAGGGTGTGCGAGTTTGCAAAACTCTATAGGCGGAGCAGAGTTTGCGAGTAAGCGAAACTCTATAGGCGGAGCAGGGTGTGCGAGTCTATGAGATTGTTTGTGAGTGGGAGCAAAAGGGTTTGCGAGTCTAGTAGAGTGTTTGTAAGCGGGATACTGTTTAATTCTAATAGAAATCTGGGAATGCAGCAGTAGGCAGGGGTTGCCGAAGCTGGGTAAATTTTATGTGTGATTTACTTTTCAACATATTTATTTCTGCAGTTTATTTCTATGTTTAAATCAAGAAAATTTGCTATAACCCTATTCACCCCCCTCTAGGGTTAATCTAGATCCTACATTATAGTAGTCTGTAAAAGCCTTGTTGAGGTCTCCTTGATCAACTAACTCTATATTGTTAACAAATATAGAGTTAATTGTATTAGAGCATTTTCTACCATTAGCAATATTATAAAAAAATTTGGTATTATTATCACCTTTGTTGATCCATTGAATTCTGGGTCCCTGCTTCCACATCACCTCTTCTTTTTCTAAAATAGAATTTAGTTCATCTTTTAAGTTAGAAAGAACATTACGTTCTTTTTTTTTTTTTATTTTTTTTTTTTTTATTTTTTTTTTATTTTTTTTATTTTTTTATTTTTATTTTTTTTTTGTAAACTGACTCTTTTATTCCTTTAGGTTTATCAAAAGCTGTCAACAGGCCTGACAGGTAACCCAAACAAGGAAGAATAAAACTATAGCCACTAAAAGAACTATACAACCACAAACAACAGATCTGAACCTACGGCAAATGTAACAGAATACAAAAAAGCGAGCACCACTAAACTGGCACCAAGGATCCAAATACCAGAGAAGATCAACCAGCATCGTCTTCGAACTCCGGCAAGGCCACCGCCCGAAGACAATGTTGGCATACAATATAGAATAAAGAATACCCTCCACCCGATACGACAATGGAAAGAAGAAGCCGATCACCCCCACCAACAGCAAAGCTACCATCCCAAACTAAACTGATATGGCAAAACGAGACAGCAATAGCACCAGGCAAAAGCAATATCAGAACGAGACAGCAATAGATGGCATAAAACCACGCCACCACAGCCTGAACCTGAAAGCAAACATCACAGACGCGCACCATTAAAGTTTTAAAGGGGGGGGGGGTAGGTGGCAAAAGACTAAGAAGCATGATTCTGCAAAGCAATACACACCAATCCGCAGCATCAACATCAACCAATACCCGCTCGATCAGAAGATTGCGAGCAAGAGATAGATAAAAGGCTCACAAAGCGACTCGAGCGATGACTGACCGAACCGCGGAAAGGGCGACCACGGAAGGCCAAGTAAGCATCATTTCGAACCCGACGGATAACAGAGAAACGATCCATAGGGCAGTCTTCAAAGATTGCCTTATTCCGAGCACACCAGATGTGCCAGCAAATAAGACAAGGAATCAGACGATACAGGATAGACCGAAGAGACTTACCTGTGCTGCGAATCCACCAAGTGGACAATAAATCAATAGCCGACGAGATGTTGCCCCGAACTCCCAGAAGATTGCCGAAATAATTCCAGCAAGCTCTGGCACACCAGCCCGTAAAAAGCAAATGAGCAACAGATTCTGTATCCCCATGACCACAACATCTACAACGGGAAACAGTCGGTAAACCTATCCGCTGGAGGTTCACATCGACCGGTAGACCACCGTGGAAGGAACGCCACATGAAGAGAGAGACTTTAGGAGGAATACGCGAGTCCCAGATGCGAGAAAAAATGGGAAGAGAAGGAGAAGGAGCCCGAGTAGAATTCCAAGCCTTAAATATAGAGAACGGACCGCCATCCCAACCGGATAGGCCGTGATGAGAATCAACAAGCCCTTTCACCGATTGCATATGCTTCCAAGTCTCACTAGCGAAAGAAGGAGTGCCGGAATAACCAGCAGGAGCCAGCCTACGGTACTTAGCGTGAAGGAATTTTGCCCAGAGGGAATCGTTACTTGCAAACCGGTACCACAGTTTGCAAGCAAACGCTGAGCAGATATCCTTCGGATTGCGCAGACCTAAACCGCCCTCAACCTTAGGGTGACAGATAACATTCCAAGACACCCAATGGTGCCTTCGATCATCCCCCTTCGATCCCCAGAAGAATGACGCAGCCAAAGATTGGAAAGATCGAAAAAAAGAAGAAGTGGGGGTCATAGCTGCAAAGATATGAGTTCCCATAGAGCAAAGAACAGATTGGATGAGCACCAACCTACCTGCTTGCGAAAGAAGAGAAGCGTTCCAGCGGATAATCTTTCCCCTAACCTTGTCTGTTAGGGGATCAAAAAGGGCATTGAGTTTCCTACCCCTATAGAGGACAATGCCCAAATAAGGAAGCGGAAGAGCAGACGCCCTATACCCAGAGTAGGCCTCAACCCAAGAAACACGCGAGGGGTCCATGTCTTTCGCATGAACGAAACAACTCTTAGAAGAGTTGACCAATTGACCCGAACACCTCTCGTAAAGGTGGATGAACCGTAGCAGCCGCCGGACGGAAGAACGATTACCATTAGAAAAAATAACGATGTCATCAGCAAAGGACAGAGACGAAACGAGAGGACATCCACTTGGTAGACCAAAGCGCTGAATCTGGCCGAAAACGGATAAAACATGAATACCACGGATGAAAGCCTCTGCCGCTATAACGAATAGAGTGGGAGATAGCGGATCTCCCTGACGAATACCTCTGCCTACTCTGAAATAACCTCTGGCAGATCCGTTAATGATAACAGAAAACCGACAGTTGGAGATGAGCCTCCACACCAAATCGATAAGATCCTCCGGAAAACCGAAGGCACGGAGCACCTTGATAATGAAAAACCAGGAAATACGATCGTAGGCCTTTTCCATATCGAGTTTAAAGATAACATTCGAACCCCTGACCTTACGATCGATTTGAGAAACCAGTTCTTGGGCTAAAAGGACGTTATCAGTGATTAAACGACCTTTAACAAAGCCAGCCTGGGAGGAAGAGATAATCCGATCAAGGTATGGACTCAGTCGGGAGGCCAGAACCTTGGAAATGATTTTGTTAGTGAAGTTACAAAGGCTGATAGGACGAAACTCCGAACACGACCTTGGCTTTTCACACTTGGGGATAAGAATCAAGTTTGTGGAGGACCAACTAATGGGGAGGTCACTTCCGGAGAAGAAATGCTGAATAGCTAGGCATAAGTCCGATTGGATAATATCCCAAGAAGAACGGTAAAAGGATCCGTTAAAACCATCCGGGCCACAAGCACTGTCCTTGCTGAGAGCAAATACACAAGCTCGAATCTCATCGGACGAGGGAGGGGAGCCTAAACCTACACAGTCATCCGCATGAATAAGACGAGGAATGAATGACATAATGTCCGAAGCAGGTTCATTAACAGACGGAGATCCGAGGTAAGATTGGAAGTGGGAAACTATAACCTCTATAACTTCCGAGGGGGTTGTAGCCACAGATAGGTCCGCTCTCGATATCTCACGAATAGAGAGAAGATTGGCTTTCTTTCTAATAGAGGAATGAAAGAATTTGGAGTTTGAATCTCCTTCAACCACCCACTTGATCCTTGCCTTTTGACTTAGGTAGGAGTGCTCAATACGAAGCTCAGAGGAGAAAGCCAATTGAGCGGAAGCCCAGTTCGCTTTGTTTTCGGCCGAAGGAAACTCGTCAAACAAGGATTCGGCCAAAATAAGAGACTCTTCAGCCGCCCTAACGCGGTCGAAGATATTCCGAAAAACATTACGTTCACCTAGATTTAGGGGTCTAGATTCTTCTATCTTGTTAATTTTAAGCATTTCATTAAGAATATTATCTTTTTTAATTTTTAAATTACCAAAAACATTTTTTTTCCAATTTTTAAGAAAAATTCTAAGATCTCTAAGTTTAGAAACAAAAGCTTTTGCAGAATTTTCCTTATTTTTGAAATTATGAAAACTTAAAGAATTCCATTTACATATAACTAAGTTCACAAAATTAGGTTCTAAAAGCCACAGCTTTTCAAATTTAACGTTGTTTATAATAGCTCTATGGTACTCGCAAGAAAGGATAATATGACAATGGTCAGAGAAGGTATAAGGAAAGCCATTGACTCTACAGATAGGAAATTTGTCCTCAACTTCATCACTAACAAAAAATCTACGAGAAGAGCCATGGATGGAGACTCTCTAGCGTTACTCCAAGTAAACTCTCTATTAGTGAGAGGAATTTCAATCAAGTTAGAGTTAAAAATAAATTGATCGAACTCCTCCATAGTAGAGTAATCCCCCTCCCTAGGAAAACGCTCACCTATGAAACACATAACATTAAAATCACCCCCCATAATCCAAGAACCCGGGGCTAGAGATCTAAATTCTAGGCATTCATTCCATAAAATTCTTCTATTAATTTTAGTATTTGGTCCGTAGACATTAGATATGTTTAATAAAGAGTTATCAGAAAGATTAATAAGAATAACATGAAGAGAATGTTGCTTAACAATACACTGAAGAAATTTAAAATAATTATCTCTCCAACCTATCATTAATCCACCAGAAGAGCCCACGGAAGGTTAAAAAAACTCATTTTCTAAAATGATAACCACCTTATCATCTAAAGAAATGGACATCGGGACAGTTAATTTTAGTTTCTTGAAGTAAAGCAATATCTATGGAGTAGTCTTTAAAAAATACTCTAACCTTATCACATTTGTTTAAATCATTCAAACCTCTAATGTTCCAACTAATAATCCTCATAGATGAACTGAACTAGCCCTCTCTAATTCCCCACATCTAATATACTCCCGATCTAACTCAATATCAGTAAAAATAAAAGATATGTCATGAGCTAACCTACTAAACTCAGCAGAAGATAGATTACATAAAGCATAAGTAGAAAAAGTGCTACCTAAAGAAGAGCTCATACCTGAGCCTGGATACGTAGCACCACATGTGGCACTCGATCCAGGCAACTCACCTAGAGGAGAAGACTGACTGTTGCAGATTCTAGCGCTTCGACGAACTGAACCGCTAGAAGCTACAGAACGCTTACGCTTTCCTCTCTTCGAAGATGAAGGGTTTGGGACTGAACATATATTACAATCCAAACAGTCGGACACGGTGTCATCATGCAAAAAAAAATGAAGAGGCAGCGTTTGAAAACAAATCAGGAAGTCGAGGCTCAAACTCAGCAACTATAACATCATCTTGATGATCTAAGGACAATAACCATTCGCAAACCAAAATATCAGAATCATTTTTGACTTCTACTGCTGGAGAAGTAGTTACAAAAGTATCTAATACTGACAGATCCCCAAAAACTTCCTCCACTAAATGTGAGCTCTGTGTACCATGCACGCCATCTACAGCATGATCAACTTCTAATGGAACCAAGGGTAAAAATGAAAACACACTAGAGAATCGAGATTCAAAGTCAACAGAGCAAACATCTTCCTTTTGCTGTTCAAAGAACAACAACCAGTCACGAGAATCTTCTGTTTCGAGAAGACAAGTAACTACTGGCAAAACTTCATCATTCTTGTACATCTCAGCATCATCCATCTCAAGATAATCAGGCCCTCCACTGAGGTCATCAAAACAAACTGACTCATCACCATTGGTGATCCTTTTACAGTTTACATTAACATCTATTCTGTTTCCATCATTAATTATAAGGTTAGTACTAGTTAAAATAAGGGCAGTCAAAACCACTTCTCTTCTTAAAACAGAATCGCCTAGAGTACTATTATCTTCTACTCTAACGTCAGTTATGGCACCATTACAAACTGTAATATCATCTAAATTATCACTGCTATGTCTTGGAACATAAGCAGTTAAAGAAGTAGGGAAATGTGAATCTAATTTTCCACTACAATCTAAGACACCAATTACATTGCTACCATTTAGCCTATCAATAATATAATCAGAGGGGGTATGGGTAGGGGTATCCAAGATTTCTTTTGAAGACACTGGAATATATCTCTCTTCAATATCTTTATCAATCCCTGACCTGTCGACTGGATTTGACAAAATGATGCCATCAACAGAAGTTATGCTAAAAGGCTTTCGATTTGTATCATCAATACATTCTAATTGATACACAGCACCCAGCCTGTCATCAGATAAAGCAAGAGACCCAAGACAATCGAAGGAATTCTTAGTAGGAATTTCAAATGAGCAATTGTCATTAGGTAAAACACTATTTTTCCTCTTTAAGACCAGAGAAAAACCATCATCGTTTGAACAGACTTGACTTCAGAAACTAACGAGGCATCTTCCATTACCAAATTTGATCTCTCAAACAAAGCAGAAACTACAGGATCTAGGAGCATTGAATCAAATGCACGAAAGCAATCTATCGCAGTGCTGTCATTGAAAGTCATTTTATTGATATTGCCATCCCTTTCACTGACAATATTCGAAATGACATTTTTAGAACAAGGTTCGAGTTTGCCCAACAGATCCACATGGTCGCCAGCATTATCTTGATAACCATCACCAGAATTTAGTGAATTTATAGCTTCAAAACGATTGAATAAATCCTCCAGATACCTAAATGCCTCATCTCTCATATGCCACAGATAGTCTAACAGAAGTCCTCTTAAAAAAAGATATTCCAATACAAATTGGAACCCGTGATCGATCAAAGACGGCTTGGAATTGGAAGATGTATTCACTTCCATTGATTTGCCAAAATAGATTTCAGGATCTCCAAAACGATCCCGATATCCCTTTCCGATGTTTGGCGAATTGATAATATCAAAATGCTTAAACATTTCCTCCAGATAGTATATACTCTCAAGTCTTTTATGCCCAAGATTATCCAGCAATATCCCTCTTAATAAAAGGAATTCCAACACAAATTGGAACCCGTGGTTGACCAGATACAAGGAGCAGATTTGGTACTGCTCAAATTAATTGAATAATCAAATTTTTTATGGCCGAATTTACCGCAGGCAAAACAGCGAATTGGATCTCTACAGGATTTTGCTATGTGGTTTGCATCGCCACATCGAAAACAGAAGGATTTCCCTCTTTTGCCACCAATCCATGATTTTCTTGGCTTATTACGGCTCACACTCTGGCTGATCGATGGAGATTTCACCACATCGGCATACGATCTGAGCGTGGTGATGTTTGTGTTAAATAGATGCTTATGAATGATAGATTTAGAAAAAGGGTTATTCGATCTAATTGAAGGAATTGGATTCAGAAAGCAAAAAGACACCATTGCTGTAGTTTTTACTTTAACGGTCCGCTTTAGACTTCCAATAACCAATAGATGCTTAAAATGACTTCAATTCAAAATAGTCAGTTACTACCAGAAATAAAAAATAGTACAATTTAACGATATCTTATAAATTAAACTTCCAATAAGGATCAAAATAAATTAAATCCCACTTTTGAAATTCTTTGAACAAATATTTAAACCAACAATCCTTCAAACTTGTAACTACTATAGCCAACATTGCACAAAAATATAATTCCATAATACAGAATTATTAAATGATCCGAGTTACTTCCGATAACTCCGATCACTTCAAAATTGCACAATCATCATATAATCTAGCTACAAAATCAAATGTATTTTGATGGCTTCCAATATACATGTCATTTCATAATCAACCATCAGCCCAAACTTACAATGACAAATTTAATTTTTTACGTATAATCTTATTTTAACCATTTGATTCAATTTCAACTATCTATTCAAATTCCATATTTTAAACACATAGTTCAATCAATTTAAACACCAAACAAACTAATATAATTTATATCATTCGACAAATTAGATTAATCGTAACATGAAACCATATTTCAATCAATTCATCCATTCACTATCAATATTTATCGAAATCCAATCAGCGAAGAACATATGCTAAACAATTTATAATGTAGAGATATGTGTATAAGTTAAATAGATTAACTCACCTAATCCAACTTTCAGCAACCAAATATTATTCGTAATAAAATACAGAATTCGTGCGTTTTTAACAACTCGCCTTAATCGTTTGTTCCAAGTATCCAAGTCGCTGATTGAGCCTTCACCATCAGCAAGGTTATTTTAGTTATGCTAGAAAAATTTCTGTGCTTCTATAAGAATTCTTGAAGCCGCTTAGACCCGTATCTTTTCACCTCGAAGTTCACGTAACTTCTGACAATCATCAATCGCCGTAGATCACAATGCCAACCCAAACTTCTCGCCTTCGGCCTGATACCCTACGTGCTTCCAACCATCACCATATTCGATTGCTCAAAGCCCAACCTCGAAGTCGCACCTGCCCTTCGCAGCTCCATGGTCGTACGTCCGCATTGCCCTGATGTCATCAACCATGAGCCATATCCCTTGCTAGTGCGATGATTGATCACGATATTCATTCAAACGCCATATTTTTTTTGATTGAAAAATCAATTTTAGGGTTTAGGATATGTTAACGCGGACAAAAAGGGGTTTGGGAATAATGAGTACATGCTAGGTTATTAGAATCGAACAAAGGAAAGGGTTTTGTTTAAATGGGCTGACCTACTTTTCCATTTCCATTTCCATTTCTATTTTATATTTTCCTTTAAGTAAATCATGTATTGATTTGTAATTCCATTCAAATTCAATTTAAATTGATTACACTACATTTTACGAAATATATATGTATTTAATAACCGCCCAATTTCATTTGATCCAATATTAGTTTACTCTATTTAATTACTCATCGAACTAAAATTAATTTACTTATTCATCTTTGTCAATTTATCAATTCTAGTGAATATTGAATATATATATTTTTCTATTTCAATTATACAAATATTTATACTTTTAAATATTCCATATTTATTAACGCATTTTATTTGGATTTTAATATTTTATCTAAAATGAAGTTTATTAACTAATACAAATTTTACTATAACAAAATCTCTTTATTAAATAGCCTTTAATCAAATAATAATTATCTAACCAAATTCGAGTACTATTATTTTAATTACATTTGTAGAATATTACGGGCTTCGAAAACAGGGTTGTTACAGATCTCCTCCCTTATGAAAATTGCGTTCTCGCAATTTCTTATTGGAAAACGTCAAAAACATATGCAAACATTAACTCTCTTCGAATATTACTATTAAGTTGAAACTTGATCAAAACCTTAAGTATAACATTAGAATCAAACTTATCGTACATTATAGATTTAAATAGATTCATTTATTAATTTTCGTTTATTCGCATATGATAATTTATTGAAAATTTTCTAAGTGTTAGAATTTTTGAAAAATTTCGACAGCATCTCCTTTGTACGGAGAGCCATTTGCAATGTCACAAATATAATATAAACAATATACATAAACCATATGGTCGAAACACAACGTATAACAATATTTCTATCATTTCTATATTTAATCCGAAAGCGTACCTTTATTTTAACATTTAAAGCAACATACTTAGCTATTAAGCATGCATAAGCGAGCCATCGTCACACATAAGTCCAAATAGCTTCCAGAACACCTAGTCTTAACTCGAGTGCAATTATTAGAAGCATAAAATAAAATATAAGAGATTTGCATTTTTGTCATGTAATAGCAATACAACTTTCATTTTAACATTTTTCCAACACATTTTCAAAAGTCAAAAAGGCCAAACCAAGTCATGTTTTCACCCATGTTTGTGTGAAGGACAGTTTCAAAGTTTGCTTTTATGCAGGTACCAGTTACATTCACTTGTTATTTTTTATGTTTTAACCTTGGTACAACGTGGATGATTAAATCTTGGGATTTAATAGGAAATTATATGGCTAGGCCTAATTTATTTCAGTAGGCAACTGTAATTTTTTTTGCTACTTTGGGGTTTTGTATTGTCACATAGCTTGCAATTGTTGCTACCATTAGATGATGAAAAGGAAAAATATTATTCAAGAAATATATGGAGTATGTGTATGCGTTTTTGGGCTATTGTAAAACCATACAGTATATTAACTTTTATATTTCTCTAGTATAAAAGCATGTGCAATTCCATGTTATAACTTATGTGAGGACAATGTTACCCAATAACAGCATGTCAGAAGTAAGGCATAAAAATGGCACCACCATAATAAGAAAATGTTCATTCAGGCCCTGACGAAATTAAACATGCGTAGGAATTTGAGAAATTGGATAAATAATTACAATGAATAATGTAATAAATTAATGAAATGTGTTCACTGCTTTGGCCTAGACTGACTCTTGAGATACATTTCAATCATTGAAACATAGCTTGGATCATCAACTAAGTTTAAGCATTATAATCAGCAGCTTTCAACATACAAGTTATATATTTATTTTCCCTGTAAGTTAATTGGAACTAATCTCTCAGAACATTAAAACCTCTCCTTTTCTGAACATTATTTTCATTTTAAAATATTATTTTGTAAACATATCTTATTTTTTATTTTCCTCAAACAAAACAACAGAACGACTTTAGTTAATCATCTGATTAGCATAACCAGATATTTTAAAATCAAATAAGTGCGCTTATACATCAAAATGTCATACTTTGCCAGTATGCATAGTCATACAATTTACAAGTGATTTTATAGTTTTTTATTTTTATTTTTTAGTCAAACTGGCTCTTCCCCATTTCTTTTATTTGCAGTATATACTCAACTTATCAACAGCCAATGAAACCTAACTTTTTATTTCCACAACCATTATAGTATCTTAATGGTTGAAGCACTTAATTAATTAGTTCTAGATATTTATTTTTTCTCTTTTTTTCATGCACTAATTGGAATTGGGTTTTATATTTCTATAATCAAAGACCCAAAGTGCATCAATCATTAACTTTTGACCTTTAATATATTTTTATGCTCACAGATGTATGCAGCAAGGAGACCAGACCAAAATATGATAGCCTATACATGTTTCTACATATGAAATTGGAGTGGAGAATTTGCACACAATAGTTAGATAAAAAGGGTAACTATGTTGTTATTAAGTTCAGGCTTTTCATTTCTAAAATAAGTACAAACTTTACTCTTATTTATATGTCTCTTTCAGGTTTCGTGTATATGTTTCAACAAGCACATACTACTACCACTTTGTTCGTAATTTACTCAACATGTTACTATCACTTATAATTTCCTTTACATTTCTTCTTGTATATAAGCACGTTTAAATATAACCAAGTACGGTTTTAAGTACATGATTTCATGTTTATTGGAAGAATTTAGCTTATACAAATCTTTGAGCTTATCAAAAGATATTGCATATAGATTTTGGTTTTAAACATATTAATTTTGGATATATTAAATATATAAGAGTATTGAATAAGGTAGCTCTAAGTTTCAGATTTTGTAAAGATACAGACACATACACATATATATAATTAATATATAAAACATATACACATATACATATACATATACATATACATATACATATACATATATATATATGTATATATATATATATGTATATGTATATATATGTATATGTATATATATATATGTATATATATGTATATATATATATATATATATATATATATATATATATATACAGATTTGTGAACATATAGTTTGTATATATACACTTCAAATAAAAATATAATTTTGGGTGGGATATTCAATTCTAAATATATCAGGATTCTAGAACAATCAAATACATCAGTTTTGAATTTTTCATGTAATTAGGTCTACAGATGAATGCAATTTCATAAATGTATGGATTTCAACTAAAAACATGTTTTCGTAATTCAAATATACCAGTGTAAGAAATGTCAAGTTTGGAATATGTAAATTCATGTCAGATTTCAGTACGTATTATATTCTAAATACATGTCGGCTCTTAAATATAAATTAGCTTTAAAGTATTTGCGATTATAACACCTTTTTTTTTTTTAATAGAAATACATCTTCTCATATATATACTCAACCAAAAGCTGTCAACAAGCCTGACAGGTAACCGAATCAAAACAGGAATACAATACCGAGAACCACCACAGAAGATCAACGAGACCACCAACAAAGGAAACCAATAGACTCGAGCGATAAGCTAAGACGAAGGACCTACGCCCTCAGGTACAAAGCAAAGCCGATGAGCTTCTGGAAACCCTCCGCCCATCCAACGTCGTAATCGAGCTCTGGCAAGGCCACCGTCCGATGACAATGTTGGATGATGACCGGACAAAGAAATAATACGCCCAGCAAACGACCCATCAAGTTAGAAGAAAAAAAACGGCCACCACCCCTCCAACTGTAAGACCGACAGTTGGGAAAGAGACACGGACTTCCAAGAAGCAAACCCAATCAGAAGAATCACTGAGAAATAAGGATCACCCCAGAAAAGACTGAGCCTGAAAGCAATAGCCACATAGTAAGGAAACACAAAAAAGAGGTTGGGGGGGGGGGGGGGGGAGGACGGTCAGGGAGGAGACTAGTATGCCAGATCCACCAGTCTCCAGATCGGCAATCATCCAATACCCGCTCTAAAAGACGAATGAGAACAGGAGATAGATAATAGGTTCACAAAACGGTCCGAACGAAGACTGACCGAACCTCGGAAAGGTCGGCCACGAAACGCCAAGTAAACATCATCTCTAACCCGCCGGATAACGGAGAGGGGATTCATAGGAATATCGTCAAAGATTGCCTTGTTCCGCGCACACCAGATGTGCCAGCAAATCAGACAGGGAATCAAGCGGAAGATGATAGAGCGAAGAGATCTACCAGAACAATGAAGCCACCAAGAGGACAGAAAATCAATCGACGAGGAGATGGTGCCACGGACACCCAATAAATTGCCGAAATAATTCCAGCACGATCTGGCACACCAGCCAACGAAAAGCAAATGATCCACTGATTCTGTTTCCCCGTTGCCGCAACATCTACAACGGAAAACAAATGGAATGCCAATCTGCTGCAGGTTCTCATCAACCGGTAACCCATTATGGAAGGATCGCCACATGAGGAGAGAGACTTTCGGTGGAATTCGAACGTCCCATATGTGTGAAAAAATTGGAAGGACTGGAGAGGGATTCCTAGCTGAGCTCCAGGCCTTAAGAATAGAGAACGGACCGCCATCCCAACCGGAATGGCAGTTATGAGAATCAACGAACAATTTGACCGATTGCATATGCTTCCAGGTCTCACTGGCGTAAGAAGGAGAACCGGCATAGCCAGAAGACGCCAGTCTCCGGTACTTAGCATGAAGGAACTTCGCCCATAAGGAGTCGTTACTAGCAAACCTGTACCACAACTTGCAAGCGAAAGCCGAACAGATGTCCCTAGGATTACGCAATCCTAACCCACCCTCACACTTTGGCCGACAGATAACATTCCAAGACACCCAGTGATGTCGACGATTGTCACCCTTCGATCCCCAGAAGAAAGAGGATGCCAAAGATTGGAACGAGCGAAAAAAAGAGGAAGTAGGGGTCATAGCGGCGAAAATACGAGTACCCATAGAGCTCAGAACCGTTTGGATAAACACTAATCTTCCTGCTTGAGAAAGAAGAGACGCATTCCAACGGATAATCTTTCCCCTAACCTTGTCCGAAAGAGAATCGAATAGGGCGTTAAGTTTCCTACCCCTGTAGAGAACTATGCCTAAATAAGGAAGGGGAAGGGTAGCCGCCCTGAACCCGGTAAAAGAAGCGACCCAAGAAACTCTCGAGAGGTCCATATCCTTAGCATGGACGAAACAACTCTTCGCAGAGTTGACCAATTGGCCCGAACACCTCTCGTAAAGATGAATGAACCGAAGAAGGCGGCGAACAGAGGACCGATTTCCGTTGGAGAAAATGACAACGTCATCCGCGAAGGACAGAGATGAGACGAGCGGACATCCACTCGGATGTCCAAAACGCTGAATTTGGCCAAAAACCGTTAAAATGTGGATGCCACGAATGAAAGCCTCGTCTACTATAACGAAAAGAGAGGGAGATAGGGGATCGCCTTGACGGGTACCTCTACCCGCTTTGAAAAAACCATTGGCCGATCCGTTAATGAGAACAGAAAACCAACAGTTGGAAATGAGCCTCCACACCAAATCGATAAGGGTTTCAGGAAAACCGAAGGCACGAAGCATCTTGATGATGAAATACCATGACATACGATCGTAGGCCTTTTCCATGTCAAGTTTGAAAATAATGTTAGAACCCCTGACCTTTCGGTCTATCTGAGAAACAAGTTCTTGGGCTAAAAGGACGTTATCAGTGATCAAACGACCTCTTACAAAACCTGCCTGAGAGGAGGAGATAATGCGATCAAGGTACGGAGCCAACCGAGTGGCCAGAACCTTGGAAATCACTTTGTTGGCGAAATTACAAAGGCTGATTGGACAGAACTCCGAACACGCCCGTGGATTATCACACTTTGGAATAAGGACCAAGTTAGTAGATGACCAACAAATGGGGAGATCGCCTCCGGAAAAGAAATGTTGAATGTCCAGGCATAAGTCAGATTGTATAATATGCCAGGTAGAATGAAAGAAGGACCCATTAAAACCATCCGGTCCACAGGCACTATCATTGCTAAGAGCAAAAACACAGGCGCGAATCTCATCGGACGAAGGCGGAGAAGCCAAACCTTCACTACCTTCCGTAGGAACAATCCGAGGAATGAAGGACAAGATGTCCGAATCCGGATCAGACACAGATGGAGTGCCAAGGTAAGATTGGAAATGAGAAACTAAAACCTCTTTGACTTCAGACGGGGTCGAAGCCACAGATTGGTCCGACCTCAATATCTCACGAATAGAAAGCAAGTTAGCTTTCTTACGAATAGAAGAATGAAAGAATTTGGAATTCGTATCACCTTCGATCACCCACTTGATCCTCGCCTTTTGACTGAGGTAGGAGTTTTCAATACGAAGTTTCGAAGAAAAGGCCAATTGAGCGGAAGCCCATTTCTCCTTGTTTTCAGCAGAGGGACTCTCGTCGAACAAAGATTTAGCGATAATCAGGGACTCTTCAGCCGCTCGCACACGGTCGAAGATATTTCGGAAAACAAGGGAATTCCACGTCTTTAGGCAAGCCTTTAGATGCTTCAGTTTCCGAGAAAAAGCCCCCATGGGAGCAGCCACTAAGGGAGTGGACCACGATTCCTCAACCACCTGTAAAAATGTATGGTGAGAACTCCACATACTAAGGTAGCGGAACGAAGAGGGTCCCGACAAGGATCGAGAAGCGCACCGTAAAACAAGCGGCGCATGATCAGAACATGAACGATGAAGATGAGAAATAGAAAAAGTGAAAGGGAGGTTAAACCAATCAGCCGACCCAAAAATCCTATCCAACCTGGAAAAGATCCGATTCGGACCTTCTTGGTTGTTAGACCAAGTAAAAGCTGAGCCAACGAAAGGAATTTCCGATAACCCGGATCTCACAATGAAAGAGTTGAAATCAGATACAGAGAGGCGATTGACGGCCACCCCGCCTAATTTTTCAGCCTGGCTAGCAACAACATTGAAATCACCACCCACCACTGAAGCCGAGCAACCGATGTCAGCAAGTGACAAAATGTCATCCCAAAGAGATAATCTATCTATCCGGTCACATTTGGTGTAAACCGCCGAAAGGAGGAACGGTTGGGGGAAAAAGGAAGAGGAGCACAAGATAGATAAAAGTTGCGACGAGTCAAAAATAGAACGAACAACGCATTCTTTGGACCAAAGAATCCAGATCTTACCCGAAACATTCGAAATTGCTCCTCCAAAACCAAGCGACAGAACCGCCTTGGTTATCTCACCAGGACTCACAAACGGTTCTAATATAGCCACCAAGCCAATGGAATGCTTACGGACAATCCGCTTAAGCCTATCAGCAGATGCTTCATTGCCAATACCACGAATATTCCAGAAGAGAAAGTTCGACATGAGGACAACACCAACCAGAGATAAAGACCCAAGCCAAGAAAGACAACACAGGCGCAAATCAGATACGATACAAGGAGGATAGAGCAGATCTATCGAGCTGCTCAGTCGCCGCTATAGAGCGAGTACGAATAGTATGGGGAATGCCGGAAGCTCCTCGCGATCTACGTCGAGAGGATCTGCGCAAAGGCGGACGCAATGGCTCGGACAACAAAGAAGCACCTAAACTCTCCTTCGACTCGGACAGAAAATAAGAGGCTTTGGCGGGATAAGAATTCTCGGTCAGACGAGAGAGGCGCTCATTTATCAACGAGATTTCGTCGACACTAAGCATCGGAATGACGATCGATAATGCACATGAAGAAGAAGGAAGAGAGCAACGGGAAGAACAACAAATAGGCGAAGTATCAGAGGAAGAAGAGACAGATGGAGTGAAACGCAAGTATGTAGGGGAGCTAATAATACGCATCCCACGTAGCTGTAGGAACCTTACCCATGCCGGACTGCCACTAGTGAGACAGCCCCGCGAGACAAGTGAGGTTCGCAAGGTGGCCCTATCAGAAAGATCACCCGATCGGGTCGCTACTGACTGGTAATATTCCAGGCTGCCTGCATAGTGGACCACCTCAGGATACACTATGCAATCAGAACTGGAACACCGCCTGAGGCAATCGACCCAAATAGGGTAATCTCTCCTAAGAGACCTAAGGGGACCAACTAGAAAAACAAGGGGGTAGTAAGCCATTAACGACACGAACCAGACCTCGCTATGGCTCACAACAAAAATCCCACAGAGGGACCCACACTGGCCGCTCCAAACGGAGAAGATGACTATAACACCTTTTATTTAATTATGAGCAACTAAAATATATTAGTAATCAAATAATTCTAATTTATATATAAATTCTCGAAAATTTTAAACAATTTATTTCAACATGTATCTTTTGGAACTCCTTTTGCTTTTCAAAATGAAATATTCCACAACAAATTCAAAATGTCAAGAATTTACATTTCAATTGAACATTACTTAAATTATGGTTCTTGGTCAATTTGAGAACCCTTTTTTTCATCAAAATTTCTAATTAAAATTCTAAGTACAAATATACTTGTTAAATTAAACATGGAATTAAATCTAAAACTAACTTATTATAAGATCTATTCATTTAAAGGTACTCAGTATTTAGATAATGCTAATCTTTCTACAAGTGTATTTTTTTTGTATATAATAAATTCAATAAAAAACAAAATTTTAAATTAATTTTCCAAACCATATCAATTACCAAGCAAACATCAAAATTTTGAATTTATCTTAACATTTAATTAATCAAACATATGAATTAACATTTTTTTATATAAATTTAATTTTTCAATATTTCTTGCGGTAACCACACTACTAAAGAGGCCGCAAGTTCTTATAGCTATTATCGAGCAGATTTCAATTCTTAATAGTTATTTCTGCTCAATCTTAATTCAACAATTATTTAGAATTTGCAAAACAATCAAACATCCATTGATGCAAACAATATACATTTCAATCAAATAAACACGCCTTCAGCGGAAAGCTATTTTCCAGCTTCCGTTGCACATTCTGATTAATAACAAATCAAGACACAACAATTTAATCCTAAGTCATCTACTTCTACTTATTTATAATATCCATTAAATCTTAAGCTTTACAGAAGTGAATTCCAATGTTTTCATAATAATAAGTTATGTAGTATAATCAAAAGGTTTTTACTTTTTTCAAATACATCCCAATAATTATTCCTACTAATCGTTTATATTCATATTCCTAATTGGTTAATTAAATTACTAACAACTACAAACCCAAGGGACGGGACTCTAGGTCATCTAGGTTTAGATTTCAACTCTGTACTATTTATATTCTATAATGTTATGAACACGTCTCTGATACCAAGCTATAAAGACCCCACCACTATGCCTAGTTTAGCAAAGAACATTATAAGTAATGTCGCCTGCTAATTCGGAGAATACAACTGGTTAAAGGCGATCGAATGTAAATATATCTTTATACTAACGCTGACACGTCCCATTTTCCTTTATGAGGATCTGAAATGAAATTTAGACGTGTACAGTATTAATACAAATTAATAAACACACCGACTAAAAATATTCAAAACAACATATAATATAGATAAATCAGAATTAGAGTCACATATCATAGCAGAATAATATACATCATTGTATACATACTAGAATGCGAGTCTACGAAATATCAGTACTAGACCCTCCAAAATATATACATCATATCCAAAATCCTGTATCAGGTATTCAATATATATGATATAAACTCCTAACTGTCAATATGTACAAATATGAAGTAAACTAAACTACCAAAATAGTCTGCTTCAATGCTAGCCCAAAATCCAAAGGTCGGTGGGTCCCTATACCTGTAAAGTCTTGGCCTGACCCGAGTATTAAAATAATAAACGGGTTAGACTCTGTAACATCCCGAAAATTATGAATTTAAATTTTAGTAATGTATTTGAACTTTTTGAAATTTAAATCGAAAAGTTATAAAGAAATAAAATATGAATAAAATTTAGTGTTTTTAGTTAAAACTTTTAATAGAATTAAAACAAATATTGTAATAAAATCACATAGTCATTTAATATTAATAACTAAAACCACTTTTCTTTTTAACAAAGTGAAATAATAAATTGTGATAGATGAGCTTTTAATAGGAATCAAATTGTTAAGGTAAGATATGATGAAATTGTAAAATTTAAATAACATAATAATAATTAAACATATAAACAAATAAACTAAGATAACAAATTTTTATGAAGAAATAAGAACTAAGTTAATTAAAAACAAACACTTTCAATTAGTAAAACAAAAGTAAATTAGTCTTGCAACAAAAATAGTAATAAGACAAAACAGCCACCATTTAGATAAAGATAAGAATAAGATGTACTTATAATAATCAAATCAAACAAGATAACACTTATTAAAATATAAAACATATAAACTGTACATATAAAAGAAAATGCAAGAGAGTAAAACATTCAAACAAAATAATACTTATATAAATCAAACAGCACATTTCTACAAGTACACAGGATAGAAGCATCACAAAACATGCTTACATTAAATGCAAGCCTCTACAAAGAACATACTTTCATTAAATGCATTTACTCTCCAGTAAGAAGAAAATCATTTCAGCAACTTTAAAGTATGGTTGAGCAGAGAAAAAAACTGTACTTACTTATACTTTTCTCTGTACACCACCTTTCACCTATATGTATACATACACAAAGCCTCATGTTCATTTGTTAAAAACAACTCAAGTATCATTCAAACAATATTAGCAAAGATCTGAAATTGAAAAGAAGAAGATCATCACTTTATATATTACAAGTTGAAAGGCAAATTACTGAAAGAAGAAAAGAGAAGAGGATTGAGCTGCAGTTCAAAGGAAATCAATATATAGCCTCTGTTTAAACATTTGACATGTGAGTAAAATAATCTTTAAAAGCTTAAATTTATTTAAACAGTTTAAACTTCATTTATAAGCTGTTTGTATATGCTTCAGTTTATAAATAGGATTTTGTATGCTCTGCATTTCATCTTCTCTGTATTTATCACAGCACTTGATCATTTATTCAAAGAATTTAATTTATTTACATTGGAACATTGTTAAGTAATAAAAGTCTTCAATCAAACAAGCAGTTAAATCTGTAATCAAGTTTTTAAAACTGTTTCAACATGATTTGAAGAAATATCACCACTGTAACTTTGGTTACAGGTAATCAAGAAGAAATTGGATAAATTCAAGTATTATAAAAAGCTAATCCAAGTTAATAGCTTAAATTCTTATTACAAATCATGATTTTTACAACAGAAATGAAGATTTTTAGTTGGGTATATACAGAGCAGTTCGAGCATGAACACAAAATCGTTTTCTTTGAATCTCCAGGGATCGAGTTAATGATAAATGTTGTAATTTGAATTGAAGCGAGTTTGAACTTCCATAATGACAAGAAAAATATTAAATAAAATTTCGAGTGTGTGAAGTTGTCGTTCGAACCCAAAATAGGGTTTAAACTGGAAGTTGCAGTACGAAAAAAAGGGTGATTTTGTCGAAATGAAATGATCGAGCTCCATGATATTGAGGGAAATGGAAGAGCATCGGGCTAGCGTGCTATGACCGGAAGCATGGACATTGCAGGTGGATGGTGCAGCGGCGGCGAGGCATTTTTGCCAGAGGGATTCGTTCCAGTTTTCGAGCGTTAGGCAATTTTTTTTAAATTTCGTTTTTTTCGAAGCTCTGGATTTTGATTTTTAATAAGGGGACGAATCGCGACTTGTTGATGGTCACGATGGCCATCGGAGAGGTCGCGAACCACCGTGCACGTGCACGGTGGTGGTGATGTGCCAGTGGAGAAAAAAAATAACAGGAAGAAGAAGAGGGACTCGCGAATGAAACAGGGAAGACTCTGGGTTCTTTTTGAAGTTGCTTGAGTATCTCTCGTATAGTTCGAGTCCTTAAAATTTAAGCTATCTGGTTTTAAAACTTGAAAGTTAAAAGAAAAAAAAAAGAATGAAACAGGGAAGATGGATACGCGAACGAACAGAGAGAGACTCGGGGAAGAAATGAAAAGGGTCGAGTGTTTACTCGAGTGAACTGAAGATTTGCTCGGTTTGATTTCCAAAACCTGCAAACTAATAATGGTGTGTAAATTGTTTAAACAAGTTTAAGTGGTAATTGATGTATGACAATTAAATCAAGTTTCATTACAAGTTAATGAAATAAGTAAAAATTTAACAAAGTTTTTTGGATCTAATTTATATTTTAATCAAGTAATTAATATAAAACTAGTGTTGGAATTTAAATTAACATTTAAGTTCTCAAATTTGTACTAAATTGATTTCAAAAGTTTAAGAGAGATTTCTTTGTAAATATAAATTAGTGAATAATTTATATTTATTGATTATGAAAAATTTAACTATGAACTAATAGTTAATTAATTAAGTAATTTCGTTAAGAGTTAAGGATTAATCATTGATTAACTAAGAAATTAGGAAAATCAATGAATGAATAATTAAGTTTTATTAGGGTATTAATTAATGGTTATGAAAAGTAATTAAGAATGATTTGTAATTAAATTGATTAATAAACAATTAAGTATCTAATTAAATTTGTAATTAAGAATTTGTTAATTTTGAAACAATTAATCGAGTTAATTAAGATTTAATTTATTTATCCAAATTTTTATCATTGATTTAAAAAATAATTATTTGGTAAATTTATAAAATCCCATTCACTTTGATTGGTAAATAATTAACTATTGCTATGCACTAGATTGATATTTCTGTTGTGACTGTGATACTGTGTGATGCACTGTGACTATGATTTGTTCTATATTGATGTGAAAACTTGTTGCCGTAAAAAGACATTTTAAACTTCGATGCGACAGGGAATCGGATTTCAGTTGGTTATCCGAAACCCACATCGAACCTGTGAATATTTGTGAATGTCATCCACATGTTTTTAAAATTTGACACTCACTATTCGAATTAGCCGGGAAAGGATCATTGTGTCATATAACCCATTTCGAATATGTGATTCGACGTTATGGATAGCAATTGAAGACCGGTGTTGAAGACCGGGTATTTGCGAGAGCGATAGGATGATCTGTCGATTGACTCTGCACCGAATTGCTCCGGTATAGAGTTCTCCATATGTGATGGGGAATCCGATCAGGATTGTGGATATCCGGATTGCAAGGAATTCTTTGGAAGTGCCTTCGGTTCTGTTCGAACCCAGAACAGACTTGTATGGATTGTATGTATGACATTACAAATTGAGATATAAAGCCGATTTCTTTTAAATATATTTCTGTTGGTGGCGGAGAATTTATTCTCTTAGCTTAACACCCTTCTCTGAGACGTACGAGCTCAGAGGTTATGTAGTTGAAGGTTATCAGCGATATATTCCCAATTTGGTAATGTGACATGCCGAGTGTTGCTGTGAAATGATCATTGTGTTGATTATTTGTGATAGGATCATTTGTTTGATCGTCTATCTAGGTGGTCATTTCTATGATCATTTGTTGACCCAAAGCACGGCTTTTGTATAAAGTGTGTTTTTGTGGACGTGACTTCGTCGGACCTCACACCCCGAAATGGTCGAAACAGGAAAGATGCAGCAAGGTTATTGGGGGTAGCACCCCTTAGGGTATGTGCATTTCCTTCTGGATAGAAGTGGTATCATGGTATGGAGCACAGATACTTAACTTATGTTGATATCGCAGATATATATATATATATATATATATATATATGATTTTGTGATTTGTTGCTGGGGCCCCGGTTAAAGGTTGGTTACGACCGGGAGATGGCATACTCGTGTCAGTAGTTACCCAGTTAGGGGTAACCCGGCCTTGTGTTGGCAGAGATCCGGTTTGGTTCTCGGGGACGTCCTTCCAGAGGCGTTCTCATGTGGCAATGGGAAGTTCCTTGGCCTGACCATTTGTTGGAAATCCAAAGAAACAATACGAAACCCTGTACGGTTTTAGTTGTAGAACCTGCCATGCAGCGTGGCGGTAACCTGCCACAAAACATGGTAGCTATAGTAGGCATACGATAATGGTCGTATGTTGGCTAAGATTAATATTCTATTTTCGAAATGATTTACTTCACTATGCACTAGTATAATATCAAAGAATTCTTTTCTCGTACCAAGCTTATTTAACTATCATAAGAAGAAATCTCCTCCAATTCTGCGTTTGCATTGTGTGTGTGGCGGGAGGTCTTATGGTAGTTCCATTTTTAAAAGCATTCCGAAAATTCTTTTATAAATCTTGTTTTATTTAAATGCAATTGTTTTGTTTACTCATACCAGTCCCATGACTGATCCGGAGTTTATTGTTTTCTTTCCTAAACTCTGGGTGCCCATTATTTCCATACGGGCAGCCTAGTAGCAGGTTTCTATATTTTGGAGTAGCAGTATTTTGGAGCTTTTATCTTGGAGATATCTTAGGAGCTATTGGAGATTTCAGGTGTTAGCTTTTGGGAGTTCGTTATCATCTCTCTCATTTGAGAACTTTTGGATATATGTTCACTGTTGTATTATCATGATGTTGTATTTGGAGTTGTAGTGTATGTATTATGTACGCTGTTGCAGTATGGATATTATGTTGATGTTGTAACCGTGATGATATTTATGATATTGATTCTGTTCCGCTGTTTTATATTCATCTAATTGTTGTTATAAGCTCCGGCGATACGAATTTGATGTCATTTATCGGGCATCGAGTTTGGGTCGTCACAAGTGGTATCAGAGCTGTTGGTTGAGTAAGAACTTTAGCTATGGAGTATAACACATTAGATGGCTCATTAGAGATAGGGTGAAGTATACCCTAGAATGAGTATAATCAAAATTGAAACTTTGAAATTTCTTAGTCTGTTTCTTTTTACTGCTGATATTCCTTAAGATATTTCGTCTGTATATCTGAATCAATTTTCTTACTAATCTCAGATAGTGAAAATGAGTGGACGCAGAGGAAGAGTTAGGGGTCAAGGCAATGCTGCAGCACCAAATCAAATTCCCCCAGCCGCAGAAGCAGTAATAGAAATTCAGCAGCAGCCGGACTTGGCTGAATTATATAAGAAATTTGAAAAGCTTGGTGGCAAACCATTCATTGGCAAGGAGTCCATTATTGACGCTCAAGCTTGGGTAAGATCGTGTGAAAAGATTTTTAAAGGGCTAAAACTGCAGGATGAGCAGAAAAGACTTATAGCTTCTTGGCAACTCCAAGGAGAAGCTTCAGCTTGGTGGGAAACCATCATTATAGATGAACCCGAGGAAGAATTTACTTGGGATCGTTTTAAGGAAGTGTTTAAGAAACGTTACATGCCATCGGCGGGAGTTTCCAGAATGTATCAGGAATTTCTGGATTTGAAACAAGGAAGTTTTTCGTTTGAAGAATATTTGAATAAATTCAGCGAACTATCTCGGTTTGGCCCGGAATTGCTAAACACACCTCTTAAGAAAAACGAAAGGTTTATCCGGGGAATGAACCAGAAATATCATGGAAGAATGACAGGTCATGTTAAAGAATCTTTTTCAGATTTGGTAGATATGGGTTACAGATACGCTACTCTTGATATACAAGAAGCAACTATGGAGAAAGGTAATTCAGGTAGTCAGAATTATAAAAAGCGAAAATTCGGAGGCAAGAAACCTTGGCAAGGCAATGAGAAGAAGAGGAGCATTCAAGGAAGCGCAACAGAAAATGTCACTTGTTAAAACTGCAAAGAGAAAGGCCACTATTCAAATGACTGCCCAAAATCGAAGAAACCATCTAGAGAATGTTACAATTGTCATAAACCGGGACATTTAGTTAAAGATTGCCCAGTAATGAAGCCAGCGCAGGTGGCAAAAGTTTACACGATAAAGGAGGACCCCTCATCTTCAAAAGATGATAAAGGGAAAAGTGTTTTGGAAGGTAACCTTACTATTAATAATAGAACTGTTAGAGTTTTATTTGATACAGGAGCTTCACATAGCTTTATCTCCCAACAAACCGCAAATGAATTGGGACTTGAAACTAAATTTGCTAACGATCTTATTTGCGTGAAAAATCCGGTTGGAGGTCCTGCAAATCTTAGTTCATATTGTAAGAGAGTTCCTATTTCATATGCTAGCTATAAATTTCCTATCAACTTTTTTGTCCTTGAATTTGATGAATTTGAAATCTTACTCGGTATGAACTGGTTATCGAGATACGATGCTATATTGGAGTGTAGTAATCGGACAGTTTTAATCAAAACAAGCCTTGGAAATTTTATTGAAATCTCTTGTGAGAATCCAAGTCCAAGGAGCGACAGATTGATATATACTTTGGGAAATCTTGAACCCACTTTGCAGTCTATACCTGTTGTTCGGGATTTTTCCGGCGTATTTGAAGAAGTGAAATCTTTACCTCCTCATCGAGAAATAGAATTCCGAATTGATCTTGTACCTAATACTCGTCCTGTTGTTCACGCAAGTCGCAGGATGGCACCCAGGGAAAAGATTGAATTGGTTCATCAAACTGATGAGCTACTAGCAAAAGGATTAATTCGACCCAGTGTTTCTGAATGGGGCTCAGCCGTCGTATTTGTTGCCAAATCAGACGGATCTTTGAGATTGTGTGTAGATTACCGCGATCTAAATAAACAAACTCTCAAGAATAAATTCCCTCTACCAAGAATTGATGATCTATTCGACCAACTTCATGGCGCTCGTTTCTTTTCAAAGATGGATCTAGCCCAAGGATTCCATCAACTACGAATCGTCGAAGATTGTGTCCATTTGACTGCTTTCAGAGGTCCTAATATGTTCTATGAATGGTTAGTTATGCCTTTCGGGCTAACCAATGCTCCAGCATACTTCGTAGATCTTATGACTCGTGTGTTTCGGGAAGTTTTGAATAAATTTGTGCTGGTATTCATTGATGATATTTTGATCTATTCTAAGACTAAAGAAGAGCATGCCGAACATCTTAAAATCGTATTGGAAATATTGAGGAGAAATGTTCTATATGCAAAATTTTCCAAATGCCACTTCTGGGTCAATGAAGTTAAATTCCTTGGCCATATTGTTAATGAAGAAGGAATTTCGGTAGATCCTAGCAAAATTTCCGCTATTCTTGATTGGAAACAACCCACTACTCCAAGAGAAGTTCGAAGCTTTTTGGGTTTAGCAGGCTATTACCGGAAATTCGTTCAAGATTTTTCTAAGTTGGCTAGTCCGCTGACTAAGTTAACAATGAAAAATGCAAAGTTCATTTGGACTTCAGAATGTGAAGAAGTTTTTCAAGAGTTGAAAAAGAGATTGACCACTGCTCCTGTTCTCACTATTGTTAACGGGAACCAAGGCTTATCTGTCTATACTGATGCATGTGGTGAAGGGGTAGGTGCAGTATTAATGCAAGATGGAAAGGTGGTTGCCTACGCAAGTAGACAATTACGTCCGCATGAGAAAAACTACCCGACGCACGATTTGGAACTTTTGGCTGTTGTTTTCTCTTTGAAAATATGGCGACACTATCTTCTGGGTAAGAATCTTTTCAGCTTTCTTAATAATTTGCGAAATTAACTAAAGAAATATACTTAATAAACTCTCTTTGTTTTAGGTGAAAAATTCGAATTATTCACCGATCATAAAAAATTGAAATATCTTTTCACCCAGAAGGATTTGAATTTGCGACAACAACGTTGGTTGGAATTTCTGGCATCATATGACCTAGATATCCAATATACTCCGGGAAAAGCCAATGTGGTTGCGGATGCTTTAAGCAGAAGACATGCTGTTCTCGCATATCTTGTTATCACTCCTACTCTCCTTGAGAAGATCGCGAGCAAACAAACCGAAGACAAGTTTCTTCGAGAAATGCGTAGAAGAATAGATCGGGGAGAGGATACTACTTTTGAAATAGATAATAGAGAAGTTATAAGATTAAAAGGCAGGATTTGTGTCCCTGACATTGCAGAACTGAAACGTGAAGTATTGGATGAATGCCACAAGTCAAAATTCAACATCCATCCAGGAGTCAACAAAATGTATCGTGATGTTAAAAGAACATTCTGGTGGAAAACGATGAAGAGAGACATATCTATTTATGTGAGTCGCTGTGCTACTTGTCAGCAAATCAAGAGCGACCAAAAGAAAGTGGCCGGTTTACTTCAACCTTTAGAAGTACCGAAATGGAAGTGGGATCAGGTATCGATGGATTTCATTGATGGATTGCCTCGTACCAAGAAAGGCAATGAAGCGATTTGGGTTATTATGGATCGTCTAACCAAAAATGCTCATTTCATTCCAGTTAATCTACTCGGACTGCAGCAAGCTTGGCAGGTATATATATAAAGGAAATTGTTCGCCTCCATGGTATTCCCAGTAGTATAGTGAGTGATCGTGACCCGATCTTCACTAGTAGATTTTGGGAAGCATTTCAGGATGCATTGGGAACGAAATTAAATTTCAGTACTGCTTATCATCCACAATCTGATGGACAGACTGAGAGAGTTAACCGAATTCTAGAAGACCTACTGCGTGCTTGTGTTCATGATTTTGGTGGTTCTTGGGAGGACCATTTGCATTTGGTTGAATTCTCATATAACAACAGTTATCAGGCCAGTATTGAAATGGCTCCTTTCGAAGCTTTATATGGTCGTCCGTGTCGATCACCTACATGCTGGATCGAATCAGGTGACAGACTAGTTCTTGGACCGGATATGATAAAAGAAGCCACTGAGAAGGTAAATTTTATTCAAAAGAAGTTATTAACTGCCCAAAGCCGTCAGAAGAGCTATTATGACCGTCGAAGGAGAAATTTGGAATTTCAAGTTGGAGATTCTGTATTTATGAAAGTATCTCCGATGCGGGGTGTGTTGAGATTCGGGAAAACTGGAAAGTTGGCACCGCGTTATATTGGTCCTTTTCCTATTCTGGAAAGGATTGGTTCTCTAGCATATAGAATGCAGTTACCCAGCTGGTTGTCTGGCGTACATGATGTGTTCCATATTTCTAATCTTCGGAAGTATGTGCACGATCCAGATGATATTATTGAAGAAGCTGCTCAGCAGGATCTTGAAATCACTCCCAACTTGGCAGTTAGAAGGGAACCGATAAAAATTGTAGATCGTGATGAGAAGCGATTAAGAAACAAGATTGTGAAACTGGTCAAAGTTAAATGGAGTGGCGATCCAAAGGACTGTACTTGGAAGACCGAAGATAATATGAAGAAATCATATCCCAAATGCAGAATTGACATCTCGACTTAAAACTGTAAGTCAATTCCTTATTTATAAATTCGTCTATTCTTTGTTTACGTTTCTCTCTCTTTCAATTTCGAGGACGAAATTTTCTTAAGGAGGGGATATTGTAACATCCCGAAAATTATGAATTTAAATTTTAGTAATGTATTTGAACTTTTTGAAATTTAAATCGAAAAGTTATAAAGAAATAAAATATGAATAAAATTTAGTGTTTTTAGTTAAAACTTTTAATAGAATTAAAACAAATATTGTAATAAAATCACATAGTCATTTAATATTAATAACTAAAACCACTTTTCTTTTTAACAAAGTGAAATAATAAATTGTGATAGATGAGCTTTTAATAGGAATCAAATTGTTAAGGTAAGATATGATGAAATTGTAAAATTTAAATAACATAATAATAATTAAACATATAAACAAATAAACTAAGATAACAAATTTTTATGAAGAAATAAGAACCAAGTTAATTAAAAACAAACACTTTCAATTAGTAAAACAAAAGTAAATTAGTCTTGCAACAAAAATAGTAATAAGACAAAACAGCCACCATTTAGATAAAGATAAGAATAAGATGTACTTATAATAATCAAATCAAACAAGATAACACTTATTAAAATATAAAACATATAAACTGTACATATAAAAGAAAATGCAAGAGAGTAAAACATTCAAACAAAATAATACTTATATAAATCAAACAGCACATTTCTACAAGTACACAGGATAGAAGCATCACAAAACATGCTTACATTAAATGCAAGCCTCTACAAAGAACATACTTTCATTAAATGCATTTACTCTCCAGTAAGAAGAAAATCATTTCAGCAACTTTAAAGCATGGTTGAGCAGAGAAAAAAACTGTACTTATACTTTTCTCTGTACACCACCTTTCACCTATATGTATACATACACAAAGCCTCATGTTCATTTGTTAAAAACAACTCAAGTATCATTCAAACAATATTAGCAAAGATCTGAAATTGAAAAGAAGAAGATCATCACTTTATATATTACAAGTTGAAAGGCAAATTACTGAAAGAAGAAAAGAGAAGAGGATTGAGCTGCAGTTCAAAGGAAATCAATATATAGCCTCTGTTTAAACATTTGACATGTGAGTAAAATAATCTTTAAAAGCTTAAATTTATTTAAACAGTTTAAACTTCATTTATAAGCTGTTTGTATATGCTTTAGTTTATAAATAGGATTTTGTATGCTCTGCATTTCATCTTCTCTGTATTTATCACAGCACTTGATCATTTATTCAAAGAATTTAATTTATTTACATTGGAACATTGTTAAGTAATAAAAGTCTTCAATCAAACAAACAGTTAAATCTGTAATCAAGTTTTTAAAACTGTTTCAACATGATTTGAAGAAATATCACCACTGTAACTTTGGTTACAGGTAATCAAGAAGAAATTGGATAAATTCAAGTATTATAAAAAGCTAATCCAAGTTAATAGCTTAAATTCTTATTACAAATCATGATTTTTACAACAGAAATGAAGATTTTTAGTTGGGTATATACAGAGCAGTTCGAGCATGAACACAAAATCGTTTTCTTTGAATCTCCAGGGATCGAGTTAATGATAAATGTTGTAATTTGAATTGAAGCGAGTTTGAACTTCCATAATGACAAGAAAAATATTAAATAAAATTTCGAGTGTGTGAAGTTGCCGTTCGAACCCAAAATAGGGTTTAAACTGGAAGTTGCAGTACGAAAAAAAAAGGGTGATTTTGTCGAAATGAAATGATCGAGCTCCATGATATTGAGGGAAATGGAAGAGCATCGGGCTAGCGTGCTATGACCGGAAGCATGGACATTGCAGGTGGATGGTGCAGCGGTGGCGAGGCATTTTTGCCAGAGGGATTCGTTCCAGTTTTCGAGCGTTAGGCAATTTTTTTTAAATTTCGTTTTTTTCGAAGCTCTGGATTTTGATTTTTAATAGGGGGACGAATCGCGACTTGTTGATGGTCACGATGGCCATCGGAGAGGTCGCGAACCACCGTGCACGTGCACGGTGGTGGTGATGTGCCAGTGGAGAAAAAAAAAACAGGAAGAAGAAGAGGGACTCGCGAATGAAACAGGGAAGACTCCGGGTTCTTTTTGAAGTTGCTTGAGTTTCTCTCGTATAGTTCGAGTCCTTAAAATTTAAGCTATCTGGTTTTAAAACTTGAAAGTTAAAAGAAAAAAGAAAAAAAGAATGAAACAGGGAAGATGGATACGCGAACGAACAGAGAGAGACTCGGGGAAGAAATGAAAAGGGTCGAGTGTTTACTCGAGTGAACTGAAGATTTGCTCGGTTTGATTTCCAAAACCTGCAAACTAATAATGGTGTGTAAATTGTTTAAACAAGTTTAAGTGGTAATTGATGTATGACAATTAAATCAAGTTTCATTACAAGTTAATGAAATAAGTAAAAACTTAACAAAGTTTTTTGGATCTAATTTATATTTTAATCAAGTAATTAATATAAAACTAGTGTTGGAATTTAAATTAACATTTAAGTTCTCAAATTTGTAATAAATTGATTTCAAAAGTTTAAGAGAGATTTCTTTGTAAATATAAATTAGTTAATAATTTATATTTATTGATTATGAAAAATTTAACTATGAACTAATAGTTAATTAATTAAGTAATTTCGTTAAGAGTTAAGGATTAATCATTGATTAACTAAGAAATTAAGAAAATCAATGAATGAATAATTAAGTTTTATTAGGGTATTAATTAATGGTTATGAAAAGTAATTAAGAATGATTTGTAATTAAATTGATTAATAAACAATTAAGTATCTAATTAAATTTGTAATTAAGAATTTGTTAATTTTGAAACAATTAATCGAGTTAATTAAGATTTAATTTATTTATCCAAATTTTTATCATTGATTTAAAAAATAATTATTTGGTAAATTTATAAAATCCCATTCACTTTGATTGGTAAATAATTAACTATTGCTATGCACTAGATTGATATTTCTGTTGTGACTGTGATACTGTGTGATGCACTGTGACTATGATTTGTTCTATATTGATGTGAAAACTTGTTGCCGTAAAACGATATTTTAAACTTCGATGCGACAGGGAATCGGATTTCAGTTGGTTATCCGAAACCCACATCGAACCTGTGAATATTTGTGAATGTCATCCACATGTTTTTAAAATTTGACACTCACTATTCGAATTAGCCGGGAAAGGATCTTTGTGTCATATAACCCATTTCGAATATGTGATTCGACGTTATGGATAGCAATTGAAGACCGGTGTTGAAGACCGGGTATTTGCGAGAGCGATAGGATGATCTGTCGATTGACTCTGCACCGAGTTGCTCCGGTATAGAGTTCTCCATATGTGATGGGGAATCCGATCAGGATTGTGGATATCTGGATTGCAAGGACTTCTTTGGAAGTGCCTTCGGTTCTGTTCGAACCCAGAACAGACTTGTATGGATTGTATGTCTGACATTACAAATTGAGATATAAAGCCGATTTCTTTCAAATATATTTCTGTTGGTGGCGGAGAATTTATTCTCTTAGCTTAACACCCTTCTCTGAGACGTACGAGCTCAGAGGTTATGTAGTTGAAGGTTATCAGCGATATATTCCCAATTTGGTAATGTGACATGCCGAGTGTTGCTGTGAAATGATCATTGTGTTGATTATTTGTGATAGGATCATTTGTTTGATCGTCTATCTAGGTGATCATTTCTATGATCATTTGTTGACCCAAAGCACGGCTTTTGTATAAAGTGTGTTTTTGTGGACGTGACTTCGTCGGACCTCACACCCCGAAATGGTCGAAACAGGAAAGATGCAGCAAGGTTATTGGGGGTAGCACCCCTTAGGGTATGTGCATTTCCTTCTGAATAGAAGTGGTATCATGGTATGGAGCCCAGATACTTAACTTATGTTGATATCGCAGATATATATATATATATATATATATATGATTTTGTGATTTGTTGCTGGGGCCCCGGTTAAAGGTTGGTTACGACCGAGAGATGGCATACTCGTGTCAGTAGTTACCCAGTTAGGGGTAACCCGGCCTTGTGTTGGCAGAGATCCGGTTTGGTTCTCGGGGACGTCCTTCCAGAGGCGTTCTCATGTGGCAATGGGAAGTTCCTTGGCCTGACCATTTGTTGGAAATCCAAAGAAACAATACGAAACCCTGTACGGTTTTAATTGTAGAACCTCCCATGCAGCGTGGCGGTAACCTGCCTCAAAACATGGTAGCTATAGTAGGCATACGATAATGGTCGTATGTTGGCTAAGATTAATATTCTATTTTCGAAATGATTTACTTCACTATGCACTAGTATAATATCAAAGAATTCTTTTCTCGTACCAAGCATATTTAACTATCATAAGAAGAAATCTCCTCCAATTCTGCGTTTGCATTGTGTGTGTGGCGGGAGGTCTTATGGTAGTTCCATTTTTAAAAGCATTCCGAAAATTCTTTTATAAATCTTGTTTTATTTAAATGCAACTGTTTTGTTTACTCATACCAGTCCCATGACTGATCCGGAGTTTATTGTTTTCTTTCCTAAACTCTGGGTGCCCATTATTTCCACACGGGCAGCCTAGTAGCAGGTTTCTATATTTTGGAGTAGCAGTATTTTGGAGCTTTTATCTTGGAGATATCTTAGGAGCTATTGAAGATTTCAGGTGTTAGCTTTTGGGAGTTCGTTGTCATCTCTCTCATTTGAGAATTTTTGGATATATGTTCACTGTTGTATTATCATGATGTTGTATTTGGAGTTGTAGTGTATGTATTATGTACTCTGTTGCAGTATGGATATTATGTTGATGTTGTAACCGTGATGATATTTATGATATTGATTCTGTTCCGCTGTTTTATATTCATCTAATTGTTGTTATAAGCTCCGGCGATACGAATTTGATGTCATTTATCGGGCATCGAGTTTGGGTCGTCACAGACTCTATCTAAATAAAAAGGTGAGATATCAATATCATAACTATATGACTTAAAATAATAAGCCATATAAAATATGCCAAACAAACAATTATAATGGGGCATATTAATTAAATTTACTATATAATTCCTTAAATGACTTAAGTTTGAAATAAATCATTTCAAAATATGCCTAAGACCTGAATATTCAAAAAGGCATATCAGACCAATAAAAACAGATTTCAAAATTTTGACTTAACAATAACCAAACAAGTCATAAATAAAATATTCCCAAAACGAATACTCAAATAAGGCATATCCAACAAATCACCATTTCATAAATACATATCAAGTCTCAATAGACTATCATATCAAAATATGATAATAACCAATCCAAGATTCCTCAGAGCCATAAAGGATACAAATTATCCATACTAAAAATCTCTCATCAATAATGAAATAATAATTGTAGTCATCTATCAGTTTAATACAGTGACACAGAATCTACCGAAAAATACCCATTACATAGGAAGGAAGCCTTTTAAAAGAGACTGCAAATTAGGAACACCGCTCAAAGAAAAGAGCAGTCGTGTACCTATTTTGTCCTCTGTAAATTTACCTTTCGAAAGAGGTAAACATTATCTAACTGTATAAAACAAAATAAACTGATAGGTTGTAGCATCTATAGACTACGATGCATGTAAAAATCTATCTTCCGAAAGAGATAGTCGTATTTACACCATAATAGATCTTTCGAAAGAGATATGCCAACCCAAATCTAAAAATGTATCGATTCTCAAATCGATGAAAAATGAGTTATCTTTCCTCAGGGATCTATCAATTTGAAATCCGAACACCCTAAGATAATATAACTCTAAGTGTTAGTTACTGTCACTTTAGTAATTACAAGAATTTAACTAACTCTCCCATACCAGAAAGTAAATTAAGGTATTTACTAAAAGCTAATAATTTCCACTCAAACTCCATTTAACAAATTATAATAATAATCGAAAGAATTGTACAAAGTGTCCCATACCACCTGACAATTCAACCGTTTATTAAAATTCTTTTTTTCATGGAAAATCATGAAATTTAATAGAAATCCAATTCAAGCTTGCATAAAAATAGCCAAAGGCTAAATACAATAAAGGCCAACAATAGTTTATAAGTTGAAAGTAATTAATAATTTTTTATCATATAGAAAATGATTTCTAAAATATTTTATCTATAATTCACTTTTTAAACTTTTATTGCTTTTGAAATCCAGTACTCACACATATATAAAAAGAGAAGAGTTATAATTTTTAAGTCTTAAATAAAATTTCTTTATTAGATCTTTGAATCAAAACAATATTTTACTAATTGACAATTCACTTTATTCAAAATCTATATATATATATATATATATATATAATATTACTTCATAACACTTTAAAACCATAAACTATTTGTAAATTAAAAATCTTAGTTAAATCCATTTTAAAACAAACTTCATATCTATAATTAGATATATTGCTTTAACTAACATTTAAAACGACTTCAACTCAAAATAGTCAAATACTACCGGAAATCAAAAATAGTATAATTTAACTATATCCTATAAATTAAACTTCCAATAAGGATGAAAACAAATTAAATCTCACTTTTGAAAATCTTTGATTTTTTCAAATAATTTAAATAGCATTCCATCGAAATTGTAACTACTATAGCCAACATCGTGCTAAAAATATAATTCCATAATGCAGAATTATTTAATGATCTGAGTTGCTTTCCGACAACTCCGATCACTTCAAAATTGCACAATCATCGTGTAATCTAACTACAAAATCAAATTAATTTTGATGGCTTCCAATATACATGTCATTTCATAATCAACCATCAGTTCAAACTTACAATGACAAATTTAATTTTTTCCGTATAATCTCATTTTAACCATTTGATTTAATTTCAACCATCAGTTCAAATTCCATATTTTAAACACATAGTTCAACCAATTCAAACACCAAACAAACTAATATAGTTTATATCATTCGAAGAATCATGTAAATATCAACATGAAACCATATTTCAATCAATTCATCCATTCACTATCAATATTCGTCGAAATTCAATGAGCAAACAACATATAATAAACAATTTATAATGTATAGATGTGTGCGTGAGTTAAATAGATTAACTCACCCAATCCAACTTTCTACAACCAAATATTATTCGTAATAAGATATAGAATTCGTGAGTTTTTAACAACTCGCCTTAATCGTTTATTCCAAGTATCCAAGTCGCCGATTGAGCCTTCACCATCAGCAAGGCATTTTTGGTTACGCCAGAAAAATTTCTATGCTTCTATAAGAATTCTAGAAGCTGCTCAGACCCATCTCTTTTCACCTTGAACTTCATGCGACTTCTAACAATCACTAGTCGCCGTTGATCTCCATGCCAACCTAAACTCCTCGCCTTCGGCCTGAAACAATGTGCGCTTCCAACCATCACCAGATTCGAGTGCTCGAAGCCCAACCTTGAAATCGCTCCTGCCCTTTCCAGCTCCAAGCTTCACGCCTCCGTGGTCGTATGTCTGCATTGCCCTGACATCTTCGACCATGCACCACATCCCTTGCTAGCGCGATGATCAATCGCGATATTTATTTGATCGCCATTTTTTTTGATTGACAAATCGATTTCGGGGGTTAGGGTATGTTAATGTGGATGAAAAGGGGTTCGGGAATATCTATACTATATTATGATTAGCGAGTTCCAATTCAGCAGCGCAGAAGCCCCCTTCAATTTGACAACCCAACCGTCACCCATTTCATACGTGCCTCCCTCTTTCTCGGTATTATCATCCGTAAATTCTTCCTTTCTTTCCGCCTGTTTATCTCGATCGGACCCCTCGCACTTTATGCTTCCTCCCATCGCTCTCCTTCTCCTCTGCAAAACCCCCTCTTTCGGTCTCTTCTTCCCCCCTTCCAGTTGACGCCGCCCCCCGCCGATCGACTGCCCATCCTGTTGAGGGAAGAGAAGCTCGACAGGATTCAATAACTATTCAAATCGAACCTATTTTTTCCTAATTTATTTCAATTTGACCTATTTCATCAACGTCGGCTGCTAGACGCCTAGCGAAGCATGTGCTCTGTCGACTTCCGTTGAGGTAAATTTATTTCCTTTCCAGTCGTCTCTTCTACCTGTATTTTCGTTGCTTTTTTTGGCATGTAGAAGAATATGTATCCAACATATTTTTCCACCTTCCACTCAGAAACAGTTTATTTGTGATGGGGCTTATAGTTGAAAATATTTTAAGATTTAAAGTTCCAAAAATCAGGCATAGATGGATTGAGAAAGAGTTTTCATGTTTTCTATTGAATCAAAACAGACCATTCAGGTTATAAAACAAAATAAATTTATAGCACAAATATTTTTTACAAACAAATAATCAGAAAACATAAATCATAAACATAAGTTGTATGACCATCACATGTGAAATATCATGAACGATGAACTGAAGATGTACTCTATTTAAAAAGGCTGAAGAACTATGTTTTTGCAGTAAAATATCTCTATTTTGGAATTATTAAAGAATGGTTAAAAAGACATTCTTATTTCTGCTATTTCTCTTCGAGGTACTAAGTTATCAATTAAATGAAAACTAAGTCTTATTTATGTTTTGATGGCTGAAAGGTAATTACTGTGACTTTAGTTGTCTGTGAGAAGTTTGCATACATTTTGTAATCTATTATGTATTTGTTTTCAATTGCAGCATGAGGGAGTTATTTGGAGAAATAGCTTGCATATGAATAATCTAGAAGTTGAGGGGTAAGTTTCCTATGCATTTGTTTTATGACTTAACTAAGCTCATTTTTGATTTCCTGCTAAATGAAATTTAAATGTTCATAGCTCATCTACAGGTTGATTATTATTTCGAAATTAGTGCTTATGATGAAAAAAAGGAGGTAACCAGTTTGGCTACGTTTTTTTGTTTGGAAGACAACTGGACTTAAAGCTGGTAAAAGCCCTCAACTTAATCGAATTTTATCAAAAGGAGGTAATACCACGTTTTTCTTCTTTCATTCTTTGACACGAAGATGTAGCTTTTAACAGGATATTACGTTGCATCACATTATATTCAATAAGTTTAACTATTTTTCTGTACCTTATAACTTTGTATGTAGTAAGTACAATAACATTACATGATTATGGCATTCATTGGGTTAAGGCTTTGAAATCTATCATATTTCACTTTTTAAACCATTTTGTTATGTTAAACAAAATTATTTTCAAAGCTAAGTGCACTATCCTCTCAATAGGACAGCTAATATCATAAGATATTTGATATAAGATTAAGTGAAAATAATATATGTACTCACTACTGCTAAACTACCAATTAAGTTATTTTTTGGCTACTTATTAAGGTTCATTAATGGTGCTTAGCATATATGCAGTACCATTTGAAACATGTCATCAGACATTAGAAATGATGACTGCCATGTAATATAAATACTCTTACAGTAATACTTTAGATAGTCCAGTATCAACAATATTAAATGTTGTATGTTTAGGGAAAGAAGTATATTATAGAGGTTACCGTGTTGGAGATTAACAGTAAATATCTCTCTTGGTCAGTATGTAGAAAGATAGTAAACAAGGAAGAAAACTGTTTTAGATGCTCTAATGCAACAAAAATGTTGCCACATCCGTTAATAGAACAGGTCGGCCTTTTACAATACAACAATTAAGTTACATTCAATGACTAACAAGTAAATGTGAATAGATATTGTCTAACAGTGGAAGTTTTTGATCATATTGGATCTGCCACCATGATAGCTTTTGATAAGGAGGCAGCATGCTTAGTTAAACAAGATGTGGGTACCCCAAAATTAATTTATACTACATTTGCACTTGCAATAACAAAATATTCTAATAGGAAACAATGTTGTAGTTCCACTAAATTTGTATAAATTGCAGTTTTAAATATCAGTGGTTGAATCGTATAACATTTGTGATTTTATTCAACTAAATTAATTATTCATACTCAATAACTATGAGTATTTTTAGTTTATGATATTCCTCAGTATGGTTGTGAGGCCATATGTACTTTCAACTATATTAGTACGTAGAATGATGAAGACACCACCAGACATAAAACAATATCAAACCTTTGTGGTATGAAAGTGTTCATAATTTATGGAAAATTGCTCTGTATTTATTAAGTAATTTAATATTAGAACATGATATTTACATAACATTTCAGAAATTACTTTGTAATAGGCAGTTAAAATTAAAGCATGAAACTTGATTACCTTTTACGTTCACTTCTGGTAAGAGTATCTATTTATATATATTATATGAAATTAATTTATAATTATTCTCTTTATCATAGATCGCCCAATCCTAACCCTAAAAATTACTGCTTCCACTAAGTTTTGACATGATTCCTTCCTTTAAACCCTAAATTCTACAAGCGGCATTGGTTTTCTTTCTTCAGACATCAGCTTCCTTTTCTCTATGCCTTGCTTTTACTCCCCCGATACCTTGGGTGATTTTCTATGCATCGATTACTGCGAGGTGTCGAGTTTGCTCTCATTTGCTATAGAAAATACTCATTTTGGACCTATGTTTTTAGATCTATCCTCTTTCGCAGTCCATTGGTTAATCCTCCCAATAGAAGGTTCGATTCTTTTGTCTCACGGTTATACTTTTCCTAGGACATACTTAATATGACACTGATTTTTCGCTTTAATTTTTTGATGTTGATATTTAATTGAATAATTGATGAGAAATCTATTTGTATTTTTGTGTTGGATCTTTTGATATTTGGCTTGATAATATTAGCTAATCCCGATCAAGTTAATGGCTAATATAATTTTCTAATCCAACTATTCTGATCAACATGGTATGGTGATGTTTATTATACAGATAGATAATTTTAAAATGGTCCTTATCATAATAAAGCCCATACTTGGAATGAAAACCAATTGTCATCCATTCCCATCCTTAACCTATTTTGGTGCAAGATAGTAAATCTTTGATGGAGAACAAGGTACCATTCTTAGACTTTTTCCTATGCTATACATAACATTGTTACATACTATAAACATATATGCACTCCACCTCATGTCCATTCTTACTTTGCATGTTCATAGCTCTAACCCAGCAATATCAATAGTGTATAAGCTGTATGTATCTTTAACTAATTTCACTTACCAAATAAATAATAATGTGTTTTCTTCATTATAACCTAGCAACTTACCGAGATATTTAAAGCCCTACCACTGTAACATTGGGGGTAACTATAAAATTATGTGAATGCATAATTTTTAGAATTGAATTAAACAAAGCAAAAATTGAAGATAGGGAAGTTGAAATGAGATGGTACATGTGTTGTAATTTATCAAAGCCCTAGCACAATATCATATTGTTTTTACTCTTTTTATGTATATTGTTTGGTCATAAACGTAGAAAATATAGAGATTAAAGCACATTGATGAATAATTCTTTCCCCTGAGAGGTTCCAAATAGAATCCAACTCTTCATTATGTTTCTTCTTTATAGGCACCATTTGCCGCATCAAGAAAATATACAAATAAACAACCCCAGAAATACTTTCAGGTTGGCTCTCAACAATCGGGTTGTTCGTACCTTGATTTTCAACTTTTTGCTTTAGTCTTTAATGCGTCCAATTTAATGTCTATTCTGGTTTAGATTTGCTTTATGATTGAGAGAAATTTGAGTTCTTTTTTCTATACCTTAATTTACTATCTTAGTTTATGCAATACGTGAATTATATGGTTGTTACCCTATTTGCTTCTACTTTAGTTTTTTAAGCTGTTAATTTTAGTCTACCGGTTTATGACATAAAGTTAAGTATGAGTATCATTCCTAATACATAGGTTTAGAAATGCTTATTTTAAGATTTCCAATATTATAGTGTTCTTGGTTAGTATGTAGAATTAAATTCAAGCAATGATAAAAATGAGAGTTTTGTAGTTATTTTTGAATAGTAACTTAATTCTCTTTCTTTTCGCTAAGATAAAATAAAATAATACTTACCTTAGAAATAATTATAGTACTAACACCAATGGTAGTAACATGGTTTAAAATTCCGGCGGAATTCCGGTTGTTCCGGTGATTCCGTTCCGGTTCCGTTCATAACCGGAATGGAATCCGGTCAAAATTCCGGTTCCGCTCAAAATTCCGGTTCCGCTCAAAATTCTGGATTTACCTTTCTAATATTTAAAAAAAATTAAAAAAATACAACAAATATATATTAATTAAAAAAGGAAAAAATTAATCAGGACAATAAATAAATGGAGAAGAAATCATATAGTTTCATTAAAAAGTTATTCTACTTTTGTTAATTAACATCGAATCATAATAAAAAATTAAAAAAATTTCAAAATTAATCCAAGTTTTAAAATCTCAAATGAACGATACAAAATCCTACACGCTGGATTTTTAATTAAAGCGTGTATTTTATATGTATTGTAAAAAATATACTATAAATTTATAACAATATTGCATATTTATTAGCGTATATAGCTAATTAAAGTAAAAAAAATATCAGAATTAGAAAACCGGAATTAAAGCGGAACTTTCGGAATGTCCGGAATGGAACCGGTAATTTTAAAATTACCATTGACCGGAACGGAAACGGAAAACGGAATTTTGAACCTTGGGTAGTAATATATTGTGCATAATCATTTTCGTAATAATTAGTTATACTGCTTCGTATTTATGCTTTTAGTGTTCGATAAAGAACAATATTTGCTGATCATAACATTTATGATAGTGATGGTTATGATGGTAAAAAAATTAGATAGTGATAGTTACTCAAAATTAACTCTTTGTTTTGATGGATATATTATTTGTTGTGTGATCATATTTATAGTTAATTGCAGAATAATTCTGCACAGAATAGTCTAAAGATAGGTGGTAAGGCAACTAGGAATTTGGATGAGCTGAATTTTTCATGTAGTTTCATATTAAAGTTATCAGGTATTTATATTTTGCAAAGGTTGTTGAATATGCTTTGAAGACGATAAAATAGTAAAGATTGTGTTCATGCTTTACATGTTTAGACAGTGGCAGAGTCAACAAAATTCTGATAGTTAGCAACTATTTTTTTTTTAAATTATTGTCCAATTATTCAGAAAACGAGCTCTACAAATATATTTCAGATAGGGCACATAGGGGATCAAATGTGATTTCAGTTACAGCCAATTACTAATATTTGTTACTAATAATTTTTTAAAAGAAATCAATCATTGCTGCTACTAAGAATTGTTTCCCCAAGAACTAGCTTATTATTGTGATGTTGTTGTAATTTGGGTCTGTTTGAATTTATGTAATTACATAACGATGCCAAAATTTGTATACTGCCTTTGGTTTTGCATGTAATGTTTAGTACAATAAACTATATCCAAGTAATTATCGATATCGTCTTATTATTATTATTATTCAATTTCTGTATATAAATAATAAAAAATAATCACATAAATAATTTTTTATCATGTCAGGTAATTTATCATTAATGAATGACATTGAGTCCCTTAGACCAGCAAACGATAATCATAATTATCATTCTATTTATAAAAATATTAATGCAGATAATTGGAATGTCGTAGCACCGAAAAATGGCATGCGACTTTTATTTTTAATGAAATCAATGGATTTAAGCTATATTTTGATGTGTATTCTTTAATGGATAACATGTAGAATCAAAGCAATGAGTGTTTAAAGAATGCAAACCAGCTTTGTTTTATACAGTACACTTTCTTTAAACAAGGTCATGTCAGCTGTTTGCTTTAGAGAAGAAAAAACAAATACGGTGGTAAGTCAAAACACTTAGCCCAAAAAGTTGATGAAGCCGAGGCATAAATGAGGGTGTGTAAAGATTTTATGGTTAGTTAATCTACCATCCATTTTGAACTATTAAGATTCATGTAAAAATATATAATAGTAATCAATCAATATTGCTGTCATTGTAGCTTTTAAGGATTTGATCTTGAGGAATTGGATGCACTAATATTGTATTTTGGTTTGGTGAATAATTTTTGCAAATATAATTTTTGATGCGGGACACTAATCATATCCTAGATGACATATGTTTCATACATACATTATGGAGGTATATTTATCATGCAAAGACTCTGCTTCATCATATAATAGTGAACTTATGATGCGTCGATAATATTTTTTTTATATCTATTCAATATGTACTATTGATTGATCCATTAGACTTTGCAGTGTAATGATTTGAGACAATTATTTACAGAATCTAGAGTAATTGTTGATGTTGCTGACATGGATGTTGTTGCTGAAACGCCTCAGCTATATTACTATTTATTCATTGTGTTTTTATTAAAAGGTAATCCATTTGTATTTTTTTGTGCAAAGATTATTACAAAAGGTTAGTGTATTTAATGTAGTCATCGTTTCCTTTTCAGATCTTGGCATTTTGTTTATCACTTTTGCTAGGAACAATCGCTCATACAGAGACTGCACAAACAACTCGCCCTGCTATTGGACAATAAGATGGTAGTGGGACCCATCTACAACCAAAAATTGTGAGAAAAAAATTAAACTTAGTACTGGCTATCCAATCAGATTTCATGAGTGCACAATTACTCGCTTTGTGCGAGTAACCATAGCAAACCTCTTTGTATATTACCTTGAAATATACAGTTAGTGAACCGACTACAACTGCAAGGCATAAATTGTTTCCTTCCATATACTTTGTTGAACTGTATTTTATCATCTCATGGTTTTAAGGTTCAGAAATATTTTTGTATTTCTATGAAATTTTATCCTTTTGTTCATTGCAATGAAGCTTTTCTCGAGTTTCAAAAAATACCGATTATTTTTCAAAATATTTTAATTTTCTAACTGCAAAAAATATGTTTTTTCCATATCCGTGTGCGAAGCACGGGTTCACACTAGTTAAGTATAGACAAGGTTATTAGAATTGAACAAGGAAAGGGTTTTGTTTAAATGGGCTGGCCTACATTTCCATTTCTATTTTATATTTTCCTTTAAGTAAATCACGTATTGATTTGTAATTCCATTCCAATTCAATTTAATTGATTACACTCCATTTTACAAAATATATATGTATTTAACAACTGCCAAATTTCATTCGATCCAATATTAGTTTACTCTATTTAATTACTCATCGAACTATAATAAATAAACTTATTCATCTTCATCAATTTATCAATTCTAGCGAATATCTAATGTATATATATTTCTATTTCAACTATACAAATTATTTATACTTTTAAATATTCCATATTTTATCTGAAATGAAGTTTATTAACTAATACAAATTTTACTATAATAAAATCTCTTTATTAAATAGCCTTTAGTCAAATAATAATTATCCAAACCGAATTTGAATACTATTATTTTAGTTACATTTGTAGAATATTACTAGCTTCGAAAACAAGGTTGTTACATATTAATTTATAACATGGTTAAATTGATTAAATTGTAATTGTATTTATATCTGTGATAGAAATATTGTAACACCCCATAAAAATTAATTTAAAATTAGCAATTTAAAATAAGGCTAAAAATAAGAATTTCGCAAATGTTAGAATTTAGCCATGAAAGTTATACCATTGTGTTTGAGGTGACTTTTCGATTAACTTTCATATATAAAGTTTTGCAATCAAAGCTCAAATGGAAAATTTATTGAAATTTGAAGTTTTCGAATTTAAAATAATTCAAACGAATTTAAAACAATCAAACGAATTTAAATTTAAAAACTAAATAACTTTAACGGTTAAAATATAACAAAAATGGTAATAAATATTTTTGATGTTGAAAGAACCTTAAGGTTTCAGCAATGTTAAAATAAATGTTAATGTTAGGGAAACAAAGAGGAAAAGAATAAACAAAGAAATGAAAAGAAAAAAATATGGCCAAATATAGGGGACCGATCGACCTTCTACCCTTAACCGGTCGAGCATTGGTGGTCAATTATCCAAGGATGAGCAGTCGACCGGATAGTGAGGGTCAACTAGGGTTAACTTAGGCCACGAACGGTCCAAATTTTATTATTTTAAATTGACCTAAATCCTACGGTTCTGGTGCGTTCTAATCACTATAAATATAAGACTAGCCCCCTCATTTTTATTCATAAAATATTTAGAATGCTAGCGAAACTCTACCAGTCTTCTTCTTCTTCAATTCTACGATTCATAATTAATTGGATTTAAAGGTAAGAGATTTTAGTTATTTATACATTTTCTAATTCTATTCTTCCCTAATTTCTGAATATAATGTATCTACAATTGAATTATTGTATATTCTAAAAAGAAGAAACTCGAAGGAGCAGTTAGACAAGGGCATGAACCAACTATAAAGGAGCATAGGAAACTATCTATAAGTGGAAATCTTAATTTTTTCATATTTTAGTAGTTTGTGCTGTAAAAGTTTGGATTTTTTTGTGCCTTGGTGAATTAAACCCTAAAACCCCAACATTCCTCCAAATAAAATGTAAATACTTGGATTTGTTGGAATTTCAATTACTTTATGTTAATAAAGTAGAATCAAATTTGTTGTTTGCAATTTGAATAATTTAGTTCTATTCCACTTATAATTTCTATTGTTGTGATAAAAAAGGGTTCAAAAAAAATTAATGGGAAATGGTGTGAAAAGCAGGGATTTTCTTATTTGTAGTTTGCACCGCCTATTCCTGTAATATGAATAAATATGAAACTCTTTTTCCACTTCAAGGTTGCATATGTAAAAGTTGAATATGACATAAAGGGTTTAAATTATAAGTCTAATTTCCTTGAAATATAGGCGTGGATTCTATTATATTAATTTAGAATAAGTTTGCTAGTTTGATTCCATTTTTGAATATATTTATACAAGACTATTAGTTCTGGCTAAGGATATTAGCCATTTTGTAAATTATTATATGAAACCCAGCTTGTATGAATATGGAGGTTTTGAATTTTTAAAAAATTGTGAAGGAAGCAAAATCTTAGAATAGGAATACTTATATGCACGCTTAGAAATATTTAGTTAGCTGAAATTACGTATGTATAAATATATTAATAACATATAAGTATATTAATAGCATATTAATGATAACATATTATTCGTATCGTATAGAATAAATAGATTGGTAAATAGCATAAACCTCGTAGGAAGGAAGTTAAGGATAATGATGGAAACTAATCCATAAAGGAGAGCGGAAACGTAGATAAGTTATTGGAATGCAAGGTGAGTAAAAAACACATAGAAGCCTGCCCAGCTAATTTGGCTAGCAACGACGTGACTTTGAGACTGATGTGAGACATTGCCTATAATAAGTACTTATGATGGACGCGAGGTTAGTCCCAATTCTGTAGGTAAGTCTGCCCAACTAATCTAGCTACTAGCACCTACGAATAGTCGGACTTATATGAGACGTCATATTTTGGGTTATGGGTCATACGATAGATATCCTAATAAGGACCTGCTTTTGGATTGAAGGTATTAATCGCTTGTTTTTGGGTCTTCTTTCTTCTAACTCAAAAAGTACTAAATGGTCAAGATTATCTTCTAGGTGCGATAGTGGAAAATCTTTGGAAGGGGTCTGCTTTGGGGTTAAGGTATTAAGTGGCTAGTGTAGGGTCCACCTCTTCACATAAAAGAATTATTAATTGGTCTGTTGAGATTTCATAGATATCAGTTAGAAAGTACTAGAGAGGGGTCCACCTTGGGTTTAGGTATTAAATGACAATGATCTTCCTAGGTATGGGTGTTAAATGGTCAGAGTCTACCTAATTCCCATTAAAGAGGTATTAACTGGCTTAGATGCTTCCCCTTGCATTGTTAGGGTATGAATTATGGTAGTTGCAAAGATGGATGGGAAAGGGTCCTTGGTCTACGTTAGAATTACGTTATAGAGTTGGACTGGAAAAGCCTTTGGCTTACAGTTGGAGGTATACTTGGTAGGATATAGTATATGATGCATAAGACATATTACTTATCCACATGATAATGCCCAACTACTAATATGGTAAGACTTAAGATTTTCATTCACTATTCATTGCTATTCTAACTCCCTCCTCATTATAATCCACAAATTAGGGGAAATGTTGCTAACGGAGAAGACGGTGGCGGCGGTGAAGATTTATAGTAGTTTATTTATTTATCTATATTTTTGCTATATATTGATGTATCCAATTTCAGACATATTGATGTTATTTTAAGATATTATATTACAAATATTTTGGGATGATATATCATATTTTTGAGATTTGAATTTCTTACAAAATGGGTACTTATTTCTACTATTATATTTTATCCTTTTCATTGTGAGATTCTGAAAACATAGGTAGATATCTCCAATTTTGTTCATTGTATCAATTTTACCAACCAACAGCTAGCTTTGGAAGGGCCCTAAGGTTCGATAGGCTTTTGTTGGGTTGAGAATTAGGCCCGTTCCGGAGAGGGTTGTTACATTTGGTATCAGAACTTAGGTTACCTAATTAATGGGGATACATACGCGTAGGAGTGCATATTTGTTATTTTTGAATGTATTTTTCGAAACCCTACTATATACTTACTTTTATAAACATATGCAAACACACTAGGCAAGCCTTTATTTTAGAAAATAATACTATCTTAGGAAGTTATAACTAAAAGCTCAAACTTATAGATAGTTGATTATGGTCGAAAGCAATAACTGTGAGGCTAGGAACCCCGCCACTCAAGAAAAACCCACCATTCAAGGTATGTCAGAATGGCTTAAATAATACCTAAGGAACGTGGGACAAGTTCTCATTCCTCAACAAGCTGCACCAGTGGAACCAGCTGCTCCACCGGTTGAAGTAGTACCTCGCCCACTAGACTTCCCCAAACTGTGTAAAGACTTCTATAATATGGAAGGACGGGTGAATATAGGTGCTAAAGATTTTGTTAAAATGAAGGCTTGGATTAATGACTATGAACGTATATTCTGGGAGCTTGGATGGGAATACCGGATTAAGAGGATGATGGAAGCATGACATTTAAAAAGAGAGGCATTGAATTAATAGACCATTATAGTTGAAGATAATGTCGAGGATGGGATTACTTAGGTTGAATTTACGGCACGCTTTAAGTCATGATTCATGTTTAAAGCCGAGGTAAGTTTGCATTTGGAGAAGTTTATACAACTGAGGCATGGAGACTCCACGTTGAAGGAGTATATCAATAAGTTCATGGAACTGGCTAAGTTTGGATTGTGTCTGATTGACACTCCTATGAAGAAAGCTATGAAGTTTGTTAAAGGCCTAAATTCCCTATTAAGCGAGCTGCTTTTGACCCAAATTCCCAAGGCGCCACTTATGAGATGATAGTTAAATGGACTTATTCAGACTATTGGTATTGAGGACAAAGAGAAGGTAGGACAGGTGCAAATTCAAGGTGGAGCTAAGAAAGGAGGATAACAAGGTGAGTTTGGTGAATGAGGAGTTTAGAGGGAGGTTCTATCACTGCCATAAGGAGGGATGTTATCACTGCCATAAGGACGGACACTACATGCATCAGTGTCCAAAGCTAGCAAAGGAGGCATAAAGCAGACATGCTTATGCCATAGAGGCTATACCTGTCTCAAGTAGATCTCCATCCAACGACTAAGAAAAAGCTGCATTGGAAGGTACAACTATTATCTTTGGAAATACTATTCATACCTTATTTGACTCAGGAGCATCACATTTATTCATAGCTAGAAATGTAGTTAAATCCTTGAGTCTAAAAACCTAAGTTGTCACTAACCCAATTTTCATGTCAAATCCTATTGTGTGGGTTGACACACCTTTCTTTGATTTGTAAAGACCTCATGGTGGATATATGTAATGTTGAATTTACATGTAATGTACATGTTCTTGGTTTTGAGGGGTATGGACTTATCCTAAGGATGAATTTTTATCTTACTATGAGACTATCTAAGATTGTGATAATACGATCATTTGGTTAATGAGTTGTAAGGGGTAAGATATCGATATACATTATGCACCCCAAAACTCAGTCGAGTTAAGCGATTTATATTCTCTTAGCCTATCACAAGATGATCTCTCATTTGTTCCTATAGTCCGAGACATTCAGACGTTTTTGAAGAATTCTTCGGTCTCCCATCCCAGAGGAAGATTGAGCTTAGAATTGATTTGGAGAAGGATGCTAAACCCGTTGCGCTGCCATTAAGGCATATGGTCCCAAAAGAACTGCAAGAGTTAAATAAGAAAATTTCGGAGCTATTGCAGAAGGGATCGCCATAGTACTTCAGAATGGGGAACACCAGTTGTCTTTGCCACTAAGGCAGATGGCTCTTTAAGGCTCTACATTGATTATCGAGAGCTTAATAAGATAAACAAGAAAAATAGGTATCTCTTACCTAGAATTGATGACTTATTTAACTAAGTTATTGGAGAAAAAAATCTTTTCTCAGTTGGACATAGCCACTGGATTCTTCCAATTGAGAAAGGACGAGGATAGCAAGCAGAAGACCACATTCCACACTTCAAATTGACTATAGGAGTAGGGGTAATTTCTTTGGGTTGATGAATGCCCCTGCATACTTTGTAGATTTGAAGAGTAGAGTCTCTAGGGGGCAACTAAATAAATTTTTCATAGTATTTGTAGATGATATTATAGCATTCTCTTAAATTTAAGGTGAGCATGAAAATCACTTGAGTGAGGTACCAAGGACCTTGAGAAGTCACAAAATAAAAGCCAAATTCTCAAAAATGCCATTTTTGGAAGAAGGAGGTGAGATTTCTCGGTCATTTTCTGGTTGTAATATATATATGTATATGTGTATATATATGTTGTTGATCTGTTATTGCCTCTGGTTGTGATTTTCTGGCATCATCCTTTGAAACTGTTTGCTCATACTTTGTTGCATTGCTTCGAGTCATGTGTACTTGATGCCTGAATTTGTTTAATGTCTCATTGTTGTCTAGTTTGGTCCGTGTTCAGTTAAAAGCCCTCTGACCTGATGTATGTGTGTGTCACCACTGTTGTCTTGATACGTGTTTTCACAAGTGTATATTTTGTTGGGGCTTCATGTTAACCTGGTGGTCTAGTTTCATATATATACTCCGAACTTGTTATGCTTGGGCATTTTGTTGGGGCTTGTGAAAATAGTTGAGCTGATGTGGTCAATTGTGGTTAATTCCATGTTGCATTTGAAGTTACCATTCAGTTTCCATATGGAGTGATATTATGGTTCCATTATGCTTTGCACTTCTTTGTTGTTTGGTTGAGTTTAATTGTCATTGATGTAACTTCGAGTCTGTGCATGTTGTATATATATATATGTATATTTGTATGAAACTGCATGTAGCCTTGTAAATGTTGATGTTAAGGTCTGGTTGTCACATATGTACATTTGAAGTGTTGTATTGAGTCATTTCTGTTTATCCATTTTGAATTCTGGTGAACTTTCCCTACTGCCTTCTTTCTTGTGTTTGGTCTTGGCCATTTGATTCATGTGCATGGCTTATATGTATACTTGTTGCACCATGTAGTTTGCTTGAACTTACTTAGTTCAAGTCTACCATTTTAAGTGATCTTTTGTTGTTTGCCGATCTTCATGTATACTTGAATCTGGTCTTCTCCACTTGTATACATACATACATACATTTATGTATGTATATAAGTGTGTGTTCATGGAGTAGTCTGCTTGAAGCTTGTTGACAGGTTGGGTTGCTCTGACCCGTTCATTGTTTTCTTGTGATTACTTGAGTTTGATTCCACTGGTTTCATGTGCAGTTTGTATATTTTTGGTTTCACTTGAATTTTCATATTGCTTGACTGTCGAGTCTTTTCTCATGTGTACACATTTGTGTGTTTGTTAGCATGGTCTAGTTTTGGATTCTTGTTGCATGAGAACTTGTAATCGACAATTTTGTGATGCTTTTGTATTGCACCTGAGTTGAATCTTCATCTCAGCTTTGACCTTGTGCTCACCTGTCCCTGCAGTTTTATCAAGGGGTATATCGGTGTGCATGGCCTTGTGGCATGTACAGTGGTACACTGTGCATGTCACAGGTTATTCGTGTTTGATGAATTCAAAATAATTATGATGAAGACCAACCCAAATAACCGAGGCAAATAATATTTTCAAAACACACATTTTAATTTACACTGCAAAAAATATTCTTTTTTCAATTTTACTGCGTCAGTGTTTATTTGCAGATAACTTAGATGCTGGATTCGATCTGGAGTAGAGTTAAAGATAAATATGAGTGAACAAGTGATATGTAGTGAGTGCAAATGTATGTATTGTGAAAAATTGTACTATAATTTGAAATTGTAATGTAACTGAAATAGTGTATATGGTGAGAGCCCAAATTTATACTATTCAAAATTGTAATAAAATATTTGTTTGAATAAAATATTTGTTTGAATTTAAATTTTATTTTATTTATTTTATTTAGCAAATATTTATTTAATTATGTGAAAATTAAACAAAAATCATATAGTAGCATATTCAACAATCTCCCCCTTTTGATGATATCAAACATATATTTAAGATTTTGAGTTTATCAAATGTATTTGGTCGTTGATAAGCTCTATTTGCTCCCCCTATTTGAATGCTCTCTCTCTACAACAAAGCTCCCCTTCATATATGCATGAAAATAAATAAAAATATGAAAATGAACCTAGATGCAAATAAAAAATAAAATATTTGACCTTTATTTGTCAAAATCTTAACTTTTCTCTCCCCATTTTGTTATTATTAAAAGAGTAACAATGTTAGAAAAATAGAGATAAAGTGATAGACATTAATACAACATTAATACCCAATCGAGTATAAATATTAAATTTCAATAAAATTCAAACAAAAATCATAAATACTTTGTTGGGCGCATATTCCATTTTAGAATGATAGGGATGATGTCGGCATATAAAACCATATAGTTGTGTTTATTTGTTATATATTATATCAGGAATTTGAATATCTACTAACCATGCATAACCGTTAGGACTTTTAAATGAGATTAGTAGTATTTCTAATTTTTATAAAAAATGAATTTCAAGCATCTTCTAACCACACATAACCGTGAGGACTTTTAAATGGTATTAGAATCAACTTGTCTATTTAATTAATCAATTTTGATATGTGTTCCATACATGCATAACCAAGGACTTTTAAATGACCATGAAAACACATAATCAAAAATTCCAAGTAATTCACCCATGCATAACCGTGAGGACTTTTAAATGAGAGTGAATACTTTGGATGTTTTTATTGCTAAAAATAAAACAAAATGAATAACGAATAATTTCCCATTTAAAGTACCACATATTGGCATTCTATATTGGATTTTGATTAGTGATGGTCGTTAGAAATATGATAGAAATAGAGATGGTCATGGAATTTTTACCAATCAAAAGTTATTATAAATCTTGTTTAAATTTTTAAAGAAATTTACTAAATATACTTTCTCAAGTCATAATATATGATTAATATCGACACTCATCACTTTTTCAATCACTATTTATCTTTTCGATAATCAATAGGGAGTTAGATTAGTTAACGTAGTCGTTTACGATCAAATCTAATTATAAAATCAAATTTTCTAAAATGACTAATCTTAAACCAGATCAACAACTATTTTTTGGAAGGGGTTTTATAAGAAAAATGTCTGCTAATTTGAAAATCAGTTGTAATGAAAAATATGTAGATATTTTCTCTGAAAATGTGATGCAACTAATAAATGTCTCTACATAAAACACATTCCACTAGTAATTTTTCTATCAATTAGATTACTAGTGTAATCTGCATCCAAATTTCCCTTTGACTCAAGATTATCATTAGTTGGATGTTATAGACCAGACCGTGAAGTTGCAACAAATACCTTAAAATCATTTTACAGCTTTTAAATGAAATTCTTTTGGATTTGAATCGAAACCATGCCAATAAACAAACAACGAACATAATAACAGGTCTAGAATCAGTAAAATAATCAAATATATCCACGACATCTTGAGTAATCATCAATAAACAAAAAAAAATCTCTTATCACCTAAACTTGCAATATAGTTAGTCTAAACAAATCCATATGAAATAGTTCAAGGATGAAAAGATGATTGATCGACATTTTTTCTCAAATCAGAATCAAAATCTACATTTATCTCCTTATTACATAACTGGCTGATTTAAATCAGATTATGGTGCTGATTTTCACATTTAATATATCGTTCAAGATAAATGTACCATTACCAATTTTACCTTTGTCGATAACTTTTCATTTGTTGCTTATTGTGATTCTGCCATCTTTGTACTAGACTAAGGAACTTTGATTTGTCGCCCGTCGTGTGCGTGGAATAGCTAGAATCTAGGTAACATTGTTGTTGTTCCATAGCCTGCCACCATACCAACACGAGAAAAGATTTTTGCGACCTATTTGTTTTTATAGGTCCATGGTTGTTAGCGGCAATTTTTTTGAAAAATATGTTTGAGTAGATCCAAAACAATTTACATTTGTTCCTTTTGGCACCCAGATTTGTTTGACTTTAAGGGATTTTATATTCGTGCCTTTTGGAACCCAAATTGGTATGGTTTTCATGTGTTTGGGTCTATACCAGCAATTGTTTTGATTATGCCCAATTTTTCTACAAATTGTGCACTTGGATTTGTCTTGATTAATTTCGCTTCTAACTCGTTCAGATTGATTATACCTGTGTCCTTGTCTAACAGGATTGACTGTTTATTTCCTTGATAACATATTTAGTGATTTTTCTCCTTTGGAAAATTTTCCTAAAGTTGTAGACAATTGTTGGACTTGTGTTTTGAGAGATTCATTTTCGTTCAATAATTAAGTGCACTTTTTAATAGAATTTTCTCTCCTAGTACTTTCACTCTCTTTCAAAATCAGAATTTCATTTTCAAGCGATTTAATTTTAATTTCTGATTTTTTAGTTTCTTCTTCGAACAATGGACACTTATCACACTTAGGGAACTTGTTTCGATAGTTTTTAACTAATTGATCAAGCTATTTATTTAATTATATCAAACTATCTCTTTTTGATTCAATTTTAGCGTACTTTTCCCTAAGTCGTTCAAAACAACCATTTATCTCATGAGAAAATATAAGGAATTCCGAATTAGTAAGTTTTGATACCTCGCTTGGCTCATCATTATCACTATCAATTGTTTCTCCTTTAAGACACAAATTTTCATTTTCACTCTCTGCCAGTGCTTTTATCACCTTCATCAGTTTCATCCCAAGTAGTTGCAAAACTTCTCCTTTTCGGTTTCTTTCCTAGGCTGAGTCGATTTTGAGGACAACTTGGCTTTACACGACTGGTGTTAGCACCAAAATTGGTCACTAACACCCAAAGAAAGATTTGCGTAGAGAGATTGATGAAGATAGAAAATTAAAATAGAGGAATATATGCAGAGTTAATTGCAAAAACTAGAACACCAGAATTATAGTGGTTTGGCGTAACTACCTACGTCCACTTTGAGTTTAATCTTTATTGCTTTTTTAGATAATTGAATACAGATACAATTCGTACACCAACAACTTAAATACAAGTTCTAATAGAAAAGGAATGAATCTTGAAAATGGGAGAGTCTCCCTAGTGTTCTCGAAAAAAGGTCCCTCTTCACTACGCCCCTGCCCCTCTATTTATAGGCAAAGATAGGCTGGACTTCCTTCACAGGCCCAGCGGCATGGTATCTCGGCCCATAGTAGGTGACTTCTGTGCACCGAGACAGGCATGCCGAACGAAATAGACCGATCGAGAAATGCCGACCCACCATGTCTGGTCAACTATCAAGTGACTCGAAGTAAATCCTCAGGAGACCTCGAAGCAAAGTCATGCTGATCACCTCACTTTGTTGTATGCCTGAAAACCTACCAACTTCTCTAGAATACACCAAGCAATGTATGCCAAAACTTCCACACCGAGCGACATGTGCAGATCATCTAAGCCGAGCAACATGTGTCCGTGCCTCCTCGACCAAACCACCCATGCCGATCCGTCCTTCCTTGAGCATCCAGACTGAACCATATCACCTTTAACTTCACTGGTCGAATGATGATTGCCGAACGTCATTGCCAAACTAAGTTAGCTGAGCGGTATTGGCTGAGCGATGATGCCAAACAATGTTGCCGAACGGTATTAGCCGAAAGACATTGTCGAACAGTGGATGCCGAGCGGTGTTTGCTGAAACATATAGACTAAACGACATACAGTGCACTATCTAGACCGAGCGATGAATCCTACACCGAACGATAATTGACCGAACGATGAACTTCCACCTAAGCCGAGCCATACATATGAAATTCATAACAACATCCTTCTTTGCCCGAACAACATACATCCCTTTCACTCCGACCGAGCCATGCATCTAGATAACATTTGCCCCCCAAAGTGTGTCGTGTGAAGCAACACGGCATGCTTTGAATCATTAACACGACACGATACAATGAAGGTCGAAAAATGGCTGTCCTCCATAGCACCTGTCGTAGATTTTTGAGTCTATTTTCCTTTCTTCTTCTCTTTTTTTATACAGACAAGGGGTCGTTCGGCATACAGAGACCGAACCACACGGTCGGTTCACTTGAAATAGAGCATGCATGCCTAAAAACTTACCTTTCAAAACATATTGATCGGGTTTATAGGAGATATCCTGTTCACCTCCCCTCAATCGTATATAAGTTCCGGCCTCCTCTCCTTCCCTCTTTTTCTCGCTTGCACTTTACTTCTCCAAAGCCATCGGTTCATTCCTCTCTGAGCCTTACTCGCTGCTCTGCCTTCCATCGAACCGAATTGCCCATCTCACGATTCTAATTAACAGCTATCACGAATGAATCTCTAGCCCAACATTCCAAAGCTACCGCATACCTCGAGCTCTTTTCCTAGGTATGAATTTATTTCCAAACCCGACGTTATATTGAATTTCGGTGCCTGTGTGGACAAACCCTCCATCTCCCCTCTTTATTTTTTGTAGGAATAGGTAGAAAATAAATTTAGAGGAGAAAAAGAGATGGATTAGGAATAAGTAATGAACTCTAGGTTAGGGCCTTGGCCTGACTTCGTTGGTCGTTGGTGGCTAAAGTCGCATAGAATGAGTAGCCATTGTTTCCACTAAACTTGGAAGTCGAGACTTAGGAGGAGGCTAGGAGTTGTTCCTTGGTGAAGAAAGATAAGGATAAGAGGGGTTTGGCAATTCAAGAGTGAGTGTGGGCCGATCAAAGTCCTAAAGAGTAGGTCGGTATCTTGGTCAAGTGGGTCGTCTTGTTGTTGGGGAGTCTTGTTGTTGGAGAGAGATAGGAAGTTAATGGGTCGGTAAGTATGATTGGTTTCTGAAGTCAGGGACAGTGGCACGGTGTCATTCGGTGCTGAGGGAGTAAGTGTGGTTTAATCACTTGAGTGTAGTATTACGGCCCGGTCAGGGATCACGAGGTGGGTTCGGTATACCGAGCAAGTGTGGCTCGGTATAGCCCTAGCAGGCCGTTCGATGAAGAGAGAGATTGTTGGAGGGGAGAGTGAGTGATTTAGTGGTGTTGGTCTAGGTTGATATTCAGTGTTTAAGTAGGTCGGTGAGTAGAGAAGAAAAGAGAGAAACGGGATAGGCTTTGAGATCCGGCACCGAGCATGGCATTACGATTCGGCATACATGCACTTGAATAGACGACCGGTCCTAAGTATGTGGATCCGCATTGACATACTTACCTTACCTCAACTCGTAGAACATAATATTGTTGCTTATTTCCATACTTATTCATGTACCAACAAATCCGTGACACAAATCTAAGTATAAAAGCACATGGAACTGATCAAGACTAATAACTTGACGATTGAGACCATAATAAACGTAGACTTAAAACTTTGTAAAGAGGACAACTTAAAGCTCACCGTGTTACACTTTACTTTTCAGAACCCTAATTTATTTATAATCTTTACATGAACCATCACACTAGCTCACACACCACACGCAGGGAAAATATTTGTCGTTATATCTAATATCAATTGTCTTTCAAGCATAGTTCAAACAGGTATTTATCTAAATTTGACGCTCATTGAAGATATTTAGAAAGTCAAGCTCCGCCACAGTCTCAGATAAACCTGAGCCAAGTTCTCAACGGGAAGTAGTTGGAACTTTGAATCCATCGACAACTCTTGCACAAAATATCCTGAGTCCAACGACTGCGACTATTGACTTGGCTCCTAACGCCATAGATGGAGCAATTATCCTAGACAATACGACTGATTTTCAAGCTTCGAGAATCAATGAAAACACTTTTCGCTGACTATGCTCAACCCACGGAATTCCTTTTGACGATGTACTGGTTCTATCGGGATGGGATCGTTCTCACCTGCCCTCAGCTGGATATACTGCCTGCGACAAATTCATGTGCTGGGTTGGCAGCGTGCCACCATTCAACTCCTTCCTCCGTGATGTGTTGCAGTATATTGAGATCGCCCTAGCACAGTTACATCCCAACAGTAACGCATTCATATATGGCACGTGCATTATTTTCATGAGCATTCTACTTAGGCTCCTCACTCCCGGTGATATCCGCTATATCTATCGTTTCAATAGACGGTCTGACAGCCCATCTTTCATATTCCTTAAGCCACATAACAAGTGCCAAATCCTGATGGGGGCATGGATAAAATTCTCCCAATATAAGCAGGAATGGTTTTACGTGCTTGTTCCCCCGGCTTTGCGAGGAGATCCGTTTCTGGATCAATGTTTGTATGTGACAGAAAGTGCATCCTTTCTAAATCTTTTCCCAACTTGTATAGGTATCAGCCCTCCTCCCGAAGGCTCCGGATACTCTGAGGCCGTCGAAGCTATTCGAATAGTTCCCATGGAAGATCGGAACATCAGATCCATCATTTCCAATGAATTGCTCTCAAAATTTAGGTTGTTGGCGAAAGGTCGTCGAATAAGTCTTCCTCACAGTGCCACTGCAATCGGACCTGCCTTGGACAAAGGCAAAAGGCAAGTTGGGCCTTTGATGCCTTCGACACATGGTGCCCCCGACACACGCCCGAGGAGGGCGAAATTAGAGAAACTGGGGTGTTAGAGGCACCGGGTGAGAATGTAAGTCCTTCTTCGAAATCGGTGGTTGAGGCACATGGCACCGATGAACCTCCTCCCCCTTCAAAGGTAAAAAAGAAACTGGCTTATAAACCAAGGAAAAAGATAGTGGGCGGAACCTTAAAGGTCACAATTACTCCAATGGAGAAAGAGTCGTCTCCACAACACTTAGAGGGTACATTAATGGCTCATCTGACCTCACTATTCCCAACGACTTGCTCAACTATGGCTTCAATGATCCATAAGCCCTAAAACTCCATTCGCCCGCAAGAGGCGATGAAGGCGTTCAAGCCCATAATCAAGGAGAAAAAACTCCGATAAGTAAAGCTAAAGAAACTGGTCCGTTGGGGGGAAACACTAGGATACATACACTAACACTTACACCTCCCTTGCACTTAAACTTCAGCCATCATGTTATTCTTGCTAACCCATGTTCACTTAATTCCTGTGTAGGTGATACGGTATGCTCTCATGGATTCGACCGCCTTCGCGGGTCCTCTATTTTCCATCATTCCAGCCGAGATTCGGGGTCCGACAAACGTCGAGATAGGGACGACGACAGCGATAGAGACTATTGCCCCGGGATTCATCATCTCGAGGGAAAATTTACAGTCATTCTTCATACCCTCTTAACTAGAGAAAGGGAGAGAGAAATCTGTTAATGAAGGGTTCCAGTATCAGACTCACCGTGATCAACACTTCGGTTCATCTAGTACCAGGCAATCCCGGGAACCTCACAAAAAATCTGTAGCCTATAGACAAACTTCTTTCGCTCCCGCGCATGATCCGTCGATAGCAGAAAAGCTAGCCGAGCTCAAGGCCACGTTCCCAAAGATATGTTTTGACGGTCTGAAGTTTCTTCCAACGATTCACCATATTCCAAGGTACGTTAAACAAAGTACCATTGCTTGCAACAATGATGTCTACGTTCAACACGACGCACTTGTTTATTTGGCAGAAAAAGTTTCAGAAGTCTCTATCGAACGCCAGCATGAAATCGATCGTCTGAAATTTGAAGCCATCCATGACAAAGACATTATTAAATTCGAGAATGAAGAGCTTTCCTCATATAAGTCTCAGCTTGAATCTGCTCATAAGATTGCTAAAGACACAACTGAGGCAGTTAACTGCATGGAGGCCACACATAAGAAAGAGATCGATGAAGTGGTTCAAAGCTGCGGCGCCTTAGCTTTAGAGAAAGACTCCGTTCAAAAGGAGAAAAATGCACTCGCTCAACGAGTCAAAGAATTGGAAGAGCTACTCTCCAAAGAAAAATAAGAAAAGACTGCCGCTCAAGAGGAGCCACAACGATATTGTAACGACCTTATATTTTCAACCATTCGCATCCAAACATGCCAGAATTGAATTGCTCAAAATACCAGATTGTAAGTTTATATTTGGCAAAACTCAACATATACAGTAAATAAATAATCACAGAATCATAGATACAGAGTAATATAACACTATAAAGTGGAAACAAAATGAATAGTAGTTCATGAAGCTGCTATATGTATATAACAGAGTTAAACAAGATACACAGATGTCTCGAATACAATAGTCAAATACAATATCAGAATACATCACTAGAATCAACTGAATATCTGAAATCCGGATAGATAGCTGGATCTCCAGGTAAAGCTCCAACTTCGAAGGTGAGTCTCAAAAGTTGAACCACTCAGTCTGACCCGAGCGTGAAGCAAAACACAAAACACTCGAGTCAGGATTAACATTCTTATATCAATAAATCCAACTCAAGTGAAATAACAACTGAAATACAAGTAACTCAAAAGATGTTTGGGATAACCATCTTCTAAGGATCCGTTAACTATTTATATGTACGCTAAGTAGATAATGCTTATCAGTAATATAAAGTATCAAAATAGCGTTAAGGCGTTACCATTATCCCCCTTAACACATTTTATATGAGCGTCATAGTTTATGCAGCACTGTAAACTCCACCGTAAACTAGTGGGATATCAGGGAGTACTCCATAGGTATAACACAAAACAAATTGTAGTAGTCGCGCATAGGGATACGAGTATGACAAGGCACATGAGGCAATACGCAAGGTAGTGAAACTACCGTTTGCCTGATCCGGACTAGTGAAAACGCATCGCCGCAACGATCGCAACACGACGAAATAACACTCCCAATCAAGGGTGCGCACCAATCAAAAACAAGTAATGAGTAGTTTACGAAGAAGTGTGTCCGCTAGAGGCAGCTAACCTCATTGGCCCGACACGACCCATGTTTAAGTCATTTCAAATTTGACACAAGTGTCAAGGCTATCCACTATCGTTCTCTTTCTTTAAATCCAGCAACATCATCATTCCAACCACTTCATTCTGGATCACACTCCACGTATAATAGTTATTAAAGTGGTTTTCGTTTTAGACAAAGATTATGTCCCTAACCGATCCCGTACTCTTCAATAACTACGTAATTATTACACTGATTGGTCATTTAATAAACTTACAAAATAGTTTATACTTCCAAACCAAAATATCATTGTCATTTCAAAACCATATCAATACGATATCACTTCCATTTCAAAACTGAATACGATATCATTTCCATTTTAAATATATTCATCTCAAATATATCCATTTACAAAATCTTAGTACTTCGAACTTATAACACTTCTATATCAAACACTTTGGAAATCATAATATTTTGGAAATCATAATTTAGAAATCATAATGCTTTGGAATCATAACACTTCCTACTTAACTGTTTAAATATAAATAATAGTATGTATTATAAAATAGTTTAAAATTTAAAATAGTTTATATAAAAATAGTTATAATTTAAAATAGTTTGTATTAAAAATAATTTATATAAAATAGTTCATATGAAATAATTTATAAAGTAACATATATAAATAGTTTTAAATATAATTTAAAAATACTTTATATAATAAGATAGCTTCCTCAAATTTCACAAATCAATTCCAAATCAACACCAATCCAAAAATTTCAAATTTAATCAAATCAAAAATTTCAATTCAATTCGATTTTCAATAAACCATTATATCGATTTTAAATATAGATTTGAACCACAAATAGACCATTTAAATTTCGATATATTCCAAAGCTTAAAATATTTCACAATCTCAGAACTAAATTTGATAGTTTCATATATATCTTAATATAACTTTATTATTATTTAGTTTTGAAATATTCACTTAATAAATTCGATATTATTTAAATCAGCCCCAAATTACAAATAAACTAAATATTTCCTTCAACTTGAAATATTCATTTAAATCACCTTAATCAAAATCAAGTTATAAAATTTTATCCCTTAATAATCTCAAATTCAATAAGTTCCAAATCGATTTTTATTTAAATATATTTCTTAATTAAATACAATTTCAAATCAATTTCAAATCTATCTTCTCAACCTTAATTTATTAAATCATTATAACTCTATATTAAAATATAATTTAAATAAATACTTAACCGTATTATATTTTAATAAATCAATAATAATATCAAACTGTATCATTAAACTTATTTTATATCAAACAAATTTATATATAGCTTAAAATCAATAATTTAACTATATATAAAATAACATTTATATAATATATGAAATCAATATTTATATAAAACCATATAGTTCTTTCCAAAACCATAGAAATCATTTCAAATTATTTATATATAGACCAACGGTGTTTGTATATAATTTTCTATCCTATAGTCAAGTGATATAGATATTTATTCATTTCAATCCGCAATTTAAATATATACAGGTATATATATATATCATTTCAACCCGTAATCCCAAATTCGATTCAATAAAAATCACTTGGGTTTATCATTTCAACCCATAACGATTTTCTCCTATTCTACAGATCGTTCGGGTATGTATCATTTCAACCCATAGTGATTCTATACTAACAGGGAACTTACAGAGTGATAACATATATAATGATATAACAGGCATGTATCATCAATATAAATAACAAATAACGGTGTCAGATGTCGCAGGGGAACAAATACAGGTAATAGCATATATATAACAATGTAAATAACCAACATCAGCATATTTCAATTATCGTTTTAATTGAAATCAAATTTAATATATATAAGAACGTAAATCATGAGTGACTGCTCACCTTTCGAGGTTAAAGAGAAGATAGACAACACAACAAACTACGATTTGAACTGCGAAATTGACCAATCCAAATGATGATTTCCAAAGCAGGGAAAGATTGACACGAATTTAACAAGCAAAGCTGATAACAGAGATCGATGATCAAAACGAATTAGTTTTGATATAAACAAGATATATGCATTATTATTATGTTATTATATATATTTCAATATTTTAATTTAAGACAAATACACGAAAACACTAAAAAATTCAAAATTAATCTTTAATACATAAGTAAGCTTATATACGTAAGCTACAAAGTCACAATATAAGTTACAATTTAAAATCAAATAACTTTGCTTTATTCCAATACATAGAAATTATCACTTTATATATACAGATACTAGTGAACTAACTATAATTGCATACAGGTTAAAAACATGGCTTATATTACTTATGTACCTAACAACGCATAATACTATATATATGTCAGATTGAGAAAATAAAACCTGCATACTTTATAAACATTTTATACAATGTATATACACATATAAACAGCCTATCTGTAAACAAACTCACATACTTATGAATAACTTTTATATATACAATATTGTACAATTTATAAATCTATACTATCGTATATATACAAAGTTATTTCAACAATTCAAATATAGGACAGCTTGCATAATTAAAGTAAATAACATATATAACTAACAGTGACTATTATACCAAAGTAAAATTAACTAAAACATACTACAAAACTATATATATACATACATTTTAAAATAATAACAACCGAATTATATATATACACTTCAAATATATATATATATCATCAAATAGCAGATCTAAGTTTATATACATCTCTAATATATATACTTCTTTTATAAAATAACAGCCATAACATATGTATCAAAACAAACTTATATAATAACTATAATATAAGATATATATATGAACGAACGTATATAAACTATTGTTTATATATTCATATATATGAAATTCACCTTACTGTATGTACCAAAACAAAGCCACAGCTATTCACGTCAACCGATATACATTATAATATTATTTATATAACAATTAACTTATATATAAGTAACATATAAAACATATTCTTTCAAAACAAACAAGATAGAAGATTTTTCTCACCTATATCCATACCAACTTATATAGCAATACTTTTATAGAACACGCATGATGTATTCATCCTTATATGCTAGCTGGCAAGCAACAGAGAATGTGAACAAACTTCCTTGATGTGCAGCCGAACAAGGAACGTGAACTATATATATATATATATATATATATATATATATATATATATATAATTTTCTTGTGAGGAGATGGCTACGACCAATTTGAAAGGGAAATGTTCGGCATGCGAGGAGGAAGATAAGGCACAGGAGTAAGCGGGTCGGTTGTAGGCGACATGGAGGAGTTCGAGTCGAGGAGATCTGGCAAAGTGAGGTGCAACGTGTGCTTGGTTACCGAGGTTGACTGGCTAGGCACGGGAAGATGTAGGGTGTCGGTCGTGGGGGCTGGTGTGTGAGGCGGGTGGCTAGGCCAAGGTGAATCCGGAAGGCGAGCATTGGAAATAAAAAGGGAATGAGGGTTGTTGGTCTGCTCTCAGTTGGTGGCAGCGCAACCAAGTTCGGCTTGTGGTGTTGCTGACGTTAGTGGGCAGTGAGCGAGCCGATGTTTGAAGCAATGTAGGCGGAAAATTTTAAGAGGAGCAGGTGGAGATCTCGGGTGGCGGTGGCAAAGGATCTGAAGATGGTTCGAAAAATTGGAAGGAAAAGATGATGCGTATGGGAGAATATGAAATGGCAAACAACAATATATTTTTATATATAAAGCAAACAAAAATGGTCAGAGAAGAGTGAGAATGGATGGTTTCAAAAAAATGTGAATAGACTTTGTAAAAAAACATGTTATGTTAATCGGTAAGAGTTGAAAATGCTAAAAGTTATCTTGGAAATAGTAAATGTTTATGACCATTCATTTCAACTAAGGGAAACGAATGGACAGAAAACAAAAGGTTAAACGGTACTGGAATCGTTTTCCCGATTTTTTCGACGCATACCGGACTTCAAAACACAGAATTGAATATACTGCAGAGATCATCATGATGAGACGATCAAAACGGTATACAGAGATCAGTGATTCGATTGAATTATAAAAATTCGAATTTTCTACTAGCGGAAAATGCAGCAAAAACGCAGAAAAATAAGATCGACGGAGCTAAAGAAGTATGAATTTGGAAAAATGAAAAATGACGTCTCAGTCAGAAGATGATTTAGAATTTTCTATATAAAAACATTTCGGTTTCGAAAATATTTATTACCATTGATTTTTAACTAATTGGAATTAAAATAGAATTACACACAAAAATAATCTTCCATATTTTCTGATGTAAATTTACCAGTTTCTATGTTAAAATAGACGCATTCCAAATATTAAATTTTTATTTCAAATTTTATTTTTAAAATTTCACGAAAATTCAATTAATCACATTATTAAAACAGTTAAAATTTACGGGTCGTTACACTCTCCCCCACTCAAAACTTTTCGTCCCCGAAAAGGAAGGAGGTAGGAGAATAGAAACAACCAGAAGAAAATAGACTTGAATTACAACATAAAAAAATTAATTTAAGCCACATAAATTTCAATTTAAATTAATTTATATTCAACAATTGACTTTTTCAAGATAATTCATTAAGTTGATTTTATTTCAATTTATTAATATCCGATACAAAAGATTTCTTTCAAACAAAATTTTATTTAGTTTGTCTCATTTTCTATTCAATCAACTTATTATTCTATTTATCTCTATTAATATTTTTATAATTAAAAGTCAAGTGTATAACATTTATTACAACCACTCAATTTTTATTTATAAAATTATTAATCATCATTCTACATTATAAATTATTCACTTACATTTCAATTTCTGAATGATTTAGGTAAGTTATATTGGAATGTAATTGGGTATTATACAAGTAAAATTTTCTTAAATTCAATTACTCAAGTTTAAATATTTATTTCAAAATTTTGATTTCATTTAAAATTTGGAATCACCCTTAAACATAGAATTTAAGAATTAAATTTTTGAATAACTTCAAACCATATAGAGATAAAATAAATATATATATACATAATATATCAAGTCAAATTTAAAATCTTCAATATATATTATAAATCAAGTCATGTTTAAAAATTCAAATCAATTTATTTTTCCAAACAAAAGTGTAGCAGGGCTACATAATAGTCTCTCCACTTCAAAACTCGAAAAATGAATGTCGATGATGCGGCCGCCATCACCGAAATTATTTTCCAGCGACAAAAGAGGAGAGCACTGGTTTAATCATTTAAAATTCTTTGGAAATGATTTCTATTCGAAATTACTTTATATAATATGCATTTTAAAATTTAAACCCAAAGTTTGAAAATACCGAAAATTAAATTCCTAAATTCTTTATTTAAATTCATTTCAAACTCTAAATCAATTTATAAACCATATTTTATAACTTGCCTCTACCTATATGTTGGAAAAAATCAGTAGTTTATAAAACAATAAATGAAAATCAAATATTATCATTTTAACAACCAATTCAGTTAAAAATTCAATTTCAGAAAATTATACTTGTATATATATAATATAATCATACAGAAATTTATTTCATTAACCAAATTTGAAAACAATTTTGTGTCAGTTTTCTCTGTTCAAGTGTTTTGGAAATCTTATCGATAGCGTTGATCAGACGAATCAATCGGAAACTCAAATCAACATCAACAACTCAAACAACACAATATATAACAAAACATTTTTAAATATTAATTTACAAATATCTTTCCTCGTTCGATGATACAGGAATGGAATTTCAAAGCAAGGATAGAGATTCAAATTTGATGGACTCAAATCAAAGAGAATTCTGATTCGAAGATAAGTTTGGAACAAAGATATGGTGATTAAATAACAGAATATGGAGATGGCTAAGCTTGTATAAATTGCGAGCAACCTTAACCAGGTCAACCGTGAATTCAAGAATGAAATAGATGCAGAATTCCGAGACAAATCGACATTCGACCGCAAAATATAGAATTCTGGTATAGCAAGAGATAGATAGCATCGTAAACTGAGGATACAGAAATCTCTAGTAAATCAATGCCTATTATAAAGGAGTTTCACCCCTTTACAAATCATTCGATGATTGGCGAAACCGCCGAGTTATCATAGAGATCATTCGAAGTGGAGTTATTAGATACTCCAAAATCAAGAAGCATGAACAGGGAGAGATAAGGATGGATTTTAGAACCGAAGGGAACGTCCCAAAATTCAAAGGGAACCCGAGTCAAAGAAGAAGGAATTCAAGCTTGAAAGAAAATAATTCCGTAATTAAATTTACCCTATATGTTGAGTTTTGCCTAAACCAAAGCTTTGATACCACATGTAACGACCTGATATTTTCAACCATTCGCATCCAAGCATGCCAGAATTGAATTTCTCAAAATACCAGACTGTAAGTTTATATTTGGCAAAACTTAGCATATATAGTAAATAAATAATTACAGAATCACAGACACAGAGTAATATAACACTATGCAACGGAAATAAAATGAATAGTAGTTCATGAAGCTACTATATGTATATAACGGAGTTAAACAAGATACACAGAAGTCTCGAATACAATAGTCAAATACAATATCAGAATACATCACTAGAATCAACTGAATATCTGAAATCTGGATAGATAGCTGGATCTCCAAATGAAGCTCCAACTCCGAAGGTGAGTCTCAAAAGCCGAATCACTCAGTCTGACCCGAGCGTGAAGCAAAACACAAAACACTCGAGTCAGGATTAACATTCTTATATCAATAAATCCAACTCAAGTGAAATAACAACTGAAATACAAGTAACTCAAAAGATGTTTGGGATAACCATCTTCTAAGGATCCGTTAACTATATATATGTACGCTAAGTAGATAATGCCTATCAGTAATATAAAGTATCAATATAGCGTTAAGGCGTTACCATTATCCGACTGGCTAGGCGTCTGAAGATGTACGGTGTCGGTCGCAGTGGCTGGTGTGTGAGGCGGGTGACTAGGCCGAGGTGAATCGGGAAGGCGAGCATTGGAAATAAAAAGGGAATGAGGGTTGGTGGTCGGCTCTCAGTTGGTGGCAGCGCAGCCAAGCTCGTCTTATGGTGGTTGCTGACATTAGTGGGCAGTGAGCGAGCCGATGTTTGAAGCAATGTAGGCGGAAAATTTTAAGAGGAGCAGGTAGAGATCTCGGGTGGCGGTGGCAAAGGATCTGAAGGTGGTTCAAAAAATTGGAAGGAAAAGATGATGCGTATGGGAGAATATGAAATGGCAAACAACAATATATTTTTATATATAAAGCAAACAAAAATGGTCAGAGATGAGTGAGAATGGATGGTTTCAAAAAAATGTGAATAGACTTTGTAAAAAACATGTTATGTTAAACGGTAAGAGATGAAAAGCCAAAAGTTATCTTGGAAGTAGTAAATGTTTATGACCATTCATTTCAACTAAGGGAAACGAATGGACAAAAAGCAAAAGGTTAAACGGTATCGGAATCGTTTTCCCGATTTTTCCGACGCGTACCGGATATCAAAACACAGAATTGAATATACCGCAGAGATCAGCATGACGAGACAATCAAAACGGTGTACAGATACCAGCGATTCGATTGAATTATAAAAATTCGAATTTTCTACTAGTGGAAAATGCAGCAAAAACGCAGAAAAAATAAGATCGACGAAGCTAAAGAAGTCCGAATTTGAAAAAACGAAAAATGACATCTCAGTCAGAAGATGATTTAGAATTTTCCATGTCAAAATATTCCGGTTTTGAAAATATTTTATTACCATTGATTTTTAACTGATTGGAATTAAAATAGAATTACACACAAAAATAATCTTCCATATTTTCTGATGTAAATTTTCCAGTTGCTATGTTAAAATAGACGCATTCCAAATATTAAATTTTTATTTCAAAATTTTATTTTTAAAATTTCACAAAAATTCAATTAATCGCATTATTAAAACAGTTAAAATTTATGGGTCCTTACACTCTCTCCCACTCAAAACTTTTCGTCCCCGAAAAGGAAGGAGGCAGGAGAATTGAAACAACCAGAAGAAAATAGACTTGAATTACAAAATAAAACAATTAATTTAAGCCATAAAATTTCAATTTAAATTAGTTTATATTCAACAATTGACTTTAAATTCAAGATAATTCATTAAGTTGATTTTATTTCAATTTATTAATATTTGATACAAAAAATTTCTTTCAAACAAAATTTTATTTAATTTGTCTCATTTACTATTCAATCAACTTATTATTCTATTTATCTCTAATAACATTTTTATAATTAAAAATCAAGTGTATAACACTTATTACAACCACTCAATTTTTATTTATAAAATTATTAATCATCATTCTACATTATAAATTATTCAATTACATTTCAATTTCCGAATGATTTAGGTAAGTTATATTGGAATGTAATTGGGTATTATAAAAGTAAAATTTTCTTAAATTCAATTACTTAAGTTTAAATATTTATTTCAAAATTTTGATTTCATTTAAAATTTGGAATCACCCTTAGACATAGAATTTAAGAACTAAATTTCCGATTAACTTCAAACCGTATAGAGATAATATATATATATATATATATATATATAATATCAAGTCAAATTTAAAATCTTCAATATATATTATAAATCAAGTCATGTTTAAAAATTCAAATCAATATGTTATCACGAGATCGTCGCCTCTCGACTCCTAAAAACAAAACTCAATAAAGAGCTCTCCAAGGATGAAGCGCTAAAGAACGAGAAAATTGACTCTCGCCTCAAAGCGGCTACTGAGGCTGGTAGGGAGGAGATTAAGTGCATATTTGATCCGCTCATAGCTGAGTACAATGCTCGAGTTCTCATGCATCGCGACCTAACATTTCTTGGCGAGGGTTACCTCGAATCTTTGGCCGAAGCATGGAAAACTTTATTAAAAATAAAAAAGATTGAGTCGGAAACCGAAGAGGTTGGTGAAGAAGCTTTAGTAAAGGAATTTCTCCGGGGGAATGAGCCTTCAAAGTTGTCTAAAGCGAAGGCTCTCTATAGCAGAGACTGCTCCTTGTCAAGAGGAAAGAATGACACTGCCGGTCTATCCGGAACCGAGTCTCTAGTTCCTTCCCTTATTCAATTGACTAGTCGCCCATCACTTGACCCCTTTGAGCAGCATATTGGCTACGACCCAGAAGATCCTGGCCTTGATATTCATGTTCTATCTCCTATTCCTGAGGGTTTAACTCCCCGAACAGTTGAGAGTCACGTGGATACCCGTACATAATTTTTCTTCCTTGAGTTTAAAGGGCCATCGTTTTTGGCGAGTAGTAAATCTATTATAACACATGTCTCTTATGATTTCATATAGGCCATTCTGATCTCGAGCCAACTCTAAGGAGCGATGCCACTATGGGGAAGGAGGAGAAAACGGGAGAAATAATTCAAACAGGAAGGCTTCTGGACCTGATGCTCAAGTAATCGAGGCGCTTAACTAAGACAAATCTGAAAATCCATCTCCCGTCGAAGAACATAATGAAGTTGAAATTACAGGAACCTCCGAACATACTTCGAAATTGAGCATGGAGAAGCAACTTATGGAAGAGAAGAAGAAAGCCGAAATCAAGGTCGATCCCAAAGTAGTTGAACTAGATGATCCCTTGAACAGGCCTTTGAAGGTCATTCTCTCTGGTGGGACCAGGCCACTGGAAGTTCCTCTTCCTTCCTCATACACCACTTCCCTTGCAAGCAAGGCGTCCAAGAGAAAACATGTGGGGGATGAGTCGTTTGAGAAACCGAGGAAGGAGAAGAAGTCAAAGAAGTAGCTATCAGGCTCGTTCGACGAGAGTTAGCCTGGATTATGTAATTATTTATATTTATTTTCAGCCAATGTAAACCTCCGAGTTTAGGAGGAATTGTAGCGGAATTTTTTTGGGATTTGTGAATAAAACTTAGTTTCTTTGTTTTTTCGATGACTTTCGTTTTTCAGCTTATTGTCTAACTTGTTGCCGTAACTTGAAATTCAGTGACTTACACAAGCTCCAGTTCACCTCCATGTGACTCGGAATTTTTTTGAGTATCATAGATCCTCTATTCCACACTTCGGGCACTTAGAATACTTTTAGTCCACACTCTGGAGACTTAAAGATTTTCGAGTCATTTATACTCTAATCCGCATTTTGGGACTCAGAGTGCTCTAGTCCGCACTCTGGGGACTTGGAGATTTTTGAGTCGTTTATGCTCTAGTCCGCACTCTTGGGACTCAGAGTACTCTAGTCCGCACTCTGGGGACTTGGAGATTTTAAGTCGTTGATACTCTAGTCCGCATCTGGGGACTCGGAGATTTTAAGTTGTTTATACTCTAGTCTGCACTCTGGGGGCTCAGAGTACTCCAATCCGCGCTCCGGGGTTTTGGAGATTTTAAGTCGTTTATACTCTAGTCCACACTCTGGAGACTCAGAGTACTCCAGTCTGCACTCCGGGGATTTGGAGATTTTTGAGTCATTTATACTGTAGTCCACACTTGGGGACTCAGTATACTCCGGTCCGCACTCTGGGGACTCAGAGATTTTTGAGTCGTTTATACTCTAGTCCGCACTCTGGGGACTCGGAGATTTTTTAGTCATTTATACTCTAGTCCGCACTCTGGGGACTCAGAGTACTCTGGTCTGCACTCTGAGGACTCAGAGATTTTAAGTCGTTTATGTGTGCGTTCATACGCCAGACACAAAAATGTAACTTTAATTTTTGCCATGGAATTACAATACACGGAAACATCAATAGTTCATGGAAAAGATGGCTTTAAGCCTTTATTAATGAAACGAACTGAATTGTCTTATTACATGCCAAAAACTAAGAATCAATGAAATAAAAATGCACTAGAAATAATTGCAACTAAAATGCGAAAGAAATATACTAGGTATAATAACATCACATATGCTCGCTATTCCATGCTCTGGGGAGTGTCGTGCCATCAACGGTCGGTAGTTTGAAAGTTCCCTCTCCAAGCCTCCGTTAATGATGTAAAGACCTTCCCATGTGGGATTCATATGCAATGGTATCGGAAAAACTCACTTCAAAACAAGATCGCCCACATCAAAGATTCACAGTCGGACTTTTTCATTATAATATCGAGCGACTCGGTGCCTATATGCAGCCGCCCTTAAATTAGCTTCTTCACGTTTTTCATCAACAAAGTCCAGTGATTCTAGCAAGCGATCTCGATTTGTCTGATGGTCATAATGAGTTACTCGATGTGAAGGAACTTCAAGTTCCACGGGTATAACGGCTTCTGTGCCATATGCCAATGTGAATGGAGTGTGCCCTTCGTGGACTTGTGGGTGGTTCTGTAAGCCCAAAGTGCTGTTAGAAGCTCATCCACCCACTTGCCTCTAGCCTTTTCCAAACATTTTTTCAATATGGACTTGATTATTTTGTTCATGGCTTCTACTTATCCATTGGCTTTTGGATGAGAAACTGCTGCAAACCTTTTCTCAATGCCATACTTTTGACAAAATTCTTTGAACTCCCTACTTTCGAACTGAGTTCCATTGTCCATAATGATAGTTCGCAGGAGGCGAAAACGATATATGATGTTTCGCACAACGAAATTAATGACCTTCTTGGTAGTGATTGTAGCTAAGGGCTTTGCTTCCATCCACTTGGTAAAGTAATCAACCGCACAATTGCGTATTTTGCACCACCTTTGGATATAGGCAAGGAACCGATTATATTGATTCCTCATATTGTAAATGGCCAAGGACTATATATGGCAAGGGACTAATCATTTGTGTGAGTTCCGTTGGCGGAGATCTCAGGATTTTCGTGTACTTTTGACACTTTTACATTTTCTTACGTGGTCTACAGCATCCCGATTTACAATTGGCCAATAGTATCCATAGCGGAGGATCTTTTTTGCTAGTGTCTGCCCCCACAGTACGGTCACTACATTCTCCTTCATGAACATTCTTTAGGACTCGTTTTATCTCACCATGGGCAATGCACCGGAGTAAGGGGACCGAGAATCCCTTTCGATACATTATTCCATCCTGCATTACATATCGCAAGCTTTGCAGATGACTTGTCATCTATCGCTCTTTCTTTCGAGCAAGACCCCATGTAGCAGGTATAGCTTGAATGGTGTTATCCATGACTCCTTCTCGATTACTATTTCTAACACGAAATCTATCTCCATCTCATTTATACTCGGATCATGTAAGGTTTCGACGGGAACTAATCCCATTTGCTGTGTATCACCAGTACTTGCAAATTTCGCTAATGAATCGGCTTCTCTGTTTTGTTCACACGGGACATGAGAAATATCGTAATATTCGAGATCTGCTAATAGCTCTTGAACCCAAGCAAGGTATAGGGCAAGTCTCTGCTCCTTTGCTTGATAGTCCCCTTGCACCTGGTACACCACCAATTATGAGTCACAAAAGATTTCAACCGATTTTACTCCAAGTTCTCTGATAAGTTTCAAGCCAGCAATCAATGCTTCATACTCGGCTTCGTTATTTGTAGCTGGAAAATTGATCTTCACAGCGTAACAAATTGATTGGTTTTCAGGAGTCACAAGAATTATACCAGCCCCAGAACAATGGTCGTTGGATGCCCCATCGGTGTACAGTTTCCATCCAATGGGGGATATGACATCATGACTGTTTGGTTCGTCTGGTATGGTGAATTCTGCACTTAAGTCAGCTAGTGCTTACCCATGTATGGCCCTTCGTGGCAGGTAGGTGATGTCGAACTGACTCAACTCGATATTCCATTTTAGCATCCTCCCAGTGGTTTCTGGTCATTGGAGTACCTGTCGCCAGGGTTGATCGGTGTAAACAGTGATCGAGTATGCCTGAAAGTATGGATAAAGCTTGCATGATGCAATCACCAAGCAGTAGACTAGCTTCTCAATTTTAGGATAATTTGTTTCTGCCCCCGTCAGACGTTTACTGACATAGTACATCAACTTTTGAACTCATTCCTCCTCATGAACCAAAGCCATACTAACGTCATGTTGAGATACGGCCAAGTATACATACAACATTTCATGGTCTACAGGCTTCGACAGCACCGGGGGACTTTCCAAATGCCTTACAATAGCTTGGAATGCATCCTCACAGTTGGGCATCCATTCAAAATTTCTCTTTCCTTTCTTTATTACATCGAAGAAGGGAATACACTTATCTATGGCTCTGGATATGAATCGACTCAGCGTGGCCACTTTTCCGTTCAGGCTTTGTACTTGCTTTATAGTTCTAGGTACTTATATGTCTCAAATAGCCTGCATCTTTTCTGGGTTAGCTTCAATTTCCCGTGCTTTAACAATGAAACCCAAAAACTTCCTTAACGCAACGCCAAAGGAACACTTCAGAGGATTGATTTTCATTCTATAATATCTAAGTATATCAAACATTTCCACCAAGTCTCGAATGTGGTTGTTTGATTAACATGACTTCACTAGCATGTCATCCACATAGAATTCCATTGTTCTATCAGTCTGGTCTTTAGACATCCGATTCATCGGACGCTAATAAGTTGCTTCCACACTTTTCAATCCGAAAGGCATCACTACATAGCAATACAGCCCAACGTCTGTGACAAAACTAGTGTGTTCTTGGTTTGGAACGTGCATCGGGATTTGATTATATCCCGAGTATGCATCCATAAATGACAATCACTCGTGTCCTACCGTTGAATCGACCAGCTGGTTAATTAGGGGTAAAGGGAAACTATCCTTAGGGCATGCTTTATTCAGATTAGAGTAAGCTATGTAGGCTCTCCATTTCCCATTTTCTTTTCTCACTAGTACGGGGTTAAACACCCATTCACGGTAGAGGGCATCGCAGATGAATCCATTGGGTTTGAGTTTGTCCTCCTCCTCTCTGAGAGCAGTGGACCTCTCAGGGTCCATGCCTCTCCTTTTTTGTTTTACTGGTACGTACATTGGGTCTATATTCAACACATGACTTGCAGTGGTGGGTGAAATCCCGCACATATCAGAATATGTCCGAGTGAAAACATTCAGATTCGCTCAAAAGAAATCAGCGAGATCTTCTGTCATCGAGGTGTTGAGTTGTGAAACAATCTTAAGTACTCGCGATGGGTCATCTCGGTTGACTGGAATGTCAATTGTCAGTTCAGCCGGTGCTTCTTTTGCTTCCCTGGGTCCCTCATCATCATCTCTTGGATCTATGTCTCTATAGATCCGATCATGTTGCCCGAGACAAGGCTCGAGCACTACTTGTCAATTTTCAGTGACTCAGGTGCGGACAGAGCTGTCCACAACCTTTCCTTTCTCTCTTCGTTAGGCCTCTCTCGGCTTAGCCACATAACATGCACGACAACTCGCCTGATCGCCATGCACAACACCAACTCCTTTGTCTGTCGAAAATTTCAAGGTTAAACACCAAGGGGCCAAAGCTTCCCTAAACTCTGCCAAGGCCAGTCGACCCAGAAACACATTGTACGGAGAATCGACATCCAAAACGATGAAAAGTAGGATTCACACTCTCCTACATTCACCTTGTCCAAGTTCAACTGGCAATTCAACAAAATCCACTGCATCAGTAGCTGCACCATTAATGCCATTGATACATGCTTTAGATGGTTTTAAATCCTTTGTATCCATCTTCATTTGGTCATATGCTTTCTTAAAGATGATGTTAACAGAACTTCCACAATCAATCAATATTCTTTTCATGAATGCTAACCCGATCGTCGTGGAGATGACCATCCAGTCAATGGTAGGAGCCTCCACCTGATCAGCATCTCTGCTCCTGAACATTATATTGTCCATCATCGTTCATTGCTGTTTAGCCGGGGACCCATCTTCCATATTTGAACAACATTCAAAATCTACGTTCTTTAAGGAACTGGCATACTGTTCCATCTCCTGTCAATTCTTGTCTATCGGATGAGGCCCACCGACTATCGTGTTTATGATTAGTCTTCCCACAGTCCGAGTAGGTTCATCAGGATGGCGTGAAGCTTGCCCGCGACCGAGGTCTGATGCTCCTTGTACGCCCTCCTGTGGATTCTTGACAAACTCCTGCAACTTCTTCTGTCGAATCAGCTTTTCTATAGCATCGTGGAGGTGCCTACACTCCTCGGTATTGTGCCTGTAAGTCTCATGGAAGCGGCAATACTTCCCAGTCCACTTTTGTCCTCAGTGGACTCTTTTGGGCGTGGCTTTCGATATTGAAAAGTATTATAAGTCGATAGGTAAATATTTTCCAAAGATGCATCTAGAGGAGTGTATTCGTTTTAAGTCGGAATCCTTGATTTCCATTTTCCTGCTTCCCTTTTCTTTCCGGGATTTCCTCCTCTGGACCCTTTAGATTGCTCTGGCTTGTTATGGACATTGACCTGGACCTTCCCTGAGTTATCACCGGATTGTTTTACAGCAATGTTTCTCTTCACAGTCTCCTTGCCAGCCCTTGTTGCATTGTCTTTCCTCGTCCACCTGGCTTCCTCTCTTCTTATGAATTGATGTGCCTTTGAATAAAAATGTTCTAGTGTAATCGAAGGCTTTCCTGCCAGCCAATCGCCAAACTCTGAATCCGGATCTACCCCTCGCATGACATCCATCAGAATGGCATGGTCATTTGGGTTGCTAACTTCGATAGCTACAACATGAAATCTCTATAAGTACTCCTTTAACGACTCCCTTGGACCCTAAATCACACTAGACAAGGACATCATGTCCTTGGGACGAGTGGTATGAATCCTGAACCGTTCCATAAATTTCGTCGCTAATTCATCAAAGTTGGAGATAGACCGTGGTGGAAGTTGGGTGAACTACATGGTAGCGATTCCAGATAAAGTTATTGGGAAACATCTACACTTAGTCGCATCATTTGCACTAGCTGAATCCATCATCCATTCATATCTCATCACATGCTGTCGGGGATCAGTCTTCCCTTTGTAGGCCAGAATAGTTGGCATGTTAAACTTCCTGGGGGTACTCGAATAGTATATGTGAATGGAGTATGACTCATGGATATCCCCAATAATCATTAGTCAAGTCTTGATTTTCTCTCATCAGCTGTCTGACCATAGCCGATAGGTCTGGGGTTTGTATGGAAGATGGCAGGTTGGAATCTGTCCTACGAGACTGTTCTGGTTGGTGTCTCTTCTGTTGGCGATCTAACAAACGCGTATCCTGGAGACCAGCTTCATTAGGACCTTGGTGAGCCGGCCGTCCAGCTTCCACTCATGCTCCAGATCCTAAGTTTCCTGTTCCAGCTTGGGTATGATTTCCTTAATGTAAGTGATGGGCCATTGCTCTAGGTAGGGAACCTGGACCATCCCTGGTTGATCGATCAGCAACACCTACTTATGTTGTCTCAGTTCTACAACATCTATGCCTGGGAGGTTCATTGGACGAAGCAGAGCTGTCAGATGAAGAGTAAGAAGTGGGGCTTCCTCCAGCATTCTGATGCTGTTGTTGAGTAAGCTGAGTCATGAGGTTGGCGTTAGCTTGAATCTGTTCGTTAAGTTGTCTCCTGCTTTCCATGAGTTCTCTCATCAGCTCGTTGAACTCTGTTCCAGTGACAACTTCCATTTGGTTTTGGGCAGTGATAGTCCCTACGCCTGGATTAACTTGTTGATTGTTGGGTCCTACATGTTGGACACTAGCAATCTCGTTGACACCCACGTTGTGTGAGGCTCACCTCGTACGAGGTCTTCCAGTTGTAGAGTTATTGGTAGGAACTCTGAGTAGAATCAATGGACTTCAAGTGAATGACTTGCATCTCCTTCGGGGGATTTCTTTAATCCAGTAGCTACAAAGTAGATCCTAATAACCTGAGAATGTGCTCTCAGTGAAAGCACCTAGCACCAAAATTGGTCACTAACACCCAAAGAAAGATTTGCGTAGAGAGATTAATGAAGATAGAAAATTAAAATAGAGGAATATATGCGTAATTAATTGCAAAAAATAGAACACCAGATTTATAGCGGTTCTACGTCCACTTTGAGTTTAATCTTTATTGCTTTTTCAGATAATTGAATACAGATACAATCCATACGTCAACAACTTGAATACAAGTTCTAACTAAAAAGGAATGTGTCTTGAAAATGGAAGAGTCTCCTCAGTGTTCTCGAAAAATTGTCCCTCTTCACTACACCCCTGCCCCTCTATTTATAGGCGAAGATATGCTAGACTTCCTTCACGGGCCCGGGGACAAGGTATCTCGGCCCATAGTAGGTGACTTCTATGCACCGAGCGAGGCATGCCGAACGAGACAGGCCGATCAAGAAATGTTGGTCGAGAAATGCCGACCCACCATGTCTGGTCGATTATCAAGTGACTCAAAGTAAACCATCAGGAGACCCGAAGCAAATAGCGGGTTGACTCGAAGCGAAGTCATGTCGATCGCCTCGCTTTGTTGTAGGCCTGATAACCTACCAACTTCTCTAGAATGCACCGAGCAATGTATGCCGAAACTTCCACACCGAGCGACATGTGCCGACCATCTAAGCCGAGCGACATGTGTCCGTGCTTCCTCGACCGAACCACCCATGTCGAGCCGTCCTTCCATGAGCATCAGACCGAACCGTATCACCTTTAACTTCACTGGTCAAACAGTGATTACAAAATGACATTGCCAAATGAAGTTAGCCGAGCGGTATTGGCCGAGCGATGCTCCCAAACGATGTTGTCGAACGACATTGGCCGAAATACATTGCCGAATGTGGATGCCGAGCGGCGTTTGCTGAAACATGTAGACCGAAGGGCATATAGTGCACTATCCAGACCGAGCGACGAATCCTACATCGAACGTTAATTGACCAAACGATGAACTTCCACCTTAAGTCGAGCCATACATATGAAATTCATAACAACATCCTTCTTTGGCCGAATGACATACAACCCTTTCACTCTGGTTGAGCCATGCATCTGGGAAACAACCGGATTTATTACAGTCATGACAGATGATTTCCTGCTCTTCTGGGTTGTCTAGAACTTTGACTATTCTACTTTTCAGTTGTTGATTTAGAGCTGGATTTCCATACTTGTGATTCCACCTTTTGAACCTCTTTATTAACGGTGCCAATTCAACTGCTCCATCATCATCGTCATCATTACTTTCCGTTGTTCCTTTGAGAGCTATTGATTTCTTTCGTGTATCACCTCCTTCACGCTCTTCCTTGAATTTTATTTTTAGCTCATAAGTGGTGAGATTTCCAATAAGTTCTTCGACTTTAATCTATTTCAAATCCTTCGATTCTTGAATAAAAGTGACTTTGGCTTCAAAATTTCATGGAAGGACTCTGAGAATTTTTTGAACTATTTCCAACTTTGTGTACGATTTTACGAGAGCTTTTGATTTGTATACGAGATTGGAAAGTTGTCCATACATCTCTTTGACATTTTCATCCTTAGCACTATGAAGTTCTTGTATTCGCTATTAAGCATGGCAAAGCGAGACTCTTTGACTTGAGATGTTCTTTCATGAGTCACTTCAAGTGTGTGCCAGATTTCCCTAATAATTTTATGCCCAAATTATAATAAGCAATAATATAGAGCCGGCCCACCAAAAACTTTTCCCCTCTTTTCTTTTTCTCCGAGTAAAAATGTTGGCTGTGCTTTTGTTTCTCTTCAATCAGCCAGGGTTCTGTTTCTCTTTGAAGCCTCCGCTTGGTCATTGATCGATTTTACTATTGATCTTCAATTTAGTTTTATGCTTCTTCGATTTTTATTCTTTTCTTAGTTTCGGCTGCTTCAAATATGTCGAGATTGAGTGCTATGAATTGGTATGTGATTTTCTATTTCGATTTCTATTTTGCTCGACCTAGATTCAAATTTTCGATTTTGAACTTAAACTGAAACTTGGCCCTGTGATTTTTATTGAAAAATATTCGAATTGAACTAGTCTAAAGAAATCACATGTATTCAAGTAAAATTGAACGGTCGAAATAAAATATCAGATGATTTTAAGAGAACGAAAATTTAGGGAACTAAACCCTATGAAAACCCATTAATATCATCGGAATCGATAAAAAAATTGAGTTTAAGCATATGAATGAGAGTAATAAATCAAAATTTCATACCTTTATTATTCGATTCGAACTCGATCGAGAAGCAGCCGCGAAGCTACAAAAGCAACAGAAGATTCGAGCATCATTTCCAACAAGCGTGGAGCATTCAATTCAATTGAATTCAAGGTGGCTACTTAGAATTTCCAGAAGCCCTAATTTCTCAAAGAGGAACGAAGTGAAGCAGACATTTCAAACCAAAGGAGAGTGGCCGGAGTTTACAACAGAGAAGATAAGACTTTTACAAATTTAATTGGGCCAATCCTTTTTCTGAGCTGATCTATTTTTTATTTGATTTACATTTATATATAGGGCTTAAAATTTTAAATTAGGGTTTATTGTTTTGTATTTGTTTTTAATTTGTATCTTTGTTTAAACTTATGTAAAATTCTAGTTGTGTGACTAGGGGACAAACTATGGTGGTGTAGTTCGAGAATTCGCAACTCAATGGCTAATTTATGGCAGAGTTTTAAGCGTAGAGTTTGGTTAGTCAATAGCGACTACCACGAATTTATGTGTGTAAGTGTCTGACTACTTAATTTCTAGTAGAAACCTTAGGGGAAGCACGTAGGCAGGGTTTTGCCGAAGCTGGGTAAATCTGTGTTGTTCTATTTCTGCTTTTATTGTTCTATTATTATCTACGCTGCAACTATTTTATATATTTTCGCATTTAATTTTTATAATTTTTAGTATCACCCTATTATCCCCCTTCTAGGATGAAATTGATCCTATAATATTTATGTTTTGATATAGTGTATTATGGATATGTTGGGTGATATGTTGTATTTCTAAAATTTGAATTTTTATGAATATGATATTATATTTTATCCCTTCCACTGTGAGATTCTGAAAGCACAGTTAGATAGCTTGGTATATTATTCATGATATTAATTTTACCAATCAATAACCAGCTTTGAAATGAGCCTAATGATCGATAGGCTTTTATTTGATTGAAAATTAGGCTCGTTCCAGAGTGGGTTGTTACAAATATTATTATATATTTTTTATTACTAATTGGAAGTTAAAAGAACGAACTTTGAAATAAAATGTAAGGCTAAAATACTAATTTAGGCTGGTTAAACTTATACTAAAATGACTTTGAAATTTATTTAGCCTTGATATTGGTTTATTATGGTGTAGTTCAATAACTAACTAGTGAATTTTTATAAAAGAGATTTGGGAAGTTAGTAAATTACAAAAGAGGTATTGTATTACTTAAAAGGTTTGACTAAGCTAATAAAACCTCGAATGTTGTTAATGTGATTTATTAACTTTAGACACTAAGAAATAGTTTGTGATACACATACACGTATACACATATACGTATACATAAATATGTATATACATGTATGTACATGTCTGTATATATACATATAGACACAAGCGTGCACGCACACAAACGCGCACACACATAGATGTGTGTGTGTATTATACATGAGCTATATAATATTTTGAGGCCTAATATATAGCTAAACTGAATTCTAATAGAAGAATTAAGTGATATTAAGCTATGATATTATTGATAGGCAAGTTTATTATTATTTTATAAAATAAGTTTGAGAGTTTTATAAAATAGTACAAAGAAGATATGATTGAGTAAATGAATAAATAGTATGATTATTAGATTAAGCACTTAAGTGAGATGAATTTTGCTGAATCGTTTAGTTGATTGTATGTGTGAATTGTTATTGATATTGAGATGATAGATTTGTTACTTTAGTTGTGTATTGCCTTCGTGTATGTAAATATGCACTTGATTGTTTCTATATGATTGGACTAATTAGTACAATACAAATACACGTGCCCATGCATGCACACAAATTTATGTGATTTATATATGCCTATATTTGTAAATATAGTTCTGGTATGTCTGACTTGGGGCTGCTGGGCTATGCATGGAATATTTTCTATATATTTATTGCACACGGTTTAAATCATTTAATATATAGTTTTCGTATGACTTAAGACTAGCGATTGGTGCATGGAATATGTTAGGCATATTTATCGATACAAAATATAAGCATATGTACAATTTAGTATACCCGACTTAGGGTTACTTATTAGTTGAAAAAAAGTATTATACATATGTATAAACATGTATAAATATGTGGTTTAAGTGATTTATATATATATAATTATTGTTATCTGAGTTTTTGGCCCAACAAAATTCAAAGGAGGTCAGAACATCTATGTCAAATCAGAACAACTCAAAAATCAACCAAAAGGGATAGAAGAATGACCAAGAAAAACTATAGAAAGAAAGTCAAAAATTTGCTAAGGTGATGGATCGCTAGCAATCCATATGGGTCGCTCATGGATCCTTCTATCCTCTCACACCATGATCTAATAAGTTTTCTAGGGATGTCTATTAAGTTTGATGATATTCCAAGCTAGCTAAATCGGGAAGTGAGAATTCATCTGATTCCAGCGATAGTTTAGTGAAATCAATGCACGACATCTAGTCATGAAATTACATGGAGAGCATCTACACAAAACAGGAAACATGATCCAAAAGAAACAAGCCAAAATTACTCTTACTCCATGGATCGCTAGCGATCCATGCCCTATGGATTGCTAGCAATCCATCATACTGGGTAAGCTCGTTTTGAGATTTCTTGAGCGCCTTCGTACCTTTAAATGTAAGTGTTTGATAAAGCGACTTTGGCCCAAGTGCTCTCAAGCCCATATAAATATGATCCTACCTTCAACATAAAGTGGATCTTTTGGACTGGCTGAGGAAACTCTGTAGAACCTATTCTTTACCCTTCTCCTCTTACATAGCACTTATCTAAAGGATTCATTGTGATTCTCTAATGAACTCTAACACTGGTGACTTGATCTAACTTACAAGATCTAATCAAATTATAACCGAATTCAACTCGTAATTGCGGTCAGTCAATAACAAAAGTTATAAAGTGGACGTAGGCTTCGTTAACAACCGAACCACTATAAAAATCTCTTGTTTTTACTTTATCTGTAAGTTATTATTCCTTGTTTCTATTTTATTTGCCTTGATAAACAGGGTTGGTGCTTTCACACTCAATCCAGGGTGTTGATACATTTTTTGGGTTAACATTTTGGTGCATTCACTGAGAATCCAACTCAGGCTTAGATCTAGCTATCTTGGATCAGATAGGTTTAGAAGTTATATCCCTAATCTCTGCTTAGAAGATTTCTATTGAGAACCAATGGCACTAGGGAGAAGGAGAGAAACTTTCAGGCGATCCATATGAGCTACCATTGCTAAAGAAGAAATGAACCATCAGCAAATTGAGGCCAACAATCCTAACAATTTCATTAAAGGGGCTAACTTCGATGATCAGGCTCCAGGATCCTCTATTTAGTGCGAAGTTGTCACTAGAGATGAATTGAATAAAATGATTGACGAATTTAATCAGAAAATTGAAAAACAGCCAAAGGCCTCTCATGGACAAATTGAATACCCCATTGACCTGCAGTCTTATGCTGCTCCAAAAACTATGACAGAGCCTGCGGCTACCGTGGAGCAAGAAAATTCTTCTGTTTCTGGCCTAAATAGGAGAAACGGGAAGCAGCCGTAGAAAGGAGTGCTAGGTGGAACCGTAGGAATCAATATGGAAGGAAACACAAGCACTACAACAAATGCAAGGCAACCAACTACAAACCTAAATCTAAAGGCGAAAATCCCGTCGGAGGATGCAGTCATAGATCTCTTCGAATTAGAAGACGGTGAGTGACTTGACGACGACAAGTTGGTAGGAAATACCAATGCATTCAATTATGCCAAGGAGATCCAAATCGCCCCCATCAAACCAACCGCAAGCCAACAGAACCCTGAGGGAGTAGCTCTTTCAAAGACAGGAGAGCCTAGGCTTCAGCCCACTCACCAAGGTCGTTTTCAAAACCAAAAACTTGGTGCAGCACTAACAGCCAACCCCCGGATTACCGGACATCTGAGGCATATATCGCGGTCATGGTCAAGCGACTAATGGATGAAAGTAAGGATAGAGGAGATGATGAATGGGGATCCACTCAAATTTGGACTTCTTTCATTGATGACATTTTGAATGAGCGGTACCCCAAAGAATTCACTGTGCCAACTATTCCGTCTTATGACAAAACGAGAGACCCGAAACCCCACTTATATAGGTACAGTTGGTACATGGATAGAGAAAATGCTTCGGATGGCGTTTGATGTAGTTGTTTTCCATTTTTTTGGAAGGGATTGCTTCCATGTGCTTTAGTAGGCTTCCACCAAGATCCATCTCCACCTTTAATCAATTGGCAATAAGATTTCTAGATCAATATAGACTTCACATGGCACAGCTTAAATATGTGATGTCCTTATTGGCTTATTCCACATATGGAACAAATCTCTGAAGTCTTTCATGAATCGGTTCAACACTGCGGTAACTGAAGTAAGTAATTCAACCGAGGATATGGTTTTCATGGCCTTAGTCCGCGTAATTCACCTCGAGAATGAATTTGTGAAATGGATCGAAATGACACAACCCACCACTAAGAAGGACTTCAACCAAAAGGTGAGCCAGTACTTGAGATTGGAAGAGGCATAGGAATTAGAAAGGAAATTCGTTAACCTACAATCGACCAACCTTAGGCAGAATGGTATGGAAATGAACAAAGATATAAACACTTTCGGGACTATTGAGGGAAATGCAGGAAAAAATGGGAATCAGAAAAGGAAGAACCCGAACACTAACAAGCAAAACATAAGTAGCAAGCGAATCAAAGGTTTGAGGCCCAAAGAGTACAACACGTTTAGCGATACTCCAGAAAACATCTATCTCATAATATAGGGGATCGAAAAGTATAAGAAGCCGCCTAAGAAGGAAGCAAATAAACGGAAATCATTCTGGAAAGTACTGCCGCTTCCATGAGACACATAGCCACAACACGAATGAGTTTCATTACTTGAAGAACTTGATTGAGGAGTTGATTTGGGGAAACATGCTTCAGCAATATTCGAGGAAACCAATAAAACCTAACTAACCCGTAGCGGCCCAAGCTCCCAAAGACCAAGGGAACCAAGCTGGAACCAACAAAGAGGGACCCAAATGGACTGACCAGAGACTCATCATTGGAATGATATCTAAGGGGCCCAATCCTGTGCAAAAGAGTTGGGAAGAAATGAAGCGGTATGCGAGCTCATTAAAGCACGCTCCAAAAGCTGCGTGCTTTGCGATCGAAGATGGTACCCCTGCTAAGCAGCAGAGAATCCTGAATGACGACATAGTATTCTAGAATCGAGACACTGAGGAAATAGAAGCTCCAACTCTTGACCCCATGGTCGTGACAGTAGGAATTGGAGCCGCCATAGTTCGACGAGTATTGGTAGACATCGGCGGTTCTGTGAATATCCTTTTCAAATGCACCTTTGACCAGATAAAGATCAGTATGAAAGATGTATTTGCCTGCCAAACAAAGATTCAAGGATTTACTAGTGAACCCAAACAACCCATCAGAATGATTGATTTATCCATAGAACTTAAAGAAGGCGACTGAAGAGTCACCCTCATCCAAACCTTTGTGATCGTAGATGAAATTTCCGCCTACAATGCTTTCCTAGGGTGACCTGCCTTGGTAGATTTTAGGATTGCTTTAGCTTAATGGGGTCTAACTATTGAATTTCTAAGGAAAATAGAGTCAAAGTGATTAGGGGAGACCAAAATTCCACTAGAGAATGTGAGTCTAAAAAAAAGAATAGGGGAAGAATGTGGGGAGAGCTCTCTACATTCGTGAACCTGCCAAATAGCAACTATAGTGCCGCCCCTGGCTTGGGGACTACAATTGATTCGATAAGGCTTTGGACCCTAGAAAGAAGATTTCAAGGGAGAAAAGGGCAACACAGCAGAATTGACTGTGTCTATCCCAATCGATATGGATGATCCAACACGGGTCCCTAAAATTGGAGCATTTTGTAAACAGGATACGACTGGAAATCATCAAATTTCTTTATGCCAATCTAGATGTATTCGCTTGGACACATTCCGATATGTGCATGGTGTCACCATAAATAGCCTACCAAGCACTAAACATTGATCCCAAGTATACACCAGTGAAGTAGAAAAGGAACAGAGTAGGGCCCGAGTGGTCCAAAGCGCTAAAAGAAGAAGTGGATAGGCTGATGGCGAATGGCTTTATCTGCGATGCAACTTACCATGAATGGGTATCTAACTCAGTTTTAGTTAATAATTCCAATAGGAAATGGCGAACATGTATCAACTACATGGATTTGAACAAAGCTTGCCCGAAAGATAGCTTACCTCTTTCCAAAATCGATCAGCTTATGGACGACACCGCTGCACATGAACTGCTATCCTTTATAGATGCATACTTAGGGTACAACTAGATCATGATGACGAACCACATCAAGAAAATACCAGTTTCATCACCGATCGGGGACTGTATTGCTACAAAGTAATGTTATTTGGCTTAAAGTATGCTGGGGTAACTTACCAAGGACTAGTAAACGCCATGTTTAAACATTAGATTGGGAAGACAATGGAAGTTTATATAGGAAATATGTTCGTCAAATCACGCATAGCTACAAATCATTTGGACAACCTCGTTGAATTGTTCGAAATACTCCGCAAATATGGAATGAAGCTCAATCCACTTAATTTTCATTTCAAGGTAGCCTCGGGAAAGTTCTTTGGGTTTATCGTGAGTGCCAGAGGCATCAAAGAAAATCTGGAGTAAATAACCGTGTTGCTGGAAGTCGAGGCTCTGAGGAACAGAAAAAAGTTACAAAGCCTGAATGGAAAGTTTGTAGCACTGAGCCAGTTTATTTCAAAAGCAACTGACAAATGTATACCATTCTTCAACGCACTAAACAAGGGAAAGAAAAATTTCGAATGGAATCAATCAGTCAAATTGCGTTCGAAGAGCTGCTGCAACATTAGGAAACCCCGCCAATCCTGTCCCGGCTAGTAGATGGAGAAGATTTGTACATCTACTTAGCAGTCTCGCCACATGCACTCAGTACCACGCTCGTACAAGAAGAAGCTAAGATCCAACGACATGTATGTTACAGTAGTAAATGGTTCACTAGAGCAGGAAAGAACTATCCAAAATTGGAAAAACTGGCATATTGCCGCTTGATCGCATCTAGAAAATTATGGCCATACTTTCAGGCATTCCTTATTAGAGTGCTGACATATCAACCCTTGAAGCCAATATTATACCACCCCGAGACCTCTGGATGGCTTATCAAATGGAACATTGAATTTAGTCAGTACAAAATCACATACCATCCTTGAAAGGCGATCGACAGGTAGGCGCTGCTAGATTTCATTGTCGAATTTACAATACGCGATAACGAGGAATGAATGACTCCAGAAGTGGTAGCATGATGGAAGGAGTCCGTCGATGGTACGTCTAACAACTTTTGATCGGTAGCAGGGGTAGTGGGGGAGACTCCCGAAGGATGAACCATTTACTATGCCTTGCGCTTGGAATTCCCTATAAAAAATAATGAGGCAGAATACAAAGCATTGATAGTTGAGCTAAAGATCGTGAGGGAACTTAAGATAAAACCCGTACACATCTATAGCGACTCTCAGCTGGTCGTCTGTCAAGTGAACGGCAAATACCAGGCTCAGGGGTGAATCGTGTCCTGTAATTATCTAATGTGTAGGAACTGCTGAACGACATCAAGCATTACACCATAACTCATATCTTGAAGGAGCAGAACACAAAGGCGGATTATATGGCCAAATTGGCCAGTTTCGGGGAAGCTTAGTCATTGGGGCTGGTCCTAGTGGAAATCCTGACCACTCTGAGCATAAGCGAAATGGACATCGACTGGATTTTTGAGACAACCAAGGAACCGGAGACATGAATGACGCCGATTAAAGACAACCTGCTTACAGGAGCTCTCCCCGTAGACAGGAACAAGTGGAAAAGGCTTCTAAGGAAGGCATCGTGATTTGTAATGCAGGATGGGATACTCTGCCCCCTTGCTCAGATGTGTGACCAACGACGAAGCTTTAAGGATCCTAAAAGAAGTCCATGAAGGAGACTATGGAGATCGTACTAAGGGGCAAACCCTTGCAAAGAAAGTTCTCCGGTATGGGTACTTTTGGCCAACAGTTAACCACGACGTAGCAGATTATACCAGAAGGTGTGATCAATGCCAAGGATTCAGCAAGATCAAAAGTACCATCCTAACGGAGCTAAGACAAATGGCCAGCCCATAGCCGTTTGCAATATGGGGAATTGATTTGTTTGGTGCACTACTGATGTCTAAAAGGGGAGCCAAATATGATATTGTTGCTATTGACTATTTCATCAAATGGGACGAAGCGGAACCACTGGCCACTATCACCATAAAGAAAGTCATTAACTTTGTTAATAAAAATATTATTTACAGGTTTGGGGCGCCACAGAAAATCATCACGGATAATGGTACTCAATTCAAAAGCGTTGAGTTCAAATTTTGTTACAAACGCTTCCAAATTGAAAAAAAATTGTTGTCGCGCAACCGGAGGAAAACGGGAAAGTGCAAGTAGTAAATAAGATAATCAAGTCCACCATCAAAAAACGGCTAACTAAAGCAAAAGGAAATTGGGTCGATGAACTTCCACTCGCACTATGGGACTATAAGACAACGCATAAATTTGCAACTGGGCACTCTCCATTCGCACTAACATATGTTTCAAAAGCAATGATCTTAGCTGAGCTAGAAGTCCCTTCTCATCAGAGGTGAAACTTCGATCGAAGGTACAACAAACAACTCCTACTCGAGTCACTCGATATGGTCGATGAGAAGAGAGTGAAAGCCGAATTAAGGACTATCGCTCACTAAAAAAAGGGTCACACGTTACTTTAACTCCGAATTTCATAATCGCACATTCAAAGTGGGAGATCTTTGTTAAAACCTCAATTTCAATGACAACAACTATACAAACACTTGCATTCAATATACATAGGTATATATATCATCCATATGCAGGTTGACTTTTCGACTAAGACTTGAAGACCGACACAAGGATTATTATATTGAGAAATATTAGTACATTCTGTTAATGTCATAAATAGATGATATGTACAATCTCCTTGAGTAGTCTTTACAGGTATTTGCACGTAAAAATCACTTAAAAAGGGAGATAACAAAATATACATGTGTCAGACGTCTGGCATATGTGCTCAGACGTCTGGCAACATGTTCTGGTTTTGAATCTTTTAAAAACCAGACGTTAGGTGTATGTACTCAGACATCTAGCAACATGTTCTGTTTTTAAGTTTTTTAACAAACCAGACGTCTAGCACACATGGCCAGACGTTCGACCTGGGTAACGGCCATGTTTCTCCAAAAGTCATCTTCTTCAATCGAAGAGTTGCATCCTCCTGTTTTGGTCATAACTCTTTCTTCTCAAACATTGTAACTCTTGGAATGAAATAGAGTAAACCAAAAGTTATTACTTCTCAAACAAACTCTTCACCATCTATAAATAAACATGAAATTGAAAGTAACAATTAACTTGCTATTCTGAACTTTCTTTATTCTCTAATATTATTGTGATTTCCAAAAGCACTCAAACAAAAGCACACTTTATTTCTTCCCTATATCAAAAGCTTAAACTACATACTACTCAAGAGGATTATAGGAAGAAGCTATACTTGTAGTCAAAATCAGTGTTGCATAGAACACACATTTGTCAAAGAAATACTCTTGTATAAAAGCCTATTCCTGCGGGCAAAGCGAGGGCAGTTGGTTAGTGTATTTTCGAAGGGGAGCTTCGAGACTAGACGTAGGACGGAAGGTGTGAACTAGTATAAAAACTCCGGTGTGATTACTTTTAATTCTACCAGCACTATTACTCTGTGCAATCCATATTATCATACACATACTTGTCATATACTTCATACATATACGATCCACATAGGCTTTCAATTGGTATCAAAGAAAGGTTAGTTCAAATCACAGTAACATGTGTTTGAAAATTGTTAATATGGCAAGTATCTTTCAATAAGGTCAATCAACTGCACGTCCTCCACTATCACCGGATCTAATTGTGCAAATTGGTCAACTGGAATGAGAATTTTTATAGAATCAAATGGTTTGGAAATATGGTCAGCAACTCAAATTAAGTATATAACACCTGAAACAAATATTAGCACATGGACAGATGCATAAAAAACTGCTGCTTCTTATAATGCTAAAGCTATGAATGTACTATTTTGTTCTCTTGATAAAAATGAATTTTCACGTGTTATGTTATGTACTACTGCTTATGATATATGATATACTTTACAAGTTACACACAAGGTAGAAATAAGGTCAAACAAACAAAAATATCAATTTTGCAAAATCAATTTTCATCTTTCAAAATGAAACAAAATGAGTCAATTGTTGACATGTACTCAAGATTTCAAACTATACAACACGATCTTATGACACTAGGAGTTAAATTTACTGATTTTGATTTAGTATCTCGAATTCTAAACTCTTTAACAATTGAGTGGGAAAGAAAAGTATTGGCTATCGAAGAAGCTAATGATCTTCTGTACTCAAATTTGAAGAGTTGATTGGAAATTTAATGTCGTATGAAGCTAATTTGCAGGCCAGAAAGGAACGAAACCATGAAAAGAAGAACATAGCATTCAAGCAAGCAATGAAGATTCTGAATTGGATGAAGATGAAATTGTATTTATTGCTAAGAACTACAACAAATTTAAGAAATTCAAGAAAATGACAAGATTCCAAAATAATGGAAAATCAAATTCATCAAATCAAACTTTGATCAAGTGCTTTGAGTGTGATCAGTTCAGACAAATGAAGAAGGATTGCCCAAAAATCAACGACGAGATAAAGAAAATTAAGTTTGAGAAATTTAAGAAAAAGAGAAAGGCATTCCAAGTCACATGGGATGACTCTGACTCGTCCTCTTCATCCGATAGTGACAGTGAAAGTGATACGAAGCAAGCAAATATATATTTCAGGGCACACGCTAATGAGGTATGTCTCGATCTTACTTATGATGAAATTTTAGAAGTAAGCGTGAAACTTGATGATAAATATAGAGAAACTAAGAAATTAAATAAGGAATATATTTCTAAGATAAATCGATTAGAATTTAAAATAGGTTTACTAAAAGATGAAAGGTCTATTTTAGAAGAAGAATTAGAAAACACTAAAGAAAAATGTAAGAATCTTTCTATTGAAAACGATGCTTTATCTTGTGAATTAAGAAAAGTTAAACTAGAAAATGATGAAATTAGTAAAAAGAAAATTACATTAAAAGATAATCTAGAAACTTCAAAATCCGAAATTACTAATTTTAAAAATAAATTGGATAAAATAACAAATAATGTTACAAAATTTAATAAAGAAAAACAAGACTTGGAAGATTTAATTAAAACTTCCAAGTCGTTTAAAAATTGAAATGGAATAGGGTTTGAGAATAAAACGAAAATTACAAAGTATCGTAAGATTTATACTAAGATAACACCTTCTCCTAAAAATAATTAATCATAAATTCAAAAATGATTAAAATATGGGTTCCTAAAACAGATAACAACCCGATTTAGCAAAAATATATAAGTAATTATATGAAAGAAGTGATTGACAATAATAATTATATCTCTAAAGGAACCAAACCATCTTGGGTATGGTTACCCTCACCAACTAACACTTAGCAACTAAAAATAAAAAGGGTACCAATTTAAAATATTTCTATTTTTTGCAGGTATCCAAAGACAAAAATAAAGATAAATGGATATTAGATAGTGGATGCTACAAGCACATGACGGGAAATGCTCACATGCTGCCAAATATAAAATACATTGATGGTGGCACTGTAACTTTTGACGATAAATCAAAGGGTTCGCCATTGGCGTTGGAGAAGTCATCAATATCGGTATCTCTAACACTCCTATTATTTCAAATGTTTTATTAGTAGAAAATCTAAAACATAATCTTCTTAGTATAAGTCAGTTGTGTGATGATGGGTTTGAAATAAAATTTGAAAAAGATAAACGTAAAATTTTCGATCAAAGCAAAAATTTACTCTTTGAAGGATATAGAAATCATAAAATATATATTAAATATGAATATTAAAAATAATGCAGATTTATGTCTATCCGTAAATCATGATGATCCTTGGATTTGGCACAAACGTTTTTGTTATATAAATTTTAACTATATTAACAAACTAGCAAAACATGATCTAGTTAGAGGTCTACCTAAAATTAATTATAAAATTAAAAATTTATGTGACACATGTCAAATGGGCAAGTTAAAGAAAAGTTCCTTCTAATCTAAAAACAAAATATCTACTAAGCAACCATTAGAATTACTTCATTTAGAATTATTTGGACCAACACAAGCACGTAGTATAAATCATAACAAATATGTGTTCGTAATTGTAGATGATTTTTCAAGATATACTTGGACTTTATTTTTAAAACATAAAAGTGACACTTTCGGAATGTTTAAAATCTTTGCAAAACGGGTTACTAACTTAACATATTTAAAATAAAAAATATACGCGGTGACTATGGAGAAGAATTCGAAAATGAATTCTTTAACAAAAAGGGAATTGGTCATAATTTTTCTATTCCACGAACATCACAACAAAATGGTGTAGTTGAAAGGAAAAATAGAACTTTACAGGAATGTGCACAAACACTACTAAATAGTAGTAATCTACCCAAACATTTCTGGGCTGAAGCCATTTCCACTGCCTGCTATATATTAATTCATGTCACACTTCGACCTATGACTAAAAATACATGTTATGAAATATTTTATGGAAGGAAACCAAAAGTTTTGTATTTCAGAATTTTTGGGTCAAATTTTTTATTTTAATAAAGATAATCTTGGAAAATTTGATCCCAAAGCGGAAGAAGGAATTTTCACTGGTTATTCAAAACGTAGTAAAGCTTATAGAATTTATAATAAACGAACAAATATTATAAAAGAAAGCTTACATGTATCTTTTGATGAAAATTTTCTACAAACTATTAAAGAAGAAGATGATGAAATTTTAACTCAAAGTCAAATTGAAAATATAAATAATATGAATAATTCATCTTCTCATAATACTGAAAATATTTTAAGATCACCCACACGAACAATAAAAAATCATCCTTTGGATAATATAATTGGAGACTTAAATTCTTGTGTAAATCAAATGAGTCACGTTGCGTTTATCTCACATACAGAACCTAAAAATTATAAAGAAGCATCTAAATATGATTCTTGGATCTTAGCAATGCAAGAAGAATTAAATCAATTTAAACGTAATAATGCATGGGAACTCGTTCCTAGACCATCAGATTAATCTGTATTAGGAAAAAAATAGGTTTTCAAAAACAAAGCAAATGAGAATGGAAATATTATTCATAACGAAGCAAGATTAGGTGGCTCAAGGCTACAACCAAGATGAGGGAATTGATTATGAAGAAACGTTTGCTCCCGTAGCTCATCTCGAAGCAATCCGCACTCTATTTGTTTTGCATATTATCACAACTTTAAATTATTTCAAATGGATGTTAAGAGTTCCTTCTTAAATGGTTTTATTAAAGAAAAAGTTTTTGTAGAACAACCACCATTATTTATTCATGAAAAATATCCAGATCATGTCTCTAAACTAACAAAAGGCCTTATGTGGTTTAAAACAAGCACCACATGGTTGGTACGATCGACTAAAAACTCACCTACAAGATTCTGGATTTCAAATTGGCAAAATAGACACCTTATTATTTATTAAAACATAAAAATAATGATATACTAGTTGTACAAATATATGTTGATGACATTATATTTGGGTTAACTAATGAAAGTTTATGTAATAAATTTTCTGAAATAATGAAAAATGAGTTTGAAATGTCACACATGGGTGAATTAAATTTTTTCTTGGATTACAAATAAAACAATTGGACAATGGCATTTTTATAAATCAGGAAAAGTATTGTAAGGATTTACTTAAATGTTTTGGAATGGAAAACACTACTAGTAAACAAACTCCTATGAGTACAACCTTATATTTAGACAAAGATTAAAATGGAAAAGATTTTGATCACAAAACTTATCGTAGTATGATAGGCTCGTTATTATATTCAACAGCTAGTCGACCCAATATTATGATGAGTGTTTGTTTATGTGCATGTTTTCAACCTCAACCAAAGGAATCACATCATAGAGCAGTCAAATGAATTTTACATTAGTTATCCAACACCAAAGATTATGGCTTATTATATCCTAAAGGTGCGATTTTCGAACTTGTATCATTTAGTGATGCAGATTTTGGAGGTTGTAAAACAGATAGAAAAAGCACAAGTGGTACCTGCCATTTTATCGGTCAATCTTTAGTTTGATGGTTTAGAAAAAGCAAAATTGTGTTTCTCTTTCAACTTGTGAAGCATAATACATTTCTGCTGCTCTGGTTTATGCACAAGTAATATATATGCAACAAACTCTTCAAGACTTTGGTAAAACTATCACTTGTTCTCCAATATATTGTGACAATACAAGTGCATTTAATCTATCTAAGAATCCTATAAATCACTCTCAAACTAAACACATTGATGTCATGCATCATTTTCTTAGAGATAATGTAGAAAAAAGAATAATATCTTTAGAATTCATCAACACTGAAAACCAGATAGTAGATATCTTTACAAAACCTTTATGTGAAAAATCATTTATAAAACTTAGAAGAGAACTAGGAATATGCTCCTTAACCGAACAGTAAGCAACAAGAATAAAATTTGGAATTTTTTCCTACCTCTCAATATTTATGGTTCACAGGTCGTATAATTTTTTTCTGCCAAATTTCTCTGAATATTACAAATAGTTTAACTAATAAAAAAACAAATGGTTAAAATAGAAAATCCTACTCTTATATTATATCAATTTTTTTTACAAACCAAATCACAGTAAAATCTTCTTCTAATATATATCTTTGTTAATCAATATCAAAGTTTTCCAACATGTCATCCGATCATAACTCCACTTACTCTACCATCGATTTTTCATCTCTATCATCTGATAGTACATACACGTCTCCTGCAAAAACAACTCCTAAATCATCTCCCTCTCTTCACATTGTTCCCTCGCCTACATATCATACTGGCTACTCTCCAAAAGGAAAGAAAGCCAAACATGGTATTAATCTTCATACATCCTCTCTCTCGGACGAAGCCGACGAAATCTATCATTATCAAAAAGTAATGATGGATGTACAAAGAGAAATGTATTACGAACAAAGATGCCAGGGAGCTCATTTAAATTTTCTAGAGAAATGTATCCTTGCAATTTGTGGACATTCTCCTACTAAGGATTGCTTTCATGTACAATCTCCTTGTCTAACCGAAACTCCTCCGCATGCTCGTCAAATAACTCCACGTAAATTATAGGGAGAAGGAACATTTGAAGACCAATTCAGTCCAGTACCTCTTTCTTGGTCTCCAATACGCGCGTCGAAAGAAAATACAAAGGCAAAACAAAATTCATGGGGAAAAAGTAACTATATTCCTCTACAAATTGTATTTCATATATATATATATATATATAATATTTATATTCCAAGTTGTAATAATATTCAAACCATTCAAGAATATAACTTGTATCTTGTTCTTAAACAAAAAGTTATATCTATAATAAATTTCTCTAAAAATTAAATTATCACTATTCTACTGACTACAGGCTCACATTTCAGCTCAGACGTCTGTTGTCTTAGCCAGACGTCTGGAACAACTATCTGAAAAGTTATCCCATTCAGCTCAGATGTCTGTAACTTCAATCAGACGTCTGGATCATATTTTTGGAAAACTTAATTAACTCAGTTCAGACTTCTGATATTACCCTCAGACATCTGATCCAAGTCTCTGCCTCAAAATTCCCTAAACGACTGTTTAACAATTTAGACGTCTGACCATACTCTACAATCACTTTTTAGCCCCATCTATAAATCATCTTTTCGATACTTTAACTATTTTTTCACGAAAACCCTATAGCAAAAACCCTAAGCCCCAATTCAATCTACTTTCTTCTTCCAAATACTTTAAATCCATGGCACCCAAATCTAAGAAACCTTTTCCCAAATGCAAAAAGACAGGCCAAAGCTCTCAACAACCTTCTCAACAATTTGTAACTGACGAAATTATTGATGACTGGATGGTGGAACAAGATGGAAGGAAAAAGTTTCAAGAAGTGGAGAAGAAAAGAATTCATTGTGGTTTGTTTTACCTGCCGAGGAGATTCTTCAACTATAAAATCGATGATTTGGTGGGTGATACTGAGATTCACCTTCTCATTAATTATGATTCTAACTCGGGTCAGATTGATCAATTAGCTATCTTTTTACTCTTCATAAATTTGTGTTCACTTCATATTTAGAGCCCCTCTGATCCCGAAAATTGGATTTGGACAAGTGGTTATGGGGAAATTATCAAATTAAACGTTGAAATGCTTGGACAAATATTACAGGGCTCATATATAGGAATTCAATTACAAGATATACCTGATATAAGGTACCAGCCACGAGATGCAATTACACATCTCATTTGGGAAGATGACATGAGAAAATTAACACCAATCTATTTTCGTCAACAAGCTGGACTACTTAATCGAATGCTTATCAATGCCATACTCCCTAGATCAGGTAGTCATGAGTAAGTATATGACCATGACCATGAAGCGTTATATGCTATTTTCGGTCATACAAAAGTAAACTGGTCTCAATATATTTTCAACCAAATTAAAAGCTTCTGGACACCAGTTCGTCAAACAATCATTTATGCTCCATATATTATGTGAATTCTTTGAGTGCATAACGTACCTTCTTTCTTATCACAATATGAAGAACTTCCCGTTAAGGAAAGTGGAATTCGCTTCCTATCTTTAATGCATCTTCCTGAAAATCCTCCAAGAATTAAACTATTTGTTGAATATAAACACCAACAACACCAACCCCAACCTCAATAGTCTACTCCTATACAACTTACCTCTGCATCAAGACCCTCTGAATCAACGGGTTATCATTCTGATTCCGAAATATGAGGGGCTCGAATTGCAGTAGGACAAAGAGAGAGTTTTAGAGATGTAGCACTTCAAAACCAATATATTCCATCTCGGAATCAAAAATCCTTGGATAAGAAATTTTCTCGCCTTGAACGATCTTTTTCTACATGAATGACCAAAGTCGAAAAAACTCTAGAAAAAGTCGTCTCAACGTTGGGAAAGGTTTTGAGAAAATTTCGCGGACGATCATCTTCACGATCTTCATCATCTCCATCTCCTACACCACCTCTACCACCTCATGCACATCAATCCAGGACTCAAACAGTCGAAGAGCCTCCACGGAGCCATGCTCCTAGGAAAGCTCCAATCACCGTGGACACTGAGGAAAGCGAACATTTCTTCTGGCATCCACAAGAAGCCCAACATCACGAAAACTTTCCATTTTTTCAAGGACTTTCCATTCAAGAAAATGAAGAATATCATGATCAGTCGCAATGGCAACATAACGACCATGATGACACTGCGTCTAATCTTTGGGTTTATTTTTCTTCTCAATAAGTTAGCAACTCATTTTTATTCCTGTTTGTATGAACTATGATAATTTGTTTTTCGATTATTAACATTATGATATTGCTCTATTATTTCATAATTTTTTTCGATAATGACAAAGGAGGAGAGCATATATTACAAAAGAAAAGGGGAGCTTCTTATGAAATTAAATTGTATAGTTGTCATCATCAAAAAGGGGAAGAATGTTAAAAACACGATTTTAATGACAACAACTATACATACACATGCATTCAATAGGTACATATATCATCCATATGCAGGTAGACTTTTCGACCAAGACTTGAAGACCGACACAAGGATTATTCTATTGAGAAATATTAGTACATTCTGTTAATGTCGTAAATAGATGATATGTACAATCTCCTTGAGTAATCTTTATAAGTATTTGCACATACAAATCACTTAAAAGAAAGATAACAGAGTATACATGTGTCAGACGTCTGGCGTATGTGCTCAGAAGTCTGGCAACATGTTCTGGTTTTGAATCTTTTAAAAACTAAACATCAGGCGTATGTTCTCAGACGTCTGGCAACACGTTCCGTTTTTATGTTTTTTAACAAACCACATATCTGGCATAAATGGCTAGACTCTGACCTGGGTAATGGCCATGTTTCTCCAAAAGTCATCTTCTTCAATCGAAGAGTTACATCCTCCTGTTTTAGTTATAACTCTTTCTTCTCAAACACTGTAACTCTTGGAATGAAATAGAGTAAACAAAAAGTCATTACTTCTCAAACTAACTCTTCACCGTCTATAAATAAATATGAAATTGAAAGTAACAATTAACTTGCTATTCTGAACTTTCTTTATTCTCTAATATTACCGTGATTTCCAAAAGCACTCAAACAAAAATACACTTTATTTCTTCCCTATATCAAATACTTAAACTATATACTACTCAAGGAGATTATAGGAATAAGATGTACTTGTAGTCAAGATCAGTGTTGCATAGAACACAAATTTGTCAAAGAAATACTCTTGTATAAAAGCCTATTCCTGCGGACAAAGTGGGGCATTTGGTTAGTGTATTTTCGAAGGGGAGCTTCGGGACTGGACGTATGATGGGAGGTTCGAATCAGTATAGAAACTCTGGTGTGGTTACTTTTAATTATACCTGCATTATTACTCTATGCAATCCATATTATCATACACATACTTGTCATATACTTCATACATATACGATCCACATGGACTTTCAACCTTGTCCTTAAGAGGGTCTACCCTATACCAGGTGCACTCGGAACAAACTAGGAAGGACCCTATGTGATTGGTCAAAAACTAGGGGATGGCACATTCAAGCTAACGACCATTGACAGAAGCCAAATTCCCTGAGCATGGAACAAAGAATCACTACGTCATTACTTTACCTTAGATTATCTTATGTATTTCCTATTTCCAGCAAATAAGCCAGCCTAGAATACCAGAGGCATTGTAAATAGGAAAAACTTGTCCAACTTTCATTAATAAAATTCTTTGCTTTTTGAACTAATGAAATAGTGTTCACCAAATTAACCTGCTGAGTCGATAGGGTCAAATCGACTCAAAGTCATCCGATTGCTGCTTGAGATATTGGAACCATATTCAATTACACCCCACTTACCTGTTGGGTCGACGGAAGCAAATCGACTCAAACCATTGGATAGGTGGAACATGATCCCTGCCTTCTAAGAACCCATGCAGCTTCGACAATGCTTGGAAGGCCCAAATAAAAATCCGCACATTTCGTAAGCCGCGCACTGCTTCTTGGATTGTGGAATCACATCCAAGCAAGCACAATCTTAAAAGCCATGCACCGTATAAGCTGCGCATTACTTTTTGAGCCGTGAAATCACGCTCTCGAAATATGAACTCCTCGCGTTGCCCAAAGATTCGTAACGTCGAGAAATTCCAAATCATTCTAGATCGACGGGTCATATCAATCCCAAGAGCCACACATCTCATAAGTCACACACACTCATAAACTCTGGCACTGCCCTAAAGTGCTAGGAAATTCGTTCATTACAGGACTAACAAAAATCAATCCACTCCCACTATCAGGAGTAATAGGTTTGAATCCAGCAGTGTTAAACGACTAAAAATCGGTCGAAAATTAAGATTATTGGCCGACAATATCTTTGGAATCAAGGCATTCAAATCACAAGTTCCTGAAGATAGAAACTGCAAAAAAGGTCCGAGTTACAGACATCAAAGAAAAAACCACTTGGATAAATTGGTCATTTGTCAAGTATTTAAAGTAAAAAGCCCAAGCACACACACCGATACTTAAAAAAATAACCAAGTACTTCAAAGTTCTATTACTCTAAACAAAGAATTTTGATGGTAATTATAGAACTAGATAAAATAAAATATCAGCAAAGAAAATTGCATAAGTGCATGGAACGTAGATAAGTAGATATATAAATTTACAATCATAATATCAATATTGTATTACTTATAGCATTTTTTATACAAAGTCAAAACATGAGGGCTGTACCTATGAAATATCGGCCAACAAAAAGAAATTGCAGATACTACAACAATCAAAGCAATAAGTGTAGACTCCGCACTTGAATGAAACATGTATCAAACAAAAAAATGTCCCAAAACTTGGCTCCACTGTTATCCAAGCTTGCCAATGCCTCTTTCCACTCCTCTTCCCACCTTTAGTTTGAAGTTTATTCTTCCTCTTAGAATCCCTGCCAGGAGTAGTATCACTACCTAAAATATCAACTATCTCCTCTGAGCCAGCATCCCCTTCCTATTCTTCGACCTTCTTGAAAGACCCCCCCCGGTCCTGCGCTTATGAGACTTACGGGAGCTCCTCGAAGATTTTCTCTCCTCAATATTTTCCTTCTTAACAGCCACCATCTGCTGTTCAGATTTATTTAGCTGGCCATTTTAGTCTTCCTGCTCTCGAGCTTCAGCAGCCATGAACTCGCCCTCCAAAGATACAGAAAGGTCATCTAAACCGTGTAGTGCATCAATCTTCTCGGAGTCCAGCCCTGGTTGAGAGCCAAACATGGGTGCAACAATGAGAGCAGCTATGGAAACAAGTGTCTAGGTGGTTGAAATAGTAGCAAACCCAGGGATTGAAGAAATTAGCAGGTCGATAGGTAAAGAAGACGGACCTATAAGATCAAAAATGAAAGCATTAAGTTCATCTTGTTCTTGCGACGTGAAATGAAAATTCTCAAACTCGGGGGGAACAAGAAGGTTACCTGCATCAAAGGAATGGCCGAGAATTTCAATCTCATGCTCCTCACCTTCTCCTTCGAATGGCTGCACAATCTTTAGATAAATTCCAGGACCACCCAAAGTTTCAAAGACAGCTGTTGGAGGGGAAGATGACAAAGCAACACTAGCCGAACTCGCTAACTGATTAAAACGCTGTTTTAATGATTCACTTAGCCTAAAAATGAAAGGCTCTAGCAATGTTTTGGCAGTTACAACCATAGTAGCATCAGGGGCCTCCTGTTCCCTCTAAATTCGAATGATCTGTCGACCCTCTGTCAGAGCTTTCTTTGATTCTGCATTAAGGTAGGCATCCTCCAACTCTTGCTCAGTGTATACATCCTCGTTCGTTTGAAAACGGGCTAGAATTTCTTCCCAAACCACAACAAGAGTACATGGAATTTGGGGCCTAAATAGCCGAGGCTCCCCTGATACAGTAAGGAGTTAACATAGAAATTTAAGATTGTATCATCTATCTTCTCCATCTTCTTTTAAAAAGTATCATGCAACTCCAAGTAATCCGTTGTTGCGGAGGCCTTCTCAACTTTAACTCGGGTTTTCTCATCGCTAAGCTGCGCGACCCTTTCCTTGAGAGAATCAATCATTTGAGCTTGATCAGAAACGATCTTGTCATGGGATTCTACAATTCCCATGTAATCAGCAATTGTCTTTTTATAGGATTCAAAAACTTCATTGTGATTGACGATAGTTTTCTTCTGAGCTTCAATGATCACATCACGGGCTTCGAGCTCCTCTTTTAGCTTTACTTTGTTTGCGTGGGTCTTATTGATTTTGTCTCGAAATACGATTTTTTTTTTGCATGGGCCTCTTTCATTTCATTCAGCAAGTGAGCACTATTCGTGCTCTCTCGGAGTGCAGCGTCCCTCTCTTTTGTTAATCGCTCGATTCTAGTGTCACATTCCGCTAAGCCCTCTCATATTCATCTTTCTCTAATTCGAAGGAGAGGATCTCTTTGTAACGACCCAGGATTTTTATTAATTTAAATTTTAATATTTAATTAATTTTAAATATTAAAAAGTGAATTTATAAGTCAAATAAATTTTTATTTGAATTATTGGATTTAATTGAATAATTAAATCGATAATTTAATATGTTAAATTATGGAAATAATTAAAAATTGAGTTAAATATGATTGAAAATGATTTGTAAAATTTTATTTTATCATATTAAAGTTATAATGATATTTTAGAGCTTTTAAAATCGAATTAAAAGTTAATTTGTGAAAATTGAATATTTTAATATTAAAATCGACTAGTGAAAATAGTCAATTTTTGAACAGTCTCAGAATTGAACGAAACCAGCTCCATTGGATCCGTAATAGTTAGTTATTACCGGATTTCAAATTTCGTGTCAATCGGAGTTATCGTTTGAGCGTAGCAGCTCGAAACGCATCGATTTATTTTTAATATTAATTTGGCGAGTTAAAATAGCCATTTTTCAAAAAGTCTCGGATTTCGACGAAACCAGTTTCATCGGATCTGTAATGTGATATTATTGTAAGGTTTCAAATTTCAAGTCAATTGGATTTACTGTTTGTCCGGTACAAATTAAAACGCCTAGAAATCGATTTAAATCGGTTTAATTTAAATTGAGCGTTTACAGCCATAACTCGCACAGATGTCCGAATTAGCTTCCGAAACCTGTTCCATTGTGTCCGGAACGCGGGATAAACCCTAGGAACGTCAGTTTCGGCGCGTAAATCGAAGTTCGGAATTGCCGGATGAATAGTGTTCGAATTTTTTCTATAAATAGGCACCCTCACTCTAAAAAATAAAAAAAAAACAAAACCCTAGCCATCTTTCAGAGCCGCCACCCCCATTTTCAACGGCCGAGAATTTGCAGACTTCCTCCCTCGATTTCTCCAAATCCGTCGACAATTAGCCTTAGGTTTCAACTAGAGAATGGAAGAGGACGATGAGATCTACGAGTACAACGGTTATGATTGCAAATGGAGTTGAAATTTGTGAGAAAGGAGGCCGGGTTCGTGGCCGTTCATCCACGTTGCGCGCGCATCTAGAGGCAGCCGAGCTCTCTGGTGTTTGGGCCGTGCATAGGTGGTGGAGAGGGCTACGTGTTGGCGCATCTTGATCGTGTCGAAGTGGAGTGTGGAGATTACAAAATTTAAACCTAATTTGGAAGGCATGGGTTCGAACGGCCTGTAGAGCAACGTGAATGAGAAGAGAAGGAGTTGGGGGAGAAAGCAATGCACGGTCCAGATGGGGGGGATTTGGAACGAACGGTCTTGATGGGAGTATGTTTAAAATTATAAATAAAATGTTGTAATTGTTTATATATAAAATTCGTACAAACTTCATAAATACATAACTTTTTCATACGAGGTTGAAAACGCGCGAAACCAGTTGCGTTGGAATCGTATGGACGAGCACTACGCGATGGAGTTGGATTGGAGTCGTTTGGAGTTAGTGAGAATTTTGGGTAAAATTAAACGTCCGTTTAATTTTATTCGAAATAAATCGCTAAAACGGAAAATAAAATCAAGGTGAGAACTTCTCACTCAATCGAATCAGTTTCGATTTTATTTTAAATAGTTAGATTTAAAATATTTGAATGCATGTTTGAATGTTGATTGATATCTATTGATTGTTAAAATAGACATTATACGCCGTTAGTAAGCGGATGTTATTTATTAAAAACATATACCGCGAATATTTCATAAACAGTGAAATTGGTATTATATATAATAGCAATATATATATATTGGCATATGTATATATTGGAGTTATTGATTTCCCGTATTTTTTTGTTTAGCGGATGAGACCCTATTGCGCCGTTATTAAGCGGATAATATTTTAAATCCCATATACCGCGATAATTTCGTACTGGAGCAAAATTGGTATTGTGCTAATGTTTTTGGATGCAGGAAAACAGGTTGGAGGGATCCAACTGGATTCCTCAACAGTATTATTTGATTTCAAATATTTTGATATTTGATGGATTATCATATCGATATATGATATCGTTATAGTCGTGATTGACTATTTTGGTATGTAGCATCATTGGACCAAATTTTGGAATTTTAAAATGATTTATAAAGTGATTTTTGAAAATATACTATATGTTTGGAATTTGATCTATTTTGAGTAAATAAACGTTATAATTTTTAAAGTTATAAAAATTATGATTTTTGAGAGAAATAGTTAAAAACTGATTTTTGAGAATATGATGCTAATGATTTTATAAAATAGTAAAATCGGGATTTTTGAAATTATTATGAAAAGTTTAAATATAGGATTTATAAAATTTAATTATTTTATAAATCAGAATGATGAAATTATAAAGGAGATTAAAGATGTTTTAAAGAATAATATAAATTAATTTATATTAAGAGATTTATAAATGGATATTTATAAATTGAAATATAGACATTATAAAACGAGTTTTTATAAGTGTTTGAATGAAGTGAAAATAAATTCCATAAATGAATGAAATTTATAGAATTATAAACGGTGAAGTTATAAATAGAATTTTATAAACAGTAGGTTTATAAAATTTATAAAGTCATTAAAAGAATGGTTTTGGATGAATAATTGAATCTTATAATTTATAAGATTTATAATTATGAAGTTCAAAGAAACGATTTTGTAAAATAATCGTTTTATAAGCATTTAACTTATAATATGAACCTTTAGTTTATAATTGAGTTATAAATCGAATAGGTTAATAAAAGAATTTATAAAAGGAAGTTTTTATAAATAAATAAATAGAAATGGAATTTATAAACGTTGTTTATAAATTCACAAACGACTTATTTTGATAAGCAAAATTGTTGAAAACCTATTTATGAAGTTATATTCACATTTTTGACTGTGAATAATCCTTTGAAATAAAATGAATAAAAGAATGAAAATTTGTTAACGTAGTATATTCACGTTTTTGAATAATGAATAATATGTTAAAGAAATTGTTTTGAATGTGATATTTCAAATAGAAATTAAAACGATCTAACGATGTTTTAAAATGTGTTATGATTCGAAACCATAGATTTCAACAGTGATTGTTGAAATAGATGTTTTCGAGAAATAGAAGGAAATAGTGGACTATAACACTGTTGTTATAGTAAATGATTTCCGAAAGGAAATGTTTTGTATAGTATTGGGATTTATATATCTATTTAATTTGGAATCCCTATACTAGTGATTTTGGGTTGTCGTAACGATGTTTTACGCAACATTCGTTTTGGCCCAAATAAATATGTTTAAGGGAATGATTTCCTTAAAGAATGAAATATGTACTTAATTTCGATTTAAGTATATTGAATATTTTCCAAGTGTTGAAAATAAATAAAATTTGTGAATTACTTATGAATAAATAAGTATGGAAATGTTTTCCAATATAAAGCGAATATTTTGAGAATTTATCTTTTTGAAGATAAATTGAAAAGGAATATTGAAATGAATAATCGAAATCGAATATTCATAGATATTTTGGATTATAAATTCACTATGGAACTTATGAATGAAAAGGAGAATTTGTTTAAAAATAAATATTGATTTATTTTTGAAGTATTGAAATTATATATCTAGTGAAGATATTTTGGAAAATAAATAATTTGGAAAATTATTTGGAATCTGGTGATGTGTGCATATCAATTGATAGTTCAATAACCGACTATCAATATTTCCCTTTGAATGGGTAATTGATGTGATTTGATTGAATGTGAATGCCACACTTATTTTTGAATAAGCGCTCACTATTCGGGTTAACCGGGAAAGGACCATGGGGTCGTATAACCCATTCCGAATACGTGATACGTCGTTGTGAATTGCATTTGAAGATCGGTGTTGAAGACCGGATATTTGCGAGAGCGATAGGATGACCTGTCGATTGTCTCTGCACTGAGTTGCAACGGTATAGAGACTCCCTAAGTGATGGGAAATCTGATCAGGATTGTGAATATCCGGATTGCAAGGACTTCTTTGTAAGTGCCTTCGGTTCTGTTCGAGCCCGGAACAGACTTGTATGGATTGTGTGTCTGACATTACAAGTTGAGATATAAAGCCGATTTCATTCAAATATATTTCTGTTGGTGGCGGAGAATTTATTCTTTTAGCTTAACACCCTTCTCTGAGACGTACGAGCTCAGAGGTTATATAGTTGAAGTTATCAGCGATATATTCCCAATTTGGTAATGTGATATGCTGAGTGATGCTGAAATGATCATTGTGTTGATTATTTGTGATAGGATCGTTTATTTGATCGTCTATCTTTGTGATCATTTCTATGATCATTTGTTGACCCAAAGCATGGCTTTTGTATAAAGTATGTTTTTGTGGACGTGACTTCGTCGAGCCTCACACCCCGTGAATGGTCAAAACAGGAAAGAAGCAGCAAGGTTATGAGGGGTAGCGCCCTTTAGGATATGTGCATTTCCTTCTGGAAAAGGGTGGTATCATGGTATGGAGCCCAGATACTTACTCATGTTGAAAACACTTTGTTATGATTGTGTGAATTGATTACGAGCGCTCGGTTAAAAGGTCCCAAAGGACCGGGGGATGGCATATTCGGTCAGTTGTTACTCAGTTAGGGGTAACCCGGCCTTGTGTTGGTAGAGATCCAGTTTGGTTCTCGGGGATGTCCATCCAGAGGCATTCTCATGTGGCAATGGGAAGTTCCTTGGCCTGATCATTCGTTGGAAATCCAAAGAAACAATACGTGACTTGTACGGTTTTAGTTGTAGAACCTGCTTCCTCAGGAGGTAGCTATAGTGGGCATAATATAATGGTACCTATGCTGGCTAAGATTTATATTCTACTTTCGAAATGAATTTTCCTCTACACTATGCACTAATAATAATATCAAATGTTTCTTTTTAATGCGTATCAAGCATCTTTGACTATCATAAGGAGAAATCTTCTCCAAGTCTGCGTTTGCATTGTGTGTGTGGCAGGAGGTCTTATGGTAGTCTCATTTTTAAAAGCATTGCGAATTGAATTTAAAAATATTCCTCTATTTTGATTTTTAAAAGATAAATAAACTGTTTTGAGTTCTCACACCAGTCACATGACTGACTCGGAGTTTATTGTTTTCCTTCCTAAACTCTGGGTGCCCACCAATTTCCACACGGGCAGTCAAGAGTTAAGGTTTATCAGGATATTCTGGATATTCTGGAGTTGCTGGAGGCAAGCTGGATGGCATGGCGTATTACTAGTATATAGTATTTCTTTTTCCGCTGCACTGTTGTTGTTGTATGTTGTTGTACACTCTGATAATATGATATGATGTAATGAAATGAAATGTAATAACTGATATAGTTCTTTGTTTAAAGATTATTCATTTATCTATTATATGTTATTCCGCTGCGAATTGTGAGATTCTGATGTTGTTCTGTTGTTTTCTGTTCCGTTCTATTTTCTTTTCGTTCTATTTTAAAATTTTCTATCTTCTTTTTCCTCTGTTACTTGTTTTCTTTCTGTTCTGTTTTTCTATTCTCTTTTCTCTCTATCTTCTTTAATCTTTTTCTCTCTTTTTCTTCTTTTCTTCTTTCTTAAAACCCTCAGTGTTCGGTTTTCCGTCGTTCGATTACTCGGTAGTCGATAAAGTGAGTATCGATGTTGAATTTTCGGAAGACGAAGAATCGGGTCCTGACAATGTGGTATCAGAGCATATGGTTAAGCGACAACCATGGTTCTGTTGGGTATTACTCATTAGAGATAGAGTCAGTAGTACTCTAGAATGAGTTTGAGTGTAATAATAGCTATGAGAGCGTATTTGTTAGTGAATATAAAATTGTTTTCTATTGTGATGATTGGTTTATTGAGTGGCATATGAACTTTCGTCAGCGTGGTCCGCAAGACTATGCCGAAGGGGTTTCTAAACACTTGAATAGAACAATTCAGCACAATATTGGTTTTAAATTGGGTAAATGAAATAATTTTACCTTGAGTATATTTTATATATAAAGAAATAATTTTTCAGAATTATTAAAGTGTATATAAGTTTATTGTTTAGTTGTTTGAATAATCTAAATAAAAGAATAATTGTATAAGCAAAAGAATTATAAGAATTGAATTATAATTAATGTGATTTACAATTGTGAAATAAACTTATATATATAAGAAGTGAAACTATATGAATATATTTATGAATATGAGTTGTAAGTAAAAGTGAATTTAAAGTTAAATGGAAATTACTTTAGAATTGAAATCTGAATTTATTTACAAGTGGGAATTTAAGTTATGTAAATGAAATTCAACTTTGTAATTGAATTGAATTAATGAATTGAATGAATCAATTGAATGTAAATGAAATTGATATGAAATAATGAATATAAGTGTTAATTCATTAAAAATCTTAATGTTATTGAAAGTTGAATAGTTGAATAAAAATCAATTTGATTAAACCAAATATAAGCAAAGGAATTTGGTTGTAGTTAATAAACATTGGTTGTTATATGATTGTTAGTTGATTGTATATAATTCATTAAGTGTTAATGAAATTGAATTAATGAAATTGAAAGCTAAAGTAATTGAAATTCGATTGGAAGTTAAGTAAATCTTAAATAGAATTGAATTTGAATTGGAAGTGAACCAACTTGAATATAAATTAGTAAATATAAACTAATGGAAAAAGAATGTTAGTAAACATCCACTGTTAATGAATCGAATGTGATTTAGATTGAAAACCTATTTCATTGAATATTAATGAGAATATAAATGAATATTTATTGGTTATGAATGATAGTTGGTTGATGGTTGAATATATATTGCATTTGTTGTTTAATTGCATTTGTTATGTTGACATATATAGTTATTATGTTACTATATGTTGTATATCGATACTATTGTCATATATACATGTTCTCATGTTGTTTGTTGAGTGATTAGTAGGAGCGGATCGCGTTTGCTTCGCATTTGGAGCTCGCTTTCGCGCTATATTAGCCGTATATGCATGCTAATAAAATATAAGGTACATATCTCGGATTACATACCGTACTTTTATACTTTTTCCCTTCGGGATGCCTCATTACTTGATGAGATGGATATTTGTGATATATATACTATCATTTTTTTTCGGATCGAGCCGCGCAAAGGAGACTATGGCGAATTTTTCCGGAAATTTAAGGCGTTAGAATTTTTTTTAGAAAATTGGAAAATTTTGAAAACTTAAACTTTGGATTTGGAATTGAAAGTTAAACAATGGTAGTTGTTTTTGAAAAAGATAACTAAGTATGATTTGAAAACTTAGTAAAGATTTGTAAAAAGTTTAACTATGAATTTTTGGAAAGTTAATGGATTCTATAACTTTTCTTACTTGATAATTTCGAGGACGAAATTCTTTTAAGGGGGAAAGATTGTAATGACCCAGGATTTTTATTAATTTAAATTTTAATATTTAATTAATTTTAAATATTCAAAAGTGAATTTATAAGTCAAATAAATTTTTATTTGAATTATTGGATTTAATTGAATAATTAAATCGATAATTTAATATGTTAAATTATGGAAATAATTAAAAATTGAGTTAAATATGATTGAAAATGATTTGTAAAATTTTATTTTATCATATTAAAGTTAGAATGATATTTTAGAGCTTTTAAAATCGAATTAAAAGTTAATTTGTGGAAATTGAATATTTTAATATTAAAATCGACTAGTGAAAATAGTCAATTTTTGAACAGTCTCAGAATTGAACGAAACCAGTTCCATTGGATCCGTAATAGTTAGTTATTACCGGATTTCAAATTTCGTGTCAATCGGAGTTATCGTTTGAGCGTAGCAGCTCGAAACGCATCGATTTATTTTTAATATTAATTTGGCGAGTTAAAATAGCCATTTTTCAAAAAGTCTCGGATTTCGACGAAACCAGTTTCATCGGATCCGTAATGTGATATTATTGTAAGGTTTCAAATTTCAAGTCAATTGGATTTACTGTTTGTCCGGTACAAATTAAAACGCCTAGAAATCGATTTAAATCGGTTTAATTTAAATTGAGCGTTTACAGCCATAACTCGCACAGATGTCCGAATTAGCTTCCGAAACCTGTTCCATTATGTCCGGAACGCGGGATAAACCCTAGGAACGTCAGTTTCGGCGCGTAAATCGGAGTTCGAAATTTCCGGATGAATAGTGTTCGAATTTTTTCTATAAATAGGCAACCTCACTCTAAAAAACAAAAAAAAAAACAAAACCCTAGCCATCTTTCAGAGCCGCCACCCCCATTTTCAACGGCCGAGAATTTGCAGACTTCCTCCCTCGATTTCTCCAAATCCGTCGACAATTAGCCTTAGGTTTCAACTAGAGAATGGAAGAGGACGATGAGATCTACGAGTACAACGGTTATGATTGCAAATGGAGTTGAAATTTGTGAGAAAGGAGGCCGGGTTCGTGGCCGTTCATCCACGTTGCGCGTGCATCTCGAGGCAGCCGAGCTCTCTGGTGTTTGGGCCGTGCATAGGTGGTGGAGAGGGCTACGTGTTGGCGCATCTTGATCGTGTCGAAGTGGAGTGTGGAGATTACAAAATTTAAACCTAATTTGGAAGGCATGGGTTCGAACGGCCTGTAGAGCAACGTGAATGAGAAGAGAAGGAGTTGGGGGAGAAAGCAATGCACGGTCCAGATGGGGGGGATTTGGAACGAACGGTCTTGATGGGAGTATGTTTAAAATTATAAATAAAATGTTGTAATTGTTTATATATAAAATTCGTACAAACTTCATAAATGCATAACTTTTTCATACGAGGTCGAAAACGCGCGAAACCAGTTGCGTTGGAATCGTATGGACGAGCACTACGCGATGGAGTTGGATTGGAGTCGTTTGGAGTTAGTGAGAATTTTGGGTAAAATTAAACGTCCGTTTAATTTTATTCGAAATAAATCGCTAAAACGGAAAATAAAATCAAGGTGAGAACTTCTCACTCAATCGAATCAGTTTCGATTTTATTTTAAATAGTTAGATTTAAAATATTTGAATGCATGTTTGAATGTTGATTGATATCTATTGATTGTTAAAATAGACATTATACGCCGTTAGTAAGCGGATGTTATTTATTAAAAACATATACCGCGGATATTTCATAAACAGTGAAATTGGTATTATATATAATAGCAATATATATATATTGGCATATGTATATATTGGAGTTATTGATTTCCCGCATTTTTTTGTTTAGCGGATGAGACCCTATTGCGCCGTTATTAAGCGGATAATATTTTAAATCCCATATACCGCGATAATTTCGTACTGGAGCGAAATTGGTATTGTGCTAATGTTTTTGGATGCAGGAAAACAGGTTGGAGGGATCCAACTGGATTCCTCAACAGTATTTATTTGATTTCAAATATTTTGATATTTGATGGATTATCATATCGATATATGATATCGTTATATTCGTGATTGACTATTTTGGTATGTAGCATCATTGGACCAAATTTTGGAATTTTAAAATGATTTATAAAGTGATTTTTGAAAATATACTATATGTTTGGAATTTGATCTATTTTGAGTAAATAAACGTTATAATTTTTAAAGTTATAAAAATTATGATTTTTGAGAGAAATAGTTAAAAACTGATTTTTGAGAATATGATGCTAATGATTTTATAAAATAGTAAAATCGGGATTTTTGAAATTATTATGAAAAGTTTAAATATAGGATTTATAAAATTTAATTATTTTATAAATCAGAATGATGAAATTATAAAGGAGATTAAAGATGTTTTAAAGAATAATATAAATTAATTTATATTAAGAGATTTATAAATGGATATTTATAAATTGAAATATAGACATTATAAAACGAGTTTTTATAAGTGTTTGAATGAAGTGAAAATAAATTCCATAAATGAATGAAATTTATAGAATTATAAACGGTGAAGTTATAAATAGAATTTTATAAACAGTAGGTTTATAAAATTTATAAAGTCATTAAAAGAATGGTTTTGGATGAATAATTGAATCTTATAATTTATAAGATTTATAATTATGAAGTTCAAAGAAACGATTTTGTAAAATAATCGTTTTATAAGCATTTAACTTATAATATGAACCTTTAGTTTATAATTGAGTTATAAATCGAATAGGTTAATAAAAGAATTTATAAAAGGAAGTTTTTATAAATAAATAAATAGAAATGGAATTTATAAACGTTGTTTATAAATTCACAAACGACTTATTTTGATAAGCAAAATTGTTGAAAACCTATTTATGAAGTTATATTCACATTTTTGACTGTGAATAATCCTTTGAAATAAAATGAATAAAAGAATGAAAATTTGTTAACGTAGTATATTCACGTTTTTGAATAATGAATAATATGTTAAAGAAATTGTTTTGAATGTGATATTTCAAATAGAAATTAAAACGATCTAACGATGTTTTAAAATGTGTTATGATTCGAAACCATAGATTTCAACAGTGATTGTTGAAATAGACGTTTTCGAGAAATAGAAGGAAATAGTGGACTATAACACTGTTGTTCTAGTAAATGATTTCCGAAAGGAAATGTTTTGTATAGTATTGGGATTTATATATCTATTTAATTTGGAATCCCTATACTAGTGATTTTGGGTTGTCGTAACGATGTTTTACGCAACATTCGTTTTGGCCCAAATAAATATGTTTAAGGGAATGATTTCCTTAAAGAATGAAATATGTACTTAATTTCGATTTAAGTATATTGAATATTTTCCAAGTGTTGAAAATAAATAAAATTTGTGAATTACTTATGAATAAATAAGTATGGAAATGTTTTCCAATATAAAGCGAATATTTTGAGAATTTATCTTTTTGAAGATAAATTGAAAAGGAATATTGAAATGAATAATCGAAATCGAATATTCATAGATATTTTGGATTATAAATTCACTATGGAACTTATGAATGAAAAGGAGAATTTGTTTAAAAATAAATATTGATTTATTTTTGAAGTATTGAAATTATATATCTAGTGAAGATATTTTGGAAAATAAATAATTTGGAAAATTATTTGGAATCTGGTGATGTGTGCATATCAATTGATAGTTCAATAACCGACTATCAATATTTCCCTTTGAATGGGTAATTGATGTGATTTGATTGAATGTGAATGCCACACTTATTTTTGAATAAGCGCTCACTATTCGGGTTAACCGGGAAAGGACCATGGGGTCGTATAACCCATTCCGAATACGTGATACGTCGTTGTGAATTGCATTTGAAGATCGGTGTTGAAGACCGGATATTTGCGAGAGCGATAGGATGACCTGTCGATTGTCTCTGCACTGAGTTGCAACGGTATAGAGACTTCCTAAGTGATGGGAAATCCGATCAGGATTGTGAATATCCGGATTGCAAGGACTTCTTTGTAAGTGCCTTCGGTTCTGTTCGAGCCCGGAACAGACTTGTATGGATTGTGTGTCTGACATTACAAGTTGAGATATAAAGCCGATTTCATTCAAATATATTTCTGTTGGTGGCGGAGAATTTATTCTTTTAGCTTAACACCCTTCTCTGAGACGTACGAGCTCAGAGGTTATATAGTTGAAGTTATCAGCGATATATTCCCAATTTGGTAATGTGATATGCTGAGTGATGCTGAAATGATCATTGTGTTGATTATTTGTGATAGGATCGTTTATTTGATCGTCTATCTTTGTGATCATTTCTATGATCATTTGTTGACCCAAAGCATGGCTTTTGTATAAAGTATGTTTTTGTGGACGTGACTTCGTCGAGCCTCACACCCCGTGAATGGTCAAAACAGGAAAGAAGCAGCAAGGTTATGAGGGGTAGCGCCCTTTAGGATATGTGCATTTCCTTCTGGAAAAGGGTGGTATCATGGTATGGAGCCCAGATACTTACTCATGTTGAAAACACTTTGTTATGATTGTGTGAATTGATTACGAGCGCTCGGTTAAAAGGTCCCAAAGGACCGGGGGATGGCATATTCGGTCAGTTGTTACTCAGTTAGGGGTAACCCGGCCTTGTGTTGGTAGAGATCCGGTTTGGTTCTCGGGGATGTCCATCCAGAGGCATTCTCATGTGGCAATGGGAAGTTCCTTGGCCTGATCATTCATTGGAAATCCAAAGAAACAATACGTGACTTGTACGGTTTTAGTTGTAGAACCTGCTTCCTCAGGAGGTAGCTATAGTGGGCATAATATAATGGTACCTATGCTGGCTAAGATTTATATTCTACTTTCGAAATGAATTTTTCTCTACACTATGCACTAATAATAATATCAAATGTTTCTTTTTAATGCGTATCAAGCATCTTTGACTATCATAAGGAGAAATCTTCTCCAAGTCTGTGTTTGCATTGTGTGTGTGGCAGGAGGTCTTATGGTAGTCTCATTTTTAAAAGCATTGCGAATTGAATTTAAAAATATTCCTCTATTTTGATTTTTAAAAGATAAATAAACTGTTTTGAGTTCTCACACCAGTCACATGACTGACTCGGAGTTTATTGTTTTCCTTCCTAAACTCTGGGTGCCCACCAATTTCCACACGGGCAGTCAAGAGTTAAGGTTTATCAGGATATTCTGGATATTCTGGAGTTGCTGGAGGCAAGCTGGATGGCATGGCGTATTACTAGTATATAGTATTTCTTTTTCCGCTGCACTGTTGTTGTTGTATGTTGTTGTACACTCTGATAATATGATATGATGTAATGAAATGAAATGTAATAACTGATATAGTTCTTTGTTTAAAGATTATTCATTTATCTATTATATGTTATTCCGCTGCGAATTGTGAGATTCTGATGTTGTTCTGTTGTTTTCTGTTCCGTTCTATTCTCTTTTCGTTCTATTTTAAAATTTTCTATCTTCTTTTTCCTCTGTTACTTGTTTTCTTTCTGTTCTGTTTTTCTATTCTCTTTTCTCTCTATCTTCTTTAATCTTTTTCTCTCTTTTTCTTCTTTTCTTCTTTCTTAAAACCCTCAGTGTTCGGTTTTCCGTCGTTCGATTACTCGGTAGTCGATAAAGTGAGTATCGATGTTGAATTTTCGGAAGACGAAGAATCGGGTCCTGACACTCTTAATAATTATTGCGGTTCATGTCTGCCGGCTGCTTTCATAACTTTTCCCATCCCTCAGTTTGATCTAAATCACTTTGAATCACCTGTAGTCAACTCCATTTAGAAACAACCCGAGGAGCGCAGCCTCGAGTCTAGAGGGACTGGATGGAAGAATACAAGCCGACCTCCTACGAGGACATAAAGGACCAGAAGTGGGCACCACATGAGTTGACGTAGCTTGGGATGAAGATGGAACTTGGATGGTGGAAGCCAGAACTTCAAGTCCAATAGAGATTAGGGACAGGGCAAAAGTTTAATGCTCAAAGGGATGAGAACCGCGATCAACCTCCGGCTTCTTGGGCAGCTGTTCTCGGTTGTCAAGAGTTTTTCTCTTTTCATAACAACTCTTATAAACCCTACACCATTCTCTGTCGTTCCGGTGATGTGCTTCGGCTTACAAGTCTTTCCGCCTTCTCCACCCTTCCTCAGTTTCATGGGGCTGGTGGCGGCTTGAAAAACATCTTGACCAATGTTCTGAATCAGTGAATTGTCCAAGATCCATGTAAAGTCCACGGCCTCTCATGGTACCTGATATAAAGAATAAATGAAGAGATTTAGCGACCAAAAATGGACCTAAATAATGCATGTGTAAGTGAGTGTGACCCTAATGAAATGCATAAGAGGTCTTACGCGAACTAAAAGGACGTCACAAACCTAATCAACAAGCCACTATGGTAAAAATCAGACTGACCCTAGACATAATATGACCGGGGAAGGAGACGATCCCTCAAATTCGAAATCTTCTCCCATCAGTTCATCAGTATCTACATAAATGTTGCTCGAATTACTAAGGTCAATGTCGGTTTCTTTAAGCGAGAAATTTCTTGAGGAGGTGAATCCGAGAGAACAGGACTCATTCTCCGAGTTTCATCACATGATTCAAAGTTACCATCATTGGAACTTGCATCAAATTCATCATTGCTAGAAGAGGAATCATAACTGTTGTCGCCCTCAACTTCACCTTTCTCCTTTTCTATTATCACGCAGCCTTGCCCTCACGCTGCTTGAATTCTTCTTTCCCCTCCTACGGAATTGGGGGAATTCGAGTTGGGCTGTTGGCTTTAGTCGTAACAACCCTTCCTTCATGAATTTCTTCGGTTGACTCGCTAGACAAACCTTCTCTTTCTAGGAGATAGCCCTCTTTGGAGTCGTGTGATAAAGAAATTGAACGAGTCGTATTCAGGAACGGGAAGGAGATGGACTTCAACGGCCATGGTAGATCTCTCAAGATACAATAGCCCATACCGAAGCAAATTCTCGTCGTCAACAAAAACTTTACCGATCTCTCCTTGGCATCTATGGCCTTCAGAGTGTGGAAAATCGAATCGAGTGATAGATCTTTGTTCGATCTTGGAATAATCGAAAGAAGTATCCAATTTCTCAAAAATCCATAGCGGCATGTTAAATCTCAATAAGTAAAAGAGAGAACCTATCCCCCGTCGTCCAAAGACAATTAAATCCCTCAGGACACAGGATGAAGAAATACCGGGTCTTAAATTAGGAAAGGTTGTTCTGAAGCTGCAGCACGATTTTACGGTTTCTTTTGGCCTCAATAATGACGAGGGATGGACACTCGTTTCTCTTCTTGAATGAGAGAAAATATCTTAACTCATCGAAACTCGGGGCATGATTAAATGTCCACACAGACATGATGCAAAGGCAGGTCAATATCGCATACCCATTAGGATGAATTTGAAATGAAGCAATTCCTAAGTTCATAGGAGTTTCTTGCAAGAAGTAATTGAAGGGGGCAGCACACCATTTAAACACATATACCGGTGGCATGTAGTACCCCGAAGGCGGCATATGTGCAAACTCATTCTTCGATAGAAGGTGCCCGTCAACGTTCGGAATGCCGTGTTGTAAGAAAATGTTATGTAGAACTTTAACCAATATTACAAAGGAATCTCTCTCCGGGGGCTTAAGTATAACTTTGAAATTTAGAGGAGTCCAGTCCACAACTGAACCAACCGGAACCAGTGGACCGTATTTAGCTCGTGGTAATGAAGAGGTAGGCGCTAATGAAACTGTTTGCGAAGGCGCAACGGATGACAATTTAATTTCTGAAAATGCTGGACTTCCTCCACTGCACTTACGGCTAGAGGATGGGTGCTTCATTCAATACAACAGAACCCGCATCTAACGCGATCAGGTAATTCTATCTTTAACTAAAAGTTCCTTTATGACACTTGAACTCCGAAAAAGTAACATTTTATGCTGATACATCGGATTCCAAGTGTTGACTAGGGCAAGTGCAGTGTGTTATCTATGTGGGATGGGCTCGGTGTCATAAACACTACAAACAATCTATCCTATGTAGATCGTTCACTAGCAGTGAAGAAAGAAAAGTGCTTCTCGTATCATTTATTGAAGTTATTTCTCCTACTTACCCGTTATCGATCAACAATCGAGAATGGATCCGCTGTCCAAAACGACGTGGGAAGCTCTTCCCATTTTAGGCACACCAAGTGTGCAATAATGAGACTAATCCGAAGTGAGTAACTATAGATTGATGGGTCCAAATCAAGTGGGGAATTCTCAGCATAAGTCAGTTTCAACTCTTTGCAAGGTAATAACAACATAAGCTACACACAGGACACTACCCTAAGCTATTATCACCGCCCTAGAAAAACCAAAACCAATCCGTGAGATGTCATGTTTGATTAACAATGCAACTCGGTGCACGTCAATTCTGATTCCGTGGACGAAGATAGCAAAACATGTCAAGCACCGGGGCAAAGCCGGAATTTCATTTATTGAAGAACTCAAGACTCGATTTACTATCTTCTTCCACAAAATTGCAATCAACTCGAATTCTCCATAACGATCATCACCAATACACCCTCATCGTCGAATTACTAAACAAGTTCCAAAATTTACGTTACCCTCCTCTAATCAAGAATCAAAAGGAGAATGCTAATGAACTTGGGATGGTGGCAACCTAAAGCAAGAATGGTCGATGGTGATCCAAGGGGGGAAGGTCAGTGGCCATCCAAAAAGGCAAAGCAAAAAGGACACATGGCTAGGACAAGGCGACGAAAAAGTCAAGTATGGTTGAAGGCGAGGAGCTCCGGTGGCGAAGAGCTACGACAACGATAGTAAAGGAGGAGTTAGGTTTAGAATTTCCTGGGTTGTTTCATGGGGCAGAAGGGTCGAGTCACAGAAGAAGATAAGAAATGGAAGTGGGTCGGCACAAATGATCTAAATAGACATTGTAGAAGAAAATATGCTAAGTCCTTAGATCGCTAGCGATCCATGTAATTGCAATCAAATTTTGCCAAACTCGTCAAGCGTTATCTATGTATCTTTTGCAGGCATCTTGAAAGTTATGGATTTGAAATTGGTTTACTATGACGAGTAACGGTGATTCACGTACAAATTAAACAGATGACTAAATAACTAGAGCAAAATTCACATGATGGCCTCAAAACGATCATTTGAACCTCACCAAATGAAAACTCAAAAGCAATAACTTCCAGAGCACACCTTGTCTCCAACGAAAGCATACTCTGGGTGGCAAATGTTATCCGAGTTTTTAACCTAACGGAATACAAAGGAGGTTAGAACATCCACGTCAAGTCAGAACAACTCAAAAATCAACCAGAAGGACTAGAAGAAGGAACCAAGAAAAACTAAAGAAAAAGAAGTCAAAATTTTTCTTAGGTAATGAATCGCTCGTGGGTCCTCCTATCTTCTTACACCATTGTTTGCGTCAAAATTGACCACAAACACGCAATATCATGAAAGCACCCATTTATGATCGCAAACCAGCAACAATCAATTATAGAACTCAGATCTAAGCAATAACAATCACAATAATTCATAAATAACAATCACAAACACAGGATTTATAGTGGTTCAGCGATCTTGCCTACGTCCACTTTGAAGTTTATGTCTTTATTGATGTTCACTTGATGATTTCAATTGATTACGACAGATACAACTGATGCTAGCTTTCAAATCTGATTACAACAGTGATGATGAAGTATGGAATTGAATCCGGCAGAGTCTCGACGTTCAATGACGGAAGATCCCCTTTTCTGAAGGCTTCAGGGTGCTATTTATAGGCGTAGGAGGCCCAGATCTCGCTCAAACTTCGTGAGACTTTTTCTGGCACGTGAGTGGGCCCACGCGACCGACCCCACCAAGTTTCGACTCGATCTGAGATCGATACGAAGTGATTTCGAATCCATCAAAAAATGATCCAATCGAGTTGAAACTTGGCAGGAACAATCTTTACCTTGTATGGAAGCTACTGTGAAAATTTCGTTGCATTTGGATCAGTGGTTTAGGAGATATGATCGATTTGAATTGGAGTGTTTTTGTTGGCTATTTAGTTCGAATCCATTGCTTCGAATCCACTCCCTTCGACTCCATCAGCTCACGTGGTCTTGTGATGAGGTGGCGTGTGTCCTTCGAGTCGATCCGATCTTCTCTCCGGGTTGAATGCTTCGTCTCCTTGGATCTTGCCGACTTCGCATCGTGGAGTGACACGTCATCCAAGTTAGTTGACTTGGTGGATACGAGCAAGTGAGTGTTCGTGGATTCGAACGTGACCGATTCGAACTGAGGTACCCCATGGGTTCGAACTCGATCGATACGAACAAGATCGGTTCGAAGTGACCAACTCTTGATGGGTTCGAACCTGGTGGGTTTGAATGGAGCGAGGTGTTGATGGATGCGAACTATATGGAGTCGAGTTGAGACATGTGGATGGGTACGAAGCTTGCCCACCTGATGGGTTCGAAGGTAGGCCATCGGGATGGATACGAAGGTGTCGACGCGAAGTCCATGGATTCGAAGTAGGAGGAACTCGATGGATTCGAAGGACTTCCAAGCTTCATGGGTTCGAAGTGGATGGAGTCGAACCGATGGATGCGAACATGACTTCTGGCCATGGATTCGAACTATGGGGTATCCTATGGATTCGAACCTAACAAGGGCTATCTCTCTCAAACTGAATCCATCATATCTTGAGCATACGAACTCGGATTGACTTGAAACCTGAAACGTTGGCTCTCGTGGATTTGCTAGCCATGTCCTATCAATTGTAGCCTGATCCGGGTTCGGACAAAATTCATCGATATCCATAGCGAAGTAAAGTACAACCGATCTCTGAGACGAACTGTCTCTTGTTTTTGACCTATCTTTTGGTATCACGGCTTTTCCAAAATGCGAGATAACATTTGCCCCCCAAAATATGCCTTGCGGTAGGAAGGCATGTTTTGTAGTGCCATGCTATGGATGTTCATATCCTGTTGAAGTCCTGCGAAGGAATTTACAGTTTTATGCGACCTCAAATAATGACCGTTCGGGATATTTGAGATGAAGTGCGATCGTTCATGGTCAAGCGCCTGACTTCAAATGACGGTCGTTCGGGATCGAGCCATTTGAGGTGAAGTGCGACCGTGCGCGGTCAAGTGGCGGACCTCAAATGACGACCGTTCGCGATCGAGCCATTTGAAGTGAGATGAGTTGTGCCGTTCGCGGCGAGTCGTGCCGTTCGAGGCGAATTGCGACCGTTCGCGATCGTGTTCCGTTCGAGGCGAGTTGTGATCGTTCGCGATCGTGTGCCGTTCGAGGCGAGAAAGTGTGCCCAGGAGGGCTTGGTATTACCGATACCAGGCTCACGTTCGCGTGGGTCCCTGGATCGTTTGTCAGGGTCTTTTATCGCCATCTCAGAGCATGCCTAAGGACCGTTCGCGACCCCGTATATGTGTAAGTAGCATAGCCATTTCAGAATTATCAGAATCAAATATCTATTCGACAGATGAATTTTAAAACAGAAATATCCAAACAAACCAAGTTCAAATGTCCAAATCAACACGAAACAAAAGCAAAGCAAAGATGTCAAAGTGTAAGTTCCCACTACGAAACAGTTAATGATCATTCAGAGCATGCCTGGAGAACGTTCGCGATCTCGTACATGCGTAAATGATTTAATTGTGTTAGTGGAAGCTTACGACTTGTTCATCGTTATTTTAATTAATTAATAACCAAACGATGCCTTGATTCAGGGTCGCCTCTAGCTGATGTAGACGGTGGTCGCTCTGGTTCCACCAATGGAGTTCGCCTCCTCACATATTGAAGGAGCATAACATTCCTGATATGTCCTTCTACCTCGTCCTTCAGATGCCTACAATCATTAGTGTTATGACCGTTTAATTCATGAAATACACAAAACTTATCTGATTTTCTTTCGTCGGAAGTTGGATCCCTTCGCATTGGTCTACGATACGGAATCTGCTCCTTGGTATCCTGATAAATTCGTTTCAGACTCTCATTCAGCTCGGTGTAAGTGGTGAATCGCGGCTCCCTCCATTGCCGCTTTGACCTGTCATTATAATCCTCAGCCTTTCGTTTTCCTTTATCCTTTCCTGAGTCCTTTTCGAAAGGCTTTTTGTCTTTAAGCACATAAACTTCTATTCCCTCTCCTTCTTCTCTTTCTGCATTCGCATCCTCTAATCGCAAAAACTTTTCTGCCTCGTCGTAGAATTCCGCTAGATCCACAGGCGGATCTTTGGTCAATGAATTTTTGAACTCTGTGCCGTCAGCTACTCCAAACACAGCTGCCATTACCACCATAGATGGATCTGCTCGATCCACCAAAGCTGCTGCTGCATTGAATCGCGTTAGATAACTCCTCAAAGTCTCTCCGGCTTTCTACTTTAAAGTTGCCAAAGTCATCACATTCTTGGGTCTTGTAATGTGAACCCTGAATTGCCTCATAAATCTCTCAATTAAATCATTCCATGTTTCGATGGATCCATTCTCCAATTGTCTAAACCACAATGCTGCAATATCCGCCAAGTACAATGGGAAGCACCGGGCCATAACCTCCTCTGATGCCCCCCCAGCACTTCTATATGCCTCATATACTTCGTTAGATGAACCGTGGGGTCCGTTCTCCCGTCATACATGTCCAACGATGGTAACTTGAAATCCGGTGGGTTCCTAGCTCGCCTGATTGCTGGAGTAAAAGGACTCCTATTAACATCCTCCAAATCTTTGTTTACCAAACCGCCTCTCATAGCTCTTCTAACCATCTCCGCCAACCTGTCATTATCTCCGAGATGCAATCTTCGTTCATTACTTTCGACCTGCCCCCCGAGTCCACGAGGGAATTCTGGGATCTGCCCCCTTGACTGAGAGTTCACTCCTCTACTACTCCTGGGTTGTGCAGATGTTCCTCTTTCTCTCTCTGAAATTGGGTCAACGTTCTCCATGGGTGTGCCTCCTAATCCAGGTGCTACGCCGGATGGTCCTGCTTCGTTCTGAACTCCATCCGCTTCTCTATTCTGTGCTCCAAGTTGTCCTATCTGTTGAAACAAACTTTGGATCAGCTCCTCCTATTTCTTCATCATTGTCTCCATCTCGTCCCCAGTGATGAAGATCGATGCTTGATTCGCTCCCGAAGAAGCCTCTTGACTTCCTTGGTGTTCACTTCTCTTTGGCCTTGGCCTTCTGCTCGATTGTCTCGTCATAATTTCTCAAATCTGAACTTCCAAATTTTCTGAATCAACTTCTAATTGGTAGAACTCCTGAGTTAGCGTTCTCAGTGAAAGCACCAAAATGTTTGCGTCAAAATTGACCACAAACACCCAATATCATGAAAGCACCCGTTTATGATCGCAAACCAGCAACAATCAATTATAGAACTCAGATCTAAGCAATAACAATCACAATAATTCACAAATAACAATCACAAACACAGGATTTATAGTGGTTCGGCGATCTTGCCTACGTCCACTTCGAAGTTTATGTCTTTATTGATGTTCACTTGATGATTTCAATTGATTACGGCAGATTACAACTGATGCTAGCTTTCAAATCTGATTACAACAGTGATGATGAAGTATGGAATTGAATCCGGCAGAGTCTCGACATTCAATGGCGGAAGATCCCCTTTTCTGAAGGCTTCTGGGTGCTATTTATAGGCGTAGGAGGCCCAGATCTTGCTCAAACTTCGGGAGACTTTTTCTGGCACGTGAGTGGGCCCACGCGACTGACCCCACCAAGTTTCGACTCGATCTGAGATCGATACGAAGTGATTTCGAATCTATCAAAAAATGATCCAATCGAGTTGAGACTTGGCAGGAACAATCTTTACCTTGTATGGAAGCTACTGTGAAAATTTCGTTGCATTTGGATCAGTGGTTTAGGAGATATGATCGATTTGAATTGGAGTGTTTCGGTTGGCTGTTTAGTTCGAATCCATTGCTTCAAATCCACTCCCTTCGACTCTATCAGCTCACGTGGTCTTGTGATGAGGTGGCGTGCGTACTTCGAGTCGATCCGGTCTTCTCTCCGGGTTGAACGCTTCGTCTCCTTGGATCTTGCCGACTTCGCATCGTGGAGTGACACGTCATCCAAGTTAGTTGACTTGGTGGATACGAGCAAGTGAGTGTTCGTGGATTCGAACGTGACCGATTCGAATTGAGGTACCCCAATGGGTTCGAACTCGATCGATACGAACAAGATCGGTTCAAAGTGACCAACTCTTGATGGGTTCGAGCCTGGTGGGTTTGAATGGAGCAAGGTGTTGATGGATGCGAACTATATGGAGTCGAGTTGAGACATGTGGATGGGTAAAAAGCTTGCCCACCTGATGGGTTCGAAGGTAGGCCATCGGGATGGATACAAAGGTGTCGACGCGAAGTCCATGGATTCGAAGTAGGAGGAACTCGATGGATTCGAAGGACTTCCAAGCTTGATGGGTTCGAAGTGGATGGAGTCGAACCGATGGATGCGAACATGACTTCTGGCCATGGATTCGAACTATGGGGTATCCTATGGATTCGAACCGAACAAGGGCTATCTCTCTCAAACTGAATCCATCATATCTTGAGCATACGAACTCGGATTGACTTGAAACCTGAAACGTTGGCTCTCGTGGATTTGCTAGCCATGTCCTATTAATTGTAGCCTGATCCGGGTTCGGACAAAATTCATCGATATCCATAGCGAAGTGAAGTACAACCGATCTCTGAGACGAACTGTCTCTTGTTTTTGACCGATCTTTTGGTATCACGGCTTTGCCAAAATGCGGGATAACAACCATGATCTAATAAGTTTTCTAGGGATGTCTGCTAGTTTGATGATATTCCATACTGGCTAGATCGAGAAGTGAGCATTCATCTAATTCCAACGACAGTTCAGTGAAATCAGTGCACGAATCATCATCAAAACAAAGCATCTAGTCATGAAATTACATGGAGAGCATCTAAACAAAACAAGAAACATGATCTCGAAGAAATGACCCAAAATTACTCTAACTCTATGGATCGCTGGCCATCCATCATATTGAGTCGGCTTGTTCTGAGATTTCTTGAGCGCCTTTATACCTTCAAATGTAAGTCTTTGACAAAGCGGCTTTGGCTCAAGTGCTCGACATCCCTATAAATATGATCCTAACTTCAACATAAAGAGGATCTTTTGGACTGGCTAAGGAAACTCTGCAGAAACTATTCTTCACTCTTCTCCTCCCACATAGCAATCATTTAAAGGGTTCACTATGATTCTCCAGTTAACTCTAACACTGTTGACTTGATCTAACTTGCAAGATCCAATCAAATTGTAATCAGATTCATCTTGCATTTGCAGTCAGTCGATAACAAAAGTTATAAAGTGGACGTAGGAATCATTAACAACCGAACCACTATAAAATTATCTTGTTTCTTTACTTTATATGCAAGTTATTATTTCTTGTATCTATTTTATTTTCCTTGGTAAACAGGGTTGGTGTTTTCACACTCAATCCAGCGTATTGATCCATTTTTTGGTTAACAATTATAGATGCACGGTTTGGGTGATTTAATATAATGTTTTGGTATGCATGGGGCAATTGGGTAGTGTGAGGCACTTCAATAATGAACCATGATCCACATGGGGATGATAGTACTTTAGTGTTGTGTATACGTATAGGGGGGTGTACGTGAGGTTTAGCGCTTACATATGGTTTTGGTATGTCAGTGTAAAGAACCAAAAGTAGATCATGCTAGTGAGGGAATCCATTGCATCATATATAGGGTACGACCTGCAAAAGTGATCTTGGAGCAAGGGTAAAGAGAGATCAGGATGCCTTTCTAGAGTGAGTCATATATTGTCCATAACATTAGGTGTTGAGATGAGATCTACCCAAGTCAGTAGTGACTCAAAGTCAACTGTACAACTTAGCTCCAAAGTATTCTCTATGGTGGCTAGTGTCAATTCATCACACATATATAGATTTAAGGTATTCGGTAGTGTTGATCTTCGATGCTACTCATATACAATTCTTACGAGGGTTTTGGGTATGGATATTCTATGTTAGTAGTATTATTATATCGTTGTATTTTTTTGCATTTTAGATGCTTTGATGGAGATTGAGAGATCTATGATACCATTTTTTATGAAGTATAGTATTATCCCTACTCTTTTTTCATATTCTACAGTATGGCTTATTATAGTATGTACTGTTGTAAGTATAGAACCACTACTGTGTATCATCCTGTCTTCTTAGTGAATGGATAAAGTAGGGTGATGTATGATTAATATTACCCATTGATCCTTGTTCATGTTTATAGATGTATGTAAATTGCATGTATATACATACTTAGATATAGTACCCTCACAAGACTTCTGTCTAACCTTCGTTTTCTCTACTTTTTTCTTTTGGATAACATTTGGTTACTCTCACAAGTGGGCTAAGAATCAGGTGCCGGATGGGCATGTTAGCAGGATAGTTAGATCTTTTGGTGCATGGAGAATGTGTTTTTCAAGGAGGTGATTTCCAGTTATAATTATATTATTTTATGCACTTCATACATTATTTCTATATGAGGCTATATACAGTATTTGATGTATCATTCAATACTCGATTTGTATTGAGACGTTGTATTCTGATTATATTGTTATATCAAATTTGTTCTCATACTGTGCTTTATATAGAATATCTCTCTTCTTTTATGCATATATATAGTTGATATAATGTATATTATCATTCCGCTATGAGATTAAATCGATATATAGAGTGAGATAATTTTTTTATGTTTACCTTGACAGTTTGTCACTTACGGTGTTCGGAATCACGTGCATTTTTTTAAGGATTGATTCAGAGTATTGTAAACAATGGGTTGTTATAGTTAGTATTGGAGCTTAGGTTCAATACTCATGACCAAGTAGACCAGGTTGAGTTAAACAATCTGGTAAATGGATATACATTGAGGGACTCGTCAACCTCTCCTTCAGACTTACGAATGCATGCCCATACTTCGGGTCCTAATCAAAAGCCCAATTCTTCTTTGTCAAATTGATCAATAGTGATGCTACCTTTGAAAAATCCTTGACAAAACATCTATAATATCCCGCCAATCCTAGAAATCTTCTCACATCAGTAGCATTCTGTGGTTGGTTCCAATTCTGAATCACTGCCATCTTTGCAGTTCTACTGTAATGCCCCACTTAGAGACGACATGATGCAAGAATTTCACTTCCCGTCTATAGAAGTGACACTTTGAAACTTTGCTTTCAACCTATGCTTCCACAACACTTCAAGCACAACCCTCAAGTGTGTCTTGTGTTCCTCCGCTGTCATCAGTACCAGCCTAGTTCATAAGATCAATAAAGTATGCAGGAGCATCGGTTAGCCCGAAAGGCAAAACTAGCCACTCATAAAAACCAAACACCATACAAAACACAGTGATCAACACAATCTCCTTTGCTACCCTCATCTAGTGAAATGCCACCATAAGATTCAACCGAGAGAACAAATTCACACCATGTAGCTGATCAAACAAGTCATCAATACGTGGAAGTTAATACTTGTTCTTTCTCGTCACCTTATTCAGCTCACAGTAATCGATACACAACCTTAGAGAGCCATCCACCTTGGTGACGAATAACTACGGGTGCATCATATTCAAACATACTCCAATGAATGAACTCTCGCCTTAACAGGTTATTCACTTGCATCTCCAAATCCTTTTGCTCTCTAGGTGCCATATGCCTCAAAGGCATAACTATGCTCTAACATTCTTCAACTAATCTACGAAGAACTCAAGCTCTCGATGTGGGGGTAATATGGTCACCTCCTCAAATACATCAAGGTACTCTCTAACAATAGGCATAGATTACGAATCGTCATGCGGGACCTCTAGAGAATATAGAAATCTAACCATACACTATCCTCCGGTAGGCAGCTAATCATTACCTTCCACCCATCCTCAGTCCAAATCATCACCAATAGCTTATAGCAGTCCACCACTACCGCATACTCCCTTAGCCATTCCATCCTTAAGATAATCTCAAACACAAAGAAACTCAAAACAACAAGTCATAAACAAAAGAGCAACCTTGAATTGATAAGACTAAACCATGACAGACCATACAAAGCTAACGGGTCTCCAACGTGATTCGTCACTACTAAAGGTCGGTCAACCATTTTGGGCTTCAATCCTAATCTACCAGCCAGGTCATTAAATATAAAGGAATGTAAAGCCCCGTTATCGAACAAAACACGTATTGAAACATCATAAATAGACGTATACCTTGAATAGTGAAATCTTTCCCCTTCTCCTTCGTCGAGGGAGCACTAGATGAAGTCGGGACCACATCCAAAGCATACGTCTTCATCGTCTGCTTCTGCTACACTGCTTATGGGGAACTCTTCTACATATGTTCAAATTTTCCATAGTTATAGCACCACTTATTTCCATCAGCCTTGCAATCCCTATTTAAGTGGCCATTATCCCTACAACCATAGCAAATGGGTTCCCACTTTGACTTTTTCCAAGCATTCTTCCCTTGGAAGTGCTTCCTCTTTCCATTTCATTTCATCTTGCTTCCACCACCTTGCCGCGACTTTAGCTCTTCCTTAGCAACTATAGCAGGCTTGGGTTTAGGTTACAAACTCTCAAGTCGAAGAGCTTTCTCAACTGTCTTCCCAAATGGATCGTCCAAGTGCCCCATGAGTTTCTCCCTTAAATAAACATCCAATCCCATAATCAACATTTCATTTTTCTTCAAAGCAGTGTCGATGAAAGACATCTCATACTTCGACAAGGCATCAATCTCAGCCACATACTCAGAGATAGACATGTCTCCTCGCTTCAAATCTGCAAACATCCTAAACGACACTAATTTCTAAGCAGTCGGGATAAACTTCTTCTCGAACCTGGTTTTGGACCGATCCTAAGTAAAATGGTCCTCAGGATTAGCAATCTTAACTACATTCCACTATCTCATGGCTCTCCTTTAAAGCTATCGGGAAGCCAACGTCCTTCTCATAGCATCATCTAATTCTAGGTCATCAAAGATCCTTTTGCACGTTACTAACCAATCTTGCACTTCCATAGCCAATTCCATTCTTTGGAATGGTTTACCATCGAGATTGGCAAAATCCTTATTCAATTTTGAGAAATTGACTCTTACACCTACACTTGAGCACCACCGCCATAACAATATTAGAAGCAGGCACCTGGACATTTTGTAGCATATTCGCCATCATTTCATTGAACATAACTTGCAAGTCAAGGTTAGCAACCCCGAACCCACTCATTCCTCATCAACTCCATAAACGGAGTTGCTCACAGCATGTCTCGTATGTCGGCTCATTCTTGATCTGTAAGAAGAATGATTAGTCTCTCATAAAAAACTGCATTATTGGGACTCATTTGTGCATGCGACTTATATACTTTATATACTACCATATAGTTTTGAAAACTAATATAACAATTACGCTCTTTCTTGTATATATACTCTTCATCTGGTGTAACAACCCTAGATTTTTGAAATATTTTTAAATTTTATTTTATTTCATTATGAAAATATTTTTAAATTTATTTTAGTTCAAGATTTTATTTTTAAAACATTTTTTAAAGTGTAGTAGTTATTTTTCCAAAACTAGTTATATTTTGTTTTAAATTTTCAATAATAGTTTACATATAATAACTATTTTCTTATATTTTTCTATATTTTTCTAAAATTTATTTATTTATTTCATTTTCACATTATTTTGTATTCATTTTTATTTTATTTACATGGTTTTTATTTTGTTTTATTTAAATAAAGAAAATAGAAAAATGGTAAATTGAAGAGGCAAAAACTCTTCATTTCTTTTGACTTTTCACCTACACATCTCTTCATATTTTGGGCTGTCTTTTCCCAAGACAATAGCTATGAGTTTCTTTATGCATTTCACATAAAAACATCCCTTTCTAATTCATCATTCATGCAAGTTCAGATCTAGGAAAAACTTTGGTAATGTCTTTTTTTCCATTTTTTTCTTTTCACTTTTATTGATTTTTCTAGTGGATTTGCTTTGCCTCTTTCATACATTTGCCCGGCCATTGCCCACCACCAGCTCCTCTGACCAACTCCACCACCATCCATGGCCACATCACCCTCCTTCCCCTCTGTCCAGTCAAGGCCGTGACCTATCTAAGAGGATTGCACCATAAAACTCCTCAAACCCTTCAACAATTACCATAATCGACCCTATAGTGCTACACCCTTTCATTTTTCACCTTGATCACCTCCATAGCCGCCACCACCTGATACTCCACCACCTGATACTCCACCACCTCTGGTTGCAACTTCAGACACCACCTGACCATCACCTTGCATGGCCGAGCCTAAACCATGTTAGGCCGAGCCTATGTGGTGCATAAAATCTCCACTTATTTGCCTTAAACCCTTTGTATTCCCTACCTTATAACTTCCACCGCTTTAACTACTTATAGCCGTGCATGCATGCCATATCCTAGACTAATGCACCACTTTGGCCGAGCACACATGACCCCTAGGCCGAGCATATGATGGTTGAGGCAATGGTCAAATCAATTTGTTCATTGTTGCTTTTATTTTAAATTGTTTCCATAAGTGTATTCTATGTTGAAATCATATTTATATTTGTTTTGTTTTATGTGTTGTTCACAAGATCACTAGCTTGGTTCTCTTCCTACTCGAGTCTTAGGTCGTGCTATAGTGCTTTGTGGAATTCATTGTGTGCTTTGTCTTGCTTTCTCCAGCTTGAAACATGTGACTAATCACACTTGACATATTTACTTATATAAACTGTGAAGTGACACCAAGTGAAATTGTAAAACTGCTATATCATGTTATACCTGCTTTTTATTAGATTTATATGATATTCACCCTATTAATAAACCTGTCATATCATCTGTTACTGCCATATGTTGCTATGCTGTTCATTTTATATCATTTATATCTGATTATCACACTGCAAGTTCCCTGTAGAATAGAATCACTATGGGTTGAAATGATACATACCCGAACAGACTTTAGAATAGGGCAAAATCGTTACGGGCTGAAATGATAGGCCTGAGCGATTTTTATTCATCTTATTTACTTGGGACTGCGGTTTTGAAATGACATATTATCCGTATCACTTGACTTAGGTTAGAAAATTATACACAGACCCGTGGTTAATATATATTTTTCTAAAATTTTGAAAGTATTTTAGAAATGTAAATATTATGATATTTTGATTTAAATTGAATTAAAAATTATTTTTATTAAGTATTAGTGATTTTTTACAAATTAATAAGTGAAATAAAAAAATGGTAAAGAAACTTTTGAAATATAAGTTAATTTTGGAATTTATGATTTGTTTATAAATAGAGTTTAAATTAAGTAAGAAAATATGATAAATTGATTTAAAATTGAATTTAAAATGATTTTATAAAGTATTATTTATTTTTCTATGAATTAAAAATAGTTAAATAAATGAATGAGAAAAAATGAATTTGAATTATAACTTAACTTGGAAAATGTGAATGTGTTTTAAAAATAAAAGTTAAGTTAAGAAAAATAAAATGAAATTTAAATTTAATTTATAAAAATGGTAAATTAAATTTAAAGAATAAAGTAAATGAAAATGTTATGAAAATTGTATATTAATAAGTGAATTATTAAAATTAGATATTTAATTGTGAAATTTACTTTATAAAAATCTTTAGTTAAAGAGTATTTAAATGACCATTTTTAAAGTGAAAAATATGAAATTTAATATGTTAAAATGGTTTAAATTGAAGTTTAATTATGGCTGAAATTCTATTGAAATCTGGAAACACTTTTAGTAGCATTTCAGAAATGCTCTCATTTCTGAAATAAACTAAAAATCTGAATAAATGAGCTATTACAGCATTTCTGTAAATGATGTAGTAGCAGAAGTGAACTAAAAGGCCTAAAGACTAATGAATGAGCTATTGTAGCATTTGTTAAATGCTGCAGTTAGCTGTAATATGATTTGAACTTAAACTGAGCTATTACAGCATTTCTATAAATGCTGTAGTTGCAGAATTGAATTAAATCCTTTATTTTGGAACCTGAACCATTACAGCATTTCTGCAAAATGCTGTCTTTGCTGAATTGAACTATTTTTCAACTAAAACTGATATACTACAGCATTTTTTAAATGCCGTCTTTGCTGAATTAAATTGTTTTCAAATGTAACTTTCCGTAGCATTTTCTAAGTGCTGCGAAAGCTGAAATTTTGCTGTTTAATGTATTTAAGTGAACAAACGAACTCAGAAAAGGCTAAATTTTTTGGAAATTGAATATTTCAATTTTAAATATAACGACTTCACTTTTAAATGGTTTAAACATTTTTGAAATGTGATTTGGAATGGTATTTAAATTTAATAAAAATGAATGGGGTTTGAATGATATGATATAATTATATTTTGAAATGGATTTGAAATGATATTTGATTTTTGAAGTATGAATACCATTTTCAAATTTATAACCACGGGTTATAATAAAGATTGGTTGTTAAAGGGACCGGTATCGGATATGGACATACTCTCTGTCGATACCGAAAATCACTTTAACAACTGTGTACGCGGTGGAGATTCCAAAACGAAGTAGGATGGTGGCGATGATCCTATTATGGTATGAATGTGGACCCGACTCCCGTGAGTTGGCTTAAGGTGGCTAAAACAGGAGCGATCGACGGGCCAAGTGAGGTTGCTCCTTCGATCGGACACACTTCTTCGATACCATTCTATTACTTTTGTTATTGATTGGGTGCACCCCTTTGATTTTGGGAGTGTGGCTCTAGGTGGGCAGTAGTGGCTGCTATGCGTTACCACCAACCCGGAAGCGTAATTGGTATATCTACCCTAGCATTGCCTCATGTGCCTTGTTACCTACCATAGCGAGCTTTACTACGAGTTTTTTCTTCTTCCATAGCCCATGGAGTATTTAGGGTAGTCTCCCGATCTGGAGACATGCTGATACTGGATGGACTACTGAGACAATTACGTGTTAAGGGGAATATTGGGTCACTCCTTAACGCTATTTTAAAGTAATTTTATTTTACTATAGATAGTATTATAACAGCGCAACATTACTACAGAGTAAATAGTTTAACGGATCCTTAGAGGATGGACGGTCCCAAGCATCCTTTAAGTTACTTGTATTTATTACAGTTCACTTGAGTTGGTTTACATTATATAAGTATATATGTCCTGATTCGAGTGTTTTGTGTTTTGCTTTACGCTCGGGTCGGCCTGAGTATTCACAGCTTTGGATTTCTCTTTCTGGAGCTAACTCGAGATTCCACCTATCTAGTTATCTATCTAGTTATTTATCTATTTCAGTTGTTCTATTTCAGCTTGTATTAGTGGACTTCTACATATTTGGGATTTCTATTATGTTCTTTTCAAGCTGATATTATGTATTTGTTTTAGACTTTGTTATAGTAGCTTCATGATCTACTATGGTATTTTATATTCCGCTGCGAGTTATTCTAATATTTCTGTGTTCTGTGATTCTGTGAATGATTTTATTTGCACCAAATTTTATTATAATCTTTTATTTTGAATTATTCAAATCCGACATGTGTGGGTTATTGTCGATTTGAATGGTCCAAAATAGGGGTTGTTGCAGTTGGTATCAGAGCTTTGGTTTTTAGGCAAACCATAGCTTGCGGAGCAAAAACTCATTAGAGATAGGGTACGAATACCCTAGAATGAGTGAAATCAATCTTAGAATCATATCTTTGCGAGAAAACGTGTTTTCAAAGTATAAAATGATTTTCAAAATGATTTTTCAAAGGATTTTTCAAATATTATTTTGATATAAAATTTTCTTGTTTTAAAAGCAATTTTCAAAACTTCCTTCCTTTCGTATCTACCCTGTTAGTATTTTCTTTTATTAGGATATTCATCCAAGTGAATTTATCTTATCTTATCTTTGTCTTCTCTGTACCTTGTCCTAAATTAATTCTTGATTTTTCAGGATGAACTGAGGAAATTCTAGAGGTAGGGGTCATGGTATTGCCCCAGCTCCTCAACCTGCTGCGCCCGTTAAGTTCACTGTTCTCTGTAAGGAATTCACTCAACTTGGTGGCACTAAGTTTTTTGGTTTAGAGAGTATCATTGAAGCTTAGCAATGGTTGCGTAGTCTAGAGAGGATATTTACCGGTCTTGAGATTACTGATGCCCAGAAGCGTCAGTTAGCAGCATGGCAGTTGTGGGAGTCTGCCCTAGATTGGTGGGAGTCTGTTACGGCTAACACCGTCGTGGCTGATATTACTCGGGAGCGGTTTAGGTATCCTTTGTGTTATCTTGAATTTTGTTCCTATTTTTCCTTTCTTTGAATCTATCTTAAGTTTGTTTGTATATCTTTTCCAGGGAGGCTTTTATGGCAAAATGGATGCCCGAAGCTGGGAAATCTCAGCTTTATCGCGAATTCATAGATCTCAAGCAGGGTACCATGTCCTTTTCTGAGTATGAGAGGAAGTTCATGAACTTCCCAAGTTCGGTCCTAGCCTGATAAACACTCCTCTCAAGAAGAATGAGAAGTTCATAGCTGGTGCTCTTCCTGAGTACTATAGTCGTCTCATTTCTCATGTTCGTGGCACTTTCACCCAGCTTATGGATATGGCTATCCGTTATGAGAACCCTACTTCTAAGGGTCCTACTGGTGCTCCTTCATCTCAGTCTTCCTCTGCTAATTCTAGGAAGATAAAGCCTAATTTCCTCCAGTAGAAGAAGAATTGGCTCAAGCATCCGGGTTTGGGATCTTCATCATTTGCTCCTTCTCAGAGGCAACCTGTTGATCTTTCCTCTATCACCTGCTTTAGATGTGATCAGAAAGGACACTATGCCAATAGTTATCCTACTTTAGCTGGTGCTGCTATTCCTCCACCTTCCCAGTCAGCTAGGCGTGATCTCTGCCATATCTGTCTCCATCTTAGTCATTTTAGGAAGGATTGCCCTACCCAGTAGAAGGGTAAGCCTTCTGGTATATTTGTTGTCTCATGTTCATCATCTCCGGTTCCTCCACCTGCTCCTGCTCCTAATGATGACTAAGGAACTCTTTAGGGCACGTTTACTTTATTTCATCATCCTGTTCGTGTTTTATTTGATACTGGAGCTTCCCATAGTTTTATTTCTGTTGATTTGTGTGATAAGTTTCAGCATCTCCTTTCTCCTGAGTATGCTTCTGTTCCTTTATGTGTTTCTAATCCTATTGGGGGTCCCGCGAACCTTAGTAGGATTTGTAGAGGAGTGAAACTCTTCCATTCTGGTTATCGTTTTTCTGGTGATTTCTATGTTCTAGGTTTCGATGCTTTTGATTTATTGCTTGGTCAAGATTGGTTAAGGAATCATGATGCCCGCATCTCTTGCAAATCCAGAATTGTCACTCTTGTTGGAGATAAGGGTGATCCTTTGACTATTCAGTGCTGCATGCCTTAGGATTTTGCTAGCAGTTTTATTTATTCTTTGGATTCTTCTCCTGGTGATCTCGATTCGACTCCTGTAGTCAGACTCTATCCCGATGTATTTGGTGAAGTCACTTCTTTGCCCCCTAAGCGGGAAATTGATTTTCGGATCGATCTTATTCCTGGTGCTCGACCTGTTTTTCTTCCTCCTAGAAGAATAGCACCATGTGAGAAGCTTGAGTTAAGGAAGAAAATTGAGGACTTGTCTTCCAAAGGTCTAATTAGACCTAGATTTTCTGAATGGGGAGCAGCGGTGGTTTTTGTCACCAAGTCCGATGGTTCTCTGAGGATGTGCGTTGATTATAGGGAGCTGAACAAGCTCACTATGAAAAACAGATATCCAATGCCTCGCATCAATGATATGTTTGATCAGCTTTATGGTGCCACTGTTTTCTCTCAGCTCGATCTTGTCGTAAGTTTTCATCAGCTCAGGGTTGCTAGGGAAAGTATTACCAAGACTGCTTTCCGGACTGAGAATGGGTTCTATGAATGGTTAGTCATGCCTTTTGGTTTGACTAATGCTCCTGCTTTCTTTGTTGATTTGATGAATTGTGTTTTTCGTGATGTGCTTAATAAATTTGTTCTAGTCTTTGTTGATGATATCCTTGTCTTCTCTAAGACCAAGGAAGAGCATGAGTCGCATTTGAAATCTGTTCTGGAGACTCTCAGAAATCATCAGTCGAAGGCTAAATTTTCTAAATGCCATTTCTGGAAGGATGAAGTCCGATTTATCAGACATATTGTTTCTGGTAATGGGGTTTCTATTGATCCAGTCAAGATCGCTGCGATCAATGTAAGCTTTTCTTTTCTCCCTTTTCTTTTATCATTTCATAATTCCATCTTTTCTGTTGTCCTTATTGTCTCCCTATTCTGTTACAGGATTGGGAAAATCCAAAGACTCCATTTGATATTCGTAGTTTTCTATGCTTTGCTAGTTATTACTGGAGATTCATTGAGAATTTTGCTCGGATTGTTGCACCGCTCACTGCTTCAACTCGTAAGAATGCTAAGTTTTATCTAGGATAAGAAGTGTGATGCTGCATTCAATGATTTAAAGAGAAAGCTAACTTCCGCACCAGTTCTTACCGTTCCGAATAGAAGTGAGGGATTGACGGTATACATTGATGCTAGTCGTGAGGGTTTGGGTGATGTTCTTATGCAGAATGGTAAGGTCATTGCCTATGCCATCCGTCAGTTGAAAACCCACGAGGCAAATTATGCTACTCATGATTTAGAGTTGCTTGCTGTTGTCTTTGCTTTGAAGATTTGGTGGCATCATCTTCTAGGAACCAAGTTTGAGCTTTTCACCGATCATCAGTCTCTGAGATATATCTTCACCCAGAAGGATTTGAATCAGAGGCAAGTTCGTTGGCTTGAGTTTTTGGCTTCTTATGACCTTGATATTAGCTATACTCTCGGTAAAGCTAATGTTGTGACCGATGCTTTGAGTCGGAAGAAGGCTTTGTTGTGTCATCTTGTTGTTTCTTCTTCTCCTCTTTTGGAACGTATCATGGCTAAGCAGGATGAGGATGAGATGCTTAGATTGATGGAGGTGAGTGTTCATAGCAGGGTTGGTGGTGGTAGTAGTAATGGAGCTCAGATCGATGATAGAGGGATTTTGAGGATTAATGGTAGGATTTTGTGTCCCAAATGTTGATGGATTGAGGCAGGAGTTGCTTCAGGAGAATCATCGATCCAGACTTTCTGTTCATCCTGGTGTGTTGAAGATGTATCAGGATATGAAGAGGCTTTATTGGTGGAGAGGGATGAAGCGGGATATCTCTAACTTTGTTAGTCAGTGTGCGACTTGTCAGCAAGTCAAAGTCGATCACCAGAAGACCCCTGGTTTGTTGCAGCCCCTTGAGATTCCCAATTAGAAGTGGGAACAGGTTTCCATGGATTTCATCGATGGTTTACTGAGGACTTGGTGTAACATTCCTGGAATTTAGCTAAAAATAATTTGATAATTGATTTAATATTTGGGATTAAATCTTAAAAAGATATTGGTAATCAAATTTATTTTGGATTTGATTGTAAATTTATTTAGATTTATTGACATTTGAAATATAAAAATAAAAACTGAATTCATCAAATTTAATAATATATATGTTCATACAAATGAATTTTAATTTGGAAATTTAAATTTGAAATTTAATAAATATATAGACAATGAATATTGTGGATGTGAAAATACTAAAATGAATATATTTAAAACAAATTCGATTTTATTTTGGAATAAATATGAAAATTCCAGAATGAGTTAAAATTATGTGTTATAAAATAATATTTGGATTAGAATTCAATTATAAACATTTTGAATAATAAATATAGTTGTATATAAGTATATAAAAGCAATAAATGCAAGATTTGAATTTTTACTTGTATAGAATATAAATAAACATAGTTAATGTGCATAAGAGAATAACATTTGTAAATATAAACCTAACTAAGGATCTAAACACAAATTTGATTGAATATGTTTAAATATCAATATATTAAATAAATAAATAAATAAAATATATGTTAAATGGATATGAATCATTTTTTTTCTTATGGTTATATAAATAGTTATATAAGGAAAAATCAATAGAAAATAATATAAAGTTATGTTTAAGTGCTATTTAAAGTGTTTAAAAGATAAAACACAAGTATTTAACTTAAAAACAAAAGTTAAAAACATAGAAACATGTTTACACATTAAAAATAAAGTAAGGCTGAAACATAAACTTATTTGAATTTAGACAAGTGGCAAGAAAATCTTTTTCTTTTGGATTTGGTCTTTGGAAACATGAACAAAGAAGAAAAGACAAGTCAAGATACTTTTACCTTTCTCAAAAAATTTGTTCAGATATGAGAAATCAAAGTTTAAAACAACTCATTTCTAAAACAGTTCGAAATCAAGCCAGTGCAAAGCTTTTCAACCTGAAAAATTAGAAAAGAAAAAAAAAGGATCAGGTTAGAGATTCAACCCTGAAGCAAAACTTCAAATTGGAAATTCCAAAAACAATGCAAATAAAAAAAATATGAAGCTGCCATACACAAATCTACTTCAAAAGCAAATATTCAGACCTGCATTTCAACATGAAAGCATCTGAAACAATGAGGTCTGCAACATGTGTTTGGATCTGAAGCTCTGCATGTTCTTGCATTTGAAAACTCTGGCACCTGCATAACAAATTTGAGGCCTGCCTGCATGTAAAGAACCTGAAAGCACCATTTTTTAAAAAGCATTCAAGCCTGCATTTCAAAACTCTGGAACAAGAAGCTCTGCATTTCAGAAACCTGCATGTTTTAAAAAGCAAGCATCATTTATAGATCAAGATTTTAAAGGCATTCAAGCTACTGCATTTCTTTGCATCTGGAAATAAAGAGCCCTGCATGCATTAAACTTCAAATCTGGTACTCTGCAAGTTGACATGTGCTCTGCATTTTATAAATAAGGTGAGTAACTAAACTTTTTTTTTTTATAACTGATAATAGGTATTTGTGCATGCTTAATAAATTATCAATAAATATATAAGAAAGTACCTGCATGTATGTGTTTTGTAAACAGAAGATGATTGTGCATGTGTGAACTTTAAATTTTCAAACTTATGTTTGATTTCTTAATTTTCCTTTGACCTGTTACTGAATTGAACTTAAATGTTTGAACAAATTTTGTTTGTTTTAAAATGATGGTGACTCTAATAGTTTATGAACTTCATATGACTGTCTGGAGCTTGAGAAAAAAAAAAGGAGTTACACAGAACAAAATTTCCCTAGTGAAAATTCAAATGTTATAAGTTGATGATTCAGGGTTTGTCAAAAGAATCCTAATTTAATTCTAGAATTTAAAAACTAAAATTAAGTTTACAGTGTAAAGAGTAAAATGCAGTTTCATATGAACTGTAATTTACACTTTTATCAAGTTCAGTTAAATCTTGCATTTGAACTGTTTGAAATTGATTCTGGAATGAATGTAGCTATCAATAAACATAGCAAAATTTTTGACTTGATCTACAATTCAAATTTGAGTTTGAAATTTGGAAGTTTCTGATATGAGCTCAAGTGTCTCTGGGTTACTGTGTTTGCTCGAATACGATCGCATGGGTTGATCGAGTTCAGTGCTATTCTGGGTATTGATGGATTGTGTGTTGAAGGAGTTACTGCCGGAGTTTGGTCGATGATGATGGCCGGAGTTGTGAAATACTGGTGTTGACAGGTTTGAAGGGTGGGGTTTGGTCTGTTGTGCAGGGGGTTGGTGTTTCAGGGTTGCAGTGTTTTGACTCGGGATGGACTCGGGTATTTTGAAGAATAACTCGAAGCATGTAAGCTTCTGACCCGAAGTAAAATCTTAGATTGCTCGAGTACTTTGTTTCAGGATTTAAGCAAAACAGAAGCCTGTTTTTTTGCAGTTTTGAAATTAAAGATAGGTTAAATTCAAACTAAAAGTTTAGCTTAGGATTTAACTTAAACCTAAGGATGAATTCAAAATTGTTTGAATTATTTTTCTGTAATAATTTAAATGCAGAATTTTAAATTGGTTTTAAAGAAAGGAAAAAATAATAAAAGAAACAGGAACTGTTTCCAGTTTGTAAAATATATGAAATAAAGACAAATCAAAATTTGTACTTGTAGTTTTGAAAACTGAATTTAATAATGAATTTAAATAAGTTTAAAATTTGGTCTTTTGAAATAGTTTAAATTCAGCAAATCTCAAAGTTTGATTTTTTTATAAACAGAAAACTGTTTCTGTTATTTTTATGTAAAGGTAAATTTAAATTTAAATTTGCAGGAGAGATTTAAAACTGAGTTACATCTGAAATTTGAATATGAATTCAAATTTTGACTGTCTGAAATTTGAAATCAATTATGATTTAAATTTAAATTTGATTTTTAAACTCTCAAGTATAAAATGCATTGTTGTTTTGCATATTGAATTGAAAGGTTAAGTGTTTAAAATTAAGGATTTAAAAATGAATTCAAATTCTGAGTTTTTAAATCTATTTTTAAACTTCAGTTTAAAGTAAAGATTTAAATTTAAATTGCTTTCAAATGATTTGCATTTTAATTGAAGGTGTAAATTATAGAAAGAGTTTTAGAGAGTTAAAACTAAAATAAGTTTGAAAGTTATATTTCAAAATTTTAAATTTAAAGATATTTTTAATTTGATTTGAATTGATTTGAATTGAAATTTAAACCCTTTTCAATTAAGTATATGTTTCTTGTAAACATATAAGATTAAGTTGTATTGTTTAAAATCTTATTTTGAATAAATTTGAGTCTTTAAGTTTAAAGAAAATGTTAAATGGAATTTAATGTAAATTTAAAAACATTTTGTTTTTTAATGCAAAATTTAAATAAGGAATGTTTATTTAAAGATAAAGAAAAGTTTAATGATTTGTAATTCATTTAATTATTAAGGTAGTACAAATGGATAATTAATATAATTAATTAATTAAGAAATGGATAATTAATTAAAGTAATTAAGGGTTTTTAATTTGATTAATTAAAGTTTAAGATTAATTTTTCTTAGAACAATTAATTTGTAATTAAGAAATCATTAATTGAATGATATTAGACTTTAAATTAATAATTGAAGATTTATTAATTGAATAAATATGGATAGTTAATTAATTAGGACTAATAAATGAAAGTAATCATGTAGGTAATAAATTTAAAACCACCCAGTTTATTCATCTTAATTGTAGATGCTGATTGTTATTGAATGTTGTGTGATGGATTGATATTTTGATATGTGATGTGATGCTATTTGATGCTTTATGCTAAGCTGTTATATCTATGATATATATATGATTATATGAATATGCAAATCCTTTGACCCGTAAAACGACATTTGAATTTCGATGCGACAGGGAGTCGGATTCTAGCTGGTTATCCGAAACCCACATCGAATTATATTAGTGAATTTTTTTGATTGATAACTTACTTTATCTATGAATCTGTGAATATAGATAAGCGTTATGGGTTATACCGCTTATCTTTATGATTGAATCTGTGATGATGATGTTGTGCACTATTGTGTTGAACCCCTGGACCACACTTATACACACACAAATATGGATTGCACGTGGAAATGGGTTAAGTCACAGATTTTGAAATTGTTTTAAAATTTGAATTTTTGAATCCAAAATAGTTTTGGAATTAGAATTGAAGCATTTGAAAAAAATGAATTTCAAAAATAAAAGTTATGTGAATAACTTAATTGAGTTTTGAAATTTAAATAAATTGAGTTAAATTTGAATTCAATAATTGAATTGAATTCTATGATTTGGAAACTAGGGTTTTAAAAAGTTATCCAACTTATAAATGGATTTATATGGGGTTTTTAAACCAATTTAAAAGTGATGTTTGGAATTTAAATTTAACCCAAGATTCCAACTTGTATAAATCGGACTTTTCTGAAACGAAAACTGTTGTTTTCAAATAATAGAAGCTTTCATATAAGAAATGGATTTCCAATGTATGTTAAAAGGAATTCAAGTTTTGAAATGAAAATGGTTTTCCAAGTTATAAATAAATCTTTGGAACGTGTTTTGAAAGCTATAAATTAAATCTTTAATTTAAAGATTTATTGAGTTAATCCAATTGGAATGGAAGTTGTTTTGAATCTATGAATAGATCTTTGTGAAATTAGGTGAAACTTTGTGAAATAAATCTTTTTGTTTAAAGATTTAAAATGGTAATTTGTTTAACCATTGAAAGAAAAGTTTTGGATTTTATAAGTTGTGACTTAACTAAAATCCCATATCCATATGTTTTAAAATATGGCGCTCATTATTCGGTTTAGCCGGGGGAGGACCTTGTGTCATATAGCCCATTCCGAATAGTGATACGACGTTATGGATAGCAATTGAAGACCGGTGGTGAAGACCGGATATTTCCGAAAACAAAAGGGTAACTCGTCGATTGTCTCTGCACTGGCTGATCCCCGGTATAGAGATCTCCATATGTGATGGGAAGTCCGGATGTGATTAGGGATTATCCGAATTTGCAAGGGCTTCTTCGGAAGTGCCTTCGGTTCTGTTCGAACCCGGGACAGACTTGTATGGTTGTATGTCCGACATTACACTTTGAGATGTTAACTGATTTCTATCAAATACATTTCTGCCTGGTGGCGGAGAATTTATTCTCTCAGCTTAACACCCTTCTCTGAGATGTACGAGCTCAGAGGTTATGTAGTTGATATTTATCAGTGATATTCCCAATTTGGTAATGTGGCATGCTGAGTGCTGCTGTGTGATGATCATTGGTTGATCATTTGTGATATGATCATTTGTTTGATCATTTATCTTTGTGATCATTGCTTTGATCATCTGTTGACCCAAAGCATGGCTTTGTGCCAAAGCGTAGCTTTGTGGACGAGACTGCATCAGGACCTCACTCCCCGGAAATGGTCGAAACAGGAAAGATGCGGCAAGGTTATGAGGGTCGCTCCCTTTAGGGTGTGTCATTCCCTTCTGGTAAAGGGTGGTATCAGGTATGGAGCCCTGGTATTTAACCTATGTGGTTGCTCCAATCTCATTTACTGTGTGGTTGTTGCTTTGAGGCGCCTCGGATAAAGGTCCCAAAGGACTGGGGGATGGCATATTCGTGTAGTAGTTACCTAGTTACAGAGGTAACCCGGCCTTGTGTTGGTAGAGATCTAACCGTAACGTTAGTTTCTCGGGACATCCCACCAGAGGCGATCCCATGTGGCAGTAGGAAGTTCCTTAGCCTGACCATTTGTTGGAAATCCATTCATCCAATACGTGCCTTGTACGGTTTTAGTTGTAGAACCTGCCATTTAACATGGCAGCTATAGTAGGCATAGTATCATGGTACCTATGCTGGCTAGGATTTATATTATACTTTCGAAAATTTTTCCACTATGCACTAGTAATAATATCAAAGGATTTTTCTCGTAGTAAGCATGTTTGACTATCATAAGGAGAAATCTCCCCCATGTGTGCGTTTGCATTGTGTGTGTGCCGGGAGGCCTTATGGTAGTTTCATTTTTCAAAAAGCATTGCGGATTTCAAATTTAAATTCTGTTGTTTGTTTTAAAAGACCAAATGTTTTTGTTTGCTCATACCAGTCCCATGACTGACCTGGAGTTTATTGTTCTTTTCCTAAACTCTGGGTGCCCACTATTTCCCACACGGGCAGTCTAGAGTTGGGGTTTTCAGATAATCTATAGTAGGTGTAGATTCGATAGCTTTCAGCCTTAGGATTTGGCAATTACAATTGGATCGAGTTGCTTCTCTTCATCTTGATTTGGGAGTTCTCGCTATTTCTGGATTGATGCCTTGGAGATGGAGTTACAGCTGGAGTTCTTTCTTGAAGCTACATTGGAGATTTTGTTTCACTGCTAGTGTTATCTTTTTCTTTCCGCTGCTATTTCTTGTATCTCTGATGTATATTGATGTTCATTGTATCATTCTGTTGTATCAGATATTGTATCAAATGTTGTACATTGATATATATTATTCATTTTCTTCCGCTGTGTTATTTACTTAATGTGTTATAAGCTCCGGCGACTCGAATTTGAACGATCGAATCTGCGGCATTCGAGTACAATGTAAAGTATGGATGTCGATTTTCGAACGCGAAAAATTCGGATCGTCACACTTGGAAGGGTAATGAGAGTATCTGGGTTATTGTGGATAGACTGACCAAGTCCGCTCATTTTATTCCGGTCAAGTCTACCTGTTCTGCTTCTAGCTTATCTGAGATCTACATGAGAGAGATCGTTCGTCTCCATGGGGTTCCTCTCAGCATTGTTTGTGATCGTGATCCTATCTTTACCAGTCAGTTTTGGAAAGCTTTTCAGGAATCTCTGGGTACTCATCTGAATCTGAGCACTGCTTACCATCCATAGACCGACGGTCAAACGGAAAGAGTGAATCAGATTCTCAAGGATCTTCTTCGTGCTTATGTGCTTGATTATGGAGGATCTTGGGAAGATCATCTCCATCTTGTCGAATTCACCTACAATAATAGTTATCAGGTATAATCTAACCTTCTGTTTTAAGCTTATCTTGATCTCTTTATCTATCTAATTCCATCTTTGTATTCAGACCAATATTAAAATGTCTCCGTTTGCTGCTCTACACGAATGACCTTGTAGATCTCCATCTTGTTGGATTGAATCCGGTAATCGTTTGATTCTTGGTCCTGATGTGATTTTGGAAGCTTCTGAGAGAGTTAAGGAGATTAAAAGGAGGTTGAGAGCTGCTCAGGATTGGCAGAAGAAGTACGCTGATAGGCGTAGGTGGAGTTTGGAGTTTGCTGTTGGTGATTAGGTATTCCTTAAGGTCTCTCCCTTGAGGAATGTCATTCGTTTTGGTCGTAGAGGGAAGCTTTCTCCTAGGTTCATTGTTCCTTTCCGCATTGTGGAAAGAGTTGGTTCTTTGGCTTATCATTTGGATTTGCCCGAGAAGCTTTCTGGAGTGCATGATGTATTCCATGTTTCGCATCTTCGCCGATAACTTCATGATCAATCTCTTATTGTCCAGCCTTCTGCTCTTGATAGTTTGGATATTGAGCCTAATCCGACTGTTGAGAGGAAGCCACTTTGTATTGTCGACAGAGGTACAAAGCAGCTCAGAAGGAAGTCTGTTAGTCTGGTCAAAGTACAGTGGAGTACTAATGATTGAGATTGTACCTGGGACACAGAGGAGAGCATTCATGCTTCGAATCTGGAATTGTTCGTTTCAGATACTATTTTGCTTTTCTATCTTATTTTTCCTTATTTTCCTTGTTCGTTCTTTTCGAGGACGAAAAGATTTGAGTGGGGGAGAGTGTAACAATCCTAGATTTTTGAAATATTTTTAAATTTTATTTTATTTCATTGTGAAAATATTTTTAAAATTAATTTAGTTCAAGATTTTATTTTTAAACCATTTTTTTAAAGTGTAGTAGTTATTTTTCCAAAACTAGTTATATTTTGTTTTAAATTTTCAATACTAATTTACATATAATAACTATTTTCTTATATTTTTCTAAAATTTATTTATTTATTTCATCTTCACATTATTTTGTATTCGTTTTTATTTTATTTACATGGTTATTATTTTGTTTTATTTGAATAAAGAAAATAGGAAAATGGTAAATTGAAGAGGCAAAAACTCTTCATTTCTTTTGACTTTTCAACTACACATCTCTTCATATTTTGGGCTGTCTTTTTCCATGCCTATAGCCGTGAGTTTCTTTATGCATTTCACGTAAAAATATCCCTTTCTCATTCATCATTCACGCAAGTTCAGATCTGAGAAAAACTTTGGTAATGTCTTTTTTTTCCATTTTTTCCTTTTCATTTTTATTGATTTTTCTAGTGGATTTTGCTTTGCCTCTTCCATACATTTGCTCAGCGATTGCCCTCCTCCACCTCCTCCGACCAACTCCACCACCATCCACAGCCACATCACCCTCCTTCTCCTCTGTCCAGTCAAGGCCATGACCTATCTAAGAGGATTGCACCACAAAACTCCTCAAACCCTTCAACATTTTCCATAGCCAACCCTATAGTGCAACGGCCCTTCATTTTTCACCTTGACCACCTCCGTAGCCGCCGCCACCTCTAGCCGCAACTCCAGACACCACTTGACCATTACCTTGCATGGCCGAGCCGAAACCATGTCAGGATGAGCCTATGTGGTGCACAAAATCTCCACTTATTTGCGTTAAACCCTTTGTATTCCCTACCTTGTAACTTCCACCGCTTCAACTACTTGTAGCTGTGCATGCATGCCATATCCTAGCCCAATGCACCACTTTGGCCAAACACACATGACCCATAGGCCGAGCATATGATGGTTGAGGCAATGGTCAAATCAATTTGTTCGTTGTTGCTTTTATTTTAAATTGTTTCCATAAGTGTATTCTATGTTGAAATCATATTTATATTTATTTTGTTTTATGTGTTGTTCACAAGATCACTAGCTTGGTTCTCTTCCCACTCGAGTCTTAAGTCATGCTATAGTGCTTTTTGGAATTCGTTGTGTGCTATGTCTTGCTGTCTCCATCTTGAAACATGTGAGTAATCACACTTGACATATTTACTTATATAAACTGTGAAGTGACACCAAGTGAAATTGTAAAACTGCTATATCATGTTATACCTGCCTGTTATTAGATTTATATGATGTTCATCCTGTTAATAAACCTGTCATATCATCTGTTACTGCCACATGTTGCTATGCGGTTCATTTTATATAATTTATATCTGATTATCACACTGAAAGTTCCCTGTAGAATAGAATCACTATGGGTTGAAATGATACATACCCGAACGGACTTTAGAATAGGGAAAAATCGTTATGGGCTGAAATGATAGGCCTGAGCGATTTTTATTCATCTTATTTTACTTGAGACTGCGGGTTTGAAATGATAAAACCCGGGTTTTCTTTGTACATTACGGATTGAAATGATATATTATCCGTATCACTTGACTTAGGTTAGAAAATTATATACAGACCCGTGGTTAATATATATATTTTTCTAAAATTTTAAAAGTATTTTAGAAATGTAAATATTATGATATTTTGAATTAAATTGAATTAAAAATGATTTTTATTAAGTATTAGTGATTTTCTACAAATTAATAAGTGAAATAAAAAAATGGTAAAGAAAATTTTAAAATATAAGTTAATTTTGCAATTTATGATTTGTTTATAAATGTAGTTTAAATTGAGTAAGAAAATATGATAAATTGATTTAAAATTTGAATTTAAAATGATTTTATAAAGTATTATTTATTTTTCTATGAATTAAAAATAGTTAAATAAAGAATGAGAAAAAATGAATTTGAATTATAACTTAACTTGGAAAATGTGAATGTTTTTTAAAAATAAATGTTAAGTTAAGAAAAATAAAACGGAATTTAAATTTAATTTATAAAAATGGTAAATTAAATATAAAGAATAAAGTAAATGAAAATGTTATGAAAATTGTATATTGATTTTAATAAGTGAATTATTAAAATTTGATATTTAATTGTGAAATTTACTTTATAAAAATCTTTAGTTAGCTGAAATTCTATTGAAAATCTGGAAACACTTTTAGCAATATTTCAGAAATATTGTCATTTCTGAAATAAACTATAAATCTGAGTAAATGAGCTTTTACAGCATTTTTGTAAATGCTGTAGCTGCAGAAGTGAACTAAAAGGCCTAAAGACTAATGAATGAGCTATTGTATAGCATTTGTTAAATGTCGCGGTGGGCTGTAATATGATTTTGAACTTTAACTGAGCTATTACAGCATTTCTATAAATGTTGTAGTTGTAGAATTGAATTAAATCCTTTATTTTGAAACCTGAACTATTACAGCATTTCTGTAAAATGCTGTCTTTGCCGAATTGAACTATTTTTCAACTAAAACTGATATATTATAGCAGTTTTTAAATGTTGTCTTTGCTGAATTAAATTGTTTTCAAATGTAACTTTCCGTAGCATTTTTTAAGTGCTGCGAAAGCTAAAATTTCACTGTTTAATGTATTTAAGTGAATAAACGAACTCAGAATAGGCTAAAATTTTTGGAAATTGAATATTTAAATTTTAAATATAACGACTTCACTTTTAAATGGTTTAAATGGAATATTTTTATTTGAAATATAAACCATTTTTGAAATGTGATATGGAATGGTATTTAAATTTAATAAAAATAAATGAGGTTTGAAAGATATGATATAATGATATTTTGAAATGGATTTGAAATGATATTTGATTTTTGAAGTATAAATACCATTTTCAAATTTATAACCACGGGTTATAATAACGATTGGTTGTTAAAGAGACTGGGATCGGATATGGACATACTCTCTGTCGATACCGAAAACCACCTTAACAACTGTGTATGCGGTGGAGATTCCAGAACGAAGTTGGATGGTGGCGACGATCCTATTATAGTATGAACGTGGACCCGACTCCCGTGAGTTGGCTTAAGGTGGCTAAAACAAGAGCGATCGACGGGCCAAGTGAGTTAGCTCCTTCGATCGGACACACTTCTTCGATACCATTTTATTACTTTTGTGATTGATTGGGTACACCCCTTTTATTTTGGGAGTGTGGCTCGAGGTGGGTGGTAGTGGCTGCTATGCGTTACCACCAGCCCGAAAGTGTAATTGGTATATCTACCCTGGCATTGCCTCGTGTGCCTTGTCACCTACCATAGCGAGCTTTACTACGAGTTTGTTTTTCTCTCGTAGCCCATGGAGTATTTAGGGTAGTTTTCCGATCTGGAGATACGCTGATACTGGATGGACTACTGGGATTATTACGTGTTAAGGGGAATATTGGGTCACTCCTTAATGCTATTTTAAAGTAATTTTATTTTACTGTAGACATTATTATGATAGCGTAATATCACTACATAGTAAATAGTTTAACGGATCCTTAGAGTATAGGCGGTCCAAGCATCCTTTAAGTTACTTGTACTTTTTTACAGTTCACTTGAGTTGGTTTACATTATATAAGTATATATGTCCTGACTCGTGTGTTTTGTATTTTTCTTTACGCTCGGGTCAGCCTGAGTATTCACATCTTTGGATTTCTCTTTCTGGAGCTAGCTGGAGATTCTACCTATCTAGCCATCTATCTAGTTATTTATCTATTTCAGTTGTTCTATTTCAGCTTGTATTAGTGGACTTCTATGTATTTGGGATTTCTATTATGTTTTTTCAGACTGATATTATGTATTTGTTTTAGACTTTGTTATAGTAGCTTCATGAACTACTATGGTATTTTATATTCCGCTGCGGGTTATTCTGATATTTCTATGTTCTGTGATTCTGTGAATGATTTTATTTGCTCCAAATTTTATTACAATCTGTTATTTTGAATTATTCAAGTTCGACATGTGTGGATTATTGCCGATTTGAATGGTCCAAAATAGGGGTTGTTACATCTGCTCTAGGGCAATAACTCCTTCCCCATCTCTACTGGACCATGGTATTAACTCATGTTAATTGCATAATCTAAGCTTTGATACAAAATGTGACGACCGCCATATACCTTCAACGCCCGATATATCTGAAAAGTGCACAATTATGATCCTTGGTCGATGTAGGACGATAGCCAAGGGTGAAAAGAAAGAGAAACAGTCATAAAACCTATTGTATATCCCACAACGCATTGGATAAAACATAATAACAAACATCAAATATATTGAATAGGCGAGACAACAATAACTAAATAAACCATGATATCAGAGTACACGGGTTCCTAAAGTTATACAAGATAATAATAAAGTTTATACAAGTGATAATAAACTCAAATGTCTCAATAGTAAAGCAAGCACTGTCTAGGCTCCAAAGTGTTGCACAATGGTATAAGCATAAATAAATCCATATATGATATGAGAAAGCTCTATCATGCTCGTCCTCTACATAGCCATCACGTATCATCTGAACCTGCTATATAGTTTACTCATTAAAGAGTACCTGAAATAATAAGAAGCAAAGCTTAAAATCTTAAGTCAGACAATAGGCTGGTATGAGTGATAAGAAATATCAAAGTACTATGCAAGTTGATATAGTAAGGAATAAGGGTATAAGAACCATATATGATCTGTCCTACATCTAAAGAGTTAACACATAACAAAAATAATATGCCACTCTACCATCATCATCAAAGTGCGCTACATCCTAAGTAAAGTGCCTTAGTATCCATATCCACAATAACCACCTCATGTGGCATCTCTAGACTGACAAACTACTTGAAAATCAACCAAACAAACATAAAATCCATCAAACAATCCTCATTGTTACTTAATGTGCCATGGATATATTCATATGACCATTCCTCTACCAAGGAATAACAGAAAAATCCTAGTTTTCAATGTAGTCGCTATCCAGCCCAAAGTTGACACTAAATCCATTCCACTGCTTGAAGGTTTCAAATCCATTCCATCGATCCAAGGTGGCCATTCCAAGTACCCAATGAGTGTCCTCACAATATCCTTCTTATGAGTATAACAGAAAACACTTCGAGTATCAATCTTAGCACTCATATTTGAGCATTTTTCTTGCTCTATCTAGTTTACATTCATCCTCAAGGAACCATTCCACATTCCTTTTATTCCACGATAGAACAACAATCTATCCAAGGATTATCCTTCATAGAACCCACCCTTGTGGATAATCATTCTCACGACTCCATTCATCATTGAGCCATTATCATTGGAACACAACTCCATCGTCATCGAGTTACAATCATGCAAGTTCCGAAGCCATCATCCTTCATCGCGCTGCCACATTGCAATCGAACATCAAGAAAACAAACACCTTCAGCATAATCTGGAGGACCCCTATATCCTCCTTTGGAAGTTTGATCCAAGTAGACTCAGAAATTCATGTCGGTACCAACCAAAAGTGGTCGGTATCAGTGTGAATTTCTTAACCATTACTTAGCTAAAATTTGGCTAAGTACTTCAGGCCAATCTGTTGCTGCATCTGCTTGTTTAGAGCTCCACTTTACCATACTAAAACACCCCCAAATACCTAGACTACTTCCTATGCTTGGAAAAGTACTCGGTATTGACCAAAAGAGGTCGGTACCGAATAGTGTACTTAGCCAGAATTTTAGAGTCTCCAAACTCTCCCATGCCTTATCCCAAAGCCTGTCTCAAAGTTCCCTAGCCAATAGCCCGAAACATCTCCCCTAACGACCTGAACTAGAATTTCTCACTGACTATATTATCGACTTGGTACCGATATGAAGTTAAGTGTCCAAATCAAATCCAACTGACTTTTGACCCGATGTACATGCTCATCTCCTCCTTCAGAGCCCCTCCTCCAAATTTCATCTTAATTTGAGTATCTTTGTCCTCGTTTTTGCCTAAATCAATGATCAATTCTGAACTATCCTAAAAGCAATAGCAAACCATATCAAAGCAAAGCATGAAAAAGTAATCATCATCCTTATACATTCATTAAACATAAGCAATCAATCCAAACATGATAAACATACAAGATTCAACCTAGATCAAGTTTTGCACTGAAATGATAATATGATCCAAAGAGATTAAAATATCATTTAAAATCCATTTCAATCTTTTTAAATTCGGCCATAAACATGTTTAAAGGTTAAATTAAAGTTAAAAATCATTTCAATATGAAAATCATATCAACATCATTTTCAAATAGATGGACAAGCATATAATAGTGAGAGATCAATAATCACTCATCTAATACCAAAATTACCAATTTAAATGCTCAAATCTGAAGTTAACAGCAAAGAACATGAATCCTAAACAACCAAAACAATAGACCTCCAATCCCCTTTACAACTCAAAATCATAGTTTAGGCTAGAGTTAGTAAGAATAATATGAACTTTTGATGAGATACGGGCTATCGGAGGTTTAGAACTATTTTTAGGAAGTGGGAAATGATATGGATTTGTCCCATCAGTCCCAATTAGGCATAAATCACAAAATGGGTTAGTGAGTGTTGACGCCAAAAAATGATACCAACACCCAAATACCATACAAAAGCATAAATTCTAATAAAATAGAGGTAAAAGTAGAAAAGGACATATAATTTTTAAAGTGGTTCGGCGAATTCTCCGGCGTAAGTCCACTTTAATCCTTATTATTAGTCGTTTTCACTTTAGATTACAACTAATTTTATCAGATCTAACCACAAGCTAGTGGATCACGGATTTACAATGGAGTTCCTTGAGGATGTTTAGGGAACGAGATAAGAGTGAAGAAGATGTAGAGTGTGGACCAATCAGAGTGAAGATGGAGAAAAAGAAGATCCCTTTTGGTTGCCATAGGACTTGTATTTATAGAGAAGCAGGTGTGCAGGGTCAGAAATCCACTTGAGTCGAAGCCTAGGAGAGAGCTCACAAATGTACGCGTGAGCACGTAGGCCCATGTGTATTAAAAACCACTCGATACCAAAAGCAACCTCTCATTACCGAGTGCATTTCTTAAGTGTAAAATTGTTGTTCCCACTTGAACCACTCTTTTATCTCCAGATTGATTTTTTCCAAGTTATTTTCCATAGATTCTGAGTTGATTCTGATGATTCTTCCGATAACATTTAAACTATCCTACTTTCTTTGCTTTCTTCTCATCCATCTGAGGATTACTCGTCCAAACTCTGATAAAATCACTTAACCACGAGAGGTTAGAGTAGATAATGGGGTGTATGGAGTTCATGATGCAAAAGCAGGAGGAAAAACCACTTGGTATCGAAAGGAAACCAAATTCGGTACTGAGTGCTTTCCTTATCTCCTAGAGTGATGATTTTTCTTGAGCTTGCTTTTCTACTTCTGCCAAGTGCTTTTCCAAGTTCGTGAATTGCTTCGTCTTCATTTTGGCTTTCCAATTTTTTATTGAAATTTGATTAGTCAAAAAGCAGGTTAATAGTGGACTTAAGCTTGGGCTTAAATAATTACCCGCTACACTAATCTAACCAGTAGTAGTTCTAACTTAAAACGGTCATATATTCTAGACGGTAATTCTGTTTCCCTACTATGACCACTCTGTGGAAAAAGAAAGCATCATCCCAACTCAGTGTAAGTGGTTTCAGACCATAATTCTACATCTATGAAAAGTCATATTCTTTACAAATATTTTTGGATCCAATCTATCCAATAAAAATTCACAAGGTGGAAAATGTCCATACTAGTCATTTTTCAAAATTTTAGAGTCATACGACCTCATGGAATTATATAATTATATTTTACGATCCTCCGATATGTAAAATACGAGTCATTACACTCTCTCCATTAGGAATTTCGCCCAAGAAATCCCCAAACAAATCAAGGAATAGTCAACCATAGTTATCCTGCATGTTTAAATGACCACCGGTAACTATCAAACAAGCAGCCATGTAATTAATAGTATAGATAAACCTATTCTATCATGTAAGATACTAAAATATCCTACATGATATCAAAAATTAAAGTAAATACGATAAATAATAGGCCTTACCTTGTAAAGAGCTCCATATATGCAGTCCCCGTGCTCTCCTTGGCTTTCCCTGTGTAATTGCCTTCACTTTCACCTCATTGATCTTTTACTAACTCCGCCATCTTACTCCTGTGCTATTTCGTATCATGTTCAATAATACGAATGAGCCTACGATGTCTCAAAGCTTCTACTTCAATCTCGATCTCATCAAGTTGATCCATTGTAATTGACACGCCCGAGTCATGCACAAACTTCCGCAAGTGAGATGTGAAGTAAATTTTGCACACCTTCCATCTTCTAAGGCAAGTTGACCATATATGGTATGTTCTCAATCCCCTCTATTATCGAAAAAGGACCTACGAATCTCGATGCCAACTTCCTCTTACTACTAAATCAAATAATATTCTTAATGGAGAAATCTTCATAAAATCATATAGCCGACAAGAACCCCAAATCTCGATGTCTCTTATCTATTTAGCTCTTCCACCTATCTTGAATAGTTTTCATTCATTTTCGAATGATCTCAATCTTCTTCGAGGTCTCCCTAATCATATCTGGTCCGAGTATCATTTTTTCGCCTACTTCCCACCAACATGAAGGAGCAATATGTGGTCGGTCACTCACAATGCTCTTCGGCATACTATGGAATCGCACCACCCATTTCACATATAACTTGGCCAACTTGGATGTTCTAGACTTAACATGTATAATCGGACACTCTTTGTCAATCTATTGACTATGTCCCAAATGTTATCGTACCCATCTCTGGTCCTCGACAATCCATCGGTACTTATTTCCACTTCCACTTAGGAACTTCAAGTGGTTTCATTAACCCACTTGGCTTCTTCTGTTGTGACTTTACCAACTAGCAGTTGATAAACTTCAAGATGAATTTCCCGACATCCTTCTTCATTTCCTCCCAATAATACGCCTGCTTCATATCACGGTACATCTTATTACCACTACGATGCATAGTCTATCTAGAATGGTGGCATTTCTTGGAGCACCACATCTCGTAATCCATCCATCAACATCAGGAGTAAACAATCTCCCATCCTTACAAAGCCAACTATTTTGGTCAAGTTTATACTGCTCCACTTCCTCAAACTCTACTCCTTCTTCAATCTTAGCCATGATATTCACTAGTCTAGCATCTCGCTTATGACTAGCACTGATCCGTTTAATCAAAGTATGTCTAATTGTCAAGCTTGCCAACATCTTTGGCTCAAACTTGCAATGAGATTAGAAGTCATAGCAAGTAAATTCTCCAATCGCTTCCACTCTAGGAACATCGCCTCCAAACTGGCATGTCTACTACTCAATGCATCTACGACTGCATTTTCTTTACTGAGGGTAAAATAAACACCAAAGTTGTAAGAGGCTAAGAACTCTAACCATCACTGTTGATGAAGGTCGAGATCCTACTGAGAGAAAAGGTATTTCAAGAATTTATGGTTCGGGAACAACTCGAAACTTTCTCCTAAGAGGTATCTTTAAAGCAAACACTATTGTGAACAATTCCAAATCATGGGTTAGGAACTTCTTCTCATGCAGTTTCAGCTGCCAACTAGCCTTACCTCTTTGCATCAGTATCGCACCCGATCAGGTAGCATAAGCATCAGTTTATGCCATCATCTCTCATTCCTGATCGAAATGGTCAATGCTAGTACATTTTTCAACTTCCCCTTTAGAATCATGAATGCATGCTTACACTACGTGTCCCAAATAAAAGCCTAATTTTTCTTCGTCAAATTGGTCAACGGCGTTACTACCTTCGAGTAGTCCTTGATAAAACATCAACAATATCCAGTCAATCCTAGGAAGCTTCTCACATTAGTAGCATTCTTAGGTCAGTTCCAATCTTGAACTGCTGCCATTATTGCAAGATCTACTGCAATGCCCTACTTATATATGACACGACCCAAGAATCTTACTTCCTATCTCCAAAAGTAACACTTCGAAAACTTCGTTTTCAACCCGTGTTTTCTCAAAACTTGAAGCATAACCCTCAAGTGCGTCTTGTGTTCCTCCTTCATCTTAAAATAGACCAAAATATCATCCATGAACACAAACACTAGCTTATTTGGCGGATCCTTAAAGACATGGTTCATGAGATTAACAAAATATGCCAGAGCATTGGTTAGATCGAATGGCAAAACCAACTACTCACAGAAACCAGATGACATATGTAATGTAGTGATCGACACACTCTACTTCGCTACCCCCAATCGGTGAAACTCTGTCGTAAGTTCCAACTAAGAGAACACCTTCACACCATGGGGCTAACCGAATAAGTCATCATTATGTGGGAGTTGACACCTGTTCTTCCTTGTCACCTTATTCAGCTCACGGTAATCGGCACATAACCTCAAAGAGTCATCTGCCTTAGTGAGGAATACTATAGGCGAGCCCCATTCACATATACTCCGACAAATGAAACCTTGCCTTAATAGGTCATTCACTTACACCTTGAACTCCTTCTGCCCTCTAGGTGCCATACGCCTCAAAGGCCTAACTATCGATATGTCATCCTTTACTAAATCTATACGGAACTCAATTTCTTAGTGTGGTGGTAATCCAACCACCTCCTCAAATACATCTGGATACTTTCTAACGATAATAACTAGCCATATAGGACCTCTAATGAATGTAGAAAGTTAATCATAATTCCATCCTTTGGTAGGCAACCAACCGCTACCTTCCGCCTGTCGTCACTCCCAATCGTTACCAACAACTTCTCGTAGTCCACCACCATTGCATATTTCCTTAGCCAGTCCTTCTGTGACATCCCGGAATTTTTAACTTTTAACAATATCAATTTAATAATCTATATTAAAAATTAAATTGATATTGATAATTTTGTTAATAATAATTCAAATTGATTTAATAATTTTCCTTTAATAAATATTTAATTGGTAGATTTTATCTTTTTCAGCTAATAAATTGGTTTCCATTTATAATATAAATATATAGTTTATATTGTAAATAGATTAGCTTAATTTTAAATTTAATAAGTAAAGCATATTTTCTAGTTCTAATATTTTTAGTAATTTGGAAATTTGTTTTTATTTAATATAAGGCTTTTCAAGTTATTAAATAAATAATCTTGGTTTAAATTTAATAAATGAGTCTTGATTTCAAATTCTAATATATATATATATATATATTAATAATTTGGAAATTTTGATTTAATTTAATATTAAGTTTTTCAAAACTATTTAATAAATAAGTATATGATTTCAAAATTGTTAAGAAAGATGTTTAAATGTTTAAGATGATTTTGACTTAAGTTTTAAATTTAAATTAATTAACAAAAAAAAGGTTTGTTTTGTTTTCTTTTTAAAATATAGCTTAATAAAATAAGTATTTTATTAATAAAGACATAATTTCTTTTATAATTATTTTAATTTAATAATGAGACATTTCTAAAAAATAATATCAATAATGTATTGACTTTACAAATAGATTTTGAATAAAAATAGCATTTGTTATTTCAAATTTAATTTATATATATACCTTGATTTTAAATTTAGATTTTAAAATTTGAAACTGAATTTAATATTTGGATTAAATTTGAGTTTAAAGAATAATTATTTTTGAAGTAGTTTAAATATGAAATATATGAATAAAGTTTTATATTTATGTCTATAAATAAATTTAATACACTAGGTATGATTTTATTTTAAAAAAAACATGATTGGATTTATTTCTAAACAAAGGAAACAAACAAAATTTTATAAAGCAATTCTTAGATCAAAACTATAATTCACTTTCCAAATCATGTAACCATTCTCAAATTAAAATTCCAAAATCTGAAACCATTCCTCAAAATAAATGAAAGTCAGATCAAAATCCTGTAAACACTCTTCAAGGTCAAAAACAAAACCTGTACTCCATTTCTCAAATCAATAAGCAAGCCTAGTTCAAAAGAAATCTGTAAATTCATCTTCCAAAATTCAAAAAAAAATAGAAACCTGTCAGTAAATTTTCAAAAGCAAATCTGCATTTTCTTAAATCTAGAAAATTTGTTCTGCATGCAAACCTGCATTTTCAAAGCAATACAAATTCCAGTAAACATCTTCAAATCATTCACCTGGAACTAAAGCAAGACTGAAATCAGTTTTAAAAAAAAGAAAAGGGAGCCTGCATTTTCTTAGATCTGGAAATCAAGTCTACATGCAAATGTCTTCAGCAACTCAAATTCAAAAGCATTTTATATGGAAGCTCTGTCTTTTTCAAATTCAGGTGAGTAACTTTTTAAAAATTTAAAATATAGTTGGTTGCATGTTAGTATGGTTGAATATAAATAAGTATATTGCATGTGTATATAGATAAAAAAGCTGATGAGAATATTTATTTGTGTGCATGCTGATTATAATTGTTCTGTTCTGCTTTGTTTTTCTCAGGCTTAAAGTTTTTATTTAATATCATTACCACATGATCTAGTCCTTGAGAGGATGTGATTATCAAACAAATGTAGTTTGATTTAATCTAGTCTAATGTTTAAAAATTTAAATTAGACAAAATAAGGCATGTTGCCTCTGGAAATATTGAAACACCAGTGTATGTTGATATAAATGAAAAATTCAAACTATGTAAATTATAAATCCAGTATTATAAATCGAAAACATTAACTAAATCTTGATTTTTAACACTAAAATTTGGATTCTTAGAAATAAGATGAGGGTGCAGTTTGAGTTTTGACAAAAATGGGAATATTTGATTTTTCTGGTGATCTATGTATTTTAAGGGCTTGGGTTTCTTCATGATGATGGAGGAGAGTTAGGAGTTGATGGGAAAAATGCTAGTTGGTGTTGAATTGCATGGTGGAAGTTGCAGTAGTGAAATCACTTTTGGAACCCAAGTTTTAACTAGGAATGATGAATTGATCATCACGTCTTCTATAATGGATCGAGTGTTTTAAATCTTTGGGTAATGGTAGTTTGGTCATAGAAGAAGTCGAGGCCGGAGTTGTAGACCTTCAGAAGGTCGGAGAGTGGGGAATGAGCTGTTGATAGGTTTTGAGATGGTGATGTTCTTGTATTTCCAGGTTTGGGTTTAAGGTTCTCGAACTCGAATTCGAGGGTTGAAGCATGAATTGATGATCGTGGTGGGTTGCAGAGTGGATTTCTGGTGTGTTGCGATCATCGTTGATGATCAATGGTGGCCGGAGTCACTGTGCATATGCACGGTGAAGTGAATTGTCTGGTGATGTTTGGGTTGGGTTTGGAAAGCATATGAGGTTGCTCGTGTTGGACTCGAAGTAGTAGGGTGGTTTGCTTGGGGAGGTTGGGTTGAGTACTCGGAGTAAATTGGGGTTGTCCCGGGTATTTCATTGTTTACAGGTTCTAAGAAAAACATGTAATGCCTGTTTTTAAAATTTTAAAAACTAAAGTTTATAAAGGTAAAGCTTGAGTTTAAACTAAGTTTTAAATTCAAGATTTAAATCTAGAGTTCAAGTTTAGTTTTAAATCTCAGTTTTAAATAATAAAAAAAATAAAGTTTAAAACTTGAACTTGTTAAACTACTTTATAATGGTAAGTAGTTTGAATTTTTAAAAATGAAGTTTTAAAATGTGAGTAAGTTTTTTTTAAAGTGAAGTTTAATTCAGGAAATCAAAGGTTTAAATATTTATTTCATTTTTTGAAATAAAAGAAGTTTTAAAATTTGAAAGATTTAAACAAATATGTATGTTAAAGTGTATATTTAAATTATTGAATTTAATAATGAATTTAATTTAAACTCTTATAAATTTCTTGTATGAGATAAGCATTTCTTTACTATATAATTTAAAAGGGTTTTTAAATTATTTAAACTTTGTTTAAGCTAAATGGTATTCATTTTAAATCTCATATTTGAAGTGAAATTGTAAAGTAAGTTCAAAAGTAAATTTGATTTCAAATGTTTTGTTAATGAAAATTTAGTCATAATTAAGAATGTTTTTATCTTAAAATTTAATTAAGATTAATGATTTGAAATTAATTAAATTAATGAAGTAATTAAGGAATAATTAGTTAATTTAATCAATTAATTGATTAGGGATTAATAAATAATTGATTAAGGGTTAATCAATTGGTAATTAAGATCATTAATTAGATAATTAAAGATTATTAATTAATGATTAAAGATTTATTAATTAAGCAATTAAGTTATAGTCAAGGTTAATTAATCAAACAATTAAGGATTAATTAAGTTACAGTTAACACTTAATTAATTAAATAATTAGAGATTAATTAATGGATAATTAAAGATAAATTAATTTGTAATTAACAGTGGTTAATTAAAGTGTAATCACTTAATGGAATTAATTAAAGAATAGTTAGTGAAGGTCATTAACTTGAGATTATTTAATAATTAATTAACGTGATTAATTTTAATAATTAATTAGATTAATTAATTTAATGATATTCATTTGTGAATTGTTTAAGTGTAATCACTTAATGGAAGTAATTAAGGAATTAATTACTAAATGTAATTAATTTAGTTTATTGTGATTGTTTAAATTGATTAATTAAGTTTAATTAATTTTAGATACTGAATGATTTGATGATAATTACTTAATGTAATTAATAGACTGTAATTACTTAGTAAAGTAATTAATGGTAATTACTGAATGTAATTTATAGAAGATGATTTAAGAATGGAAGTAATTTGGATTAAATTACTTTGTAATTAATCAAGGGATTAATTAAGAAATTAATTAAGGAATAAATAATTTATTTTAATGAAGTAATTAAAGTTAGTTAATTACTGAATGTGATTAATCAAGAAGGATTAATAATTATGGTTTAATTTAGATTAATTACTTAATGTAATTAATTTAAATTAAGTAGTTAATTAAAATGTAATTAAGGATCATTCATTAATATAATTAATGATGTAATTAAAGTTGATTAATTAAGATTAATTAATAAATGATAAGTGATTAAAGGTAATTAATTAATGTAATTAATTAAGGATTAATGTAATTAATTATAGTTAATTAATTAATGAAGTAATTAAAGGTTAATTACTGTTTTTGGTTAAGGATAATTAATTTGTGAAATTAATTAAAGGATAATTACATGAATGTAATTAAAGGATAATTAATCAAGTGTGATTAATTAAGGTGATTAATTTGAATGCTTAATTAATTGATTTGTAATCAATTAAATGGTTAAGTAAGCAAGATTTAATAAATGATGAAGTAATTAATTTAATTTATATTAAATTAATTAAAGATGAAGTAATTAATTTAATTCACTTTAAATTAATTAAAGATGGAAGTAATTAATTTAATTCATTTTAAATTAATTATATTGTGATTAAGTAAATCGTTGCTTATGTATGAATAGGTGATATTGGTTGCCTTGAATGGTTGTGATCTCAGAAATGAGATAAGTAATGTTGTGTGGTATGAATGCTTTGGTTGCATTGTGATGATAATATGGATTATCTATTTTGATGATAGTATGGATTATCTGTTTATAATGATAATGTGGATCATCTGTTTATTATGATAATGTTGATTATCTATTGTGATTTGTGAATTATCTATCTGTATGTATATAGATAATTGAATTGAATTGTTTTAAATTTTAAAACAACTTGGCCTTAAATGACACGTTTTGGATTTCGATGAGACCAGGATCGGATTTCCATATTTGGATATCCGAAAACCACATCGATCCAAATTAACGATAGGTAGTGAATCTCAAGTGAAGATGAAGATTCAAAGTGCAAGGGTTATCGTCGTTAACTCTGAGGGTGATTCCAAAATGAGTGTAACGAGATAATGCCTTCGGTTTTCGAATGTGGAACGAACTTGTATGGATTGAATGCTTTCAAAACATCGTCAGGTGGACGATGAGCATTCTAAGTGATGTGTTCTTTAAAGGTAATCGTAGCTTCAAGCCTCATCAACCGGGAATGGCTAAAATAGGGGAGGTGCGGCAAGGTTAAGTGGGTCATGCCCAAGTAGGACGAGATTTTCCCCTGTCTAGAGGTCCCTTGTTATTCGGCTGTGTGGACGGTTGTGAGCTCCAACTGTCGGGGTTGTCTTGTTCGGGACTGTCTAGTAAGGGATGGTTCCAGCCTTGTGTTGCACGGGATTGGGAGTGATCCTCGGTACGGTGATCTAGGCCCCGTACTGTGACGGGCGGTACCCTGGTAGCCCTGCCATTGTATGGAATCCAATCTCCAATAAGTGTCGTACGTATTAGTTGTGCCCAACTATGTTGGAACGTGAGATGTAAGCATTCCAGCTATTTTTGTATTTTACTTGAAAACCCTAGACCTATTATAATATCACTGGATTTCCTATCAAATGTTTTGGTTAGCGTAAGGTAAAAACTTTTCCATGTTTATGTGTGGGAAGTCTTACGTGATACCTTTCTTTTCAAAAGGTTTTTGAAAGTTAAGCAACCTTAACATGTTACTCACACCAGACCCATGTCTGACCCGGAGTTTATCTTCTGTTTTCTTAAACTCTTGGGTACTCAAATTTTTACGAGTAGCCAAGGGATTCAGGTTAGCTTTGACGAATTGTATAGGAGTAATGGAGTAGGAGGCTTCTGCGTGTAGATATATAGTGTTCCGCTGTGTTGGTTTCTCTGAGTAGTTTCCTTGTATTGAGTTGTATAGCTAGACAGGTGTTTATAACTGTCTAGTATGTGATGTATAATATGTGTAACTCTGATAATGGTTGTAAACTATGTAATATTTATGTTATTAATATAATTTATTCATTCCGCTATTAAGATTCTGTGTTGTTTCTTCTTTCTCTTCTTTCTTTTCTCTTTTCTACCTCTTTCTTTCTTCAAGATGATGTGATTTTCTGTGGTGAGAAAGTCGGGTCGTCACACCTTCCCTAAGATAAACCCGAACCCAACGAAACTCAAATAAAAAAAATCACCAAAAAAGGGCAATCATGACCAAACCATGATGAACTATACAAAGACTAGTGGGGCCTCCAATATGGTTCGTCACCACTAAAGGTCGGTCAACCATTACGGGTTTTAATCCCAATTCTATCCACCAGGTCATTAGATATAAAGGAATGTGAAGCCCCGATATCGAACAAAACATGTATGGAAACAACATAAATAGAAAGCATCCTTTGAAGAGTAATACCTTTCCATTATCCTTCACTAAGGGAGCACTCGACGAAGTTGGAACTACATCCAAAGCATATGCCTGAAGCATCTGGTTTTGTTACACTGGTTCTGGAAACTCTTTTGCATATGTCTAAACTTGCCAAAACTATAGCCCTTCTTCTTTCCATCATCCTTACCATTCTTGATTAAGTGTTCTTTATCCCCACAACTATAGTAAGGGCTCCTACTTTGCCTTTTTTCGAGCATTATTCCTTTGGAACTGCTTCTTCTTTCCATTCCTTTTCCACCGCATTGTCGTGGCTTTCGCTTTTCCTTAGTAACTACAATAGACTTAGGTTAGGTTAAAAACTCTTAAGTCGAAGGTATTTCTCAACTATCTACTCAAATGACTCGTCGATGTGCTCTACGAGCTCCTCCCTTAAACAATCATCTAATCCCATAATCATCTTCCAATTCTTCCTTAAGGGAGTGTCAATGAAAGAGATCTCATACTTCGATAGGGCACCAAATTAAGCCTTATACTCGGAGATAGACATGTGTAACACTCCACCTCTTTACCCATACTACCAAAGAGTATTACTAGGTAATACTGTACGATAATATAGAGAATGAGGCAATATTAGGCTGCACATGAATATTCCTTTGGACTACCACTGGTGTGTATTTCAAAAACCATAAACAACTTACCTATACATACACAATATCGGCACAAAATAATAAACATCTGCGTTTTCAGGATAGAACAATGCACGATTTAAAATAAATCGAAAAGATCATAAAGTCGTTAATGTAGTGATAACATATAATATATAATATACATAAGTCCAAGTGGGTCTACAAAATAGTCAACTACCCACTATCGTAAAAATAATCATAATATGCCTAATATACATCTTGACAACACATAAACACATGTAGACATAAATATACAACTATATACAAATAATTTATCCACCATCTATGCCTAACATCCACAAACTAGTAAACTTGTCCCTGAATCTAAAATGTGTCGAACTGACTTGACTATTATATGAATAGCATACGAATCAAACTATGTCTAAAATGTAGATATCAATATAAAATAACAAATGTCATGGTATAAATGAGTGCAACCCAAGTGGCACGTGCATATATCAAATATTAACATATCTCAAAATCATGCACATATAAGATAACTCAACTAAGTAAAGCCGATCCACACATCAAACAAGCATATAGTCAAGTGGGTGAATCAACCATAATCTAACAATCATCAAGTATAAAAATGCATCAATAATACAAGTCATGCTCTCGGAAATTCCCTAGAATATCTCTCGAATAAAGGTAAAGTAGACATACCCGAGGTCCATTTTACTCGACATACATAAAAACACAAAATAGTCACCCAAATCAATTATACATAAAATATAAATATGGCGTACCCTCGGTAGCTAAGGTCATCTTTCAAATAATTATTAAAAGATAGATATAGGGTCCAACACTATGCTATCAGCACCTCTAACTATCCTCAATAGTGGTATAGTCGATATGTGTGGTGTTACACAACTTCATAAACTCTCGGTCTCGTAAATAATCCAAGAGATCGATAATCACATAATAATTATCTAAACCTTCAACCTCATAGTAGTCAACTTGGCTCTTAGCCAATAGAATAATCATATGATTTCTTAGACTCTAATCTACTTAACTCTCACTATCATGGAGTCTCAGTCCTATATGCCCTCAGTGTCATAAATATCTATTTTGGCATCGGTTTTGATAAATGGTCTAACCAGCTCCCAGATTAAACATAATGATCACATATAAGTGAATAAGTAGGTGTTTATAGCATCTTGTGCATCTCATCAACAATAACCAGACGGAAGGATGACAGCTCTTAGCCTACTCTAGGAGCCTTCCACACATGCTATCAGCGCTACTCCTATAGTCTTATTTGCTTCGATGACCATCGTGATCCAATATCCATCAAGTGCAGGACTGCGCTATGCATTGTTCATGACCCTGCAAGTGCTCCTAATGGTAATAGACTGTTGGCCTGTGACATAGGGGCAGTGATTCTCAACTATATACATCAAAAGGTATGCCACAGATTCAGTGAGCAACCCTGCAATCAGGCCATTAGAATTGATTCAAGCCAATATGGTTTACTCCACGTCGTATAATAGGAATACACACATAATAGATAGACATACTTATAGCTCTCGGCCTGCTCACTCTCAACGCACATCACCATAAATATAATACCCAATATACTAGACCATATTATAGTGAAATCTACTTATAGAAAGTAATTGAAAAAATACCAGCTCAAGTGTCCCATACCACTCAGTGTTATTCGCCTGTTTGCCCAATTCTCATAAATTTCACTCAACATCGCACAATTATTCTATACAATCGGCTAAAAGAGAAATCAGAAAAATATTACTGAATTTCCCATTTCGCTGGATAATACTAATCTATCTACACTAAATTCTCATAAAATAGAATTTCATACAATATTGTTAACAAATCCAAAGAATAATTAGAGAAATATTACTGAAAGTCCCATTCCAAATGATACTATAACTCCGTTTACTCTAATTTTTCGTCACGTGGAAATATAAATCAATCAAAACAAACCATACTACTGTTTACTGATTCGGAAAGGGGTTTAAAATACTTATTCCTAAAACTTCAAAACAATTTCAAATATCAATTTTCCAATTGGAATGAAAAATAAATTATAAAATTCTCATTCTTTCTTCAAAGTCCCTTTACAGTTTCAAAAGTAAATATTTACCAACCTTTATAAATTAAAATTCAATTCCGAAAGTCCAAAATTACACTTTCTGTAATGGCTTAACTCAATTCTTATATATACACTTATTTATATATTCCTAAAGTCTTTTTAAATAATTTCCTTCCTATTTTTATTAAAATAATGGCAATTGAATACTAAGCATATACTTCCAAAATTAGTCCAAATAATATATAATAAGTTTCTAATTAATAGTTTCCATACGATAATTAGATAACATTTAACTTACTATAACATTAAAAATATCATGTACGAACTTCCAAATTTATTAAATTCAAACAGAATTAGAAAATCACTTTAAAAATTTAAATACTATTTTATAAAAATCATTTAAATATTTGTATAATGAATAAAAATATAAATATTCGAAAATTCACTTATTTAATCAAATTCCACAAAATATCACATTCCAAATAATTTTTATTCCCACAATTCTAAAAATTATTCACTTTTATATTTCTATTAATAACAACATTTTCAATATTAAATCGCAAGTTATATTCAATATACTTCATTCAAGGCTTCCAACTTTAATTCATTATCCCCTTTGGATCAATTTCTAGTGTCATGACTAACTGTTATTCATCCTTGAATAATACCCTCACACTTATCTTTTTATTCGTCCTCGAATAAAGAAAAACTAAGATAAATCCGTTTTCGTAGAGAGCACGATTGCATTGAGCGTATGCAATAAGTCGTTAAACCTTTGGGTGTTCTCAGTAGGACGAGTGTTGTCTCGTGAGGGTTTTCAACGGATACTACCCACAAAATCCAAATGCAGGATGAAAATATTTACAAGATTTATTTACAAAGAAATGAATGCGAGTTTTTGAAAATATTTGCAGATGAAGGATTTATTTTTAAATTAACACGATTAAGTTAAGTATAGGTTTAGGTCATTATCTTAAAAATTTAAGCCATTTACTCGTCAAAATTTCCAACAAATATCAAGTTAACATAACAAATAGACAATAGTTTAATTCATTGTTCAGTTGATAACAAAGTGTAACCATGAAATAGATCTTTGTTGATTATCGAAGTGGTATTTTTATTTCTTTTCAATAACAAGTCAAATCAAATAAGTTAAAATAGTGCTTGGATTTCATTTGCTTACTCTCTCCATTTTTTCTTTTGAAAATTTTATTGATATTAAAAATATTTACATATGCCTAACTCAAATAAACTGAGGCCAGATATATTACCCATGCACTGCCTTGCGGACTTATGTGAGGGGAATACAGAGCGTGGCAAGTAAACACACAAGTGCGTACACTTATTGACTATATGCATTATTAACAAAAGAATTTTTTATACACACACACACCTAACTCAGATAAACAGATGCCAGATATATAGATCGTGCATTGCCTTTCGGGCTTACGTGAGAAGGGTACAGAGCATGGCGAGTGAACACACAAGTGTGAACATATGACTCTAGGTGTTTATTAAAAATACAAACTTTATCCAAGAATTTTTTTTCGTTTTGTTTTTTAGAAGAGAGAGTTTCGCACTATCATCTTAACACCATTAACTTAGAAGACAAAAAAAGCTATATCTTTACTTTAAATCAACCACTTTTTAAAATAATGATTTTCAATTAGATGTATTTCATAATTATCTCCATGAATCTTCCTATATACTAGTTAAACCATTGTTATTTGTAATTAAACTTCATTTTTATTTTTGATAAGACAAATAAATTTTCAAAAACTTCAATTTAATAAATCAAAACCATATATTTATCCTATAGTGTTTCTTTAAAAATAAATCATAATGCTAAAAAAAATTTATTTTTGGGTTTTCTTTTTCTTTTCGGTTTTTGTTTTTCTTTATTTTTTTTGTTTTGGAAAGAAAAATGAAGATTTAATCATGAAAAATCAAAAAGAAGATGAGTCTCCATCACACTTGATTTTGACTGTGTCCCCACAGTCAACCCAAGTGGAAGGAGAAAAATAAAACAAAAATAAAAAGGTGACCTATATTTACATGAAGGTGAATGACATTTACACGAGATCAGAAAGTATATCATCAAAGAGTAAATGAAACGGTCATCCAAAGGCCAATTCATCTCGTTAAGTATACGAGACACGGTTTAAGCGTAGAAAACCAAACCGTAAAAGATTTCGAAGTTGAATGTTGATTTGACAAAACGAATGTCGTTTTATTAAGAATCGTACGAGTTGTTTTATTTTCGATGATTTTTCAGGGTCGATAAAACAATTGGTTAAAGTTCAAGTTTATTTTCACCAAATTGAAATTCAAGCTTTTCATTGAAAAATTCTTCAAAATTATTAATTTCAAAGTCAAAATGGTGATTTAAATCTTCCCCTTCAGAATTCGACAACTCGTTTTCGAAAATTCCAAAGAAATCATGTTCATTGAATTCATCTTCCTTATTGGATTATCAACAACTTCATCGCATATATTAAGTTAAAAATCCAAAGTTGTTATATTCAAAATTTTGAAATCAAGAAAAGAAAGATCAAATTTTAAATTTGGTTCTACACCCTCAAAAGAATTGAAATCCAACTCAATTACCATATTTTCAACAACTTCATTAAGATTTTCGTTTTCAATTTCAAAAGTTTTTATTTTAAAATCGTCAATTTTGGTAAAAGATGGATTATTGCTCAACTCGTCACACGTTGGAATTTGATTTTGTTTTTCACGTTGTTTCATATATATATCAAACAACGAATCCGTGTGATCATTGTAAATTTCATTCATTTGCTCAACAAAATCGAATTTATAATTATTAACATGAGGATTTTCACTTTGAAATTGTTGAGAACAAAGATTTTCAATCGTAACGTGGTTAAGATTATTCTCATTGCCAAATTCATTTGAAAAGTTGTTTCCATTTTCATTTTGAGTATGAAATTCATTTTGGAGTTCGAAATTGAATTGGCATGGGTTATAATTGAAATCATTTGAATTTTGAATTAAAATCTTTTGAATTTAAATTGAATTCAAATTTTGATCACTTTGAAAACTTGGCCTTGAATCATTGCACAAATATGAATTACACCAATCATTTATCTCTTGTTTTTGTTGTGAAGAGAGTTCGAGTAAAGATGAAATGTTATTTTCGAGATTTGAGGGCTGTTTGTCATTTTGAAAATATTGTGGTTCAAAACTCGAATCATTTAAACAATAATTGTTGTTGAAATATCCATAAGAATTTGAAGTGAAATTATATGGATTATATTGATTTTCACAACTATCGTAAAATTCATGTGAATATGGAAATTCGGACATTTCCAAGAATGTTTTTTTATATAAAGGAAAAATATTTGCAAATAGAATTTATTTTTCAAAAGGGAAATTGATTTTTTTTTTTTGGTTTTTCAATTTTTCTTTTTTTGAAAAGATTTTATAATTTTTTTTTGGATTTTAGAAATTTCATAGAAAAAGGATTTAAAAATTTCAAAAGAAAAGGAAAAGGAATATTTACAATTTTTTTAGTTTTGGAATTTTGAAGTTTTTTTTAAATATGCATGAACTAATGCAACTAAATGAATGCGAGGGCCTAATTGCAAATTATTTATCCTAAGTTAACCCAAAATTGTATAATCACACTTTGTCTTAAATCAACAAGATAGTTCTCAGCCAGGTAATGGACATGATTTATCGGTGCACCACGAATCAACATAGCAATGCAGCCGAAAGTTTAAGTACATTCAGAGGAACAACCACTATAATATTTACGAGGCTATTACTCTACCGTAGCCTAGACACCAAGTAATTAAATTGTTCAAAGAAGACAAATTGTCAATATATAATTAAGTGTTATCGATTTCTAACCATTATTATTAATCAAAATCTAAGACGAAATGCAAAACAGAAATTAATTGTGTATTAACAATGCAACTACGATGAAATTTGTTTTTGTTTTGAATTTTTTTAAAGAAAAAAAGGAAAAAAAGAAAACGAAAAATGTAAGCAAACAGCAATGCAAGGGAAATAAAAATAATAGATATACACAATGCAAGGCAAATAATTATTTTTTATAATCAAGCAAGCAGTTATTTTTTATTTTTTGGCAAGCTAGAGCGTAGCAAGCAACTCCTCTAATCTGCTTTACCAACTTGAAAATAAAAACCATATATATATATATATATATATATATATATATATATATATATATATATTAATGTTTTTTTATATGTTTGTCAAACAAGTCAAAAACAAAACAGACGAAATTAAAACAATACTTTTTTTTGAAAACAACTTGTTTTTCTAAGGCAAAAAGAAACTCAAGGCAATCTAACTCTAACCAAAAGTTTAAAAAAATAAAATAAAAATAAAGTAAATTATAGATTGCACACAAATTAACTAGAAAAAAAAGTAAATCAAAATTTATGAACCAGAATTTTTTATAGTGAAGATAAGAACTTAACACAAAATGCTAAAAAAAAAAAAATATTAAAAAAAAAATAATAAAAAAAAAATAGCACATAACCAACCCACACTTATACCCGGCGCAGGCCCAAATGCTACGAGATGAAGGCTTAACGCTTCACTTAGATCCGCTTATTTGACAACTTCCTTAACCAATTTCCTTAAACCAATACACGAATCTAAAACCAGCTGCCAATTTCGAAATTTCGTAAACCAATTCCCTACAAATCAAAGTTTGATTTTCGTCTGTCAAGATTTTTTTCCGGTTCCCCCTTTTTTTGTAAAGTCGCGATGTACGAGGAAGGAGTGCGATTGGTGATTTCGGTGATTGGGTTATGATTGGTTCGCTTGTGAATTCGAATTGGGGATTTGGTTCGCGGCGACTGCTTGTTCGCGGCGAGCAAGTGAGGAAGGACGATTGGTGGAAGAAGGAAGTGGAGGTTGGCAAGGAGGAGCGCGATCGGGATTGATTGTGGTCGCTGATTTGGGCGAAGTTCAGGTTTTGGTTTCTGATGTTTGGGCAATGGATGGGTAGCGGTTCGTGGTGAATTGCTTTAGGCAGAAGGATGTTCGGTGATGCACAGAGTGAAGGCTGCGGCAAGTAGTGTTTTTTGGGGCAATCGAATGTTTGTGTTGTGGTGATTTGAGGCGGAAGTCAGGTGGAAGGTCTGTGATAGGGTGATGCAGCAGTTTTTTTTTTCCTTTTAGATTTTGAAAGGTGGGGATGGTGAGTTTGTGAATGACAGTTGAGATGTTGGTGGTCTGTGGTGGCTGTGAAGTGTGGTAGAGGAGGAGATGGCCGTATATATGCGTGGTTGGTTGTTTTGTGGGTGCAATGTAGAGCAGTGGCAAGAGATGATTGGAATTGTCGTGGTTGCGATGGTGGTTTGCTGGAGTGACTGGAGGAAGTAAGGTTTTGGTTAGTGGTGGTAGTTTGGAAGTTGCGGATTTGGTTGCTGGAGTTCTGAAGCGATGAAGCAGTGACTGACTGATTGTTGTATAAGGCAGCGAGAAAGTGATGTGTGCAGTTATGATGTTGTAGGTTGATTGAAGCAGCAGAAGTTGCAAATGGAAAGTGTGTGACAGAGGCAAGTGTTGGAAGACGGTGGCAGTTGTTATATGAGGAGTATTTGTTTGTGCACAGTGCACAGGGACAGTGGGTCAGTTGATGCAGTGAAGGTTGAAGTGGTATGCAGGTTGAAGTTGTCACGGCAGTAGTTGAGTATGTGAATGGATTGGTACTGTTGTTGAAGTACTGGAGTGGGTGGGTTGAACGACAGATGTAATGAAATGAGTTTGGGGTAAGTGATGTGGATAGGGGCAGAGGAGTTTGAAGGTGGGTTGACTGTTGTTATGCTGTGGTTTCGAGTGGTTGCAGTGCACAGATGAAGTGTGTGTTTGTGTTACATCAGTTGTGGTGAATGGTTAGTTTCAGTGAATGTACGTCTCTGGTTTGAGGATGTATGTAAATGTGGAGTGAAGAAGGAGATGAAAATATGCTTGGTGATGGAGAAATGCACTGCTGTGCAGAATTATGTGGTGGAAGGAGTTATGTGTAGGCCTGTCAAATGGGTTGGTTGGGTCAAAATGGATTGGGTCGACTTCGACCCAACCCATTTATGACCCATTCTCTTTTACCCATTTATGACCCAAACTACTTAATAAGCGGGTTACCCATTTAAATATTTAAATTTAATTTGACTAATAAAAAACAAATAAATATAAAATAGTTCTAATTCCAAGTTTTATGTTTTGAGATCCCAAAAAAAATTAAAATTTTAATTCTAATTTGATCAAAATTCAAATATGGGGATGTGGTAACTTATTATTTTCTAAGTACAACTGTCGGTTGCCTTGGAGAATTACCATGTGTGTTCACACGATAAAATGACCGAGTGTTCCATACTATCCGTAATTTAGGTGGTAGTTAATCGGTCGAAGTTCCGTCTGATTTTGAGTTAGAACGAAGGAGTTATTGCAGTCTGAACAAAAAAAATAGCGGCTTCTGCACTGGGCGGAGTTCAATATGCAGATGTGACAGCCTGTTATTTTTTAAGTACAACTGTCAGTCACATTGGAGAACTACAGTGTACGTTCATACGATGAAGTATCCGATTGTTCCATACTGTCCGTAATTTAGGTGGGAGTTGATCGGTCGAAGTCTCGCCTGATTCCGACTTAGAACGAAGGAGTTATTGCAGTTCGAACAAAAAATAGCGGCTTCTGCACTAGGCGGAGTTCAATACGTAGGTGTTGTAGCCTGTTATTTTAAGTACAACTGTCAGTCCCCTTGGAGAACTACAGTGTGCGTTCACACGATCAAGTATCCGAGTGTTGCATACTGTCCGTAATTTTGGTGAGAGTTGATTGGTCGAAGTCTCGTCTGATTCCGAGTTAGAACGAAGGAGTTATTGCAGTCCGCACAAAAAAAATAACGGCTTCTGCACTAGGCAGAGTTCAAATATAGGGATGTAGTAGCATGTTATTTTCTACGTACAACTGTCAGTCTACTTGGAGAACTACAGTGTGCGTTCACACGATGAAGTATCCGAGTATTCCATACTGTCCGTAATTTAAGTTGGAGTTGATCGGTCGAAGTCTCGTTTGATTCCGAGTTAGAACGAAGAAGTTATTGCAGTCTGAACAAAAAAAATAGCGGCTTCTGCACTAGATGGATTCAAATATGGGGATGTGGTAGCATGTTATTTTCCAAGTACAACTGTCAGTCTTCATGAAAAATTATAATGTAAGTTCGTAATTCTTATTTTTTAAATTTATATTAAAATTTAATATTTTTAATAAATGGGTAAATCGGTTACCCATTTATTAACCTTGTAAAAATGGGTCAACTCAACCCATAACCCATTTTATGATATTCATAAATGGGTTGACCCAACCCATTTTTAAGTAGGGTAAATGGGTAGGGTTAATGGGTTGGGTCAATTTTTGACAGGTCTAGTTATGTGGAGGAACAGAGAACAGAAATGTTGTTCACAGCAGAGTATTTGTCTAAATTGCACGGCAGAGTATCAGATTAGCAATGTAACAGTAATAAGAGTGCAACATCAATGTAGCAGCAACAACAATGAAAATTGTAAAAGGAATCTAATTTGCAATGAAATAAAATATTTTTGTTTTAAAATTGTGTATATTTCTTTTTTTTTCTTTTTTAGATAGAAATGCAAATGAAAAACAAACGAGAAAAAAAGCACACAAATCAAATCACACAACACATGCATACAATTTTTTTTAAATGCAAACAACACACAATAAAATCAAACAATTTTTTTTTTGAAGAATAGAAAATCAAAATTAAAGCAAATTTTCGGCAACGGCGCCAAAAGCTTGTTTAACGATGAAATTTCTACCGAGCTAGAAAACCGCTGCTAAATTTTGAATTAAATTTATACCACAAGCGCATGGCGTACTATCGTAGTACGTAGTGAGTATGGGTCGATCCGCAGAGAATTGTTGATTTAAATTTTCTATTCAATCAAATTAATCAAAGTTGAAAAGTGTGAAGCTAAAAATGTAGAAAAATGACAAAAAGAAAGTGATAAAAAATATGAGAGTTATGTGACGATCCGGAATTTTCAAGCAATTAAATCGGAATATTTAATTGATTTTAAGTATTCAATAGAGCAATTTTAACTTGAATTACGAATATCACAATTTATTTGATAATCTAATTATTGAATTAAATAATTTGAAGTTGGAAAAATTATTGAATCTAGATTTTTAAACCGACTAAAAATAATTAGAAGACTTATAAAATTTATATTGATAATATTGAAGATAATAGAAGTTTTAAAATCAAATTTAATATCGATTTATTTAGTTTTGAAATTTCATCGTTTAAATTGAATTTAAAAATAGCCTTCCGAGGCGCAGTCTCGGAATTCGACGAAATCAGTTCCATTGGGTCCGTAATATTGAATTATTACCGGATTTCAAATTTTCATAGCATTCGGAGTCATCGTGAGATCGTACGAGGTAAAAACGCTTCGAAAATAATTAATCGTTATAATTAAATTATCCTGCATCTTTTCACCGGTCAAAATTCTTTTCACATCAACCGAAATCCTTTCATCCCAGCCGACCTATTCCTCTCTATTTCATCATGTATTCTCTGTCTTCACTTAGAAGCTAGAATCTAATCGAAGCCGCTCTGTTAAATCGCATATATCCTTCTTCCTCATTTCAAATGAAATCAGTTCAAGCGAGAAAGTGATGGTTGAGCTATGTAATTCTTCCTCTTCCTGTTCAATTATTTCATTCTCTTCTTCTAAAAAAACAAAAATATAAAAATCAAAATAAATATATAAACTGTTCAAAGAGGAAAATCACGGCTATGTTGTTCTTCTTCTTTGCCGACCAAATCAAGCTCGAAGGGGATCGAATCGTGAGTCGCCGCCATGGAAGACGACAAGCAGTGGGACTGGGTGGTTCGAAGTTGAGGACGAATCTCAGATTCTACCGAATGTCGACTTGGTCCTCGCGATGGTGAGGAGGGTTCGGCAACATCAACGCTAGGTTATGGAAGGCATGGTTGTTCGACCGGCTGCGATGTTGCGAGATCACGAGGGTGGGGATTTGGGGAAATTGGGTCATCAGTTCCGTTTCGCGACTCGAGTGCATGGGGAGATGGCAATGGAGACCGATGTCGAAGTTGGTGTCATTGACTTTGTTTGTGATGCTGGCTTTTTGGAATCGCCTTTGGGCACTATTCTAAGCAGTAAGGTATTAGTTGATTCTACAGCTATTGATTTCTTCATTTCCTAGTTTGATTTAACAAAAAAAAACAATTTTTCTTTAAACAAAAAATATTTTACAGTAAAGTATAAAACCCCTTCTGTCTTAATCTAATGGAAAAATTGTTTATTAAAAGAAAATTTTGTTTAAAATCAAATTATTGGGTTAAAACCCAAATTCTTAGTTAATTAAATTAATAAATGGAAAATTTAATTATTCAATTATTTTAAATATTAATAAATCATATAAATTGTTTAATCAAGGTCAAATATCGGAAAACCAAGGCAATATTGAAGTGGATTGCAAACAACAAAATAAAAGGTGAGTTAACCTCACTCATCTGGTTAATATTTAAATTTAAATGACCAAATTTAAATAGATGTTTGAGTGATTGAATTGATTGATGTGCAATAGTATGATATATTTTGGAATTGGCAGATTATATTGTGCTAACGTCTGTGGATGCAGGAAAAACAGGTTGGAGGGATCCAACTGGACCCTCAACATTTATTTAAATTATTAAACACCCACAGCTGTGATTAATTGATATTCCGTGATGAATTATATTAGAATATTGAATGTTATCGTCTGCTTGAATATTTCGGTACTCTGCTTTATCCAAATATATAGAATTGGACTTCGAAAGGAAATAAAAGAAGTGAACTCTTAAGAAATAATTATAAAGAATTTATATAAATTAAAGTGAATTGGATAAGAATATTAGTGGTTTCAAAATGCTAATTAATAAAATTCTGTATATGGAAAGGAATTTTTGAATAAACAGAAAGATAATGAAGTTTGAAACTTCAATGACATTATTTAAGGGAACAAAACATTTATTTAATATTTGAAGATTTAAATTATTGAAAGGAATAAAGAAGGAATTGGAAAAAAACCTGAGATTTGTATATTTCAGTTAAAAGGTTTAAAATCAAACGGAAAATAATAACATTGATAATAAGCCCATAACTAATGAATTTTGGAATGAATTAAGAAATTAAAGAAACTTATTTCAAATAAAATAAATTGGAAACCAATTTGGGAAATTGATTTAAGTGGTTGAAGTTGGAATTTTCTTTGGATAGCCAAGTACATGTTTTTAAAAGTAAAATTGTAAATATAAATTAAATGTTTTAAAGTTGTTTTCAAAGAAAACAAGTTTTGTGAAATTTATTGTTTCCAATATTTAAAGTCTAAAGTATGTATTTTCTTTCAATCTATTTTAGCAGTAATTATTAAGAAGTAACTTAGTATTTCGTTTTTAAAAGTAGAAATCTAGTTTTTATATTTTATTAAGTAGCTTTATTTTCAAATGTTTATATAGTATGTATTTTTAGTAAATTATTAAAGTAGTTTTAACTTAAGTGTTTAAAAGTAAATTCCAAAGTAAGTATTTTTGTTTAATCTATTATCATAATAATTATTTAAAGAAGGATTTGGTCTTTTGTTTAAAGTATTATTATAAATTAAGTATTAAAGTAAGTTTTCCTTAATTAAATGTTAAATATATTTTACAATAAAGTGTTTTTAAATTATTTTAAAAATCTAAAATTTGTGCTTGGTGATTCCAATGGGAATGAAAAAACTCAGAATTTATTCTGAGAAAAAGGAAGATAGTTTGAAAACTGTTTTCAAAAAGATTTGAAAGTGGTAATATATCTTGTAAAGATATTTTGAGATAAATAAATAATTGGGGAAATTATTTATTGGTTGATGGATGTTTATGCATACTAATTGATAGTTAAATAACCGACTATCAATATTAGACAAAAATGCGTTGATCGTTTCGAAGAGACCGGGAGCGAGATTTATTTCTCGAAAACCATTTCGATCCGGTTTGTACGTTTCGTGAAAACGATTTTGGATTCGAAGATGGAGCAGTGAAGTGCAAGGGCTAGTCGCTACTAATCCTGAGGATATTTCCAAAATGGATGTAGTAGGAATAGTGCCTTCGGTTCCGTTCGAACCCGGAACAGACTTGTATGGATGAATGCTTGCGAAAACATCGTAAGGTGGACGATGGGCATTCTAAGGGATATTGTTCTTAAAGGTAACGCTTAGCCCCAAGCCTCATCAAATGGGAATGACTGAAAATCAGGGGTTATGCAGCAAGGCTAGGTGGGTAGCACCCAAGCAGGGTGAGGTCATTCCAGTCTAGATGTCCCTTTTTATTTCGGCTTAGTGGGCGGTTGCTGATCCCAACCGTGGGGTGATCTCACTCGGGATTATCCAGTAAGGGGTAGTCCCGGTCTTGTGTTGCAGGGGAGCGGACGTACTCATCGGTACGGTGATCTAGGCCCCGTACTGTGACAGGTGGTACCCCAGTGCCTAGTCATTGGTTGGAAATCCATTCTCCCTACGAGCCTTGTACGAGTTTTGTTTGTATTACCCACTCTGTGGCTAGTAGCTGAAATTTAATCATGTAACAATTTCGGCTATTTTATAAGTATTTGTATATAGACCCTACTATAATATCAGAGGATTTCTATGAAAATTGTTTTAGCTATCGTAAGGTAAAAATCCGACATGTTTATTTGTGGCGTGGTCTTACGAGATGCTTTTGGTTTTCAAAGGATTTTTGAAACTTTAAAAAAATCAATTGGGTGTGATTTTCTCACGCTGGTATTCCAGACTGACTCGGGTGTTATTTAACTGTAATGCTCGGGTCAGACCGAGTATTATAAGATACATGATATGATGCTGTGGAGCTCAGGAGACGAGCAAGATGACGATACATACTTTCTTTCTTGTTTACATATATATATTTATTCCGCTGTGTTTGAGTTGTTGTGTATCCACTGTATGATATTGATGTTGAGCTGTGATTGATGTATTCTGATGATGTAATATATAAACAGAGATATTTGATTTTTGAGTAAAATTATTCATTACCTATTATATTTTATTCCGCTGCGATGGTTAGACTCTGTTGTTGTTTTCTATTTTCTTCTTCTACCTCTTCTTCTTTAATCCAAATGGTTCGTATTTCTACAACTTGAGTTGAGTGTTGGAGAATAGTGTTGACTCAAGGGGTACGGATTTGCGGGCCGTTACACTTGGTATCAGAGCTTAGGTTGGAGATAACCTTGGCTCTGGTGGGAATTACTCGTTTAAAATAGAGTCCGTAGTACTCTATAATGAGTTTGAGCGTATTAATAAATATGAGCGCGTATTTGTTAGTGAATATAAATTGTTTTAATATTGTGTTGATTGGTTTATTGAGTGACATATGAACCTTCGTCGACACAGTCTCGACAACTGTATCGAAGGGGTTTCTAAACACTTGAATAGAGCAATCGACACGATATTGTTTTAAATATGGGTAAATGAAATAATTTTATCCAAAAACATATTTTGATATAAAGAATAGTATTTGAAAACTATTTAGCTAATATATGGTTGTTGGATGTTAGAAATGATGATACTAAAGTATTATCATTGTTAAGTGAAAATTTAACTAGAAATTGAAATATAACTAAAATTTAAGGGAATAAATTCATTATAAAATAAAATTCATAAATATGAATTATAAATGTAAATTATAAATTGAAATATAATTAAATGGGAATTTGTACAAACATAAACTATACAAATGCATTATACTTAAAATTTGAATTAAGACAGAATTTGAAAACTTCAACCCAGAGATTTTGGAAGTATTTTGAAGATAAATAGTGGTATTGTTGTTTTTGGGTTATTTCTGAAAGGAAATTTGTTTTAAAATGGATTTTGAAGAGATATAGCATTGAAATCACTTGGATTATTGGGAAATAATTCTGATGACGACGACCGCATCATCAGTATTCATTTTCGAATTTCTAAGTGATAGATTGCTATCCAATTGATTTGTTCAGGGAAACCTATTCGTCTTTGAAAACCTCAAAGTAAATTTGTTGAGAATAAAACCAGGATTGGTTTAAAATTTTTGAGAAATGTGATTTAAGATGTTGAAGATTTCAAAATGATTTGAAACCAAAGCCGGGAGCTAAAAAATCCTGATGAGATAGGTTGTAAGCTTATAAATTGGGATGATTTTTAAATCAGGAAGGGAATATAACTTTGAATGTTGGAATTTAAATTTGAAGGGAATGTTAAAAATGAAATTAACTTGGATTGGAAAATAAAATTTAACTGGATTGAAGTAATTGAGTTAGCTGAAAATAATATCCAGTTGTATTTGAATTAAGTTGAAATCGAATTGAGATTAAATAAATCTGAGTTAAAATTTAATTGAATTGGAATAAGAATTCAATTGAATTAATGAATGGAATTAAATTCTTACTTGAACGAATGGGAAATAAATTGAATAAGGATTGGAATTGAAGTAAATAAATTAGAATAACTTATAAAAGAATTAGAATTAAATTGCAGGGAATAAAAATATGCTTGGGATATAAATAAGCATAAGGCTTGAGTTAAAATAAAAGAACAATATATTCAAGCCTATGATGAATGGAATTGTGTAAATAATAAGTTGTGACTTATAAATTTTTGAAAGTGAAATAGAAAACCCAAAACAAATATTTTTTGATGAATTGGAAAATAAAATAAAAATCCAAACTTGGATTATAAAATAAATTTGAACCTAAGAAAAATTAAATGAAGAGATTTTGGGGTTAAAATCAAGTTCTGGATTATAAGTTGGGGAAAGACTATTTAGATAATAAATTAGATAATGAAATATGTAATGAGAACCCAATGCAGTTAAATAAAAGCTGAACTGTGAGACAATAATGAAGATTGGAAATAAAACTCGAGTTATAAAATTAAATTCGATTCAAATTGTTGATGAAGTAAATGAGATTGAATTGTGAGTTCATAAAAGTGAATGGTAATTTGAAATGGCTAGTGGATTCAGAACTTGAGTTATAAATTAAAATTTGACTTGGAGTGTTAACAGATTATATAATTGGAAATGTGTCAAATAAAGGAAAATGAAATCGAATTAAAATAGTGATGGTTTGAATTGCCAATAAAATCCAAATCAGAGGAAATAAATTGGAAACGGCCTTGTAATAAATTGAATGAGCTGAATCTAAAAAGTTAAAATGTATAATAAATGATCAAATAAATTTGTAGTTTGAAATGGGATTGGATTAAAATAGAATCAAGTTAAATTGAAAAGAGAAATTTATTTGCAAAATGAAATGAGCTTAGGTATAGAAAAAAAAATTGAATAGATCAAAATAAGTTGACTTAAGATGAATATAAGGGGGAGAGTCGAATTGAATTCAACTTAAAACTAAGTTTAATGATATTGGATTGAATTTGAATCCAGTAAAAATGAATTTGGATCGAAATAGAATTTGATGGGTTGTAAATAATATTTAAGGAAATGAAAATTTCATAATGGATTGAGTGGATTAACCAATTATGTTGAATAAATAAATGAATAGAATAAATAAGAACCAAATGGAAGATGGAAGTAGAACTTATTATAAAAAGAAATGGAAATGAACTTAAGTTATTGACTTAAGTAAGTGTTGAATAAAATCCGAACTCAAAATGGAGTATGGTTTAAATGTTTTGAGAAATAATTATTGAATGGGATAGCCTGGATTGTTTTCGAGCTAAATAAAATAGTTTGGAATAAACAAATATGGAATGAAATGCAAGTGAATGGATTCAAATCTGAAATGCAATGAAAATGAGAATATGTGGATTGTGAATAAATTTAAAAACGAATAGAATTGAGTATAAATTGAGTTGAAATCCATTTTAAAATGGTTATAAAACATAAATACTTATTTATTCACATAGATCTCATCAAATTGCATAGAATAAATTGACATTTGACGTAAATAGACGCAATTAAGAGGCTATGAATTGATAGGAATAAAATAAATTGATTTTGAGATTAATTGAATTAAAAATGAGTTTGTTTTGTTTAAAAATAAATTAATGTAAGCTTGTGAGTTGTTAACCATTCGGATTAAGTGAAACGATGGGTGATTGGTTGTAAGCAATTAAATTTAATGTTGGAATATTTAAATTGCCTATGAAAGGTGTTTGATGTGCATTTCTTTTAGAATTCATATGTTTTAACCATTGCAACTAAGTGAAATATAGTTAAACTGCATATATTTGGCACTTACATGTTTAAATTGAGTAAGTACAGCTACCGGGAAGCCGTGTGGCTAGATTTTGGGCACGCTAACTGCTAAATTAATAAGCTGTTTGCTTAAAATACTAAATAAGATACGCCTACGCAATAAAAATAGGAAATATGAACTGCTTTTGGTTTTTCCGACCGGGTGGGTCGATGTATATATATTTATCTCTTTTGTCAAATTGCAAAAGCTCCTCCGTACAAAGGAGACTCTGCCAAAAAATTTCACAAATTTTGGGACTTAGAAATTTTTTTGAAAATTTTTGGAAAACTTTGTTAACGACAAACGAATTCAAATTGAAAACTAAAATAAGTTAGTAAATGAAACCAATTTAAAATAATGACATAAATTAGTTTTAAATGACAAATAAAATTTAAATATTCAGAGTTAAAGATAAATTGAATTCATATGGTAATGAAAGAATCAATTTGAATAGAAATAGATATAAACTGAAGTGGTAAGACAGAAATAAATAAAGAAACACATAAAATGCTTATACTAAACATAAGTAAGAAGTGGTGCATGCTCAATTGGAAATTGATATTACAAATATAATCTAAAATAGTATTTGAATGAATAAATACTGACATTTTGTAAGAAAGTTGATATGATGTTTTTGAGTATTGTGATTGGATATATTGCTATGTAAGATATGCAGGTAATATAAAGGAAAAAGAGAATTGATTTTGATTTCAGAAAGATAAAAATTTGAATTGCTCGACAAAAAGGTATGTGTTTAAATTTCGATATGAAATTTGATTGGTTTTTGGATCGAGCCACTTGGCCTTTTGTTTTCTTTTTGGATTTGGGACCCTTTAGAGGCCTTTTGTAGTTGTACCGAGCTAGCTGCGCAAAGGAGACGCTGGCAAAAAATTTCGGAAATTTAGAGAGTTAGAAAATTTTTGAGAAATTTTAAAAATTTTAAACTTGATTTTGAATTATAATTTGAATAGTTGAGTAAGTGAAGTTGGTTGGGACTAGGGAATAGTTTGTGAAGTTAGTAAAAATAATAATGGGTCTTTTATAAGAAGATAGTTGGTAAGATGTTGAATTGTTAGAAACCGTTTGGTTTTGGGGGAAAAAGGTAAACGGGTATTGGACCATTCTTTCTAACTAGTAATTTCGGAGACGAATTCTTTTAAGGGGAAGGAATGTGACGACCCGGAATTTTCAAGCAATTAAAATCGGAATATTTAATTGATTTTAAGTATTCAATAGAGCAATTTTAACTTGAATTACGAATATCACAATTTATTTGATAATCTAATTATTGAATTAAATTATTTGAAGTTGGGAAAATTATTGAATCTAGAATTTTAAACCGATTAAAAATAATTAGAAGACTTATAAAATTTATATTGATAATATTGAAGATAATAGAAGTTTTAAAATTAAATTTAATAGTGATTTATTCAGTTTTGAAATTTCATCGTTTAAATTGAATTTAAAAATAGCCTTCCGAGGCGCAATCTCGGAATTTGACGAAATCAGTTCCATTGGGTCCGTAATATTGAATTATTACCGGATTTCAAATTTTCATAGCATTCGGAGTCATCGTGAGATCGTACGAGGTAAAAACGCTTCGAAAATAATTAATCGTTATAATTAAATTATCCTGCATCTTTTCACCGGTCAAAATTCTTTTCACATCAGCCGAAATCCTTTCATCCCAGCCGACCTATTCCTCTCTATTTCATCATGTATTCTCTGTCTTCACTTAGAAGCTAGAATCTAATCAAAGCCGCTCTGTTAAATCGCTTATATCCTTCCTCCTCATTTCAAATGAAATCAGTTCAAGCGAGAAAGTGATGGTTGAACTATGTAATTCTTCCTGTTCCTGTTCGATTATTTCATTCTTTGCTTCTAAAAAAATAAAAATATAAAAACCAAAATAAATATATAAACTGTTTAAAGATGAAAATCACGGCTATGTTGTTCTTCTTCTTTGCCGACCAAATCAAGCTCGAAGGGGATCGAATCGTGAGTCGCCGCAATGGAAGACGACAGGCAGTGGGACTGGGTGGTTTGAAGTTGAGGACGAATCTCAGATTCTACCGAATGTCGACTTGGTCCTCGCGATGGTGAGGAGGGTTCGACAACGTCAACGCTAGGGTTATGGAAGGCATGTTTGTTCGACTGGCTGCGATGCTGCAAGATCGCGAGGGTGGGGATTTGGGGAAACTGGGTCATCAGATTTGTTTCGCGACTCGAGTGCATGGGGAGATGGCAATGGAGACCGATGTTGAAGTTGGTGTCATTGACTTTGTTTGTGATGCTGGCGTTTTGGAATCGCCTTTGGGCACTTTTCTAAGCAGTAAGGTATTAGTTGATTCTAAAGCTATTGATTTCTTCATTTCCTAGTTTGATTTAACAAAAAAAAAAAACAATTTTTCTTTAAACAAAAAATATTTTACAGTAAAGTATAAAACCCCTTTCTGCCTTAATCTAATGGAAAAATAGTTTATTAAAAGAAAATTTTGTTTAAAATCAAATTATTGGGTTAAAACCCAAATTCTTAGTTAATTAAATTAATAAATGGAAAATTTAATTATTCAATTATTTTAAATATTAATAAATCATATAAATTGTTTAATCAAGGTCAAATATCGGAAAACCAAGGCAATATTGAAGTGGATTGCAAACAAAAAAATAAAAGGTGAGTTAATCTCACTCATCTGGTTAATATTTAAATTTAAATGACCAAATTTAAATAATTGCTTGAGTGATTGAATTGATTGATGTGCAATAGTATGATATATTTTGGAATTGGCAGATTATATTGTGCTAACGTCTGTGCATGCAGGAAATATAGGTTGGAGGGATCCAACTGGATCCCTCAACATTTATTTAAATTATTAAACACCCACAGTTGTGATTAATTGATATTCTGTGATGAATTATATTAGAATATTGAATGTTATCGTCTGCTTGAATATTTCGGTACTCTGCTTTATCCAAATATATAGAATTGGACTTCGAAAGGAAATAAAAGAAGTGAACTCTTAAGAAATAATTATAAAGAATGTATATAAATTAAAGTGAATTGGATAAGAATATTAGTGGTTTCAAAATGCTAATTAATAAAATTCTGTATATGGAAAGGAATTTTTGAATAAATAGAAAGATAATGAAGTTTGAAACTTCAATGACATTATTTAAGGGAACAAAACATTTATTTAATATTTGAAGATTTAAATTATTGAAAGGAATAAAGAAGGAATTGGAAAAAAACCTGAGATTTGTATATTTCAGTTAAAAGGCTTAAAATCAAACGGAAAATAATAACATTGATAATAAGCCCATAACTAATGAATTTTGGAATGAATTGAGAAATTAAAGAAACTTATTTCAAATAAAATAAATTGGAAATCAATTTGAGAAATTGATTTAAAATGTTGAAGTTGGAATTTTCTCTGGATAGCCAAGTACATGTTTTTAAAAGAAAAATTGTAAATATAAATTAAATGTTTTAAAGTTGTTTTTAAAGAAAGCAAGTTTTGTGAAATTTACTGTTTCCAATATTTAAAGTCTAAAGTATGTATTTTCTTTCAATCTATTTTAGCAGTAACTATTAAGAAATAACTTAGTATTTCGTTTTTAAAAGTAGAAATCTAGTTTTTATATTTTATTAAGTAGCTTTATTTTCAAATGTTTATATAGTATGTATTTTTAGTAAATTATTAAAGTTGTTTTAACTTAAGTGTTTAAAAGTAAATTCCAAAGTAAGTATTTTTGTTTAATCTATTATCATAATAATTATTTAAAGAAGGATTTGGTCTTTTGTTTAAAGTATTATTATAAATTAAGTATTAAAGTAAATTTTCCTTAATTAAATGTTAAATTTATTTTACAATAAAGTGTTTTTAAATTATTTTAAAAATCTAAAATTTATTCTTGGTGATTCCAGTGGGAATGAAAATACTCGGAATTTATTCTGAGAAAAAGAAAGATAGTTTGATAACTGTTTTCAAAAAGATTTGAAAGTGAGAATATATCTTGCAAAGATATTTTGAGATAAATAAATAATTGGGGAAATTATTTATTGGTTGATGGATGTTTATGCATACTAATTGATAGTTAAATAACCGACTATCAATATTGGACAAAAATGCGTTGATCGTTTCGAAGAGACCGGGATCGAGATTTATTTCTCGAAAAACACTTCGATCCGGTTTGTACGTTTCATGAAAACGATTTTGGATTCGAAGATGGAGCAGTGAAGTGCAAGGGCTAGTCTCTACTAATCCTGAGGATATTTCCAAAATGGATGTAGTAGGAATAGTGCCTTCGGTTCCGTTCGAACCCGGAACGGACTTGTATGGATAAATGCTTGCGAAGACATCGTCAGGTGGACGATGGGCATTCTAAGGGATATTGTTCTTAAAGGTAACGCTTAGCCTCAAGCCTCATCAAATGGGAATGACTGAAAGTCAGGGGTTATGCAGCAAGGCTAGGTGGGTAGCACCCAAGCAGGGTGAGGTCATTCCAGTCTAGATGTCCTTTTTATTTCGGCTTAGTGGGCGGTTGCTAATCCCAACCGCGTGGTGATCTCACTCGGGATTATCCAGTAAGGGGTAGTCCCGGTCTTGTGTTGTAGGGGAGCGGGCGTACTCCTCGGTACGGTGATCTAGGCCCCGTAATGTGATAGGTGGTACCCCAATGCCTAGTCATTGGTTGGAAATCCATTCTCCCTACGAGCCTTGTACGAGTTTTGTTTGTATTACCCACTCTGTGGCTAGTAGCTGGAATTTAATCATGTAACAATTTCGGCTATTTTATAAGTATTTGTATATAGACCCTTTTATAATATCAGAGAATTTCTATAAAAATCGTTTTAGCTATCGTAAGGTAAAAACCAGACATGTTTGTTTATGGCGTGGTCTTACGAGATGCTTTTGTTTTTCAAAGGATTTTTGAAACTTTTAAAAAAATCAATTGGGTGTGATTTTCTCACGCTGGTATTCCAGACTGACTCGGGTGTTATTTAACTGTAATGCTCAGGTCAGACCGAGTATTATAGGATACAGAATATGATGCTGTGGAGCTCAGGAGACGAGCAAGATGACGATACGTACTTTCGTACTTGTTTACATATATATATTTATTCCGCTGTGTTTGAGTTGTTGTGTATCCATTGTATGATATTGATGTTGAGCTGTGATTGATGTATTATGATGATGTAATATATAAACAGAGATATTTGATTTTTGAGTAAAATTATTCATTACCTATTATATTTTATTCCGCTGCGATGGTTAGACTCTGTTGTTGTTTTCTATTTTCTTCTTCTACCTCTTCTTCTTTAACCCAAATGGCGTATTTCTGTAAAATTGATATGAGTGTTGGAGAATACTGTTGATTCAAGGGGTACGGATTTGCGGCCCGTTACAAGTTAAATGACGGTTTAGAGATAATTCCACTCTCTAGATCATATAGTTCAACAAATTATGAAATGTGGAAATTAGGGAGGCATTCCTATCATACTTTCATATTGTAAAGCGGGTTCCTGTCAAAGTTTCATTGTAAAGCGGGTCCCTGTTTTCTGAAAACGAAGAAAAATTATTGCTGAAATTTCAGCAACTTTTATAAATAAGTGCTGATATTTCAGCAACTTTCCTTGTCAAAGTTTCAATGTAAATCCAGTCCCAATCTTCTAGAAACAAAGAAAAATTATTGCTGAATGTCAGCAACTTTTATAAATAAGTGCTGATATTTCGGTAACTTTCATAAATTGTGTTTACAGTGTACATAAATGTTGCTGAAATGTCAGCAACTTTTATAAATAAGTGCTGATGTTTCAGCAATTTTCATACACCATGTTCATAGTGTACAGAAAAGTTGCGAAAATGTCGGCAACTTTTATGAAAAGTTGCATCATGCTCTGCAATGATTGTGAATAATAAACAGGGACCTAATTTGCACTGAAATTTAGCGGAGGACTTTTCGTGAATTTTGAAACTTAATAAGGACCTGCCAAAAATACCCTTATGAATTATGATCTCTCTCTTTTGGTCATAAATGAATTTAAATGATGTGTTTATCATAAGTATGATCCATTTGTGTTATTAACTAGCTCAACATAAGCCATCAAAGTATAACACAATCTTTAAACCACTTTTAATTCTTTTGAAATATGACAACAAAGTTGAAAGAAAAATCTATTTTAAGTATGGTCTATTAACCATTAATTAGAAATATATACCATCAAATTTTAATTTCAACATTTACTTCATTACCATCATAGTACGTAATGAAGAGGTAATTATTGTTTGTGATTGTTTAAACGTAGCCTATTTGTTATGAACAACATAGACTATCAAATTCAATATGAAATAATAAATCACATCAACATTCATTTAAGCACAAAAGAGAGCAATAATTATCAAAATGTTGAAGCACATGATTAGAGGCTTCATTACCCCTAAATTGAAGGGATTAGCCTCTCATTTGTGTTATCATATCAACACAAGTAGCATGCATCATGAAACTTAAAAAAAATTAAAGCTACTGGAAAAGAGAACTAATCTAATTGCATAAAATGAAATCTAGACTACTAGCATGAAAGAAAGAGAGCATGTAAGTAAAATAAAACACTAATTAACATTACATAAAAAAAGAAAAAGTACATGAAATAAAATGGCTAAGTAGCCATGAAAAGAGAAAGACAGCTTGTCGAGCCTAAAACTAAACTAAGAGGAAAAGATGTTACATGAAGCATAAAGGTTATTTATACATGTGTTAAACCCTAATTCATATTTTTGGAGAATGTCCAAATTGCCCTTGAAGTAGTGCAGTGGCCAAGTTATCACTAGCTTCAATACTCACCCATTAAGTGTGCATGAAAGTGTAATGGTCATTAGCATGTGGATTAGTTTCTAATTTGTACATGAAAGAAGAGGGTAGGTGGGGTCCACCATGATCATGACTTTGAATTATTTCCATCTCCATTCCTTTGTATTCACTCTTGTGCATGTATATATCTTCATTAAGCCACTTGTATATGAAGCCAAGTTCCTATAAAATAATATAGAAATTTCCAATTAAATTTTCTCAAATTAATATATGCGCAAAAATGATAATTTTCTCCCTATATGGAGATGAATATGTGACAAATTGAAAATAATTTGAATTTGGTTTAAACAAGTTAAAATACCCGATATGATCATTTATTTAATTTAATTAGATTAAATATGGTGGAAAAAATATGTACATTTACGTGCACATCACAAGGCTTCCAACTTTAATTCACTATCCCCTTCATATCAATTTCTAGTGTCACGACTAACTATTACAAACATCTATTTATTTTGCACGACAACTAATATTACCATGTTCAACAATCTATCAACTAATATATCACCGCATCAACCGAAAATAAAAGACATGCAACTCAATGTCATATAATTCAATCATATAACCAATAATTCGGTAATTCCTTGAGATGATGGTTTTGATGACAACAACCTTAGGAGTTGTTATAAAATATAAATACTAACATATAGTTTAGGTATATATGTATATGTAGGATATAAACATGTAGGTACCAAGAATGAAGACTAATAGTTATAGAGATTCAAGATTGAAGACTCATGAGTATCATGATATCAAGATTTCAATATTCAAGAGTACAAGATAAGTATTGAGTCTAGAATTATGTTAAAACTTCTTGAAAGAACTTACATCTTTATTTGAAATTCATTCGTGGAATGAAATCCACTTCGAGCCTGTTAGAGGGATGGAACCCTAGTAGGATGGAACTCATGACAATATCAAATGGAACACATAATGATCCTATTTTGATATCCACTAATTTTTTAAAAATGCTTTTCAAAAATATATCTCTTGTTTTTAAAAAATGTTTTCAAAACTTTCTTTTCAAAAAGACATCTCTCTTGGTTTTAAATATTTTAGCCTCAAAACAATTTTTATCATTTTTAATATTTTGATTTCAAAATTGTCTTTGTTTCTAAACCATCTCTTGTTTTAAATATTTAGCTTTAAAATATTTATATACTTAGATTTTAAATCACTTTATAGATTAAGATTATATATATTAAAAATTACTTTCTAAACTCTTTTATATGTTTAAATTATATTCAAATATATTTACAAAGTTTAGAAATTGTTTTGACAAATTATAGAAATAGATTTTAAATAAGAAAATCAAAACATCAATTTTTCCTTGAGCACGTCGACATCCCTCAACCCCCATGTCGACATGGTGTCCGTTAAATTCAAAATTCAAGTTTTCAAAAGAAGTGTCTATTCGTCGTATCCTTTCACGAAGAGATATAACAATTGCTCTACTATATATACTTGTTGTTTTGAACGAATTTTAATAATAATTTTACTTGTTTTCTCTCCTCTTCATCTTCCACATTTATTCTAAAGAATCATAAACTATACTCTGTCGAAATACCAAGTGAATCAAACTTGATTATCTCTTGTTTGATTCTCTGCCACCCTCTCCATAAGATCTCAGTGCTATTCAGAGTTATAGAATCTTTTGTAAATCAAACTGCTGAGTAATGTTGAATATGCGATTGCTATGATTTTTGTTTAATGATAATAAACATATATATATATATATATATATTCATTTAAATGTATTTGTTAATGTACTATTTTATTTTTCGTAGATTAAATAAATATTTGCTGAATAAAATAAATAACATAGAATATGAATTCAAACATAAATTTTATTCAAAAAAATAATTATTACAATTTTTGAATAGTACAAATTTCAAACTCTCACTATATACAATTTCAATCACAATACAAATTTCATTAAATTACAATTCACATTTACATTGCACCTCACTACATATCACTCAACTCGTACTAATCTTCAACTTCATTCCAATGTGATCCAGCATCTGAGTAATCTGCAAAAATATACATTGACGTAGTAAAATTGAAAATAAAATATTTTTGCAGTATAAAATAAAATGTGGATTTTGAAAATAATATTTGCCTCAGTTATTTGGGTTGTTCTTCATCATTTAATTTTGAATTCATCATTCACGAACAGCTTGTGACATACACAGTGTATCACTGTATATGCCACAAGGCCGTGCACACCAATATAAACACTTGATAAAATTACAGGGACAAGTGAGCACAGGTCCAACCCAAAACACCGCGTTCAACTCAAGTGCAATAAAAATAATGTCATAATATCAGCACAAGGTCAAACCCGAGCTTTAAAGCTGGATTCAACACAGGTGCAGTTCGAATATACAAGTTTAACAAAATGGTCAAGAGCAAGCCAGTCAAAGTGTACACATGAACCAAAAGAGTCTGATTCAAGACAGCAAGCTCCAGATGGTACACAAGTAAAAGGCAACAATAAGGGATGCACCAATGAAACAAGATGCAACATATATAATAGTAGCCAGATAAAATGCAATGTGTACAGAGAAATTTTACAAGACCAACAATGCAATTGAAATGCAAACTGTCTCGAAGAGTGATACCAGAGACTACAAAGAAATCAAGGCCAGACAGATTTAAAATTCAACTACATGATGACTGGAAACATAATTCATATATGCAGCCTCGACCAAAATCAAAATGAAACAAATGCAACATAATGTCAAAGGGATTAATATGGCAACACAGCAACAATGAAATGGCTATAAACAAAATACATGAAACTACACCAAAGGAATGGAAACATGCATGCTACAGTCTAAAACAAATGAAACTCAAAGGCAAGCAAAACTCTAACAGGAAGTACACATGAAGTATACAAGCTACCAAACTCAAAGAAGCAAAAATCCAAACCAAGTTCAAGTCACACATGAAAACAACTCAGTGCAGCACTAATAATCATATACAAGTTTCACTGGCTCGAAGGAACATGCCAATATGGCAACAATACAAACACAATTCAAATGAACTTCACCATGAACAGGCAGTTGTACAAACTACAAGTAGATAGGGATGTGCAGACCAATAGATATAAGCAGCAGTGAATGGCAGCAACAACAAGTATACATGTACATGAAGACAGCAAATACAACTGAAATGCAAACTATATCAAACATGAAACAGTGCAGTAATGGATATGCAAGAAAATGCAGCAACTTGTACAAAATGTCACACCTCAAATGACACAAGATTCAAGACTGCACTTATAACATATGAGATAGCAGTTCAAAAAGACTCAAGTATGCAATTCAAATGCAAACTGACTCAAATGAACAAAGTGAACATGTATACCAGACTCGGAATGAAATTCACAAGCTTCAAACTGGAACAGTGATGAACAAAATATAAACGAGGTAGCAGTCTCAAAATAACCAGGGTACAAGTTCGAACAAAGCTCAACAACACAACATCAAGCAACATCAAGTTGAACAAGTTAATGCCGAAGTTCAGTGATGTCAAAGTCTGGTAATATCAAAAATCAAGTTGAAGCCATGGGAAACTGACCAGAGTCAAAGGAAACAAAGGTCAGAAATCATCACATAAACAATATCACAAGCCGAAGTCAAAAAGAACGGAATCGAACGGTTCAAATTCGAAACCGTGGTGGCCAAGTAAATTGACCAAGTCACGAATCAACACCGTGAGTATCAAGCAACGAAATTATATGAATTGAAAAAGTCAGATAAATCGCCATCGTTCAAGAATAATTAAATGGCCGAAGAAAATTTTAAACAAATATATACGAACGAAAATCAAGGGGTTCGAACTCTATATAAAAACCCAATCATCATCGGCTACAAATGCAATTGAGTTCAAGTATGCCAAAACCAGAAAAGCAAAAGGAAAAAATTACATACCGAAATCAAATTCGAACTCAACGCAAATAGAAGCAGCCGTAAGCAACTCAAAGAGACAATCTATCGACAAAGGAAGGTCCTTAATCATCATTCGATCGAGTAACCATTATCGACAGCTTCTATTTAGAAGCCCTAATTTACAAGCAAAGGAAAATGGAACGAGCACCATTTTTTCAAGGAAAAAGGAACGATCGACATTGATAAAAGAAATAAAGGAGGCCGTGTTCTTTTATTTTGGTGACAAATTAAATTGGGCCGGCCACTTCCTTTAGTATTGGATTAAGAAGAAAAAAATTAAGGCTTTGGTGTTTAATTGTTTTTTAAACTGTTATTTTTGTATTTTCTCCTTTGAACCATTGTAATTACTAGTCGTGTGACTAGAGGACAAATTACGTGGCGTAGTTTGAGAATTCGCAACTCAGTGGATGAGTTGTGGCAGAGTTAGGTTAGTCAGTAGCGGGTGTCGCGAGTTTACGTGTGTAAGCGTGTGACTACTTAATTTCTAGTAGAAACCTTGGAGGCAGCACATAGGCAGGGTTTTGTCGAAGCTGGGTAAATTCTGTGTCGTTCTATTTCTGCATTTATTATTCTGCTATTATTTGTGCTGCCATAATTTTGATATATCTGTGTTGAAATAATTTTATAAGCTTCCGCAATAATTTATAATTAACAGTATCACCCTATTCACCCCCCTCTAGGGTGAAATCGATCCTACAAGTGGTATTAGAATTAGGAATAGAAGTCAACTTTTGTTTTTAAAAAATTCGATTTTTTTTTCAAAAATCAATTTTTATTTTTAAAAATTTGAAATTTTTTAAATGGCTTCTTTTAATAATGCTTTTGCTGAGGGTCAGTCCATAGTTAGACCACCAATGTTCAATGGTGAATACGCCTATTGGAAAAATAGAATGAAATTTTTTTTCCAAAACCATTGACGCTTGGAATATTGTTGAGACAGGTTATAGAGCACCAACTATAATTGTAGATAATCAGGAAATAGATAAACCAAAGGATCAATGGACAGAACTAGAAAATAAATTACAAAATGCTAGTGCTAAAGCCATGAGTTCTATTATCTGTTCATTGGATCAATTTGAATTTAATCGTGTCTCACATTGTCTAACTGCGTAGGAAATATGGCACACACTAGAAGTGACCCACGAAGGAACATCTCAAGTCAAACAATCTCGCCTTGCCATGCTAAGCAGCGAATACGAGAACTTCACAATGGCGAAGGAAGAAAATGTCAAAGTGATGTATGGACGACTTTCCAATATCGTATACAAATCAAAAGCTCTCAGAAAATCATACACAGAATTGGAGATAGTCCGAAAAATCCTCAGAGTCCTTCCATGAAGTTTCGAAGCCAAAGAGACTGCCATTCAAGAATCAAAAAACAGATGAAAGTTGAAGAACTCATCCGAAATCTCACCACTTATGAGCTAGAAATGAAATTCAAGGAAGAGTGTGAAGGAGGTGATACTCGAAAGAAATCAATAGCTCTCAAAGGAACAACCGAAAGTGATGGTGATGATGATGGAGTAGCAGAATTGGAGATCATAATAAAGAAATTCAAAAGGTGGAATTACAAATATGGAAATCCAGCTCGAAATCAAAAATTGAAAAGCAGAATAGCCAAAGCACTAGACTACTCAGAAGAACAGAAGATCATTTGTCACAAGTGCAACCAACCCGGACATATCAAGCCCAATTGTCCTCAAAATCGACGCGACTTTGAAAAGAAATCAAAAAGGAAAAGTTTTGCAGCCACATGGAATACAAGTGATGAAGATAATCAAAGTACTAGCAGTGAGAGTGAGAAAGCAAATATGTGCCTTCAAGGAAATATAACTAATAGCGACGATGACGAGCCAAGCGAGGTATCAAAACTCACTCACTCAGAATTACTTATATATTTCCACGAAGTAAATGGCTGTTTTGAACGACTTAGGGAGAAGTATGCCAAACTTGAATCACAAAAAGATACTTTGATAGATTTAAATAAACAACTTGATCAGTTAGTTAAAACCTATCAAAGATCCCTATGTGTGATAAGTGTCCAACATTCGAAGAAGAAATTAAAAAATCAGAAATTAATATAAAATCACGTGAAAATGAAATTCTGATTTTGAAAGAGAGTGAAAATACTAGGAGAGAAAACTCTATTAAAAAGTGCACACAATTATTGAACGAAAATGAGTCTCTCAAAACACAAGTCCAATAATTGTCAACGATTTTAGATAAATTTTCAAAAAGTGAAAAATCGTTGAATATGCTATTAGGAAAACAAACTGTTAATACAGTTAGACAAGGACTTGGGTATAATCGATCTAAAAATGTTAGAAATGAGATTAATCAAGTAAATTCAATGTGCAAAATTTGTAGAAAATTTGGACACAATCAAAATAATTGTTGGTATAGACCCAAACACGTGAAAGATATACCAATTTGGGTTCCAAAAGGCACAAATATAAAATCTCTCAAAGTTAAACAAATATGGGTGCCGAAAGGAACATGTATAAATAGTTTTGGGTCTGTACAAAATTATTTTTCAAAATATTCTACCACTAACAATCATGGACCTACAAAAACAAATAGGTTACAAAAATCTTCCATCGTGTAGGTGTGGTGGCAGGCTAACGAACAACAACAGTGTTACTTGGATTCTGGCTGTTCCAAGGACACAACGATCGACAAAGTGAACTTTCTTAGCCTAGTATAAAGGTGACAGAATCACAATGGACAACAATGACAAATATCGTAAAGGTAAAACAGGTAATGGTATATTTGAACAATATATTAAATGTGATAATCTGCACCGTAATCTGAGTTAAATCAGCCAATAATGTGATGATGAAAAATGATGATTTTGATTCTGACTTATTCAAAATTGTTGGCCAATTATATTTTTATGCCAAAAACACTATAAAAATCTCTAGAGCCTTTGAATTACTTCATATATATTAGTTTGACTTAATAATAGTGTTTTATTGGATGATAATACATTTGGTTATTTTACGGCTAACTCTATATTCACGGTTTTTGATTATTTACACGGCTTCAATTCAAATTCAAGAGAATGTCATTGATTTTAAGAATTTTTTGTTGCACACTTCATGGTCTGGTCTATCAAATTCAATTAATGAGAGTGAAAGAGAAATTCAAATGCAGATTACACTGGTAAGCTAGTTGATAGAAAAATTACTAGTTGAACATGATTTTTGTTGAGACATTTAGTAACTGCATCGTTTTTCAAAAAAAATATCTGCATATTTTTCATTTCAAATAATTATAAAATAGCAGAAATTTTTTATAACCCCTTCTAGAAAATCATTTTTGACCATGTTTTCAGATCAGTCATTTTGAAAAATTGATTTCATAATTATTTTTGAATTTGATTTTAAATGACTATTTTGACTAATCTGACTCCCTAATAATTATTGAAAAGATAAATAGTGATTGAAAAAATGATGAGTGTTGATATTTATCATATATTATGACTCGAAACGGTATAATTAGTAAATTTCTTTAGAAATTTAAACATGAGTTATAAACTTTTTGGTGGTAAAAATTTCATGACCATCTCTATTTCTATCATATTTCTAACGACCATCACTCATCAAAATTCTATATAGTTTGTCAATATGTGTTACTTTAAACAGGAATCATTCGCTTTTCATTTTACATTTTCTTAATGAAATAAATAATAAGAATAATAATAGTAATAATAATAATAATAATAAAATAAAATAAAATCCAAAGTATTCACTCTCATTTAAAAGTCCTCACGATTATGCATGGGTTAATTACTTGGAATTTGTTATGTGCTTCCATGCTCATTTAAAAGTCCTCACAGTTATGCATTTGGAACTCATCTCAAAATTGATTTTTAAAATAAACAAGTTGATTCTAATCCCATTTAAAAGTCATCACGGTTATGCGTGGTTAGAAGATACTTGCATTCATTTTTTTAAAAAATAAAATTGGAATTCTACTAATCTCATATAAAAGTCCTAACGGTTATGCACAGTTAGTAGATATTCAAATTCCTGATATAAATGTACCATAAATAGACACAACTGTATGGTTTTATATGATGACATCATTCCCATCATTCTAAAAGTGGAATATGCGCCTAACAAAGTATTTATGATTTTTGTTTGATTTTTTATTGAAATTTAATATTTATATTCAATTGATTTTTAATGTTGGATTAATATCTATCACTTTATCTCCATTTTTCTACCACTGTTACTCTTTTGTTGATAACATAAGGGGTAGAGACAAGTTAAGATTTTATCAAATAAAATTAAGCAAAGGTCAAATATTTTCTATTTGCATCTAAGCTCATTTGCATATTTTTAATTGTATACATATATGAAGGGGGAGCTTTGTGTAGAGAGGAAGCATTTAAATAGGGGGAGCAATTAGAGTATATCAATGATCAAATACATTTAACACATTCAAAATCTTAAATATATGTTTGTTATCATCAAAAGGGGGAGATTGTTGAATATGCTATTGCTACGATTTTTGTTTGATGATAATAAACATATATATATATATATATTCATTTAAATGTATTTGTTAGTGTACTATTTTATTTTTCATAGATTAAATAAATATTTGCTGAATAAAATAAATAACACAGAATTTGAATTCAAATAGAAATTTTATTCAAACAAATAATTATTACAATTTTCGAATAGTACAAATTTCAAACTCTCACTATATAAAATTTCAATCACAATACAAATTTCATTAAATTACAATTCACATTTACATTGCACCTCACTACATATCACTCATTCACTCAACTCGTACTGATCTTCAACTTCATTCCAATGTGAATCCAGCATCTGAGTAATCTACAAAAATATACATTGACGCAGTAAAATTGAAAATAAAATATTTTTGCAGTATAAAATAAAATGTGGGTTTTGAAAATAAAATTTGCCTCAGTTATTTGGGTTGTTCGTCATCATTTAATTTTGAATTCATCATTCACGGATAGCTTGTGACATACACAGTGTATCACTGTATATGCCATAAGGCCGTGCACACCGATATATACATGTGATAAAATTATAGGGACAAGTGAGCACAGGTCAAACACAAGACGCCGGGTTCAACTCAAGTACAATAAAAATAATGTCACAATATCAGCACAAGGTCAAACCCGAGCTTTAAAGCTGGATTCAATACAGGTGCAGTTCGAATATACAAGTTTAATAAAATGGTCAGGAGCAAGCCAGTCAAAGGGTACACATGAACCAGAAGAGTTCGATTCAAGACAGCAAGCTCCAGATGGTACACAAGTAAAAGGCAACAGCAAGGGATGCACCAATGAAACAGGCTGCAACATATATAACAGTAGCCAGATAAAATGCAATGTGTACAGAGAAATTTTACAAGACCAACAATGCAATTGAAATGCAAACTGTCTCGAAGAGTGATACCAGAGACTACAAAGAAATCAAGGCCAGACAGATTTAAAATGCAACTACATGATGACTGGAAACATAATTCATATATGCAGCCTCGACCAAAATCAAAATGAAACAAATGCAACATAATGTCAGAGGGATTAATATGGCAACATAGCAACAATGAAATGGCTATAGACAAAATACATGAAACTACACCAAAGGATTGGCAACATGCATGCTACATGTCTGAAAAAAATGAAACTCAAACGCAAGCACAACTCTAACAGGAAGCACACATGAAGTATACAAGCTACCAATTCAAAGAAGCAAAAATCCAAACCAAGTTCAAGTCACACATGAAAACAACTCAGTGCAGCACTAATAATCATATACAAGTTTCACTAGCTCGAAGGAACTAGCCAATATGGAAACAATACAAACATAATTCAAATGAACTTCACCATGAACAGGCAGTGGTACAAACTACAAGTAGATAGGGATGTGCAGACCAACATTTGTAAGCAGCAGTGAATGGTAGCAACAACAAGTATACATGTACATAAAGACAACAAATACAACTGAAATGCAAACTATATCAAACATGAAACAATGCAGTAATGGATATGCAAGCAAATGCAGCAACATGTACAAAATGTCACGCCTCAGATGACACAAGATTCAAGACTGCACTTATATACATATGAGATAGCAGTTCAAAAAGACTCAAGTATGCAATTCAAATGCAAACCGACTCAAATGAACAAAATGAAATGTATACCACACTCAGAATGAAACTCACAAGCTTCAAACTGGAACAGTGATGAACAAAACGTAAACAAGGTAGCAGTCTCAAAATAAACAGGGTACAAGTTCGAACAAAGCTCAACAGCACAACATCAAGTTGAACAAGTTAATGCCGAAGTTCAGTGATGTCAAAGTCTGGTTATATCAAAAATCAAGTTGAAGCCACGAGCAACTGACCAGACTCAAAGGAAACAAAGTTCAGAAATCATCACATAAATAATATCACAAGCCGAAGTCAAAAAGAATGGAATCGAACAGATCAAATTCGAAACCGTGGTGGCCAAGTAAATTGACTAAGTCACGAATCAACACAGTGAGTATCAAGCAACGAAATTATATGAATTGAAGAAGTCAGATAAATCATCATCGTTCAAGAATAATCAAATGGCCGAAGACAAATTCAAACAAATATATACGAAAAAAAATCAGGGGGTTCGAACCCTATATAAAAACCCAATCATCATCGGCTACAAATGCAATCGAGTTCAAGTAAGCCAAACCCAGAAAAGCAAAAGGAAAAAATTACATACCGAAATCAGATTCGAAATCGACGCAAATAGAAGCAGCCATTAGCAACTCAATGAGATAGTCGATCGACAAAGCAAGGACCTTAATCATCATTCGATCAAGCAACCATTATCGGAAGCTTCTATTTAGAAGCCCTAATTTGTAAGCAAAGGAAAATGGAACGAGCACCATTTTTTCAAGGAAAAAGGAACAGTCGACATTGATAAAAGAAATAAAGGAGGTCGCGTTCTTTTATTTTGGTGATAAATTAAATTGTGCCGGCCCCTTCCTTTAGTATTGGATCAAGAAGAAAAAAATTAGGGCTTTCGTGTTTAATTGTTTTTTAAACTGTTGTTTTTGTATTTTCTCCTTTGAACCATTGTTATTACTAGTCGTGTGACTAGGGGACAAACTACGTGGCGTAATTTGAGAATTCGCAACTCAGTGGCTTAGTTATGGCAGAGTTTTGAGCGTAGAGTTAGATTAGTCAGTAGTGGGTGTCGCGAGTTTACGTGTGTAAGCGTGTGACTACTGAATTTCTAGTAGAAACCTTGGGGCAGCACGTAGGCAGGGTTTTGTCTAAGTTGGGTAAATTCTGTGTCGTTTTATTTCTGCATTTATTATTCTATTATTATCTGTGCTGCTATAATTTTGATATATCTGTGTTGAAATAAATTTACAAGCTTCCGCAATAATTTATAATTAACAGTATCACCCTATTCACCCCTCCTCTAGGGTGAAATCGATCCTACAAGTAAAAGGTGCGGTTGAGCCTCGAAATCAACTGGGTGTGATTGTAGCCCTGGAAATCAATTAGGTGATCTTGTAGCGTGGTTAAATCAAGAGAGTTTGCCTTGGACTCGAATACAGGAGGATGTACCTCGTAGCCCCGAGGGTGTACTCTGGGAGATTATTTTGATAAGAAATTCATACGATTGTATGGGACTGGATGTAGGGTAACTCTGAACCAATACAAAATCCTGGTGTGTTCTTTCCTTTACTGCTTTTATTTGGTATTTGCATCTGCGTATAATTCTGTGATTATATCTGTGTCTGTGAATTGCATATGTTGATGATTAAATTACATAAGTTTCAAAAAGATTTAGAAAATCCACAAAACACTATTCACCCCACTCTATTGTTATTCCAGCCTTAAGATCCGTAATTTGCATTTTTCAACATTTGGTATCAAAGCATTGGTTTTCATAGTTTTCATAATCTGAATTTTAAAAAAGTTTTTAAAATGACTATTTTGGTGATTTTGTTAACACTAGTTTAAAACTGTTCAAATCATCATTGTATTATAAGTCTGCATATAGTTATTATAGAAAATCAAGTTGTCTACCGAGTTTGTATTCTGTGCAGAAAGAAAATTTTTATATGGCCTTTGAAGAATCAACACTTAATGGACAAATTGTGAAAATCAAGAAGAATAAGTGGATACTTAATAGTGGATATTCAAGACACATGCTTAGTAACCCTGATATGCTGAATGATATTATCTATAAAGATGGAGGATTGGTTAATTTTGGAGACACCTCAAAAGGATATGTGATTGGCATCGACTATGTCAGTAACTCTAAAACTCCTACTATTTCTAATGTTTATTAGCTAAGAATCTGAAACGCAATCTGCTTAGCATTAGTCAACTTTGTGATAAAGGATACAAAATCAAATTTGAAAAAGATAAGCTTCACATCGAAGATAATAATTCAAATATTATATTTGAAGTTATTAGGAAGAAAAATATTTAATTCTTTGTATGAAAATATCAAATGATAATCTATGTCTTTTGGCTAATACAAGTGACCCTTGGATTTGGCATAAAAGATTTAGGCATTTGAATTTTAAACTCTTATCTAGACTTTCTAAACTTGATCTAGTAAGACGTCTCCCTAAAATGAATTTTAAAATAGATAGTATATGTGATGCATGTCAATTGGGAAAACTTAAGAAGAGTTTTTCAAATTATAAGATATGATTTCAACTTCAAAACCTCTTGAGTTAATTCATCTAGATTTGTTTGGTCCATATCAAATTCAATCAATAAATCACAATAAATATGTCTTTATAATTGTAGACAATTATTCTTGGTTTACATGGACAATTTTTATGAAACATAAAAGTGATACTTTTTATTCATTTAAATTTTTTACAAAAAGACTTCAAAACCAACTTTCTTTAAAAATTATAACTGTTCGTAGTGATCACGGTGGGGAATTTGGAAATGAATATTCTGAGAGATTTTGCAATTAAAAGGGAATAACTCATAATTTCTCTTTTTCGAGAACTCCACAATAAAACGGAGTGGTAAAATGTAAAAATAGGACGATTCAAGAGTGTGCTAGAACAATGCTTTCGGATAGTAATTTACCAAAACATTTTTGGGCTGAAGCAGTCGCTACAGCTTGCTACATTTTGAATAGAATATTAATTAGACCGTTAACTAATAAAACGCCTTATGAACTTCTTTACAAGAAGAAACCAAAGGTATCTTATTTTAGAATCTTTGGAAGTAAATGTTTTATTATAAATACAAAAGACCATTTAGATAAATTTGATCCTAAATCCGACAAAGGAATCTTTATCGGATATTCTAATAGAAGTAAAGCATACAGAGTTTTCAATTTAAGAATCAATACCATTGAAGAAACAATGCATGTTTCGTTTGATGAAAATTTCAAAGATGTGAACAAATTAATGATGAAGAAGATTTTGCTATCCTAAATAATGAATCAATTGAATCAAATAATGAACTTATTCATCCAAATAAAAAGGTTAAGCTTTTAAAAGATCTTCCTATAGGAAATATACTAGAAGATATTGAATCTGTTGTTAGAACTAGAAATCAACTAAATAATATGAGTAATGTAGCTTTTATATCATCAATTGAACCTAAAAATCCAAAGGAAACATCGTCTGATGATTCATGGATTCTGGCTATGCAAGAAGAACTTAATCAATTCACCAGAAATGATGTTTGGGAACTTGTTCCTAGATTATAGGATAAAACTATAATAGGAACTAAATGGGTTTATAAAAATAAAATGAATGAACTAGGTGAAGTCATTAGAAATAAAGCTCGATTAGTTGCACAAGGTTATTGTCAAAAAGAAGGAATAGATTTTGATGAAACTTTTGCAGCCATAACAAGATTAGAAACCATTAGAATTCTACTTGCTTTCACAAACTGTAATAATTTCAAATTATTTCAAATGGATGTTAAAAGTGCTTTTCTAAATGGATTTGTGAAAGAGGAAGTTTACGTTGAACAATATCCACTCTTTGAAGATGAAAAATTTCCAATCCATGTTTTCAAACTTAAGAAAGCTCCATATGGTCTAAAACAAGCTCATAGAGCATGCTATGACAGACTAAGATCTTTCTTATTACAATCAAATTTTGAAATTGGTAAAGTGGATAATACTCTTTTCATTAAAAGAAATAAAAATTATATCCAACTAGTACAAGTTTGTGTAGATGATTTTATTTTTTATTCAACTAATCATGAAATGAATAAAGAATTTTTTGAAATAATGACAAAAGAGTTTGAGATGAGTCATATGGGTGAACTTACTTTCTTCTTAGACTTACAAATAAAACAATTACATAATGGTATTTTTATTAGTTAAGAAAAATATGATAGGGATCTAGTTAGTAAATTTGGTATGACAACTCCGAAAGGAAAACTCCCATGGCAACCAATGAAGCTTTAAATAAAGAAGATCTTTCAAAAGATGTAAATCAAAAACTATATAGGGGAAAGATTGGATCACTACTCTATATCACAGCGAGTTGACCTGATATCATGCATAGTGTTTGTCTTTGTGAAAGATACCAATCTCAACCCGAAGAGACTCACTTAAAAGCTGTGAAACATATCATAAGATATGTTAAACATACTTTTGACTATGGTTTATTTTACCCTAAAAATGATCCATTTGATTTAATCTCTTATTGTGATGCTGACTATGCTGGTTGCAAATCTGACCGAAAAAGTACAAGCGGAACTTGTCACTTTTTGGGGAATTCTCTGGTTTCATGGCTTAGTAAAAAACAAAACACTGTTTCTTTATTAACAACTGAAGCAGAATATATCTCTGCTGCTTTGGCTTGCTCTCAAGTCATTTATATGCAATAAACCTTAAAAGATTTTGGATTAACAATTTCAAAATCACCAATTTATTGTGATAATACTAGTGCAATAAATTTATCTAAAAATCCTACTCATCATGCTAGGACTAAAAATATTGATATCAGACATCATTTTGTCAGAGATAATATAAGTAAAGAGATTATTTCTCTTGAATTTATCAACTTCGAGAATCAAATTGTTGATATTTTGACCAAACCCTTAAATCAACCTATATTCAATAAGTTAAGAAGAGAACTAGGCATTTGTTCAGTAACTGGGATATAGAATATAGATATAGTAACATATATTTTTAATAAATAGAGATATACATGAAACCAAACCTTTCATAGGGATGTCGACATACCCCTACCACCGATGTCGACATATAACATTAAAATTTGAAAATTGGATTTTCCCTCTAAAATCAGTTTGGTAGTTATATAAGCCTATGTTTTTCGAATTTTTCTGTCTTCTCACTTCTCTTTCTCTGAAATAAAACTTCTGAAAATTAAAATTGATGGCCTCCTCCACTAAATCAAACCAAAATGACACCGTTTCTTTCCTATCTCCTCATTCTGGTCCATTCCAACGCACTACACTAGCACGTCTGATAAAGATTGAAGAATCTATGAAGGATGCCATGCAAATGTTGACTGAACTTCAAGTGTGCAAATAAGGATGGAAAAAGAACAAGAAAAGCAAGGAAAAATTCTTTGGAATGTGCAAAAATTCCTAATGGATAATCATGCAAATCTTATTGTGATTGAAGAAGATTCTTCCAATATTCAAGTGCATAACCCCTTAGAGCATAGCGAAGAGGAAGAAGAAAAAGAGGAAGAAGCACCTATAGAAGAAGACAACAACGCGGTCTGCGTAGACGTAGTCTGTTTTAACAAAGATGGGAATTTTTTCAAACAACGTGGAAACTTTTGCTTTCATTATCTAAATTGTTCGATTCACAAATCTCCAATTGTCAAAAACTCTCTTTAGTACTATTATTCTATAATTTATGTACTTAAATATATTTGTGTGTTTGTGTTCCATATATATATAAATATAACATCGTATATAATAATTTTTTTTTTGCAAGTTAAGCGGGGTTAATCTTGGCCCCTACTAGGTTTATTATAAAGAAGAACATACAAGCAAACACACTCTACAAAAAAAAGACTCAGAAAAGGAAACAACAAAGAAAACACTTAAGACAAACAATCAAAACAGAAAGGGAAAAAGTAATAAAAGCAAAGTACTAAGGAATCCATGGTTCGAACTGCTTATCAAGGAACCTGTGCTTGCTGTCATGCATCCCCTTCCATATTTCATGCTTTAAAACAGCCCAAACCATTTTCTTGCTACCGCATATCCCTTCAAAAACTCTCTTATTTCATTCCTTCCATATAACCATTAGTAGCTTTTTCAGAATGAAGAAAAAGTAAAGTTTTAAATCATCCTCCCATGCAGCAGCATTCTCAATAAGCAACCAATGATTATTGGTGATGGGAGTAGGTCTCATCCCCTGAATACATCTTAACAGATTGAACAATATATGAAGAACAAAAGGACAATCAAAATATAAGTGAGCTACACTCTCACAATATTGATCACACAACACACAAGTGGGTTGCATAGGCATACCATAACGTATTAATTTATCTCTTGTCATAAGGGCATTGTCTATAACCTTCCAGAAAATTAAATTGTCACTGCCACTAGAGACAGCATACCATGTGACCTGCTTCCACTTACACACAGGTTCCTTATTAGTATTTAGTTTGGATGGTACTAGATTAAGGGGGAGTTATATTAGTTTAGGATAAGTTTTTGTTGATGACAAAGGGGGAGAAATATAAAATATAGTTAGAGTAGTTAGGCTTAGATTAAGGGGGAATTATTAGTTTTAGGGGGAGTTATAGTGAAGATAAGGTATATTTTATAAACATAGGTTGTCATCATCAAAAAAGGGGAGATTGTTAGTCCTTGAGATGATGGTTTTGATGACAATAACCTTAGGACTTGTTATAAAATATAAATACTAACATTATAGTTTATATATATATATATATATATGCAAGATATAAACATGTAGGTACCAAGAATGAAGTCTGTATAGTATAGAGATTCAAGACTGAAGATATCAAGATTGAAGACTCATGAATATCAAGATATCAAGAGTTCAAGATTTCAAGAGTAAAAGACAAGTATTGAGTCTAAAATTATGTTAAAACTTCTTGAAAGCACTTACATCTTTATTCGAAATTTATTCGTGGAATGGAATCCACTTTGAACATGTTAAAGGGATGGAACCCTAGAAGGATGGAACCCATGACAATATCTAATGGAACATATAGTGGTCCTATTTTGATATCCACTAATTTTATAAAAATGCTTTTCAAAAATATATCTCTTGTTTTTAAAAAATATTTTCAAAAGTTTCTTTTCAAAAAGACATCTCTCTTGGTTTTAAATATTTTAGCCTCAAAACTATTTTTTATCATTTTTAATATTTTGATTTCAAAATTGTCCTTGTTTTTAAACCACCTCTTGTTTTAAATATTTAGCTTTAAAATATTTACATGCTCAAATTTTAAATCACTTTATAGATTATATTATATATATATATTAAAAATTACTTTCTACACTCTTTTATATGTTTAAACTATATTCAAATAAATTTACAAAGTTTAGAAATTGTTTTGACAAACTATAAAAGCCAATTTTTAATAAGAAAATCAAAACATCAATTTTGCCTTGAGCATGTCGACATCCCTTAACCCCCCATGTCGACATGGTGTCCTTTAAATTCAAAATTCAATATTTCAAAAGAAGTGTCTATTCATCGTATCCATTCATGAAGAGATATGACAGTTTCTCTACTATATATACATATTGTTTTGAACGAATTTTAATAATAATTTTACATGTTTTCTCTCCTCTTCATCTTCCACATTTATTCTAAAGAATCCTAAACTATACTCTACCGAAATACCAAGTGAATCAAACTTAATTATCTCTTATTTGATTCTCTGCCACTCTCTCCATAAGATCTCAGTGCTATTCAGAGTTACAGAATCTTTTATAAATCAAACTGTTGAGTAAAAGGTGCGGTTGAGCCTTGAAATCAACTGGGTGTGATTGTAGCCCTAGAAATCAATTAGGTGATCTTGTAGCCTGTTAAATCAAGAGAGTTTGCCCTAGACTCGAATACAGGAGGGTGAACCTTGTAGCCTGAAACCGAGGGCGTAATCTGGGAGATTATATTGATAAGAAATCTGTACGATTGTATGAGACTGGATGTAGGGTAACTCCGAACCAGTATAATATTTTGGTGTGTTCTTTCCTTTACTACTTTTATTTAGTATTTGCATCTGTATATGATTCTGTGATTATATCTGTGTCTGTGAATTGCATTTGTTGGTGAATAAATAACATAAGTTTCAAAAAGATTTAGAAAATCCGCAAAACACTATTCACACACCCTCTAGTGTTACTCCAGCCTTAAGATCCGTAATCTGCATTTTTCAACATATTCAACAACCAATAATCGGGGAAAGCAACGAAAGAAAACCATAGCATCGAGATTTTAGACAATAGATTGTGTTATAGAGATAACTCATCGAATGATGCGTAAGGAAGGAATTCACTCAACCAAAAGCCTTAACATCTCAGCCATCATGCAAGGAACACGCATAATCTTCCTCTCCATTGCAAGCTCTAAACACACCTCCCAAAGATGTCCCAAGAACATCCTCTCGACCAAAAGTAGCCAATACATGCATCTCTTTCCTTCGTTTATCGTTGCTGCCACTCTACAGTAGTGTCTCTACATTTCATTTAGGTCGCAGCCTCTAGGTGTTGCATTCTCCAACCTTGCATGCTTCCTCCTTCACCAAATCATTGCTCCTAGGTCACGTTGAACTCTCATGTCATACGCTTGCTTTCGTAACTCCCCCCTTGGTGTTACCTCGACCATCAATGCTAGGAACGAGCAACCGGGTCGTGTTGTCAATTTTAATTTTTTTGCGTGTATCCATTTTGGGGATTGGTAAAATTCTAGAAAAGGAGGGTTATGGGTTTTTGTTTATTGTGAATGAGAACATAGGCATAGGCTTGAATAATGAGAGGAGCTTCTACAATTAGGGAATATTATATGGCTTGGTTTGCATATGGGCTTTGGTTTCAGCTAATTAATTTTTTCTTTTAACAAATCTTTTTATTTATTTGCAAATTTATTTTAGTCATATTTGAATTAATTTACGGTACATTTTACAAGCATTATTTCAATAATTAGACAATTTTATTCATTTCAATACCTATTTACTTTTTTTTAATTATTCATTGTTCCAACATAAAGTCAATCTATTGTCCAAACGCATAAAAATTAATTTCACTTTAAAAGTATTTTATATTCAATTAAAATATTTTATTCAATTATAATAAATTATTTGAAAATAATTTATTAAGTTAATACAATTTATTAAAATAATTTCTTTATTAAGCCTTCAATTAAATAAATATTTACTTTCAAATAATAATTATCAAATATCAAATTCAAACAACTTCATTTTAATTAAATTTATTTATTTTATGACATAGAAAGCATGGTTGTTATGGACTTCCTTCCTTAAGAAAATTGCATCCTTGTAATTTCTTATAGGGAATACTGATACACAACTCATACCCTAAACGTTCTTCGTATCAACGACCCTCTATCAAACTAAAATTACTCAATCCTCTATATGGCTCCTACTCCAATTAATTTTATCATATGCTATGATTTTAAATAGACTCAATTAAGGACTTTCTATTTTTCGCATATGGTATATTTTTACAAGATTCTAAATGTCGGATTTCTAGAAAATTTCGACAGAATATCCTTTATATGGAGAGCCTTCCGAAAAATCATAACATAAAGATTTCACAATGTATGTACACCCTAAGATGTGGCATCTCGAAACAAGGTGGGAAAAATAATAATATCATAATTTATCCCGATATGGCATAAAAGTACCTTTTTAGCGTATAAGCATGCTATTTTGCTTTTATGAAAACAAAAGCAAGCTGATATCGCCAATAAGTCTAACCAGTCCTCTTGTGTGGAAGACGCAATGGACAATTTCTGTCTGATGATAATAAACATTTTTTGTTTAACATGTTTGTCTAGTGCTATATTATAGATTTTTATAAAATATTGGTTGTGGAAAGTTTCCTTTAAGTACAATAAAAGACTGCATGTACAAAGAAAAGGAAATAATTAAAGATTTGAAGCAGAAATATATTAGTACGCAGTCGAAGATTGTATATATAAAGAAAGTGAAATAAATACAATCAGAAGATATGCATAACCAAAGGTTGTATATATAAAGAAAGGAAAATAAATAGAGATCAGAAGCAAAGAAATACACACACAATCACATAATATATTGCGAAAGATACAATATAAATTATTTCCCATTACATGGATTTTATTTTTTATACAGAGGAACAAATTATCTCATTATCCGTATCTTTTCTATATATCCTCACATATTTTTTTCCATATACATATAACTCCTCCATTGGCCTACATAAACAATGCTCCATCACACATCAAAATCATCAGTAGTCAATGCATCCCTATTATCCATGACATACCAAAATCATTTCATCTCTTTTAAATACCGATCAGTCCTAAATCATAAAAATCTTCCTATACACAATCAAGTTATAATCAAGCTCGCGTTAGTTACAAACCCATCAAAAATTTTAACCATCACAACCCAAACTTCAACCATCAACACCCAAACTTCAACCATCAACATCAAGTTTTAGGTAGCAGCAAATTTAAATTGAAGACCGCACCTTTTGGGTTGTAATAAATTTTTTTGCGAAGCTTTTTGAGAGAATCACTTTCTTTTTAACGAAGGAAACTAAAGAGTAATCCAAAGAGGAGAGAGAGTGAGCTGAAGTGGACATGTGCACGTGTTACTTGAGGGAGTTTTAGATTACTTTTTAAGTGTTTTTTGTTTTCTTTTCTTCTGAACTCTAGAATTTTTTAAGCTATGTGTTGTAGTTGAGGGATTTTGATATCAGGGAATTGAGTTCCGACAAAGTTATTAGGCATAGAGTTAGAATAGTTGTTAGCAGTGTTTGTTAGTTTGCAGTTTATAAGTGTTTAAATATTTAAATTTAGTAATTGCTTTAGGGGCAATAGTAGGCATTATGCGAAAGTTGGGTATATCTTATGTTATTTATTTTTTGCATTTATGTTTCTAGTATTCTATTTTATATGTTATCAATAACTGTGTGGAATAATTTTAAATACCTTATTCATCCCCTTTAGTGTATATTAGTTGATTCTACAAGTGGTATCAGAGTTTAGGTTCTAGGTTTACTCTAGAGACATGTCTCTTTCAAATAATTTTTTTCTAAGGGTTATCAAAGCTAGGCCACCTATGTTCAAATAATGCTTTTTTCTAAGGGTTATTAATAGCTTGGCCACCTATGTTCAATGTACTAATTATACTTACTAGAAAGCTAGGATGAAATTATGTATGATTTCTATTGACTATGATGTTTGGGATATAGTAGAAACGTGATATACACCAGCTATAATGATAGTCAATGATATAGGATCCCTAGGCCCAAAGGCAAATAGGACCCAGCCGATAAGAAATTGTTTTCATTAAAATCTAAAGCTATGAATGCCCTTATTGTGCTCTTGATAAAACTAAATTTAATCGAATCTCTTATTGTTTGACTGCGTAGGAAATTTGGCACACTTTAGCGGTTACATACGAAGGTACATCTCAAGTCAAGGAATCACGTCTCGCTCTGCTCAGCAATGAATAGAAAATTTTGTGATGCTAAAATATAAAAGCATAAAAGAGATGTAAGGACGCTTTTTAGTGGTATATAATTCCAGAGCTTTGGGCAAAGCGTATGCTGAAGTTGAGTTGGTTCAGAGTATACTGAGAATTCTTCCAAAGAATTTTGAGGCAAATTTGACAGCAATAGAAGAATACAAAGATCTGAACAAACAAAGCATGAAGGAATTGATTGGAAATCTTATGACCAATGAAATGGAACTCAAAGGTAGGGAAAACCATGACAATTCAGACTCTAAAAATAAATCAATTGCACTCAATAGCGCTCTTGAAAAGGATGATGAGAATAATCCTATTACCGAGCTGGCAATGTTGACGAGCAATCATAAAAATTAGTCAAAAGTAATTTCAAGTTTTAAATGTGTATCATTATTGTTATTTGGTACATACATATATAACTTTTGTATATGCACCTTGTAATTGCTAATGCCATCTAGAAAATATTAATAGCATCCAATGCATAAAATAAATAAACTAATAATATTTATAATTAATTTAATTATTTTATAATAATAATTAATTAATTAAATCATGTGGTATTTCAAGGAAATAAAATTTAAATTTCTTTTAAAAGTTTATTTCAAAAAATATAAATTTACATGTGTGTATATTAAATACATCTACAAAATTTGAAATTTGAATTTAAAATATTTTTTTATCTATATATAAATCTATTTTTTAGATTTAAACTGTCATAAGATATTTTAGATATTAATTTCAAACTATGTGAATTGGTCAAAATATTTTAAATAAAAAATATTTATAGTCATTATATATATATATATATATATATATATATATGCATGTGTGTGTATTAAACTAAATAATGGATGGAATATATAAATGGACAAATGTGTCTGTTGTAATGTAAATCCCAGCATTTACGTACAACACATTATCACGTACACTTTCTATATGCTGCATATGCACTATACACACATATATATGTATTAGATACATATATAAATTATAACTTATATGTATTAAGTTAATGCATTTATATAAAAAACAAAGATTTTATTTAAAAATTTGCATTGTATCTAAAATAATTTAGACTTGCAGGCCCAATAAGATATAAAATTGATTTTTTTTAAAATTCACTCATTTAACCCACTTCAACTCGACCTAGTTCCTTCAACGGTATTAGATCCCAATAGCTTATGCATCCAAAATTAATGGTATTGGGAATAACTTATTAAACGTTACACATTTAGTAAGGTGTCTAGAATGGTAGTCTCCATGGTTGAGTTTGGATAATAAAGTACCCTGCCCTACCAAGCTACTAGCCTGATCTAAAGGATGAAGTAAACCCAAAGGTTATCCCCAATATAAAGCATCGAATTAATTTTCCACCTTGGGTTAATTTCAAAATCTGTTTTGAAAATTCAAATAATATTTAAATTTAAAAGTTAAGCTTAAAATATAAGTAAAATTTTATAAATGCTAAAAAATATATTCAATTTTTTTCTAAAGTTGAAAATTTTATTATAATTAATTGGATTAACTAAATAATAATTAATAAAAGCTAGTTAATTTATTAAATTAAAACATATATACATATATATCTTAAATTTAAGGTAAATAATAATTAAATTTTCAAATTAGTTAAACTCAATTAAAATTGTTTTAATTAATTTATTATTTAATGTTAATGAATAAATAATATACCTGTATTATTATATATGTATATTATTGCGACGACCCGACTTCCTATCACCAGGAAATCGCATCATCTTGAAGAAAGAAAGGGATAGAAGAAGAAAAGAAAGAGAAAGAAGAAACAGAACAACATCAGAGAATTCACAGCGGAACGAATAAAAAATAATATATCACATAAAATATTACATAGTATCCTACTACATGAGAGTATACTACTTAAACAACACAGATTAGACAGTTATAAACATCTGTCTAATTCATACAACTCAAGTACAACAGATACAGATACCAAACAAACACAGCGGAACCATAATATATCTACACATGGAAGCCTCCTGCTCCATATCTCCTCCAGAATTTTTCGAGCAAACCTGAATCACTTGACTACTCATAAAAAATATGAGTACCCAAGAGTTTAATAAAACAGAAAATAAACACTCGGGTCAGACAGGGGTCTGGTGTGAGTAACGGTTTAAAGTTGCTTAACTTTAGAAAAACCTTTGAAAAGAAAAGGTATCACGTAAGACTTCCCACACATAAACATGGAAAAGTTTTTACCTTACGCTAACCAAAACATTTGATAGGAAATCCTGTGATATTATAGTAGTGTCTAGGGTTTTCAAAATAAAATATAGAAAAAGCTGGAATGCTTACATCTCACGTTCCAACATAGTTGGGCACAATCAAAACCGTACAGGCACTTATTGGATTTTGGATTCCATCAATGGCAGGGCTACTGGGGTACCGCCCGTCACAGTACGTGGCCTAGATCACAGTACCGAGGAGTACGCCCGCTCCCCTGCAACACAAGGCCGGAACCATCCCTTACTGGACAGTCCCAAACAAGACCACCACGTAGTTGGCGCGACCAACCACACACTAAGCCGAAATAGAAAGGGACCTCTAGACAGGGGTAAATCTCGCTCTCAAGTGGGGGCTACCCACGAAGCCTTGCTGCACCTCCCCTTTTTTAGCCATTCCCGGTTGATGAGGCTTGAGGCTACGATTACCTTTATAGAACACATCTATCTTAGAATGCTCATCGTCCACCTGACGATGTTCTGAAAGCATTCAATCCATATAAATTCGTTCCGGGTTCGAACGAAACCGAAGACACTATCTCGTTGCACTCATTTTGGAATCACCCTTAGAGTCAACGACCGTAGCCCTTGCACTCTGATTCACCATCTCGAACCTATAAGCACTATTCCGTCAAACTCATTACGGAATCACCCATAGAGTTATACTGACGTATAGCCCTTACACCTCGAGTCTTCACTTGCTCCACTTGGATACACGACCTAACGTTTAATTGGAATCGATGTAGTTTTCGGATACCCAAATATGGAAATCCGATCCCAGTCTCACCGAAACCAAACGCCATTTTAATGTCCAAGTTGTACTTAAGGGTTTAAACAGTTTAAACTTAAATTCAGGATGATATAAACAAATAGATGAATCATATTATCACAAGAGATAATTCATATCAATATTCATCTTCATAAAGCAGCATATCACATAACAAAGATATCCAGTATCAACCAATATCAAACATCCAATATTAACCAATCATACAATATCAATCTCCAAATATTGATCATCCAATATCAATCAATTAACCAATATTAATCAATCAATCCATATTAATCAATCATCCAAAACAGAATTGATTATCTCTTAATCAACTTGATTACTATAATCCTTATCATTAATTATTATATCAAATAAATAAATTAGTCATCTCTAATGATTTCCTTAATTAATCTCCCTTGATTAATTATCCTTTAATTACATTCAAGTAATTATCCTTAACCATATTCAGTAATTAACCCTTTAATTACTATCATTAATTACAATGATTAATGATCTTTCATTAATTAATTAACTATAATTAATTACATTAAACCTTAATTAATTACAATTTATTAATTACACTTTAACTAATTACTTTTATTAATCAATCTTGATTAATCCATTAATTATATTAATTAATGATCCTTATTAATTAATGATTACTTTAAATTAACTAATTAACTTGTAATTAATCAACTCATTAATCATAATTAGTAATTAACAATTTGTAATTACTTATCTTAATTAATCAACTTCTTAATTAATTATCTTCTAAATTAATTATATTAATCCTTGATTAATTAATCCAATTAATTAATCTTTAATTACTTATTTAATAAATTATTATTCAATTCAATTAACAAATAATCCTTAATTAACTACTTTATTAATAAATTACACTTTTAATTAATTACCCTTAGTGATTAATCTTAAATTAATCTCATTCATTAATTAATTAATCACATTAATTAATTAACTAAAATAAATTAAGTAATTAACTCTTAATTACCTACATAAGTAATTATTTCTAATTACTTCATGAATAAATCCTAATTAATTAATTAATTACTTAACAAGTAATTTATTCCATTAAATAATCCTTAATCCTTTAATTAATTAATCATTTCATAATTAATTTATCTCAAACAATTATATTAATCAATTCTTTTAGATTAATAACATCAAGTGATTACCCTATAATCACTTTAACTAATCACTCCCGTGAGTAATTTCCTTTAATTATTTCCATAAGTAATTAACCGCCTTAATTACATTCAATTATTAACCATTAATTACTTCATTAAGTAATTACACTTAATTAATCCATAATTAAGTGATTACTAAAAATTAAATAAATAACTAACTAATTATTTAAAATTAATTAAACAATTAATTAACTTCTTATATTTAAAATCCTTAATAAATTAAGAAAACATTTATCTTAATTAATTCTTTACTTAATTTCAAATCATATTTAATTAAATATTCTCAAGTTAATAACAAAGATAAATTAACCCTATTTATCTTCATAATTAAATTATTTGAAACTAAATCAAATTTTATTAACCTTAAAGACAAATTCATTCAATTTGGTTTACATAATTATAACTTAAACTTTATTTGAAAATAAGGTATTCAGAAACAAATTTCCAAATTTAAAACACTTAAATCATCTAATTTTCAAACCTCTTTATTTCAATATAAATTGAACTTGGTTTTTAAACATTACTTAAAAATTTATCTTAAAACTTTGATTTAATATTTAAATTCAAAACACTCTTTTTAATTGAATTTCAAATTTAAGATAATCAGTTTCAAAAACCCAACATCTTAACAACTTAAATTTAAATAAAATTCAATCAATATTTTTTTAAAAGTTTGATTTATTCTTTTATTCAAAACAACAACATTCAACTTTGAAAATTGTATATTTTATAAAACTTGTTTATAATTTTAAACCTGATCCTAAATTATATTATACAGAACCAAATCACCCAAAACTCGAGACAACACCAAACATTCCCGACATTTGCTCTGGACAAACCCTCCATCTCATTTACTTCGAGTCAACCCTGGATCTAACGCGATACTGCTTCGAGTTCTTCAACTCGTCTTCCCCAAATTGTTTTTCCCCAGCCCCAAACTGTCGAAAGACACGGTGCATATGCACCCCCGCCGCCGACCATCCACGTCCAACGCGACGATCCTCCACAGTCCCAAACCCACTCGCGAGCACGAAGGTGAACCCAGATCCAACAAAACAAACGCGAATCGAAATTTCGTACTCGAGCTCGAAATACTGCAGATTTACTCGAACCCAAAAACTCCATTGCCGCCGTCAATATGGTCACCGTTCATCCTCACCGATCCCACCATATAGACATCACATCCATGAACTTCATCTTCACCAAAAATGAAGGAACTCGATCCACTAACCAAGCCACAATTTCCTTCACAGCCGAGCCGAAAATAATAACAACAGAAACCCTAGTTCGAACAAATTCGAATGATTTACCCAATAGAAAAATTTTCTTGTTTTTTTCCTATAATCTACATCCTACATACCAGCATCGACCAAGATTTAAAATCATATTATTGTATAGATTGACGGCAGTTCATCCAAATGCTGAAACCTTTCAACATCAAATTTCAATTGGAATATCAATTTAAAAATTATGAATTTCATGTTAAAAATCATGATTCCTAACATCTAATCCATTCATATTATCCAAAACAAAAATCGAGATGATTGATTTTCTGACATGAATCAATATTCACTGAATTTTCCAATTTAAAAATTATTTATAAAATTAAATTTACTGTAACTATTTTTAAAATTAAACCTACATCCTTAAAATCATCTCCTACAAGATATCTAACTCTAAAATTGAATGATTAGTGAGAAAATGAAATTTTATTTGAAAGAGAATGAACCTGAACATAGAACAGAGATGGTATTCATTCCCATATACAGAATTTTGCACAACATAGCATACATACATGCATTCAAATTCAAGCATACATGAGAAAAATTCATACCATTATACTTCAAGATCTTATTCATATTTCCCAGTAAATTCTTAGACGTGAAACTGTTTTTAAAATAAAATTTACTCACATGTATATTATAAGCAGAGCAGTGCAGATTTGAACTTTCCAGGCTTTGAACAACAAATCTGAAAAATGCTTTGAATTTCCTTGGATGCTTGCTGAAGAAATTTATTCCCTTGCATGCTTCAATTTTTGTTGTTTACTGGTTTCTTTGCTGTTGCTCATGATTCTTTATTTTAGTTGCAGAAGAATTTAAGTTTGCAGGTTGTTTTGAAGTTGTAGATTTGCTTTTATCTTACTTTTGGATTTTATTTTCAGATTTTGGAACTTTGTTTCCGATCTTGCCATTAATGTTTGAAAGAATGAAAATGTTTTGAAAGAAACTTGTTTTCTTCTAAAAACATTAAATAAAAATTAAAATAAATGAATTGCCGCTTGTTGTTAATTGAACAAATGTCATTTAGCTTGCTTAATTTTCTTACAAGTGTGTTAGAGATGCCTTATCATGTTTACACATGTTATTAAGTATTTTAATTAAATTTTTATTTAGTTTTAAATGTAAATATAACCTTACCTTTTTAATTTACTTTATTACTAAATACTTATATGTGTAGATATAATTTTACTTTAAAGAAAGTATTATAAAACTAATTTCAATACAAATAAATCTTATATATGTAATTTAAAATCTAAACATCTATATTTATACAACCATTTTAAATTTAAAAAACTTTAAAGAAAAGAAAAAGAAAACTTTGATTAAATCCTTTATAAATTATCATATTAAAAATAAACCATTTTAATATGAACATTTTAAAGAAAACAAAATAAAAATTGATTAATTTCCTTTATAAATAATCATATTTAAAAACAACCGATTGTCTTATATTTTAAAACAAATGAATTAACCTTTAAATTAACTTTTGAAAACATTGATTTTAAAACAGAGCTTCAATCTACAATATTAATACATTATAAATTATCAATGGATTTAATTAAATTTCAAAACAATATCAAACTATAACATATACATACATATATATTACAATATGCAAAACTCAATCTTTAATTTGAAACAAAAGATCTCCTATTCACAATATATATCAAATGTGTATATTATAAATAGAATAAAATCAGATTAACTTGACAAAAATAGTTCTTATCAATATTGCCAGATTATAAATTCATTAACCTTTAAAAAGAATAAATTAGCCAATTTTAAATTAAAATTATAAAGAAAATTATCAAACCAATTAAATTATTTATGCAGATTATTAAATTTATATTGCCCAAAATTCTAGGTCGTTACAATTATTATAAATGTTGTAAAGTGTGTGTTTTCACTTTTCAAAATGAACAAAGTTAAACTAATTACAATGTCAACTGATCAATTAATAAAGTTAATTAAATATGATTTAATTAATAAAATAAAAAATAAATTAAATTTTAATTTAATTATATAGAGTGGAACTATTATAAACCTAAAATTATATTTAAGAAATAAATACAGAAGTATAGTAAGTATACCATGATTTAAAATGCCATGACACTTGAATCAGAAGGGTATTTGATAAAAAATACATTAATCGACAAGTTATTATCACTCAAATAAATAAATATTGAATACATATGTATAGTACGTAATCACTATTTCATATGTGTATGATACTTGGATCATAAAGATATTTCATAAGAAATATATTATTCGACAAGTTGATATCACTCAAATAAATAAATATTAAACATTTACTCTAATATAAAAAATTTCTTTATCATTTATATATTAATAGATTACTTGCATACCTTTTAGCTATTGATATTCCTCAAGTAAAGACGTGCAATATTATTAATATGTTAAATAGAGAAGGTAAGATATATGTGCATATTTTTGATATTCCTCAAGTTATGTGCATTAATACTTAGGCCATCGTGAAACGGTAAGTATGAGGGAATAATCTCTTTTGATTTTTTAATATTCCTCAAGGTCGAAAGGAGATTATGAAAAAGACCACTAATTAGGAGTTATATATCATATAACCAATAAAGCTTTGTCCATCGCTTATGATTTGTTAATATTCCCCAAGGTCAAAATACTAAAGCAAGCATGTCCTAACACCCACTAGAGAAATCGCAAGAGTTCTATGTTTCCTTTTAGGGTTTTGAGAAAGATAAAATACTACTAGGAGCTTATTAATAAAATGAAATATAATGCCCAACCTTACTAATGATATAAGAACATTTGCTATGTATAAATCTCCTAATATACTTAATTTAAATTTGTAGAAAAATGTCCACACCAAAGTTATTTCTTTAAAATGATAAACTCATTAGACCTAATTACATAGACCGGCTAAAAGCAATCAAAATAACACTAACCTACGAACACTTATGTTCATCAATAACTGAACCTACATGGGAAAAATCCGTTCAAAATGCTGATGTTGAATTAATTATTGCTTTTAACAAATTGAGAGCGGACCTAGAAATCGCCCAAATTTATGTCATTTGTACATTATATAAACCATTACAAAGACAACATGAAACATGTTTATCCATCAAATATTTGATAGCCTTAAAGCACTATTTGGGGAGAATATTATTTTGCGAGGTACGAGATTACTAAGAAATTGTTCAATACAAAGATGATGAGGGGCACACATATGGATGAGGACGTCTAATTAAGGAAGGCTATATCGATAGAATTTTTCCCAATCGATGTTATGATAAGAAATAAGCTACAAGTTGACTTGTCCTAAGGTTTTTCTATAGTTTGAGTTGTTCATATTGAGCAATAAGATGAACTGATTGGATGTAAGCCTCATGGACCAATTCAATATGTTGAGATCATCCAAGTCTTCATCCAAAGATCAAGGTGCAGTGCTCATTGTAAAAGGGAAGACTTCATCTTTGAATGGCTCAAAGAAGAGAAAGCATGTTAACCAGAAGAGTGAGAAGAGTGCTCGTAATAATAAGGGCGAGTGTCACCGCTTTCACAAGCAGGGTAACTGGAAACAAAATTGTTTAGACTAGTTAAAACTTGTCACAAAGAAGAAAAGAATGGTTCTACCTCTCCTAAAGTTACATTTATGATTCAAATTGTTTTGCAATCAATAATTATCTTAGGTTTTGGATACTTGATTTGGAACTCATATCTATAATCTGTTATAGGGACATAGGATAGACAACTTGTGTGAAAGTGTGAAATGAGACTTTAAGTTGCTGATGTATATCCAATAGATGTAACTGCAATTGGTGATAGTCACTTGGCTTTGCCAAATGAGTTGGATTTAATTTTGGTTTGCTACTATGTTTAAATCATTATTTTTTGAATGATTTATGTGTCTATGTTATTTGAGACTGGATATATTTTTCATTACGTTGTTACGAATATTATGTTTGATGGAAATAAAATCTACTATGTGTTTTCAATAATGGCATATATGTATTTAACTCTAATCATATATATGCAGTGAATGATTCTTATAATGTTGACATTAATATTAATAATCTATATTCCTATAAATGGATACTTTCGGATATAGACGGTGCCACATCCAAAGCGCATCTGAAATCAGTTTTGCATATGGGATATCCACACATGCGAATAAGGACGGATATCAGATAATTATCCTATCAGCTAACAATTGATAAATCAAGAAATATATATAGAAACATTTGGTTTATCATTTTTTTTCAATCTCGTTGACTATAAAAGTGTAAAAAAAAACAAATAGAATGATAATAAATAGTTTTGGGAAATTGATATGCATTAAATTCATATAATACAAACTATTGGCTTAATAAAAAATATACACATGTCATACTAAATGCAAAAAATATTAAGTATAATATTGACAAAAAATGAATAGATAATTTCCAAATATAGATATCTTTGTATCCCCATCTGTATCCAATTTTTCGGATATCTGATATATATTTGCTTTTCGTATACGGATGCGAATAGATTTTAGATATTTCGGCTATCCATCGACATGCCTAATTATCTATGGCATTCTAGACTGGTCATATTAGTAACAAACTAATACACACATTAAAAACCAAAGGTTTTCTACCATCATTTGATTCTAACTCATTTGACACATGTAAATCGTATCTTAAAGGATGACCAAACATCCGTTTAGTGGGAGCAACGAAAGAGTTACTGAACTCTTAGGTCTCGTACATACTAATGTATGTGGCGCAATACCTATAGTTACCAAAGATAATTCTTCCTACATTTTAACTTTAATCGATGAGTTCTCAAGATTATGATTTGTATATCTTATAAAGAATAATTTTGTTGTCTATGGGAAATTTAAAAAATATTACAACGAGGTTGAAAATCATATGAACCATAAGATTAAGATACTTCGATTTGATCAAGGTGGTGAGTATGTTGGATAAGAGCTCCAATGGTACTCAAAAGATATTGGGATCATCTTTCAGGTTACTCCACCCTATGCTCTACAGCACAATAATGCTTTGGAAATAAGGAATCAAATCTTGTTAGATATGGTTTGTTCCATGATGAGTAATGTTGAGTTATCTCTTTCTTATTGGAGATATTTGCTAGAAACTACAGAGTATATGTTGAATTTGATACCCACTAAATCTGTGCCTAAGACATCATATGAGATGTGGCATAGGAAGAAAACCCCACCATATGCATTTAAAAGCGTGTGGTTTTCTAGCCTATGTCAAGATCATTGGCTCTAATAAATATTGAGGCAAGGTCAGCCTCGTGTAAACTATAAGATATCCCAACAATATTTTAGGATATATTTTCTATGACACTAAGGAATAAAAAAGTTACTGATTTTCAATATGCTATCTTTTTGGAAAACAAATTTAGGTCAAAAGAAATCAATAGTGAAGTAGTAGACTTGGATGAGATCCGAGAAACTAACGTAGAGGTTGAGTCAGTGGGAGAATCAAACTTACCAATAAACGAAAACACACAATCTATTAGAAGATCAAATAGGGAATCTCATGCACCAAAGAGAGGATATGGCTTTTTATGGATGGTGAGAAAGAGGACTACATCTTAAAATAGGACACTTCTCTCTCATTACAACAAGACTGTAGAATAAAGATTATGCACTTTGGCTTAAAGCTATGAAATTTGAAATAAATTCCAACAAAGTAAGGACTTTGATTGACATATTTGAAGGGGTAAAACTCATCGCCTGCAAATGGATTTTTAGCAAAAAGCTTAATGCAGATGGACTAGTATAGACTTATAAATCAAGAACTATTGCGCAAGGATTTTGTCAAATTCAAGGTGTTGATTATGATGAAACATTTTCACTCATAGCCATACTTATATCCATCCGAATAATGGTAGCCGACGCCACATTATATAAATATGAAATATGGCGAATGAACGTGAAAATAACATTTCTAAATGGTGATTTAGAAGAGTTAGTTTACATATTTTAGCTTGAGAGTTTCAAGGTCAGTGGATGTGAGGGTAAGGCTGTAAAATGTTAAGATCAACTTGTGGTCTTAATCAAGCTTTAAGAAGTTGGAATAAGTATTTTCATAAAGTAATTAAACAGCTTGGTTTTTATCAGAATAAAAAGAAAACATGCGTATATTAGAAAGTGTACCACCCTGCGTTTTTACGGTAATTGCTTAATAAATAGTAGAAATAGAATTTTTACAAATTTTGTAATTTGGCTAAAAACTTACACCATTGGATTCGTGGCGATTTTCCAATCAAATTTCATATATAAGATTTTCCAATCAGAGTTCGAATAAAAAGTTATTAGCGTTTGAATTTGCATAGTTGGAAATAATTACATATATACTTAAGGAATTAATTTAAAATTAAACTAATGATTGATTAATGCCATTAAACATAATGGTTGCTTAATAGTTAAGAAAGGTTAATTAAGCCAGAAGATAATGGTAATTAACGTTAAGCAAAGAATGAAAAAAATGAATCAATTAGAAATCAAAACGAGATGGAAATGCAACAAAATGCATTGCTCAGGTTGACCATGACCTAGTCACAGTCGACCGTGAGCAGTCGACCTGGGCTTGGAGCGGTCGACCTGCTTTGTCTTGGAGGCGACAATAAGTGAAAGCCATGTGGCCAGATGAAATTTGATTCCATCTGATGGATATCGCTGATTTGAAGCTCTATAAATTAGGACATAGAGTTTCACTTCCAAATCATTATTTTTCTAATAAGCATGGAAGTTTTATCACTTTCTCTTTTCCTTCAAAAAATTCTAAATACACATAAATAAAATGATTACACGTATATAATTTAAAGAAGAATAGAAAAGGATAGAGGATAGAAGGTATATTCAAATCAGGTCCTACATTTAAGGTAAACTTTTAGATCTAGTTCTAATTAACAAATCTAAATCCAAATCTCTTCTCTCTAATCCATCATTAGTAGATCTATATAAAATATTATTTGTGGATCCGAATAAGGAGTCAAAAGGGGGAGAATACAGATAATAGAGTCAAATCTGGATTAAATCTAGAGATTTGGGAGTGCTAGTTAAAGATGAGTGGGAATTTTTTTATAATACTAGATTATATCGTTGCAAATCTATTCCTATATGTCTGAGAACTGAATTTAATTTCAAATGAATTCATATATATGAAATATTGAAGACTGTAAACTTGCCTATAAATTTTGAGTGATAATTATAGAACCATAATGATTAGCTTTAATTCTGCAACTGAGTGATGATTAGTTTTATTTCTTAATTACATAATGATTAAATTTAATTCTGTAATTATGAAATGATTTTATTTATCAGTTCTACGTCGAACTTATCAAATGAAAACATAATGACTTGATATTCCATTTTATTTGATATTGATGAATGAGACTGAAAATAAAGCTAACCAGACTTTCGGGATTTAAGTGATATTTTAATTTATTGGAATGTATGCGATTGGAAGTGGATTTCTATATATTATAAAATTCAAATTTAACAAAAGTGTGATGTCTAAAATGACAATTAATCAACATATACTTGTAAAAAGAAAGAGATGTATAAAATAGAGATGATTGCTGCAGTTTATATTGTCTATTTCAATAAATAAAAGAGAATTTCTTATAATTACAAACATTGCACAAACTACCACTTTAAGATAAGATATGGAATTTACAATGCAACAGTTAAATTGTTAGAGTTTGATTCCACTTTATTAAAATATTGTAAACCATAAAAGTGGAATATTGAAATAAGAATGTAGCTTAAAGGTTAATAAAATGGAAACTGATGAAAATGTAAGTATGGATTACAGGTAAGAAAAAGAAATAAGAATTAGAATAGAAAAAAGAGGTTGAACTATTGAATGTTGTAGCAATGATATTGATGTCTAAATTTGAGAAGCGGTAAATAATATTAATGAAATAAAAGATAAACACATTGTAAGACTGAAAACGTAAAGTCGAACATAAAAGATATTGTGGAAATGAAGAAAAGAAAAATAAGTATACATAAGTATGAAATATGTATATAAGTAGCTTCAGATATGCATTTATGACGGGTGTGAATAATTATTAAATGTCTGTTATAATTATAATGGACCACTTTCTAAAAGTTGTTAGATTGGGCTGGATGTCGAAAACATATTCGATCAATAAGATCTGTGGTGATTGTACGATTTCATACTAGAAAGGTACTCCCAGGTCCGGACTGCGCTTGTTGCCTTGATTATAAATTTTCTGTTATAATTATGCCGAGTGCATAGTAAAATTCGATCCGCTTTAATTTTTTTACGTTTTTAAGTAGGGGTATCAACTTGATTGCACTAAGCAATCTAAAGGACGGTGAGTGAGTTCAGAGTCATGCAGCGTGGCATGGAAAGTCTAGTGTAGCTAGGTACCAAAATGAGTTGCAATAGTGTGTGCAAAAGGCTGGCGTGCTTGGGTACCATAAACTAGGATATGAGTTGTATATGTATCGAGTTCATCATCGATCTCTTGCGGTCAACGGGAAGGATAGGGTTACGCCTAACTAATCTCTTCTGCTTACCTGGATTGGTTCAGTTGGGTTATGCAATGCCATAGTTGTTTGTTATTTTGTTTGATACAACAATGTTAGTTAACCTATACAAATGTTTCTTAAAAACATAGATGGCGTGATGGTGCATGGAGCTCAAAATCCACGATAAGAAGTAGACAAGGGTATACAAAAGGCTAGCATACAAGATGAAAAATCCCCAAAGCATTAGGATATTATGTACTGGAGGTTGTCAGTGCGCACGACAGGTTTCCTCGGTGATACAATGGCGATGGATCTTAACTAAGTGTTAAGCAATTGAAACTAGTTGGGATAGTATCTAGGTCCATTAATGGACTTAGGGTGTGTGTATATGTATATGTGTGTGTGTGTGTATTACCTATATAAACATAGATTTACACGGTGTAGATGGTTCGTACGTAGCAATGGAGTCGTAGCGACTAATAATAAAATCTAACATAACATGAAATAGTGAACAATTGGTATAATGTAACGACCCATAAAATTTTAGCAATTTTTAATTGGTATTTAACGCATTGAATTGGATTTTGAGAAATTATTAATAATAAAATTTTGAAAAAAAAAATATGTTATGTATTTAATGATTTGTAGTGCGAGCTGTGTACATATATTTTAAAGTTGTGGTTATACCTATAAGATCTAGTACAAAAACTTTATAAACTATTATTTATACTATAATATAAGTTAAGTTTGATGTAAATTGGATAGCATAGTTCATTTATGTTGGGTATAAATATCAATAGTGTGGGTAATAAATTTACGGTCTCCTTTTGCTTTTCGATAAGGTATGTAAATTTTAAGTATATTGAGTACGTTCCATATATATTTATTTTGGAAAACCACTGTATATGTATGATGGTCTATTTGAAGTGTATATATATAGTAAAGCATATTTATACCGAGTTTTATTATATTTATATGTGTTATAATAGCTATATATATATATGTTAGTCTTGATAGTAGTATATAGTTTTACTGAAGTTTGATTTCTAGTCATGTTAAATATATATATATATATATATATATATATATATATATATATATTTGATTTTGGGTTTTTGTATCACCATTTCCAGTTTATTTTAGTGCATATTTAGTATATCTATACATACGTCGTCAGCTATAAATACGATAGTTAAGGGTTTCATATATCATATGAACCGAAGAAGAAGAGAAGTATATACTATATTTAACTACATATATGAAGTATATGTTTTAAGGGTTGATTTAAGGTCTGCATTAAAATTGGTAGTATGCATGTTTGTTATGTACAAAGATAAGCATATATGAATTCATTCATACGTAGCCTTTACATTTTGAAAGAATATACATAATATTAAATGAATATTGATTTTTTTTATTATATATAAGGTTACCTTCATCTTCATTTGTCTCATTTTCATTTATTTGTGTACGTTTTCGTTTTAATTATTGTACACATCATGGTTCCTTTTATAAGTTCATCGCCCATAAATAGTTTATTTCTTTCCCCCTTCATCTTCATTTGTCTCATATTCATTTATTTATGTATGTTTTCGTTTCAATTATTGTACATATCATGGTTCCTTTTATAAATCCATCGTTTCAATTTATTTTATGGTCTGTTACTCTGCCTTTTCAAATTTGAACGTGCAGGTGACATTAAAAAGTTGCTTTAGTTATCCACTGAATTATCGTGACCATCCCACTACTCTATATTTATTCTTGTACGTTTTATCTTCGCTTAAATTTCTCTGTCCATTCTTTTTTCCATTTTAATATCCTTGCCTTTCCATACTCACGTGCTTTCCAATCAAGCAATAAATTGTTTAAATATCCACCCTATCAACTTGACCGTTATCAAACCAGTATATAATTCAAATCTATCATTATTCTACCGTTTCTTCTTTAATAAATTATATGTAACAGTATATCATAAATGGAAAGCTCATTCTCCACCCATTCATTTCTCCTATTCAATTAATAATGGAATATAAAGTTATATATTTGGTATACAATTCAAACAACTGTTACCATTCATACCTCCTAAATTCTAGCGATTGACCCCTTTATTTCCATGTTTCCAATTTTAGTTGCTGGATTACTCATTCCTACCGTTGAACTATATTAAATATTTATAACGTGTAGTCTTTGAGCCTATTTAGCTTCATTTTTTCTTTCTCTCTGTTGCTTCTTGAAAAAAAAAGAGATTTTTCCCATTACAATGCTAAAACACATATGATGGAAAAATGAAAAAGGACCAGTTCTCCTTCCTATAGCTTCGTCAAAACTCCTCCTCCACAGCTCGAACCACCTGTCAAGAGCCACAACCCACTCCATGCCTCCTCCCCTTGTCATCCATATTTTTATAAACGGTATGCGTATCATATTGCAATATATGTTTCATTTTTAAATGTTTACATATAGCATGAATATGTACTAGTACTATATATAGTCTATTTTGTTTAACGGATATGTTATACAAACTATGTTTTCTTTTGTCTAATGGATTTTGAAACTTATAATAAATATTATTGCATAGTTGTTATTTTCAACTTCCTGCAACACTTTTTTTTTAATATAAATTTTAGCTTGCTGCAATTCTCTTTTCATCTATATTATTGTATTCTATTATCTAATATATACATTTTATCTAGTTATATATATTATACTATAAGGTGTATATATATAAGTTTTCATAACCCTTTATAATATGTAGCTATGTATATAAGATTGGATCTATTATATATGAAAGCATTGGTTATAGCAATTAAAAATATGCAAAGGAATTTATGGTGATATTTACTTATGAATAGAACAAGATACGTACCACCATCTGTATCTTCGTCTCTCTCTCCATGTTTTATTATTATTATATATATATTTTCTTTTTTTCCCTCTCTTTTCACTCCTTTCATTTTGTAGCTTTTAAATAAATTGACAAACGCTTTGGAAGTATTTAAACGCAGTACACGACAAATTTAATAAGCAGTGGTGTTTTACGTCATTTATAGCCAATTTTTTTTTGATAAGTTCATACATTTCTAAACTGAAAATAATAAATATATGATGCGATGGAATTTGAGTTTTCATACGCCGTGCCATGAGCTGATCTTAAATTTAAAAGAGGTATGATATATCAATCGCTTACAAATAAGACGAAGATAACGTCCTAAATTAACTTTTAGCAAATTGAACGTTACTGTCGTTATTAAGAAACCAACGTATTGTGTCATTTGATTATTTGGGTACTAATAATACGTTACTTTATTCATTCCATCAATTCATTTCACACCACGTTATTTTAAATAAATTGCTACTCTTCTACTGAAATTTATCCAAAAATTTAATAAAAATGATCCGACGGTGTATTAGCCTTCAGGACTAATCCCTGAATTCCAAAAGTTGGATCCACTTTGCGTTCTGTTTTTTTTCTTTCTCTTTTTCCACAAAACATATATAAAGTATAAATTTTATATTTGTTTTCTGATGTTAGTTGAAATGTAAATATTGATTTTTAAATAGTATATCTATATATAAGCTACTTTTGTTATTCGTATATAAATGGTATTGTATGTGCATTTTTATGAAATAGCGCCCAATGTATATTATTTTATAAAATAATTCATTTGTTATGTCAACTAAATATATGTTACAATTGGTTTATATAAATATATTATAACTAATGTTGACTTCTTTCATTATACTCTTTCTTACAGCTAAAATATGTCAGTATTGTAACCTAGCACATGATTTATATTAGTCTGTTTATATAAGCATTTATTTCAAATTTCATATTGTATATATGCTTGATTCTAATTTATGTGTTTTAAATAAAAAAACAATGATTTTGGAAAATATAAATTCATATATATTTAATTTAATATGTGTTGAATTTAGAATATGACTTTATATATATAGTTATATATATATATATATATATATATATATATGAGTCCGCTCATACCATTATCTTCGCCGATCCCGTTCTGACTTGTTCCATCAATTCTTGTTATCAGTTTTGATCGTTGAATTCGTGCCGATTTTGCTTTGCTTCGATTCATAATTCAAATTTCAGTGTCTGTAGCAGTATGCATATCCGTGTCATCTTCTGTATTCTCTAGGCTCGAGAGGTGAGAAATCACTCATGATTAACATATTTTTATTCATTAAATTTGATTTCAATTGAAACGAAAATTGAAATATGCTGCTGTAGTTATTTAAATTTGTTATATATGCTATTATCTGTAACTGTTCACCTACGGGATATGACACCATATCCTGTTGTTTATATTATATTGTTATTGATGATATATGCCTATTATTTTATTGTATTTTCTGTTATCATTCTACAAGTTCCCTATAGTTTAGAAATCACTATGGGTTGAAATGATACATACCCAAACAGACTTTAGAATAGGAGAAAATCGTTATGGGTTAAAATGATAAACCCAAGCGATTTTCATTTAATCGAATTTGGGATTACCGGGTTGAAATGATATCCACCCGTATATATTTAGTATACTGATTGAAATGATAAGTATCTGTAGCACTTGACTATATGATAGGAAATATATACAGACACCGTTGGTCCATATAAATATTTTGAAAATAATTTCTATAATTTTGGAAAGAAATATATGGTTTAATAAATTTGATTCTTAAGACATTATATAAATGGAAATTGTATATATAGATTTAGTAGTAATATTTGATTTAAATTGGGTTGAATTTAAATTGATAAATTGATATTGAATTTAATTTGAATGGGAAGGTCGGGTTGATGTTGGAACGTTTTGTTAAGTTGAGGAAATTGAAAATACTTTACTGTATAAATTATTTAATATATAAATACTATTTTGGGAAATATAGAGATATTTGAAGTGAAAATGAGATTTGGTTTTGAAGTATAAATTAAGCTGAAATGACCACGGTGTTATAGTGTATATTTCTACGTTGTAGAAAGTTCCATGGACCCTTAGAGGATGGTTATCCCAAACATCCTTTAAGTTATTTGTATTTCAGTTGATATTTCACTTGAGTTGGATTTATTAATATAAGAATGTTAATCCCGACTCGAGTGTTTTGTGTTTTGCTTTACGCTCGGGTCAGACTGAGTGATACAACATTTGAGACTCACCTTTGGAGTTCGGAGCTTCATTTGGAAATCCAACTATCGATTCAGATTCCAGCCTTTCCAGTTGATTGGTTCAGAGAAGTCATCTGTTGCATTGGAGACTTCACTGTATTTTAACTATTCGGTTGTATTTTTCTAACTCTGATGTATATAGTAGCTTCATGAACTACTATTATTTATCTATTCCACTGCATTATATTACTCTGTGATCTGTGATTGATTTATTTACTGTATATTTTAAGTTTTGCTAAATTTTAATTAACAATTCGGTATTTTGAATTATTCAAGTCAGATATGTATGGTTTTATTGTCGATTTGAATGGTCCAAAATAGCGGGTCGTAACACATAAGCTAGTGTTATGCATAAGATGTATAATTTACTAGTCACTAGAACGTTGTTCTGACCCCCTCCTCATCACAACCCTTAGGATTTAGAAGGGTGGTTGCTGATGTTGATTTTGAGCTGTTGTCTGGCTGAGGCCCTAGACATTTGAGATGTCGATTTCGGCTAGTAATTATATTGATCTATTATATTTTCTTATTTCTGTAGTGAGTTATTACCATTAGTGCTCTAATATATTTTCCTTTTTTGCAGGCTACCAAGCAACAATCCGTATTTTAGCGAACTTAGGTTTTCTGTTTAGCGAAAATCTTGGTCCACTGAAGTGTGGGATATTACATTAGGTATCGGAGCTTAGGTTAGTCGATTCCTGGAAAATTAGGAAAGATGGGTGAATGTATTTGTACGTTGACTATAAATATAAATATAATATATGCTAAAATCCATAGAATTCCATCTATAGAGTAATTGCATATGGATTATCCCGAGAACTGAATGATACTTGACTCCCTAGTTGGGCTTTGATAACCTAATGACCGTTGATCCCCATTTTTGATTGTCGATTCATGATGTACAATAAGTCCTAATAAAGGGAAAATAAGAATCCACATGTTATAGAAAGAGGAAAATGGAGAAGTCACTAAAAAGGGTGTGAAGTGGTCACTCCTAATTTATGACTAGATTTTTGGATCTTTGAAAATGGAACGAAAGATGTTCTTAAGAGAATACTCAAAAATCCACTTTGAGTCCAACTCAATAACAAGAAATTTTTTGAAATGAGGAAAAGTATAAATTGTATACTTTAAAAGAACTTTTAATGAAAAAAAGTAAGTATTAAATTTTAAGAATATATATATATATATATATATGTATATACGTATATATATATATATGCATGTATATTAATGGTTCTGTAAGAAAATATATACATTTAGATTTTAGCAAAAGAAATTTTTGTCTGGTACTGTTTTCTTTTGAAAAGAAATGATGGATCAATATAGCTCGTCAATCTATTTATGTAACGAAAGTTTTTAAGATATAAAAAGGTCTGTAGGATGGAAAATATAAGTGGTATGAATTTTGAATAGAGTAAATGGTTTAGAAAAAAGATAAATTGAGTTGTAAGTGGCAGCACTACAATAATAAAGAGATGGTAAATTAAGAGAAACAATTGGAGTTAGTGCAGTTTGGATTGAAGGGTTGATTAGTAGGAAGTTTTGAAATTAAATAAAAGAGAGGTTTAATTTATTTTAATTAAGTTGGGATTTGACATATTTTAATTTATTGGAATGAAAAGGGATAACAAAATAAGTTTCCATGAATCAATCAAGTTACTAATAAAGGTGCTTTGTTTGAAATAATAAGGAATGTAAATGTATGGAAAGAGATATACAAAATATACAAATCCATACTGCCTATATGACGCCCCACCTCTATACCCACGCTAGCCAAGGACACTACAGGGTAATACCGTCAACTAACACGGAGAATAAGGCTGGTTAGGAGCGACCATCTATAGCCTTGCTCTAACTATCTATGGAATACATCGACAATAATCATACTAACAGGTCGACATACCCAATGAATACTTAAAACAAAACCATAGGTGGTTGGAGGATCTATCAGAACAGAATATAACAACTCAAATGTAATATACATCACAGAACAGTAGATCATCATATACACATATACAGATACATAACAGATTATACAAAATAATACATGTCAAGTGGTATAGCAAACCACAATATACAAACGAGTTCACAAGAATAAATATCAAAGTTACAACATAATAGGACTACACAAAAGCTATGACAGAAAAGAACAAGCTGAATAGTCCATGCGGAAGCAAAATAGGCTAAGTCCAAAAGCACCTAACCTGAAACATCTCGGTCTGACCCGAGTATGAAATACCCAGGTCAGTCTAGCTAAACAAATCAGTTAGATAAACTGAACAACAATAAACCTGCAAGGTTACAAAGCATAACAAATATCTCTAAAAGAGATAACACAATCATCAACAAAAGATGAGTCATATAGAACAAGCCTCATATCATCGGCAACATATAGAAACAAAGGATAAGAATATCCCAAAGCAAGCCAAAAGGCAATAACAAATACCAATAAGGTATACAAGTTCCACAAGGTAAACGCTACGCATCATGCGGCTCAAAAAGACCAACACCGAAGGGCGATACCAAGGGAATATACATATGAATGAAACATCAGAAAATTTGCTCGAGCTCAGTACTGTACAAACAAGGATCCATGAGCCCGAAGACTCCAAACCCAATATCACCCATGCGGCTCATAACGACCAACATCGGAAGCAATACTAAAGGGCAACCCAATATCACCCATGCGGCTCATAACGACCAACATCGGAAGCGATACTAAAGCGCAACAAACCCGAAGGCACAAACCCGAAGGTACAAACCCGAAGACAACATACCTGAAGGCAACATACCCGAAGGCAACAAACCGTAGTGGTGAAGGTCAGAGACCCAGTACTGGACACCACTAACTGGCGGAATGTGTCACAACTCTCGAAAAGGAATCCGAAAAGTGTTAACGTATGTCCCATAACCACTCGTTTGCACTAAACGGTTTACTATCCATCAGCCACTTTCACACTCAAAGCAGTACAAAGTTTACCTCATATCATCGATAAACCAAACCCGAAGGTCAAAATGATCAATCGAATAGGTCGGGGACTAATCGGAAAGATAAACACACAGATTCATGGTCCGTGTTTTGCCTAACCATTTAATCACCCTTCCACTTCGCTCGAAGTGCGAAATTGTGCGTGTGTTTTAAATAGAATTTATAAATCGGAGAAGCGAACTTTTAATACAATTTGAAGAAATCATTTATAAAACCCGTGAATGAATTCAAAAGGGAATCATTAAGGTCAAATATGCATAAACAACTAGTTAGAATCAATATACATCGATAAAAGTGAAAATCACAAACAAATAGGCATACTGGACAAAATGAAGCAGGTCAGTCGACTGGCCTACTGCAGTCAGTCGACTGAACCATGACACGAGAGTTTTTACTCTCTGCAGTCAGTCGACTGACTGCAGGGGGTCAGTCGACTGGCTGTAGCTGGAAATGCTTTCCAGCCTAGCAAATGGAGGAGAAACTCACCCCATTTGCAACATATCGAGCAATGGACTTAAGGGGATTTTTGCCAATCGATAACCCAACACCATTGACTCCGATTCACCACCAAAAACCATGATCAAACATCAAAGTTATGATTTTCAAGGATTTGACTCCAAAACACCAAAAAGTTAAATGTTCACCAATTTCAATTCAAACCAAAGGAAAATGCACATGAACAATGTGTTAGGAATTCATACCCAACATCAATGAAATCAAGAGAAGTAGATGTGAGTTCAAAACTCACCTTAACCCAAAAATAAGAAGATGGAGCTCAATAACAAGGAGAAGACCAACCAAACACTACTTCAACTCAACAAGCTTCAATCTAAGAATAAAACACATATTTCCCAATTTACGTTTAGGAAATTTTCTGAAATTGAAGAGGAGAAGAGTTGGAGAAGATGAAGAAGAACTTACCAATGAGTTCTCTTTGATTTTGGAGTAAGAATTTGGAGTTTGCAAATGGATTTAGGGCTTGCAAATTTCTATTTCTCTTTCCCTTCCACCATTTTCAGTTTTAAGCTTAAGTTTTAAGAAATGGAATAAGTGAATGAGAGGAGAGGGCTGAGTTAGGGTTAATTAGATAGTTAGTGGGCTGAACCCAAACCCAAAACCCAATAGAAAAAGGGTCAAAATTTCACAAACTCCAAACATATCAAAGATTATATTAAAAAAGATCGCAAACGCCATTTTGGAACCAATGGAGGTAATTTCGAGTTCCAATTCGGCCGTTTGCAAAAAGTAACATTTCAGACCCAAAATCCGACTAACGATGCTATATTTAAATTAAACATTTAAATATAAAATCGTTAAATATGCGGGTTGTTACAGATCTCCCCTCCTTACAAAATTGCGTCCCCGCAATTCCTAGAGACGATATTTGTAACAACTACATACATACAACATTCAAAAGAGAAGGAAATAAGCTAGAGACGAAAAGATAATCTCACCATCGACAAGCAAAGATAGAAAACCCGGATAAGATCGCTCGATATACTCTCTGGTTTCCCAAGTATAGTCATTGGGATTAGCGGACCATTGAACTTTAACGAGCGGCACGTCCTTGTTTCGAAGGTGTCACACCTCCGTGTCAAGCACGCGAATAGGTTGCTGTATAATAGATAAGTCTGGTGAGATCTCAAGCTCTAACAAATCAGGAGAAGTAATAATAGAATCCGACTCCCGAAGACACTTCCGAAGTTGCGAGACGTGAAACACGTCATGAATGCCTGATAAATGAGCTGGAAGTGAAACTCTATAAGCCACAGGGCCAATACGTTCAGTAATAGAAAATGGTCCTATAAAGCGAGGAGCCAATTTCCCAGTCGTACTGAAACGCATAACCCCCTTCAAAGGAGAAACACGAATAAAAACAAGATCGCCGATCGAGAACTCGAGAGGCTTCCTACGGTTGTCCGCGTAGGATTTCTGACGACTCTGTGCCTCTTTCATTCTCAATCGAATAAGATCAATCCTCTCGGAAGAATCTCGAACAAAATCTGGACCAAGAATAAGCTTCTCCCCAGATTCTAACCAACATGAAGGTGATCGACATGGCCTTCCATATAAGGCTACGAAAGGAGCCATACCGATACTAGACTGAAAACTATTGTTGTAGGAGAACTCTACAAGAGGTAGGTGATCTTCCCAACTACCACCAAAATCAAAAATACAAACACGGAGAAGATCTTCCAAGATACGATTCACTCGTTCAGTCTGTCCATCAGACTGTGGATGATAAGCTGCAGAAAAATTAAGCTTCGTTCCCAAAGCTTGCTGAAGACTCTTCCAAAAATGACTCGTGAATAAAGGATCACGATCACTTACAATAGAACTAGGAACACCGTGAAGTCTCACGATTTCCTTGACATATAACTTAGCCAAAAGAGACGCAGTCCTATTAGACTTAATAGGTTAGTGAGGCGATCAACAATAACCCAGATGCTAGAATGGCCCGATCTCGAACGAGGTAGGCCGTCAATGAAATCCATAGAAATCTGATCCCATTTCCACAATGGAATCTCAAGAGGCTGAAGAAGACCTGAAGGACGCTGATGCTCGACCTTAAAATGCTGACAAGTTATGCAATTGCTCACATAACTCGCCACATCGCGCTTCATGCCTTCCCAATAATAAAGATGACGCATATCGGCATACATCTTGCTACTACCGGGATGAATGGTATACTTAGAACGGTGACAGTCATCAAGAATGTCGTGCCTAAGTGCAAGATCAGAAGGCACAAAAGGACGGTTCTTCTTGCGAAGACACCCATAAGAATCGATGCTAAAATCTTGCAACGCCTCATCACAAGATCCAGACTCACAAAGCTGAATAAAATGCAACAAATCAGGATCACGCCGCTGAGCATCGGCAATACGATCCAACAAAATAGGTCGAGCTCCCAAACTAAGTAATAGAATAGGAGAATCAGAAGATGAACCTCGATCACGAATTTCACAAGAAGATAGAGTCTCAAGAATATTCCATTCGGCAAGCATCATAGAAATAACAGCCGAATGTTTGCGACTAAGCGCATCTGCAACACGATTACCCTTACCAGGGGTATACTGGATATCAAAGTCATAGGAAGCAAGAAACTCAAGCCAACGATGTTGCCTCATATTGAGTTCCCTCTAAGTGAACAAATACTTCAAGGATTTATGATCGGTATAGAGAATGAAGCGCTCGCCCAATAAATAGTGTCGCCAAATCTTCAAGGCAAAGAAAATGGCGGCTAACTCAAGATCATGAGTGGCATAGCGAACTTCATTCGGACGCAGTTGCCTAGAAGCATAAGCAACTACCCGATCCTTCCGCATAAGAACAGCACCGAGACCACTACCACAAGCATCGGTGTAGACAACAAGATCATGATTCCCCTCGGGAACCACAAGAATAGGAGCATTAGTGAGAAATTCCTTCAATGTCTGAAAGGAAGCTTCACACTTGTCGGACCAAATAAAACAAATGCCTTTCCGAGTAAGGGTGGTGAGAGGAAGCACAACACGGGAAAAATCCTTAATGAACCGACGGTAATAACCCGCCAATCCAAGGAAACTACGAATCTCATGCACATTCTCGGGCCTCTTCCAATTCTGGATGGCTTCGATCTTTGAGGGATCGACAGAAATGCCATCGGAAGATACAACATGGCCTAAGAACTTAACCTTATTCTCCTAAAAGTGGCATTTGGAGAATTTGGCTCTAAGCTGATGATACGGAGGGTACTCAAGACAATTCTCAAGTGATTAGCATGCTCGGCTTCAGACTTAGAATAAATAAGGATATCATCAATGAACACAAGGACGAACTTATCGAGATATTCTCGGAATACTCGATTCATGAGATCGACAAAGAAAGCAGGAGCGTTCGTCAAACCGAACGGCATAACGAGCCACTCGAAAGAATCATATCGAGTGCAGAAAGCTGTAAGAGGTATGCTATCCTCCGCGACTCGTAACTGATGAAAACCCGTGCAAGGTCAAGCTGAGAAAAGACCTTAGCACCACTCAATAGATCGAACATATCATCGATCCTAGGCAATGGATACCTATTCCTGATGGTCAACTTGTTAAGCTTGCGATAATCAATGCAAAGCCTAAGAGTTCCATCGGACTTCTTCACGAAGATGACCGCGGATCCCCACGGAGAAAAACTGGACTGAATTAACTGCTTGCACTCAAGCTCCAAAAGCTGCTTCTTGAGTTCCTCATTTTCCTTTGTAGACATCCTCGTGGGAGGACGCCTAACTGGCTGCGCGCCTGGAATGAGATCAATGCGGAACTCAATTGCCCGCTTGGGTGGCAAACCCGATACAGGCTCAAAAACATCAGAAAAGTCACAAGCAACATGAATACGAGATATATCATCATCATCTCGCGAGTCAAGAGAATATAAAGCCATCTCGGAATTATCCACATTCCGAAGAACAAGAGATAGCTGAGTAGGCGAATTCGGATGTCGAAGATATATAGTTCTCTCCGAACAAATAATCCTGGCATCATATCTCACTAGCCAGTCCATACCCAAAATCATATCAAATCCCAGATAAGAAATAACGTGCAGATTCGCACGAAAAGAAAAACCACATAAAACAATCTCAACATCATCACACAGCAGGCTAAGGGTCGCGGATCCCCCAATAGGATTCGCAATCCTTAAAGAAGTAACCATACAAGAAACATCCAAAGATAAATCATCAACGGGATTTTTCGATACGAAAGAATGTGATGCACCCGTATCTAAAAGAACTCGAATACTATGATCATAAAATAAAATAGAACCTTCCACAATGGATGGAGATATACCTTTGGGCTGAGAGGGACCTATAGAAGCCTTGGTAGCATAAAGATTGCTAGACTTAGCACCAGCCGGAACAGTAGGGCAAGCTGAAACATGATGATCTTCCTTCTTGCAATAACGACAGAAGAGAGGCTTAGGACAAGCTCGAATAATATGATCCGGAGAACCACAATTGAAACACTTTCGAACGAAAGGTGTTCCAGGAGACTGAGGCTGAGAACTAGAACCACCAGTCTTCTTCTTCTTAGAAGGAAAAGGCTTCTTCTGAAGTGGAAACGGCCTCTTGTTGGGGTTCTTGGAAACCTCAACATCAACATCACTATCACACTCCTTTTCGACGGTCTCGAGATGAAGTGCTGAATCAACCAACTCTTCAAAAGAAAGTTTAAGCTGGAGAAACAAAGACTTCTTAAGATATTTCTTAAGACCAGAAACAAACTTCAAATTCTTCTTGTAAGAAGTGCTGATGAATTCAAGACCATACTGAGACAAAGCCTTGAATGATGCAACATACTCAGAAACAGAAGACTTCCCTTGCTTCAACTCAAGGAATCGACGGGTCAATAAAACTTTTTCAGATTCAGGAACGAACTTGAGTTCAAATCGTCCCCGAAACTGAGTCCAAGAAAGAGTAGACTCATCAATTTCGGCTACAAGAAGCTCATACCAGTCAAGAGCACGCTCTTGTAATAAACTAGAAGTCATAAGAACTCTATCATGGTCAGAAAGGTCAATGCGAGAAAAGATACGCTCGCACGTGCGAAGCCAAGCTTGGACTTCAAGAACGGATTCAGAGCCTTTAAACGGCTTCCCTCCAAGATGAGCAAAATCACTGCACTGGCGTGCAAAGGCAGATTTGCGAGGTGGAGATACTCGAGGAGGAACTGGAGGCTGAGTGCTCCTAAGCAATTCCAAAAACAGATCGGCAGACATATAAACGCCATCCGGATGTGAGCCGCTGGATTGCCCAGCATCTGAACGTCGTCCTCTGCCTCTTCCAGCCATACGCTGAAAGTAAGATAAGAACAATATTATTCACAAGGTAGATACTTCATTACGGAATACTATGGAATAAAATGCATTCCTAGACGTATTCCCCAAATTCTATCTAACCCTGATGGAATAAAGAGACACGATGATTCAAAGATCTGTATCACTTGTACACTTTGATGTATCGTAATGTGTTCTATTCTGTGTTTATCATACTTTGTTCTGAACTCAGCTCTGATACCACGCTGTGACGCCCCACCTCTATACCCACGTTAGCCAAGGACACTACAGGGTAATGCCGTCAACTAACACGGAGAATAAGGCTGGTTAGGAGCGACCATCTATAGCCTTGCTCTAACTATCTATGGAATACATCGACAATAATCATACTAACAGGTCGACATACCCAATGAATACTTAAAACAAAACCATAGGTGGTTGGAGGATCTATCAGAACAGAATATAACAACTCAAATGTAATATACATCACAGAACAGTAGATCATCATATACACATATACAGATACATAACAGATTATACAAAATAATACATGTCAAGTGGTATAGCAAACCACAATATACAAACGAGTTCACAAGAATAAATACCAGAGTTACAACATAATAGGACTACACAAAAGCTATGACAGAAAAGAACAAGCTGAATAGTCCATGCGGAAGCAAAATAGGCTAAGTCCAAAAGCACCTAACCTGAAACATCTCGGTCTGACCCGAGTATGAAATACCCAGGTCAGTCTAGCTAAACAAATCAGTTAGATAAACTGAACAACAATAAACCTGCAAGGTTACAAAGCATAACAAATATCTCTAAAAGAGATAACACAATCATCAACAAAAGATGAGTCATATAGAACAAGCCTCATATCATCGGCAACATATAGAAACAAAGGATAAGAATATCCCAAAGCAAGCCAAAAGGCAATAACAAATACCAATAAGGTATACAAGTTCCACAAGGTAAACGCTACGCATCATGCGGCTCAAAAAGACCAACACCGAAGGGCGATACCAAGGGAATATACATATGAATGAAACATCAGAAAATTTGCTCGAGCTCAGTACTGTACAAACAAGGATCCATGAGCCCGAAGACTCCAAACCCAATATCACCCATGCGGCTCATAACGACCAACATCGGAAGCAATACTAAAGGGCAACCCAATATCACCCATGCGGCTCATAATGACCAACATCGGAAGCGATACTAAAGCGCAACAAACCCAAAGGCACAAACCCGAAGGTACAAACCCGAAGACAACATACCTGAAGGCAACATACCCGAAGGCAACAAACCGTAGTGGTGAAGGTCAGAGACCCAGTACTGGACACCACTAACTGGCGGAATGTGTCACAACTCTCGAAAAGGAATCCGAAAAGTGTAACGTATGTCCCATAACCACTCGTTCGCACTAAACCATTTACTATCCGTCAGCCACTTTCACACTGAAAGCAGTACAAAGTTTACCTCATATCATCGATAAACCAAACCCGAAGGTCAAAACGATCAATCGAATAGGTCGGGGACTAATCGGAAAGATAAACACACAGATTCATGGTCCGTGTTTTGCCTAACCATTTAATCACCCTTCCACTTCGCTCGAAGTGCGAAATTGTGCGTGTGTTTTAAATAGAATTTATAAATCGGAGAAGCAAACTTTTAATACGATTTGAAGAAATCATTTATAAAACCCGTGAATGAATTCAAAAGGGAATCATTAAGGTCAAATATGCATAAACAATTAGTTAGAATCAATATACATCGATAAAAGTGAAAATCGCAAACAAATAGGCATACTGGACAAAATGAAGCAGGTCAGTCGACTGGCCTACTGCAGTCAGTCGACTGAACCATGACCCGAGAGTTTTTACTCTCTGCAGTCAGTCGACTGGCTGCAGGGGGTCAGTCGACTGGCTGTAGCTGGAAATGCTTTCCAGCCTAGCAAATGGAGGAGCAACTCACCCCATTTGCAACATATCGAGCAATGGACTTAAGGGGATTTTTGCCAATCGATAACCCAGCACCATTGACTCCGATTCACCACCAAAAACCATGATCAAACATCAAAGTTATGATTTTCAAGGATTTGACTCCAAAACACCAAAAAGTTAAATGTTCACCAATTTCAATTCAAACCAAAGGCAAATGCACATGAACAAGGTGTAAGGAATGCATACCCAACATCAATGAAATCAAGAGAAGTAGATGTGAGTTCAAAACTCACCTTAACCCAAAAACAAGAAGATGGAGCTCAGTAACAAGGAGAAAACCAACCAAACACTACTTCAACTCAACAAGCTTCAATCTAAGAATAAAACACATATTTTCCAATTTAGGTTTAGGAAATTTTCTGAAATTGAAGAGGAGAAGAGTTGGAGAAGATGAAGAAGAACTTACCAATGGATTCTCTTTGATTTTGGAGCAAGAATTTGGAGTTTGCAAATGGATTTAGGGCTTGCAAATTTCTATTTCTCTTTCCCTTCCACCATTTTCAGTTTTAAGCTTAAGTTTTAAGAAATGGAATAAGTGAATGAGAGGAGAGGGCTGAGTTAGGGTTAATTAGATAGTTAGTGGGCTGAACCCAAACCCAAAACCCAATAGAAAAAGGGTCAAAATTTCACAAACTCCAAACATATCAAAGATTATACTCAAAAAGATCGCAAACGCCATTTTGGAACCAATGGAGGTAATTTCGAGTCCCAATTCGGCCATTTGCAAAAAGTAACATTTCGGACCCAAAATCCGACTAACGATGCTATATTTAAATTAAACATTTAAATATAAAATCGTTAAATATGCGGGTTGTTACAGCCTATTTCAATAAAGAAAATGAAACACAATTCCTTATAATTTTGCACAAAACACAAACCCCCTTGTATGTGATTCATAGAGAGTTATAGCGTTACCAATTCCCCCTGAGGGAGAACTAGTTCTAATGCATTAAAATATATGATCCTTAAGTGTAAAAAAGTGTAGTGATTAGAAATAATATCAGTATATTTTATTAAAAATAATGCTGGTAATCTAATTAAAGAAGCTAAACAAAGGAAAATACACATTTTTCTTTGTTACACGCATCTAATTTAGGCATCTTTTAAAAGTCCCCCTTTTATGGTAGTTGAAATTCTGCCTAGATTGGATGTTTTGAAGAGTAGCAAATGTAAAAGAATTGAAAGGATGAGATCTGTAATAAGTCTATTCCAGTTTTTATAATTTAAAAGTTATGAGAGGTATTTTAGAAACATGTAAAGTATATTTTTGGAAGAAATGTTTTGATGAAATGGGTAAGTTTTTGAAAGAACTTAATAAATGACTGAATTAAAAATCCTAGATAATTATGAAATAAAAGTCTGTAAAAGAAAAGGCTGATTTGATTTTAAACTTACAATTGTTAACGTTCCCTTTTAAACTTAGGGAATAAGTTAAATTCAAAAATCTTAAAATGTAAGTTTTGAAAAGAGTTAAAAACATCAAGTACTTTTGAGTTTAATAAAAGTTTCTAAGTAACACTTTTAAAGACAACAGTTTTGGGATTAGATATTTCAATTATTTTTTAAAGTTTTTATTTTTGAAGAAAAATGATAAAGACCAAGCCAAGATTTCAAATATGGAGCAGATAGGAATTAGTGCCTAGATGAGACTAGAAAAAAGATTAAGGTTATATAGGAGATATCAATAACCACATTTGGAAAAGTAACAAGGAATCTCCATAGGGTGTGAGGACACTAGATAAAGCCTATGAATATTATCTTCATTTGTGTGTAACCCATAAAGATGATATTAAAGGGCATTTCTATAAGTTTTGGAATACGCTTGTAGGAGGCTTATGAATAAAGGAAATACCATGGATTGGGAATAATATCAAAACAATGAGATTAAGAGAAGATAGCAACAGATTGTAATGAGATGGTAAACACAAATGGAAGATATTGGTAGACGTAAGTTAGGGAAGCAAAAGAGGAAACGAGAAAGATTATTTCCCCAAGCTTAATTTCCATTTAGTATGAAGACTGCATAGATTGTATTTCTTATCCACTGTAGTGAGAAGAGACATGGTTTTCCCATAATTGGGTAGGAATGGAAGAGATGCATAGACCTTATTCATCGTAAGTAATAAAGGAAGGACAAGATTTGAAGATTTTTACCGAGGGATGACCTGCTAGAAAGTCCATTCTAATTGTGACTGTAGTTAGTGGTGTTGTGTTTTCTTCCAGTGTTAGTTTTTCTTTTCGTGGATTGTGAGCTTTAGTTGTTACAAAGGATTGCACATGTTTACGGAAATGTTTTTTTGTGTCTACGTGCAATGATTTGAGAAAACAGTAAAAAATAGATTTCATGAAGTCACTTAACTAATGCAAGGGAAAAGAAAATAGTTGAAACTAGAAGTTAAGTAATAAATTAAGAAAATTTATTAATTAAATACTAAATAAAAGTAAAATGAAAAATGTAAGTTCTGAAAAATAGAAAATTTTCGGACGATAAATTTTAGGAGACAGAGGACATGATTACGGAGAGGTAAGCCATGGGTCAAGGTTCATGTTCCTGAAGCCTAAAATTTAAAATTCAACATGTTTGCTGGTTGATATTTATAAGAAAGAAATGTTTTTGAGATCTTAAAATTTTACCGTATAATTAACGAAGTCCGTATAGACAAAGGATGGTTGGCTAAACACTAATATCAAAAATGCAGAAACTTATTTATACAATGTAATTATGCATATATTTTGAAAAAGAAAATTTTTATGTAAAATTTATTTATGAAAAGTTTTTATCATAAGTAATATGACTTTGAAAATAAAATACACATATCTTTCGAAAGATTTTTAAAGCTAAAGATTTTGAATTTTAGAAATTTAAAAATACCGCATGCTGACGTTAGGGAATAGTCGGTAAGTTGATTAGTGAAGATTTTACTACATAGCTGTATTTGTAGTAAAATAGATAAGGTGATCGACAAGGAAACCATTTTGTGTGTGGAAGGTTTTCTAGGATACCTTGTCGATAAGTGCAAAATTTGAAAAATGGTTTTTGCAGCATCAACATTTTTGAACTTTAAAAAACAAAAGTTACTTATGTAAACTATATTAGGGAAGGTAGGAAAAATGATTGGGAGCAAAGGATTAGAACTCATGGTGGAGTGGAAAAAATTACGTAAGACAAAAGTGGAATTATAAAATTTTCTATCTGGACCCTTTCTAAGCATAAGAAGATAGGTTTAAAAAACAGAATTTTTCTAAATTTGGATGTTAGCAATAGTGTGCTAGGAATTTGGATGGTAAGGATTGGATGAAAAATTGGTTGAACCATGCTTCTATTTATAGGAGTGTCGGAAAATTTGGGTGAAAAAGTATTTTGATTTTTCAAAAAGCTACATTCATGTAGAACTGCCAGTATATTTTGGATGTTAGCATCATATTTTCAAAGTTAATTTAAAAAGAAATCATCCATGTAGGAGGTGCCAATTAGAAATTATTTCTCATATATATCATATGTATTGTGAAGTGCTATTTACATATGCATGGATTATTGCAAAATTAGTTGTACACTAAGTGATTATTAGTGTAGAATGGATGTGCGATGGTTTACATGATCGAACCATTATACAATTTCAGGGACCAAATTCTTTTAAGGGGGAAAAATATAACATGCTGCGTTTTTACAGTAATTAATTAAAAGGAATTAATTAATAAATAATAAACAGTAGAAATGGAATTTACAAATGTTGGAATTTGGCTACAAAACTTACATCATTGGATTCGTGGCAATTTTCTGATCAACTTTCATATATATATACTTTTCCAATCGGATTTCAAACGAAAAAGTTATCAGCGTTTGAATTTTCGTAGTTGGAAATAATTATATATGTAATTAAGGAAATAGTTTAAAATTAATTTAATGATTGATTAACACCATTAAACTTAATGGATGCTTAATAGTTAAGAAAGGTTAATTAAGCAGAAGATAAGGGTAATTAACGTTAAGCAAATAACGAAGGAAATAAATCAACCAAAAATCAAAACCAGATCGAAACACACCAAAATGCATCGATCAGGTCGACCATGACCTAGCCATAATCGACCGTGAGCGATTGACCAAGCCTTGGGGCGGTCGACCAGCCTTGTCTTGTAGGCAATAATAAGTAGAGGCCGTGTGGCCTAGATCTAATTCGGTTCCATCCAACGGTTAGTGTTGATTTGATCCTCTATAAATTAGGACCTAGGGCTTCACTACCAACTCATTATTTTTATAATGAGCATAAAAGCTCTGTCACTTTCTCTTTTCCTTTAAAAAAATTATAAATGCACAGAAATAGAATAGAATGCATGTATACAATTTGGAGAAGAATAAAAAAGTATAGAGGATAGAAGGTCGATTCAAATTAGGTCGCTACATCGAAGGTAAAATTTTATTAATAAATCTGAATCTAATTCTCCTCTCTCTAATTCAATCTCTAGTGGATTATATAAATATTGTCTATGGATCCAAATAGAGAGTCAAAAAGTAGAGAATACACATAATAGGATCAGATCTGGATTAAATCTAGAGATTTGGGAGTGCTAATTAAAGGTGAGTGGATTTTTTTTTATAATACTATATTATGTCATTGCATGTAACATGTCCGATTTCTCGATGCCCGAAAGTCAACATTGATACGTCCACTGTATCAAATGCCGCATAGTCAAGTGCCCAAAAACCGAACTGTTAGGGTTTAAAGAAGAAGAGGTAGAAGCGGAAGAAAGAAGAAACAGAAACAATAACATAATCTCACATTTTGCAGTGGAACAAATATAATAGATAAACAAATATCTTTAAATAGAATCACTATATCAGATATTACATTATGTCATATTACATTATCAGAGTGTACAACAACAAATAACGGAAAGAAATATTATATATATAAGTGATACGCCTCGCCATCCAGCTCCAATTCCTGATTCGACAGCAACTTCTTGACTTTGCTCCCGAATAATTATAACCTGATTCTAGGCTTCCTGTGTGGAAAATTGTGGGCACCCAGAGTTTAGAAAGGGAACAATAAATTCCAAGTCAGTCGTGGGACTGGTGTGAGATCTTAAAAACAGTTATTTTCACAAATAAAATAAAAAGAAATCCGCTATGCTTTTGGAAAATGAAACTACCATAAGGCCTCCCGCCACACACATATTGCAAACGCAGAATTGGAGGAGATTTCTCCTTATGATTGTCAAACATGCTTAATACGCAAAATCCTTTCGACATTATTATTAGTGCATAGTGCAGAAAACATTTCGAAAGTATAATATTAATCTTAGCCAGCATAGACATTCCGAACTATGCCTACTATAGCTACCATCTAAACAGTGGTGACCATCATAAGTAAATGGCAGGTTATACAACTAAAACCGTACAAGGTTCGTATTGGGAATTGGATTTCCAACAAATGGTCAGGCTAAAGAACTTCCTACTGCCACATGGGTACGCCTCTGGCGGGACGTCCCGAGAACTTAACCAGCTCTCTACCAACACAAGGCCGGGTTACCTCTGTAACTAGGTAACTACTACTCGAGTATGCCATCCCCCGGTCCTTTGGGACCTTTATCCGAGGATCCTCTACACCAACAACAACAAAGAAAAGTATTTGCAGTAACCACAAAGGTTAAATATCACGGCTCCATACCTAACACCACCCTTTTCCAGAAGGAAATGACATACCCTAAAGGGCGCGACCCTCATAATCTTGCTGCATCTTTCCTGTTTCGACCATTTTCGGGGTGTAAGGTCCGATGAGGTCTCGTCCACTAAGCTACACTTTTCACAAAGTCATGCTTTGATCAAAAAATGATCAGCAGCACTTCATATGCCACATTACCAAACTGGGAGTGTATCACTAGTAACCATCAACTACATAACCTCCGAGCTCCTATGTCTCAGAGAAGGGTGTTAAGCTAAGAGAATAAATTCTCCATCACCAACAGAAATGTATTTGATAGAAACCATCTTTACATCTCAAAGTGTAATGTCAGACACACATCCATACAAGTCCGTTCCGGGATCGAACGGAACCGAAGGCACTTCAAAGAAGCCCTTGCAAATCCGGATATTCACAAATCAGGTCTGGAATCCCCATCACAAAGGTGATAAAATATCTATATCGGAGCAACCCGGTGCAGAGACATTCGACAGGTAATTCATTCGTTTTCGGAAAATACCCGGTCATCAACACCATCATCAAATGCAATCCTATTTCATCGTATCGTTATTCCGAATTGGTTTTATGACACAACGTCCTCTCCCGGCTAGTCCGAATAAAGAGAGCTTATTTAAAAAAAAGTGTTATATTCAGATTTCAACAAATCACAACAATTTTCACTTTGATCTTTTAAATAAAAGATCCATCACAATCACAAAGGTTCAATGTGGTTTTCGGATATCCACTTGGAATCCGACCCACGGTCGCATCGAAATTCAAATGTCGCTTAAAGGCAAATATTGATAGTCGGCTATTTAACTATCAATAAATATTCACAACAAACACCAAGATTTAAATAATTTTCCCAATTATTTATTTTCAAAATATCTTTGGAAGATATAAATTTTTAACACTTCATCTATTTGAAAACAAATTTCAAACCACTTTTCACTCGCGGAATAAGATTCCCGATATTATTTATTTCCATTGAAAATCTGCCGAATTAAAATAATTCAAAATAATTTAAAAATGCTTATCAAAATATACTTAGAGATATTTAAAACAAAACTATTTTGAAACACTTGCTTAAATATCAGTTATGAAAACATTATACTAATATTTTGTATAAAAATTCAAGTCCAAACTAATTTTTAAATAAAATTGATAGATAGGGTATAAATATTTAGATAACCAATTTCTAAATCAAATATTAATTAAATCTTCAAAATAATCATTAACTAAATAAATCTTTACTTTTAAAGATTTAAACATTTTCCAAATAATTTCTCTAACAATATTTGTCAAAACAATTTCTAAAACTTTTAGTTTATACTTTAAAAGTTACTTTGAAAATATATTCGGCTTTTCAGGGAAGAATTCTCTTTCCATTTATATAATTTAAAAAATCTTCTCGATTTATATTAATTTACATTCCAAATCTGTAAATTTCTTTTCACACCTTTAAAAATAAAACAATATTTATTTTTAAAACAAATCTCCATTTCTTTTATAAAATTCTCATTGTGAATTTGAAGCTTCTAAATATCTATTGATATACGATTGATTTCCAAATTTATTTTCAAATACCAAATCAATTTCCAAAATTGATTTCTCAATTTATTTCAACACCAAATTTATTATCTTTTGAAACAATTTTCCTCTTTATTTATTCAATTTCTAGGATTAATTTACTATAAATTTTCTACTAAATTTCAAAAATCAAATATTATTTATTTCTGGTATCTTACGATACCAAAAATATATTTGGCTACGTTTTAGCCTACAATGATTTCAATTACAATATAATCACACAGAGATTATCAACAAACAATATATGAAACAAATTCAATATTTAAGGAATCCAGTTGGATCCCTCCAACCTGTTTTCCTGCACCCACAGACGTTTGCACAAAAATTAAATACCAATTCCACTTCGAGGTGGAATATCGCGGTATATGGGATTTATAAAACATCACTCGCTATTATGCAGCACATAGGGTCTCATCCGCTATATAATGCGGGAAATCAATCATCTAATATATACAATATACTACTATATATATAATATCATCCAGTGAATAGTTATTATAAATCAATCATCCAAGCACACAGTCAATCAATTTTAAATCTAACTATTTAAAATTAACTGAAGATTTTAATTGAGTGAGAAGATCTCACCTTTGCTTTCGCATGCAACCATTTTCCAATCTGGATTTGTTTTCTCCATTTTAGACCTTGTATAAATATTTATACAGTATATTAATATTCGAATAAATCAAATAATTAAATTTCCATTTATAAATTTAATTCCCAATGGTTTAATTTTAACCCAGAATTTAATTTTAAACTGATTTCCTTTTTTGAATAAAATATCTTTAGTAACTAAAATAGTTGAATAAGTTAATTAACGGGTTAATCACCTAATTCGTTATTTAAATATAAACTAGTAAGTTTAAATTGTGTATATTTATTTCCTTCCGAAACTGCATAGATTAAAACAAAATTATTCTACTGTAAAATATTCTTTCCTGTTTCTATACATTTTCATATATGTAAAATTTCAGATTTTAAATTAAATTAAGGTTAAGGGCAGAACTCGTTCATTCATTACTGCCAATATTTTCTAAACTATATACACAAATATACATATTTACAGAATTATTATGAATTAGATATGTTAAAACTATCTACCACACGAAATTATAGAATATACCTCACAGCATCAATCGATCGAGCCGCCATCGCGTCCCCCACTCGAGTCAGCAGCACCTCCGCCCCCGTTCGCGACTCCACTAGCGATCGAACTCGAGCCCACAGCCATGCGACACTAGCACAACTTGAATCAAACGTGACTCATGCTTCTGACACATCGCCGATCCTCCAGTTCTTCCTCTCATCGTCGCACTCGCCAAAGCTCGATCTGCCGCAACCCTACATGCCACCTCGGCTTCGAAGCTTGCTCGTGAACGATCCATAAACCGCATACTTCACAGCGACTATGCCTAAAACGCCATGCCACCCTACTTTGCCCCATCAATGCGTCGCCATGCCACACGCCAATCCATGATTCGAATTCGAATCCATTTGGGTGAACGTGACTTGATTTTGATTGAACGCGAGTTCAGTCGATTTTTAGGAAATCGCGGTTTTAAATGGTCGCCATTTTTTTTCTCAAGCTCAGCTGCTATGATTTTGATTGGAGAAGAAAATAAGCACGGCTGCTAATTAAAAAGGGAGGAGGAGATATCGAAAGGGAAGAGGAAATTGTTTTAAATCGGTAGATTTTTTCCTCGTTTGATTACTTTCTGATTTGTTTCCAAGGTAAAAGTTGAAGCTCGGTTTCTTTTATAAACGAGAAGGAATAGGTTAGCGTATGGAAGAAGGTAGGGTTTGACTTCCTAATTATTATTTTTTAATAATTTTATATTCAAAATATCATGTATAACCTAACTCGAAATCCCGAACTCCTATCGAGGCGTGCCGCCCAGCGTTTATAAGGTTTTATCCCTATTCCGAACACAATGAAACGTGTTTCGGAGGCTAATTCGATCGTATGCGCAAGTTACGGAAGTAAACGATCAATTTTAAATTAAATCGATTAAAATAGTTTCTATGTGTTTTGAGCTGTCAGGGTCAAAACGACAACTCCAATTGCTACGAAAATTGAAATCCGATAATAATACAATATTACAGATCCAATGGAACTGGTTTCGTCGTAATCCGAGACTGTGCCTTGGAAGGCTATTTTTAAATATCGATTTAAACGATAAAATTTCAAAACTGAATAAAATATTTTCAAATCAAATTCTGAGGCTTCCATTTACCTCAGTATTATCAATATAAATTTTCTAAGCCGTCAAATTATTTTTAACAAGCTTAAAATTGAAAATTCAAATTTTTACCCACCATTAATAAATTAAATTCAATAATTTAATTGCCAAATTCACATTTATATTTGAAATTCAAGTTAAACTAACTTCCAAATATTTAAAATCAATAAATATTTCATTTGAAATGTTCAAAATTCTGGGTCGTCACATCCTTCCCCCTTAAAAGAATTTCGTCTCGAAATTACTAGTTAGGAAGAATGATCCTTAACCCGTTTATTATTTTCCAAAATCAAACAGTTTTACCAACTTTTCAAAACAATATTTTTCATCAAAGATCTATTATCACCTTAACTAACCTTTCAACTTTAACCGTAAGTTTCAAACAATATCGTTTTTTTAGTCAATTCAAATTTAAATTGAAATTAAATTCCAATTTTTCAAAATTTTCTCAAAATTTTTCTAACTCCCTAAATTTTCAGAAAATTTCGCTAGCGTCTCATTTGCGCTGCTAGCTCGGTATGACTACAAAATGCCTCTACGGCTCCCAAATTCCAAAAGAAAACAAAAAACCAAGTGGCTAGACAAGAAAATCCCCAAATTTCATACTGAAATTTAAATACATACCTTTTTGTCGAGCAATTTCAAATTCATCTTCGAAATCAAAACCAATTTTCCTTTCTCTTTATAATACCTATATACCAATTCAACCATATCCAACTACAAATTCCAAAATCATTTTATACATTTCATTACAGGAGTTTATATATGCTTCTATTCAAATTTGTTTTCCCATTACCATATGAATTCAATTTATCTTCAACTCTGAATATTGAATTTTATCTTCCATTTACAACTGATTCATACTATTATTTTAAATTTGTTTCATTCACTAATTTACTTCAATTTCCAGTTTGAAATCATTTGTTGCTAACAAAAAATTTTCAAAAAATTTTTCAACTCTCAAAATTTTCGGAAAATTTTGGCGGAGTCCCCTTTGTACGAGGAGCTTTCGCAATTTGACAAAAGATATAATATATATACATCGACCCACCCGGTCGGAAAAAATAAAAATAGTTCATATTTCCTATTTTTATTGCGTAAGCGTACCTTGTTTAGCATTTTTAAGCAAGAGACTTATTTAATTAGCATTTTACGTAATCAAATCCAGCCCAACGACTTCCCTGTACCTGTACTTACTCAATTTAAACACGTAAGTGACATATATAAGAAATTCATTTACATTTCACTTATTTTTGATAATAAACACATAGTTTTCATAAGCAATGCACTTAAAATAATTACCATAAGCAATTTATAAGGTTTCAATACAAATTTAATTGCTTACAACCACATTCCATATCATTTCTATTCAATTCAAGCGATTTACAATTCAATTTCTTTCATTCAATTCATTTTTTAAACGAAACGAACTCATATCCATTTCAATCGATTCAAAAATCAATTTTATTGGCTTTTATTAACTCATAGAATTTTATGCAATCTCGTTTGCGTCAAACGACAACCATTTCTATGCAAATTCGACGATATTCATTAAATAGAATATCCAATCTAGTTTATAACTAATTTAAATTGATACCAACTCAATTTACTCTTTAATCTATTTCATTTCCAATTGATTCCATTCAATTCATTTTGCATTCCATTTCATAAACCTCATTTATGTATATTCAACAAATCAAGATGCATTCACTATGAAATTATAGCTTACAAAACAACTATACTTGGCATCAATTTTCAAAACTAAGTTTTTTTATTGACATTCAAATTCACATCATATTAATTCAATAGTTCATCGTCAATATTTATACTTGCATTTTTAGTTCTAATCCATTCATTTGCATTTCATTAATCAAACGAGTTTCATTCACAACCATTCCATAAAACTTGACAACAACCATTACACAATTTTACTTAAGTCGAGCTTTTATCCAATATTTACATAAGTTATTTCAATTCAAAACTCAAATTTATTTTTTCCTTGTAACACTTCCAAAATTAAATCCTTGATTTGATTTTTTATTTATCAAATCCATTCTATCGACTAGTTTAGTTAAATTAGTTTTACTCACTTATCCATTTTAAATTTCAATTTTCCATTCTCAATTCATCTCAAATTTATTTTATCAATAACAAGGAAATTTCCAATTTATTTCTACTTACTTGAATTTATCTGCAAATTTAACTCACAATTGAATTTTAATTTAACTAATTCAACTTTCCTATTTCATGAATTAATTAATTATCATGTTAGTTTATTTGAATTCAATCCATTTTATTTTTCCAAAGTTTGGATTTTTATTCAACTTGATCCAAGTAAAATCTCGTTCCATTTTTCGATTTCAATTCATTTACTCACAAATGTTAACTCATTTGCTCATTCACAAATTTATTCCACACTTACTTTTATTTATCCCTTTTCAGTTTGAATCTTATTCCAATCAAATTTCAAATATTTTTTTCCAAAACCTTTGAAAACTATTTCCAATCCCAAAAGGAATTTAATTTCCAACTTCCCGAATTTCAAATATTTTCAAGAACATTTCCAAATATTTTTCTGGAATTCTATTTCAAATTATAAATCTCATTTACAATTTACATTTACAAATCCCATTTGTATTCTTTTTTTCTTAGCTTTTGGTTTTGATCTCAATTCCTCATACAACGATGATAATAATTTAATATTATCGCTTCCTAGCAACCAAGCAACCATATATTATAATAATCCATAGAAAATTTATTTCTTTTATATACGAAAATAGTTTGGGTAAAATTATTTCATTTACCCTATTTTAAAACAATATTGTGTCGGTTTATCCTGTTTAAGAGTTTAGAAACCCCTATCGATACAGTTGGCCAAACTGCACCGACCAGAACCTATAAACAATCAACCGATAAGTCAACACAATATAAAACAATTTTATATTCACTAACAAATACACGCTCATATCTATTATTATACTCAAACTCATTCTAGAGTACTACTGACTCTATCTCTAATGAGTAACACCCAGCAGAGCTAGGGTTATCGCTTAACCAAATGCTCTGATACCACTTGTAACATGTCCGATTTCTCGATGCCCGAAAGTCGACATCGATACATCCACTGTATCAAATGCCGCACAGTCGAGTGCCCAAAAACCGAACCGTTAGGGTTTAAAGAAGAAGAGGTAGAAGAGGAAGAAAGAAGAAACGGAAACAATAACAGAATCTCACATTTCGCAGCGGAACAAATATAATAGATAAATAAATATCTTTAAACAGAATCACTATATCAGATATTACATTATGTCACATTACATTATCAGAGTGTACAACAATAAACAGTGGAAAGAAGTATGACATATATAAGTGATACGCCTCGCCATCCAACTCCAATTCCTGATTCCACAACAACTTCTTGACTTTGCTCCCGAATAATGATAACCTAACTCTAGGCTGCCCGTGTGGAAAATTGTGGGCATCCAGAGTTTACAAAGGGAACAATAAACTCCAGGTCGGTCGTGGGACTGGCGTGAGATCTTAAAAACATTTATTTTCACAAAGAAAATAAAAAGAAATCCGCTATGCTTTTGGAAAATGAAACTACCATAAGGTCTCCCGCCACACACATAATGCAAACGCAGAATTGGAGCAGATTTCTCTTTATGATAGTCAAACATGCTTAATATGCAAAATCCTTTCGATATTATTATTAGTTCATAGTGCAGAAAAATTTTCGAAAGTATAATATTAATCTTAGCCAGCATAGACATTCCGAACTATGCCTACTATAGCTACCATCTAAACAGTGGTGACCACCATAAGTAAATGGCAGGTTATACAACTAAAACCGTACAAGGTTCGTATTGGGAATTGGATTTCCAACAAATGGTCAGGCTAAGGAACTTCCTACTGCCACATGGGTACGCCTCTGGCGGGACGTCCCGAGAACTTAACCAGCTCTCTGCCAACACAATGCCGGGTTACCTCTGTAACTAGGTAACTACTACTCGAGTATGCCATCCCCCGGTCCTTTAGGACCTTTATCCGAGGATCCTCTACACCAACAACCACAAAGAAAAGTATTTGCATTAACCACAAAGGTTAAATATCAGGGCTCCATACCTGACACCACCCTTTTCCAGAAGGAAATGACATACCCTAAAGGGCGCGACCCTCTTAACCTTGCCGCATCTTTCCTCTTTCGACCATTTCCGGGGTGTGAGGTCCGATGACGTCTCATCCATAAAGCTATACTTTTCACAAAGTCATGCTTTGATCAACAAATGATCGGCAACACTTCTTATGCCACATTACCAAATTGGGAGTGTATCACTAGTAACCATCAACTACATAACCTCTGAGCTCGTATGTCTCAGAGAAGGGTGTTAATCCAGGAGAATAAATTCTCCCCCACCAACAGAAATGTATTTGGTAGAAACCAGCTTTACATCTCAAAGTGTAATGTCAGACACACATCCATACAACTCCGTTCCGGGATCGAACGGAACCGAAGGCACTTCAAAGAAGCCCTTGCAAATTCGGATATTCACAAATCACATCCGGAATCCCCATCACAAAGGTGATAAAATCTCTATACCAGAGCAACCCGGTGTAGAGACATTTGACAGGTAATTCTTTCATTTTCGAAAAATACCCGGTCTCCAACACCATCTTCAAATGCAATCCCATTTCGTCGTATCGTTATTCGGAATGGGTTTTATGACACAAGGTCCTCTCCCGGCTAATCCGAATAACGAGCACTCATTTAAAAAAAATAAGTGTTATATTCAGACTTTAACAAATCACAACAATTTTCACTTTGATCTTTTAAATAAAAGATCCATCACAATCACAAAGGTTCGATGTGGTTTTCGGATATCCACTTGGAATCTGACCCCCGGTCGCATCGAAATTCAAATGTCGTTTAAAGGCAAATATTGATAGTCGGCTATTTAACTATCAATAAATATTCACAACAAACACCAAGATTTAAATAATTTTCCCAATTATTTATTTTCAAAATATCTTTGAAAGATATAAATTTTTAACACTTCATCTATTTGAAAACAAATTTCAAACCACTTTTCACTCGCGGAATAAGATTCCCGATATTATTTATTTCCACTGAAAATCTGTCGAATTAAAATAATTCAAAATAATTTAAAAATGCTTATCAAAATATACTTAGAGATATTTCAAACAAAACTATTTTGAAACACTTGCTTAAATATCAGTTATGAAAACATTATAGTAATATTTTGTATAAAAATTCAAGTCCAAACTAATTTTTAAATAAAATTGATAGATAGGGTATAAATATTTAGATAACCAATTTCTAAATCAAATATTAATTAAATCTTCAAAATAATCATTAACTAAATAAATCTTTACTTTTAAAGATTTAAACATTTCCCAAATAATTTCTCTAACAATATTTGTCAAAACAATTTCTAAAACTTTTAGTTTATACTTTAAAAGTTACTTTGAAAATATATTCGGCTTTTCAGGGAAGAATTCTCTTTCCATTTATATAATTTAATAAATCTTCTCGATTTATCTTAATTTACATTCCAAATCTGTAAATTTCTTTTCACACCTTTAAAAATAAAACAATATTTATTTTTAAAACAAATCTCCATTTCTTTTATAAAATTCTCATTGTGAATTTGAAGCTTCTAAATATCCATTGATATACGATTGATTTCCAAATACCAAATCAATTTCCAAAATTTATTTCTAAATTTATTTCAACACCAAATTTATTATCTTTTGAAACAATTTTCCTTTTTTAAATTTATTCAATTTCCTAAGATTAATTTACTATAATTTTTCTACTAAATTTCAAAAATCAAATTTTATTTATTTCTGATATCTTACGATACCAAAAATATATTTGGCTACGTTTTAGCCTACAATGATTTCAATTACAATATAATCACACAGAGATTATCAACACACAATGTATGAAGCAAATTCAATATTTGAGGAATCCAGATAGATCCCTCCAACCTGTTTCCCTGCACCCACAGACATTAGCACAACAATTAAATACCAATTCAACTTCGAGGTGGAATATTGCGGTATATGGGATTTATAAAACATCACCCGCTATTATGCGGCGCATAGGGTCTCATCCGCTATATAATGCGGGAAATCAATCACCCAATATATACTATATACTACTATATATATATATAATATCATACAGTGAATAATTATTATAAATCAATCATCCAAGCACATAGTCATTCTATTTTAAATCTAACTATTTAAAATTAACTGAAGATTTTAATTGAGTGAGAAGATTTCACCTTTGCTTTCGCATGCAACCATTTTCCAATCCGGACTTGTTTTCTCCATTATAGACCTTGTATAAACATTTATACAGTTTATTAATATTCAAATAAATCGAATAACTAAATTTCCATTTATAAATTTAATTCCCAATGGTTTTATTTTAACCCAGAATTTAATTTTAAACTGATTTCCTTTTTTAGATAAAATATCTTTGGCAACTAAAATAGTTGAATAAGTTAATTAACGGGTTAAACGCCTAATTCGTTATTTAAATATAATCTGGTAAGTTTAAAATGTGTATATTTATTTCCTTCCGAAACTGCATAGATTAAAACAAAATTATTCTACTCTAAAATATTCTTTCCTGTTTCTATACATGTTCATATATGTAAAATTTCAGATTTTAAATTAAATTAAGGTTAAGGGCAGAACTCATTCATTCATTACTGCCAATATTTTCTAAACTGTATACACAAATACACATATTTACAGAATTATTATAAATTAAATATGTTAAAACTATCAACCACACAAAAATACAGAATATACCTCATAGCATCAATCGATCGAGCCGCCATCGCGTCCCCACTCGAATCAGCAGCACCTCCGCACCCGTTCGCGACTCCACCAGCGATCGAACTCGATCCCACAGCCATGCGACACTAGCACAACTTGAATCGAACGCGACTCATGCTTCTGACACATCATTGATCCTCCAGTTCTTCCCCTCATCGTCACACTCGCTAAAGCTCGATCTGCCGCAACCCTACATGCCACCTCGGCTTCGACGCTTGCTCACGAGCGATTCATAAATCACATACTTGACAGCGACTATGCCTAAAATGCCACACCACCCTACTTTTCCCCATCAATGCGTCTCCATGTTGCACGCCAATTCACGATTCGAATTCGAATCCATTTGGGTGAACGCGACTTGATTTTGATTGAACGCGAGTTCAGTTGATTTTTAGGAAATCGCGGTTTTAAATGGTCGCCATTTTTTCTTTTGTTTTTTTTCAAGCTCAGCTGCTGAGACGACCCGACTTCCTAACTCCAAGAAGATGTATCGCTTATGAAGAAAGAAAGGGATAGAAGAAGAAAAGAAAGAGAAAGAAGAACACAACAACAAAGAACTCATAGCAGAACGAATGAAAGATAATATATCAGATAAAATATTACATAATATCATATTACATCAGAGTACACAACTTATACAACACATATTAGACAGTTATAAACATCTATCTAACTATACAACTCAAGAACACAACATACGGATACCAAACAAACACAGCGGAACCATGACCTGCTCCATATCTCCTCCAGAATTCGTCAGGCAAACCTGAATCACTTGACTACTCATATATAATATGAGTACCCAAGAGTTTAATAAAACAGAAAATAAACACTCGGGTCAGACAGGGGTCTGGTGTGAGTAAACGGGTTAAAATTGCTTGACTTTAGAAAAACCTTTGAAAAGAAAATGTATCACGTAAGACTTCCCACACATAAACAAGGAAAAGTTTTTACCTTATGCTAACCAAAACATTTGATAGGAAATCCAGTGATATTATAATAGTGTCTAGGGTTTTCAAAATAAAATACAGAAATAGCTGGAATGCTCACATCTCACGTTCCAACATAGTTGGACACAATCAAAACCGTACAGGAACTTATTGGATTTTGGATTCCATCAATTGCAGGGCTACTGGGGTACTGTCCGTCACAATACGTGGCCTAGATCAACGTACCGATGAGCCACCCTAACTCCCTTGCAACACAAGGCCGGAACCATTCCTTACTGAACAGTCCCGAACAAGACCACCCCGTAGTTGACGCGACCAACCACACCCTAAGCCGAAATAGAAAGGGACCACTAGACAGGGGTAAATCTCACTCTCAAGTGGGGCCTACCCACGAAGCCTTGCTGCACCTCCCCTATTTTAGCCATTCCCGGTTGATGAGGCTTGAGGCTACGATTACCTTTATAGAACACATCTATCTTAGATGCTCATCGTCCACCTGACGATGTTCTAAAGCATTCAATCCATACAAGTTCGTTCCGGGTTCGAACGAAACGGAAGGCACTATCTCATTGCACTCATATTGGAATCACCCTTAGAGTTAACAACCATAGCCCTTGCACTCTAAATCACTATCTCGAATCTATAAGTACTATTCCATCAAACTCATTACGGAACCACCCATAGAGTTATACTGACGTATAGTTCTTACACCTCAAGTCTTCACTTGCTCCACTTGGATTTACGACTTAACGTTTAATTGGAATTGATGTGGTTTTCGGATTATCCAAATATGAAAACCCGATCCCGGTCTCACCAAAACCAAACGCCATTTTAATGTCCAAGTTGTTCTTAAGGGTTTTAAACAGTTAAACTTATATTCAGGATGATATAAACAGATAGATGAATCACATTATCACAATAGATAATTCATACCAACATTCATCTCACAAATAGCATATCACATAACAGAGATATTCAAATCATCCAGTATCAACCAATATCAATCACCCAATATCAATCACTCAATATTGATCATCCAATATCAATCAATCAACCATAAACAAAATTGATTAACTCTTAATCAATTGGGTTACTTAAATCCTTCTTTATTTATTTATTCCAAATAAATAAATTAATCATCTCTTAATGATCTTCAATTAATCTCCCTTGATTAATCATCTTTTAATTACATTTAATTAATTATCCATATACAGTAATTTATCTTTAATTACTATCATTAATTACAGTAATTAATGATCCTTCATTTACTTTCATTAATTAATTAACTATAATTGATTACATTAAACCTTAATTAATTACAATTAATTAATTACACTTTAATAAATTACTTCCATTAATCAACCTTGATTAATTCATTAATTAACTAATGATCCTTATTAACTAAAATTACTTTAATTAATTAAACAATTAATTTGTAATTAATTATCTCGTTAATCATAAACAGTAATTAACAACTTGTAATTACTTATCTTAATTAATTAACTTCTTAATTAATTAATTTTATTAACCCTTGATTAATTAATCAAATTAATTTATCTTTAATTATTTCATTAAGTAATTATTAATCAATTTAAAATAATTAATAAATCCTTAATTAATTACTTTATAAATTAGTTACAATTTTAATTAATTACACTTAGTAATTAATCTTAAATTAATCTCATTCATTAATTAATCACATTAATTAATTATCTAAAATAATTATGTAATTAAATCCTTAATTACTTACATAAGTAATTATCTTCTAATTACTTCTTTAATAAATCTTAATTACTTTCTTAATTAATTACTTAACAAGTAATTAATCACATCATTAAATAATCCTTAATTAATTAATTAATCCATAATTAATAAATTTAAAACAATTATATTAATCAATTCTTTAGATTAATAACATCATGTGATTAACCATTAATCACTTCAACTTTAATTACTCCCATGAGCAATCTCTACTAATTACTTCCATAAGTAATTATTCCTTACTAAATTACATTCAAAAATTAATCATTGATTACTTCATTAAGTAATCACATTTAATTATCCTTAATTAAGTGATTATTTAAATTAAATAAACAATTAACTAATTATTTAAAATTAATTAAATAATTAATTAACATGTTAATTTCTAAATATTTAATTAACTAAGAAAACATTATTCTTAATTAAACTTACTAACAAATCATATTTAATTATGTATTCTAAAATTCATATCAAAATAATTTAACATTATTTATCTTTATAAATAAGTTATTTTAAATTGATCAAATTTAAAAACTAATTATTCTATTGGGTTTTCAAAATCATAACAATAAGGCATTTAGAAACCAAGTTTGATGAAATTTGAAACACTTTAATTATCTAACTAGAAACTTATTCATTTTAAATAAAATTTGAAACTTAAGTTTTAAAACATTACTTAAACTTTAATTCAATATTTAAATTGAAGACATTCTTTTAAATTGAAATCCAAAATTAAACTAAAATGATTACTTTCAAAAACAATCGTCTCAAAACATTTTTAAATTTGAAATATAAATTAAATTTACATTTTTAAATGTTGATTAACTATTCATTTTCAAAGAACAAGTTTTAACTTGAAAGTTTATTTCTTTATAGAACTTGTTTAAAATTTTAAAAGCTTAATTTCATTTGTAGGAAAATAACAATTTAATCTACAACTTAACCTTATACAGTACATACAAAAACACCACAACCCTAAAACTCGAGACAAACTCGGCAATATCACGCGTCTTCCCCGAAGCAACCCAGCACCTCCCCTCTTTGAGTCGAACCAGAGAAAACACGAGCTCGACTTCGAGATAACCTTCTTCCCCAACTCAAAATCCACAGCTCCACATTCCAGTGCACAAGCAAAATCTCGTGCACGTGCCCCATCAACTACGGTCGAATTTGGTCGTCGCGACCATCGACGTCGGCCACACTAATGCTCTCGAACTCCAAACCAAAGCCAGATTGAAGAAAAAGCACGCGCATCAAAATTTGACCTTTAGATCGAAACTGCAGCAACTACTCGACACAAATCCACATCGTCAACGACCAACCCAACGTTGATGAACTTCGCCGTCGCCACCAAAGGATCACCACGCTTCACCGAACAATTCCCACCCCTTGCGACGCATTCCGGTCCAATCTTCAAGACGCAATCAACTCGACAGTAAAACCGAAAGATAAGCAAGCTTAAATCCTAGTTCCTTCAATTACGAATAATTCAGCCATTAGAAAAATTGTTTTGCATTTTTCCTATAATCTACAACCCATTCACAAGCTTCAACCAAGATTTCAAACCAAATTATAGCTTGGATAATCGGTAATTCACCAAAAACCTTCAAACCCAAAATTCACACTAATTACACAATTAAAAATTACAAATTGCATATCTAAATTCATGATTTATCATTACGATTACATGCATGTAATTCAATTTAAAATTTAAGACAGTTGATTTTTCTTAAAAATTTAGTTCCACTGTTAATTTTCATTTTAAATATGATTTGTGTTATTTAAAATCTCTGGAACTATTTTAAAATCTCTCTCATACAATTGCACACAATTTTCATTTAAATGCTTAAGACTTCTATGGATTAGATTTGTAGATATTGAAATTTTTAAGAAGAATATTCAAATTAAACTAACAGAGAACTCTTGAATTTATATAACAGACAAACTCAATATCATATACATACAATTTCATATAAATTCAAGCTTAAGTACTTTAATTCAAGTCAAGATCATCACATGAGGGCAGTAAAACCAGATCAAACTGTTTTTAAGAATATTTACTTACCTGATTATATGCAGAGCAGATTTTTAATTTCCAGGCTTTGAACATTAATCTGGATAATGTTTTTAATTGCTGTAGAAATCTGAATCCCTGCATTCTTACAATTGATTGATTAAACATATTGAAATTGCAGTTGAACTTAATTCCATTTGAATTTGCAGTAACTTTGAATTTCAGCTTGAAGTTGCAGATTTGGTTGCAGCTTTTACTCTCAACTTGATTTTGCAGATTTTGTTTTTGCTTTAAGTTAAATCCTGATTTTAGAAAGATTTCAGGTTGCCATTAATTTGAAAGAATGAAGAAGAGATGAAAAATATGTTTTATAACTTAGTTATGATTTAATAAAAATCAAAGAAAGTAAATTTTAAATTCTAGACACTTGTCACTTAATTCCTAAATCTTCTTACATGTGTTATTTGATTTCTTTAATAGCTTTACAATTGTTACTAACTTGTTAATAGTTTACACATATTTTTCTTAAGTGTTTTTAGTAAATTTTCATTTAATTTAGAATGTAATATAAACTTACTTATCTAATTCTCTTAATAAATATGATTTACATATGTATATTTAAAGAAATATTCTAAAACTAGTTATAATATAAATATACATCTTATACATATTTTTTTTTAAATCTAAAACATTTATACATATACATTTATAACCATTTAAATTTTTAAGCATTATAAAAGAAAACAAAACGAAAACTTTGATTAAATTCTTTTTAACTATCATATTTAAAGAAATAAATAACAGTCTTATATTTTGAACATAAATGAATTAGTCTTTAAATTAACTTTTGAAAAATATTAACTTTCAAACAAAGCTTTAAATTATAATTTCATACATATTCAAATTAATAGATTAAATTAAATTCCAAAACAATTTCAAATTATAACATATGCAAACATATATATTACAATTTGAAAATTCATATTTTATTTAAAACACAAGATCTTCTATTCACAATATATATCGGATATATATATTATAAGTAGAATAAAATTTTATTAACTTTGAAAAATAATCTTATCACCTTTAAATTGTTAAAAAGATATAAATCAATATTGTCAGATTAAATGTTTATTAACCTTTAAAAGATTAAATTTACCAAATTAAATTAAAATTATAAAGAAAAATTATCAAATCAATTTAATTATTAATACAGATTATTAAATTGATATTGCCTAAATTCCGGGTCGTTACAGCTGCTATGATTTTGATTGGAGAAGAAAATAAGCATGGATGCTAATTAAAAAGGGAGGAGGAGATAACGAAGGGGAAGAGGAAATTGTTTTAAATAGGTAGATGTTTTCCTCGTTTGATTACTTTCTGATTTGTTTCCAAGATAAAAGCTGAAGCTCGGTTTCTTTTATAAACGAGAAGAAATAGGGTAGCGTATGGAAGAAGGTAGGGTTTGACTTCCTAATTATTATTATTTTATAATTTATATTCAAAATATCACGTATAACCTAACTCGAAATCCCAAACTCATATCGATGCGTGACACCCAGCGTTTATAAGGTTTTATCCGCATTTCGAACACAATGGAATGTGTTTCGAAGGCTAATTCGATCATATGCGCAAGTTACGGATGTAAACAATCAATTTTAAATTAAATCGATTAAAATAGTTTCTATGCGTTTGGAGCTGCCATGGTCAAACGACAACTCCAATTACTACAAAGATTGAAATTTGATAATAATATAATATTACGGATCCAATGGAACTGGTTTCATCGAAATCCGAGATTGTGCCTCGGAAGGCTAGTTTTAAATATCGATTTAAACGATAAAATTTCAAAACTAAATAAAATATTTCCAAATCAAATTCCGAGGCTTCCATTTACCTCAGTATTATCAATATAAATTTTCTAAGCCATCAAATTATTTTTAACAAGCTTAAAATTGAAAATTCAAATTTTTACCCATCATTAATAAATTAAATTCAATAATTTAATTGCCAAATTCACATTTATTTTTGAAATTCAAGTTAAACTAACTTCCAAAATATTTAAAATCAATAAAATATTTCATTTCAAATGTTCAAAATTTTGGGTCGTCACATTGCAAATCTATTCCTATATCTCTGAAAACTAAATTTAATTTCAAATGAATTTATATATATAAAATGTTGAAGACTATAACTTGCCTATAAATTTTTAGTGATAATTACAAAAGCGCAATGATTAGTTTTATTTCTGTAATTATGTAATGATTAGTTTTATTTATGTAATTACGTAATGATTAGATTTAATTTTGTAACTGCTAGATGATTTTAATTATCAGTTTTACGTCGGATTTATCAACTGAAAACACAATGAATTGAGATTCCATTTTACTTGATGTTGATGAATGAGACTAAAAATAAAGCCAACCTGACTTTTGTGATTTCAGTGATATTTTATTTTATTGGAATGTATGTCATTAGAAGTGGATTTCCATATACTAAAAAATTCAATCTTAACAAAAGTGCGATATTTGAAATGACAAGTAATTAATATATAATTATAAAAGAAATTATAAAATAGAGATGATTACTGTACTTTATATTGTCTATTTCAATAAATAAAAGAGAATTTTTGTAATTACAAATATCGCACAAACCGCCACTTTAGGTTAAGATATGGAAATTTACCGTGCAACGGTTAAATTGTTAAAGTTTGATTCCAATTTATTAAAATATAGTAAACCCAAAAAGTGGAATATTGAAATAATAATGTAGCTTAAAGGCTAATAAAATGGAAACCAGTGAAAAGTAAATCTGAATTATAGGCGAGAAAAAGAAATAAGAATTATAATAGAAACAAGAGGCTAAAGTAATGAATGTTGTAGCAACAGTATTGATGTTTGAATTTGAGAAACGGTAAATGAAATTAATGAAATAAAAGATAAACGCATAGGAAGAATGAAGACTTAAAGTTGAACATAAAAGATGTTGAGGCAATAAAATAAATAAAAGAAGAATATGTACACATAAGTTTGAAATATGCATATAAGTAGCCTCGGATATACGTTTATGACGGGTGTGAATAATCATAAGTTGCACGTTATAATTATAATGGACAAATGTCTAAAGGTCATTAGACCGGGTTGGAATGCTAAAAACATATCCGACCAATAGGACCCACGGTGAGTGTGCGATTTCGTACTAGAGGGGTACCCTCAAGTCTGGACTATATTATTGCCTTGATTATAGATTTTCTACTATAATTGTATTTAGTGCGTTGTCAAATTAGGTCTTCTTTGAAGTTTTTAATTTTTTAAGTAGGGGTATTGCCTTGATTGCACAAGGCAATCTAAATGGATGGTGAGTGAGATCGGACTTATGCAACGTGGCATGGAAAGTCTGGTGTGCTTAGGTACCAAAATGAGTTGCAACACGTGTACGTAAAAGACTGGTATACTTAGGTACCATAAGCTAAGATAGGATTTGTATATATATTGAGCTCGTCATTGGTCTCTTGCAGTCAACGAGAAGGACAGTCTACACCTAACTAACTCTTTCGCCTACCAAGATTGGTTCAGTTGGGTTGTGAAATGCCATAGTTGTTTGTTAGCTTGTTTGACAAGGAAAGGCTAGTTAACCCATACAAAGGTTGCTTCAAAACATCGACGAGGTGGTGGTGCGTGAAGCCTAAAGTCCACGATAAGAAGCAGACAAGGGTACGCAAAAGGTTGGCGTTCGTGATGAAAAATTCCCAAAGCATTAGGACCTTATGGACTAGAGGTCACCGGTGCGCACGATAGAATTTGCTCAATGATTCGATAACGATGGATCTTTACGAGGTGCTGAGCGATTGATACTAGTAGGGATAGTATTTAGGTCAATTAGTGGACTTGGGGTATATATAACACACACCTTTATAGACATAGATCTATAGGGTCTAGATGGGTACAGTTCATACGCAGCAATGGACTCGTAGCGACTAATAATAAAATTTAACATAACATGAAATAGCGAACAATCGGCATAAGCTAGTTTTATGTATAAGATGTATAATTTACCAGTCACTAGAACGTTGTTCGGGCCCCCTCCTCATTACAACTCATAGGATTTAGAAGCGCAGTTACTGGTGTTGATTTGGTGCTATTGTTTGGCCGAGGGCCTTGACATTTGAGATTTCGATTTTTGGTTAGTAATTATATCGATCTATTATATTTTCTTATTTTCGATGTGAGTTATTCCCATTAGTGCTCTGATATATTTTCTTTTTTACAGGATACCAAACCAACAATCCGTATTTTAGTGGACTTGGATTTTTGATTTAGCTAAAATCCTCAAAAATCCGGGCCCACTGAAATGCGGGTTGTTATAGAATGTACAAGGAAGTGCTATAATGTTCTTAGTTCTGAATGTCGATGATTTACTGCTAATCAGCAATGCCATTATGTTACTGCAATCAATGAAAGCATGTTTATCTAAGAACTTCTCCATGAAGGATTGGAAGAGCAACATATACATTAGGTATTAAGATCTATAGAGATAGATCTAAGATATTAGTAGGATTATCCCAATCCTTGTACATATATACCATACTAGAAAGGTTCAGTATGGAGAATTCCAAGCGTTGAAATGTTCCAACGTAATCAAGAATCGTCCATTCTAAGAAGGATTATCCTTATACTGTTAAGCAGAAAGAATGTATGAAGAGGATACCATATTCATCTACAATTAGTTCCATAACATACACTATGCTATATACTAGATCGAATTTGGCTTATGCATTAGGATGCGCAAGATGATATGAGTCTAATCCTGGTGAGAAGCACTGGATTACTGTAAAACATATACTTAAGTATTTAAAAATACCAAGGACTTATTCTTTATATATAGGAATGAAAGCCTCCCTATGAAAAGGTATAAAGATTCCTGCTTTTAAAATGATATTGATGACAGTGCGTCTAAACCAGTTATGTTTTTACATTAAATAGTGGGGTTGTTAGTTGGAAAAGTCCTAAATAAGAAACGGTTGTCGATTCAAAAATGGAGGCCGAATACATCGCCCTCAATGAAGCATCTAAAGAAGCTGTCTAAATGAGCAATTTTTTTGTTGATCTATGAATGATCCTGAGCATTAAAGATCCATTGAAATTGTTTTGTGATAACAATGTTGCGATGTAGATCATAAAAGAACCAAGAGCTCACAAGACATTGAGGCACATACTTTGAAAGTTGCACCTTATTTGAGAATCCATTCCTAATAAAGTAGCAGCGATTAATAGAGTTGACACCAAGGGCAACATAGCAGATCCATTCACGAATAGACTAGCTCGATTAGTTCTCAAAAAACTGATCGAAAGTGTTAGATTGGGATTCCATAATTTAACCCAAGTGCAAAAAGAGATTGATAGAGTTATGGGTATGCCTTAAGAGAAATTCTATAATTTATTGTAAATTATTAACTTTGTAGTAAAATATCATTCGAAATATAAGGTGTTTTTATTTTTTATATACTTTCCATATGATGTTATATTAATTATAATTAATTGATAAATATATTTAAAAGAAAAATCCTAAAGTAATATGTTATGTGATGGAAAGTACAACCTTTGTAATCATGAGAAATTTGTCGCGTTAAAAATAACATATCTTTTTAAAATATTCCTAGTCAAGATGTTTTGAGACAAGATTTTGATACATCGGTTAGGACTAGAGTATGTAACGCTCTCCAAATATTAGGCAATGTATTACTCATGGCTGTTAGGGAAACAAAGAGGTTACTACTGATAGTTATTTGATAACCATGGGATGACTCACTTGAGAGTTTCTATTGATTTATATAACTATGACCAATTAGAGAATATCAAGGTAACGATATTACATATTCTCTCAACTTAAGAATATTATTGAACTTTAATGTGAAAACTCCACTTTGATTATGGTTAAATTATGGCATGACTTACCTCGGATGATTATCGTTGGGGCTGAGTTTAAGTGTTGGAAGTGAAACTCTGTCCAATAGAGAATTCATCTCCCTGGTTATATGAGGTTAGTATCATGATCAAATGTAGTCAACTCAAAATCAAAATCTCTGGCTAGAGCAACGGCTAACAATAATAATTATTCAAGCAAGTATTTTTTGTTCGGATTAAATAAGTTGAATGTGGATGATTCTGGAATTTTTACCAAAACCTAATTTCATAAGTCCTAAAGTGATATTGTTTGATGAAGAGAATTGATGTAAATAAAGTTACTACCACATAGTGCTTAAAATAATAAAGCTAGATTTTACCTAAAAATGTTTAAGCAATAAATTCAACAAAATATCACACTAGCAGCTAAAGCGACGTATGCATGTTAATATTCGAATTGTTCTATACTAATCGCTGACTTAATTTACACCTTTGAAATGCACAACTACAATGTTGAACACTCCAAAATACCAAGTGGTTAAATTAAATTATAGTCGTTATAAATTAATTAAATTAATTAATATTTATGAAATGTTAATTATTAAATTTTACCCAATTTATTTTAATGTCATTAGCATTTAATGAAGTGCGTATATAAAAGTTATATATGTACGTCTCGATATATGATATTGATAAATATTTAATTGGAATTTGAATTAATCAGATTATGATTAGATTTGGAGAGTTTTATGGGCCCATCTGATCCATACCATGATCTACCACAAGGAAAGGGGAGGGGTCAGTTTTGAATGCCAAAATCAATCTCTGAATTGGTTAAAAGAAAAAGAAAAAACGAGATCAGGATCTCCACATTTCACTCCAATATGTTGCTTATTAAACCTCATCTCTTCACATATTTGGAGTTTACTTTTTCCTTCCCCCTGTCTTAGTTGCAAGCAACAAGGGGTATAACCCATCATTTCCAAATCAAATTCAATTAAAATCAAGAGTGGTACCCATCTTTAGTCCACTGCAATTTAAAAGGCATTTGGATCAGATTTAAAGGAGCTTTCTTTCAACATTCAAAGCGGACTTCACAGGCTACAATTTTGGCAATGTTTTATTTTCACTATTAACAAGGCTAGCCGACTTTATAATGGATCATGCCACTTTATTAGAAAATGAATACAAATGGTCTACACGTGCATAAAACAACTATAATGGTTTTATAGTGGCCATACCACATAACATGTAAAATACATGAGAAAGGAAAATACACCTCAACAACAATAGAAATATAAAAACATTGACATCCCCTCAGTAGAGAAGGAACTACTACTATCATAAGCCGAGTCAGGACTAGTGACAAGAACAAACCCAAAGAAAAGAAAAGCAAGGTTTGGAACAAAGCCAATGTAGACATTGCTGCAAATGAATTTCCTATCCCAAGTGGTATCCCAAAACAAATTCTTATTCACCTTCCCAATATAATCCTCCCTAGTAAGGGCTAGACCCTCACTTACAATGTGATAGAAGAGCCACCTACTCTCACCTTCATCATCAGTCACAAACTAGCAATAAGTTTCACTTCCAGGAGAATATCTCATAACAGAAAGAACATGGATCCAAGTTTGATTATTAGGCTTTCAAATAATGGAATCCAAAGGAGGCACCATGGCCGAAGAAACATCTGGAGCATTAACCACCTCAAGAAGAGGAGGAGGAATACTAGCAATGAGAGGCACAATCTGGGAAGGAGAGGTTACAACCATAGGATGAGCTTTGGGGACCCAATTTTTGATCGAAGGACAAGGAAGAGGGATCCTATCAGACAGCGGGATGGGAGGAGTGACATGACAAGCTACCATAATAGGAGCAACGGTTGGCCATAGAGAACAAGCCTTAGTAAGGTACCCAAAAGACCGAAAGTACGTGAAAATATCGGGTTTCCAATTATATCGAACAACAACCTCAGCGTCACGAACCTCATCTACTCTTACCTTAAGTTTAGATGGAAAAGTCTTCTAAGGAGTAATTTCAATCAAAGCTTTGGTATAAACCAATCTCTTCCTGGCCACAATGTTAGTATTAAAAAATTCACCATGCCAACAAGGCCAGCAAGCCAATTAATCACAATCATAAGTTATAGAATGGAAGGGATGTGGGAGAAAAGAAAAGAAGGGATGTGAGAAAAATGACAGGAATAGATAATGCATGTTCCTTAGCCCTGTCCACTGACGGACTTCAGGTAGTGATGATGAAGGGGTTCCCATCAATAAATATCAGATTAGCTTCTAGTACACATTGCCTTTCATCACTTCTCGAGAACTTGAAGTAGAACATAGCATTATCAAAATGAACACTTAAGGCACCCATGGGCTTCCAAACCTGATCATAATGTGGTTTAACCAGATGATAGGAAGGATTAGAGTCCAAGAAGAAACCAACTAAATAAGCATACCAATAGTTAACTCCAACTTGCAAAACTTCAACAGGAGGAGTCAATTTCAACACCATTCATAAGAATGGGAAGAAAAGATACCTGCATCTCTCGACAATTTAAAAAATAAAGATGAGCATTTGAGAGTCTCAACTAGGGAGGAGGGGAGAAGGCCAGGCTCTGCAGGTGAAACCAGCGAATGTAAACTATGGACAGCAATACCACAAACATCTCGCGTGCACCCTTCATGTCTTGCCAACCTACACTCTTCAAGCTCTACAAATGTTACAACACCAACATAACAGTCAATATCAAAAGCACGTAAGGTAGAGTTATCATTAACAATTGGAGAAATAGGCATGTTTATGTCCGCATTCATAGTGGCACCATCCACTACAAATTCATGCATTTCCTTTCCAGTATCACATTCGTCAATATCGAGGACTGTATTAGCCTATAACCCTACATGAAGGGTAGTAAACTCGAGCTGAGGCAGGATGATAGAGGTTGAGCTAGTTTTAGCAACACCTGAAACAAGACTGATGTCAAAAGAGGAGGAAGCGATCTCAGCAACTAGGTAGATGAAAGAAATGCTGTTACCAACAGTCTTCGATGACACTAAAATCAGGCAGTATGCTAGAGGACAAACCAGGCAAAACGATGATAGAGTCGAGAGTGCTGGCCATATGAGAAATATTGTTATCCACATCAAGAGAAATAGCATTGCCCAAAGAATTGAAAGGAGGCGCCAAGTATGAATGACCAAATCATGTTTGAGAGCTAGGGCAATGCTCAATCGACGTAGCTAAACGCGGTTTTGCCTTGCGATTCTTGGTCATAAAAAACATGGGAGTTTTCAATATTATTTTATATTCACATATGTTTTCATTTCATTTATTTTGTTTATATGTTGATTGCTATAGCAAATTTATACATATAATTATTTTCCAGTATTGCAAAGATATATACACATCTGAATTGTTATATATATATATATATATATATATTACAGATCTAAAATAATTTAGAATTTATAGGTCCAATAAGATCTAAAAGGGGATTTTTTTTCAAAATTCACCTAATTAACCCATTGCAACCCGGCGGCTCCTTGGACAAGAACCAGTAAAAATAATAAGGAAGGTGCAATCTTGGCTTTTGTCGTTGATGTCAAATCCTACCACTTAAATTTCAAAGAATTCATAAATAGAGTATGGAACATATGTAGTAACTTTGAGATTTTTTTTAGGTTAATGGGTCTTTCTTGATCAAAATTTAGAAATGAGGCAAATTGTGGTAAAGTATTAAAGAATCGTTTGTATCTTTTTAACGGAAGAATTGTAATGATGAAAAAATGGTCTAAACATATGAAATTAGATAAGGATCTCTTAAACGTAATCTTTATATGGATCATTCTATTTGAAGTTAATTCAAAATTTTAGGATAACGAAGCTTGTAGTGCTATTACTGGTGCATTAGGAAATTGATTAAATAAGATGAGACGACTTTCTAAACAGATAAGGCTAAACTTTCCTAGATAAGGCTAAACTTCCCTAGAATGTTGGTTGAAGTCAACGCAGAAGAAGAACTATTAGAAGAAGTAAATGTTAAACTACATAATGGTGAATTTCTTGTGCAAAAAATTGAGTATGAATGATTAACTTTAGAATCTGACATATGCCCATATATTGGACACAACAAAAATCGGCATTTCTCTTAAAAATTGTGGATGGAAAAATAAGGAAAGCAATGGTTAAAGCAATATAGTTTGTTTTGAAGTGGAAAATAGTAGTACGCTAAACAAAAGTTGTGACAAAGGCACAATAGATCAAGCCGCAATGAGTAATACTGTATATATCACTAATGTAGAATGCATGGATTTTGAAAAAGTTTCCGGATAGGAAACTTATACTGGAAAGAGCAATGAACTTGAAAAAACTAGGTATGGAAATGATTCCTAATAAAGAGCTCATAAATTATGCAATTGATAATGTAGAATATATGAAACGGTAAGAATTAGTTCGGCAGCATAAAAATATATGACAAAGACGACATAAATCCAAAGTTGATTAAGCCTACATCATCCCCAACTAAAGGCCCAAGTTTATTTACAAACAACAACAACAATACAGATGTGAATATTCAAATGTATAGTATTCTTCCAATGAGCTTTAAGAAATTAAACCAGTGTCTTCAGCCAAGCGAAATAGAAGTGCACCAGACATAATTGTGGAAGTCATGACCATTGATCATGGAGAGAAAGCTATAGAAGATAAATATACAAAAGTTTCAAAGACAATAGAAGATTTCGCATCTGTAAGCTTGGGCAATTTTAATATTAAGAATGATGATGCAGCAAGCTACACAAGATAAATGTACAAAAGTTAAAAGGGCGGTAGAAGATTTCACACCTGTAAGTTTGGGTAATTTTAATATTAAGAATGATGGTACAGGTATAGGCTCTAACTCTAGCTTCTCTATGGATAAAGGTGCCGTCTCATTTTTATTAGATAATATAAATAACGATCTCAACAATATGAAAATTTTGATTAGCTATAAATTAATAAGATTTGAGGAGCAAAATTTAGTTAAAGGAACATTTATCTTAGAATATCCAAAATGGAAGTAGTTGACAAATGGATTAAAAGTAAGCAAAATAAGGCATTAATAAAAGGGCCTAATGAAATCAAGTATTATAGAAGATTCCACTAGTAAATCTACTATGAAGAAAAATAAATTCCCTATTTAATGTCGATAGTTACTCTGGACGTAAAATTCCCCTACTAGGAAACTAAATGCACTAGAGAATTGATAAATCTAATAACCCCACACTGTAGCCCTTCTTGAACAAAAACTAAACGACATTAACTTATCTAACTTTTTGTTAGGTCATAATTTAAGCCTTGTAAACGGTCAAATGCTCAACTCAAAGTAAGATAGAATCACATTGTTCAAATGTCCAATCAAAGAGACAAAGATGATTGTTCAATATGCAAGTCAAAATTAATATGTTTTAATTGTTTGATAGGCAAGTTACAAGTTCATATGCAAGGAAAGAGTTCGAATAGTAATAACTATGCAAAGTGTCATTTATTAAAGTCCTTGCTTATAAAATATAAATTTCAGTTTGAACTAATGACCTTGGAAATCCCAATCTCATGTTTTTCTTTACACACTTAAGACAAATGAAAAATGATGGAGAAAGATCACTCAAGATTAAACTCCTTCTAGTAGAGGATACATGCTTATTTGTAGAAGATTTGGATTATTGGATTCGTGACGTGTGTCAATTGTTAGAAATGAATGGTCATGATTTGCTAATATGACACATGTTTGAAGTGGCATGTGGCACAACTTTCTTTTCGAGTCATGATGACCTAACACTACTGAACCAACCAAATTATGCCATGTGGCTGGTTGGATACTGATTTCATGTGGACGTGTCAACATGCAATAGCTTAAAACCATTAACATTTGATAGCTTGTCTTATTGACACACGGTAGCTTAGAAACATTGACCTTCGTTAGCTAATTCAATCAATATGCAATGGTGCAGATGCTCTATGTTTGATAGTTCAACATCATCTATCGATGGCTTGTTTGGTCAACTCGCCATAACTTTGTGACCATCGACCTTCGATAGCTTGTTTAGTCAACTTGTGGTAGCTTTGAAACCATCATCCCTTGATAGTTTATTTGGTCAACCTACAATGGCCTTGAGACCATCAACCTTTGATAGCTTGTTTAGTCAATTCGTGATAACTTTCGAACCATCGACTTTAGATAGCTTTCTTTTTACAGCCTTATGATAGCTCTCTTCAACTTATCCTTTTATCAACTTGTGATAGTCTATTTGGTCCTCAACTTGCTATAACCTGTCTAATCCTCAACTCGCGGTAACCTATTTGGTCCTCAACTTGCGATGGCCCTTCTCTCATCAACTTACGCCGGTTGGTTTCTAGCTTTCGTCTCTTATTAGCTTCACTTTGTTATCAATATGTGATGGCTTGTTCTCAACCTACAATAACTTGTAATATATGGGTATAACATTTTCCCCTACCTTTTTTTATAATATTGTTTTATACTTTAATATAAAATTCCAATTCCTTCAGTACGATTTTCAATTTAAACTCTTCATATTCTCGAATCTTTATATCTTGGCCATTCATTTTTCTTTCTTACGATTCGACTATTAACCCAATTTCCTCCTCCTCTTATAAATAGTTTTCTTTCTTTTCTTCTTCTCTTTTACTAGTTTCTAGAAATCAATCTTCCATTAATTTTTCACACAAACTTCGATTCATCAAAGAACTTTGTTTCATAATGATTCATTTGTTGTTAATATGCTTATTATAATATTGATTTATTATCATTATTTGACTTAGCTTAATCGCCTCCAATTTAAGGTTTCATGAACTCGTTATTTCCATGGTTTTTGATAGCTTACTTCAAATTTATTTTCAAATTGTTATTTTGATCCAATTTTAGTATACTTAAGCTACTATTATTATTAAAGGGTTTCAAACTTTATTAACACAAATCATTTTAGATATCTTATTACTGGTACCATGTTTGCTATCTCAACATGCGGTAACTTTCACTCACTCAACATGTGATAGCTCATTACACGATAACCTTTTTCGCCTTTTGTCCTAAACTTGTGACAACTCAACCTGTAATAGGTTGTTTTCTTATTTTACTTCTCTTATGAAGCCTAATATATGATATTTCATCATATTTTCTATACTCAACTCGCGATAGCTCACCATGCGAAGACTTATTTACTTTATTGTCGACATGCGATAGCTCAACACGTGACAACTCATTTTACATACTTTACATATCAACATGCGATAACTTATTCTATTCAATACATGATAGGTCATCTCAATTTTCTTAATTCACCCCATGATAGCTAGGTGCATGATAGTTTGCTTTACTTACTTTCCTCGACCCTCGATAGTTTAATTTGCAATAGTTCGTTTTGTTTACCGTTTTCAACTAACAATGGATCAACTTACGATAGTTCACCTTATCTACCTTTTCAACTAGCAATGGTTAAACTTATGATAGTTCACCTTGTTTACCTTTTTCAACTAGCAATTGCTCAGCTTATGACAGTTCACTTTATTTATCTTTTTCTACCAATGATAGTTCAACTTATGGTAGTTTATTTTATCTACTTGTTTTAATCACTATGTAATAGCTTGTATTGTTATCTTCATGCAGTGACTTATCTTGTGATAATTCTTCTTTTTCTTGCTTAATATGGGATAGCTCCATATCCTTTTTATGTTATTTTACCATTTGCGTACTTGTTGATTTAACCATATTAGAGGTTTTTTTTAATTTTAAAGGTTAAAAGTAATCTCTGTTTAAATTAGGTTATATATATGTGTGTATGTGTCTTTGTTTATGTATGCCTAATTAAATGATGCAGGTATCATGACTGGAAATAAAAAGGGAACCTTCAAAGAATCACCTAGTTCCTCCAAGCTTAAAGAAACATCTAAGGAAAAGCTTTATACTAACTGCTAGTATTATCTTTCAAGAATAGAGGATATTAATTCCTTGTTGAGACATTTTAGAATTTTTGGAGCTGAGATTAAGGTACCTGGACCTTTTGATAGGATCAGTACTCTTCCCGAAGGATTCTTCTTTTTCACTCCGGTGCACATCTGGAACTCTTGCTAGCTACCCTTTAGTGACCTCATCACAAGAGTCAACTTTCCTCGGGATTGTTGCAGTTCAACTTATATGCCAAACTCTTATAGTAATATCCATTCCCATTCCCATTTTAACTTGTTCAAGGAGCTCAGGATGGAAGACTCAACCCCTTTTATTCTATGCTCGCTTACTACTCTTCGGAAAGCTAAATATTAATATTAGCCTAAGGGTACAATGTTTTATCTTTGCTCTATCGACCATGGGATGATCTCTGATTAGCTAATAAGACAAGAGATTAGGGTCATTAATTTTTCTACATAAGATGCTTTTATCCAGATATTTCTAGAAGATTTTCTATTCCTAGTACGTTTTTAGCGTATAACAATTTCACTACTTTATCATGGCATTACATTAACCATTTTTGCTTTATCTTTTGTTATTATTTATTAGATTTGACATCAAAAAGCAGCAATCCTAAAGTTTTGGCCAAGATCGATTCACTTGGGGACATTACCGAATACTTGAGAAATTGATTGGCGCTTTTTACAGAAGAAAATTTGAGAAAATATTCTTTTGTTCATCCACCTCACATTACAAGAAAAGTAGTTATTAGTTGCATGATATAGCTGCATTTGTTCGCAAAATGCAACAATCAGCATTTCTTTACCGGATAGCAACGCTGCTAAAATCATATTTTAACTTTCCCCGTTAAATTTCCCTTTTTTTCAGTTGCCCACACTTTTCTCCGTTTTCGGTCTATTAAATTTTCATTTCCCTCTTCTCGCTTTTCTTCTGTTATCTAATTCTTATCTATAGCCACATCCACCTTTACCTTCTTCACCATCTCCCTCTTCTACCTCGTCTCTTCTTCCAAGGCCCGGTCCGACCCGTCTCTTAAAAGTTTCGCACCGTTGGAAAAATTGTTCAATTCCATTTTTCTTCATCGTGAATACTTAGAAATTTTTTACCTTTTCCTTTATTCCTATGCAATACTTGAAAAAAATGCTCCTTTTCACTTTAGCAAAATTCATCTCCTTCTATGATTCCCCCATCATCATCGTCGGGTTAACACTCGCCATCGTCATTGTCGAGCTTGCCCTTTTCCTCACCAATTTTCAATTATCTTTGAACGTAAATTTGTTAATGTTTATCCCCAAAATAATTCGAAGGTTTTGGTAAACATAGTTCGAGTAGGATGTGCTTGCAAGCATAGACGATGTGGACTGGATGCGGTAGATCTAGTAGTTGGATCAGAAATGCCGCCGAGGATGAATTTGATTAAGGCGGAGAATGTGGAAGGGTACGTTGATTGATTGGTACAAAAGTTATAACCATACTCATCTCTATCATCACCGTACGCTTTTGATTCCTTCCTTATTTCTATTATCGTGCAATTAATAATCAAGAAGTGAAGCTTAATTGAGCTAGTTATGATTTTGTGAATCCTTTAAATTCGCCTTTTCTGGAGAATTTAGACCAAATTAAACCATTTTGGTTGAACAAGATAGGTTGAATAGGCTACTAGAATGAATTCATAAAGCTAAAAGTGGAGTTGATCTTAGTAATTAATAAATAAATATAGCCAACAAAAATTCTTTTGTTGAACCTGGAAATTACTTAGGTGAAGGTGAGTGAAAAGGGATTGAAATCCAACTTGAACGGCTTATTATCATATTGTACACGTCTATTTTAGAATAAACAAGGTTAGGTGTTAATACAATATATGCAACTTGATTAACTATTTTGTATGTATCGACTCTCAATTTTTTGGTCACTTAAAGTCTTCAACAGTATATAGATGTAGATTTCGAATTCCAAAATGAGGGATCCACCAACAGTATGATGGAGACAAATATAGGTGAAGTCGATTTGTATATAATGAGTTCATTTCTCGGTTAGTTGGACATCATTAAGACTTATATCAGTATTTCCAAGATGAATGCGTTTCCTAGATCATTTTTTCTATTAATTTTCTAAGTGGCATCAATTTTTAAACTAATAGTAAAAGAATAACAAGGATGGTTCTCAAGTTACACTATAGTGAAAAAAGGGTGGAGTTACATGGGATGTGGTTAAGGAGATAATGATAGTATGCCTTTTTGATGTTTATGTAAACTTGTTGCTAATCTGTTCTTATAAAACATAAACTGGTTCTAGAAAGAAAAAAATAGAATCAAAATAATATTACTGCATGATCCCATGACACTGTTGCTCTAGCTTGAGTTGTAAAATATCTCAAAGTATTACAATTTACTATGAATTTTTTTTGTTTTTACAGCAAATACACTGATATGGACATATATTTGAAACCATTTCTTTTCGTGCACTAAATGTACAACATATGCAATTTGTCTTACATTTTTTAATTTCTTTTCTTGGAATTATTTGCAAGACTAGAAAGTAATGTATATAACTACAATTGAGATGAGTTATTCGGTGATAGTAATGTTGTATGTCTCATCATACATTTTACCAGTAATATTTTGTCTCATTTAAGCTTTTGGCATTACTTCTTCTGTTATACACTTGCATGTCTTTTCTACTTTTTGATAATGGATTTGTTTGTTCAGAAGTTACATAAATTTTGACAGTAAACGACGCGGCTTCATTGACATGCCATTCAATATATCCAAGATGCACTTCTACGACCATTAATTTTATGCACTGGATTTAATAACCAACCACTATCAATAGTAATTCATCTCATCGAGAATATTATATTCTTTCCCATACTGTCTGGTATGAATACCGGGTTTGCTATTTCAACTAATCATATACCCTATGGTACAATACATATAGCTTTGCACTTCATATCAAAGAAGGCATTCAATTACAATCATGGATAGTTTTCTTACCATAAACATTTACTGTGCTATGATCATAAGAGAAAGTAATTGTAATTTGTTATCATGCTTTATCATTTAATCTTATTGATATTGTATGCATTAAGATTCTAACTGTAGAATACCCAATCAACTGCTTTGAAATAATTGAGAAGGTAACTAAATATTGTCATTTGTTGTTTATTGTATGCAGGTGGAGAATATTTTTTCTACAAGCCATCCAGACCCCTTTGAGGTAGAAAAGTGAAGAAAATGCTAAATGTATGTAAACATTTACTATATCATTCATCAAAAATGAGTTATTCACCTACAATGGTAAGTTTTTGAAAAATTTTCCTTCTTTAGAAAAAATGATGCTTGGGTCACTACATTATTGGTAAGTTTTTCCTATTTTTAGAAAAATTGTAGTTTATTTGAGCATTTTATCACAACTAAAGATCCTAATTTTTTTTACTGAAATTACAATCATACTATTATTCAAAATCACATTCCCAATATATACCTAATCTACATTGTTGTTCTGCTAATAGTTATGCACATTAAAGTCAAGCTTGCTCCATTTTAAACGTTTTTCTAGGAAAAACAATCATTAGAAATTTGAGTTCATTCTGTGTAGAATTTGTACATTTTTATGCAAAATTACCCATTTTGCAAACAAACAAACAAAAATTAACGGCCAATAAATGATAGATTTGGTGTAGTAAAACTGAAATGTGTTATGATTAACATTTGCTGAAGTCATAAGCCTACTTCTATTTTTGTATCCACCAAAATAAGAATGCTCCCCCAAGATTAAAAATGATATTATTGAATGTTCAAAGGAGTAATGAATTACAGCTGAAGCTGAACACATGTTGATGTATACAAACTTTTCAGTTCATTAAGTCCCTCAACCAACAATAGTGCCAAAATCTTAAGGATAGGCAAAAAAGGATGCAGATAATAGCGTGTAATTATCCATAAATAGCTATGATAGAGATATTTGGCTTGAACAGGTTAATATCAATAGTAGGTTATTATTCAGTAGGAGTATGAAACACTGATAATCGTATGTGGTGGTATTTCATTTTAAGTAGTGCAGTATAGCTGTACCAAAATATAAACTATTATGTCAATGAAGAAAATGAAGGTAAAATATGACTCACAGGCTATCAAATTGCAATCATGTCTTTTTGTTATAGTATGTAAACAACAGTGGGGTTGAGGATCTTCTGCTTAACCATAATAAAGTGGCTATACTTGGTTGTTGGATAATCATGCTTGATCAATATTTGTTAGATTGTGGTTTTGTTGTTAATGTTTCATGGACACTTGCTATAAAAATTAAAATGTTTCGTTACAACCACTTATTAAATATCTAGAATGCATAGTGAGCAACTTTTGATTCAGTTTTTCTAAGATATATCATATCACATTCATATCCTCATTTGATAACATATATAGGAAGGAAAATCGAAAAGCTAATACCTTTTCGAACATCTTGCAAATATTTTATCCATGAAGAAAAGAAAAAACAGTCTAATACGAACGTTAGTTTGCTTTCTTCAACAATTAAAATTCAGAATGCTCTTTTTTTGGTGAACAAAATGATTATAATATAATCTTACGCCAATATTTATTAAGTCAATTAAGAAGCAGTCAGGAAAAGCTCACATACAAAATAAAATATACGAAGATGCAAGGGTCTGACATTCTAAGTTCATCATAGTTCCAAACATGGCTAAGTAAATTAGAAAATATTTACAGTATGTGTATTACTAAATCAGTAATCAGCAAGTAACTATAACGAAAGATAAACAAAAAATCCTCTTCTCTATTTGATGCGAGTTTTGTATTTCTTCTCCTTATTCTTCTATGGGCATATTGCTCACTAAAGAGAAGAATCACGAGTATAGATCATTAGATCCAGGTTCATTTTTATCTTTTGTTTTCTTTTTTTGAAGGTAATTCATAATCTTCGGGTCACATGTTTTTACATTCCTTTTTTCTCCTTTTGTTTATTTTATTTATAGGGGAATTAGTTTAAAGGACAAATATTTGTATATTTTTTGCCTCAAGGACATGGCCTCAATATTTTTGCCACAAGGACAAAGATTGCTCTAAAAATTGTTCATAAGGACAAACATTTTTCAAAATTATTCATAAGGACAACAAAACTGCTACCGAGCTAAAAACTGATACCTAAAAACTGCTACCGATAACTACAAACTGATACCTAAAAACTGCTATCAATAACTAAAAACTGATACCTACAGAAAGTTGTCCTTCATGATAAAATATTGAAGGTCTGTCCTTGAGGCTAAAAAGCTGTGAAATTTTGTCCTTGACGATAATTTCCTGCTTATTTATTTGTTGCTTTTGACTCATTAAATGTTCTTTCTACCACTTTTCTTATGATATTGGACATGCAGTAATCATCTTTTTCTCATTTGGTTGCAAACATTACCTAACATGTAGGTGGACAACATTTTGACATAAATTTACGAAGTTTTTACACAAAGTTGGCGCTTTCGTGAATATAGCAAAGAGGCAATTGGTTGCAAGTATTTTATCAAACATTTGATCAATTTAAGGGAAAAAAACTATACGTCTAATTTTTTGAAATTCGATTTTTTATTAACCGAGAAACTTGAATTTGAGTACAAATATGTATTTCAACATTGGAGTTTCTACACCCAAAAATTTATTGTAATTTACCCTTCTTCGTTTTATTCAATATTGACACCAAGTTAATGCTAAGTGCAGTGTAAGTGTTCACTTGGTAAAGTAATAAGAGCACAATATGTGCATTTTCACTCAGCAGCGTACTGACGGGCCAAAAGAAATAAATGGGGAAATTGCGGTGAATTTTGCCATGTGAATTGCAATTTTCTTCAAGTTAAGCATAAGTAGTAACTAGTAAGTTGGAGATTCCTGCAAAAAAAAAATTTGCACATGTTTTGAAGGTATTCAGAAGTTATTTTTCTGTTATGTATCAATTTGTACAAACTAATGATGTAGTGGGCAGCTAAGAATTTGCATCATGAGTGTGAATTTCTTTCCATCGAAGAACTGGCTAAAACCACAGGGTTGTCTAATAGGTTTGTAGTATGTGTTAAGTAATCAAATAGGAAAGGATTCCCAAAATATTTTTCTAATAGATACTAGATAATCTAATTACATATTTATCTACTTTAACTTGCAGAGGAAGATTCTGATAGGAATGGTTTCTTCTATTGCCTATGTTGAAAATCTTGTCATCCTGATCCTAATGATAGTATGATCTTTATCTCACATTATCACTGTTTAACATCGATTGTTTATTTAAAAAATTAAACTCTCATGATTCTTCATTTTTAAGTAATGGACACAGTCAAGGCTGCTGTTGGTGGTTTCAACATGGGTGCTTGCCAATACTGACTTGCCATGAAAAAGGTATCAATATTTTTGTCTGCATTTTATTAGTTTTATTTTTCTTTCATTTTGCAAATCTCCAATGTCTTAGGCATGGAGTTTTTTGTCGTTTCAGGAGATGCAATAGTTCTTTACCGACATGGAGAGAAATTAGCCGAGGCTTTGAAATCGTTGGTTTTAGAAATCTTACATTCGAACTATACAACAACGGGTATGTTAAACGTACTTGTCAAATCGATACATTATATACTCATTTTTATCTCTGTACTTGTCCAGTATAACTCTTATGGAATGCCTCATTTCACTAGAATTATGGCTGTGTTGGTGCTGATATTATTTATTGTAACATGATTTCAAGTAAAATCCCTTTTTAATGTGCATGTGAAGTGGTTAAACAAGCAACTGAGCAAGCTATGGCCTTATATTACTGAAGTAAATTCAATGTTCATATGATGAACTATGTTTCTGTTTGAACTCGTAAAGGATCATGGGAGAACACACCTTAATAAGATCATTTTAACATAGTGTGACCATCTTATTAAGAAAGGACTTTTATATCAACTCATTGTCCTGTTATTAGCTCATACATTTATGGTTCACCAACATTTTGACTGTTTTTTTTCCGTACTCTGTTAGGTTGGTTCTAGTGTTGGCTTGGTTAGTATTTCTTTTATTCATGTTGGAGCTTCCAAGGTATGATCTCCTGAATTTGATGAAAAAAACAAAGATTTCTTAACTTTTATGAAAATATAAAATAGATGCACCGCTACTTGTTTTTTAAGTTTACATTGTGTGCAATGAGTTACATTGTTTTCCATAAAACAAACCTCTGAGCAACACACTAAATGGTATTATGAAGCATAATATAGAAATTTCATGGTATTTTTAGACATGGTATTAGGAAGAACAAATCAAGATTCCCTTAGCAACACACTAAAATAGGTTGCAACTTTTTTCCCTTAACACTTGTTCCTTTGACTGATTTCATATTATCTTGATATCTTGAAAAAACAAATACTCCTAGATCTAAATAATTCTATATACTATGATCCTGGAAATCTTGAATTTGGATTTGACCATTTATATCATTCATGTGGCTAAGCCAGAGTTGGATGAGAATCATATTAGCATTCGCTAATACAACTCATTTAATGTTTTTTCAAATGAATAGCTGGCTAGTCTTAAATCCAGTTGAGGTTGTTGGACATGATGTTGTGGATGAATTGCTTACAGTTCAAAATAAATCTTACGAGTAAACCAACAATTTTTGGTAGCAAGTAAGCTGGGTATATATGTGCTGTGCAAGTTAGTGGATTCAAGCGAAGTAGTGATAGGTTGAAATTTTGGTGAGGGAAGGAGTATGGTTGATAGTGAATGATAAGGATGTGGAGGTTCTGTTCTGTTTGCGGTGGGGTGTTCTGGAAGTGACGATGGTGGAGCAGCAGGCAGATGTTGTTTGTAGTGCGTTCTTTCTGAAGTTGTTCTATGGGTTATTGGTTGTGGGTTAGTTGAATTCGTGGTTATTGGCAGAGAGGTAAGGCAGTGCTGAAGCTAATTTGTGAACTTGGAAAAAATTTCACTCATTACTGAGTATACCTTCTGGTAAATCTGCAACTATTTTAAGTTTTGGTTATATATGTTTGAATAATAATCAATTAATATTGTTTGAATGTTACTTGATAATTCATGGCAAATTCTTATTGTTGATTATCAACCTTGTTTACAGGTAATTAGCTTTTTCGAAGTGAAGACCATCAGCAACAATGGACATGACTTCAATCGTTATATGTATTATGATATTTGTTAGTACTGGTTGTGTAAACTTGTTTGTGAATGCTTTGGTATATGAATTTTCTCATTTTGTCAAATAACTATTAGTTAAATGGTTATGGATATTATACTTGTACGATTAAGATGATCTCAATTATTTGAATATGATGATTATATGATTGATTGATTGTTGGTTTGAATGCGGTAATTATACAATTGTTGCTGAATTTAATATGACTATTATATAACCGGTTGTTGGAAATAATATAATCCATTAACAAGATATAGTAGCATTTAAAATATGCTACAAAACAATCAATACCTTTTAGTAGCATTTAAAAATGTTACAGAAACTAATATAAAGTACCACCAGAATTTGTAGTGGCATAAAAAAAATGCAACGAAAAGTTTTTAGTTGCATAAAATAAATGCTATAGAAAATCAAAGAATGATCCAAGTATAAACGCAACTAAAAATGTTAATTTTGGTAGGGTTTGTAAATGCTGCAGAAAAACCTTTAGCAGCTTTTAAAAAACGCAGTTATACGGAAATATTTTGTAGCGGTTATTAAAATGCAACCAAAAAAATCATACTTTTAGTTGTATGACCTGTAGTAGAGTTCTTTAAAAGCTACCAAAAGTTTTGGTAGCATTTTTCCAACGCTACTAAAGGTCTTTTCTGGTAGTGTTGCCAAATTCCGGGCAAACCACCCCTCATGAAGAGGAATAAATATGGATCCTCAACCCCTGTCACCCTAAGCTTGAATTTTCTCTACAAATTCACCGGTCATCGTATAATAGCCGATCGACTTGGATACGCTCCATACATCACTCTTTTCGCTCTTATTTTACAGAACTGATAGTTTTTTTTTAAGATTACTTATTTATGTTTCATATGTTAGTTTCATCGTCTTAGCTTCCTTGTCTTTGTATAAAGACCCATTAAATTTTCCTATCTCTCCAAAAATTACTGGGAAACCTCCTTTACCTCCTACTTCGAAAGTCATCTCATCATCCTTAAATTCTGCAGTACGGGACATCTTTTCATTGGTGAAGAGTAGGAAACAAAAGGAATCTGGTGAAGCACATGCTTCTTCTGAGCCTCCTATTAAGAAATCTAGAGAAGATGATTCCATTTCTACACTACCCTTGATTCCTACCTCTAACATTGCCACTACTTTCTCTTCATTACCAGCTTTAACCTGACTTTGGACATCATGGGTTCTCTTTTAAAGGATTCTCTAGCTTTTCTTCACCATGACTTGGGACTTGACTCTCCTTTGGTACAGAATAGTCCTCTTCTTGACTACAGCTCGAAGACTCTTTTCCCTTCAACGTTTGAAAAGCCATTAATGCTTATTCTCCAATCTCCTTTTCTTGCTTCTGAAGTTCCACGTCCTCTTTTAAGAGTCTTATCTCTCTTTTGTAGCAGTTCATTCTGGTATGTACCTATCTTTTTCTCATCATATTGTTTGGCCAACTTAATTAAACTTTAAAATCATTTTTAGATCGAAAAGCATTTGTTCCTACTCCAACAATCATCTTCATCGTCTTCTCAAGATATGCCATTGTTGCCGGAGAAAAATTCCCTTCTACCTATGATAGTAAAGACTTAAGAGAAAGATGTTTAGAATAAACGATAATAACTCATTATCCATTGAAACTGCTCAAAATTCGATATTATTTGGTTTAGAAAAGAATAAAACTCATAATTTTGGAAAGAAGCTAAAAACATTAGAAAAGAGCTTTTTTTAAGTCAAGAAGAAACAAAGCAAGCCCAGCTTGAAGCTTCAGCTAAGCTTCTGGCTTTAAAGAAAGTCTTAGCAAAGAAGAAACTTTCTCTTAAGAAATTAAGGTCAACTTTACACAATGTAAAATCCAAGGTATCCTTCTTTTTGAATGAAGCTTTCCCCTATTCGAAAGATCAGAGCTCCAAAGCCATTCTTTTTATTACTTATAAAGACAATATCAAACAATGTTCAGATATGGAATTTACTTCCTTCTATTTTACTGGGGTAAACTACAAAAGGAAATTTGGCATCCTCCTTGATTGAATCCCTGGTGATCTTTTTGAATTTGAGGTTGAAGATCCGATTGATCCTGCTAAGTTTCTAATTTTTAACGACCTTATGTCGGATGACGATGACTAAGAATATGATGAAAAGGGAAAGCCTGAGGATGATAACGATGATGTTGGGTATGCTAATTCTGAGGATCATACTCAAGATGGTTCTCTGAGGAAGTATGGAGATAGTGGGTCCTGCCAAGGTGGATTTGGAACTCCTCAGGATCCAAGTCATGATGTTGGTTTTTCTTCTCCTCTTATTGGTCGTGTCCTTGGCGATTCGTCATCGTCAAAGAATCCTCCTGATGGTTGACACCCTCACGACCCAAGTGAATTTGGCCAATCTTCCTTTGAGGTGTAAAAATTTCATCATTTCATGCCTTGTGTGTTGATGACCCCTCCACACCTAACTTGTTCTTAGAATTTATTTATCTAGCTTATCTTATTTTATAGCTGATAACCTCGATATTACTTGACCATCATCATAGAAGGAGAGATATGAATTATGCAGAGATTTAATTAGATAAAAAGAGAGATGAGACCTTGAAGTTCAATAGAGAAGGAGATAGGTTGTGTAAGGACTTAAATGAGTCAAATGATAGGTATATGAGACTCTTAAAATGCATTAAGTGCCTTGAGGACTTTAAGAATAACTAGGTTGCCCCTCTTCTACGAAAATCTCATTTCCATCAGTCCAACTTTCGTTAAGGAGAATGGAGAGCTTACTGCCCTTTTTTGGATGTTGATTGGAGATAAGAACAAACTAATGGAGTGACTTTTTCTAGTTTATGTCAAGTTTTCAACAAATGACATTTCTTTCCTAAGCGATGATTATGGAGGTTTAATAAGACGTATTCATAAGGGATACATATATCAGTATGGTTCAGATCCATATCCTGGGAAGTTTTGAAATTTGCACGAGTCTTCATCGCTCTATTAACTATTAGTTCCCTTCCTCAAAAAAAGATCAAGTTTAATAAGGATATATCCAATGATGAGCATTGTAAGGAGCCATCTTTGTTAACCTTGTGATGTTTTGTAGTTTTAACATTATATCCAAGTTGATGCTGTAATAACATACTCATGTAAAAACAATATTGTTGGCTTTTAATTTTATTATATCATTGACGGGCATGTTTTTGAATTTGCTACTATATCTTCTTTATCCCATGTATCTAAAGACACCCTAAGTAAATTGGTCATACTAAAAGGGTTATTTTAAGGAAAACTCCACCTTAATTAACAAGTCTCATCTGCTATTATTTCCTTCATGACCTTTATTACATGCACACTCGATTTTCTAATTAGGATTTCAATTTCTAAGGAGATTAAAGAAACCAATATCTTTATGAGATTCAAACAAATTACTCAAAACTATTGTGTGGTGAACTTCTCCCTCCTCCCAAAGAATGAGATTATTAAGGATTTCATCCAGTTAATACTACCTTTAGCATCGGGGCTCCTTTTTGCATTGCATTTCCCACTTGTCTATCATCTTTTTAAAGAATTCGAGATGCCCTTTCTTGTCCAAAGAATTAGCAAAATTAAAGTGTGCATGTAAATGTTTTTTCCAAATGTAATGACTTTGAATTTTCTTCAAATTATTAATAAAGTTTCTTGTTCTTGCTTTTCTTTCTATTGTCGAAGAATAGTTTTTACTCATTTCTTTATTTAGAACAAGGAACTGCCTTTACCTTTTGACAACCCCAATGTCGCTAAATGCCTTGAGAGTATTCATCTTAAATTAGGAATGGCCATGGAAAGTCATTTTGCTCATTATGTTTTAGTTCATCAACCATCGATAATGCTGAAGCCAACAAGTGGTATAAGAAGTATTTCCAACTAAAGTCTATTTTAAGAGCTTCTCAAGAAACAATTGGCGACCTTGAAAAGAAAATTTCTTCCAAAGATGCCGAAATTTTGGATTTAACCAAAAAGCTTAACTCATGTTTTGTCCTTAATAGCTGGAATATTATGCAAATATTGCACAACTTAATCAATGTAGTCTTCATTTGGATATGGATTTATTGAGGGGTAGAAATGAGTGTCGATCATACAAACTCATCTTATTAGACGGTGAAGGACTTCCTATCCTGACTCTAACAAGGTCTTACAAAAAGGAACCTTCATAGGTTTCTCCTTTATCCCATGATCGTATTTTATCTGTAGTTGTGGTATGATTGTTCCAGTTCTTATGTCGACAGAAAACAAATTCGACTATCTTGCTAGATTGAGAAATTCCATTAAATTTGAGTGTACCAAAAAATAAAGCACAATTGGAAGAAAATGTTTATTTAGGCGCTTTTAGATCCTAGACTTGAGGTCGAGACTTTGGAATGCAAGAAGAATGAAATTACGTTAAAGATCCAAACACTCAAGGCTGAAAATGCGATTCATCTCATCAAGTTTCTCAAATAAGGAATGGCAGTATAATTTACAAGAAGGTGTTGGTAGTTCAAATCAATTCTACCAACTGTCTTAAACTCATTTTTCGTAAAGAGACAAATAAAAAAAATACCTCATTATAGCAATTCAACATATTGTTGATCCTCCTTCTATATTGGAAACATAAAGAAAGAGGTAAAAGAGCTCAAGCGATACCTAGAATTATTGTAATTTTGCTCTACTAGGTATTTCAGCTCGATTTACTAGTAGATTATTTAGTTGAAGTCAAAGTAACATTTGATTTAAAAAATAACTTCTTATTTTAGGCTCGGAAAGAGATTGTTTAGGAAGGCCTTCACTTCCAATTATTAAAGATATAAGTATTTCTTTTGGTATGTATACTCTAATGTTCTTGAGGAAATTGAAGCTCCTCCAATGTTGTAAAAGAATGCGCGTTTGACAAATGAACTGCACTTTTGCTCTTTAAAAGTCAAGGGGAAAGGAAAAGATCATGTTTATCAACATCACCCTCTCCCTCATCCTCCAGAACCATGAATTTTGTAAATGCTAATTTTACCGTAAAGGAAAATCATTATGTAATATAGCTTTTCTATAATAAAATTTTGCATACTTGTTTTGTAATCGTTCCTGATGAGTTGTTTGTTTATATCTTGCGATATAACTCTTATGCTATTCAATTAATGCTTTGACCGTTTTAAATGATAGACTAAGAAAACTTTATTGTCTATTTATTTTTCATAGACATTTCTGATAAGGCTTTGAATCAGGATTTATCTCTTTTCATCCATCTTCCATGGATGTGTGCTTTATCCATGCCCAATGGTGGGTTGAAAGGATTGGTTGACAATCAGACTTTAAAAGGGTGCTTCAGACAGGCCATGCGGCGGGACCTAATGCTTCTCATCTATCTCCCTTGGATGGGTGCTTTGTTCAGACCCAATGGCCAGATCAAATGTTTAATTGACCATCACTCTTTGGATGTGTGCTTCGGTCAGGTCTTGTTGGGGGAACGAGGGTTTTTCATCCATCCCCCTTAGATGAATGCTTTATCTAGGTCCAGTGGCGGGGCCAATGCCTAATTGACCATCACTCTTTAGATGAGTGATTCGGCAAGGTCTTGCGGTAGGACCGAAGGCTTCTCCTCCATCTTCTACGGATGAGTGCATTGGCCAGGCCAGGCGATGGGACCAGAAGCATAATTGACCATCTCCATTTTGATGATTGCTTCAGCTACGCCTTGTAGCAGGACCAAAGGCTTCTCATCCATCTTCCTTGGATGGATGCTTTGGCTAGGCCTATTGGTAAGACAAAAGACTTAATTGACCATAACTTTTTGGATGGATGCTTTGGCCAGGCCTTATAGTAGGACCGAAGGCTTTTCTTTGGTTCACGTTCTATTTCATTCATAGTCCCTTTTATTTCAAAAAATGGTCTTGATTGCCAATTTCATCCTCTATAATTTGAGATTTCTTTTATCCTTTCTTCTAACTCCTTGAATGCTCATATTTGACAAACTCTTATAACTCTCTCTTCCTTACATAATATTCATTGATTCCTAATAAGGCTCTACAATCGTTAGTATGGTAACTTTGTTTTATGATAGTAGCAATATTCTCCACCTTAGTGTTTTTCTTTCCTTATCGCGGTTTTCTTAGAAGTACAATAATCTAGTCTTACCCTTATGAGAAAATACACTCTTTCTTGAGAAGTACAGAAGAGAGTAACAAATATTTTATTTGGTCTTTAGATGTGTGGTTTCTTTGCTAGCCTTGGTACCTTTTCCGTGGATTCAGAACTTCTTCATGGTTTCTCACCCAATTTCCTTTTCAATGGTAGGGAATTTCTTCCTTTTTCTTTAGTGTTGAGTTAGCAAGGTTTTTCAAATTTTAAGCAAATTTGTTACAGTCATGGTTAAGTTCTATCTCGAAAATAGTTCATTGAGCATGAAATTGGATGCTTCGTCCAGCTTGAGCAAAATGGTCATTTCCCAACTTGGTATAACACATGTCCTTGATTTGGTTTTTTTTTTACTTAGTTTATTTACTAAAACAAATATTGGCTCTTTCCTTACATGAAATGGATTTAGACTCCATCTACATGGAATATATTGTGTGACCCTCTTCTTTTCTTCTGAAATTCGAAGGGCTAAGTTCCTTAGGTTTAACTCTGTTCCTCACTAAATTGTAAGACATTCCATGAATGACATGAGATATTCAAATGGGTATATGAAGATACTTATTGAGATATAACCATTGTGATCAAAGCATGAAAGAGACAGGTTTGGTTCTACAAGTAGGCTCCTTGAGTTCAATTCTTATGCCACAAATTTAGCTCTTAATGAAAGCACAACTAATGTTAGGTCAAAATTTATGTCTCGTACAAGATGATATGCATTCAAAAGAGAGAGAGAGAGTCCCATCATTCAAATGTCTAATCAAAGAGACAAACATGATTGTTTAGTGTTCAAGTCAAAATTGGCAAGTCTTATTTGTCCAATAGGCAAGTCACAAGTAGATGTGTAAGGCAAGAGTTCAAATAGGAACAATTATACAAATTTTCGTTTATTCAAATCCTTGGTTATAAAATCTCGATTCTAGTTTGACTGAACGGCCATGGAAATCCCAATCATAAGCTTGTTTATACACACTCAAGATAAATGCAAACTAAGGGAGAAAGATCACTCAGAAATTGGCTCCCTTCTAGTAGGGGTGCATGCCTATTTATAGTAGATAAGGATCGTTGGATTCATAACATGTGCCATTTGGTAGAAATGAATAGTTATGATCTGCTGATGTGGTGTATGTTCGAAGTGACATTTGGCAACCTTCTTTCTAAGTCATGAAGATGTGGCAACATAGACCCAACCAAAGTACACCACGTGGCTAGCTGGATACTAATTTCATGTGAATTAGTCAACATACAAGAGCAAGGAAGCATTAACAATCGATAGCTCTCATTTTCAACACATGATAGCTTAGTAGTGTCAACCTTTGATAGCCAATTTGATCAATATGTGATGGCTTAGATGCTTCAACCTTTGATAGTTCATTGGATCAACATATGGTAACTCAGTAGTATCAATCTTCAACAATTCAACTTGATAGCTTGTTTGTTCAACCAACGATAGCTTTGGGACCATCAACCTAAGATAGCTTGTCTAGTCTACTTGCGATAGATTTAAAACCATCTCCCCTCAATAGTTTGTTGGTCAACTTGTGACAGCCTTGAGACCGTCCACCTTCTATAGCCTTGAGACCATCAAACTTCAATAGCTTTTTAGTCAGATTGTGATTACTTTGGAACCATCAACCTTTGATAGCTTGCTTTCTACAATCTTGTGATAACTCTCATCAATTTCAACATGCGATAGCCTTTCCTTCATCAACTTAAGATAGCCTATTTGGTCCTTATCTTGCTATAACCTATTTGGTCCTCAACTTGTGATAACCCGTTTGGTCCTCAAGTTATGATGCTCATCTCTCATAAAATTGCAACAGTTGGTTTTGGCTTTCATCTCTTGATAGCTTCACTTCCTATCAATATGCGATGGCCTATTCAACCTGCAATAGATAGTATATTTTGGCTTTAACACGTTTTATTAAGTTTTACAAACTGTTGGGGTAGTGTAAATAATAATGATGAAGGTGGCAAAGGTAGAATTTAGCATTATAGAGTTTAAATGATTGAAATTTAAAGAATGTCAAGATAGATTTTCAATTTATTCACTCCAGTATCAGAAATACACATAGACTTGCTATTAATATTTCTTTCGCTTATGCAAGCAATTTTGAAAAGAAAGGGAAATGTTATGGCATAAACTTCATAACATTTCACTACCTCGAAATGAGCCCTGGCTATTAGTTGATGAATTTAATACCATAATGAATGACAAAGAAAAAAGGGTGAAAACCCATTACTTGTAAAAAGCTTGAAACCATTAACAGTTTTCTAATAAAATATGGTTTATTCAGTTCAAACATTTTTAATGATAATTTTACATGGAGAATTTGAGAAATTATAAACATACAGTGTAAGACATAGTTTTACTAAAATAAGAATTTTTGAATATGTTCCCTAATTACTTTTGTAAAATTCTAGACCAAGCTACTAACAACCACACACCAATTGAAATAAATATTATTAAAGCACAAAAGGTATTAAAACATTCCTTTCAGGTTTGTAAATTGTTGGCGTGCAGGCAAGGAACAAATAAAATTAATAAATGATTGCATGAATTATCAATGTTTTGACACTATTCAATATCAATTTAAAAAGTTCCAAAAGAGCACTAAATCTAGACTAACAGATTGGAAAAAAATAGAGAAGCCAAGTTAGTCAAGAATATAAAGGAAGCTGGTAGACAACTGCAATCTAAAATCGATAAAGATGATAATAATAAAATAACAGATAACCTTTTCTATGATAATCAAAACCAACTAGCCAAGGCCTTGCACATTCACGTTTGTAATCTGAACCAAAATGCCAAAGTAGATTAGCTTGCTATAGTGATGAAGCAACAAAATTTCTCTATGCAAAAATGAATATAAAAAAATACAAATATTATCGGGTTGTTGTTTAATGATAAAGGAAAGTCATAAGTGAAGAAAATGATATATTAAAAAGGCTATTCTTCTCACCCCACTTGATATAGAAGAGGTGAAATGTGTTGTTTTAACTCAAGCGATAATAAAAGCCCTGGTCCAGATGGATTTGGGGCTAAATGTACAAAATACATTGGGACCAAATTGGAAGTCCATTATTTAGTAGTATGGAAGAAGTACTTGAAATGGGAATAATTCTTAAAATCATTACTTGCACTCTCATCATTTTTATTCCAAATGTTAAAGAACCTAAATCTTCTGAGGATTATGGGTTATCACGTGTTGTATTTATAAGATAATATCAACCATTATTTTCTATAGAATGAAATTTTTTATGACATATATAATTTCATAGAATAAAAGTGATTTCATCCCTAATAGACTAATTTTTCAAAACACTTTGCTGGCACACCAAATTATTTGAGACTTCAACATTGAAGGTAAAGTAAAATGTACATTAAAATTGACTTTTAAAAACTTTTGTTAAAGTTAATAGATTGTTCATAACCCATATGACAAGAATATTAGGGTTCCTTCCTTTTTATGATCTCATATGTAAGTGTATAAGCTCACCTACTTACTTTGTACTAATAAACAAAAACTCTAAAGGCTTTTTCAAAAGTAAGGGGTTTGAGGCAACGTGATCCCTTACCACCTTACTTACTATCATTGTGGAATATTTATTGATAGTTTTGGATTTAGAATAATTTAAAGGGAATATAGAAACTACTAATAAGTTCGAACTTACAATTACCCAACTACTTTACATAGATGATATAATGCTCTTTGCTAAGGCTAATTCAAAACATTATAGATAATTAAAACAACCTTTTGAGATCTAGGCCATAAAGCTGGGTGTGGCTAAATGAGTCAAATACTAAAGTTTATTTTAGTAAAAACTGTTGTTATAAGGATGAAATACTAAGCATTATTTATATAAAAGAAGGCAAACTGCCCATACTATATTTTGGTCTCCCTCTTTCTATAAATAAGATTATAAACAAGGAGTGTACTATGCTTATAAAAATTCAAAGCATATTAGAAAATCGGTATAGTAAATTACTTTCAATTGTGGATAAAATGGAACTAGTAAAAACAATGACTACATCAATTGAAATTTATAGAATGCGAATTCATAGTATACTATCATGGTCAATTCAAAAATCGAACAAAAAATGTTGAAATTTTATTTGAAAGGAAGCTATCATAAAATAGCCTAGGAAAATGTTTGTAAATCAAAATGTTAAAGGGATATGGGATTAAGAAACATCAGAGACATTAATGAAACTTATGCTATGCAGTTATTTTAGGGATTTATTAATGATGGTTCATTATGTTCTAGTTGGATGAAAGCAAAATACACTAAAAATAAATGCTTTAGGAAAACTATAGAAAGTCATCACTTTAATACCTATTTTACAAAAAAGATAAATAAACGGTTATTTAATCTAAAGAGTATTCAAAGATGGTAATAATACTAACAGTTTGACCCTTGGCTTAATTATTCAACCCGTACCTCAGTGGATCCAAATTTTCGCTAAATCAAAAACTCAAGTCCACCAAGATACAGACCATTGGTCTGGTGTTCTACAAATAAACAAGTAAGGCATATCAAAGCACTATCGTTATAACTCAAAGTGGAATTTTGTGGATATGAGTTTGTGTGGATCGATAAGTGTAAGGAAGCATTCCAGAGTTTGAGACACTAATTGATCCATGCACTTGTGTTGGTTGTTCCGAAAGAGAATCAGAATTTGATGGTTTATATGGATGCGTGTGGAACCGAATTAGGAGCTGTGCTGGTGCAGAGAGGTAAAGTGATTGCCTATGCTAGTAGACAGCTTAGACCACATAAGGTTAAATATTCGGCACATGATTTAGGATTGGCTGTAGTAATTTTTGCGTTGAAGGCATGGAGACATTATCTTTTGGAAGAGAGGTTTGAGTTATATACAGATCATAAATTGCTGAAGTATTTGTTCTCTTAAAAGGAGTTGAACATGAGGCAACATATGTGGTTAAAGTTTATCGCTACTTATGATTTTAGGATTGGTTACACACCGAGGAAAGGCAACAAGATTGCGGATGCACTTAGCAGGAAACATTAGAACCCAGTATTGACGATGATTGCCGAGTGGAAAGATTTGGAAGCATTAGCAAATTGCAGAGTGTAGTGGAGATCTGAGGTTGGGTCTAGCGGAGAAACCGTAGTGTTATCTTATTTGGAAGTTCGACCAGTAATGATTGAAAAGATTGCTTCTAAACAGGGAGAGGATCCAGTATTAGCTGAACGAATCAGGAAATTAAGAGATGGAACCAAGAGCGATGACTTGAAAGATTTCAGTCTTAACCATAATGGGAGTTGAGAAAGTAAGGAAGATTATGTGTTCCAAGTGTAGGAAACATAAGGAAATAAGTCTTAGAGGAATGCCATCATTCGAAGTTCTCTATTCATCGGGGAGGTACTAAGATGTATCAGGATATAAAGAAAAGTTTCTTCTGGAAAGGTATGAAGCGAGATGTTGGTTTATGGGTGAAGAAGTGCTTGATTTGCCAACATGCAAAGGCCGAATAGCAGAAGCCAAATGGGTTGCTTCAGCTATTAGATATTCCAGTATGGAAGTGAGATTCTATTACGATGGGTTTTATTGATGGGTTGCCAAGGTCGAACAGGGGAAATGAAAGTATATTGGTTATAGTGGGCAGATTGAACAAGAGTGCCCATTTCATTTCAGTTAAGTCAAGTAGAACGACACCTGTTTTGGCAAAGTTGTTTATGAAAAATGTGGTTATATGCATGGAATTCCTAGTAGTATAGTTAGTGATAGAGATTCCTTATTCACTAGCAAGTTCTCAAAGAGTCTACAGGAAATTTTGGAAACCAAGCTCAAGATGAGTACCCTTACCATCCGTAGACAGATGGGAAAATGAAAAGAGTTAAAAAAATCTTTAAAGATTTGTTAAGAGCTTGCGTTTTAGATGGATAATGGGAAGACCATCTACATTTAGTCGAATTTTCGTATAAGAAATTTATCAGACTAGTACTGAGATGTCACCATTTGAAGTTTTGTATGGAAGGCCATGCAAATCTCCTGTATGTTGGTTAGAGACCGAGAATAGATTGGTTCTTGGTCCAGATTTGGTCAGAGAAGCTGCAGAAAAGATTGAGGTCGTTCGAGCTAGAATGAAGGAGGCTCAGTCTAGGTAGAAGAGTTATTCAAATAGAAGACTGAAAGATTTAGAGTTCTCAGTTGGAGATAGGTTTTCGTCAAGGTGTCACTGATGAAGGGTGTAACTAGACTTGGGAAATTATGAAAGTTAGCACCGAGATTTATTGGACCTTTTCCTATTATTGAGAGGATCGGGAAACTCACATATAGAGTTGAGTTACCGAGCAGTTTGGCAGGAGTTACGATGTTTTCCATGTTTCTCATCTCAGGAAGTGTGTTAGAGACCCAGGGACTACTATTGCACCGACTATGCTAGATGACTTAGTAGTAGAACCGGATTTGACTATAGTGAGGAAGCTTATTCGTATTGTTGCAAGAGATGAGAAGAGGCTTAGAACCAAGTCGGTTAGGTTAGTCAAAATCTAGTAGAGCAACGATGATAGGGACTATACTTGGGAGATTGAGAGCAGGATTAGAGATGCTTATCCTATCTTGTTGATGGTATGTTTTACCTCTCTAATTGATTTTTTATGTACCTTATTGTAATTTCGAGGATGAAATTCTTTAAGGAGGGGAGTCTGTAACACCCTAGATTTTTGGTAATATTATTTAAGATATTCAATTAGTTAAATTAAATTAAATAATATGTTGATTAGGGGATTGAGATTTGATTTACTTAAGGGGTAGCTGTGCCACTTAAACAATGAATTAAAAGAAGAGTTTAACATGAAATAGATGAGAGGTAAAATGGAAAAGAGGCCATTCCATATTTATTCCCTTAGGTCATGTATCCACCATTAACAAGAGAAAGAGGAAGAAGATTAAGAAAGGCTACGGAAGAATCTAATTCAAATCAAATCCATTCACATCTCAATCTCTTTAATCTCTAAAGCCAAAGTGAATAATGTTTACATCTCATATTTCTTTGGTTTTTTGTTTTAGGATGAAATGCGAATCTATTTGCAATGATTTTCCATGATTTTGTATGACGGAATGCTTATATATACATGTTGATGATTTATGTATGTTCATATTGATTTTATGATATGTTTTAATGTGAAAACCCTATAAAATGTTTTTTATATGAATTTAATATGTTGGAAAATGTCAATGTTAATTTTTATATGAAATTTCTAGTAAAGAAAACGTTAATTTGGGTTATAAATTATTTACGGTTAAATAATAAAAGATTGGGTCTGAAATTTTTATATATTGGAAAATGTATCAAAAGTAATTTTCTAGAATTTTTGTAGAAATTTCCTAAGTGTTGGTATATAAAATTATTAAAAGTATGGGACTTAAATATTTTATATATTTATGAAAGGAGAAGGGTCGTTTTGCAAATAATTCAAATAGTTAATTCTGAAAATTGTAGTACTTTTTATTGGTAAAGAGAAGAGGCAACCAACCAAAATTTGACTTGTAAAGTAGGTTAGGTGAAAAAACTATTTGCTATGGGTTTTCACTGTTTCGATGCTTTGGGCAACCGGTTCTGCGTCCTTAGCTTCGCCTCCAATATAGTTGAAAACAATGCACATTATATCAGGGAACTGGTATGTAGTGAATTGGATGTAGGCGGAAGGTATGAAGTTGAAACCAAAGGTTCCAAAAGGGTTAAGGCGTTACTTTTCTTTTAAATTAAAAATGCGCCTGCTTTCTTTTGACTAAATGGCTTTCGCCTTAGTAGATTTCGACTTAGTTAGCTTTCGATCAGGTGAAATGGATTTAAAGGAGATGGTTTCAGTTGGGTTGCGCCTTTGTTTTTAAATAACTACTTTTGACTAAGCCGAAACCTTTTGCTGTCGCCTTTTTACCTTTTGACTCGGATGGTTTCGAAGTGGTACTTTGTTTTGTAAAATTTGGCCACTTCTCCACTGCTTTCGAAAGGATCATTTCGACACCATCACTTTTTTACTTAGGAAATAGTTTCGAAACAAATGCTTTCGACTTAAATGTTTTAAAGACCCTTTTTCTATGATTGAAGTATTACCCAAATGGTTTCGAAAGAGACAATTTTAAATGGTTTCGAAATAGATGCTCTGAACTTTAATGGGTTTCTGATCCTTTTGCTCTATTTGAAGGCAAAATCCAAATGGTTTCGACCGAAATGATTTTCAAAGGTTTTGAAGGTGTAAATTTTTGAATGGTTTCGAAAGGTTTCCGCATGTTTTAAATTGAACCTAAAGGCTTTTCAAAGATTTAGTATTCTAATGCTTTCAAAGTTTCGAAGGGGTGGTTCCCCACGGTTTCGAAAGGGTTGAAAGGAAAAGTTTTCCCGTTGTATTCGTAAGGAAATATTGAAAGGTTTTAAAGAGGGATGTCTAATGTTTTTAAGGAAAGGCTTTTAATGGTTTTGAAAGGGTCAGTTTAAATGGTTTCGAAAAGGTTGCCTTCAAGGTTTCGAAGGGGTTGTTTAAAAGTTTTAAACAAAGGTTTCGAATGTATTAAATAGGCAATATTGCCTAAGTATTTTCAAGTTAAAAAGGGTTTTAAATTGTTTTGAAAGGACAGCTAATCCTTATTAAAATTCATCAACATTATTTTGAGTGATGCGTGTGTGTGTATCAAGGAAAAATATCTTAGAGTAAAGCTAAGGATATATTTTCCTTGTATACTTATGATTTAAAAGGTTAAATCATTTTGAAAAGGTTTTCAAGGAAAAAGATAAAGGGCAGTTAACCCTAAGAAAATGATTTGGACAGATATTCCGTTTTGGTTTGGGCAGTTTGTCCAGTTTACGGACAGTTAGTCCAGTTTGCGGGCAGCCAGCCTAGTTTCTGGACAGATGCCCATTTACTACTTATGGACAGATAGTCCATAAATTACTTGATTATAGCTTAAGGGCCCTAGCTATTATTATAATCATTATTACATCGGTTTGATTAACCGGTTTGGTTGCAGGAAAGGATTTGCAAAATTTATGATTTAAAGAGGATATTAATGAGGGAAAACCCATTCCGCTAAGCGGCATTGTCTCACTTAATATCAGTAAACCAAGATGTAACAGTATTATTTACACGGGCTTTATGTCTGACTTGAAGTTTTTTCCCCTTTAAACTCTCTTTTTCTCAAAATTGATTTACGTAGGCTAAGGGTTAAGATTTTCAAGCTTAGAAATTTTAGCGAATAAAGCATCCGGAGATGAGCAGGTGGCTGACGAATAGTTAATTAGGAGTTAGTTTTATTTTGTGTATTTCTACTATGTTTTAAGTCAGATATGACTATATTACTTTGGTCAACCAATGGGGCATCATCGTATGTTGCTCTTGGCGTATTTTTGTAATGATCATAATTAACCTTTACCTAAGAAACGATTATGGGATTATGTAACTTGGATATAATTTGTTTTGAAATGTAATCAGTAAAATATTGTTTTTTGAAATCTGTGATTTTGTTTATATTCAAGTGCTTCTGATATTATGGATACCATTAGCATTATCGTATTTTGTCACTAAAAGTTAATACTGTGGATCACCGCAGCATCTATAGCACTTAGCTTTTGCCCTCTAAATATGGGATGTTACATCGAGGAGCTCCCTATTATGATTGGGGTAGTAGGTGAGACACCTCAGAGATGGTATGCCATCCTCGACTGGTATCATAGCTTTATACCCATAAGCAAAGAAGAAAAGATAGTGTCCTATCGATGTTTGGCACGATTAAAGTATAAGAGGTAGGTTTACAGCCTAGATTTCCTTAGCCTTCGTGAGGCCGTTTTTTAACCTTGCCTTGATTGTTTTGTTTAAGGCCTCAACCTGCCTGTTTCCTATGGATGGGCAACCAAGGAGAAGCACTTCTATATTCCGTTCCACTCATAATATCCTCAGAAAGGTCCACTCTTAAACCAGATGTCGTTGTCAGTTACAGTCTTATCCGAAAGTTCGAATCGACACACAAAATTCCTAATCACAAAATTTAGGACTTTGGGTGCAGTGACCCAAATGAAAGGCTCTGCCTTAACCCATTTCATAAAATAATTGATAGCGACTTTGGCATAGTTGAATCCTTCTTTTGCATCTAGGTGTTTGCCGGTCAAGTCTATCCCGTAGGTACTGAATAGCCAAGGGACATCATAGGGGTCAAGAGGTTCGGGGATGCACTTGGAATTTTGACAAACCTCTTGCAATGATCTTACTTCTTAACATAACTCATGGTGACCTTGATCTTGGTTGGCCAGTAGTAGCCTTGATGGGCAACTTTCTTTGCTAGGCTCTACCTCTTAGCATGATCCCTACATAAACCTTTATGCGATTCCTCTAAATTGGGACTGGCATCTCGTGAGTCATGCATCTTTGGAGGGCGATAGGGTATCTCCTTTGATTTAGCTTTACACCATGATGGTGTAATGGATTGCTCAATACAGGATTCTATGGGAATCTTTCCTTTCAGTGGGCAGATCACCGCTTGTAAGATACTTCATCAATGGAGTCATCTAAGAGTCAGGGCATGAATAATTGATTTCCATGGCGATTGATCCCTGTTCAAAGAAAAGGGCCGGCCACACCTCCGACAACATCCAAGAGATTCTTTCTTTAGGATTGCTGGATGCCTTGGCCATTTGGTCAGCCTTGGCATTTTTCCTAGGAGGAATCTGTTCTATTTTGAAACTTACAAAGGTACCGATGAGTTTCTTGGCTTTTACCACATAGAGGCTAATGTCTAGTCCTTGACCTAAAAACGCTCTTCAATTTTATTGACAACTAGCAAAGAGTCGCTAAACACTTTTTAGGATTCCACTCGAGGCTGTTTAGCCATCTTGAGACTGGCTAGGATGACATTATATTCAACTTCATTATTTATGGCCTTGTAGCCAAGGCATATAGTGAAGCAATGTTCTTTGCCATCGAGAGTAATTAAAACCTATCCTGCCACTGTGTCTTTCTCGCAAGAGGCACCGTCAACATGGAGTTGCCAATAAGGCAAGTTGGATGTTGCCCCTCATCCCTAATGTCTAAGCTAGATCATTCTATTATGAAATCTGCCACAACCTGGTCCTTGACCGCATTGTATGGGTGGAAGATGATGTAATGTTGTCCGATCTTTATGGACCATTTTAATAACTAATCCACTGTGTTAGTTCAACTTAATACTTGCTTCAATGGCTGATTGGTGAGAACCTTAATCAGGTAACCTGGAAATACTACCCTAGACACTGAGCGGCCATCAGCAAGCGGTAGGCTAGCTTCTCCAATCTAGAGTATTTAGTTTTAGGGCTCATTAATCTCTTGCTCATGCAGTAGATGGAATGTTGGGCTTTCTCTTTGTCAAGAATCAAGACAAAATTGATAGAGCGGTCAGTCAATGTAAGGTAAGTACAGGTCCTTCCCGTTAAAATGCTTTGAAATTATGGAGGTGTGTCCAGTTGTCTCTTTATTTTCTCAACTGCTTTGGTGCAATATTCACTCCTTGCAAATGACTTTCCCTTCTTAATGAGGTTAAAGAAGGGTACAAAATGGTTCATGGCTTTTAACGCAAAGCGGTTGAGCACCACAATTATTCCATTCAGACATTGCACTTGTTTAATTCTGTGTGATATCTACATCTCTTGAATTGCCTGAATCTTGTTAGGATTTGCCTTAATGCCCTTGGTGCTTACTTCAAATCCAACGAAATTTCCAGACCGTACAATAAAAGAACATTCCTAGGGTTAAGCTTCAAGTTGTATCTGTAAAGGATGCCAAATGCTTTGGCCAAATTCCTCACATGTCCCTCGCCCCTTTTAGATTTGACCAACATGTCATCAATGTTAACTTCCATTGAACAACCAATTTGCTGAGCAAACATTCAGTTGACGAGTCTTTGATATGTTGCACCTATGTTGCGAAGCAAAAAGGCATGGCTTTGTAGCACTAAGTTCCAGCGCTAATGATAAAAGAGGCATGCTCCTGATCAGGGCCATCCATGGAAATCAGTCATACCCGGAGTAGGCATCCATGAATGTGAGCAGCTCGTGCCTGTTGGTTACATCTATAGGCTAGTCAATGAAGGGTAAAGGAAAACTACCTTTAGGGAAATCCTTGTTAAGATCTAATAAACCAATGCAAGTCCTCTATACCCCAATAGGTTTTCGAAAAAGTACCGGGTTAGCCACCCACATAGGGTATGTGGCGCCGTAGATGATGCCATTTGCGAAAAGTTTCTCTAATTCCACCTTGAGTGCTCTATACTGCTCGAGGTAAAGTGGCCACCTCTTTTTCCAGATTAGGTAAACTGCTAGGTCAATGTTTAGGAAATGGCATATAATTGAGGGGCATATGTCATTCACGTCATTGCTATCAATTAATATAACCTCGAGCGGTGTGTTTGGCTCACCGTCAGGGTTGAAATCCCCCACATCTAGGGATTAAGGGAATCATTACCATCATCTTCGACGTTCTCTTCCAAGTCACACTGATCCAACGCATGAATTATGCATTCAAGTTCGTCCTTGGTCAACATGGATGTCTATTCTCTAGCCAAGAGGTGATCGATGCCCCCAGCTTTCATAGATGAGTCCTTCAGAGCTGCAAAGGGAGGAGTGGTAGTATATTCTTTCCCTACATACCAGTAGGGGTGAACTTGTTCATTCTAGGTAGCTATAAGTTCTCTAGTCTTTCTTGGGCTGGCTAAGGGAATTTTGTTCCCATTGGTTGTATTATCCTGGCCTAGGGAAGATATCAATGCAAGCAGTTTTCCTTCAATAACTTGGGTGACCTTGACGTGAATAAGTGCGATGGGCTACTCGTACGTTCTCTTGGGCATATCACCACTGAAGATCACTACTTCTTGTTGTAATATCTTATATTTTGGAGGGATCATAATATAGGAAATTAAATTAAATTAAATTAAATTAATGATATGGAGACAATATCAATTAAATTATTAAAGTGAAATAATTGCAAGAATTGCCTAAGGAAAATATGATTTATTAAGTGGGAATCACTTTAAAAAGTTATTGGATGGACCAAAGGTAATTAAAGTAATTTTGATTGGCCTTGATTAATGAAAATAAACAATATAATTTAATGGAAATGGTAACGACCCGCAAATCCGTACCACTTGAGTTAACACTATTCTACCTAAATCAACTCAAGTTGTACAGACATACGAACCATTTGGGTTAAAGAAGAAGAGGTAGAAGAAGAAAATAGAAATCAACAAAAGAATCTAACCATCGCAGCGGAATAAAATATAATAGATAATAAATAATCTTCACTCAAAAATCAAATATCTTTATTTACATATTACATCATCAGAGTACATCAATCATAGTTCACAACAACAACATACAAATGGATACACAGCAACTCAATACAGTGGAATATATATATATAAACAAGTACGGAAGTACGTATTGTCATCCAGCTCGTCTCCTGAGCTCCATAGCATCATGTCCTGTATCCTATAATACTCGGTCTGACCCGAGCATTACAATTAAATAACACCGAATCAGTCTGGAATACCAGCGTGAGAAAATCACACTCAATTGATTATTAAAGTTTCAAAAATCCTTTGAAAACAAAAGCATCTCATAAGACCACGCCACAAATAAACATGTCGGGTTTTTACCTTACGATAGCTAAAACAATTTTCATAGAAATCCTCTGATATTATAATAGGGTCTATATAAAAATACATATAAAATAGACGAAATTGTTACATCTATTAAATTCCAGCTACTAGCCACAGAGTGGGTAATACAAACAAAACTCGTACAAGGCGCGTACGGAGAATGGATTTCTAACTAATGACTAGGCATTGGGGTACCACCTGTCACAGTACGTGGCCTAGATCACAGTACTGAGGAGTACGCCTGCTCCCCTGCAACACAAGACCGGGACTACCCCTTACTGGATAATCCCGAGTGAGATCATCCCGCGGTTGGGATCAACAACCGCCTACTAAGCCGAAATAAAAGGAACATCTAGGCAGGGATGACCTCACCCTGCTTGGGTGCTACCTACCTAGCCTTGCTGCATAACCCCCGATTTTCAGCCATTCCCGGTTGATGAGGCTTGAGGCTAAGCGTTACCTTTTTAGAACATATCCCTCAGAATGCCCATCGTCCACCTGACAATGTTCCGAAAGCATTCATCCATACAAGTCCGTCCCGGGTTCGAACGGAACCGAAGGCACTATTCCTACTACATCCATTTTGGAAATATCCTCAAGATTAGTAGCGACTAGCCCTCGCACTTCACTACTCCAACTTCGAATCCAAATCGTTTCCCACGAAACGTACAAACCGGATCGAAGTGGTTTTCGAGAAATAAATCCAGATCCCAGTCTCTTCGAAACGATCAACGTATTTGGCCAATATTGATAGTCGGTGATTTAACTATCAATTAATATTCACAAACAACCATCTAACAATAAATAATTCCTAAATTATTTATTAACCTTAAAAATAACTTCGCAAGATATATTTCTATTTTCAACTCTTGAAAACAGTTTCAAAAACCATCTTTCTTTTTCAGAATAAACTTTCCCTAATATTTTCCATCTCCACTGAAATCACCAAGCACAAAATTGGATTTTTAAAATAATTTAAAACACTTTACTTTGAAATATACTTTAAAATATTTATCTTAAAAAAACTGCTTCAATAATTTATTAAAAATACATACTATATGAATATTTGAAAATAAGGTTACGTAATAAAATATAAAACTAGATTTACACTTTTAGAAACATAATACTAAGTTATTCTTTAAATAATTACTACCAAAATAGATTGAAAGAAAATACTTACTTTAGAAATTTAAATATTTAGAAATGATAAATTTTCCAAACTTGCTTTTTAAAAACAACTTCAAAACCTTTAATTTATATTTAAAAATTTACTTTAAAAAGGTACTTAGTTATCCAGGGAGAATTTCCAATCTCAATCACTTAAATCAATCTTTCCAAATTGATTCCCAATTTATTCCATTTGAAATAAATTTCTTTACTCAGTTCATTTCAAAATTCATTAATTATGGATTTGTTATTATTATTATTTCCGTTTGATTTTAAACCTTCTTAACTGAAATATACGAATTCCAGATTTTTTTTTAAATTTCTTCTTTATTCCTTTCAATAATTTAAATCTTAAATTTAAAATAAATGTTTTGTTCTTTTAAAATAATAACACTGGAGTTTAAAATTCATTAATCTCCTGGTTATTCAAAATTTCCATTCTATACCCAAGATTTATTTATTAGAATTTTAAAGTCGCTTTATTTCTTTTCCAATTCATTTTAAAATTTATTCTATAATTATTTTACTTGCAAATTCACTTCTTTTATTTTCCTTTCAAAATCCAATTTATATATTTTTGGTAGTTCATTATTCCCAATTATATCCAATCAAACTATAGCATTCAATATTCCAATAAAGTTCATCATAGAATATCAAATAATCACAACAGACGGTATTAAAAAAATTTAAATAAATGTTGAGGGATCCAGTTGGATCCCTCCAACCTGTTTTCCCTGAATTCGCAGACGTTAGCACAATATAAAATACCAATCCCAAATATACCATGCTATAGCACATCAATCAATTCAACCATTCAAACAATTATTTAAATTTAATCATTTAAATTTAAATTTAACCGAGTGAGATTAACTCACATTTGATTTTTATTTTGCAATTCGATCCAACCCGACTTGCTTCTATCAGATTTTGACCTTGTATAACAATCATACGATTTATTATCACTTTGAAATAACTTGACCATTTATTTCTATTTTATAAATTTAATTAACCAATGATTTACTATTTAATAATTAAATTGGCCAACAATTAAATTTAGACTAAACATTTGGTTTTAAACTAATAAATTGATTTTAACTAAATTCCATTAATAAATTACCTTAGTAATTAAAACAACCAAAAAAATTTAATTTATCACTTATTCACTAACTCCAAAAAATTTAAAACAAAATGCAAATTAAAATTTTATTTTGAAATCTTATATAAGCTTTAAATATTTACAAATCCTATTAATATTTGAATTGATTGAACAATTTATTATTATTTGTTCATTTAATCCAATCCAATAAATGTTCTTTTAAACTAATAGTTTAAATTTTAACTTATCTTCCCTTAATTAATTTCTCAGTGACTAAAATAATTTAGATTTAATTATACAAATACAAATTCATTATTAAAATTAACCAGTAAATGTAAATAGGTATATAAATTTCAACGTTTTTTTTTCAAAATCTTATACATATATACATATTTACTGTTTAAACAATTCCTAATATATCTACATGTATATATTTAAATAGAATTCTATATATATTTTTTCTCATTTTCTGGAATCCTCGAAATTAATTTGAAATATCCAACAATAACATATGTAGATAAAAATCTAACCTTTATACATTTTCCCTTTGTTTTTTTTACTTCACTGTGTAGCATATATATAATAACCCAATAAAATATACCTCTCGAACAGCCTCCAACCCAGGCACTCGCGTGCCTTCCTCACTGATGAACCCTAGCCTACCCGCCGCCATCCCAGCCTCCACCACCGCGACCTCCCTCGCAACCTCCTACCGCAGCATCCAACTTCGCACGACAATTCCGAAGCACCCGTAACCCTAATCGCATCCACCTCAACTCGCTATCAATCGCGACCACAAATCGCACTAGAGAATTCAACATCCCTCCTCGCGAACGCCATACTCAAGATCCCTAACCCTAAACGAGCTCGTCGCCTCTCGATGCCACCGCCAAGTCGAAACTCCGTACGCGAATGCGAGCGCGCACACGAGCTTCAGAAGCACGATTTGATTAATTCGAATTTTTGAGGAGGGAGGTGTCGGCCATGAATTTTTTGAAGGAATTAATTTGAGGAGAAGATTTGTTTGTTCGGCCATTTATTTTGAACGATAGATATTTTATTTTTGGGACAAAGGCTGCGCGAGTTAATGAAAATGGATAGCGTGTCTGAGTATGTTGCGTGATTTTTTTTTATAAAAGAGGGAACATGATTTGAAAGGAAGGCTGCGAGCCATCCTTAGGCTGCTACAGTGATTCTGGAAAGAATGAAGAAGCTCCGATGTGAATGAAAAGGAATACAGCTTGACTAATCAATATATATATTATATTGAATTCGATATAAATTCAGCGCGTTTACATATCGTACGCTCACACAACAACTCCGATCACAGCAAAATTTGAAATTCGATAATAATTCAATATTACGGACCCAATGGAACTGATCTCGTCAAATTCCGAGACTGTGCCTCGGAAGGCTATTTTTAAATTCAATTTAAACGATAAAATTTCAAAACCAAACAAATCACTGTTAAATTCAATTTTAAAACTTCTATTATTCTCAGTATTATCAATATAATTTTTTTTTCAAGTATTCAAATTATTTTTAATAGGCTTAAAACTCCAGATTCAACAATTTACCCACCTTCACTTACTTAATTTAATAATTCAATTATCAAATAAATTGTGATATTCGTAATTCAAGTTAATTATTGAATATTTAAAATCGATTAAATATTCCGATTTTAAATGCTCGAAAATTCCGGGTCGTCACATTCCTCCCTCCTTAAAAGAATTTCGTCCCCGAAATTACTAATTAGGAAGAATGGTCCAATACCCGTTTACATATCCCCAAAACCAAACAAATCAACTATTCAAATTTAATTAGTAGTCTTCTTACTAACTTCCCCAAACTTTTCCTTAGTTCCCAACCAACTTTAATTATTCAACTATTCAAATTATAATTCAAAACCAAGTTCAAATTTTTTTAAATTTCTCAAAAAAATTCTAACTCTCTAAATTTCCGAAAGTTTTTGCCACCGTCTCCTTTGCGCGGCTAGCTCGGTACAACTACAAAATGTCCCTACGGCCTTCCAAATCCAAAATGAAAACAAAAGGCCAAGTGGCTCGATCCAAAAAAACCCAAATCAGATTTCATATAGAAACTTAAACACATACTTTTTGTCGAGCAATTCAAATTTATCATCTGAAATCAAAATCAATTCTCTTTTCCCTTTATAATACCTGCATATCCTGCTTAGCACTAATATCCAATCACAGTAATCCCAAAAACATTTTTTTCGACTTCCTCACAAAATGTCAATATCTATTCATTCCAATATTAACTTAGATTATATTTGTAGTATCAATTTTTCATTTAGGAATTCACCATTCCTTTCTTAAGTTAGTATAAGCATTTTATATGCTTCTTATATTTATTTTCACCTTACCACTTTAGTTTATATCTATTTCTATTCAAATTGGTTTTCATTACCATATGAATTCAATTTATTTTCAACTCTAAATATTGAATTTTATTTTTCATTTATACTGATTCATATCATTATTTTAAATTAGTTTCATTTACTAATTTATTTCAATTTCCAGTTTGAAATCGTTTTGTCGTTAACAAAATTTTCAAAATTTTCAAAAAATTTCTGACTCCCAAAATTCCTGAAATTTTTTGGTAGAGTCTCCTTTGTACGGAGGAGCTTTTGCAATTTGACAAAAGATAAATATATGTACATCGACCCACCCGGCCGGAAAAACCAAAAACAGTTCATATTTCCTATTTTTATTGCGTAGACGTACCTTATTTAGCATTTTTAAGCAAACAACTTATTTATTTAGCAGTCAGCGTGCCCAAAATCCAGCCACACGGCTTCCCGGTACCTGTACTTACTCAATTTAAACATGTAAGTGCCAAATATATGAAGTTTAACAATATTTCACTTATTTGCAATAGTTAAACACATGAATTCTAAAAGAAATTCACACCAAACACTTTCCGTAAACAATTTATATAGTTTTCATACTAATTCAACAGTTTCAATTAATTTATAAACCATTTCATTAAATTTAAATGGTTTTTAATCCATTCTTACACAACTTCATCAATTTGAATGGTTTAAAACTCAATCGCTTACATTTAATTGATTTTTTAAGCAAACCGAACTCATATTTAATTCAGTTGCTCTCAAAATCAATTTATTTTACTCCTATCAATTCATATAATTTTAATTACTTCCATTTACACCAAATGACGATTTATTCTATGCAATTTGACAAGATCTATGTGAATAAATAAGTACTTATGTTTTATAACCAATTTAAATTGATTTCAACTCAATTTATACTTAATTCTATTTCATTTTTAAATTATTCACAATCCATATATTCTCATTTTCATTGCATTTTAAATTTGAATCCATTCACTTGCATTTCATTTTATTAACCAAACTAGTTTCATTATTCAAACAGGTTCCATTTAAAACCACTTGATCTAGCTCGACACATTTTATTAAATTTTATCCCTTACTAATTTTATTCATGATCCATTCATTTACATTTCATTCCATATCCACATTCATTTAAAACCATTCTATTAACTTGAAAACATTCTATTTTCCCATTGTCTCTAAGTTATTTCAATTCCTTAACAATTTATATGGTTTACAATTATTTATTGAAGAATTTCATTTCATTAAATGTTATCTGTAACTCACCGAATTTTATTTTGATTAAAAATTTATTTTTACTTGATTTAAATCCAATTCAATATTATTAAACTTAGTTTAAAGTTAAATTCAATTCAACTCCCCCATCTATTTAGCTTAAGTTAATTTACTTTAATTTATTCAAATTTTTATGCTTAAGCTCATTTTCATTTTACAAGTAAGTTCACTTTTCTATTCAACTTGATTTTATCACAATCAAATCTCATTTTAAATCTACAATTTCATTTGATTAGCTATTATAAAATTTAACTTTTCAGATTCAACTCATTCAATTAATTACAAGGCCATTTCCAATTTATTTCTACTTATTTGGATTTTATTTGCAATTCAAACCATCACTATTTTAATCCAATTTCATTTTTATTCGATACATTTCCAATTATATTTAATTTGGTAACACTTCAAGTCAAATTTTTAGTTTATAACTCAAGTTCTGAACCCACTATCCATTTTCAACCTACCATCCAATTTATTAACCACAATTCAATTACATTTACTTCACTATCGATCCAGGTCGAATTGGATTTATAACTCGAGTTTTATTTCCAATCTTCATTATTAGCTTAAAATTCAGCTTCTATTTAACTACATTGAACTCCATTTACACATTTCATTAACTAATTTATTATCAAATTAGTTCTCCCCTATTTATAGTTCAATACTTGATTTTTAATTCCAAATATCACTTCATTTAATTTTCTTAGTTCAATTTATTTTATAATTCAATTTTTGATTTTCATTTTATTTTTCCATTCATCAAAAATATTGATTTTGGGTTTTGTATTCCACTTTCCAATTTTTTTATAAGTCACAACTTATTATTTACACAATTCCATTCATTATAGGCTTGAATATATTCTTCCTTTATTTTTAACTCAAGCCTTATTCTTATTTATAACCAAGCATATTTTTTTTCCATGGATTTTAATTCTTTTATAAGTCATTACAATTCATTCCATTCAATAACTCAACTGAATTCTTATTCCAATTCAATTTTATTTTAACTCAGATTTATTTAACTCAATTCGATCTCAACTTAATTCGAATACAGCTGGATATTATTTTCAGCTTATTCAATTAATTTCAATCCAGTCAAATTTTTATTCCCCAATCCAAGTTAATTCCATTTTTAACTTTTCACCTTAAATTTAAATTCCAACATTCAAAGCTTATATTTCCTCCCTGATTTAAAAATCATCTCAATTTATAAGCTTACAACTATCTCATCAAGATTTTTAAACAACTGGCTTTTGTTTCAAATCATTTTGAAATCTTCAACATCTCAACTCACATTTCTCAAAAATGTAAACCAATCCTAGTTTTTATTTCCGTCAAATTGCCTTTGAAATTTCAAAAACAAACAGGTTTTCCTGAACAAATCAATTTGGCAGCAATCTGTCACTTAGAAACTCGAAAATGAACATCAATGATGCTGCAGTCATCACCGAAGTTACTTTCCAGCGACTGAAGTGAATTTAATGCTATATCCTTTCCCAAAATTTATTTGGAACAATTTCCTTTTAGAAATACCCCAAAAACAACAATGCTACTATTTATCTTCAAAATACTTCCAAAATCTCCGGGGTTTTAAAGTTTCAAATTCTATTTTAACCATAATGCATTTGTATAAATTCCCGTTTGATCATATTTCAATTTATAATTTACGTTTATAATTTATATTTATAAATTTCATTTTATAATGAATTTATTTCCTTAAACTTTGGTTATATTTTCAATTTCTAGTTAAATTTTTACACAATGATGATAATAATTTAATATTATCATTTCTAACATCCAAGCAATCATATATTAGCTAAAATAGTTTACAAAAACTTTTCTCTATATCAAAATATATTTTTGGGTAAAATTATTTCATTCACCCACATTTAAAACAATAACGTGTCAAACTATTCTATTCAAGTGTTTACAAATCCTATTAATATTTGAATTGATCGAACAATTTATTATTATTTATTCATTTAATCCAATCCAACAAATGTTCTTTTAAACTAATAGTTTAAATTTTAACTTATCTTCTCTTAATTAATTTCTTAGTGACTAAAATAATTTGGATCTAATTAAACAAATACAACTTCATTATTAAAATTAACCAGTAAATGTAAATAGGTATATAATTTCAACATTTTTTTTCAAAATCTTATACATATATACATATTTACTGTTTAAACAATTCCTAATATATCTACATGTATATATTTAAATAGAATTCTATATATATATATATATATATATATATATTCTCATTTTCTGGAATCCTCGAAATTAATTTGAAATATCCAACAATAACCTATGTAGATAAAAATCTAACCTTTATACACTTTCCCTTTGTTTTTATTTTACTTCACTGTATAGCATGTATATAAAAAATAATAAAATATATCTCTCGAATAGCCTCCAACCCAGGCACTCGCGTGCCTTCCTCACTGATGAACCCTGGCCTACCCGCCGCCATCCCAGCCTCCAGCACCGTGACCTCCCTCGCAACCTCCTGCCGCAGCATCCAACTTCGCACGACAATTCCGAAACACCCGCAACCCTAATCGCATCCACCTAAACTCACTATCAATCGCGACCACAAATCGCACTCGAGAATTCAACATCCCTCCTCGCGAACGCCATACTCAAGGTCCCTAACCCTAAACGAGCTCGTCGCCTCTCGATGTCGCCGCCAAGTCGAAACTCCATACGCGAACGCGAGCGCGCACACGAGCTTCAGAAGCACGATTTGATTAATTCGAATTTTTGAGGAGGGTGGTGTCGGCCATGAATTTGTTTGAAGGATTTAATTTGAGGAGAATATTTGTTTGTTCGGCCATTTATTTTGAACGATAGATATCTTATTTCTGGGACAAAGGCTGCGCGAGTTAATGAAAATGGATGGCGTGTCTGAGTATGTTGCGTGATTTTTTTTATAAAAGAGGGAACATGATTTGAAAGGAAGGTTGCGTGCCATCATTAGGCTGCTACAGTGATTCTGGAAAGAACGAAGAAGCTCCGATGTGAACGAAAAGGAATACAGCTTGACTAATCAATATATATTATATTGAATTCGATATAAATTCAGCGCGTTTACATATCATACGCTCACACAACAACTCCGATCACAACAAAATTTGAAATCCAATAATAATTCAATATTACGGACCCAATAGAACTAGTTTCGTCAAATTCCGAGACTGTGCCTCGGAAGGCTATTTTTAAATTCAATTTAAACGATAAAATTTCAAAACCGAACAACTCACTGTTAAATTCAATTTTAAAACTTCTATTATTCTCAGTATTATCAATATAAATTTTTTTCAAGTCTTCAAATTAATTTTAATAGGCTTAAAACTCCAGATTCAACAATTTACTCAACTTCACTTACTTAATTTAATAATCCAATTATCAAATAAATTGTGATATTCGTAATTCAAGTTGAAATTACCCTATTGAATATTTAAAATCAATTCAATATTATGATTTTAAATGCTCGAAAATTCCGGGTCGTCGCAGAAATGACTTAGTTAAGGGGAATGAGTTAGTAAGGCTCAAAACCACTTCCTTAGCCACATTCCCTCGTTCTACATTCATGTCATTTCACTAAACAAAAGACTCAAAACAGAGACCATTGATCCAAGAGTGGAAGAAGAGTAATTCATAGCTAAAAAGAATCAACTTTTCAACTTTAAGGAGAAGGCAGACTAAATCAAGTTTTATTAATCAAGGTGACTAAAATCTTTCCCTAAAACCCTCACTGGCATGTTTAAATTCAAATTTTTCTGTAATTGAATGCTTGAATGATGTTTAATGTGTTTGGATGTTTGAACATTATTTTAATTATGGTTTAAAATTAACCAAGGTGAATTAGTTCATGTTTTAGAGTAAAACATGGCTAAATCACCTCCTAATGTCATGAAATTTTAATGTGATACGCTTAGTGATGAAAAAGAGATGTTTTTTAATTTCACAATTTTTGGAGTTAATATGAATAATTTATATATTTCCTAAGTTAGGAAAAATGTTTAATTTCGGATTAGTTCATTATTAAAAATAAAGAATTAGTTATTTTGACTTTAAATTCTCCGGCAAAGTCGATCGGTTTTATAGTGGACCGTCCACTTTTTATTACGAATGTAATAAAACATTTGAAGTATAGGAGTAAGGTTAGAACACCTTAACTACTAATAATAAGAAAAATACAGAACATGATTTTGACAGAGATGCCACGGCTACTATAACTAACCTGACGACTAGGTTTTACTCAGAAAGGGAAGAAACACCATCGTCCGCTAACACCTGGGCAGATCCCACCAGGACATCAACAATAATTCGAATGAATTGGCGAAAAAGCACTGTAAGACAAGGGTCATAATTCACTGAATCAGAAGTGTAAATAAATGACTAATCCCAGTACAGTAGGATACCATCTCAGCATTCTAATTCCCTAATTGACCATCTGTAGCAAGAACTAAAGAGTCACGAAAGGTATAGTAATGAAGGCATCTGAGGTCCAGATGATCATCGGAAACAAATCGATAAAAAGCATCGTCCACAGGGTTATATATCATATCAGATTTATGGTCAATCCAACACCTTTCAGCCTCAAAGCAAACAACAGACAGCTTCCGAAGCACAGAATCGGGAGTAGTTATAGGCAAATCTAAAACGACGGAAGGAACCAATGGGTTCCGAGGGAAGATCAGGCGTAGCAACAGAGATAGGAAGAGGATGTGGACTAGGAACCTGAGAGTTAGAGGATGAAACTTTAGGAACACATTTCCAAAGCAGAGGGCATGGAAGAGGAATTTTGGGAGTCGCAGCAGAGGCGGTAGAATTCTTGCATGCGGCGGCAAGGTGGCCAAAGAAGCTACATGAAGTACAAATGTCCGGGACCCAACCGTAATGAACACAAAAATCCACAACGTGCCCAATAGCAAGTTGAACAGGAATAGAGGATGAAAAAGGCTTATCTGGGGTAATTTCAATCAGAGCCTTAGCATATACCAGTTTTCACGTGCTACTGTGTTAGTATCAAAACATTTCAGTTTTCCTATGTTACATGCTAGCCAATTCAAACCAAGCAACGACTGTAAAGAAGAAGGAATATGCAAAAAGAGAACCCATATTGGAATAGAAAGAACCTGTTCATGAGCATTAGCTACTGTTAGAGTCTAAGAAGTAACAATAAAAGGTTTCCCATCAAAAAAGGAAGGCTCGGCCTCAAGGACAAGATGCTGATCCTGGCGGATGAAAACTTAAGAAAATACACGGAGTCAACCAACATTACATGCAAGTTACCACGAAGCTTCCAAGCCCTACGACAAACATTATTTGTGTCATGAAGGTGGTGATTAGGATCCAAAAAGAAACCAACCAAATATTCTGACCAATAGTCCAAGTCAGCTTGCATCACACTAGGAGGAATCATTACTCCATTTTCCACCACAATTTGGAAATTCATTGGTTCATAGTCTCCCGCATTACGGGGCGTGAGAGGTGAAAGGAGATGATTAAGGTTTTGTGCAAGAAGGTGCATGAATTGCAGGACGTTAATTAAGCGCAGCACTGACTAGTTGTTCACTACCGAGAAGTGAGCCAGCAAATAAACCAAAACCATTATCTCTGAAATTCATTTCAGTATGCTCATCGGCATTCGTACATGCGTCTGTAGTGCTAATATCAATACTAGAAAAGCTACCCGTGGGGCACAATAGGTTCGGACATCATCACAGGCCACAACAGTAGTGTTATTACCAATATACAACACCCCATTACCAATCGGCTTATAACCGTTGTCACTAATATTAGGAAGGCGAGATGTACATTGAGTTGGAAGATTCATACCGGTTACAGGAAAATGGCGAATGTTGGAATTAACACCTCCAGATCTAGGGCATAAATCAGTTCTAGTCGTACCAGAGTCAGAACTAGCTGCAAACCACCAGACAAAGCTTGTAGGGCGGCGAAAGCATTGGCAATTGGGACGTTACTAAGAGCTACATCTGTGTCGGTGTCATAAAAAAAATCCACATTTGAATTAGGAGGTTGCGGCAACCACGCTTCACCAGCCGAATCAACAATAGTAGGACCTAGTGGGACAACTCTAGCAGAGCCACGGGAGGCAGCGACATTAGGTTTAGATGGATTGGAGGTATTCAGAGGAGGGAAGTTATGGTCAGAGAGGAGCGAAATGTTGGACAGAGGAGCTGATGGTCGAAGGTTAAATATACGTCCAGATCTGGTTTGAGAAGGACAAAATGGAGATTGGGAACCACGGGGAGAAGCTGGAATGAACGGCGAGGCAGAGGGGAGGAGAAAAAGAAGCAGAGCACAGATGGGATGGGAAGCGAGGTGGGGATGAACACGGAGGAAGTCAACCAGAGGATAAAACGGTCACAGAGGCCACGTTTGCAGACTTGAAATTCTCATATGAGGTCAAATATGATTAAAGAGATTTTTGATGAATTTTTGGGATTTGCATATTAATTTCTATTTTATATAAATTATTTGGTGAAGTAAACACTAATTAATTAAGAGATAAATTAATTACTTAACAAATTTATTAATTAAGGCAGTTAACAATTTCTGAAAAGACTAAACATGTGTCTATGTTATTGGCCCCACGTCTGTTGTGGATGGTGGCAGTTCCTTTTCGGAGGGAATACATTCTAGTTTTTGTTTAGTAGTTTAGGTTCCTATCTCTTGTGCTCTATTTTTTATATTTAGTGGGCTGGTTTCTCATACTTAGCCATTCTGTACATGTGCAGAGCACCTGTTTTTCTTTTTATTTATACAATGGCATGGCCTACGAGAGAACCGGCTAGCTTTGCAAAAAAACAAAATCTAAAAAGAAACTTAAAAGATAAAGGGATTAACCAATAAGAAGTTGACATTAAACGGAGTTTGGTATAAAGAAGTTGCTTAACAAGGTAATAAATCAGTTTTTATTATAATTATAGGATTTCCATCGAACCCTTGTTGGCCAATAAAATATAACACACAAGACTAAACATCACACTAGGCCAAGATAAATTGTGCACGAAAGCTAGGAAAGAAAAGTGGATACCTCACGAGGGCCCAATGTTATAACACATGGAAGCAAACAATACATATAACTCATGAAGATGTAAAAGAAAGTACATGAAGGCTTATGTGGGTACTTAGGAAGTGGACAACTCATGAAACCATGCAAGAGAACCTCATATACATATATATGTGTGTATGTATTTATTCATGCATGCATGCATGTATGTGTGGTTATGTTTGTGCGCAGGCGCACGCATGCCTCGAACGCTTCAAATTGTGTCAGCATACAAGAACAAAGGTGGGACAGCTTAAATAATGACATGATGGAAAATTAAGTATGACTCGATCACAAAAGTGGGTCAGCATACGAAAAAAAGGATTGCATTAAATATGACTAAGTAGCAAATGAATAACGCGAAAGGTTCAAAACAGAGTAGTACATGAAGCTAAATTAAACAAAAGTGATAACACTTGAAGGTATGAAAAATGAAATGGCAGCTCACGCTATTGACCCGTGAAGGATATAAAAAATATAAAAAAAAGTACAATGCCACATTCATGGAAGGTGACAACACCATTCATGAAAGCTTAAACCTTGCAGCAAAAGCGACAAAAGTAAGATAGGGTGACAACTCACATTAAGCACAGAGCAGCACGTGCTCACGTGGGAAAAATAAAGACGAAGGCAAATTATATAAAAGACAAAGGCATCCAAACCAGTAAGCGAACATACCACGAAGCTCATATCTAAAGCAATTCACGAAAGCTTCATGCAAACCAACAGCACACGAAGACTCGAATATATGTATTTCATGCAAATAAGCAGTGGTTCACGATGGTTTAACACGACGGCAAAATAAGTTAACCCATAACGGCCAACAATTATTATAACATGCGAATTGTGACCACGCAATGGCTAGGCGTTGTCAATATGAGAGAGCTAACCAACGCATGTGATAAATGCGCATAGTTCACGATGGCTATAGATATCCAATATACAAAAATTAAATGCAACTTGTAATAGCGTAGGAAGTTATATTTTCTAAGTCAAATAATGGATACTTACGGACACTCTGAAAGATAGTTTTCAAGTGTTATTGAATTATTTCATAGAATGAAATAAAAGAAAGATTTTATAAGTCAAAATTGTGTTTACTATAAATAAATTAAGAAAGCTTAGAGATGCTAATAAACGATAGAGTATAATTTAAATTGGAAGGTAAAAATGTTTTATCTAAAGAATGTCAAGTGTACACTATAAATGAATGAAACATTTGTAAGAATATAAAGAAAAATGAAAGGCCTTTGTGGCAATAAAAAGGTTAAACTCAACTTTTTATTTAACGATGATGATGTAAGGCCATTGTATCAATTACCTGTCTAAATATGACATTATAATTGAGGAAAAACTTGGGTGGCCAACAAAGGACTGTATGGCTACCAAATGTCAAACGCGACATTATAATTTGTATCATTTATCGAAGGCCTGGGTGGCTACCCAATTTTATACCCACGACATTATAAATGGTATTATCGACCGAAGGCTTGTGTAGCATGTAGTAGTCTATTTATGGCAGTTAAGCGAATACTATGAAGTAAGGCTTGCATAACACTTAATTGTATGTTCATGATAAACAAACGAGAACAGAGGAGTAAGGCTTGAGTAGCATCCGGTGGTTATTTCATGACAAAACTTGAGAATAATGACTTAAGGCCGATGTGGCAACCTAATTATCGGTTTATAATAAGATAAAGATAAAAAAAACCTATGAATAAACCACAAGTGTTAGGAACTAGAAGTTGAGTTAGAACTAGAAAGGTTAATGTACCTATCAGAATATTGTAGACACTCTACCACAATAAACTAGACTTAGATCTTGGCTACTAATGGTTCGTTGTTAATAGTGACTATGTAATAAGTGACCCCTAAAGGAACTATGCCAATACCCATGAACCCGTAAATGGGTATAGCACAGGGAGAGAGGCTAGAGGTAGGGAGCTTCATTTTGGCAAAAACATCTTTAAACATAACATTAATGGAGCTTTCCTCATCAATGAAGACTCGATGGACCTTGGTACTGGGAATGCTAACTAAGATGACCATGTGGTTACGATGAGGGAAACTAACTCATCTTTTGTCTTTTGTGATAAATGTAGTATCGGTGAATCCCTCCTAAACCCAAGGGACCTTTGAGGCCCGAAGGTCAACTGAATAAACATGATCTAAGAGTTCCTGCCTATAGCAGGCATGATCCCCTCAACTTCTTTCGATTATGTGCAAGCCACCACAGATTGACTTGATGTCGGTATTGATTGAAGTTACATTACTGTTGTCTGCCCACTGTGGTGTGGCAAGCGGTTTATTAGATGTTATGTTGTTCCACTTGATTCCTAACATATTCAACCAATACTACTTCATGGATTAGCCATCTATCTCATCTTTGAGGTGCCTACAATTATTGATCAAGTAGCTATTGAACTAGTGGAACTCTCGGTATTTACCTTTGACCTTGGGATCCTTCCTCCGCCTTGATTGGGAGATAGCGGGTTATTGAATTGGGACCCGGTCATATACAACAAGATAAATAGTTTCCATGTCATGGTTTAAGGTTGCATATTTAGTGTACCTGGGCTTGAAGTGTGCTCCATCATGGGAACGCTTCTATCCGTTTTCAATCATTCTTTCAGTGAGTATCCTTCTTTGGCCATCTTATTTCTTTAGTCATTTTCTTCGTCACTGTTGGAGGTGTCTACCACCTCTACCCTCATAATGTCATTCGTCATTGAAGAAAGTTAGTTAGGGTTAAAGCGGGTTGCTTCTGCAATTCCCTCCACATGTCAAATCGATATTTCACCCCTAAACAAACAACGACCACCAAGTTGTTCTTCTCTTCTCCTCTAGACCTTTTTGACTTCTTGTTGAAGTGGGTCGACCTGTAAGTAGAGAGACTCAGTCGGACCCTACTTTATATTGCCCAGCTTGCTAGCCATCATTACTTTTGTCTTCGATGCGAAGAAGTAGGCCCTGAAGTCAGAATAAAATTTGATCTATGAGTGGGCACTGCCGACTTGGAGATGTAGGAACCAACAAGATGCTGACCCAGTGAGGGTAAAGTGAATAGGAGATAATTTGCATGGCTGGAGATTCGGTTAGCTTGGGTCATTGAGTTGAAGGTGGTGATATGACCAGATAGGTTAGTGTTCCCATCGTATTTGTCCATAGGAGGAAAGACTTACCTATAGTGGATGTAAGTCCCTAAGATTTCTTTAGAGATTGAGCATTCATTCTTATCATGTAATGCCCCATCGTCACCAGGTTTCCTTGTCAAAATCCTATCCAATTATTGGCGCAGGGCGGCCATCTGTTCTCTGAGGCTAGATTATGTGTCATGGATGATGCTGGCACCATGTTGGGAAGAAGACTCTTTTACTTTTCTGGCATCGGGGACTGTTGGCGATAACACAACAAGGGGAAGCGGTGATTCCTTACTGGTGTAGGAGATCAGCTCATGATAGCTGGTAGGGATCTGGGCAAATAAGGACACCTTTCCCACGACCTGGGTCGGTGAACCTCCAGTTGAGGTCGGGAGTGAGCCAATAGTTCTCTGGATCTTAGGTCCTCTTGCTGTGTCCTCCACCACTGGGGCATTCAAAACAAAGATTGTGGCCTCCTACGCCGCCTGCAAGTGATGGAATGTAGATTTCACTCAGCCCAATGGTATCGATGATGTATTAGTGGTTCTGTTTTCGGGACTTTGTGGATGTCCGCTTGCATTGGAGCTGCGTGAACATTCCTGTGGTGGACACGGACCTCCTCGATTGGAGTTTCAAGCATTATCCTTTATAAATCTTCAGTGATGCTCATAAGGTTATATACGATACTCGAAAAGTTTATTGAGGAGTCATCCAGCATTGGAAGGACCTATGGGACAGTGTTGATTATCGTTTGGGCTTCTAACCTTGTCCTCAAACTCTCCACCTCATGGGTCAAATTGCCATGTTTGCCTACTCTACATCGTATTGCGTTATATATCAAGGTTGAGCTCGGTAATAGGGCAAGCACACCGTCGATGGTATTGCCATTAGTTTTATGCTTATTTGCATTATTACTCTCAGGCCTTGGAGCTGTTTCCATGGTAACAACTGGAATGGGTTTTTTAAGGAGAAAAAACAAAGAAAGTTGCCAGTGTTATGCGGAGAACCTCTTCTAGTGCCAAAATGTTGATTAGATTTTTAGTCAACATCTAAAGTGTATTTGAGGTGTGATATTGGCAAAATATTGGTTACAATAACCTAAATAAAAATGAAAATTGAAGAGATGCTAATTGTTGACTAGTTTTCTATAACATCGGAATGATACGAGTGCATCGAGAAAAGAAAATTTTAGTTGCTAATCATCATACTTAAAAAACGAGGAGTTAAATATGTGATTGAAGGTAAATAACGCAAGATATAGAGTGGTTCAACAAAGTTACCTACGTCCACTATGAAGTTCTCTTACTATATATTTCTCTTGCAACTATAGGTAATTGCAAGAGAATAATAGGATAAAGGGGACACTCACAACTAACAAAGCTATGTAATCTTAAGGACTTATGGGGTATTAAGAGCGCTGAAATGTGCACAATATTTAGGATCCCTAAATGATTCAACCAAATTTTAACCCTTTTGAAGTTGCAAATCAGTGGGTATTTATAGTAGCTGAAGTGGATGGAAAATTACACTATAGAGCTGGCAGGAAAAGTGCTTGACCGTTGATCCTGATTGTAGAGCTGGATGGTCGACAATTACAAAGTGTGACATAAGATGTGCGGTGGATGAGAATATATTCATTGCCTCTTTATACCAAATGTAGGCTTGCATTAAATGCACATTTAATGTTAATGGTAAGCAATATAGGCTCAGTCGCCTAACTACAGTGCATAGGATGGATGAATGGACAACTTTGTCATTCATTGAGTGTTCACATGACTGAGCTAGTCGACCGGTGGTCGGTAACATAGAAGAGACTTAGAATCTTGTAGAGGATCATATGTAGAGGAATATATGAGGAAGATAGTTAATGATGGAGACATAAGGCGGTTAGGAGGGAGCCTTGATGCTAGCTGGAGTTAGCTGTAATGAGGTCATGCTAAAAATGGTCATGCTAGGGCCATTTTTTCTTGATGTGTTGTTTATTGGGGCGGGATTTGATAGGAGCTTGCCGTCTGCACATATGATGTTGAGCTAATTATGTTGGCTTTCAACTGCTATTGGAAGTAGTTTGATATATAGGAACTGATTGGGAACAAGTCGAACCTGGTCTATATCTCGTCTAAGTGTGAAGGTTGCTCTGGAATGAGACTCATCTTGGCGCTTTGCCAATTAGAAAGGCCGGTTTGAGACCAATATGGGCTCAGGCTATCCTTTGTTGGCCAATGCCAGATCAATTGTGCTGGCTTTTATTGGGCCAGACTGTCTTCACTTAGCCTGCTAACTACTTGCGAGAAAATTGAGCAACATTAACATACTGAAAGAAGAGAGACAAGAGTTTAAAGTTATTCGATTATAGACAATCTGTCACCACTATGAGAAATTTCTTATTTCTTGCACTTCTATTACAATATCCTAGATTACAAGACAGTGATAACACTAAGATACTTAAAAGCTAGTGTTTTCCAACCCTTTTGAAGGGGTAATGCATGCAGCATTTATAGTAGTTGAAACTGATGCTTGGATAACTGAGATGGCACTATGAACAATCCTAACAAATGCTATAGGACATTGGTGAAGTTATGTAGTTGATAGGCATTCTAGTTAGACATTGGACGGCTTGCATGGTATAGATTAAGACAGTTGGTGAGCCATACTATGGGAGCAGTTGAAGCTTGGCAGATGACGCAGGAGTAGGGAGTGGGTGCAAAAGAGGTACTTGGGTGGAAGATAAGTGCATGAGAGGGTTACTGCTTCGTGGTGCCTTTGTCAGGTGGACATTTCCAGTTGACAATCTTCAAAGGAGAAGGATATGCAGGGCTTCTCTTAGGCCAAAGCAGTTCAATGCTTGCGGACATGGTTGAAGATAACTAGAGGAACTCGCCTTGGCCTTGGCACCCAGTGAATATGTGGGAGGCCTTGCCATTGACATTTCCGAAGCGAATGAGGCATTCCTTGAGGGAGTCTTGTTAGGATGGGTTGGTTGGGGGATAAGCAAGGCAGGCGTGCCACATTCTAGAAAGGTGCGATGTTCGGGCTGATCGTTGCCACCCGAGTCGAGCTAGGTGAAGTGTTGGATCATTAACGGATGTAGACCAAAAAAGGTTTAATTGTCTATGTAGGCAACCAATTTCTCCATTGCAAGAAATAAGAGCAACAATAATGATTATTTTGCACCAATTTTGTTCATCAAAATTATCACTTCATGACTTATGCGATTTGGTTTTGATCAAAATTCCAATATCATCCATGTTTGTTTAAACCTAAATAAAAAAAACCTTGGTTTAGTAATAACAATTATTAACCATACTTTTCTAGCTAAAGACTTTGACTTTGAGTTGACTATAGTTGATTATGATGCAAACCTCATATAATTAGAAATGAACACTATTGAATAGTGTTTCAATTCCAACCGTTCAACTCAAATCCAACTAGTCATTCAAGGGATTTCATGCCATGTTTTAATTATAACCAAAATGGAGTGTCCACATTTAAGTTCAACAGTATTCCCAAGTCGAGAGAACTGTATAATATTGTCACATCGAGATTCTATGTTTGACCTTAGTTATATTAACCAATAGAAAACTCTCGAGTGAGTTATTCCATAGTAATCAAATAATTATCGGTACATAATCCCATGGTGTCCCAATCAAACACGAGTAATGCATTTTCCTACATTTAGAGAGTGTTACATACTCTAGTTGTTGAATATCCGAGTATATGATTTTTGTTTGATGATAATAAACACATATATATTCATTTAAATGTATTTGTTAATATACTATTTTATTTTCATAGATTAAATAAATATTTGCTGAATAAAATAAATAACACAGAATTTGAATTCAAACGGATATTTTATTCAAACAAATATTTATTACAATTTTGAATAGTATAAATTCAAGCTCTCACTATATATGCATACAATTTCAATCACAATACAATTTTGATTACATCACGATTCTCATTTACATTGCACCTCACTACATATCACTCACACTCGTATTTATCTTCGACTTCATTCCAATGTGAATCCAGCATCTGAGTAATCTGCAAAAATATCGAACGACCAAAGTCAAGTAGGAAATTCAGAATGACCAAAGCCAAAGTCAAGTAGGAAATTCACTACCATAACGACCAAGGAAAGATCGAACATTTTGAGTCGAAGTCGTATCAATCAAGGAATCAAGCGAGCTCGAAATCAAAACTCTGTTAATCAAGTAAAAAAAATTATTCGATATGAACAAGTCATAAATTATCATCAGCATTAAAACAAAATCAAAAGGCCAAAATAAATCAAGTGAAGAATTCAAATAAATGTATACGAACGAAAATCAAGGCTCTCGAATCCTATAAAAAAAGTAACATCAACGGCAATTCGATATCGAGTTCAAGCAAGCAAATCAGAAGAAGCAAAAGAAAAATTTACATACCAAATCAAAGTCGAACTCGATCAAGGAGGAGGAGCAGCGAACGAATCAATTTAAGTAAGCAATCGAAGCACCAACCATCAATTTAAGTGGCGACTTCATAAAGCCCTAATTTCAGAGTCAAAAGGAATGAACGAAAGAAGGAACCAGGCCGACATTTTTTTTACAGAGCAAAATAGATAAAGGAGATAACGGGGCCGTATTTTTTTAGCGATAATATTTTGGGCCGAGTCATATTAATAAGGATTTAGTTTAAATTAGGGCTTTGATTATTCCTTCAATTTTGTATTTTCTTCTTTAAACCATTGTAATTACTAGTCGTGTGACTAGGGGACAAACTACGTGGCGTAGTTTGATAATTCGCAACTCAGTAGCTGAGTTGTGGTAGGATTTTGAGCATAGAGTTAGGTTAGTCAGTAGCGGGTGTCGCGAGTTTACGCGTGTAAGCGTGTGACTACTTAACTTTTAGTAGAAACCTTGGGGGCAGCACGTAGGCAGGGTTTTGCCAAAGCTGGGTAAATTCTATGATGTTCTATTTCTGCATTTATTATTCTGCAATTATCTGTGCAGCTATAGTTTTGATATATTTGTATTGAAATAATTTTATAAGCTTCCACAATAATTTTTATAATTTATAGCATCATCCTATTCACCTCCCTCTAGGGTGAAATCGATCCTACAAGTGGTATCAGAGCTAGGAATAGAAGTCAACTTTTTTTTAAAAAAATTCGATTTTTTTCAAAAAACCAATTTTTGTTTTAAAAATTTAAATTTTTTAAATGGCTTCTTTTAATAATGCTTTTGCTGAAGGTCAGTCCATAGTTAGACCACCAATGTTCAATGGTGAATACGTCTAATGGAAAAATAGAATGAAAATTTTTCTGAAAACCATTGACGCTTGGAATATTGTTGAGACAGGTTATAGAGCACCAACTATAATTGTAAATAATCAGGAAGCAAATAAACCAAAGGATCAATAGACTGAACTAGAAAATAAATTACAAAATACTAACGCTAAAGCTATGAATTCTATTATCTGTTCATTGGATCAATTTGAATTTAATCGTGTCTCACATTGTCTAACTGCGCATGAAATATGGCACAAACTTGAAGTGACTCACGAAGGAACGTCTCAAGTCAAAGAATCTTGCCTTGCCATGCTAAGCAGCGAATACGAGAATTTCACAATGGCCAAGGAAGAAAATGTCAAAGAGTAGTACGGACGATTTTCCAATATCGTATACAAATCAAAAGCTCTCGGAAAATTATACACAGAGTTGGAGATAGTCCGAAAAATCCTCAGAGTCCTTCCATGAAGTTTTGAAGAAAAAGTGACTGCCATTCAAGAATCAAAAGATTTAAAACAAATCAAAGTTGAAGAACTCATCGGAAATCTCACCACTTTTGAGCTAGAAATGAAATTCAAGAAAGAGCGTGAAGGAGGTGACACTCGAAAGAAATCAATAGCTCTTAAAGAAACAACAGAAAGTGATGGTGATGATGATGATGGAGCAGCAGAATTGGAGCTGATAATAAAGAAATGCAAAAGGTGGAGTTACAAATACGGAAATCCAGCTCTAAATCGAAAATTGAAAAGCAGAATAGTCGAAGCACTAGACAACCCAGACGAACAGAAGATCATCTGTCATAAGTGCAACCAACCCAGACACATCAAGCCCAATTATCCTCAAAGTCGAAACGACTTTGAAAAGAAATCAAAAAGGAGAAATTGTACAGCCACGTGGAATACAAGTGATGAAGATAATCAAAGTACTAGCAGTGAGAGTGAGGAAGCAGATATGTGCCTTCAAGGAAATATAACTGATAGCGACGATGACGAGCCGAGCGAGGTATCAAAACTCACTCACTCGGAATTACTTATATATTTCCACGAAGTTAATGGCTGTTTTGGACGACTTAGGGAAAAGTATGCTAATATTGAATCACAAAGACATAATTTGACAGAATTAAATAAACAACTTGACCAATTAGTTAAAACCTATCAAAGTAGGATCCCTAAGTGTGATAAGTGTCCAACATTCGAACAAGAAATTAAAAAATTAGAAATTAATATAAAATCACTTGAAAATGAAATTCTGATTTTGATACTAGGAGAGAAAATTCTGTTAAAAAGTGCACACAATTATTAAACGAAAATGAATCTCTCAAAACACAAGTCCAACTACTGTCAACAACTTTAGATAAATTTTCCAAAAGTGAAAAATCGTTGAATATGCTTTTAGGAAAACAAACTGTTAATACAGTTAGACAAGGACTTGGATATAATCAATCTGAACCTGTTAAAAGAAAAATTAATTAAGTCAATTCAATGTGCACAATTTGTAGAAAATTTGAACACAAGCAAAATAATTGTTGGTATAGACCCAAACACGTAAAAACCATTTCAATTTGGGTTCCAAAAGGCACAAACATAAAATCTCTCAAAGTTAAACAAATCTGGGTGCCAAAAGGAACATATGTAAATAGTTTCGGGTCTCCACAAAATTATTTTTCAAAATATTCTGCCAATAACAATCATGGACCTATAAAAACAAATTGGTCACAAAAATCTTTTATCGTGTAGGAGTGGTGGAAGGCTAAGGAATAACAACAGTGTTATCTGGATTCTGGCTGTTCCAGAAACACAAGGGCGATAAAGCAAAGTTCCTTAGCCTAGTATAAAGGTGACAGAATCAAAATGGACAATAACGAAAAATTATCGTAAAGGTAAAATAGGTAATGGTATATTTCGAACGATATACTAAATGTGATAATCTGCACCGTAGTCTGAATTAAATCAGCCAATAATGTGATGATAAAATAAATGATGATTTTGATTCTGACTTATTCAAAATTGTTGGCCAATTATATTCTTATGCCAAGTACACTATAAAAATCTGTAGAGTCTTTGAATTACTTTATATATATTAGTTTGGATTAATAATAGTGTTTTATTAGACGATAATACATTTGGTTATTTTACGGCCAACTCTATATTCACGGTTTGATTATTTGCACGGCTTCAATTCAAATTCAAGAGAATGTCATTTAGAAAGCTGTTAAAATTGATTTTGAGATATTTTGTTGCACTGTTCATGGTCTGGTCTATCAAATTCAATTAATGATAATTTTGAGTGAAAGAGAAATTCAGATGCAGATTTACACTCGTAATCTAGTTGGTAGAAAAATTACTAGTCGAACGTGATTTTTGTTGAGACATTTAGTAACTGCATCGTTTTTAAAGAAAATATCTGCATATTTTTCATTTCAAATAATTTTCAAATAGAAAAAAAATTCTCATAAAACCCCTTCTAGGAAATCATTTTTGACCCTGCTTTCAAATTGGTCGTTTTTAGAAAAATTGATTTTATAATTATTTTTGAATTTAATTTTTAAATTATAACAATGACTAATCTGACTCCCTACTAATTATGAAAAAGATAAATAGTAATCTAAAAAAGTGACGAGTGTTGATATTTATCATATATTATGACTCGAGACAGTATAATTAGTAAATTTCTTTAGAAATTTAAACAAGAGTTATAAAGCTTTTTGATGGTAAATATTCCATGACCATCTCTATTTCTACCACATTTCTAACGACCATCACTCAACAAAATTCAATATAGTTTGTTGATATGTGGTACTTTAAACAGGAATCATTCGTTTTTCATTTTATATTTTTTAATAAAAAAATAATAGTAATAAAAAATAAAATAAAATAAAATCCAAAGTATTCACTCTCATTTAAAAGTCCTCATGGTTATGCATGTGTGAATTACTTGGAATTTGTTATGTGCTTCCATGCTCATATAAAAGTCCTCACGGTTATGCATGTATGGAACGCATATCAAAATTGATTTTTTAAATAAACAAGTTGATTCTAATTCCATTTAAAAGTCCTCACAGTTATGCGTGGTTAGAAGATACTTGAATTCTTTTTTTTAAAATAAAATTGGAATACTACTAATCTCATTTAAAAGTCCTAACGATTATGCATGGTTGGTAGAAATTCAAATTCCTGACATAAATATACCACTAATAGACACAACTGTATGGTTTTATATGATGATATCATTCCCATCATTCTAAAAGTGGAATATGTGCCTAAAAGAGTATTTATGATTTTTTTTTTTTTTATTGAAATTTAATATTTATATTCGATTGACTTTAATGTTGTATTAATATCGATCACTTTATCTCTATTTTTTCTAACACTATTACTCTTTTGCTGATAACAAAAGGGGGAGAGAAAAGTTAAGATTTTGTCAAATAAAATCAAGCAAATGTCAAATATTTTCTATTTGCATCTAGGCTCATTTGCATATTTTTAATTATATGCATATATGAAGGGGGAGCTTTGTGTAGAGAGGAAGCATTCAAATAGAGGGAGCAAACAGAATCACCAAATACATTTAATATATTCGAAATCTTAAATATATGTTTGTTATCATCAAAAGGGGGAGATTGTTGAATATGCCAGTATATGATTTTTGTTTGATGATAATAAACATATATATATATATATATATATTCATTTAAACGTATTTGTTAATATACTATTTTATTTTCACAGATTAAATAAATATTTGATGAATAAAATAAATAACACAGAATTTGAATTCAAACAGATATTTTATTCAAACAAATATTTATTTCAGTTTTGAAAAGTACAAATTCAAGCTCTCACTATACACACACACACACACAATTTCAATCACAATACAATTTTGATTACATCACGATTCACATTTACATTGCACCTCACTACATATCACTCACACTCGTATTTATCTTCAATTTCATTCCAATGTGAATCCAGCATCCGAGTAATCTGTAAAAATATACATTGACGCAGTAAAATTGAAAATAAAATATTTTTGCAGTATAAAATAAAATGTGGATTTTGTAAATAATATCTGCCTCAATTATTTGGGTTGTTCGTCATTATTTAATTTTGAATTCATCATACATGACCAGCTTGTGACATACACAGTGTATCACTGTATATGCCACAAGGTCGTGCACACCGATATACACTTGATTGAATTACAGGGACAGGCGAGCAAAGGTCAAACCCAAAACGCCGGGTTCAACTCAAGTGCAATAAAAATAATGTCACAATATCAGCACAAGGTCAAACCCGAGCTATAGGCTGGACTCAACTCAGGTGCGATTTCAAAAATCAACATGAAGTTCAAAGTGAATTAAACTAAATTGAAGCAAATACCAAATCAGTACAACACAACTACATAATGCACATTCAAGTGCGAGCTTGGATGAGCAAGTGTCGACCAAGCAAAATTGACATACAATAGCTCGAAACAATATGGATGTCGAATGGCGATGCAAGTGCACACATTAAACCAACAAGAGGCCAGAGGGATTAATATTGCAACACAGCAACCATGAAATACAATGTGCATAGAACTGTAATCAGATGAACCAAAACTATGATACAAGACCACAAACCAAACAGGGGCAAAACTGCAAACAAATACAAACTGCCTCGATGCATACATATGGCCAAGCGATGCACCAGAGAACAATGACTGATACAAGTGACAATGCAAGCCAACATCAAAGACACAGCAGAATGGAAATGTACATACACAGTACAGCAGTGTAAACATCACCATGAACAGGCAGTGGTACAAAATACAAGTAGACAGGGATGTGCAGACCAATAGATGTAAGCAAAGAAATGGCACATGTATATGCAGGTGCATAGCATCATCAATGAAACCAAACTGTCCAGGCTCATAGACATATATATATATATATATGCTATGCACATAACAATCAAATAAATCAAAAGAGTACAAGTCCGAATACAACTACAAAATCAAGTGAATACAAGTACAGCTAGCATTTAAACCAAAATGGTCAGCAGCTACAACTGAATGCAAGATAACTTTACAGTATCACTAAATCATGGACAATGGAGTACATATCTACATGGAACAAGTAAAATCGAACAAGTCAAGTATGCAATAGAGATGAACACAAGCTTCAGACTAATGTACACATGAATGCCATAAAATGTACAGAGACTCCAAGCCTGCAAGCATTTCAAATTTGAAGACAACATGAAACTGCACCAAAGGAATGGCAACATGTATGCAATAGTGAAACGAAGTGGACAATGCAACAATATTAAAGTAAAGCCACCAATAGAACCAGACACGAGTCAAGCAGTGCACAGTGCAAAACTTGAACAAGACTCGAGTGCTACCAGAACTCAATGAACCAACACAAACACACACACACACACATACATATGCATGTGTATACATGATGAAGCAACCAAGTCAAGTGGCCGAAATCAACAAATGACAAAATTCAACCGTAACAGTTTGTTTTTCTTAAAACATCATCAAACATTATCACGTAATCAAAGCAAAGACAAAATCAAGTTTAAAAAGTCAAGGTCGATGCATAAAGTCAGCTGCAGTTCAAATCAAACTGTGCCAAAGTCACAGATACCAAATAAACATAGTCAAGCCGTGGGTCAAAACTCAAAGCCAAAGTCAAGTAGGAAATTCACTACCATAACGACCAAGGAAAGATCGAATGGTTCGGAATCGAAGCCGTATTAATCAAGGAATCAAGCGAGTTCGAAATCAAAACCATGTTAATCAAGTAAACGAAATTATTCGATATGAAGAAGACCGAAATTATCATCAGCATTAAAACAAAATCGAATGACCGAAATAAATCAAGCGACGAATTCAAATAAATGTATACGAACGAAAATCAAGGTTCTCGCATCCTATAAAAACAAGTAGCATCATCGGCAATTCGATATCGAGTTCAAGCAAGCAAATCAGAAGAAGCAAAAGAAAATTTTACATGCCAAATCAAAGTCAAACTCGATCAAGGAGGAGGAGCCGCGAACGAATCAATTGAAGTAAGCAATCGAACCACCAACCATCAATTTAAGCGGCGAGTTCACAAAACTCTAATTTCAGAGCGAAAAGGAACGAACGAAAGAAGGAACCAGGCCGACATTTGTTTACAGAGCCAAATAGATAAAAGAGGTAACAAGGTCATATTCTTTTAGTGATAATATTTTGGGCCGAGTTATATTAATAAGGGTTTAGTTTAAATTAGGGCTTTGATTATTGCTTCAATTTTGTATTTTCTTCTTTAAACCATTGTAATTACTAGTCGTGTGACTAGGGGACAAACTACGTGGCGTAGTTTGAGAATTCGCAACTCAATGGCTGAGTTGTGGTAGTTTTTGATCGTAGAGTTAGGTTAGTTAGTAGCGGGTGTCGTGAGTTTACGTGTGTAAGCGTGTGACTACTTAATTTCTATTAGAAACCTTGGGGGCAGCACATAGGCAGGGTTTTGCCGAAGCTGGGTAAATTCTGTGTCGTTCTATTTCTGCATTTATTATTCTGCAATTATCTGTGCTGCTATAATTTTGATATATCTGTGTTGAAATAATTTTATAAGCTTCGACAATAATTTTTATAATTAATAGCATCACCCTATTCACCCCTCCTCTAGGGTGAAATCGATCCTACATTAGTCTCAACGGATGTATCGATATCATGTCTCAAAACATCTTGACTAGAAATATTTAAAACAACATGTTAATTTTAGTGTGATAAATTTCTCATGATTGCAACACATTGTACTTACAATCATATGACATATTATTTAAGGATTTTCCATTAAATATACTTAAATTGAATAATTATAATTATAATTAACATAACAAAGTATGATAAGTATACAACAGATAGGAAACAACTTTTATATCAACTAAGATTTTATAACAGAGTTAATAATTCACAGTAAATTAAAAGATTATCCCTAGGGCATACCACTTACTATATCACTTGCAATAACCACTGCTTCTAAATCAACCGCCTTTTTATTATTTAATTTCAAAGGAGGGACATAAGAAATATCAACATCATGATTTTCCTCAACACCATTTTCTTTAAATAGATCTACCAAGAACTATGTATCTTTCCACCCACTAGTAATGCCTACTTTGGAGTTGGAAAAATCTCTACTAGCCTAAGATAACTCACATATGTACTTTTACTATTCATGAATCATTATCTTCTAGCCTCCCAGGAAGATCGGTTCTAGATGCGCAACAAAATTGTATCCACTTGATCTGTATATACTAGCATTTTGCCTATTAGAATTCCACCAACTAGCATATCTACCAGATCTTGGGTGATTACAATCTAGAATTTGTCCATTTCCTCCTCAATATCTATGTAACAACCCATCTTTTCAACCCTCGGCTCCAACGCCCGAACCGAAGTTAACATCCGAGAACCAAAAAGATGGATCATTAGGATGAGATAAACTATAGACAAGGTCACGGTCACTGGAAGATATCAGATACAATTCTAACTTTTTCTAAACACTTTCAGATCTCACAACGAAATTGAATAAAATATAATATATCAATGACATAATCACATCCATATGCAACTGGAGTATTATATACATATGTCTGGACAAATATAGATACAATCCAAACCCACACACATAAGGTCAAATCTGGGTGCAACACTTATATACACCATGAACACTATAAACAGATAAATCTCCACCACTGATACAGTACCATCATCTAACTTCATCAACCCGCATATATATATATATATATATATATATATATATTTGTATGTGTGTGTGTAAATGGAAATAGGAGCGGTTCAGACATAATTCTGGTGAATGAACCATACTTCATTCTACATATACTATGAAGATAATATTATAACATGATATAAGTCTATTGTTCGGCCGCCATGCATTCCATCACCACATCATAACCGAATGTCATATATATCTAGCTATATATTGTATCATATTAATGCAAACTCACAAATTAGTTTAGCCTCATGCTGTATAAGGTGCCTATTGTCTATCATCAAGCATATCATATATAGGACTCACTCCTGGACTAGCCTCATGCCCTATAGGTCGCATGTTGTCCTCGTTCTACCTAATCGAACACATGCCTGGACCAGCCTCACGTCCTACATGGTCGTTCTGCCATCCGCCTCCACACTGGTATGCTCAAAGCCTTTAGGGGAGTCATACTGCCTAATACACTTACTTGTGTACATGACCGTAATCGTATCGGCATACACATTTGGGGCATCTAACATGCGTCCCATTATCGTTTCCGTTCGCGTTTCACCATCGTATCAGAAATCATACTACAACGTATACCATATATCATAGTTTATATCATGTACCACTTTAAATAACAACCAAAAACCATCTCATATTTAACTTATCATCTATTACCTACATTCTGTTGTTACATGTTAGACCGACATCCAAAATGCAAGAGAAAACATGTCGAATCAGTTATTTTAAATTTGTATGGGTCTTATGGCCAAGGTTCAACCTGGTAGAATTTATGTACACCGGTGTGCACGTTTGCTGAAAGTTTCATATTTTTGAAGATTTGATTTTTGGTCATCGTTTTCTGCCTCTAATCACCACCGCCTTACCTCAGACCGTTGAGGTTATGCATATAACTTAGTTTCAGTCTCCTATACCCAATTTTATTATTAAATTTCTAATTTTGGTTATAAAATTATTAGGGTTTTGGGTTTTTATTTAATTTAATTTCTACATAATGATTTCATCCAAATCCCTCCCAATTAATTTCGAATTTGATCATCTAAATGTGTTTGATTACACTATTATGGGCTTCAGATCATTGTTATAAGATCATAATCATTTTAAATGGAGAAGAGGGCAAGGATCACTCACCGAGACGTCAATATTGTTTACCGCTTTCACGGTTCTTCTATTTTCCTGCCATAAACATACATATTTCTCCAAAATTTCTTTTTCAGATCGTAGTTCTCGTACGTACGACCATTTTGAGGGGTGGATCGTTGAATTCTATTAAGAAATGAAGAATATATGTCAATTTGAGGGGTGGATCGTACATACATGTTTCTCCATGGTGCACCTTCAACCTTACGATTTGTGCCACCAAACTCATTTTTGTGCATAGTATTCCTTACACGCTTCGATTTCCACCATTTTCATGCAAATTCATTGAGAAACGAAGGAGATATGTTCTTTTGAAGATTGGCGATGAAAATAGAAAACTTTGTGGGAAAATTCGTTATTTTCCTTCATTGTCCCAGCTTGCTGCATCTCCATACTCAAATTTTTGCCCCTCAATCACTCCAGATCCATAGCATTTTTCTATAGCTTCGCAACGCCGCCAGTTTCATGAATTTTCGTTAAGAATTAAGAGAGATATAACGATTTGATTCAACATGACTTTTGAGAAAGGAGACAAGGAAGAAAGAGGAAGAAGTTATGAAGTAGTTTCTGAAATGAGAAGTTTGAGTACGTATTACAGTTTTTGTCTTAAGAGGGAAACCATTTAACTATCAATTCAAAATTTCAAAATCAAATTTCATTTTGGCGCTCGTTCATCCCGATCACCTTTTCGTCCGTAATTCTCTCATACGGACTCCAATTGAAACAAACAAAAGTGCCATGCGATCCAGAAAAGCGAGATAGTCGCAATGACGCTAGTCTCGTCATCAAATTCAACTATTTTAAAAATTACTATTTTTCCCTCCATACAGTTAATTAATTTGGTTAATCCATAAAATCTAATATTTTTCATATTTTCATATCTTAATTGATTATTTAAATTATCTACAATTCTCCGAGGTATTACATTCTTCCCGTTTTGAAAGAATTCGTCCTCGAAATTCCTAAAGAACAAAAAAAGTATCATATTTTCTCGTATCAGACACATCTCCAACATACAGTAAATTATACAACCATTTATCCAAATAATCATCCATACAACAAAGAAACAAATCAAACCAAGCATTCATACGAATCATATAAAAATCAGAAATTAAAACCATTAGTTTACATGCGTCTATCAACTTATATATATAGTGGTGCTTATGTAGTTTATTGAAATGAAACCAAAACATAACATCATAATATGCATGCAGATACATATGACATAGTATATGCAGATATCTAACATTCGGGCCCACCTATATGAATGATATGACACATAAAGCATGCTGCAGGCATCTTAGGATGATCATATAAATGCTATATGTATGCACAACCAAAAATACCAACATATCATATGGTAAACATATATATAACAACAAATCACGAAATTAAAACATACAAAATATATCAAAATAATAACGAATCCATACGTAAATAAAAACAACAATGAGTTCAATCAATAGTTCAACAAAACCTAAATATTAACTAAACTAATAATCAATCAAATGGAAACGCTTTGAAAAGAAATTGAATTGAAAAATTGGCTATACTCCTTCACTTTTCAATTAACTCAGACCAAATCATTCTTCGAAATAAATCTAGCAAACCCTACTACTGGCATAAACTCAATCATAAACATCAACTATATATATATATATATGCATATCTATAACTTTTGCAATCTCTTCCACCATCTCAAATCAATAATGACACAATGCATAACAACTGGTATCCTTAGCACCAACAAGCCCATAAAAATTGCAGTCTCTCATACCATTCCTAAATGCACATAATTAAAACCTAACTTATCCAGTAGTAAATTTCTTAATTCATCTTTCAAATTGTTGAGGCAAGAAAACTCAAAAGTGGTCGGTGTCTTACCCGAACAAATCCAACAAACTCAAATCACCAAACTATTTCTTTTTCACCTAAGAACATCCAAAGTGATCGATGTCCTAACCTATATAACACATCTTCCATCTAAACTTCTAAACCCACTCAAGCGTTATCATTATGCTTATGATATCATTTTGAGTTTTAATACTCAAAGTATCATCTCCTCTATTATCCAAATGTTCCATCCTAAGTTCTATAATCTAAAACTAAGCGAACATCCAAACAAGAGAATCCTATTCAATTCAACCAATGCAACCATAAAATCGAAATCCTAAATGTAAGTGAAATTCCAACCTATGAAAAGTTCTAACCTAAGATAAAAGAATCGACTATATAATACATTGTTTGCACTCACCTCATATGCAATGCAAACTCTGTACCTTTAAGTCATTATTCCAAAGAGTTTATTTGAATAGACAGTCTCTCTCCAATCCGAGGGATGATTGAAAAGATCCATCCACTCCTCACTTAAAGTCATATCTAAACCATATAAATTCCAATTTCCATAACTACGCCTCCTCATCTTCTATATGTGCAAAATATATATCTTCCCTTCAATCTTTCAAATAAAAGCTTTCTTCAATTACCACTGAACGCTTGAATCCACACCATTCTATGATATTACCTTATTTTAATTTAATATCCATTCAATCAAATACATCTCCTTTTCAATTTCACAAATCAGGTTTACCTCAATAGCTCAAAATCCATTATCGAAATTCTTTACATATACCAATTAAAATACTTCTCATATAATCCATGTTATAAATCTAAATTGGAATACGTTTTTTATAAATAGAAGTTACAATTCTTTCCAATCCTTTTATTCTCCAAGTTGTATCCATCTGTATAAAATTCTGAATATTTCATCCCGTCCATAAATAACATAAAACCATATGATCTTAACACCATCCATAGTTGAGTACTTTTCATAACTCATCCAATATACCAAAATACTTATCCTTTTATAGTTGCATATCAAACCTAATCCAACATAACCTTTAAAATCTCTAGTACCAAATCTAATCCAAGACACCTTTTTCACTTAGAAATTCAAACGCAATACTCTTCATTCCATTTACCAATAATACCAAACAAGTCCAGCTTATCTTTTACAACGAAAAATTCCAACTCAATATCCTTCATACACAAAGTCCAATGCTCAATTAGTTTTTAATAATAACCAACAAATGTTTTCATATCCCAACATATCCCTTTACCGACTTACTATTCTTTCATATTATGAACAAGACAACTCAATAGGGATAGTGCCTTGCCATATAAATCAAATCAACAAAATACTAATTTAACAACATCTTATGCCACAATCTATCTAATAATATTAGAAAAAGAATGAAGTCCTAGCTTAATGAATATGCCATCAAACTCATGTCACCTCTAATCCAAATCATATACTCACAATCACATCTCTCACTCAAATATCAAAAATCTATAACTATCACGTCAAAACATATACAACAAAATCACAACTCACTTCTAACTCACTGTCTGTTCTCCTTTCTTTATAACCAGTGATGGCATATGTGCACTAGGGGCCACTTCTACTGCATAACCTTCTATTTCTTATTTGAATTCTAACCTATTAAACAAATTTTTATATTTGACCATTCAAATTTTCTTTTTACATTTTTTAATATAATAGTAAAAAAAATTCGACCAGATACTCATTACTATGTCAAAATTTAAACTTCTATTTGCTTCTTAAAATACTTCCTTACCTTTTCAAAATATTGTTTTACTAAAAATACCTTATTTATATAAAACTATAAAATATAACACTTCCATTAAATTTTTACCTTCTCTTCATATTTTAATCTCAAAGCTAATTAATTTCTTTTAACTTCAATAACTAAGTATTAATCACCTTAAATTATATATTTTTAAAATTTAAATAAGCCTTGATTGTTCTTTAAATACTCTTGCTTTTATTTCAAAAAATCATTTTAAACCATTTATAACCATTTTATCATATATGTAAAAGTAAACATCAATTTATTTTATTAATTGAAATCTTTAATACCTTTAAGTAATACATTCCAAATATATGAGAATATATTTTAAAATTCACTTTATTTACCGACTTTATTTACATCCAATACAGAAATCCTTTTCACACTTCTGTAGAATATACATATATCGGTTCATCCTCTGCAAAATCCATTAAGCTAAAAATTTAAATCCTTTTATAAAAATCCTTCGAATACTTAGAGTCTTATATAAATATGATATCAATTCATAACTTCTATTATAAACAAAATTTCAAATTCTAACTTTCAAAAACAAATTCGCTTCCAAAAACTTTCTACTCTTAAAATATCTCATTTCTAAACCTCAATCCTCCTATCAAACTTATTAACTCTCATCCAATGCACCTATCCAATAAAATTCAATGTCCATAAATATTCTCACAAGTGCTTAGTTACTCCCAATTATCAATTTCGGTTCAATTTCAACATAAGACTCAAAATTACTCCTCATACACTAGATGTAGGTACTATGGGGTTTACATTGGTATGTTTCATCGCTCATAGACATTGATGGAACCGAACGTGGATGTTCACATCATAATATCCACAGGATTGATTCTAGTATCATTTCCAGTTTTGCGTTACCCCACCAATATCTATTTTTGTTCCAGTTTGCATTGTCACTATCTTATTCATTCTTTGCTATATATAATTGGGATTCACTAATAACTCCCCAATAGATAGATAGTTTAACTGGAATAAATACAAACATATTCAACTCTTATAATATATATGTGTGTGTGTGTAATAGAAAATACAAATATGTCCTCTCAATACATTCCTTATCCTATAACCTAGGCTCTAATATCAAATGTAACAACTCGCCTTTTCAATCCTTGGATCCAACGCTCGAACCGACGTTAACATCCAAGAACCAAAAAGATTGGTTGTTGGGTGAAATAAACAATAGACAAAGTCATCGTCACTAGCAGATATCAGATACTATACTGACTATTTTAAACACGTTCAAAATCTCACAACAGAAATGAATCAAATATAATATATCAATAACATAGCCACCTCACCATAATACAACTGGAGTATTATATGCATATGTCTGGACAAATATAGATACTATTAATCCGGCTTTTGCCAAGGCAGTACACAAGTAGATTTAACCCAACAGACTTCACGATCATCAAGGCAGAAAGCCTAGAGAGTTACCAGAATTTGAGATCAACTATATTTGGAACTATGGACGATTATTGGATGGATTCGGATGAATAACACCCAAAAAATGGCTAAGTATGGAAATAGCTCCCTCTAAAAGAGGGATCAGATTGAAATATTCACTCTATAAAAAGGGAACGGAATAGGGAGATCGAAATAGAGGAATTAAATTGAATAGGATGCACATAACATAACTCAATGATGATCGCTCCATAACTCAACAACCACAATGCAGATTGAAGTGAAACTTTGAAAATAAGAAGAGGAGGCCCAAGGTATCACAACCCCAAAGAAGCCCTATCCCTATATAGGGATCGGCCCTCATCTTTGCTTACGACATAATGCGACGATGATCGATCGATATCCCAAGATCCGTAAGTACGATCAACATGAAATTTGGAGAGTAAGAAGATAAAATCATGGCGGACCCACTATAGGGATCACACCCCATGATTCCACCAAATAGGGATCTGTGTCGATCCCTATTATAGGCTATAGTCGGCCTCAAATTTTCTGGGCAGGCTTGCCTAGGCTTCATGGTCCCAGATCCAGGTTTGGAGTGAGATATTTTCACGTCTTCTTTATAAATATAGCGGGTATGTCATCGACAAATGGATCTTCTTTCTGCTTCACTTCATCTTCTACCTAGGCTATACTCAGCCATTTTTATTCTTGGATTTCACCGATTTGTAACAGTAATCAATAGTATAAACTAATAAAAGGAGAATCATTAAAGCGGACGTACGCCGGAGTTAGCCGAACCACTATAAATCTGTGTCTTTCTTTACTTGCCTTCTTATTGTTTTAATTTTGTTCTTCATTTATTTCTCTTCATATTACCACGATTGGATTAGATATTGGTGCTTTCGTATACAACCGGGTATTGGTGGCCATTTTTGATGCCAACAGATACAATCCAAACCCACACAAATAAGGTCAAATCCAGGTACAACGCTTGTATACATCATGAACACTATACATAGATAAATCTCCATCGCTGATATTGTACCATCATCCAACTTCAACAACCTAGACACACACACACAAATATGGAAAGAGTGTGTCAGACATAAGTCGAGTTAATGAACCATACTCTATCCTACATATACTATGAAGATAATATTATAACATGATATGATCTATCATTCGGCCACCATGTGTTCCGTCACCACATCATAACTAACTGTCATATATATCTAACTATATTGTATCATATTTATACAGACTCACACCCTGGTTTAGCCTCATGCCACATAGGATGTCTATCATCTACCGTCACGCATATCGTATATAAGACTCACACCTGACTAGGCTCGTGCCCTGTAGTTGTCCTGTTGTCCTAGCTCTACCTAACTGGACTCACGTCCTGGACTACCCTCTTACCCTACATAGTCGCTTACCATCCGCCTCTACACTAGTACGCTCGAAGCCTTCAGGGTAGTCATACTGCCTAATACACTTACTTGTGTACATGACCATAATCGTATCTGCATATACATTACGAGCATCTAACATATTTCATCAGTGTTTCACCTTGCTGCATCTTCAACCTTTGGATTTCTGCCACTAAATGCGTAGTATTCTTTATAGGCTTCGTTTTGCCGCTGGTTTCGTGCAACCCGTTGAGAAACGAAGGATGTATCCTCTTTTGAAGATTGTTGCATCCCTATACTTCAAAATTTCACCCCTCAATCACTCCATATTATAGCCTTCTTCTGTAGCTTCACAACACTGCTAGTTTTATAAATTTTCGTTGAGAATTGAGAGAGATATTGCGCTTTGATTCAAGTTGACTTTTGAAAAAGGAGACAAGAAAGAAAGAGGAAGAAGTTACAAAGGATTTTCAGAAAGAAATTTGAGTATGTATTTCAGTGTTTATCTTAGTAGGGAAACAATCTAACCGCAATTCAAAATTTCATTTATAAAATTCCATTTTGGCGTTTGTTCGACCGGATCAACTTTCCATCCATAATTCTCTCATATGGACTTCAATTGAAACAATCAAAAATACCAAGCGATCCAGAAAAACGAGACGATTCCAATGGCCCTAGTCTCGTTGTCAAATTCAACCGTTTGTAAAATTACTATTTTTCCCTCCATATAATTTATTTATTTAATTAGTCTATCAAATCCAATATTTTTCATATTTTCATATCTTAGTTGATTTATTAAAATTATACACGATTTTCTAGGGTTTTACAATCTATGACTATGTTGAGATCAGTGTTCTTGATTCTACCACCATCTTGATCTATTAGCCATTTGAATACTTTTCCAATGCACCACTCCTTGAAACCCATCATCATTAATTAGAGGGTAGTCTAGATGGGAGGAAGTCTTGATAAAGAAGGATCACATGAAGAATTTTTATGATTGGTTACATAGGAAGCCATTAACCGAGCTTTTTTTAATTCGTAGTTCTACTACCTCATCTTAATTATTATTTTATTAAGTTAATAACTTATATCATATGCATTTAATGCATATTAATTGCTTAAAACTATTTATTATCATCATATTCGTTTATTTTTCGTACTTTTATAGCCAATAGGATTGAAATAATCCATGTTTAAACAAAAAATTATAATTATGTTTCTTGATTTATCAATATATGCATATGATTTTGGATTCGGACGTGGATATGGCACTAGTAATGCTGGTTCAAAACAACGAGCACTTTTGTAATGTTACATGAAACCCGGTAAGTTATAACTAATAACCCATAATCATAGTAAATAAACAACTAACCAAATATATTTCAAAATATGAATCAAAACTAGATCAATTGTATTATGTTGTCACCTTCTTCATGATTCACATGCTAAATTCACTGTGAATACTTTGCATATTCACACACACTTCATGATATACAAGTACAACTTATTGATTTTCTTGAAGATCTTTATAGTTATCTTTCCCTTTACTCAAACAAGCTAAATTTTGTATCATAATCATATAACCTACAAATCATCATATCAGTGATTTTCGACTGCAAATGTCGATTAATGGAGTTCATATCCTTGGTCATATTCAATATGTTTAGCCTATTCTCAATACTATTCTCAGTCTTCATCTCAATCACCTCAGGTCTCTGCAAAATCAAACATTAGCGAAGTACAACACAAATAGGTTCAAATAATTTACTTGTATAAGCGAAATCAAGAAAATTGTACCTCTGTGTTGTTAATTAGCTTGTTTAGAAAATTGCATGAAAGAGAATTGGTGCAATCTAGCTCTTCATGGAAACTACCTTTTGGTAGATTAGTGAGTATTCCTTGTGCACTGGTAGGGTTATAAGTTTTTTTAATGTCCCATGAGTATTGAAAGTATGTCTATTTTTCTCTTTAGTTAAAATGTTTGAAGCCAGAATGATAAGCAAGTTTGTTATGATTCCTGCATGTATGTAATTATAAACATTGTTTTCACTTATAGTAAAGGCAAATATTACCGTCATGCCATATTCACTATTTTATATCTAAACAAATAAATCATACCATTTTCATGGTTAAATTTTCGAATGGCTTGCCAGTTCTGGATATTCCAGATGTAAAGCATGCTATCTTTTGATGCTGAAGTAAGTAATGTCCCTCTCAGATCAAATGCTAAAGAAGAGATGGGTCCTCTACAAATTTAAAGTGCGATACAGTTCATAGATACTTCAGTTTAACTTTTATGTTTTAGCGGTATATTCCTCAGGGTAAACTAGTCCCAGAGGCTTTTAAAGAATAATACATCTGATCAAAATAATGTTGCTTCTAAATATTAATACCTATGGTCACGTAGGATTCTTGATTCATTTTATAAGACCTTTAAACCAATTTCTTGAACTCCAAGATGAAGCTCATTTACATACACATCTCCATCTTCTCTACCAGAAAATAACAATTGTTCTAGAGGATCCACTGCTAATGCTGTAACAATACCTGAAAAAGCATGGTTCTGCAAAATTGATCCTGAAATAATATCCCATGCTGTAAAAAAAGGGTCATAAATCATGATTTGGTTATCATTAAGTAATAAAAATCTAATTTTCATTATCACTGACCTTACAGCCATCAAGTGAACTCGATACAAACGCAGGACCTGGTATGCAAGAAACTGGCACAAGACCTATTGCAGCTGATACATGTTCAGACCAACTTTAAAACAAGAAACGCTTCCATTGATTTGATGATCTTCCGTGTTCAGTAATCTTCAATCAAATACAGTAACCTAATTAATAAAATGATTCTAGTGCTGAAAAAATAAAAAAATAAATGAAACTTATATCAATTAAATTATCATGGACCAAACTCGAATTATGCCGTCTTCACTACCTATGATTAGAAATGAATCATCATCAGAGAAAGTTAAGCAGCTTAGTGGAGTGTCATGTGCATGCCAATTTTTCAGTAGCTTTCCACTTGTTACCTTTTTTTTTTTTGAAAATTGGTTAAATCCTTTATTGCTATAGTAAAAGGCCGAAGCCCAAAGTTAAAATATATTAGCTATTCATTACAGAACTCGAACATTCCATATCTAATCTACTACTTTAATAAAGCACAATCCATTTTTTCATGGCGGCTCCCGAATCTCTGATAGATTTCCTTCATCGTCTGCCTTCCACTTCCACTTCGCCAGTAGTGATTTTCTGGTCCCCTTAGGCTGGTACGCAATTTTTTATTTATTTGCAGTATTGTTATTTTCACATCTCGGTCTATTTGAGTACTCACTGATTGAATGTTTTTCTCCTCCATGTTAAATGTCCTGTTGTTACTTTCTCGCCAGAGATGCCAAATGGAAGTTGTGAAGCAAAATTTGAATACTTCCTGCAAAAGGTTCGAACAGTTTCTCCTGTTGTTCGGGTAAAAAAATTTCATCTTTTAGTGTTTTAACTTCATTCGACCCCACACACTTCATTTTCTGAAGTCTCCAAACCGATTCTGTGAAGTTACAATCAAAGAACAGGTGTTCATGAATCTCATCTTGTTCATTGCATAAGCTGCATGTGGTTTCTTCGATAATCCATCAATTTTTTAAACAATCTTCTATGGGCAGTCTGTCAAGAATGGATTTGTATGCAGTATGTGCCATTTTTGTGGTAACCGATTTACTCCATATTGTATTGTACCATTCAACCTTTTGATGCTTATATCTGGTTAGCTCCATTGTTTCGTGGAAGTGAAATTTTCCTATCTTTGAGTATTTCATGCTCCATTCGTCAAAGTTTCTTTCTGAATATATAGGTAGATTCTGAATTTCTTGTGTAAAGTTTCTTGTAACAATCTGTTTTTCACATTTCCAAGTTCCTCCTTCAATAATACTTGCGACAGTGCAGTTAGGTTAACCATAATCCGAGTATCCTTCCATTCCTAGTCTATCAAATAGGCTTTTATTATTGAACCAAGGATCTCTCCAAAGATCTGTTGTATATCCATTGTCTATTTTCCTTTCAATCAGAGGTTTTAAAAGTTCTCTGTGTTTCAGGATGTTCTTCCATATTACAGATGCATTTGTTATCTAGTGAATCTGCCTAGAAGTTTGTTTTAATGTATTTAGCCCTCATCCATTTTGGCCATAAATTCTCTGATGATATTATATTCCAAGCCAACTTGATTCCATACACTCTTTTGAGTTCAAAAAGGTTTTTAAGACCAACTCCACCATCTTTTTTAGGTCTGCACAATTCTTTATAGCTGATTTTGTGTAATTTTCCCCTCCAAATGAAGTCCGCACATACTGAGTTGATTTTCCCAAGGGAGCAATCTGGAATTTGAAATATTTGGAGCCAATATCTGACTTTAGAGGTGATCACTATGTGGACTAGTTCCACCCTGCCAGCAAAAGATAGCAATTTGGATCTTTATCCTTGTAACTGCTCTCTAATTTTATCTATCAGTTTTGCACATTCTTTTTCTGTAATGGAGTTAGTAGATAGTGGAATACCCAAGTATTTAACTAGGAGTGTCCCTTTTGTTACTCCAATTCTATTCATCAAATTCTGTTTATCTTTGCAAAAATTGTTGAAATAACATTTAGTTTTAACTTCATTGAGTTTCAATCCTGCATACTTTTCTAATTGATGGAAAATCTCTTTAAGCTCATCACTTGCATGTGTAGTAGCTTTCATGACTACTATCAGATCATCTGCATACATAAGGTGCGTTAACTTTGGTGAAATTCTGTGCACAGGGATAATCTTATTATTATGACATGCTATTTCCATTTGTAGGGAAAACCACTCCGTTGCCATTGCAAACAGGTAAGGGGATAGGGGGTTCCCTTGTCTTAGTCCTCTGTTGCTAGAAAGGTATCCTCTAGGAACTCCATTAATCAGAATTGAGAAAGTTGGCGTGGAAATACAGAACCATATCAGCTTTAAGAGACTTTCTGGCACCCCCATTTCTTTGAGCATGTGAATTACAAAGTGTCTATTCACTTTATCATAAGCTTTGTGTAAGTCTACTTTAAGGCACAATTTGTCTGATCCTAGTTTATTAAAGTCTCTAATAAGTTCATGTGCCATCAGCGAATTTTCTGAAATTAATCTCCCCTTTATAAATGCATTTTGATTTTGAGCAATCAAATTTGGGAGAACTTTGTTCAGTCTAAAGCATATAATTTTACTAAGTATCTTGTATGCCACATTGCAACAAGAGATAGGTCTGTAACCTTCAATTCTGTTTGGTTTTTTAATTTTTGGAATAAGAGAAATAAAAGTGTGGTTAATTTCTTGTAAAAACTCACCACAATCTAAAGATTCCTGATATGCTTTTAACATGTGGTTTTTCAGGTGTTCCTAGTGCATTTTGAAAACAACTGCCCCCATACCATCTGGTCCAGGACTAGCATCAATGTGAATGGATTGAACAGCTCTCCTCAGTTCCCTTTCAGAAATCCTAGCTGTGAGCATGGCGCATCCCTCTTGAGAAATTTTCCTTCTACACTGAACTACAGGTAAGACATGCAATGAACTCCCATTATATAAGTCTGTAAAGTACGCAAGGGCTTTGTTTTCTGTTTCCTTCATATTATTCACCAAGTTACCTTCCTCATTTAGACAATTCAGGATATTATAATATTGAGATCTTTGAGAAATTTTGGTGTAAAAGTATTTAGTGCATTCATCCCCTTGTGTTATCCAATTTTATTTTGCCTTTTGTTTGATTTCCATTGACTGTTTGTGGATTTCCTCTTTGAGTTTGCACTTCAACTGATAGAATTGTTTATTAAGGTTCTCATTTAGTGGATCTTTATCTAGAGAGTCTTGTATAAATTTAAGCTGATTCTGGGTATTGGTAATGATATGCTTGTTACCTATATTATTTTTTCTCAGTATTAAGGTATAAAATTGATTCATATACCAAGTATATAAAATTTAAAGGGGAAATTAGGTTAAAGTGCACTTTTAGGCCTACTAATTAGTTTGCAGGCCCACAAGTTCAAAAAATAAGTTTGCAGGATATTTTACATGTCCACGTAACAAAAGCCCTCCAAAATTTAGGTTTTTCTTCCTGCTTCCCGTATTTCATTTAACTCAGGCGAAATTGCTCAACCCTACTTTTTCCAAATCAATTCGAACTCTTCACTAAATCGTCCAAAATTTATACAAACAATTTTTCGTCCAAGTAGATTCGAACTGAATATTGCTTTAATCCAACATCTGTACTCGGCCGAACGATTTCTGCTAAAAGAAAGGTAATTTTGTTATGTTTGTAAATTTAACTCCTGTAATGTTGTAAAGCAACATTAATTCTTCATTTTGAGTTCGTTTTCATACAATGTATTGTTGTTTCGAATGTTTTCTTCTGTATTGGTGTTTTTAATTTCGAATTGTAGTGTTGCTCAATTGGTTTACTCAATGGATAGCTACTGAATGTCACTGGAATTGTTCCTTGTCATTTACTCCATGCATATTTCGAATGAAAATATGATTTACTCCATGGATTTCTGCTGAAATATGATTTGCTTGTGGTTGATTTACTCCATGGATATTTGGATTGAAATATGATATCATGTATTCATACTGCAAAATAAGTTGAACCATATTTCCTTGTTATTTATATGATGCTTGAAATAGTTAGTTTTAAGTAGTAGATTTGCATCACTCTGTCACTCGAGGAATCTCATCATAAACTGTACCACAGTAGTAAAATAAAAACAAATACAAATCCAACAACATCCAAAATTACAATGATATATGAATAATCTGAACCAAAGAGTATATTGAAGTCATTTAACTGTAAGGCTAGATGTAGATACTTAACAATGTAGTACAGCTATTTATTGTTTGCTAAATGATAAAACTATATATCATTTAATTAAAATTTATACTTCTGCCTTTATTGTTTATTATATGATAAAAATATTTTTTTTTGATAAAAGAATTGTAGTAATCTTTTTAAAGTTATTTGTTTATTAAATTATATTTGTATTTATACTGTTTCTAGAATAATTGTATCATTTTAAGTATATAGAAAATATAAACATTCATCATTTTATATAAAGAATTACAACATTGTTAACATGTTACAAAAATAATCATTTGTAACCAAAAGATAACACTTATTATCATTTTCAGAAGTTGATAAATTCTTTTATCATTTTTATTAAATTGCTAAGTTTTTATAAAGTGATAAAAGCATCTTGCAAGTAAAATATAGAAAATTTAAATGGTCATCATTTTATATATAAGCATTAAAGCAGTATTACTGACTTATATTATATAACAACAATGTTTATTTTTGATAAAAAGATAATACTATTTATCTTTTTTTGGAAACTGATAAAAAATTATAATATTTAGTATATACAAAATATAATCATTCATCATTTTATGTGAAGCATTACAACATTGTTAACATATTACAAAAATATTCATTTATAATCAAAAGATAATACTATTTAACAGAAATTCATACACTCTTTTATCATTTTTACTAAATTGCAAAATTTTTGTAAAGTGATAAAAGCATGTAGCAACTTAAATATAGAAAATTTAAATGTTCATCATTCTATATAAGCATTAAAGGAGCAAAAATGACTAATTATTTTACAAAAATGTTTATTTTTGTTAAAAAGATAATACCATTTATCTTTTGTAGAAACTGATAACAGAATTTATCTTTTTCACAAATTGGTAAAAGAAGTACCATTTTAAGCATACAAAATTTAATTTTTTTGTCATGTTATAGAAACATTACAAGACTGTTAACATTGCTTTCACAATTATTTTGGGCCTTGCTTGGATTTGTAAACTTCTATTCGCATAGAAATTTCATTCCTGTTATGTGTATACACCTGTATGTTTCATCTCAATAATGTTTGTAGTTGTGACAATTTTAGTTTATTCCAAAATTCATGATAATATTTTAAGTTTATTCCAAAATTATTTCTATACGAAGCAAGATTACTAGCATAGACTGATGAGATAAATAGGATGAGACCCCCAGTATTGGTTGCTTTGATAGTGATTTGTTGCTCTCCTAATCAATTACCTGCACTTACCACATGAACTTGTTCCACATTAGCAAAATTCTCCCTTTTTCACCCGAATCATTTATGCATAGACTCCCATTCCTTTCTCATATTTCTAGTAAAAAACTTAAATTATTAACATTGGATTTTTTTTCTAAAATGCCTGTTAAAGAAGGCAACAATGACCTTTTGAGATTATAGAGGTTTAACTTACGGGCATTGTTGTTAAGACCTCTAACATTCAAGCCAATTATGGACTTCTAGAAGTAAAGAACCACTCCTCAATTTTCTAGGTCCCCCAGCGAACTGGTCGCCTTACCTCTACTATCTTTCCCCCTGAATTGACTTTCGTAATTATGATTTGATTTGGTATAAGATTTACTAGTAGAATGTTTAATATGCTCTTCATCGGAACCATTTAAATATGCTTTGTAGTAATCTTTTTAAAGTTATTTGTTTATTAAATTATAGTTGTATTTATACTATTTCTAGAATAATTGTATAATTTTAAGTACATACAAAATATAATCATTCATCATTTTATATAAAGCATTACAACATTGTTAAAATATTACAAAAATAATCATTTGTAACCAAAAGATAACACTAATTATCATTTTCAGAAATGATAAATTCTTTTATCATTTTTATTAAATTGCTAAGTTTTTATGAAGTAATAAAAGCATCTTGCAAGTAAAATATAGAAAATTTAAATGGTCATCATTTTATATATAAGCATCTAAGCAATATTACTGACTTATATTATATAACAACAATGTTTATTTTTGATAAAAAGATAATACCATTTATCTTTTTTTGGAAACTGATACGAGAATTATCATTTTAAGTATATACCATATAATCATTCATAAATTCATATGAAGCATAACAATATTGTTAACATATTACAAAAATATTCAGTTGTAATCAAAAGATAATACCATTTATCATTTTCAGAAATTCATGCACTCTTTTATCATTTTTATTAAATTGCAAGTGATAAAAGCATGTAGCAACTTAAATATAGAAAATTTAAATGTTCATCATTTTATATAAGCATTAAAGGAGCAAAAATGACTAATTATTTTACAAAAATGTTTATTTTTGTTAAAAAGATAATACCGTTTATCTTTTTTAGAAACTGATAACAGAATTTATCTTTTTCACAAATTGGTAAAAGAAGTACCATTTTAAGCATACAATTTTTTTTGTCATGTTATAGAAACATTACAAGACTGTTAACATTGCTTTCACAATTATTTTGGACCTTGCTTGGATTTGTAAACTTCTATTTGCATAGAAATTTCATTCATGTTATGTATATACAGCTGTATGTTTCATCTCAATAATGTTTGTAGTTGTGACAATTTTAGTTCTGGGACAACCAAGGCACATAGAATAATTGTATTGGTAAAAGAATTACCATTTTAAGTATACAAAATTTAATGATAATACTTTAACCTAATTTCCCCTATGCATTATCAAACATTTGGCATGGCAACTGCACCTTTCATGTCTAATTTGGCACTATATTTATCCTTATATCAAAATGACAAAATTTCTTTTTTATATGCAGCTATAAAAATGCGCACAAGAAAGAAATCCAAAATTGCAGAAATGGTCAATTTAAACGAAAATAATATAATGAACACTGCAAATGGCATATTTATCAATATAAATGGTCAGCAGTGTATTAACATAAGGCCTACAAGCAGTGCCTTTTGTGAGAAACATAGCCAATCTACTCCAAAATCTCCATGTACTCAGCAAACAGCAACGGTATGTAAAGTTTCTTTATTATCAACAATTTTCTTATATGCACATCATATTTAATTGTTACTATAATTATTAACAATAACTACTACTAGTCTTAGTGTCATTAATAAATTTTTCATTAACTTGGATTTTTCTAGCAGCAATAAATCTAGAATCAACCCTTATCTGTTTTCTTAAAAGCCTAAGTTTGTCTATCAATTTAATACTAATTTCTTGTACTCTTTAAAAGAAATTTCAAAATTGACCTTGTTGTTTGTTGCCAGAAAGCATATATTTGCATGTTCTGAGTTACTATCTCTGTTTGATGATAATGAGTTTGAGTTATCCCAGGTGACTTGAAATACTTGCTCCTTATTTTGAATTTTTCATTAATGTATTTTGCTGCTTGCATCAAATGGCACTCTCCATAGATAATTTAGTTCATTTCATTTTTAATTTGTGCATCTGTCCAAATTTACAGATGAGATTGAATTTTTATTCCATCTAATAACCATAGAAATATATATTTGCAGAGTTCAAATTTTCCTCCTTTTCACTTGCATACACCTACGAATACACAAATAAATAACCATATATTTTATCTTCATTTTATTTTTTCAAGTATTCCTATGCATTATATTTCTTGAATTTGCTTCTGTTTCCATCAATCCTTTCATTTGAATCACTTCTAATGTACAATTTAGTATGATATGAAGTGATATGTCAGAAATTGTTCCTGACCATTATGATTACTAAATAAGCAAATGTACCAAGACATTAGTGCTGTTTTCCATAACTAATTACTTGTGTACATACATTAACCTAAAATCTGATACTTATACTTCTAAATTATTAAGAATTATTTGAAAATGTAAATGTTTATCTTTGTACAAAAAGATATTTTTGTGTATCTTTTTATACAAAATGGATATCTAGTTTACAAGTAACTGAAGTTGAAGAAAGAGGCATTGATTCTCAGCTACAGAGTCAAGAACAAGAAGATAGAGCAATTCTAGTTCATGAAACAAGTGAGGAAAAAGAAATATGTTTCACAAACAGAAGCGAAGAAACCGAAACAGATGAAGATGTTGAAAAATATGAAATTCAACAGAAAGAAATAAAGCATTATACAGGAACATATAGGTGTAATTTAGATGCACTTTTCAAAGTGATGAGCAAAATCAAAAAAAAGAATTTGTTATCAGCTGATGCTATTTCGTACATGAACAAAACCCCATTCAAATTTTATTTTGAAATCTTTTTAAAGGACAAAATACAAAGGCAAGATTTTCGAAAAAGTGCAAGGAGTTTAGATGAAGTTATAACATCTTATGATAAAAAGGAGAAAGCTTTTAGAATAGGAGATGCATTGTTGAAACTAACAGAAGAAGATGTTAGCTTGATTTTGGGAATGCCATTAGTGGGTAAAGATTTGTTCCCTATTGGTATAATAAGCAGAGATAACTTGCCTGAGGAGTTTTTTGATATTTTGGATAGAAATTTTGAACGGGGAGAAAGAATTAACAAAAAAACAGTGGGAAAGAGAATGAAGATTATGATTGATAGAGGAAATGGAGGTGTCGATTTGGTAAAATTGCTGATTTTATTGATGGTTATAACATTCTTGTTTCCAAATAATCAAACATATTTGCAATGGGTTTTATTCCAAAGTTATTAAATTTGAAAACCCTGAATTCAATTTCTTGGCCAAAAGCAATATACAATAATGTGGCAAAAAATGTTGAAAAGTTTGCTGAAGATCCAAGAAGCATGCCAGGATGTTCTATGATTTTATTGGTATGTGCTAAACTTTATTATAAGTTAATTATTTAGCAAAAAGAAAATATTTGAATAAAAAAGTAACACTGTATTTTTTATTCTACAGTATTGGATATGTGAAAAGACAGAAATCATAGAAGAAAAAAAGGGTTTTGAAATGGCAAGCCCGAGGATGGTAAAATGGAATTTGTCAAAGCTCAAAAACGTGTCAATTGATATGATTGAAGGAAAAAAGGTATAATAATTTTATTCTAACCAGACAAGTAAAATAATTATTAATAAAGATAATTCATTTTATCGTTATCAATTGTAGTAGTACATGCTTGTTGATAGGTGAAAGAATTCAAATTAAACTTCTTGTTATTCTTCTTGCATAATTATTAATTATTCAATTATTATGGATTGAAGTCTAATTGTTAATTGTCTAGTAAAGATGTATATGTTGTTATCTATCTAATTGTTCTGCAATGCAACACTGTTGCAGTAAAGATTAGTAATAACAGCCTTTGTTTTGTATTAACTTTTTACAGATGGTGCAGTTTAGTTGAAGTGTAGTTGTACTTTATAGGCTCATAAAATTAATGTATCTACTTTGAGTTACCACTGCAGTTTGTCGTGTACATTTGTTTGAGTGGCATTCAGCAAATGTATGCACTTCAATTCTGCTATTAGTTTCTCTTTACGTTTTGTAGTTATTTTCATTTATACTTGGTTCATGTAGTCTGAATTTTGTAAAAAATTCTATGAGGTAAAATGATGTTTAGCAAATCTCATTGGTCTAAACAAGAGCTTGAAAACATACAGGAGTATAGGCTTAAAGTGAATGCCAATTAAGTTACAATCAATGAATGCAAATTAATATTTTGTTGCTGTTAGAAACTAGAATCATTGTTAGTTTCCAATCAATAACTTTTTTAACATTTTTCATCTTCATGTGTCTTCTTATTTATGCATTTTTTTCTATAAATTTAACATCTATCAACATCTTCTAAATCTTTTAACATCTTTTGACAGATTGCGAAAAGGTTCAGAAAAATATCAGAAAAGGAGAAGAAACTACTAACTGAAATGTCAGAATTTGTTGAAGAACAAGTAGAGGAGGAAAGCAACTCAAAGAAGCGGGAAAACAGGAAAAGAAAAAGAGAAGAGAAAAAAGAAGAAGAAATATTACTGAATGAAAATGAAGCCAAACAAAAGGAAATAGAAAGTTTAAGAAAAAAAGTTATAGAGCTGGAAAAAACTGTTTTGCTAAAAGAAAAAGAATTGGAGGAAGAAAAAAATTTGAGATAAAGATTTGAATTTAAGTTGAAAGAGTTAGGGGAGGAATGTCTTGTGAGGGAAGAAGATGTACATGAAACAACTGGAAGCAGAAGAAGACATGCATTTGCTGGGCACACAAACAGTTCGTTAGAGTTTCCATCTTTCAAATTATTTGAATCGCAAGATTTTAAAACACCTGAAATACAAAAGGAAGTAGACAAAAATCATGGCGGGGAGTACAATGAAGATAAACATGAACTGAAATAAGATGAAAAAGAAAAGGACATGGAAACAAAATCAAAAAAAATTGAAGTGAAAGTGAAGGCGGTAACAAAAAAGAAGAGAAAAACATCAAAAATAGAACCAAGTTCTATGCAGAGAAGAATAAAACAAAAGGTAAGGGTGGCGAAAAAAGATCCAAATTATATTTATGAAGAAAAGAAGAAAATAATAGATGTAGAAAAGTACAACGTAGTAAAGTATGATGAGCGGATAAAGAAGAAAAGTAGAAACATAGAAAAATGTCCATTGTTGAAGCATTTGCCACACAATGAAGCAAAGATGATAACAGATTTCTTCAAAGTGGTCGGAGACATTGAGTAAGTGAAATTATAAATATTTCTTATACTATTTATATATTTGTATAGAATAATAGAACTAAACATTGTTATTGAAATTTTCAGTGAAGAAGCTTATAATTTGGATGATGAAAATATGATTGTTATATACAAAAGTATGATAGAAGAAATCTTTTTGGTGGATTCATTAGTGGGCAGGTTAGTCCAAATGTAAAATAAAAAATTATATTCTTATTAAATTATTTTTAATAGTAATTTATATAATTGATTTTTTGTATAGATTATTGATTGGTATTGGTTTAGGAGAGGGAAAATGTATGATAGCACTTCTAGCATAACAAACATTAACACGACGATGACAGTAAGACCAATTTATATAAATAAATGCTATCCATTGTTAATAAAAATTTATTTACAGTATTTATGTCTTCACAGAAAAGTGCATCTGATAACATTGAAAATGTGAAAAATCAACTGTTCATTCCAGCAATAACAAAGGCTCTATCAAATCCTTTGTGTTGTACTATACTATTTCCAGTACATGATGAAGCACATTGGACGCTTTTGGAATTTGATAGAGAAATGTCATCCTGGATTCTTTATGACTCAATGTATTGTACGTCAAGAAATAAAACTTACAGCAGTAGGCATAAGAGGGCTGCCTTGGAAATAGTAAGAAATTTGTTTATTTCATCAAAATTTGCATACTAAATTATTTTATATTTATTTTTATGTTTTTTAAACCTATTGTTGTACACAGAAAAGAATTGTCAACCAGATCATCAAGGAGTTCAAATGCCACGAAAGCAACACAAATTTCAAAAATTTAAGTACCCTTACGTTGGGAATTTGTGCTCAATGCTCAGCAAGAAAATGGGTAATTGTTTTTAAATTATATGTTCATGCTTATTTAACTATTGTTAATGCTTATTAATTAATGATTAAAAGTTGGACAGAGCCAAGTTCAAATTTGATGCATGTAAACCATATGATACATACTACTTTGTATAGAATTATTGTTTATCATAAATTGACAAAAGAATTTTCATTTGAAGTATACAAAATATAATCAGTTATCATATTATATGAAGTATTACAACATTGTTAACATTTTACAAAAATATTCATTTGTAATCAAAAGATAAAACTATTTATCATTTTCAGAAATTCATACACTCTTTTATCATTTTTATTAAATTGCTAAAAAAATTAAAGTGATAAAAGCATCTGGCAACTTAAATATAGAAAATGTAAAAGGACATTATTTTATATAAGCATTAAAGCAACCTTACTGACTTATTACATAACAACAATGATAAAAAGATAATACCATTTATCTTTTTTTAGAAACTGATAAAAAAATTATCATTTTAAGTATGTACAAAATATAATCATTCATCATTTCACATGAAGCATAACAATATTGTTAACATATTACAAAAATATTCATTTGTAATCAAAAGATAAAACTATTTATCATTTTCAGAAATTCATACACTCTTTTATCATTTTTATTAAATTGCTAAAAAAAATTAAAGTGATAAAAGCATCTAGCAACTTAATTATAGAAAATTTAAAAGGTCATCATTTTATATAAGCATTAAAGCAACCTTACTGACTTATATTGCATAACAACAATGTTTATATTTGATAAAAAGATAATATCATTTGATAATACCATTTATCTTTTTTTTAGAAGCTGATAAAAAAAATTATCATTTTAAGTATATACAAAATATAATTATTCATCATTTTATATAAAGCATTACAACATTGTTAACATGTTACAAAAAAATCATTTGTAACTAAATGATAACACTAGTTATCATTTTCGCAAATTGATAAATTCTTTTATCATTTTTATTAAATTGCTAAATTTTCATAAAGTAATAAAAGCATCTTGCAACTTAAATATAGAAAATTTAAATGGTCATCATTTTATATAAGCATTAAGTAGTCTTACTGACTTATATTATATAACAACAATCTTTTTATTTTTGATAAAAAGATAATACCATTTATCTTTTTCTGGAAACTGATAAAAGAATTATCATTTTAAGTATATACAAAATATAATCATTCATCATTTCATATGAAGCATAACAATATTGTTAACATATTACAAAAATATTCATTTGTAATCAAAAGATAAAACTATTTATCGTTTTCACAAATTCACACACTCTTTTATCATTTTTATTAAATTGCTAAAAAAAATTAAAGTGATAAAAGCATCTAGCAACTTAAATATAGAAAATTTAAAAGGTCATCATTTTATATAAGCATTAAAGCAACCTTACTGACTTATGTTACATAACAACAATGTTTATATTTGGTAAAAAGATAATACCATTTATCTTTTTTTTAGAAACTGATAAAAATAATTATCATTTTAAGTAAATACAAAATATAATCATTCATCATTTTATAGAATCATTACAAGACTGTTAACATTGCATTGAAATATGTAGCATAGCTGTAATTTTTATTAAACAAAGCAAAGCAAAAGATAAGTGTACTGACAAATTTCAATGTATATGGTATAACTTACTTTTCTCTTTCTACAAAATAGCATGCTTTTCACATTTTATGCTATTTGATTTGGCATATTGTACTTGCTTTCACACTTATTTTAGGCCTTGCTTGGATTTGTAAACTTCTACTTGCATACAAATTTCATTCCTGTTATGTGTACACACATCTATGTTTCATCTCAATAATGTTTGTAGTTGTTTTATATGAGGAGTACGTACTTCCCTGACATGCCTGACTTACCTATTTATTAGCCTGAAAGAAAAAATATCATGCCAAACTTTAAATTTTCGAAAGTTTGCTGTACAGTGATATACAAGTCTAAGCTTAGTTATTACAGTCTAAGCTTGTATACAAGTCTAAGTCATAATGTTTGCTTTGCTATCTATATATTACAGTCTAAGTTATAATATAAACAATGTATACGAGTTTACTGTATGGACTAAGCCTGTATACAGATTTATAAACATTCTATTTATTTATAAATCATGCTACAAGTTATTAATGATTGCAATTGAAAAGTGGTATATCTTTGAAATTCAAGTTAGTTAATTATATTTGGATTGACATACTACAAGTGTATAAACAAAACAGTAATATCACTTATCATTATTCATTTGTAATCAAAAGATAATAACGTTTATCATTTTCAGAAATGGATAAATTATTTTATCATTTTTATTAAATTGCTAAATTTTCATAAAATGATAAAAGCACCTACCAACTTGAATATAGAAAATTTAAGCAGTCATCATTTTATATAAGTATTAAAGCAGCTTTGCTGACTTATTATATTGCAGCAATGTTTATTTTTGATAAAAAGATAAGAACATCTTACTTTTCTACAAATTGATAAAAGAATTTATCCTTTTTCAAAAATTGGTAAAAGAATTACCATTTTAAGTATATGCAAAAAGTTTGTTTATTTATTCGTCAAAGCATGTAACCTTAAGGACAGTTTTAAATATCTCTGTAGCAATATTGGTAATGCATAATACTCAATTTTTGACCATATATAACCACCATTTATTGTTTATTGTTTTCTAACTAAATGTTTTGCAATAGATATGACTGCGGAATGTTTATCATGGTCAACGTGAGGAAGAAAGCTGCAGGTTTACCATTGGTTGAAAACATTTCAGAAGAAGATATTGCTCAATTAAGAGCAAATATGGTAGCTGATATTATGACCGATGAACCATATTGCTGGACGATGGAAAAGTTCTGCAGTTCACAGCAGAAGCTACAGGAAGAAAAGTATATCGTTGAAAAAAGCAGTTGAAGCAAGATGAATGTTAATCCAATTTGTTAACATCATTGAAAGAAAACATTATACGTTTAGTTAGTTTTAACTTCTTTTTTCTATAAGAAAAGAACAAAATTGCACTGTATGTTGAACAAAAAATCTATATGTTTGTTTTGTAATTTGTCTCTATTGCACAGATATAATATTTCATATGTTTACTCTACCATTTATTGTTTGATATAATTTAGATTTTGCACCTGTACTTCATAGCCAGTTTATATAGTTGGTTAGTTTTAACATCATTGATATTATATGTTTAGTTAGTTTTAACATCATTGATATTGCTATTATTGGCAGAGGCATGGTTGGATTGACATTTTCAAGTGCACTGTGCATGATCATTTTATGATTTGCTTAATTTTGCCACCGTATTCTACTGCTGAATAATATACGATACTTATTTGCAAGTTAGCTAGTAAATCACATATTATTTACACATTATTACTCATCTGCAACTATATTAGTGAGGAAATGTCTCGATCTTGTCTGGTGCATCAGACACTTGCAGTGCAGTCTGAGTAATGCGACGTTGATAATGATCTTTCTTGAGTAATTACAATACATATGACGTCTTGTCTTATGCACCAGTCACTTGCAGTGTATTATATTTAGATAATGTTCTCAACGAAGAAGCAACACTCTTTTATACCGTTGCTTGTATCACTTTTCTTCTTGAGTAGGTGTTGTTTTTTTATTATGATAGGTTGACATTAGGAGTCCATCTTAATTCTGCTTCCTGTGTTTGGATGCTTATATGTTTTTTCTTCTTAAAAAAGTTACATCATAGTTACTTTTGTGATAGCAGGTTCAGAAGAACAAATTTCCATTTCCAAAAGAAAATAATTTCCATTTCATTTACAATTTTTATTTGTACAACTTTCAATTTTTTTTTACAAAAGTCATTTCATTTTCTATTCTCTGTTCACACTTCTGTGCACTGTGCATATTCTAATCTCCCTTCCTTTTCCAATTGCCATTCTCCCTGAACTACATTCCCTCCAACCTGACATATACTCCTGCCTGCACTTTCAGTTTTAACCATCACCTCTAAACCACCCCACTACCCTCTGTAAATCCATACAACCACTGTCCTCTGAACAATTCATTCAGTTCCACCTCTGCACAATCCACATTTGCAAAATTCCGATCATCAAACTGTCAGTCACAATCACTTCATCTCCATTCTCCAGAAAAACTGCCTTTTCATACAAGCACTGCCACAAATTGTTCCTCCACAACTACACAACAAAACTACCAAGACATTATCAACACCTTGCCTTTTCAAACTGTTCTTCATCAAGCTACAGTCCAGCAACTCTAACCTCTACTTTATATCAGCAGCTCAGGGAAACAATTGCCATCAGATACATCTACATACAAACAATATGCAAACCATCTCCTAGCAGTGCAACCAGACTTCACCGTATCACCTTCCAACTTCCACTGTCATTTAAGATATCGCCATATCAACCACCACCAGACATCCCCCCTCTCCTCGACCACTCCATCCACATACTTCATCAGTCCAACACTTACATTCCTGCATAAACATCACAGAAATCTAACAAAACCTCCACTTTCGGCAAACTGCTCAACAAAAACCCCATACATTACTGTCATCACAATCTCAAGATATCAACACAGTCTATAACTCCTATACCAAACTCCACCATTATAACTTCATCATCACCAAACATCTAACAATACCAATCACTCAAGCCTGCACTATCGGTCTACCATTACCCTTGCCACTCCTCTGATATATAACTGTAGCCACTTACATCACTGACCTATCCAACAACTTCCTGATCATTTCTTTACTGACAACAATCCACAAACACCATTCAGATGTCATCACAGCCAATGTCAACCACTTACACTGCTTGTACACTTCTCTGCCCAAAAAAAATAACCCAACAACTTGTTCATAAACATTATCTCAAAAAAAAAAAGACTGAACAACAACAACCAAAGTCGTGACAAATAGTATCATCCATCGCCTTCCTTGCCTGCCCAATAGCGACATCTACTACTTCAATCACCTCCATCTATGTAACGACCAAGTATTTTCAACCCTTCGCATCCGCACATGTCGGACTTGAATTGTTCAAAGTACTGCGTTGTAGAATAAATTTGGCAAAACTCAGAATATACAATAAATAAATCACAGAATCACATACACAGATATCAGAATCTCGCAGCGGAAATTAAAATTTAGTGGTTCATGAAGCCACTGATACGACTTTACAAAACAGAACTTACATTGTCTATAATACTCAATACAAATTTAATACATAAATAGAGATAGAGTCTTCAAAGTCTTGAATTCCAGAAAAGATAAAGGCTGAAACAACTTCCAACAGCACGAATGATCTACTGAGTGTCCTAGCTACGGAGAAGAAACTGAAGCTGCAACTCAGGCTGACCCGAGCGTAAAATAAAACAAAACACTCGAGTCAGGACATACATACTTATATAATGTAAGCTAATTCAAGTGTACTGTAATATAAAGCAAGTAACTTAAAGGATGCTTGGGATCGCCCATCCTCTAAGGATCCGTCAAACTATTTACTATGTAGTATATTGCGCTATTATAATAGTGTCTATTTATAAAATAAACATACTTTTTTCTTAGCATTAAGGGGTTACCCATATAGCCCTTAACACGTAATAGTCCCAGTAGTCCATCCAATATCATAGCTCCTCCTGATCGGGAAGCAACTAGAGGATACCACACGGGCTACGGGAGAAAACCAAACTCGTACAAGGCTCGATATGGTAGGTGACACGGCACAACTAGGCAATGCCAGGGTAGATATACCAATTGCTATCCGGACCGGTGGTAACGCGAAGCCGCAGCAACCGCCCACCTCGAACAACACTCCCAAATCAAAGGGTGCACCCAAACAATCACAAGAGTAATAGAAAGGTATACGAAGAAGTGCGTTCGATCAGAGGAGCTACCTCATTAATCCGAGAATCGCTCCTGTTTTAGCCACCTTATGCCAACTCACGGGAGTCGGGTCCACGTATATACCTTTCAAGAAACCGTCGCCCCCAACCTACTTCATTCTGGAATCTCCACCGCGTACACGGTTGGTCAAAGTGGTTTTCGGTATCGACAGAGAGTATGTCCATATCCGATCCCGGCCTCTTTGCCAACCCATCGTTATTATAACCCGTGGTCATTTAAAAACAATTTATACCTTAAAACCAGTATAACTTTTCCATTTCAAAACTATAAATACGATATCATTTTAAAACCCAAAACAATATGATATCGTTATATCCAAATATAATTCTTTTCCAAAAACCATACTGCTTAAAATTTTTAAATATCTGGAAACCAAATATTTGAATTATATCTTCGAAACATAATATTTTGGAAATTTACTTTAAAACCATAACTCCCAAAACACAAATGGTTCGGATATTTAACGGTATATAGAATAAATGGGTTAATTTTATGGTTACTTTGTAAAGAAGAGAATTTACATAGCTTTACAAATAATTCCTCTATTTAAAGTTTTAAACCATAAATTAAATATCATTTTATGTTCCCAAAACATTACAATTCCCATATATATATTAATTTGGGGTATTTACTATTCAAAACTAAGTTTGGGTTTTATTCTTTCCCAAATCAATGTTTTTATTATTTAGTCTTGAATATTCCCATAATTTCCATAAATAAAACTCCAAATTTTTAGCCATTAAATTTTCAAAATTTACTTAATACCAGAATATTCATCTTTAATTTATTAAGGAAAATTCAGTTATAAATATTATGTCTGAAGTTTTTCCAAAACTTAAGGTAAAATAAAATTTATCCAATTCCATAAATTTTAGAGCAATCAAATTCTAGATTCCATAGCACTTAGGAAATGCTACCTAAAGTTATGGATAAAACTAGTCCAATTTCAAAAGACGGCATTTAAATGCTGTAATAGATTGTTTACTTAGTAAATATTTCCAAATATAACTTATTTATTTATTTATTAACTGAAATCTTATCCTTTCAAAATCCCGATTTACCAAATAAGTTATATTCCAAATTTTATTCAAACATTTATTTATTTTTATTTATAACTTATTAAAAATCAATATAAATTCCTTTAAAGATATAAATCGAATATTTAACTTCCAAAATAAATTTTTTTAATATTTCAGAAAATATTATAAGGACCACGGGCCTGTATATAGTTTTCTAGCCTAGGTCAAGTGATACGGATTTATATCATTTCAACCCGTAATTTACAAAACCCCGGGTTCTATCATTTCAAACCCGCAATCCCAAGTTACCAGTTAAGCAGATTACAGAATAAATGAACAATAATCATTTAGGCCTATCATTTCAGCCCATACGAACTAAATTTAACAGGGAACTGGCAGTGGTGATCTAAGCAGTAAATAAACAATAACATAACTACAGAAATAATATAACAGATAATACTGATGAGGTGTCAATTTAAATGGGGTTCATCATTCTATATTACACTGCAGACAGATAATAGTGGAATACAATTTTACACATACACTTGCAATAATTTACCAAAATATAAATACGTATGTCTGGTGAGAAATACTCACTTGGAAGTTGCAGAAAAATTGAATTTCAAAACGACGATTCACCGGTAAAGACCGACAGAAAATAACGATCAAATTTCTCGGATGTCGCCTAGATTCAAATCTAGAACAAATTCAAATATAGAATACGTGACTTTAGATTTTTGGTCAAAGAAAAATTAGAATAGAACGAAAATTGATTTGACTTGCTCGACCACTTCACCGTGTAATTTTGACAGTCGTGAACTGGTTAACACTAAAATTTTACGACAAAATTTCCTAAAGACGAACTAAAATTTCTAAGGGCCGACTAACAATATGGTGAAGTTTCTCCTTTGGACCGAGATACACTCGTGTACACGTCAACATTACCCCATACCCAGCTTCCAATTCTTTTTCCCAGTTCTCTTTTTTTTTTTTGTTTTTCTTACTTCTTTTCAAAGCTTTGCACTTTATTTCATCCACAACTGCAAATAAATCCTAGTTTGCTAATTCAATTTTACCTTCGAATTTATACTTCATCTATCCCAGTCTTCCCCCTACTAAGCTCAGTCCATTACTATATGCATGCTTTACAACTGACGTGACGTGATATGCACTTACACTAGCCAGTTTGTACTAAATTTGTTTCACTGAACATGTCAAAAATACCCAGCCTACTTCAATAAACCCGAGCCCCTCTCCTTTTACTTCGAGAATGCTATGCACATACTTCGAGTTAATAATGAAATTGCTTCGAGCAACCAGGTAGTTGCTTCGAGACACACTGACATGCAACAGCCAATATAAAATCAACTCCTCTCTCTTTCTCTCTACAATCAGTGATACATACTTTCTTCATCCATTCCTATCAACTTCCATATGCACCATTTAATACTTTTGCATCACTGCTTATACCCAGTCCCACTTCAAATTTACTTCCCAGGTTTTGCAATCCTATTTGCTACCATCATAATTTTTTTTTTTTTTAAACTATCACTATTATTATCTTGCTATTGCAAACCTAAAGGCATCAAGAACCAATGCTACATGTTACTGTCCTAAGTTTGTCTGCATGTCTTCAAATCTGACTTCCCAGATTTCCCAACCTCACTCATGTCAGATTCAAACATGCACAGCTACGATGAACACTGTCACACATTCTACCTTCCCCCTATGATCTGATCATTTCAGATTATGATCATGTATGCAACTATGTCTCATTGCATCCAAAATGTGTTGCCTACATTATCTCCACTCAGCTACAAGGCCCAGTCTTCATCCAAAGCTGATCTCCACTGATACGAATGTGCACAGGTGTATCCATTGAACATGCACACTGGAAATACCTCACCCTTCAACTTAGACAAACATGCGTACTGGGATACAACTACAAAGATAAGCCCTGCCTACTATGAACCTATATACAGACAATCATTCTATACCTATGTCCCCTCAAGCTCAGTTTATATGCTACAAAATATCCCCATATCTCTACCTACAGACCTCTCCTACTTCACATTCTAACATCAACTACACCACACTGCAGTCTAAAACCACCCTAATCATGCACACAGTGATCCGATATGCACAGCCTATAACCCTTTTGTACATATGAAGCCTTCTGATATGAGTGCAATCTGAAGCCCACTAACATGAACAACTACCCACCTCTTCTTTGTTTAGCACCACTCCCAGTCATCCACCAACCTTTTACCTATAGACTTATGCTATCAAACCCAGATTCCTACTCCACTTCCTACTGGTCCCAACCTTGATTTACCATTCCTAAGTTTTGCAATTTCCCAGGCCTTAAAACGTACCAGGCAGGAAGCCAAGCCTTTATGCAAATCAAAATGTGCCTAAAACTCACGCATAAATACCTTTCAGTTTCACAGTGCCCTCTTATTTCAATGCAACCCGCTTCTCAGATGCAACCTACACCACTCTATAACTAAATGCATGCACACAGTGATACTAAGGTGTGTACATCCTACTATGAGAATTATACATGCAGCCTACTCTATGGTATCAATGCAAACTTATTGATATGAGTGCAACTGAAAGTCCACTATTATAGTCACACTTTTTTTTTTTCAATGCACTGCCAAATGATTTCATCTAAATCCCAGCTTCTAATTCAACACTTCTAACTTTTTCCCAGTTTATATGCCTATATGTCTCTATATGACACAGTCAGATGGGTGTGTAGCCGAGCAAACCAATGGTGGAAAAGAAAAAAGAGAACTTAGAAGAAGAAAGGAAATTACCTGATGGATTCACGAGAAAGAGCAGAGTAATGGATCGATGCAGAGAACAAATGGGCAGAGGAGAATGAGTTTATAGGTAGATTTTAACAGAGGAAGTAATAAAACGTATCAGTTTCAAGAAATAAAGGTTGGAACCGTTTTACACTGTGAATTTTTTTTGCAAATTTGCGTGATGTAAGTTGATAACTGATAGGAACAGAGGTTAAAGGCAAGGTTGATAATGCAATTTAAAGCCTGCGTGATTCCTGATTTGATAAATTTTGATAGTCTTTAATTCTGTACGTTACTACTGGAATACTGATCAAAAGGGAAGGCAATCGAGCTGTGGGTTGAAATCATCAGTTACAAAAGAATACGTGATTTATGTTTGATAACTGGTGAGAGCAGAGGTTACAAGCAAAGGTGGATAAAGCACGTTACTTCTAAAATTTAAAGCTTGCGTGATTCAAACTGCTGCCAGATTTTAAGAGTATTTGATTTTGCATTTTCTCATTTATTAAGGCGTGATTTGGGGTGGTGCTGTAGAAAGCAGAGCATGAAGGAATATTGAATATGCACGTTTTAAATATCAAGCATGCACGTTTGAATGTTACCATAAGTTATATACATTTTGATCTGGCAGAGAAAAGAAATGGCAAGCTTTGATTGAAATAAATGAAATGGCAAGAATAGGCAAAGACTTTGTGATGGGAAAGCATATACAAAATTTAAGATAATCTGACAGTTATACAAAAGTCGTTTCTTAAAATTTACCGACTGATATTTTACTCCCAAAATATTTGAAAATATGATTTTTACACTACGTTAAACAGACGCAGTCTAAAACATCAAAAAAAATTTATAAAAATTACGTTTTAAAATCACACGTTATATTACGTTAATTATACCCTAAAATTGACGCGTCTTTTAAACGCGAATTTTACCAGTTCAAACATAGCTTAAATTTTCACAGTTATTATTAAATTTTATTGACATATGAAATTTTATAAAATATATCTCCAAATTAAATAATTAAACTATATTGTTAAACACAATTTATATAAAATATATTTCGAAATTAAAATAAATTAAAGAAATAAATAGCCAAAAACTAGGGTTGTTACACTCTCCCCCACTTAAGAACTTTTCGTCCTCGAAAAGGAGCGAAAGAAAAGAAACAAAGGAAGATAAGCTAGATAAACAAGAACTTTAAACGAATAGTTCCGGATTTGAAGCACGAAGAAGATCCTCTAGAATCGGTTTTACCCTTTCAGGTTTGACCGTCAGTCTATGGGTGCTCAGGTCCCGATGAGTAACAAAGATTTCAAAGATCATAGAAAGATTTCTAAATAGACTGGTATAAGCAATAGTCTCCCCAATCCGTAGCAGATAGGGAAACCAAGGACTTTTAAAGATAGTTGGAAAACAAAATAAGATAATAAATTTTGAAATCATAATACTTTGAAAGTCATTAAATTTATAGATATTATCATTTATAAATCATACTACAAAATCATAACACTTTTAAAATAATCTTCATTTATACCCTTTGAATTCAATGCCAAATAATATTCATTTCAGGAAACAACTTTTATTAAAATCTCTTGGTTAGATTTAAGGTTCCTTATTAAATAAATTTTGATTATTAAGTTATTTAAATAAATTCCTTAAATTCCTTTTTCCTTATTTACCTCAATTAATCTTTTATAACTAAAATTTAAGTGTATAACATTTATTATAACCACTCAAAGTTTATTTATAAAATCCTTTTGTATTGTATATTATCCAGTTACATTGTTAACTTCTGAAAATCAAGGTAAGTTATATTGAAATGAAATTGAGTATTATACAGCTAAAATTTTCAAATTCAATTATTTCCAGTTGGAATTTCTTATCCAAAATTTTATTTTTATTGAAATTATTCCCCCAAGATAAACTTAAGAATTAAATTTCTGATTCTCTTCAAACCATTTAGAGATAAATAAATATATACATAATATGTCAAATCAAATTTAAATTATATCTTTATATATATTAAGTCATACTTTAGAAATTAAAATCAATTGAAATCTCAATATAACACTGTAGCCAGACTACAGTATGGTCTTTCACTTTGAGACTCGAAAATGAATGTCGATGATGCTGCAGTCATCACCGAAATTATTTCCCAGCGACAAAGAGAAGAGCACTAAATTTAAAATTTCTTTGGAAACAAATTTTATATAAAAATACTTATTACACCCTTTTAAAATTTATACACAAGGTTTGAAATCATCAGAAATTAAATTCACAAGTTCTAGTTTTAAATTCATTTCTGTTTCTAATTTAACTTATAACCATTGTTTATATTCAATTATTTATATTAGACAAAACACCTGGTTTACAAAATCATAAATAAAATCAAACTATTATTTCTTGACAAATAGTTAAATCAATTATAAGAGTTCTGAAAATTTTACTTATATATAATAATAGATTTTATTTTCAAATATAGAAATAATTTTTTTCAAAACCAGGATAGAGACTCAAATTAAATAGAATTCAAGATAAATTGAAATCAGAAGATCCGATAAAATCAGAATAAGGAACTGGGTAAGTTTATATAAATCGCGGACAACCTTTACCGGGTCAACCGTGACTTAAAGAGTCAGATCGATATGGCTGGGATAAGTCTACATTGGTCTAAAGAGATAGAGTTCAGAATAACCAAGATATCAGCATATAAACCGAGGATAAGTATAAACCACCGGTGAATCAATGCTAATGGTAAAGGAGTTTCACCCCTTTATTAGAATAATGGCGAGACCGCCAATTCACTATAAAGATTATCCGAAGTGGAGTTATGGGACACTCCAGAATCTAAAGAAGATGAAAAGTGAGGGACACGAATGAACCTTGGAACCACAGGAAATGTTCCAAAATTCGAAAAGGAAGAGATCCGAGCTCGGATGAATGTGATTCTATAAATCAAATTTATCATATATTCTAAGTTTGCCTAGAACCAAAGCTCTGATACCAGCTGTAACGACCAAGTATTTTCAACCCTTCGCATCCGCACATGTCGGACTTGAATTGTTCAAAGTACTGCGTTGTAGAATAAATTTGGCAAAACTCAGAATATACAATAAATAAATCACAGAATCACATACACAGATATCAGAATCTCGCAGCGGAAATTAAAATTTAGTGGTTCATGAAGCCACTGATACGACTTTACAAAACAGAACTTACATTGTCTATAATACTCAATACAAATTTAATACATAAATAGAGATAGAGTCTTCAAAGTCTTGAATTCCAGAAAAGATAAAGGCTGAAACAACTTCCAACAGCACGAATGATCTACTGAGTGTCCTAGCTACGGAGAAGAAACTGAAGCTGCAACTCAGGCTGACCCGAGCGTAAAATAAAACAAAACACTCGAGTCAGGACATACATACTTATATAATGTAAGCTAATTCAAGTGTACTGTAATATAAAGCAAGTAACTTAAAGGATGCTTGGGATCGCCCATCCTCTAAGGATCCGTCAAACTATTTACTATGTAGTATATTGCGCTATTATAATAGTGTCTATTTATAAAATAAACATACTTTTTTCTTAGCATTAAGGGGTTACCCATATAGCCCTTAACACGTAATAGTCCCAGTAGTCCATCCAATATCATAGCTCCTCCTGATCGGGAAGCAACTAGAGGATACCACACGGGCTACGGGAGAAAACCAAACTCGTACAAGGCTCGATATGGTAGGTGACACGGCACAACTAGGCAATGCCAGGGTAGATATACCAATTGCTATCCGGACCGGTGGTAACGCGAAGCCGCAGCAACCGCCCACCTCGAACAACACTCCCAAATCAAAGGGTGCACCCAAACAATCACAAGAGTAATAGAAAGGTATACGAAGAAGTGCGTTCGATCAGAGGAGCTACCTCATTAATCCGAGAATCGCTCCTGTTTTAGCCACCTTATGCCAACTCACGGGAGTCGGGTCCACGTATATACCTTTCAAGAAACCGTCGCCCCCAACCTACTTCATTCTGGAATCTCCACCGCGTACACGGTTGGTCAAAGTGGTTTTCGGTATCGACAGAGAGTATGTCCATATCCGATCCCGGTCTCTTTGCCAACCCATCGTTATTATAACCCGTGGTCATTTAAAAACAATTTATACCTTAAAACCAGTATAACTTTTCCATTTCAAAACTATAAATACGATATCATTTTAAAACCCAAAACAATATGATATCGTTATATCCAAATATAATTCTTTTCCAAAAACCATACTGCTTAAAATTTTTAAATATCTGGAAACCAAATATTTGAATTATATCTTCGAAACATAATATTTTGGAAATTTACTTTAAAACCATAACTCCCAAAACACAAATGGTTCGGATATTTAACGGTATATAGAATAAATGGGTTAATTTTATGGTTACTTTGTAAAGAAGAGAATTTACATAGCTTTACAAATAATTCCTCTATTTAAAGTTTTAAACCATAAATTAAATATCATTTTATGTTCCCAAAACATTACAATTCCCATATATATATTAATTTGGGGTATTTACTATTCAAAACTAAGTTTGGGTTTTATTCTTTCCCAAATCAATGTTTTTATTATTTAGTCTTGAATATTCCCATAATTTCCATAAATAAAACTCCAAATTTTTAGCCATTAAATTTTCAAAATTTACTTAATACCAGAATATTCATCTTTAATTTATTAAGGAAAATTCAGTTATAAATATTATGTCTGAAGTTTTTCCAAAACTTAAGGTAAAATAAAATTTATCCAATTCCATAAATTTTAGAGCAATCAAATTCTAGATTCCATAGCACTTAGGAAATGCTACCTAAAGTTATGGATAAAACTAGTCCAATTTCAAAAGACGGCATTTAAATGCTGTAATAGATTGTTTACTTAGTAAATATTTCCAAATATAACTTATTTATTTATTTATTAACTGAAATCTTATCCTTTCAAAATCCCGATTTACCAAATAAGTTATATTCCAAATTTTATTCAAACATTTATTTATTTTTATTTATAACTTATTAAAAATCAATATAAATTCCTTTAAAGATATAAATCGAATATTTAACTTCCAAAATAAATTTTTTTAATATTTCAGAAAATATTATAAGGACCACGGGCCTGTATATAGTTTTCTAGCCTAGGTCAAGTGATACGGATTTATATCATTTCAACCCGTAATTTACAAAACCCCGGGTTCTATCATTTCAAACCCGCAATCCCAAGTTACCAGTTAAGCAGATTACAGAATAAATGAACAATAATCATTTAGGCCTATCATTTCAGCCCATACGAACTAAATTTAACAGGGAACTGGCAGTGGTGATCTAAGCAGTAAATAAACAATAACATAACTACAGAAATAATATAACAGATAATACTGATGAGGTGTCAATTTAAATGGGGTTCATCATTCTATATTACACTGCAGACAGATAATAGTGGAATACAATTTTACACATACACTTGCAATAATTTACCAAAATATAAATACGTATGTCTGGTGAGAAATACTCACTTGGAAGTTGCAGAAAAATTGAATTTCAAAACGACGATTCACCGGTAAAGACCGACAGAAAATAACGATCAAATTTCTCGGATGTCGCCTAGATTCAAATCTAGAACAAATTCAAATATAGAATACGTGACTTTAGATTTTTGGTCAAAGAAAAATTAGAATAGAACGAAAATTGATTTGACTTGCTCGACCACTTCACCGTGTAATTTTGACAGTCGTGAACTGGTTAACACTAAAATTTTACGACAAAATTTCCTAAAGACGAACTAAAATTTCTAAGGGCCGACTAACAATATGGTGAAGTTTCTCCTTTGGACCGAGATACACTCGTGTACACGTCAACATTACCCCATACCCAGCTTCCAATTCTTTTTCCCAGTTCTCTTTTTTTTTTTTGTTTTTCTTACTTCTTTTCAAAGCTTTGCACTTTATTTCATCCACAACTGCAAATAAATCCTAGTTTGCTAATTCAATTTTACCTTCGAATTTATACTTCATCTATCCCAGTCTTCCCCCTACTAAGCTCAGTCCATTACTATATGCATGCTTTACAACTGACGTGACGTGATATGCACTTACACTAGCCAGTTTGTACTAAATTTGTTTCACTGAACATGTCAAAAATACCCAGCCTACTTCAATAAACCCGAGCCCCTCTCCTTTTACTTCGAGAATGCTATGCACATACTTCGAGTTAATAATGAAATTGCTTCGAGCAACCAGGTAGTTGCTTCGAGACACACTGACATGCAACAGCCAATATAAAATCAACTCCTCTCTCTTTCTCTCTACAATCAGTGATACATACTTTCTTCATCCATTCCTATCAACTTCCATATGCACCATTTAATACTTTTGCATCACTGCTTATACCCAGTCCCACTTCAAATTTACTTCCCAGGTTTTGCAATCCTATTTGCTACCATCATAATTTTTTTTTTTTTTTAAACTATCACTATTATTATCTTGCTATTGCAAACCTAAAGGCATCAAGAACCAATGCTACATGTTACTGTCCTAAGTTTGTCTGCATGTCTTCAAATCTGACTTCCCAGATTTCCCAACCTCACTCATGTCAGATTCAAACATGCACAGCTACGATGAACACTGTCACACATTCTACCTTCCCCCTATGATCTGATCATTTCAGATTATGATCATGTATGCAACTATGTCTCATTGCATCCAAAATGTGTTGCCTACATTATCTCCACTCAGCTACAAGGCCCAGTCTTCATCCAAAGCTGATCTCCACTGATACGAATGTGCACAGGTGTATCCATTGAACATGCACACTGGAAATACCTCACCCTTCAACTTAGACAAACATGCGTACTGGGATACAACTACAAAGATAAGCCCTGCCTACTATGAACCTATATACAGACAATCATTCTATACCTATGTCCCCTCAAGCTCAGTTTATATGCTACAAAATATCCCCATATCTCTACCTACAGACCTCTCCTACTTCACATTCTAACATCAACTACACCACACTGCAGTCTAAAACCACCCTAATCATGCACACAGTGATCCGATATGCACAGCCTATAACCCTTTTGTACATATGAAGCCTTCTGATATGAGTGCAATCTGAAGCCCACTAACATGAACAACTACCCACCTCTTCTTTGTTTAGCACCACTCCCAGTCATCCACCAACCTTTTACCTATAGACTTATGCTATCAAACCCAGATTCCTACTCCACTTCCTACTGGTCCCAACCTTGATTTACCATTCCTAAGTTTTGCAATTTCCCAGGCCTTAAAACGTACCAGGCAGGAAGCCAAGCCTTTATGCAAATCAAAATGTGCCTAAAACTCACGCATAAATACCTTTCAGTTTCACAGTGCCCTCTTATTTCAATGCAACCCGCTTCTCAGATGCAACCTACACCACTCTATAACTAAATGCATGCACACAGTGATACTAAGGTGTGTACATCCTACTATGAGAATTATACATGCAGCCTACTCTATGGTATCAATGCAAACTTATTGATATGAGTGCAACTGAAAGTCCACTATTATAGTCACACTTTTTTTTTTTCAATGCACTGCCAAATGATTTCATCTAAATCCCAGCTTCTAATTCAACACTTCTAACTTTTTCCCAGTTTATATGCCTATATGTCTCTATATGACACAGTCAGATGGGTGTGTAGCCGAGCAAACCAATGGTGGAAAAGAAAAAAGAGAACTTAGAAGAAGAAAGGAAATTACCTGATGGATTCACGAGAAAGAGCAGAGTAATGGATCGATGCAGAGAACAAATGGGCAGAGGAGAATGAGTTTATAGGTAGATTTTAACAGAGGAAGTAATAAAACGTATCAGTTTCAAGAAATAAAGGTTGGAACCGTTTTACACTGTGAATTTTTTTTGCAAATTTGCGTGATGTAAGTTGATAACTGATAGGAACAGAGGTTAAAGGCAAGGTTGATAATGCAATTTAAAGCCTGCGTGATTCCTGATTTGATAAATTTTGATAGTCTTTAATTCTGTACGTTACTACTGGAATACTGATCAAAAGGGAAGGCAATCGAGCTGTGGGTTGAAATCATCAGTTACAAAAGAATACGTGATTTATGTTTGATAACTGGTGAGAGCAGAGGTTACAAGCAAAGGTGGATAAAGCACGTTACTTCTAAAATTTAAAGCTTGCGTGATTCAAACTGCTGCCAGATTTTAAGAGTATTTGATTTTGCATTTTCTCATTTATTAAGGCGTGATTTGGGGTGGTGCTGTAGAAAGCAGAGCATGAAGGAATATTGAATATGCACGTTTTAAATATCAAGCATGCACGTTTGAATGTTACCATAAGTTATATACATTTTGATCTGGCAGAGAAAAGAAATGGCAAGCTTTGATTGAAATAAATGAAATGGCAAGAATAGGCAAAGACTTTGTGATGGGAAAGCATATACAAAATTTAAGATAATCTGACAGTTATACAAAAGTCGTTTCTTAAAATTTACCGACTGATATTTTACTCCCAAAATATTTGAAAATATGATTTTTACACTACGTTAAACAGACGCAGTCTAAAACATCAAAAAAAATTTATAAAAATTACGTTTTAAAATCACACGTTATATTACGTTAATTATACCCTAAAATTGACGCGTCTTTTAAACGCGAATTTTACCAGTTCAAACATAGCTTAAATTTTCACAGTTATTATTAAATTTTATTGACATATGAAATTTTATAAAATATATCTCCAAATTAAATAATTAAACTATATTGTTAAACACAATTTATATAAAATATATTTCGAAATTAAAATAAATTAAAGAAATAAATAGCCAAAAACTAGGGTTGTTACAATCTACTCAAGCCTCAAACCACTGTCAACATAGTCAACCATCAAACCCACCCTTTTACAACTCCAAAACAGCAACAAGTCACCACCTACCATCAACCAAATTCCGTCCTCATACAGTACTTCATCCAATACATCTACATACAAATCGACCACTTGACAACCCCAACTCCTTCGAACTGTCATCTCACCTACAATTGAGCTCTCATTCCTACCTAATTCAACCTCGACAATCGCAAACTCCCACTTGCAGGAACCCTTCCGAATGTTGATTCCTACCTAATTCAACCTCCTCATATAGTGTACAACAAAGAAGGTTGGCAGGTAGGACAAATAAAAACACCGGAAATGACAATTCAATCACTACAAATCAATCAACTAAAAACACCAAAAAAAAGACAACAAATAGACTATTTTGCACATGGTACAAATATTTACTGATAACAATTTCTTCTTTCTTCTGATTATCTATGATATTTGAGAAGAGCAATAGATTTAATAACTTACAATATACAACATGAACACCTAGACTTCAGCATGTCATCAATCTTCTTTTCTGATTATTACAACAAAAAGAGATATCTGCATAAAAAACTTATTCAAAAATGTAATTCATGGCCTGCCTTATACTTACAATGATTATGTAATGGTTGCTAACAATTTGCATGTACATTACGCTTACAGCAAAAAGGTAACTAAGAGATGCATGTAGTCATCCTATTCCTGAAACAGTAATCAAGATATTTCTCTGCACATTATTTATTACCCATAAAAAAACAAATGAAAGCAGTGAGCATAGGAATAACCAAATATTAAAAGTAAAAGAATAACATAGAACAAAATTATAATTGAATACAATAGCTTTTAAATTCTAGAATACAAGAATATCTCAATACAATGTTGAAAACGAAAACATAATTATTTTAAAAAATAAAGAAAAAAGATGACATAAAAATTATAAAAACATTTAACCACTCAATGGACAACTTCTACGATTATGACCTAACTTCTTACACTTTCCACACTTATTTTGCTTCCCATGGAAAACATCCAACCCACCAAGTCTGTTAACTCTAGGTCTACCAGCTCCACGAATAGCCTTAGGAGGAAGAATAGGAGAAAAACCTTCAGAAACAATATCATTTTTATCAAAACTAGGAATAGGATTGATAACATGCGAATAAGAAGCACGATAAGCCTTAGTCGTGAAATAATATTCAATAAAATCATAGACATTAAGTTTGGCCATTGTAACGCACTTCAATGCATGTGCACAAAGAAAACCAGTAACTCTCCATTGGTTACAAGTGCACATCCGATTTTGAAGATCAACTTTGTGAGATATAGAGGAATGTACTTAAAAAACAAAAGTAGAAGAACGAGAAACATTCCACCCAAATCCTTCTTCTTTTAATTTCAATAAACGATTCTCCATTTTAGGACAAAGTATAGTAGTCCAACTGGATGCCTCTTCTCTACGCTTTGACATTTGAGCCATAAGCTTAATTCGAATTCCATCAAGACATCATGTAATAGGAAGATGTCTTTCTTTCACAATCCAGGAGTTAAAACTCTCTGCAACATTTGATTTATTCTCACCATAACGATTGCCAGGAAAAAATAAATCAGCCCAATGATCAAATGGCTTATCTTTTAAGAATTCAATAGATTTTTCACCTCCAATTTGACTATATTTTGTCATAGCTCTTTGAAATTCATAAGGAGTACAAGCTACAGCACAACGTTCCAATAAATGTGCTACCCAAGGCCCCTTTCCACCCTTTACAATATTACCAACATTACTTTGCATATGATATAGACAGTATGAATGGAAAGCCATTGGAAAAAATTTAGGAATGCTTAAAAGCAAACCCCAATGTCTATCTGATATAAAGACCAAAGCTCGATCAACTCCAATTGAACATTTCAAATGATCCCAAAACCAAGACCAATTTTCCTCATTTTCCTTTGCAACAACAGCCATAGCCAATGGAAAAAAACCTAAAAAAAACATTGTTAGCAAATAGAAAAAACTGTGTACATATATGCAATAAAGTAAAACTATAAATGAATTTTTTCAATTTATACTAATAATTATAGTGAACAATTTATAATTCTTTCAGTTGTTATTGACTTCAATGTTAAAAATAAACTCACATATAACATATGTATAAATAAAAACATATTTTCAATTTAGATAACTACATTTTGTTTCACCTGTAACATATTTGTTGTTTATCAACATACGGATTACTCTCAATCTCCATTTTGTAATACCTTTTGTTTTATCTACTAATTTAGTAGAAAATGTATATTTATGTTTATATTCAATGCATGACTATATTTTGTATATACTAAAAATGATAATTCTTTTATCAGTTTCCAAAAAAAGATAAATGGTATTATCTTTTTATCAAAAATAAAAAGATTGTTGTTATATAATATAAGTTAGTAAGACTACTTTAATGCTTATATAAAATGATGACCATTTAAATTTTCTATATTTAAGTTGCAGGATGCTTTTATTACTTTATGAAAATTTAGTTTGATTATAAAACACTGGCATATTGTATGAACCAATAAATATACACATACAAACATACATAGATCTGCTATTTACCCAAATATACAACTATACATAGCTTCTACCCCAAGTTATCATTGTTGATCATCCAACGCAATAAAAAAAGGAGAATACATATTTAAATGCTAGAGGGTAGTATTGCACTTACAACTCTTACATATTTATCCATCTTATCCATTGACAATCAATTAAAATACCTATTACCTTACTATTATCTAACATAGCATAAAGATAAATACTTTTATCTTTACATAAAACTATAATGTAACAATGACAGTAGAGATAATACTTTACTGACTATCACTTTCCAATTACTAACAATACTATTACAAAAATTTAGCAATGATATTATATACTTAACAAACAAACCGTTATACAAAATTGTAAAAAAATAAAAAAAAGTACTAAACAACCTATAATTAAAATAAATCAATTATCATTATCACCTTAAATTAACATATAAATATTAAAACAATAAATCATACCTTGGTTCCCATTTTTTGCAGTAGCAGCCATTAAACAACCATTCCTACCTTTCAAAAAGGTAGCATCAAGAAATATCATAGGACGGCAATGATAGAATCCATAAATGCATGCTTCGTAAGATATATAGACTTTTTCAAACTAATTGGTATTTTCATTAACAACCATAGATGTATGACTATTAGGATTACTTCTATCAACTGCTTTCAAATACCAAACCAAATCATTATAAGATTGTTCTTCATTACCAAAAATTTCCTTCAAAGCCATCTTCTTGCCCATATATGCATAGTAATAACTTAAACTAATATCGTAATTTCTTTTAAAACTAGCAATAATATCACTAGTCTTTCTTGTTGGTTCATCACGAATTTCATCTAAAATCAAGGTCTTCACAAGATCACTTTTAATTAAAGGACTGTTAATTGATCTAAAACCACCACCACATGAATGATTAGAATCAAATCTTCTAACTAAAAAGTGATCCAATTGTTTAAACTTGCAAGAAGCATGAATTTTAAAACTACAACCTTCTACAGCACACTGCACCGTAATTCGCTCTTTACAATTCTTCAAGAACTTAGGTTTGAATCCATTTTTTGCACAATATGCAATGACAGTCTTACGAAAATCAGATGCAGACTGAAATTTTTGACCAACACCAGTAAAAAATTCTAAAGTAGAACCTTTCTTCATCAAGTCATTAAAAGCAATCTCTTTATCAGAAGAAAATTCCAAACTATCAACCCCATCATATGCAGTACTCACATAATCTTCAATACCAAGTGATTTACTGCTAGAGCAAGATTTACTACTACAACCAACATTATTCTGACACAATTTCTTCAATTTAGCAAACAAAACCAGAAATTCCTCTTTTCTAAAAAATGACAAGCATAAAATAGCTTGCAAATCACTATCTGTCTCAATAAAAGTAGTCTTGGAATCTCGAACATAAAAGATATCAAAGCACAGAGGAGAAAGTTGATCCCAAACTTCACATATCTTGTTTCGAACAGTAGTAATAGGATAATCCAACAAAAACCTAAAACTAAAGTTGTTTTTATTGAAATAAAAAACAACCAAAACAGTAGCTGCAGTGGCAAGACTAAAAATGAAAAAACATATAAAAAAATTTCAGTATACAAAAATATCAAAAAATAATCAAAAAATACAGTAAAAAAAACACAAACCTTTGATCATCAATATTTATCATCTTCCTGTGGCCAAGAGCAAATCGGCATAATTTTTAACATATCATACGCAAAAACGAATTCTGAAAACAGCTAAATAAAAACACAAATTGGACTAACAGTAAAAGGAAAAGAAAGGAAGAAGAGCGAAAATTATAAATCAGAAAAAACTTTTTCAATCGACAATGAAATCGATATTCAAATCAAAACTAAAAGGAAGATTGAAATTAAGACGAGCGGAAATTGATATAAAGAGAAGCGAAGATGATTTACATACCCTTGTAGAATCGAAGAGTAGCGAAATTTCCTCGAGTGACAGACTGAAATTTAGACGAGCGACCAGTAAAAGCAAGGGAGAGGGGCGAAGAGTGAAGATGTGAAAACGGAAAAAAGAGGAGCGAAATTTACTTCACAAAATAACGGCCCAAAAAAATAAATGTCATTTAAACCTAAATTTTTAAACAGCTGTCCTACAAACAAATACGGTTCACAAAATGGTCACTAAAACATAATTTCCAGAAATTTAAATTAATATGAAAAATCTGTTACTACCTCCCACACATATGCATTACCAGATTGAGATCCATCAATAAGATACATCCCACATTTAGAGCTTGCAATTGGACCAATAGCCTCTATTGGACAGCTTATTTGCAGTGCTTAAGGCTTGACATAAAAATAGTAAACTTTATTAATTATCAAGAAAGTAGCAGCAGAATATAACTGTTATGATAGCATATCTCTTTGTCAAATGTATAAAATTGGCAAACTTCTTCAATAGTGCATGGACAGTTTACAGTAATTTTTTTTGAAATGGTTAAGCAATATTGGAACCTTATTAAGTGGCCCGAAGAAGATAGAGCCGCAGCCGAAGGACCTGTCTTTTTGTAGCTGAGATGCAACAAGGGCAAGGTGGTAATTCAGGAAGAGGAGGACATAAGGAGGTGAGGAGCAATTTGGTACTTTCAGAAGAACTGCATTAGTTTATAAATCATATATTGTTATTCCTTCTTTCTTTTTCTCTCCACAGACAACCAACACTTCATTTCTACTTATATCTTTGATTGATAATTGCATAAAAATCATGAATTTAGAAGATAGATGAGGGAATTTTGCTAGCTTTGAGCTGGAGTAAGCGGTCATGGGTTACTTTTTTCTTGCTAAAGTACAAATTGATATGTAACGCAAGTATGAGTAAAGAACATTTGTCATTGCTCATTAAACCCTGGAGTCCAAAGAACAGAAAATGGCTTGAATATGCAAATGGTATCATCAAAATAACGAAGTGGTGACGGGTAACCAAAAAATTGTTCGAAGAACCACAACTGACTGATCTTGTTTACTATGTTGTAGAATTGCATCTAATAAACAATAGGTCGATAAGTAAAATATGAAAAGATGGAGGTGGGAAAAAAATTGATACCATATTTATAGTGCTTCGATTATACCAATGTCCACTTATAAAGTTGACAATGTCAGTCTTTGCCTTAAGATAAATAATAGCAACTAGCCAAGAGTCAAAAGCCATTTGTCTGTTGCAAATAGCCTTCTATTTATATCTGAAATTGGCATTTATTGAGTTTTAGGGTCGTCGGATCGCAATAGAACTTGTCAAATCCGAAAGAACAGAAGAAAGACCAGATCAACACTTAAATATTGATGGATCAGTACCGATCTAAATACGGATATGTACCAATCAATATGTTTCATGATTTCTCTATGTTTTCATCCATTTTCCTCGAGTCTTGTTGCTTTACTTCTTATGTTGATCTTGTATTGATGTTTCTAAGTTTATTCATCTATGTATTCATTGAGAATATCGGATTTCTGAAAGGAATATATGGATTGGTACCGATCCATAGTGTTGCTCTATTTTTTCGTAAAAGGATAACATGCCAGCCCTCTAGCACTTCAACCCGCTCGTTCCGCAACACCTAGTCTCGACAGCACTTAGCCTGACCCGTCATCCATGCAAGTGCCTCACCACAACATTCGAACGACTTAACTTTCCCACTCTTAGTAGGATCGGACAGCAGCTCGGTTAGATTTACACTCAGTAGAATATCTCAAATCCCATGCACAAATCCTCTGGCTTGCATCGCCACCAATGTACCTTCCCACAACATGAAACTTCCTCTCTCTCTCGATCCTCCCTCTGGGCCCCTCAACTCTCACCGCCTACAGTTCTCCTTAAAGATCTGCTCGCCTAGACCGCCTTATTTTGTCTTTGCTTAGTAGGTTTCTAGAAAAAGTGTTTGGTCACCACTACACAAAGAAGCAACGATTATGCACTGTTCAATTGAAAAAGAACATCATAAGATGATGTTGTTCATCTAAAAAAAAGCTTCATTGTGAAGTAACCACCTGCAATCTCACGCTGTCCAAATAGTAGCAACATCACTGTTCAAACAACATTCTGTTCTCATGTTGCCTCTATAACACAATGTGAGACCATGGTATAGCCCGCCAACTAGTCCTTGTCTGAACCATTCACTCCATCCTGCATCTTAGCTGGCTTGTATCTAAACCTTACACGTCCATCAACAACTATTGGTGCTTCCTGGGCTTGGCATAGCAATCAGAACCATCCAAATCGAATCTCAACTGTTGTAAATAAATCTTTGTATACACTTTTACATGAATCGAATTTTAATTTCTTACGCACATTATTTTCTTTTGTAATTCAAGTTCTTATAATCAAATAAAAGGTAATAAAATAAACTACCATAGTGGATATAGATCAACTTGATTCAATTACTCTAAACCTTTTCTCTTTAGTTGTATTGTCATTGATTATCTCCTCGTTTTGCATTAATTAAGCAAATATTAGAAAGTTACCTTTGTTAAATATGGATCCTAATGTATAATCACGGGGTTGACTAAAATTTTAGTCAATCTTTTAGCGCTAGAAAGCGGGTCTCCTCTATAGCTCTCAATTTTAATCAATTTTATGCTTTTCATACTACCACCATACACAAATAAATACACTATGCAAACTAATGTTGAGAAAGGAGTCGATAATTCAAACGACCCCAACACTAATTGTAACAACTCGTATATTTTTACGATTATATATTTGAATGTTTTATTTAAATATAGCATCATTAATTATGTTAAAGTCTAAAATGTGACTTTTTGTAAATAGTCGAATACAAAGTCGAGACCACTTCCATTGAGTTCAAATCGATGTTTACAACTTGTTTAAGTATAAACATTGCTGTGTTTGGAGTTGATTAGGATTTTGGTATTTTCATTTGGGCTTTGGGTTGTGTTCAAGCCCACTAACCCAACAAGATAACCTAAAACCTTCTACCAAATACCCTAACTCCTCTCCTCTTCTTTCATTCCATTCACAATTTGCTAACACTCCAAACTAAAGGAAAAATGGGGGAAAAGAAGGGAAAACAAAATTCCTAAGCTCTAGATTCTTAGGAAATTCAAATTCAAGTTATAAAATCAAAGAGAAGCTTAGGTAAGCATCCGCTTCATCCTCTCCATCTCAACTCCTCTTCAATTCTTGATTTTTCCTATAACCTAACTTAGGAATTTTTTTGCATGTAATAATAGATTGAAGATCTTTGAGGGTAGAAGAGGAATTGATCTTACCTTGTTTTAGAGTTTATCTTTTCTATTTTTGGGTTAAGGTAAGTTCTTGAACTCACATCTATATCTATAGCTTTAATTGTTGTTAGGTATGAATTCCTAACATCCATTTCTTATTCAATTGCTTTTGAATTGAATTGCTTTGGTGAATTTTCATAATTTTGGTATTTTGAAGTCAAAATTTATGAAAACCCTAGTATAGGTGTTTAGACATGTTGTTTTGGGTGAATTGAAGAGCCTTTAGGGCTGGATCGTCGTTTGGCATAAATCCCTACCCATAGTTGCTCATTCAATCGCTTCCGATTTGATTTGCCCATCATTGGGTTGTGCAAATTCTGTCCTGCTATAGACGACATAGATCTGTGGATTATCTGTGGCTTGAGGTGTGAAAACTCCAAATGCAAGGGGACAGACGTCTGTGGGTTCTGGAACGAAATTCCAGAGACTGACCACAGACGTCTATGGCTTTCAATTTCTGAAATTTGGCTAATTTTTATATGGATTTTCGATATATTGATTTTTGATGATCCTATAGTTATTGTCAACCAAAATCGACTTTGATGGTTTCTTTTTTGGATTTTTAATGTTTCCATTTGATGGATTTGATATCGATTTCCATGTTTTTGATTCACGTTATCGAAATGTGCATTTTTGTGATAGATTGTTTTTACAATCGTTTCTATGATTTGTCACTTTTAAAATACAAATGTTTTATATTAGTAGTAAATACTAAAACTCTTTCACAAAAATGATTTCAACACTACTTTTAATACAAAGCTCGATTTTAAAACTGTTTTCCAATCTATTCGTATATACAAACCTTTATCTCATTCGGATTAGAAATCCAATCGAACAACTTAGCAAAACAAGTGATAAGAAACGCTTGTGTTTACTTCGTCGATTAATTCTTAGACTTATTCGATTGAAATCTCTTGACAATTTCCGAGTGGGAATCTATAATTTGTTCGTAAATACTTAAATTAAGCCAACCGTTATGGAACATGAAGCTAAACTCATTTATTTACTAGCTTAGTGCAATTTACACTTATTGATCAATGATGATCATTTTGTGATTTAGACTTGCGATGTGTAGTGTCTCTTTGTCCGCGTGGGGGACTATACCCCATTCTGTGGAGCTTCGGCTCATTTTTATAGGGTAGCGACTCATGTTCTTTTGACCTTTTTTGGGGCTTCAGCTCCTTTGTCCGTAAGGGGGGTCTATACCTTGTTCTTTGGAGCTTCGGCTCATTTTTATGGACTGGCGACCCATGGGATAACGACCCGTTTTTTATACACGTGTTAGTGAGTTTTCATGCCCTCGTTAGTGAAAGGCCTCCTCCTTTGTGTTGAATATGCGCTTTGTGCTTATATGATTTTTGTTTGATGATAATAAACATATATACATTAATTTAAATGTATTTGTTAATATACTATTTATTTTCACAGATTAAATAAATATTTGTTGAATAAAATAAATAACACAGAATTTGAATTCAAAATATTTTATTCAAACAAATATTTATTACAATTTTGAATAGTACAAATTCATGCTCTCACTATACATATACATTTTTGAATACATCACGATTTCATACTTACATTGATAACCTCACTACATATCACTCACACTCGTACTTTATCTTCAACTGCATTCCAGTTTGAATCCAGCATCTGAGCAATCTGCAAAAATATTCACTAACGCAGTAAAATTGAAAAAGAAATATTTTTGCGACTTAAAATAAAAAAAATGGATTTTGAAAATAATATTTGCCTCAGTTATTTGGGTTGTTCGTCATCATTTAAATTTGAATTCATCATACACGAACAACTTGTGACATACACAGTGTATCACTGTATATGCCACAAGGCCATGCACACCGATATATACACTTGATTGATTTACAGCGACAGGTGAGCACAGGTCAAACCCAAATGTAAAGCCGGGTTCAACTCACGTGCAATAACATAAATGTCACAACTCACAGCACAAGGTCAAACCCGAGCCTCAAGCTGGATTCAACACAGATCAGAGCAGTATGCAAAGTTGATGCAATATAAACAAACCCAATATGACTGCAAGCAGTGCCACAAGACCATCAAACAAAACCAGAAACATGATCAACTCAGCAATGAATTTAACCAAGTACAGTAATGCAGCAATGACCAACCAGAGTATAACTACTGAAGCTCAAGTATACCACAATATCAACATACAAGTCAGACCAACATAATGCAACAGCGACATGCACATCAACCAAAGTCAAGGCCGAAAATGAAGACTGCAAGAACATGAATACATGAAACCATGTCACTGCAACATGAATGCCATCACAGCCATCACAATGAACACATATACTCAATGCAACTACAGCCTCAAATCAAACCATGTCAATAAGACAAATGAAGCATATACGTATGTATGAAATGCAAAGGTTTAGGCCGAGACTAAAGACATAGCAGCATGTGATGCCATCATATGTACAGTGTGGAAAATGCATGTACAAACTATGGTGATGCAGAATAGACCATACAATGCAAAACTAACAAGCAAATATGCATTCATGAATGCAAACAACCAACTACATGCAGGTGAACAAATGACCAAGTGCAACTGGAAACAACAATGAGTGCATGCTACAGCAACAAAGACCACGGCTACTACACAACGCAGCTACAACTCAAATGCAAATACCACTAATCCAGACTGCATGGTGAACCAACTACACAAATTGCAATTCGAACTAACATAACAGCAAACAAATTCAAGCAACTCAAGCTTCAGAAAGTGATGTGAATACAACTCGAATGAACGCAAGTTCATATGTACAGCAACCCAACAACAAAGACAACAGCCAGTCCAATGAACAAAGACCACAAGTACAATAATGTACACAGATCAGATACAAATCAAGATACCAGAGAACAAGATTGCCACCAACACAATATGAATGAACTCGCAGCAGACGCAAATAATCAACGCAGTATAAAAATGAAAAAGTGTGCATCTTTGAAATGGTCATCACGAAATGAATCAAAGCCAAGACCGAAGCCAGCAGTAAAAATTCACGAAATCAGTATTGTCAAAGTCAATCAAGCGTTCACCGTGATAGCCAAGCAAATTGACCAAGTCACAAATCAATACCGTAGTGGCCAAGCAAACTGAACAAGTCACGGTTTAAAACCGTGTTATTCAAGTAACATGAACATGTCAGAATTCATTGCAAACATCCAAACAAAATCGAACGATCAAAGCAAAAAATATGAAATTATCAGACGAACGAGAAAATAGGGTAACGAACCCTATAAAAGACCCAACATCATCATCGGCAGAACGAGTGAGTTCGAATAAAATAAAACAAAGAGGAACAGAGCTAAAATCTTACCAAAAGCAAAATCGAACTCACCAAAGCGCGAAGCCATAGCCAAGTACAAATCTAATTTGCGCCAAGCCGAAGCCATAGCAAATTCTCACAGAAGCAAAAGCAACTTCGAAAGCCCTAATTTATTGAAGGAAGAGGAACGAAGAAGAAACGCAAGCCGCCATTATAAATTACAAGGGACGAAGCCTTAATCAGGTTGCAAAGAGGAACGACCACCGTAAACGAACGAAGCAAACAAAGGAGACGGGCCAAATTAATTAAAGGGGCCGACCTATTTTCTCTAAAGAGAATTTTTTAAAAGGGTTTTTATTTTTAGGGTTATTTATTGTCTTTTAATTGTTGTTATTATTTTTCGAATCAAAACTTTGTAAATCACCACCTAGAGTTTAGGTAGTGTCAGATTGTCTAGTTAGAATTAGTTCAGTGAGCAGGGTGTGCGAGTTTGCAAAGCTCTATAGGCGGGAGCAGAGTTTGCGAGTAAGCGAAGCTCTATAGGCGGGAGCAGAGTTTGCGAGTAAGCGAAACTCTATAGGCGGAGCAGAGTGTGCGAGTCTAGTAGAGTGTTTGTGAGCGGGAGCAAATGTTTGCGAGTCTAGTGGAGTGTTTGTGAGCGGGAGCAAATGTTTGCGAGTCTAGTAGAGTGTTTGTAAGCGGGATACTGTTTAATTCTAATAGAAATCTGGGAATGCAGCAGTAGGCAAGGGGTTGCCGAAGCTGGGTAAATTTTGTGTGTGATTTACTTTTCAGCATATTTATTTCTGCAGTTTGTTTCTGTGTTTAAATCGAGAAAATTTACAATAACCCTATTCACCCCCCTCTAGGGTTAATCTAGATCCTACAAGTGGCATCAAAGCCTGGTATTTTTTCTTTAACTCTAGAGTCATGAATTCATCAAGTAATGCTTTTTCTGAGGGGCAATATATAGCTTGGCCACCCATGTTTAACGGGAATGATTATGCTTATTGGAAAGTTAGAATGGGTATCTATCTTCGTTCTGTTGATTATGATGTTTGGGATATTATTGAAACTGGCTATAAAGCTCCCACTATAATCGTTGGTGATACTGAGATTCCTAAACCTAAGGATAGGTGGGATGCTAACGATAAGAGATTGAAAACGACAAATGCTAAAGCCATGAATGCTTTGATATGTGCTCTTGATAAAAATGAATTTAATAGAATTTCTCATTGTACAACAGCACAGGAAATTTGGCACACTTTGGAGGTGACACACGAAGGAACTTCTCAAGTCAAGGAGTCTCGTCTAGCCCTATTCAGCAATGAATACGAAAACTTTGTGATGGACAAAGGCGAGTGCATAAAGACATGTTTGGACGCTTTTCAACCTTGGTATACAACGCTAGAGCGCTTGGGAAAGTCTTCACTGAGGTAGAGCTTGTGCGGAAGATATTACGAGTCTTACTAATGAACTTTGAGGCAAAAGTCACGGAAATACAAGAATCGAAAGATCTGAGTAAACTAAGCATGGAGGAGTTGATTGGTAACTTGATGACATATGAGCTTGAGCTAAAAGCAAAGGAAGAACGCAACAACTCCGAACCAAAGAAGAAGACGATTGCCTTAAAGAGCAAACAAGAGAGCGATGAAGATGAAATAGATCCAATTGAAGAGCTTGCAATGGCTGTCAATAAACTTAGAAACTCATCAAGATTCAAGCCACGCAAGAAGAAAACAAAGGGCAATAGGTCAAAAGATTCTAAAAATTCCGATAATGATCTGACGTGTTATAACTGCAACAAGCCTGGCCACATCAAACCAGAATGCCCACTTCTCAAATACAACAAAGGAAAGAAAAAGAAAAAGAAGGATTTTGCAGCAACTTGGGATGATGAAGAAGGAGAGGAAGTTTCGGATAGCAGCTCAGAGGAGGCTAACTTGTGTTGTATGGCAAAATCAGAATCAGAAGCAACCTCTGAGGAATCTAGTGAGGCAGGTGAGTATTCCTATAGAGATCTTGTTTTTATGTGTCTTGATCTTACTAAGGTAGCGGATACTCTTGAATCTAAAATTGAAAAACTGAAATCTGATAGGAGGAAACTCGCCTATGAAAATTCTAGGTTAGAAACTGAACTTGAAAATATTCAAAACCTAGACTGTAAAAATTGTAAGATTTTAGATTCAGAATTATCAAAACTTAGGAATAACTTTGAGAATCTTGAAAAAGAAAACTTGAATCTTAAGGAAATCATTGACACTAGGAAAAAGGATTTCACAAATCGATGCACCTCACTTGTAACTGAAAACACAACATTAAAAACCAAAGTCCAAAATCTTGAGAAATATCTGAATAACTTTTCAAAAGGAGAAAAATCTTTCAAAATGTTATTGGGAAATCAAATTTTTGCTAACAACAGAAAAGGACTAGGTTTTGGGAAATCACAATATGATGATAATGCAAAAGGTAAAAGTGTCTTTGCTCGATCTGAAATAACTGGACATCATGTTGAAAATTATAGTCATAGGAACAAGAACACAAAATTTAATCAAATCAACTTAATGTGCACAATTTGTAGAAAATTTGGACACAATCAAAATAATTGTTGGTATAGACCCAAACACGTGAAAACTATACCAATTTGGGTTCCAAAAGGCACAAATATAAAATCCTTGAAAGTCAAACAAATTTGGGTGCCAAAAGGAACATATATAAATAGTTTTGGGTCTCCACTAGCATATTTTTCATGTTCTGCCACTAACAACCATGGACCTATAAAAACAATTAGGTCACAAAAATCTTTCATCGTGTAGGTGTGGCGGCAGGCTAAGCAACAACAACAGTGTTCTCTGGATTTTGGCTGTTCCAGAAACACAACGGGCAACAAAGAAAAGTTCCTTAGCCTAGTATAAAGGTGACAGAATCACAATGGACAACGACGAAAAATTATCGTAAAGGTAAAACAGGTAAATTTGTTTTGAACGATATATTAAATGTGATAATCTGCACCATAATCTGAATTAAATCAGCCAATATTGAGATGAACAAAAGATGATGATTTTGATTCTATGATTTTTTTCAAAATATTGATCAATTATCTTTAAATAGAATTACTTGGAGTAATTATGTTGGTTGACTGATTCGGACTTACTTGATATGATCCTACATGACTTGTTCTTATTTATGACCTTGATTTGTGCTTAAATGATGACCAATCAGATTTTCCATATAAATTTGTTCGGTCAAATGATGGTATTTTATTGATCTTTGATTACTCATGCTACACGTAGATATATTTGTTTTGACGTTTTGGTCACTGCTTGTAAAATTGCACGATTTCAAATTTCATGTGTAAAGCTGTTAAAAAGGATTTTAAGAAATTGTTGAAACTTCAAGAAATTGTTTTTGATTGACTGTTGATTACTCATGAAAATAACTGTTTTTGAAACTGACACTATGATATCTGTTTGATTGTTAACACGGTCTCAATTCAAATTCAAGAGAATTTCATTTAAAAATTGTTGAAAACAATTATGAGATAATTTGTTGAATTTTCACAATCTGGTCTTTGACATCCAACGAGTGAATATTGAGTGAAACTTAAATTCAGATGCAGATTACACTGGTAATATAGTTGATAGAAAAATTATTAGTGTAACGTGATTAATCTTTGAAACATTCATTTGCTGCATCATTTTTCAAAGAAAATATCTGCATAATTTTCACTTGAAATAATTTCTCAAATAGCAGAATTTTTTTTCTTCATATAACCCCTTCAAGAAAGTCATTTTTGAAAAATTGATTTTATAATTTTTGAATTTGATTTTAAATGACTATTTTGACTAATCTGACTCCCTTTGATTATCGAAAAGATGAATAGTGATTGAAAAAGTGATGAGTGTCGATATTTGTCATACATTACTCAAGACAATATATTTAGAAAAATTTCATTAGAATTTCATAACAAGAGTTATAAAAACTTTTTGTTGGGTAAAAATTCCATGATCATTTCTATTTCTATCATCTTTCTATCGACCATCACTCATCAAAATCATATATAGTATGTAAATTTGTGGTAGTTTACAAAGGAAATTATTCGTTCTTCAATTTATTATCTGTGCTTCAATTTATTATATTCTTCAATAAAATAAATATCCAAAGTATTCACTCTCATTTAAAAGTCCTCATGGTTATGCATGAGTGAATTACTTGGATTTTTGATTATGTGCTTCCATGCTCATTTAAAAGTCCTTACGGTTATGCATGTATGGAACACATATCAAAATTAATTGATTAAATAGACAAGTTGATTCTAATCCCATTTAAAAGTCCTCACGGTTATGCGTGGTTAGAAGATACTTGATTTCATTTTTTAAAATTAAATTCGAATACTACTAATCTCATTTAAAAGTCCTAACGGTTATGCATGATTAGTAGATATTCAAATTTCCTGAAATAAATATACCACAAATAGAAAGAACTGTATGGTTTTTTGATGATTTTATCCCCATCACTTCTGAAAGTGGAATATGCGTCTGACAAGGCTAATTATGATTTTTGTTTGAGTTTTATTGAAATTTGATATTTATATTCAATTGAGTTAAATGTTTGATTCATGTCTGTCTCATCATCCCTATTTTTATAACACTGTTATTCTTTTGCTGATAACAAAAGGGGGAGAGAAAAGTTAAGATTTTGTCAAATAGAATCAAGCAAATGTCAAATAATTTTCCATTTGCATCTAGGCTCACTTATATATTTCTTTGCATATATGTAGGGGGAGTATTGTGTAGAGAGGGAGCATTTAAACAGTGGGAGCAAATTGAACGATCAAATACATTTGACATATTCAAAATCTTAAATATATGTTTGTTATCATCAAAAGGGGGAGATTGTTGAATATGCGCTTTGCGCTTATATGATTTTTGTTTGATGATAATAAACATATATACATTAATTTAAATGTATTTGTTAATATACTATTTATTTTCACAGATTAAATAAATATTTGTTGAATAAAATAAATAACACAGAATTTGAATTCAAAATATTTTATTCAAACAAATATTTATTACAATTTTGAATAGTACAAATTCATGCTCTCACTAACATATACATTTTTGAATACATCACGATTTCATATTTACATTGATAACCTCACTACATATCACTCACACTCGTACTTTATCTTCAACTGCATTCCAGTTTGAATCCAGCATCTGAGCAATCTGCAGAAATATTCACTAACGCAGTAAAATTGAAAAAGAAATATTTTTGCGACTTAAAATAAAAAAATGGATTTTGAAAATAATATTTGCCTCAGTTATTTGGGTTGTTCGTCATCATTTAAATTTGAATTCATCATACACGAACAACTTGTGACATACACAGTGTATCACTGTATATGCCACAAGGCCATGCACACCGATATATACACTTGATTTATTTACAGGGACAGGTGAGCACAGGTCAAACCCAAATGTAAAGCCGGGTTCAACTCACGTGCAATAACATAAATGTCACAACTCACAGCACAAGGTCAAACCCGAGCCTCAAGCTGGATTCAACACAGATCAGAGCAGTATGCAAAGTCGATGCAACATAAACAAATCCAATATGACTGCAAGCAGTGCCACAAGACCATCAAACAAAACCAGAAACATGATCAACTCAGCAATGAATTTAACCAAGTACAGTAATGCAGCAATGACCAACCAGAGTATAACTACTGAAGCTCAAGTATACCACAATATCAACATACAAGTCAGACCAACATAATGCAATAGCGACATGCACATCAACCAAAGTCAAGGCCGAAAATGAAGACTGCAAGAACATGAATACAGGAAAACATGTCACTGCAACATGAATGCCATCACAGCCATCACAATGAACACATATACTCAATGCAACTACAACCTCACATCAAACCATGTCAATAAGACAAATGAAGCATATACGTATGTATGAAATGCAAAGGTTCAGGCCGAGACTAAAGACATAGCAGCATGTGATGCCATCATATGTACAGTGTGGCAAATGCATGTACAAACTATGGTGATGCATAATAGACCATACAGTGCAAAACTAACAAGCCAATATGCATTCATGAATGCAAACAACCAACTACATGCAGGTGAACAAATGACCAAGTGCAACTGGAAACAACCATGAGTGCATGCTACAGCAACAAAGACCACGGCTACTACACAACACAGCTACAACTCAAATGCAAATACCACTAATCCAGACTGCATGGTGCACCAACTACACAAATTGCAATTCGAACTAACATAACAGCAAACAAATGCAAGCAACTCAAGCTTCAGAAAGTGATGTGAATACAACTCGAATGAATGCAAGTTCATATGTACAGCAACCCAACAACAAAGACAACAGCCAGTCCAATGAACAAAGACCACAAGTACAATAATGTACACAGATCAGATACAAATCAAGATACTAGAGAACAAGATTGCCACCAACACAATATGAATGAACTCGCAGCAGACGCAAATAATCAACGCAGTATAAAAATGAAAAAGTGTGCATCTTTGAAATGGTCATCATGAAATGAATCAAAGCCAAGACCGAAGCCAGCCGTAAAAATTCATGAAATCAGTATTGTCAAAGTCAATCAAGCGTTCACCGTGATAGCCAAGCAAATTGACCAAGTCACAAATCAATACCGTAGTGGCCAAGCAAACTGAACAAGTCACGGTTTAAAACCGTGTTATTCAAGTAGCATGAACAGGTCAGAATTCATTGCAAACATCCAAACAAAATCGAACGATCAAAGCAACAAATATGAAATTATCAGACGAACGAGAAAATAGGGTAACGAACCCTATAAAAGACCCAACATCATCATCGGCAGAACGTGTGAGTTCGAATAAAATAAAACAAAGAGGAACATAGCTAAAATCTTACCAAAAGCAAAATCGAACTCACCAAAGCGCGAAGCCATAGCCATGTACAAATCTAATTTGCGCCAAGCCGAAGCCATAGCAAATTCTCACAGAAGCAAAAGCAACTTCGAAAGCCCTAATTTATTGAAGGAAGAGGAACGAAGAAGAAACGCAAGCCGCCATTATAAATTACAAGGGACGAAGCCTTAATCAGGTTGCAAAGAGGAACGGCCACCGTAAACGAACGAAGCAAACAAAGGAGACGGGCCAAATTAATTAAAGGGGCCGACCTATTTTCTCTAAAGAGAATTTTTTAAAAGGGCTTTTTATTTTTAGGGTTATTTATTGTCTTTTAATTGTTGTTATTATTTTTCGAATCAAAACTTTGTAAATCACCACCTAGGGTTTAGGTAGTGTCAGATTGTCTAGTTAGAATTAGTTCAGTGAGCAGGGTGTGCGAGTTTGCAAAGCTCTATAGGCGGGAGCAGAGTTTGCGAGTAAGCGAAGCTCTATAGGCGGGAGCAGAGTTTGCGAGTAAGCGAAACTCTATAGGCGGAGCAGGGTGTGCGAGTCTAGTAGAGTGTTTGTGAGCGGGAGCAAATGTTTGCGAGTCTAGTGGAGTGTTTGTGAGCGGGAGCAAATGTTTGCGAGTCTAGTAGAGTGTTTGTAAGCCGGATACTGTTTAATTCTAATAGAAATCTGGGAATGCAGCAGTAGGCAGGGGTTGCCGAAGCTGGGTAAATTTTTTGTGTGATTTACTTTTCAGCATATTTATTTCTGCAGTTTGTTTCTGTGTTTAAATCGAGAAAATTTGCAATAACTCTATTCACCCCCCCTCTAGGGTTAATCTAGATCCTACACTTTGTGTTTTTTGGATTTCTAAATATTGATTCCTGGAATTTGTGTTTCACCAATTTTTGTGATTTGCATTGATAAGCTTTATCAATATTTGTGATTTGTGAATAAAATTATGGAATATGATATTCTTTTTAGGTGTTTGAGAAAACTTGAGATATTGTCTGATTTTTATTGCTATCTTATATATTTGTCATATCTCTTATCCAATCTCATCTTACGTGATAATTATAGCTAGACTGATCCGCTAATTATTTTTCTTCTTAAATAATACTCGGGTCAGACTGAGGTGTTTCAGGTGCTTCCACTTGACTTCTTAGCAGGGACTAGTTTTTACTTTTGGTTAACTACTTTAGCTTAGTAGTTTTGTCTTTCATGTATATGAGATGGAGGCTCTTTGATGTATACATATTATTTTGTGTAGTACATGTACTTATTCTTTTGTTATGTAGTGGATCTTGTATGACTACTACTATGATGTTCACTTCTATGTGTTATATTCATATTTGTTTCCGCCTTAGTGATATGAATATCTATGCCCGATTTTATGTTATGATTATTTTATATTGTTTCTAAAGGGCATTCAGTCACTGTGTAGTAGCTTTGAGTTTGTATGGAATATGTTAGATTTCCTCTTGAAATGAAATGCGTGATATACTATCCGATATATCGGTACTTGCTCAAAGCATTATATGGTTGATCGCTCATCAACAGCCTTATTCATCATGCTAATCGACGGCGTTACCCAGTTGTGTCCTTGGTTAGTGAAAGTATTAAGGTGGGACGTCACAACATGGTATCAGAGCCAAAACTTAGGAACAATATAGAATATTATGACAAGGATCATTGTCCTAAGTCTCTCTTAGGAATCGTGCCTTAGAATTTAATTCGAGTCGACCCGTTCTATCCTATTTTATTTTATGATGCCTTGTTTTCTCAATCAAGCTTATTTGAATTCATTTTGAGAATAACCTTTTCCCTCTTCTTTCCTTTTTTCCCTAAAAAGAGAAATGGTTAGACCTAGTCGTTCTAGCACTGGTCAATCCAGTGGTCCTCCTCATAATGGCGTATTTATGTCGGCTTAACGGATTTTGGATCTTGTAAAGAATGCCCAAGCTACCGGTCCCATTCCTGAGCCTATTCATCTTAAATCTAGGTTTGCACGCTTGTGCAGTGATTACACAAATTTGGGTGGAAAGCCATTCAAAGGTTTCAAAAGCGTTATAGAAGTCCATGCTTGGTTTAGAACATGCGACCATATCTTTTCTTGCATGGATCTTTTGGATTTACATCGAGTCCAAGTGGCTTCTAGCATGCTCCAGGAGAGAGCATTAGATTGGTATGAGCTTTTGATTTCAAAAATTGTTGAAGCGGATCTTACTTGGGAGCAATTCCAAGAAAGGTTTGAGTTAAAGTTTGTACCTGAAGTAGAAAAGGTAACTTTAGCTCGACACTTCATTGATCTTATTCAGATTGAATCTTCTATGATGGGTTATGTCGCATCTTTTGAATCCCTCTCTAAATATGGGGTCGAGTGTATTAATACCCCTTTGAAGAAGAATCAAAGGTTTATCCCTCAAATTTACTTCTAAAACTAGAAGTGCCTTTCAATCAGCTTGTAGATATCACTCTTCGACGTGAAGTGGCCAATAAGGAAAGTAATGTTGATGTTGGGGGTGCCAAGAAGAACTTCAACAATAATAAGAAGAGGCATCCCAATAATAAGTTCAAGAGCCCTAATCCCAACAAGAAAGTGAAGCAGCAACTTCGGTAGCGAAGACTCCTACCCCTGATCGTGGAGAACGCTACAATTGTGGTTCTAAGGACCACTATGAAAATAAGTGTCGAAGGTCTCTTACTTGCAGCAATTGCAAAAGTTCAAGTCATCCTATATCTTCATGTCCTAAACTTCAAGACAAAAAAGGGAAAGCTGAATGTTATACAAGCTCCTAGTAACCCTTCTCTTGGTCAAGGTATTTCTCATTCTATCCTTGATGGCATTATTATGTTTCATGATCATCCTATTCGAATTCTTTTTGATATGGGTGCAACTCACTCTTTTATATCAAAAGAACTTGTGGATGATTATCTTTAAATGTTAGAGGCTTGATGACTTCACTGAAAGTTGCAAGTCTAGTTGGTGGATCCACAACACTCATTTTATTTTGTAAGGATGTTGAGATTATTTTATGTGATTATGCTTTTTGTGCCGATTTGCTTGTTATGCATTATTTAGGATTCAGAATGATTTTGAGAATGGATTGGCTTAATCGTTATGAAGCCAACATCATATGTCCCGAGATGACTATCCATCTTCGACATCCCTAATCTGTTAAGAAGAGTTCTATCATTCTTGATGATTCCGATTCCGATTCGGTGGCATCCTTATATTCTCTAAACCCACATGATGACGAAATGTTGATGAGGAAGATGTTATTTCCCTCATTCACGTTGTTCGTGAATTTTTCGACATCTGTGAGCTTGTTTTTGGATTACCACCTGAGCGAGCAATTGAGTTCAGAATTAATCTAATCCTTGGAGCTCTACCTATCACTCATCCTCCTTATCGTATGTCCAGTAAGGATATTTTGGATATGCATAAACAATTATCCGAATTGGAAGAAAAACAGTTTATTCGATCTATTTCCTCTCCTTGGGGAGCTTCAGCTATCTTTGTGAAGAATTCTGATGGTACATTTAGGCTTTGGAATGACTACCTCAAGCTTAATGATCTTACCATTAAGAATAAATATCCCTTACCTTGGATTGATGATTTATTCTATCAACTTTGCGACGCTACAGTCTTTCCACAGTTAGACTTAGCAATCGGATTTCATCAGCTTTGAATTGCGAAGAATAGTATTTCTTTGACATCATTCCATACTCGATATGGATCTTATAAATGGCTTGTTATGCCATTTGGTTTAATGAATGCTCCAGCTTATTTCGTTGACCTTACGAATTGAATTTTCAAAGACTTTCTTGACCGATTTGTTCTTATCTTTATCGATGATATTCTTGTTTATTCTAAATCAAGGAAGAGCATGAAAAACATCTTTGAATTGTGTTGGAAACACTTAAGAGCAATGAACTAAAAGAAAAAAAAATTAAGTGCCATTTTTGGCAATCTCGTGTGAAATTTTTAGGACATATTATATCTGAATCCAAAATTTCCGTGGATCATTCAAAGATTGAGGTGATTCAAAACTAGAAGAGACCGGAGAGTGTAATGGAAATTCGTAGTTTCCTTGGGTTGCTGGGCTATTACCGTCGATTCATAAAAGACTTTTCTAAAATTTCCTTACCTTTTACTATTTGATAAAAAAGGGAGTCAAGTGCATTTGGTCAGATAAATGTGAAGCCGCTTTTCAAAAATTAAAAGAACTCACTTTCGATGCTCCTATTTCTGTGATTCCTGAAGGAAACCAAGACTTGATTATTTATATCGATGCTAGTCATATTGGTTCGGGAGCCGTTCTCATGCAAGGGGAATGTGTTATCGCTTATGCTTCTCGATAGTTAAAGCCTGCCGAGACTAGATATGTCACTCATGACTTAGAGCTTGTGGCTATTGGTTTCGCTCTTAGAATTTTGCGTCATTATCTTTTGGGAGAGAAATTTATTCTCTACACCGATCATAAATCTTTAGATTATTTATTCTCTTCAAAGGAACTTAATTTGCGTCAACAACGTTGGCTCGAATTCCTTGCATCTATGACCTTGATATTATTTTTACTCCTGGAAAGGGAAATCATGTTGCCAATGCCCTTAATCGTAAGCAACAAGTAGTTGTTTCCATGATGATATCTGAATGGAATGATCTTAAGACTTTATCCACTTGTGAGATTTGAGATCGTGAATCCGATTCATGTACATCTCTTGTTTTATGTAGCCTTGAGGCTCATATTCTCCTTTAGACCGCATCCTTGAAGCTCAAAAGCACGACTCTGAATTGGCTCATCTTAGCCAAAATTGTAGAGATAACGATAATATTGATGGTTTTAAAGACTTTGAAATTGATGATCGTGGAGGCATTAGAAAATTTGGTAAACTTATTGTGCCAAATATAAGTTGTCTCCGTAAGGACATTTTAGAAGATTGTCATCGTTCTAAATTTACCATTCATCCCGGTAGTAGTAGAATGTACGCGGACATAGAGCGAATTTGTTATTGGGATGGAAGGAGATCCGATATTGCTAACTTTATTAAGCATTGCATGACTTACCAACTCGTAAAGGCCGAGCATCAGAGGCCTGGTGGGTTATTGCAACCTCTAGACATTCCCGTTTGAAAGTGGGATCAAGTTTCCATGGACTTTATCGACGGTCTTCTCCGTTCTCGTTCAGGTCAAGACAGTTTGTGGATGATTGTAGATAGACTTACAAAATCCACCCTTTTTCTTCCAGTTTGGTCCAACCGGACCGTACCTTTTTTGGCTAAACTCTATGTTAAAGAAATTGTTAAACTGCATGGGGTTCCTACTTATATTGTTAGCGATCGTGATCCATTATTTACTAGTGGATTTTGGAAGGGTCTTCAAAAAGCTTTGGGAATGAAGCTTAATTTTAGCACCGCTTATCATCCTCGGTCTAATGGACAAACAGAATGTGTGAATCAAACTTTTGAAGATCTCCTTCATGCATGAGTTCTTGTTTTTGGTGGAAGTTGGGAAGATCATATTTCCCTTGTTGAGTTTTCTTATAATAACAGTTTCCAATATAGTATTAGTATAGAACCTTTCGAGGCACTCTATGGAAGGCCATACTGATCTCCTTCGTACCGGCTTAGAACCGGTGAGAAGCTGATTTTAGGTCTAAATTTTATTCATGATGCCAAAGAAAAGATTGACCTTATTCGTCATAGGATGAAAGAAGCTCAAAGCAGACAAAAATTCTATGCCGATAACCGAATAAGAAATTTAGAGTTTTATGTGGGAGATTTGGTATTCATTCATGTTTCACCTATGAAGTGTGCAGTGCGTTTTAGTCGATTAGGAAAATTAACGCCTCAATATATTGGCCCATTTCCCATCACCAAACTCATTGGTCCCAGTTGGCTTGTTGCCTTTCGTTACCGGCTCAATTTTACTCTATTCATGACGTATTTCACGTTTCTTAGCTATGGAAATGCCTTAGAGATTCTAATTCTGTTCTTGAGCCTAGTGTTATTGAAGAAATTAAGGTTTCACCTAATTTGACTTATGAGAAACATCCTATTCGCGTCATTGCTACGGAGGTTAAATGCCTTCATAATAAAAATGTTTCGCTTGTAGAAGTTTAATGGTCCGCAAGTCCTAAGGATTTTTCTTGGAATGTAGAGAATTCATCGAGCGAACACGTCCTGATTTACTCTCTCATGCTCCTTAAGGTGAACCTCCCATTTTTATCTTCCTTTTTGTGTGTTATGCCACAGAATGGTTGTTACCCCTTATTTCCTTTTTAAGTATAGAAAGGACGCAATTTCTTTAAGGAGGCGAGTCTGTAACAACATGCATATTTTTACGATTATATATTTAAATATAGCATCGTTAATTATGTTAAAGTCCAATATATGACTTTTTGTAAACAGTCTAATCCAAACTCATGACCACTTTCATTGAGTTCAAATCGATGTTTACAGCTTGTTTATGTACAAACATTGTGGAGTTTGGAGTTGATTATGATTTTGGTATTTACATTTAGGTTTTGGGCTGTGTTCTAGCCCATTAACCCAACATAATAACACAAACCCTTCTACCAAATACCCTAACTCCTCTCCTCTTCTTTCATTGCATTCACAATTTCCTTAACACTCCAAGATAAAGGAAAAATGGGGGAAAAGAAGGGAAACTAAAATTCCTAAGCTCTAGATCCTTAGGAAATTCAAATTCAAGTTATAAAATCAAAGATAAGCTTAGGTAAGCATCATCCTTATCCTCTCCATCTTAACTCCTCTTCAATTCTTGATTTTTCCTATAACCTAACTTAGGAAAATCTTTGCATGTAATAGTAGATTGAAGATTTTTGAGGTGTAGGAGAAGAGCAATTGATCTTAGCTTGTTTTAGAGCTTGTCTTTTCTATTTTTGGGTTAAAGGTGAGTTCTTGAACTCACATCTATGTCCATAGCTTTGATTGTTGTTTAGGTATGAATTCCTAAAATATATTTCTTATTCAATTGCTTTTGAATTGAATTGGTTCGGTGAATTTTCCTAATTTTGGTATTTTGAAGTCAAAGTTTATGAAAACTGTAGTATAGGTGTTTAGACATATTGTTTTGGGTGAATTCAAGAGCCTTTAGGGCTGGCTCGTCCTTGGCATAAATCCATAGCTATAGTTGTTTATTGAGTCGCTTCCAATTTGATTTGCCCATAATTGGGCTGTGCAAATTTTGTCCCGCTATAGGCGACAGACATCTGTGGATTATCCATAGACATCTGTGGCTTCAGGTGTGAAAATTCCAAAACAGGGGGGCAGACATCTGTGGGTTCTGGAATGAAATTCCAGAGACTTACCACAGACGTCTATAGCTTTTAATTTTTGGAATTCGGCTTATTTTTATGTGGATTTTCAATATATCGATCTTTGATGATCCATATAGTTATTGTCAACCAAAATCAACTTTAAGGATTTCTTTTTTGGATTTTTAGTTTTTTGGTTTTTCCATTTGATGGATTTGATATCGATTTCCATGATTTTGATTCACTTTATTGAAATGTGGATTTTTGTGATAGATTTTTTTTACAATCATTTCTATGATTGTCACTTTTAAATACAAAGGTTTTATACTAGTAGTAAATACTAAAACTCTTTCACAAAATTGATTTCAATGCTACTTTTAATACAAAGCTCGATTTTAAAACAGTTTTTCAATCTATTAGCATATACAAACCTTTACCTCATTCGGATGAGAAATCCAATTAAACGACTTAACAAAACAAGTGGTATGAAACACTTGCGTTTACTTCACCGGTTAATTTTTAGACTTGTTCGATTGAAATTTCGTGACAATTTTCGAGTGGGAATCTACAATCTATTCGCAAATATTTAAGTTAAGCCAGTGGTTATGGGATATAAAGCTAAACTCATTTATTTACTAGCTTATTAATTTACACTTATTGATCAGTGATGATCATTTTGTAACTTGGACTTGCGATGTGCAATGTCTCTTTGTTTGCATGGGGGTCTATACCCCGTTCTGTAAAGCTTCGCTCATTTCTATGGGGTAGTGACCCATGGTCATTTGACCATTTATGGAGCTTTGGCTCATTTGTCCGCAAAGGGGGACTATACACTGTTCTATGGAGATTTGGCTCATTTTTATGAGTTAGCGACCTATGGGATAACATTCCGTTTGTAATACACGTGTTGATGAGTTTTCATGCTCCCGTTTGTTTCACTTTTAGAATGATAGAAATGATGTCATCATATAAAACCGTATATTTGTGTCTATTTGTGGTATATTTATATTAGGAATTTGAATATCTACTAACCATGCATAAACTTTAGGACTTTTATATAAGAGTAGTAGTATTCCAATTTTTTTTAAAATGAATTCGAGTATCTTCTAACCACGCATAACCGCAAGGACATTTAAATGGGATTAGAATCAACTTGTCTATTTAATTAATCAATTTTAATATGTGTTCCATACATGTATAAGTGAGAGGACTTTTAAATGAGCATGGAAGCACATAAAAAAATTCTATGTAATTCACCTATGCATAACCGTGAGGACTTTTAAATGAGAGCGAATACTTTGGTTTTTATAAAAAAAAAAGAAAATGAAAAACGAATGATTCCTGTTTAAAGTACCACATATTGAGAAACCATATTGGATTATGATGAGCGATGGTCGATAGAAATAGAAATGATCATGGAATTTTTACCAACAAATGTGTTTTATAACTCTTATTCAAATTTCTAAAGGAATTTACCAAATATACCATCTCAAGTTATAATATATGATTAATATCGACACGTCGCTTTTTCAATCACTATTTATCTTTTCGATAATTAGCAGGGAGTCAGATTAGTCAATGTAATCATTTAAGATCAAATCAATTTTTCTAAAAATTACTAATGTGAAAACAAGGTCAACTATTCTCTGAAGGGGTTTTATGAGAAAAATGTTTGCTATTTGAAAGTTATTTGAAATGAGAAACATGAAAATATTTTCTTTGAAAATGATGCAGTTACTAAATATCTCAACATAAATCACGTTCCACTAGTAATTTTTCTACTAACTAGATTACCAGTGTAATCTGCATCTGAATTTTTCTTTCACTCGAAATTATAATTAGTTGGATTTGACAGACCAGACCGTGATGTTGCAAAAAATTCTTGAAGTCCTTTTTAAATGAAATTATTTTCAATTTTAATTGAAGCCATGTAAATAAACAAAAAACCATGAATATAGAGTCAGCCAAATGTATTACCATCACCCAATAAAACACCATCATTAATCCAAATTAATTTATATGAAGTATTTTAAGGACTGTAGGGTTCTTATCATAAAAGAATAACTGCCAACAATTTTGAAAAAGTCAGAATCATTATCATCATTCATTTCTTTATCAATAACTAGCTGAATTACATCAAATTATGGTGCAGATTTTCACATATATCGTTCAAGGTATCTTTACCAATATTACCTTTGTCGATAATTTTTCATTGTAGCCCATTGTGATTCTATCACCTTTGTACTAGGCTAACAAACTTTTCTTTGTCGCCCGTTGTGTTTGTGGAACAGCCAGAATCCAGATAACACTGTTGTTATTCCTTAGCCTGCCACCACAACTACACGATAAAAGATTTTTGTGACCTATTTGTTTTTATAGGTCCATGGTTGTTAGTAGAAACAAATTTTGAAAAATATGTTTGTGGAGACCCAAAAATATTTACATATGTTCCTTTCGGCACCCACATTTGTTTGACTTTAATGGATTTTATATTTGTGCCTTTAGGAACCCAAATTGGTTTGGTTTTCACCTACTTGGGTCTATACCAGCAAATATGTGATTGTGTCCAAATTTTCCACAAATTGTGCACTTGAATTTAACTTGATTAAATTCACTCATAATAGGTTTAGTTTGAATATATCCAAGTCCTTGCCTAACTGTATTAACAGTTTGCTTCCCTAATAATATATTCACGATCTTTCACTTTTGGAAAATTTTCCTAAATTCCTTGACAGTTGTTGGACTTGTGTTTTGAGAGATTCATTTTCGTTCAATAATTATATGCACTTTTTAATAGAATTTTCTCTTCTTGTATTTTCACTTTCTTTCAAAATCAGAATTTCATTTTCAAGCGATTTAATTTTAATTTCTAATTTTTTAATTTCTTCCACAAATCTTGGTCACTTATCACACTTAGGGATCATACTTTGATAGTTTTTAACTAATTGGTCAAGTTTTTTATTTGATTCTATCATAGTATCTCTTTGTGATTCAATTTTATCATATTTCTCTCTAAGTCTTTCAAAACAGCCATTTACTTTGTGGAAATATATAAGTAATTCCGAGTGAGTGAGTTTTGATACCTCACTTCGCTCGTCATCATCACTATCGGTTATATATCCTCGTAGGCTCAGTTTTACTCTTTCACTCTCATTGTTAGTGATTTTACAATCATTACTTTTAATCCACGTGGTTGTGGAATTTCTCCTTTTTAGTTTCTTTTCTTGGCCGTGTTGATTTCGAGGATAGTTGGGCTTGATATGACCTGGTTTGCTGCACTTATGACAAATGATCCCATGTTCTTTTGAGTTGTCTAGTGCTTTCATTATTCTGCTTTTCAATTGTTGATTTAGAGCTGGATTTCCGTATTTGTGGTTCCACTTTTTGAATTTCTTTATAAATAGCGCAAGCTCAGCTGTTTCATCATCATCATCCTCATCACTACGTCTTTTTACCAATCCTATTAAGCTCATTTCTTTAACTGAATCGATTGAGGATGATTTCTCATTGTTGTTCACTTTTGCACCATATATTGCATCAAAAGCATTCCAGATTTCCTGTGCATTTTCAAAATGAGAGATAAAGTTAAAATTATCTTGATTAATATGAGAATTTAATATATGCATAGCAAGAGCATTAATCGAGACAATTTTCTCATCTGCTATATCACACCCATTTTCAATAATATCCCAACATTTAATATTAACAGATTATAAATAAAATTCCATTTTTAATTTCCAATTCAAAAAATCTGTTCCATCAAAAATAGGAGGGATAATATTAGACCAACGCTCAGCAAAAGTAGCCATTTTTTAAAAAATCAAATTTGTAAAAAAAATTGGTCTTTGAAAAATCAAAATTTTAAAACAGAAATGGGTTTTGTTCCTAGCTCTGATACAACTTGTCGGATCGATTTCACCCTAGAGGGGAGATGAATAGGGTGATACTATTAATTATAAAAATATATTGCAGAAGTTTATACAAAATTATTTCAACACAGATATACTAGAAAAATAGCATCACAGATAATAGCAGAATAATAAATGTAGAAATAAAATGACACAGAATTTACCCAGCTTCGACAAAACCCTGCCTATGTGCTGCCCTCAAGGTTTCTACTAGAAATTAAGCAGTCAGACGCTTACACACATAAACTCGCGACACCCGCTATCGACTAGCCTTAACTCTACGCTCAAAACCCTGCCACAACTCAGCCACTGAGTTGCGAATTCTCGAAATACACCATCATAGCTCGTCCCCTAGTCACACGACTAGAAATTACAATGTTTAAAATGGAAAATACAAAAACAACAATTTAAAAACAAATAAACCCTAATTTAAATATTAAAGCCCAATTAAAAATTGAGAGAAGTCATACAAAAAGTAGACTTAAGAAAATTTGTTCGTTTCCCTTTTTTTATTTCCTTCGGCCTGCTTCTTCTTGGTAAAAAAATGGCTGCTACGTTCTCGTTCCTCTTTTGTTATGAAATTAGGGTTTTCAAAGACGCTGATTTATTGTTGGTCGATTACAACTGATATTCTTCTTATTTGCTTCGGCAATCAATCATCTCCTCAATTCAACTACAACTCCTTCGATTTTTGATCGAGTTCCAATTTACTTCGGTATGTAATTTTTTGTTTTTTGCTTTACTGTCTTTTGTACTTGAACTCAATCGATGATTCGAGTTATTGATATAATGTTTTCTCTGTTGCTTTGAACTAGAATGATTTATTGTGCCGATGATGTTATGGTTTATGTAGGGCTCAAAACCCTTCATTTTCATTCGTATACATTTATTTGAATTCGCCTGTAATTCCCCTCGGCCATTCGATATTGTATAGATGCTTATGATGATTTCTGACTTTGTCATTTCGTATATATTTTGATTTCTTGGTACTCACGGCTTTGATTTTGAGTCTGCTCGATTCCTTGATTTCCATGGCTCTGACTTTGCTGTGATGATGATTCCTTGGCCACCACGGTTTCGAATTTTCGGCATTTGATTTTATGTTGACTTCCGCACTTGATATTGATACTGTTCTTCACTCTGTGGACTTTGGCCATTTGTGTCAACCTGGACTTGTTCGATTTTGATAAAACACAGCTTTGAATTTTTTTTTACTTTGAGATGAAAGTTGACTTATTCATTCACATCTAGCTTTGATTTGTATTAGTTCGAACTTGCTATGGTTTTGATTTTTGCCTCTGGGACTTCGGCTATTGCTTTGAATTATTTCTCTATGACCATTCATGTTGTTTGCATTAGGTTGATGTCATGTTGAATTGTTCTGTATAGACTTTGACTTTGGTATGCTGTTCCATGGCTTCGGCATTGATTGAGTTCATCGTGGTAGCTTCTGTTGTCTGGTGGCATGGTTACAGTACTAATTCTGTTTACACGATATTTGAGTCTGCACTGCATATTGTACCTGCTCTTTTGGCACTGCTTACTGGTCCAATTTCATTTGAACTTTGTTGTACTAACTTGAGATCGAGTTTCTTCAATGTACATTGATGTTGCATTCCTGCCATTCACTGCTGCACTGCTTCATTGATACATATATATGTCTTGTAGAAAAGTGGCATTCACTTGCATCCACATTGTCACTGTCTATTAGACTTGAGGTCTTTAGTATCAGTGTAGGACTTAGTCTACTTGATGATACTGCATGTGTACGTGATGTTTTGGAGCTGTCGTCTTCATATTTTGTTGTTTTGGGTTTCCAGTTGCACTTGGTTCATGTCTGACTTGAAGTCTAGTGTGTATACATTGTGTTGATTTGTAGTTTGGTCTTGTTGGCATTGTCTGCATTTTGCCTGACCATTTGAACCATTGATTGATAGCTGCAGTGTTCATTGTACATTAATGTTGGTTGATGCACTTGAATATGCAATCTTCATGTTGTATTTGTATCATGTTGTATTGAAGTTTCTCTGACAGTCTGGGTTCAAGTGCATAGCATATTGAACTGGTTCATGTATATATGTATGTTGTTTATCACTTCATGTTGAAGTCTGGTCGCTTGTGTGGCCTTCTTTCGGTGCTCTAGTCCTTTGATTCATGTAGTCTTGCTACTTGCTTTGAGGCAGTGTATTTACTTTGAGACAGTTTGCATTCCAGTTGCATTGTGGGTCTTGTAATTGTTTTCATATGCTCGCTGCTGCTATGCACATGCTTCACTGTGTACAGTGTTTTCATTTGAAGCTATGTTGCAGTTTCATTCATCCTTGAGTTTGTACATTTTGATTGCACCTACGTTGAATCTATTTTGGAGCTTGGGTTTGACCTTGTGTTTGTGTCGTGACTTTATTTGTATTGTACTTGAGTTGAACCAGGCTTTTCATTTGGGTTTGACCTGTGCTCACCTGTCCCTATAAATTCATTAGGTGTATATTGGTGTGCACGACCTTATGGCATATACAGTGATACACTGTGTATGCCACAAGCCGTTCATGTATGATGAATCCAAAAATTAAATGATGACGAACAACCCAAATAACTCAGGCAAATAATATTTTAAAAATACATTTTATTTTATACTACAAAAATATTTTATTTTCAATTTTACTACGTCGATGTATATTTTTGTAGATTGTTCGGATGTTGGATTCAAGTTGAAGACTAAATACGAGTGAATGAGCGATATGTAGTGAGGACAATTATGTAAATTGAAACATGATGTAATCAAATTTGTATTGTAATTGAAATTGTATGTATATAATGAGAACTTGAATTTGTACTATTCAAAATTGTAATAATATTTGTTTGAATAAAATATCTATTTGAATTTAAACTCTGTGTTATTTATTTTATTCAGCAAATATTTATTTAACCCATAAGAACAAAATAGTACATTAACAAATACATTTAAATGAATATATATAGGTTTATTATCATCAAGCAAAAATAATATACTTGCATATTCAACAGAGAAAACTTGACATACTGTATGATTTTTATTGTGATCTTATATATATTTGTCATATCTCTTATCCTATCTTGTCTTACATGATAATTATAGCTAGACTGATCCGTTTATTATTTTTCTTTATAAATAATACTCGAGTCAGATCGAGGTGTTTCAGGTGCTTCCACTTGACTTTTTAGCAGGGACTAGCTTCTGACTTTTAGCTAACTACTTTAGCTTAGTAGTTTCATCTTTCATGAGATAGAGCTCTTTGATGTGTACATATTCTGTTGTGTAGTACATGTACCTATTTTTTTGTTATGTAGTGGATCTTGTATGACCACTATTATGATGTTCACTTCTATATGTTATATTCATATCTGTTTCCGTCTTAGTATCTGTGCCTGATTTTATGTTATGATTATTTTATATGGTTTTCGAAGGGAATTTAGCCACTGTGTAGTAGCTTTGAGTTTGTATTGAATATGTCAGATTTCCTCTTGAAATGAAATGTGTGATATACTATCTAACATATCGGTCCTCGCTCAAAGAAATTACACACTTGGTCGCTCCTCAATAGCCTTATTCTTTACGCTAATCGATGGCGTCACCTAGTAGTGTCCTTGGTTAGTGGGAGTATAGAGGTATGGTGTTACACTAATGGTGCAATCAGAGCTAGTGTGATCTATCCCTTTTAGGTTTCAAAATATTTGGGGCTCAATGTTGTCAATGGTCTCAATACCATTGGGCAGACTGCCCAAATTTGAAAGAACTAAGGGCTAGGGTGAATGTCTAGAAATTTTTTGATTATGATTCAGTTGTCCCAACAGCAACAGATCGAACCCCTATCCAGTCCAACATCCCTAGTTATTTCAATATAATACACGATGCCCATGAGAAGTTCATGCCGGGGAACCCCATAGGGCCCTTCCTACTTGCCATAGAGATATGCACATAGCGCAGGACTAAGGCTTCTTCCATGCTGTTCCTACACCCATACCTATGTTACACCATGGGGCTCAAGCCGCTCGCCGCTCCCCCTTAGTAGAAAGGCGCTCTACCTTCGAGCGCCTTTGGGCAGTGGATGCGACATGATCTGTATTTAGATCATGTAACGATCCTATTTTTGAATAACATTATTTAGGACATTTAATTAGGTAAATAAAATAGAGTAATGTAAATGGTTAAGGATTGAGATTTGAATAATAGAGGGTAGCCGTGCCTAATGAACTAAAAGGGAAATAAAATTAAATAAGTAAGGGTAATAGATAAGGACGAAATATGAATAGGTTATATTCTTATACCTGAAACCCTTATGCACTCTCATTTTACAAGTTCACAAACAAAAACTAAATCCATGAGGGCCGGCCACCATTAGGAGAAATCAAAGAGGAAGATAAGCTAAAATCAAGAGGAAGGAGCTTAATCTACTTAATTCAATAGCAACTCTTAACTCCTTAACATCAAGCTAAGACGAATAATGGGTTACATATCATATTTTATTATTTTTGGTTCTAGATTAGATTCAAATGTGTTTTGCAAAGTATTATGCCATGTTTCGAATGATAAATATATATATACACTCACACATACACGCTTGTTGATGAATTTTGTTTATTCATAACTTCATATAGATTTTTATGAAAAATTACGATTGAAAAACCTATCAAATGACATCCAAACGCCTTACGATTTTGATATAAGGTCAGAAATAATATTTTAGAGATGGGTTTCAAGTTTCATATTTTTATGAATTAATGTGGATTTATTATGAATTTTCTAGTGAAGAAAATGGTTTAATTGAGTTTAAAATCAATTATGGGTATAATACGTTAGCTTTGGGTCAAAAATTTATATATGTCAGAAAATATAACTAAAGTGATTTATGGGAATTTTTAGAGAATTTTTCTAAATATTTTAATAAGTATATAAAATTATTTAAGGTATGAGATTTAAATGTTTTATATGTTTATAAAAGGAGAAGGGGCAATTTGCAAATGTTTTAAATTGTTATTCTCTGAAATTTGGCCGCATTTTTAGAAAAGATTTTGGAAAAGAATTGGAAACCAATGTGTATTGACAAAAAAAGTAATTTAGATATAAAGAAATTACTTTATAAAGTTAAAAATCAGTTTTACAAGGTTTTGCTGTTTCGCCACTTTCGGCATCTACCGTTCGACTACATACTTCCACCTCAATCCTAGTCAAAACCAATACACATGGTATCAAAGGCTTGGTATGTAGTGGATTGGAGAGAGCTTATAGGTATAGAGTCGAAACATGGCTTTCAAAGGGGTAAAAGTAGCTTCTGAAATCTTAGAATAGTTTTGGTTGTAAATGAGGCTTTCGAATGAGACGACTTTCGACTTGGTCAATTGTTTTAAAGAAAAAGACCTTCGAAAGTGGTTGCTGCATTAGTTTTGAAAAGAAGCTTTCGAAGGGGTCAAAAGCCTCGCTGCCGCATTTTACCTTTCAAAGCAATGCTTTCAAAAGGGTTCTTTCGTTTTAAACCCCAAGTCGTTTTTCCAATTCTTTCGAATGGGTTGGTTTCGATTCCATCCACTTCATTTACCTAGGAAATTGCTTTCGAAAGAGTTGATTTCGACCTAGTGCTTTTAAGTCCCTTTGTTCTATTGAAAGATAAACCCATAGGTTTTGAATGGAATGGTTTTAAATGGTTTCGAAACTATGTTCCACAAGTTTTTACTTAAACCCAATGCTTTCGAAAGGTTTGTTTATTATAAAGGACTTTAATGCTTTCGAATGGTTTATATTAAAGGATTCAAAGGGGAGGTTCCGTAATGGTTTCGAAAGGTACTTAAATTATTTTAAATAGAAGGTTTCAAATGCTTTCGAAAGGCAACTTTGAAGCATTTTAAAAGAGGATGTCTAAGGTTTATAAAGCTTTCGAAAGGGACTATGTCAATGTTTTCAAAAGGTCTTTTGTAAATGGTTTCGAAAGGTATGTTTTGGCCTTTAGACCTAGAGTTCAAAGTAAAGTAGTTAAAAGTAGTTAACTGGTTTCGAAAGGGGTACTTTCAAGGGTTTCAAAAGAGATTGTTTAAAGGTTTTAAACAAAGGTTTCGAAGGTTTTCATCAAAAAATTTTTGAGTAAAGCATATATCATGGAAAAGAGATTTGAGTAATGTAAATAGTATGTTTTCCTTGTTTAATTATGATTTGAAGGGTTAAATCAATTTGAAAAGGTTTTCAGGGAAAATTTTGATAGGTAGTTAACCCTAAATAAATAACTCAGATATTTGAATAGCAGATGGAACAGGTATATGGTCATGCCTTATACATTAGCTATATCCCCTAGCTAATTTAGTCCAAAATTACAATGTGTGGGGCTTAGTCAAAGGTAAGACTTAAATGATGTTACATAAAGAAAGGAATATATATATATATATATATAAATATATATATATATATATATATATATATATATATAGTAGGAGGATAGATCATTGGTGAGCCCGCAAAACCATTAGGATCAGGTGATCCTAGTAGAAGTAAGTTAAGAACAGATCTTCCAGAAGTAAGTCTAACAGATGTTAGATTATTTATTTTGTCTGGTAGGCCCGAGTCATCCAAGGTTAGTAGTTTGCCAAACCAAACTATATTGTTCGGACAGATGGTCCGTTTATGACATGTTTTATGAGCATATATGATATTGCTATTATTGTTTTAATCGGTTTGATTGCAGAATTCTAATTTGCAAAAGATACGTTTTAAAGGGATATTAGTAAGGGAAAACACATTCCATTAAGTGGCATGGCCTCAGTTAATATCAGTAAACCATGATGTTATAGTACTATTCACACTAAGATTTATGTATGACTCAAAATTTATGTTTCCCCTTAAATTATCGGGTGTTTAAAATTAATTTGAGTAGATTAAGAGTTAAGATTTTTCAAGTTTAGTAAGTTGGACGAATAAAGCTTCCGAGGACATGCAGGAGGCAAGGCTAGCTATATATGAGCTATTTAGTTTTATTTTCGTCATGATGTATTAAGACTTGTGTGTCTATTTAGTACTCTGATCATCCAAAGGGGCATCTTCATAATTCACTCTTGGCGTCTTTTGTATTAGTTATATTTGATCAAAACCTAGGAATCGTTTTGGGATTATGTATCTGAATATGAAATATTGATTTGAAATGTAATCAGACAAGTTACTTTAATCTGTGTTGATTTTATTTCATATTCATGTGCGTCTGATAGTATGGTTACCATTAATATTACTGTATTCTACTATCGAAGCTTAATACTATGGGTGATTGCATCATTTGTAGCGCTTAGTTTCAAGCCTCAAGATAGGAGATGTTACAACTTCGTATCAGAGCATAGGTTTATGAAAAAATGAAAAGAAAATTTTAAACTTAAAATGATTTTAAAACATAACCTTATGGAATTATGGATAAAATTGGGGTATGGAATAACGCTATAGTAACGTACTTTTATTTTCTATACATAAGTATACGCTTTATCTCTATTCTCCCATCCCTCTTAGGATATTCTTCTATATCTTACAAAGGCACGAATGTAGATTTTACGGATGTAAGATGTGAATGCTAGAAGTTGAAGAGTTAACCAAGGTAGAGGAAGCACCAAAACTAGTGGAATTTCCAAACCAAATACCATGAAGAACCCAGGTTAGGCACAAGCGGCAAATGTAGGTGCAAGAGTCTCGCAAGTTGATACAGGAGCAATGTATAATTTTTTATTAACATGATGCAAGTAGGAGTTGCTGCGGGTTTAGTTGGAGGTAATACTGAAGGAGGAAATCAAGAAGCTCCAGTGGTTAATAATTATGCTGTTTTGAGTAAAGATTATGCAAGGTTGGAAGGAAAGCCCTTTTTTGGTACTGAAGATGCAACCAAAGTGGAGAATTGGTTACTTCATTGTGAGATTTTTTTTTGCTGATTTGAGGCTTAATGATGAGAAATAAAGGAGACTCGTTTCTAGGCAGCTACAAAGAGCAGCACTATATTAGTGGAACAATGTTATTATTGGAGTCAATGAGGAGACTATGACTTAGGATGAGTTCAGAAGGAGGTTCGAAGAAAGATTTATATCGGAGATTACTAAGTTGCTGCTCAGGAAGTTTGCTGAATTGGAGCAGGGAGATATGACAGTGCTTGAGTATGCAGCTAGGTTTGAGAAGCTAGCAAGATATGGATACGCTATGGTTGATATTGTCATTAAAAGGAACGAGAAGTTCATTCGTGGGTTGAACCCTGAGCTTGCTACGGCCACGCTATCGAATATTAGATATCCATGCGATGTAGTTGTTGAGATGGCTTTGAGGCACAAAGGGTTGCTTGCTTATCTTGAAGGAAACAAGGCAAAGAAGGCCCAAGGAGGGAAGAGTTAGAAGAGGAAGTTTGTCCATAACAAAGGAGCACAGAAGGGTAGAGATGCTAAGAAAGGGAAGGTAGAAGTTGTTTGTTATAAGTGTGATAAGAAAGGACACCATGCTCATGAATGCCAGACAGGCAAAGGGAAGAAAGCTGTTGAGAAGAAAGGAATAAGGTGTTTCAGCTGTGATCGTATCAGACACTATAAGAACTAGCATAAGGAGCTAGCCAAGGATGGAAAAGGAAAAGTGTTTGCATTGGAGCCAGCCACCTCGAGACCAACAACAAAGGAAAAGGGAAAAGCTATTTAGGGAGGTACGCTTTTGATTTATGGTGTATCAACTAGAGTTCTATTTGATACTGGTGCATCGCATTCTTGTATATCTCATTATTTAGTAGATAAGCTTAACTAGAACCCTCATACCTAGTTACTTCCTTAAGGGTTGCAAATCCGATAGGAGGTTATGCGAATTTTGGGATGAGATGTGACCACTTAGAGTTTGAATTGTTAGGTTATACCTTTTTTTGCAGTTTGCATGTGTTTGATTTCGTAGGGTTCCGATTTATTTTGGATATGGATTGATTAAGTAAATACAATGCTAGGATATTTTGCAATGGTAGGAAAATATTTCTTAGACACCCTGGCTACAGTGATCGGATTGTATACACTATAGAAAACCTTAGTTTTGAGGTTAATGCTTTGTTGAGTGCTATGAAGAAGAAGATGAGTTGAATCGAGTTTCTGTTGTTAGAGAATTCACAGATTTCTTTGAACCTGTAGGAGGATTGTCGTCTAAATGAGCCATTGAGTTTCTGATAGATCTAGTACCGGAAGCATAACCAGTGAGCAGTCCGCTAAGAGAATGACATCTACCTAGATGAGGGAGTTAACAGTGCAGGTTGTGGATTTTGAAATACGAATTTTGTCAGACCAAGCAGTTCACCTTGCGGAGCAACCATAGTATTTTCCAAAAAACCGAACATATCGTTAATGTTATGTATCGATTATTGTAAGTTGAATGAGAAGACGATAAAGAATCGATATATGTTACCTAGAATTGACGATTTGTTCGACCAATTTAGTGGAGCCAAAGTATTTTCCCAGTTGGATTTAGCAACAACGTTCCATCAGCTTAGAGTGGCAAAGGATAATATTCCTTTGACGACATTTAGAACAAGATATGGATCGTATGAATGGTTAGTAATGCCGTTTGGACGGACTCATGCACCAACATTCTTTGTAGATTTGTTGAAACGAATTTTCCGAGAGCACTTGGATAGGTTCGTGTTGGTATTCATAGATGACATTTTGATTTACTTTATGGATGAAATAGAGCATGAAGTTCATTTTAGAGTGGTGTTTGAGACGCTGAGATAGCATCAACTAAAGGCGAAAATTTCGAACTGTCATTTCTGGAAAAAGGAAGTGATGTTTCTTGGTCAAGTAGTCTCAGAGAAGTGTTGTCTGTAGATCCAACCAAGATCAGGATGGTGAATAATTAGAAGAGAACCAAGACAGTGACTGAGATAAAGAGATTTATTGGATTAGCTGGGTATTATTGGAGATTCATTAAGGACTTTTCGCGGATAACGACACCGATGACCAAGCTAACGTGGAAAGACATGAAATTCGTCTGGACTAATAAGTGTGAGGACGCATTGCAAAAGCTAAAACACTTATTGATGAATTCACCTGTGTTAGTTGTACCTAAGGGGAATCGGGACTTAGTGGTGTACACGGATGCATGTGGAACAAGATTAGGAGCCGTGTTAATGCGAAGAGGTAAAGTGATTGCCCATGCTTTTTGACAGCTTAGACCACATGAAGTTAAATATCTAACACATGATTTGGAATTAGCTACGGTAATTTTTGCGTTGAAGGTGTGGAGACATTACCTTTTGGGAGAGAGATTTAGGCTGTATATGGATCATAAGTCGCTGAATTATTTATTCTCCTAGAAGGAGTTGAAAATGAGATAGCAGAGGTAGTTAGAGTTTTTAGCCGCTTATGACTTTGGTATTGAGTACACACCAGGAATAGGCAACAAGGTTGCAAATGCATTTAGCAAAAAACATCAAAATGTAATGTTGGAAATGATAGCCGAGTGGAAAGATTTAGAAGCATAGACTACATACATGATAAAGTGGAGATCTAAAGCTAGATATAGTAAGGGAATAGTAATGTTGTCATGTTTAGAAGTTCGATTGATGAAGATCGAAAAGGTTGCTTCTAAGCAAAAGGAGGATCCATTATTAGTTGAACAAATCAGAAAGTTGATGGATGGAACATAGAGCGATGACTTGAAAGATTTCAGCCACTACCAGAATGGATGGTTAAGGAAGAAAGGGAGACTGTGCATTCCGAATGTGGGAAACAAGGAAGGAAGTTCTTGAAGAATGCCATCGGTCAAAGTTCATCATTCATCCGAGAGGAACTAAGATGTATCATGATATGAAGAGAAGTTTCTTCTAGGAAGGTATTAAAAGGGACATAGGCTTATGAGTGAAACAATGTTTGAACCGTCAATAGGTAAAAGCCAAACATCAGAAACCAAGTAGGTTACTTCAACCTTTAGATGTTCTAGTATGGAAATGGCTATCTCAATGGATTTTATAGATGGGTTGCCAAGGTTAAATAGAGGAAATGAAAGTATATGGTTCATAGTGGACAAGTTGACTAAGAATGCCCATTTCATTTCAGTCAAGTCAACAAGGACGACACTTGTTTAGCTAAGTTATTTATAAAGAATGTAGTTAGACTGCATGGAATACCTAGTAGTATAGTTAGCGATAGAAATTCCTTATTCACTTGTGAGTTCTGGGAGAGTCTACAGGAGACTTTAGATACCAAGCTGAAGATGGGTACCACTTACCATCCCTAGATAGATGGGCAAACGGATAGGATTAATAAAATCTTAGAATATTTGTTACGAGCTTGCGTGCTAGATTTTGGAGGATCATAGAAAGACCATCTACACTTAGTCGAGTTTTTGTATAACAACAGTTATCAAACTAGTATAGGGATGGCACCATTTGAAGCTTTGTATGGAAGGCTATGCAAACGTCCAGTTTGTTGATTAGAGACCAAGGATAGGTTGGTTCTTGGTCCGGAATTAGTTAGAGAATTTGCAAAAAAGATTGAGTTAATTCGAGCTAGAATGAAGGAAGCAGAGTCCAGGAAGAAGAGTTATGCAGATGGAAGACGGAAAGACTTAGAATTCTTAGTTGGAGATCATGTTTTCGTCAAGATATCACCGATGAAAGGTGCAATTAGATTTGGAAAATTTAGAAAATTTACACCAAGATTCGCTGGACCATTTCCTACTGTAGAAATGATCAGAAACTCGCATATAGAGTAGAGTTACCAAATAGTTTGGATGGAGTCCACGATGATTTTCATATTTCTCATCTAAGGAAGTGTATTCGAGATCTAGAGATTAACATAGCACCGACTATGTTATATGACTTAGTAGTGGAACCAAATTTGACTATAGTTAGAAAACTAGTTTGTATAGTCGCGAGAAATGAGAGGAGGCTAAGGAACAAGACGGTTAGGTTAGTCGATGTCCAGTGGAGTGACGACGAGAGAGGCTATACTTGGGAAACTGAGGATGGGATTAGAGACACTTATCCTGACTTATTCATTGGTATTTTTTACCTTTATGATTGTTTTGATGAGTGCATTATCGTAAATTCTAGGATGAAATTCTTTAAGAGGAAGAGTTTGTAACGACCCTAATTTTGAATAACGTTTATTTAGGACATTTAATTAGGTAAGTTAAATGAAATAACGTAAATGATTAAGGGATTGAGATTTGAATAATAGAGGGTAGCCATGCCTAATGAACTAAAAAGGAATTAAAATCAAATAAGTAAGAGTAATAGATAAGGGAAAAATAGGAATATGTTATATTCTTATACCCTAAACCCTTATGCACTCTCATTTTACATGTTCATAAATAAAAACTAAATCGATGAGAGGCTGACTGCCATTAGGAGAAAGCAAAGAGGAAGATTAGCTAAAATCAAGAGGAAGGGGCTTAATCAATTTAATTCAAGAGTAAACTCAACTCCTTAACATCAAGCTAAGGTAAATAATAGGGTACATCTCATATTTTCTTAGTTTCAGTTCTAGATTAGATCTGAATATGTTTTGCAAAGTATTATGCCATGTTTGGAATGGTAAATAGATATATATACTCGTTGACGAATTTTGTTTGTTCATATAGTTTTTTATGATAGGTAGTTATTGGAAAACCTATCAAATGACATCCAAATGCCTTGAGATTTTCATATAAGGTCAGAATCAGATATTAGAGATGGGTTTCAAGTGTCATAATTTTATGAATTAATGTAGATTTATTATGATTTTTCTAGTGAAGAAAATGGTAAATTGGGTTTAAAATTAATTACGACTATTATATGTTAGATTTGGGTCATAAATTTATATATGCTAGAATACATAATAAAAGTGATTTATGGAAATTTTTGGAGAATTTTCTTAAGTGATTTAATAAGTGTATAAAACTATTTAAGGCATGGGACTTAAATGTTTTATATATTTATAAAAGGAGGAGAGGCAACTTATAAATGTTCTAAATTATTAATCTCTGAAAATCGACAGCATTTTTCGAATTTTTTTTGGAAAGCATTGGAAACTTATCATGTGTTGGCAAAGAAAACAAGTTAGATAGAAAGAAATTACTTTATAAAGTTAAAAGTCAGTTTTACAAGGTTTTGATGTTTCGCCACTTTCGGCGGCAACCTTTCGACTTCATACTTCCACCTCCATCCTTGTCGAAACCAATGTACATAGTACCAAAGAATTGGTACGTAGTGGATTGGAGATAGGCTAAAGGTACAGAGGCAAAACAAGGCTTTCCAAGGGGTTGAAGTAGCTTCTAAAAACTTAGAACAATTTTGGTTGCAAACGAGGCTTTTGAACGAGATGGCTTTCGACTTGGTCAATTGTTTTAAAGAAAAAGAGCTTCAAAAGAGGTTGCTGCCTTTGTTTTGAAAAGAAGCTTTCGAAGGCGTCGAAACCCTGCTGCCGCCTTCTACCTTTTGAAGCAATGCTTTCGAAAGAGTTCTTTCTCGTTAAACCCTGAGCCTCTTTTCCAATGCTTTCGAAGGGGCTGGTTTCGGCACCATCCATTTAATTTACTTAGGAAATTGCTTTCGAAAGAGTTGCTTTCGACCTAGTTCTTTTAAGAACCTTTGATCTATTGAAAGGTAAACCCATAGGTTTCGAATGGAATGGTTTTAAATAGTTTCAAAACTATGTTCCACAAGTTTTTACTTGAACCCAATGCTTTCGAAAGGTTTGTTTATTGTAAAGGACTATAATGCTTTCGAATGATTTATACTAATTGTTTCAAAGGGGAGGTTCCCCGATGGTTTTGAAAGGCACTTAAAGTATTTTAAATGGATGTTTTCCAAATGCTTTCGAAAGACAAGTTTGAAGTATTTTACAAGAAGATGTCTAAGGTTTTATAAAACGTTCAAAAGGGGCTCTTTCATTGTTTTCTAATGGCCTTTTGTAAATGGTATCGGAAGATATGTTTTGGCCTTTTGGCCTAGAGTTCAAAGTAAAGTAGTTAACTGATTTTGAAAAGGGTACTTTAATGGGTTTCGAAAGAGATCGTTTAAAGATTTAAAACAAAGGTTTCGAATGTTTTCATCAACAATATTTTGAGTAAAGCATATATCATGGAAAAAATATTTAAGTAAACCAAATAGTGTGTTTTCCTTGTTTTAGTACGATTTAAAGGGTTATATCAATTTGAAATGTTTTTCAAGGAAAATTTTGATAGGTAGTTAACCATATGTAAATGACTCAGATATTTGAATACTAGATGATACTGGTATAGGGTCACGCTCTATACATTAGCTATAGCCCATAGCTAATTTAGTCCAAAATTTCAATGTGTAGGGCTTTATCATAGGTAAGACTTAAATGATGTTACACACAGAAAAGAATATATACAGAGAAGGAGGATAGGTTATTGGTGAGCCCATAAAACCTTTAGGGTAAGGTAACCCTGAGAGAAGTAAATTAAGGACAGACTGTCCAGAAGTGTGTCCAACAGATGTTAGATTATTTATTTTATCTAGTAGGACCAAGTCAGCCAATGGTTAGTAGTTAGCCAAATAATACTATTATTGTTCGGACAGATAGTCCATTTATTACCTGTTTTATGAGCATATATAATATTGCTATTATTGTTTTAATCAGTTTGATTGTAGGATTCTGATTTTCAAAAGATATGTTTTAAAGGGATATTAATAAAGGGAATCCTGTTCCACTATGTGGAGTGGTCTCACTTAATATCAGTAAACCGAGATGTAATAGTATTGTTCGAACTAGGCTTTATGTCTGACTTGAAGTTTATGTTTTCCCTTAAACTGTCGGGTGCTCAAAATTAATTTGAGTAGATTTAGAATTAAGATTTTTCAGGTTTAGTAGGTTGGACGAATAAAGCTTTTGAAGACGTGCATGAGGCAAGGGTAGCCATATAGGAGCTATTTAGTTTTATTTTCGTTGTGATTTATTAAGACTTATTTGTCTATCTTGTTTTTGATCATCCAAAGGGGCATCTTCATATGTCGCTCTTGGCGTATTTTATAATATTATATTTGATCAAAACCTAGGAATCATTTTGGGATTATCTGACTATGAAATATTGACTTGAAATGTAAACAGAAAAGTTTTTTTAATTGATTTTATTTCATACTCATGTGCTTTTGATATTATGAATACTATTAAAATTGTCGTATTTTGTCACTGGAAGTTAATACTATAGATGTACTACAACATTTGTAGTGCTTAGCTTCAGGCACTAGATAGAGGATGTTACAGATCCTCTGAGTGGTGATGGAAGAGCCTAAAACCACGATCATCGAGCGCTTTTAGTCTACTCCCGGCTCTAAGGGGAGGTCCGCATGCATAGATTCTTAAAAGGTAGCCTTTTATAAATAGAAATAAGAAATTGCCTACTCCTGTTCACCATTGGCCTGCCAACGTCACTGGTCCCCTTCCTCGGCAAGACATATGTGAAGCCCCTCCTTAGTAAGGGGTCAAAATCGTCCGCAACAACTTGAGGCGGACTTTAGATAGGAAATGATATCACTTTCTTAACAAATTTTAGGAATCCAGATTTGGAATAATGATGGTGAGGGTTTATCCATGAATGAGAAAGTGGAACCCTTTTCTAAAAGAAAAATATTGACAGCCTACGTCTATTAGAAACTTGTTCGTATGAATGTTTTAATGATGACAACTATATTTGTACATAGTATATTATCTTGTGTAGAAATCGGAAGATACACTGAATCAGGTGTAGGAATCAGAAGATATTGAATCGAGGAATCAAGAAGAAGAGCAAATGCATCTACAAATCAAATGACAAGAGTATGTATTCAATCATGGATTTATTTGTAAAATCTCCTAGATGTTTCATATGCACACACATCTCATCTTGAAAATAAATCCAGTCGACTGAACCAAATTACTATTTTTTATAATTCAATCAACTACTTTTATGTTTCCTCTGCAATTATTGATTTTCATATTTCGTAGACTGTTTTCTATTCTCATTCGACTGAATACCCTGTTACAGCAATGACACTTCAAAGAGTTATTATCATTCAGTACTTCTCTTTGAAGAGTAGTGGCTTTTCTAAATGATTGTAATCTTTCAATGCAATTCTTTAAAGTCTATAAATATAGTATAACATTTAGAAATGATTTATAACTTGATCTCTTGAATTATTTTCTCTCTCGAATAATATTTTCTCTCAAACTCTTTTATTCACTACAGAGTCATTATATATAGTTCCATAATCACGGTGCATGCATCTTGAATCATCAAGGAGATTGTTGGAAGCCTTGTACCATTATTCAAAATCAGTGTTGAAGGAACACAAGCTTGTTAATTTGGAAAACTATAGTATGCCTATTCCTCTGGGCTAAGAGAGGGTGTACTTCTTAGTGGAAAATCCAAAGAGGTGCTTTGGGACTGCATGTGGGACGAGAGGTCCGAAACAGTATAAAAAATGTGGCATGATTGCTTATTTCTTTACTTTACTATATATCCTGTTATATAGCTTAGTATTGCACATACACTTATATACACAACTTAGCCATATTATGATAGATCCCTATGCATTTTCATTTGGTATCAAAGCGGGTTGTTTCGATAACTAAAGCAAAGGTTTTGAATTATATAAGAATATGGCAAGCACTTTTAGAGAAGGTCAGTCTACCGCATGTTCTTCACTATTCACCGGGTCTAACTATGCATACTGGTCTACACATATGAGAATTTTTATGGAAGCTAACGGTCTTGAGATTTGGCAAGCTACTCAAACTAAGTACAAAGCACCTATTATTGAAATAAGTACTAGGTTGAATGCTAAAAAAAGGGCAACCAACAATGCAAAAGCAATGCATGTTCTATTTTGTTCACTCAACAAGAATGAGTTTTTAGGGTTATGTTGTGTAAAACTACATACGATATTTGATTTACACTTCAAATCATACATGAAGGCATAAACAAAGTCCAAAAAACTAAAATTTCTATTCTATAAAATCAATTTTCATCATTCAAAATGAAAACTATCGAAACTATTATAGATATGTATGACAGATTTCAAACTATACAACATGATCTTATGGCTTTAGGAGTCACATTCACAAATTTTGACCTTGTTACACACATTTGAAATTATTTGACTGTTGAATGGGAAAGAAATGTATCGGCTATAGGAGAAGCAAACGATCTTTCTCAACTCAAATTTGAAGAATTAATTAGAAGACTAATGTCATATGAAGCTAATTTGCAAGCAAGGAAAGAATAAAATCAAGAGAAAAAGTGCATATATTTTCAAGCCAATACCAATAACTCGGACTTAGATGAAGATGAGATCGTGTTCATTACCAAGAACTACAATAAATTTAAGAAATTCACAAAGGCACAAAATGTTGGAAACTCCACTTTGATCAAGTGCTTCGAATGTGACAAATTCGAGCACATGAAGAAAGATTGTCCGCAAATAAACAAGGACATAAAGAAAAATAAGTTTGAAATGTTTAAGATGAAGAGAAAGGTTTTCAAGTGATATGCGATGATTTAAATTCTTTCTCTTCGAAAAGTGAGAGCGGTGTGATACGGAACAAGCAAACGTTTGTTTCACGGCCACTAGTGAGGTCAATCCTAAACTTTCTTATAATAATATTCTTGGAATTAGTATTGAACTTGTTCAACAAAGAAATTTATGGGAACTATATGGAGAAAAAATAGGCAAATTAAATAAAGTTGAATTAGAAATTGTCATGCTTGAATATGTGAAAAGTATTTTAGAAGAAAATTAGAAATTTAACAAAAGTCACGTGAAAGTTTAACTTCACAAAATATCGTTTTAACTGATGAACTTAGAACTAGTGAAATTGAGAATGATAAACTTAACAAAGAAATTTGTGAACTAAAATCTAATTTGGACTTGACTAAAAATGAAGTTTTAACGCTGAAACAAAAATTGGAAAAAATTACTAATAATGTTTTAAAATTTAACAATGGAAAACAAAGCTTAGAGAATTTGATTAAAATTTCGACCTGCTAGCAATCATGGTTTTAAGAAAGTTAAACAAAATAGTCAAAGGAAATATAGCACTTTATACACAAAATTTAGGAAATATATAAATAGTACATAAGGTAATATTTAAATTCAAAAATTATAATGATTTGGGTACTAAAAATAAATAACTATTCAACTAGATAGAAATATATAAATATTTTTCCAAAAAATGTTGTTCATAGCAGCAATTATTTTTCTAGAGGTCCCAAATCCTCTTGGGTATGACTACCTTTTTAGACTAACACATAGAACCCTAACGTAGGAAGTGGTTACCAATAAAATTTCATATTCTTTTGCAGCTATCCAAATACAAATTGGATAATGTAGAAAAAATGGTTACCTCCTTGAATTTGTTTATACGAAAACTCAAATAGCTGACATTTTTTACTAAACCTCTATATGAATCAGTTTTTTTTTTTGAAATTGCATAAGGAACTAGGCATTTGCTCCTTCAATGAACTAATTGGATAAACTCTATAGTTATTTCTAAAAAATATCTAAGGATGTTTTTATTATAAACTAAGTTTATAACTGGCTAAATTCTCTTTACCTAAAAATTAGTAATCTAGTTTTTGGTTTAGAATAAGCAACGAACCTATATCATATATCCTGTTTAATTATTTTTAGTAAAATTTTTACTATTTAGAACAACTTCATTTCTTTCTGCAAATCATCTCTCTCATTCAAAATTTCCTCTATAACATGATGATTTCAGAAGACAAATCTTCTTCAAATATTAAAATTGTCTCCTTACCATCAAAAAAACTATTTTCCCCCCTAAAGGAAAGAAAGTTAGACAATTTATTAACTTCGAAGGCCACATAATACCACTCAAGATGATCATATTAATGGTATTGATCATTATGAAGGAGAAATAATGAGATTGCGAAAAGAAGTATATTTGGAGCAATGTTGACAAGGTGAACGTCTAAGTTTTATAGAATAATTTACAATGCTTTATTTTGGAAAACACCAACAAAAAATTGCATTCGTTCAAATGAAAGTCCATAGAAACAACCATTTACTCCAATCAAGATATGTGCACCCAATCGAGACAATCCTTGGGAACAAGATCCATCTGAAGAAGACATTGAACCTTCGGCTAATTAAAATTGACTATTATTACCATTTTAGAAAATTTCTTATAGACTATATAATTTGTAAATGTGTTTCATATAGATGTATAAGTATTTTTTTAAAGAAAATCAAATATCTAATATTCGGTCAACTAACCAAGGAATCTAGTCGACTGAACCATGGTGTCTAATATATAAAAGTTTTTCAGAAATTAAAATAGTCGGCTAACCATTCAATTTTCAGTCGACTAAACTCAATGTTCGACCTAGGAAGGCAAACAGGCTCATTTCAGTCGACTGAATGGTATCCCTAGTTAACTGAAAGAAGTGCATATTAACAACGGCGACTAACCATTACATTAAGTCGACCGAAACAATGGTTGCACTGGGAAATTTTTTTGTATGAATTTTGTGGACTGACCATTACATTAAGTCGACTGAAATTTTGCAAATAAGACGACTATTTTTTGAATCTTCAGTTGACTAAATCAACCTTTATTCCTTGGAGTTTATTTTTTTAGGATTCAATCGACTGAAATTCCCTATCAATCGACTGAACTGACCGTTTCTTGTTTTTAAAAAATAACAAGTTCGTGCCTTTTCACTCATTTACCTCTTCACTTTTTCAAATTCGGAATTGTAGTTTCCTAAATCATCTAAAAAAATCAAAACAATGGCTCCCAAACAAAGCTACCAATGTCAAAGAAAAAGGTATCAGCACAAAGACAAAAGTATTCCTCTTCTTCAACACCTTTACACCCGAGTTTGCATCAAATGAACAAATTGCACACTAGATGGACAATAGAAAAATTGCAGTAGAATGATTCAATAAATACAATGATAGGAGAATCTTCCAATTGACATTCTACAAGATATCTAATTTCTCTACTTTTCGAATTTGAGAAATAGTAAGAGAGCACGAATTTTTCTCCCTTATTGATTCCACTTAATGTTTTGGGTGTGGAAATAAAACTTTCTATGAAGTACTTATGAATGATATTGGGTTGTTCGTCTTTAGGTTATGACTTAGAAGATATTAAACATTATAACTTCGTCTATAATCCAATAAGTTAGTTGTTTTGTACCGAGCAAACAAGTAATATTTCTTTTAATCTTATTCCATAAGCAAGAACAATAAATAAAATGGTACTTTATGATTTTTTAACAAGGACGGGAAGCTACGAGAAGATGTATGATAACAATTATAAGGTGTATTTATTCTAATAAGAAGCTGAAACAGCCAAAAATTATCCATGATGAGGTCAAAAGCATCAACGCCCACTGACAACACACCATGTATTATGCTTCATTCTTGAAAAAAATATTTGTCCATTTTGGTATAAATGTTGAGAGCATGCAAGATTTCATTTTACTAAAGGTTATGGATCAAAAATCCATCTCCTTGATGAAACTTCCTTGTACCATGGAAACGATTATGTCATACAACGTTTATCTTTCTCTTATGTGGCAAGAAACCTTTGGTCAATCTTCATCACAGCTACAACCTTCTGTGCAATCATCTCCATATCCGGAAATTAAGGAATAAGAGTCATGGTCAACCACTAATAACAATGATATCTCTCGTGTGCAGCCTTCAAAGAACGTCACGATCAACATCGCCATCCTTTTTGAATCAAGAAATTCTTTTTAAGCAACAACAAAAACTAATTAAATGATAGTTAAAAAGAGCACAATGGAATTTCTTAATAAAATTTGGAATAAAATATCATCTTTTTCATGCTCTCTACAACCCGCCGTAAAACGGGCCTAATTTTGATGTAGTAAAACACCGTCGAACCTTAGGCCCATCTCAAGACAAGTTGTTAAGTTGATAAAATTAAAATATTATACAGCACACAGACCTATCTATCTATACTTTCAGTATCTCATAGCGAAATGGATAAAATTTAAAATCAATAACCGGTACCCATTTCATAAGGAAAACCATTTCAGAAACATTACATGTTAAACAATACAACATGTTTATGTAAAGCATCCATAATATATTATCTCAAAATAAAATAACTGCCTGGTATGGACACAGTAAAATATTTAAAAAGCATGATTAGATAGATAACTGCCATAATTCTTCACCTTCACCTTCTTCTTCTAAATCAGCATTGCTCTCTCTAACCTTTGTTGTAATAAGGAGTGGGTCAGAACAACAAAAGTCCGGTGAAATGAAAATCTTAAGATTTTCCATAATTGTACATGGACAATATTATTTGAATAAGAAATATTTCTTGTGTGTAAAAATTACCGCATACGTATAAGTCAACTGTAGGCCAGAAGGCCCTTTTAGCCTAACTACACAAAAGTTATTATTTGGGTTCTTAACCTAGCAGAATCCAAAGGAAGTCAGGTTAAAGGAAGTTAGAACATCTACGTTGAGTCAGAACAAACCGAGAATCGACCAAAAGGACCAGAATAGCAAGCCAAGATGAAGCCAGAAGAAAGCAGAAAAATGCTAAGGACATGGATCGCCAACGATCCATAGCGTTTGCTCATGAACCCATATCTTCCTGCCTGTGTAGTTAGTGCCCCGCTATTACCCCGCTACAACACCGTTATATCTCATAGCGGATTTCTACCGCAATGATTTTTCCATATAGCCCCAGAATATAGCCTTTCCGCTTTAATCCCCACTATTTCTGCTATATCTCGTTATTTCCGCTATATTCCGCTATTCCCGCTATATCTTTTTTAATAAAATGAATTGAAAATTTGCATTTATACATTATAAAATTATGAAACTAATTTATTTAATTTAATTTTTAATATATTTTCAGAAATGAAAATACTCTATTATTCTACCACATTCGATTATGTTATATAGCAGTTTTTCGTTTATTTAAAGTATATTTGCACATGTTTTTATTTAAAATCATTTATGTATTAATTATAATTCAATTGAATGATAATTTTTCATTTAATTACCATTTATATATTTTAAAAACTTTAAGTATGAGTTTTATATGCTATTTTAGAGCCATCCGCTATATCCCGCTATATCCTCGCTGTATCTCCGCTATGACTTTTTGTACCTTCACCGCTTTGAATCTACCGAGCGCATTAACTGCACAACTTCCTGCATCATGATCCAGAAGATGAAGACCAAAAAATTGCCTAAGTATAAGGGTTTCTAGCGATATATATAATATGGACCGCTAGCTATCCATAATTTTTATTAGTTTGAGCAAAGGGAATGCACGAAAGCATTGGATCACTTTCGAGCCAAATCTGTGGATCGCTAGCGATCCATAGTCTATGTGGTCTATGGATCGCTAGCGATCCATAGAGTTTGCTTGGTTCCTGACATAATTTAATATGGGCTTTCATGTGATCGTGTGCAAACATTTTGGCAAACAGGCCTGGCCCAATAGCTTCCAACCTCTAAAAATACTCTCCTGCCTGCTGTATAAACTGGATCTTCTCCAGACTGGTTCCTAAAACTCTACTGGAAGCTTTCTTCACTCTTTACCTCCCATACAACAATCTCCAAAGAGGTTCACTGTGATTCTCCATTGGATTCCTACCTTGGATATTCAATCTAGCTAAGGACAATTAAGGGCTTTGTAATCAAACACTTCTTGTGACAACAATCTGTCTATGATGAAAACTATAAAGTGGGCGTAGTTTCGTTAATAGCCGGACCACTATAAAAATCTTCTTCTCTCCTATCTATTTCTTCTCTTTTGCATTTATTTTTTATATTATTGCTTTGTAAGAACATGGCTGGTGCTTTCACACTCAATCCAGGGTGTTGATCCATTTTTTGGGTTAACAAAAGTCGAAATATAAGATCGAAGGCTCTTCTAGTCTGACTACATATCCTTCATAACTAGCACATACAATGTACGAGAAAATACCCAAACCGGCTACTACCTTTTTAATTGGGCTTAAATAGACGCTGATCTTTTAAGACCTATAAATTAGGCAGATCCTCGTCATTTATGACTTAACCCAACGACGGATCCCTACATGGTTCTTTTCCGCTAACACCGTAAGAAATCCTATTAGGTCACTTAATACTTCACCTAAGAAAGAGGCAGACCCTATCATAGCCACTTGATACCTCAAATCCCAAGTGGACCCTTCTTAGGATTTCACCTGTCATATCCAAAATGCAATTTATGACTCATAACCCACTTATGACATCTCACATTAGTTCGACCTTTCATAAGAACTGGTAGCTATATTAACTGTGCAGGTTTTTCCTATAGAATTGAGCCAATGGATTTATTTATTATAGACGATATCTCACATTAGTCCAGAAACCCACACCATTGGTAGTAAGATTTAATTGGGTAGACTTCTATGTAGATTTGGACTAACCTCGTATCCCTATAACTTAGCTATACTTTATTGTATGTCTACTACATACATCCTCCTACACGAATAGTAAATGAGGCCATATAATGTATCCCCTTATCGTGCCCCTAATTAGGGATTAATTCCCTAATTTACTCTAACTTCCTTCCTATATATATTAATATTATTTAACTATTCTAATACTGCTAATTATCACGTTCAATATGCTATAATCAATACGTTATATTATACATATACATTTATATTTATGCATAGAATTTGGGGTCTATTTGTTACGTTACAACAAATCAGTAATAATTTGCTTAGGGAATTTTGGAATATCAATCTCATACAAATCTACAATTCCAACAAGAACTGCTATTACCATATCTAAATAATAGATTACAAACATGCAATATCTACACTTGTCCTATAGTAATACACTATAATTCCTTTTTGTATTTCTAAAAACATGTCATCACAAATTAGATCGCTATATTTAATTCAACCTTCATATACCATATTTTGAAGTGAAATGGAATTCCTTGTATGTTTAAGTGGTAGAAATAGGCGGTGCGAAGTACAAACAATTCAATCCATAATTTACATACCATTTCTAATTTATTTTCTTGTTGAACCCATTAACAGTTCAATTCAGAAGAGGGAAAATATGTTAAATTGATCATAGATTATCTAATTCTAACAGTTAATTAGATTATAATATACCAATACCAATTATAACTCCAACATATACAAAGATTGATATTTACATAGGGAAATCTATAGGTTTTGGATGTTATATTTCCATTTACCAAAATTTCCAAAGGCGTAATTAAATCTAAATAAATACTATTAAATTACAAAGATATGAAAATTTTGATATTTCCACTCACAAAGAATTGTTTGCTTCCTAAATGGATTTGATTCCACCACTCCTAATTCTCTTTCATATCTCCTTCTTCTGTAATATACAGCAAAGCGGATTATATATAGAAATTAGATTTAGAATCAGAAACTAGAGAGGAATAAGATTAGAAATCAAAACAAATAAACATCTAATCCTCTTACCTGAAAATCCTAACTGATTTTGAAATCCAAAGAATTAGAAGAAAATGAGATCTGATTTCTACCACTCCTAATTCTCTATTAGATCTTTTCCTTAACGAATATACAACGAATAAATTGTATTTATAGATTAGTTTTCAGTAATTAGAAGATAGAGAGAAAAAGGATTAGTTTAAATTATAGATTAGAAATTAGAATTACTTACAAAGAAAAGTTTACTGTTTTTGAAACCTTAAAGGGAGAGACTTTGATAAAGCTTCATTAGCATTTCCAAAATTTTATGAAGGAAAAATAAGGGTCTAGGGGATTATTTATAGGGGTGGAAAGGAAAGACAATCGTTGGATTAAATATTAACAAACCTAGAATGTTAAAAATAAGAAAACCCTAGACGCCACCTACCTTTTTGCTTCTTGTCGATCGACCGCCTCGACCTATCGTTCGACATAAGTGGTCAACCGGTCGTAGTTCTAGGGTCGACCGATCTTTTATTGACCGTCTTGATTACCTTCTTCTTTATTTTTTTTAATATATTTATTAAATTTCTTTGTTAATTTTTACGTTACCGAAGTTATAGTTAACGTTTACATATATGTTAAGTACCCCTTAACGTTAAATTAAAATTTCAAACTTATGGATTTCCTCCATACTTTAAATTTTAAATTAAACTCATTTGAATTAATTCCAATTTAAACACTTTAAACGTCCATAACCTTTTCATTTTAACTCCAATTTCAACATATTATATGTTAGTGCCAAAGTTGATCACTAACACCCAAATCCAAGTGAACGCACCAAATACCAGTCACAGCTTGCATATACAATATATGCAAATAGTACAAATATGAAGAGTAGTAAAAATTAAAGAGAAAGCAGTAAAGACATAGAATTTATAGTGGTTCGGCTAACTTCGGCCTACGTCCAGTCTAGAAATTTCCTTTTATTGGTGTAATATTCGATTAAATTTATGAAATGATAGAGTAGCCTTAGCCTTAGAAAATAGAAAGCGAGAGAGCCGACTAGAAGATCCCCTTTTCTGAACCCCCACATGTTGTATTTATAGGCAAATAACGAGTTACAGGGCTTCCTGAGTTGTCCGGACCCATCAGGACCATAGCCAAGCCAACGTCCTTCATCACGACCGACCCACACTGCCGTGCCAACTGGCCTATGCCGAACCACTCCACCTATGACCGAGCCATCTAGTTTCGTTTTCCACGATGGGGCCACCTCGGCCAATCCCATGCGACTGAGCGACACATCGCACACACTCACAACCGTCCCGCCATAGCTGAATTCTAGTACATCGAACTACATGACCTGATCCCCCCAAAGCCGTCCCTTCCAAACCGAGCCAACCATGCCGAACGACCCGTAACTTCCAGACCGAGCCGCCAATGTCGAACGGCCCATAACTCCGAGATCGAGCCGCCCATGCCGAATGACTCATAACTTCCAAACCGAGCCGCCATTGCAGAACGACCCATAACTCCGAGACCGAGCCGCCTACGCCGAACGACCCATAACTCCAAGACCGAGCCGCCCATCCCGAATGACCCACATCATGGAGAACCTCGATCCACGCTTATGCTAATCCAGTCTATGCCGATCCATCTTCCATGCACGCTACGTCGTTTACTCATCGACCATGCTTAATCCTGACTTCATATTAATTCTCCATTCATTTAAACCGAATCCATCATATTCCAGCCTTGATAATCGTAGAGTTGGTTAGGTTAAACCTGTCTATTTATGGCCTTGACAAAAGGTGGGTTTAACATCATATATAGAAATTGATCAGAAAATAACCATAGACGCAATGGTGCAACTCCTGTGGTCAAACACCATAATTACAAAATTTCCATTTTTAACCTTAATTTAATTACTTAATTTCTTATTAATTTCTACGAGGTGTTACATTCTCCCAGCTTAAAAAAGATTTCTCTCCCTAAATAACCAAGAGAAGATAGTGTAACACGTGCTCTACAATCGTGTTATACAACCAATTTATTTACAATAATCTACACAGTCATCTTCTCAACCAAAAATGCAATATGATTGTGTATGAAAATATACTATTTATGAGCTCAATCCTAGCGTGAATGCAAGATCGTTATATATAAGCATGTATGCAAGCATCCTAAATATATGTAAAATTCTATATGAGTGTAGAAATAATGGTAAAAATTGTGGTGACTTTCTCCTCCCATCTGATCTAGCAACCACGATGCAACCAAAAACCTATTTTTTGAAGTGAAAAGTTTAGTAGAGAAAAGCTCGGGTTGAGAAACCTTCACCTTTTCTTCGGTTTCCTATTTTCTTTTCACCGAGTTATCTCCTCATCTACTAAAATCAACCTAATTTCTTCATTTATGATGCCTCTAAATACCATGCTTCTCTATGTGGGTGGGAGAATAAAGAGGCGATATGCTTCGTTTCAACGTCAATTAACAGATCAGGATCTACTATAAATTAATATCATATGGACATCTCCTTAATTATGGGACATAAAAGACATCATGGACTCCGCTAACTAGTCCGGAAGCTCCATCTAACAAGCATGTTTCCTTCAGCCACTCTAAAATTAGGAAAGGCCCACTTACCTAGGCGCCAACTTCCCGGAAGTACCAAACCCCATAATCTTTCTAAGAGGGGAGACCTTAATGAATACCATGTTCACAACTAAAAGTCCAAGTCCTATCTTTGCCCGTCACCATAGGACACTTAAAGAACTTGTGCAGTCCTCATTCGTCACCTCAACACTTCTACCTTCTCCAAGGCCCTCCAAAATCAATGATCCAAACTTTCCACAAATCCTTAAAGTTCTTGTTTGCCCTTTTCGTCTAACCGTTGGTCTGCGGGTGGCAAGCGGTGTTAAGATCCAAAGTCGTTCCCAAAGAAAACTGCAAGACTCCTCCGAAATTCCCTAATGAGCAAAGGGTATCTATCATTGATAGTGCTAAGTGGAACTCCATATAGTTGCACCAATCCTTTAACACAAATCTGTGCTATAGATCTACAATCCTATTACTTTGAACGGAAGTAAAATGAGCCAGCCAACTATAAACTATATAGCTTCATTGCTTTAAGGCAACCCAACTATAAAGTTCATTGATATACGCTTCCATTTCTAAGTTGGAACCTCTAATGGTAATGACAACTCTTTGGGCTTACTTTGCTTAGCTTTAATCCTTTGGTGCATCAAAATTCTAGAACAAATTCAGTGGCTCTTTCTTCATCCTTGACCGACTACAAAATTCTCTTCATATCCCTATACAACTTATCACATTCGGGGTGAAAGATGACACCCTATAAGTCTTCGGCCTGAAGCATTCTACTAAATTTATGATTAACTTCCAATCTTATCTTCGGTTTATTGCTAGTTAAGTGTCCTTATGAAAATTTCTTTTTTACATTGTTCCTTGATATATATTTATTTAGTGGTATATCCTATCCCTAAAATCAACATAGTAACGAACCAGGTATATGTCTTATACCATATCAAATGCCTTTCCCTAAAGGAGACAGCTAACGATTTCAACCCAAAAACACTAAAAGAAAACTTTTGCTGGAAGCTGCCTTTAGCTATTAACTGCTGTTAATAATATTGGGGTCCTAATGCTTCTTACTAATTTAAGACGTACATTCCTGGAATGTCATTCCACCATTACCTATCTTTCTTAACTTTCCCCTCTTAGTTTTAACAAATATCTGTTACCCATAATAACTAGTCGTTAATGTCAAAATTGACAATCTTTTTATCCTATATTAATTATAAAATCATTGACCATTAAATGCCCTTAAATCCTAGTCCTATAATTACTATGCTATTTATAATTAATACGAATACCGTTATAAATTATGTTATTTGTATGTTTCATATTTCTAAGTATTAATATCTAAAATATAACATTCCTTTCTATATTTTATTTTATTAGAGCCATCCTTTATAAATAGGATTACCGTTAAAAATTTCCATAAATCAACCACAATTGATATTTTTGCTTTGTTTGAAATTACGAGGGATTACTTCAATTTCTTGTATTGAAACAAATAGTGCAAACTATGAAAAGAATATCCTTATCTTACACTTCTCTTTCCCTTTAGCATACCCTTCGTAAATTCAAATGCCTCTCTTTTATATATTTAAGAAATTAGATAATTTATGGAAATTACATGGAGCCTGCTCCCGATAAATCAAAATATGGAAGTTCACATTCGAATGGCGACTTGACTTACAACCCAATTATAAATTTGGAATATCTTTACACTACCCACATTCTACAAATAATTGCTTGGGACTAATTTCAAATTTCTAGATCAGGTTGTATATACTATTTTTATTTTATTCATATCCTGACACCTTTAACCCTTCTTACTTAGATAGCGACCCATACCTACTCCAAAAATATAAAATTGGAAATCCACATTATATTAGTTTGCAACATTTGAAATTCAAACTTGTAAAAGAATTTCCACCTCTCAAAGAAATCTTTTAAGCATACTTTTCAAAAGTATTTCCAACTTTCCAAAAATAGTTTGGGGGAATTGAATTCTTAAAATATATAAACATCATGTTTCATTTTATTCTATATATTTATTCTGCTTTTATTAAAAATTTGGAAAAATCCTTCCAAAAATATTTAAATCCAGATTTTCATAATTTTCAAACCATTTACCGCTTCATTCTTAACCCTAAATTTAGAGGTTCTAAAAATTGTTTAGAAAAATAATTTTCCTTCTCTAGTACTTTTACTTTAAAGACTTACTTCTTTAAAAGTAGAGTTTTTAACCCAAAACATTCAAAACCTCAATTGCTAAATCAAACCATCAAAATTTTCAAAAAGGGTTGCTTAATTTAAAATAGAAGCAAAATAATTTTCCTTTTTTAGAAAATTTCTACATCAAAAATTTATTCCTTTGAAAGTTAGCCTTTTAGATCAATATATTCAAAAACATCTTTTATAACTTTAAACAATGAAAAGTGGAGTATAAAAAAAACAAACTTCCATCCCAACACTTTTCCTATCCCATTCTCATTATTTCTCTCTTGCATTACCTCTAACTAGATTTCTAATCCTATTTTATAAGTTCCTAATGCCATTCCTACCCAAATCTCCCAATATTGCCTTTATTTATATTTTCCTACTTAAATGGCTTCTTTATCATTTTTAATCAAGTTTCATTTCCCTTTTAAAAAAGAAGAATTTAAAGAACTTCCAAATTTATGAAATAGAAAAATCATAAAGTACAATCTACGCTTTACCTTGCATTTATTTCAAAATAAAATCACTTTATCGAAAAATCAAAACTGGAAACGTTTTAACCCAAAAAAAATTAAACTGAGAGTTTCAAAAGTGAAAAAAATAAAACTTTTGGCTCCATAAGTTCTTTTTATTCACAAATCTTTGCCTTGACAAAATTTCTAATCTATGAATTTCCATAATTCCATTTTTTCTCAAAACGACAGCTCCTTAGTAAACCCTTTGAAAAACTTTTTAAAACATTTCATAGAAGTTTCCAAAGAAAACCTTCTAATCAAATCTTTGATGTAGAGTTAGCTTTTTGAAAATATTTTTCAAGACAATAACTTCTTAATAATTGTTTTCTCTGTTGCATTTTCTTTTTCTTCCTTCTTTTACTTCTGAATCTTTACAACTATACTACGTGCTAATATTTTATCAATACCAAACATTTTTATTTATCATTCTATCACTTAGCCCGCATTAAATGTTTATTACCTAACAGACATTTCCTAAAGACATTTATTTACTTATTCAATTTTTACTTTAATGGTCCCATTAACCTATTTAATTCCTTATAACTCCTCACTTATTACACATTCATTATCTATTAAACTTTTAGAGTTACAACCTTTCCAATCCTATAATTACCTTAATAATCTCCTTAATTAGTCCTTTTGTATCCTAATTAAATTATTGTAACTTCCTATTAATTGCACACTAATTGGCCTATTAATCTTAGAGTTATAATCTATCCTATTTACATTCCTTAAAACACAACCTTCGTCTCCCATTCCTTACTCTATTTATTTTTCCAACATATAGTCGCCTCGTCCATCCTTTGAGAATATGTTTGCAACTACTTCTAAGTCAGAAATTATAGAGTAAATTCAAATTAAGCACATATATAGCATATTTTTGAAAAATACTTTCAAAAATAACAAGTACGCCACTCATACGTATATATCCACATTGATCGGATAACCTAAGCTCTAATACCAAATGCAACAACCAGCCCCAAAACAAACCTAATTTCGACCAAATAAAAGCCCGTCGAACCTTAGGCCCATCTCAAGACGAGTTGTTATGTTGATAAAATTAAAACATCCCACAATACACAAAGTTATCTATTTATACTTTTAGAACCTCATAGCGGAATGGATAAAATATTATATCGGAAACAAGTACCTATTTCATAAAGAAAACCATTTTAGAAACATTATATGTTAAACATTACAACATATTTACATAAAGTGTAACAATCATGGTCGAGATCATCGAAAATTTAAATTTAAAACATGATTTAATTGATTATAACTAATTAATTGAATAAAAATTTGGGAATATATAATTATTATATTTCCAACTTAAGTTGGGTTTGGAATAAAATAAATTGAGAGTTTAATGAATTCTCGTTTTACTTAATTTAATTCTTATATTAATAATATAAGAACAATCTCGGCGAAAGTGAGTAAAAAATCATATGGAAATAATTTATTTTTTGAAACCTGATTTTTCCAAGGGTTATTTGCTTATTTATTTTAACAAGAGATTTATGATAAATATCTTTCAATTCTAACTGTCACAATAAGCGTTGTAAATTTAAATAAATGGTACTATTGTGATTGATTTTTAAAAATGAGATTTTTCAATTAATAGTCTATTTTATCAAAAACTATCACAAATAACTTTTGTTATCAAAAGTTATATTTAATTATTATCAGATGTTTCAATATCAATAGAAACAAGAATTTTGGGCATGTTATTTGTTTTGGGAAAATTAATTGAATAAATGTTTGTTTAATAAAACATTTTTATGCTTAGTTTTGTATTTTATAAGTGATAAAAAAAATTAGTAATACTTCCCTTAAAATTTCTAATACCCTGCCGTTGTGTTCATACCCGAACCCTTTTGTCCCATGGACGAAATAAGAAACAAGTATGTAAACCTGTTTCTTATTTCTCATTTCAGCTCTAAAACCTGGAAAAAAAAAATCTTCTTTATTTCTGAACCCTGCAAACTAAAATCATCCCAAAATTCATGTTAAATCAAAGAGAAATTGACTAATTATTGAAGATAACCAACTCAGGTAATCTCTTCTATCCTATATTGCATTTATTGGAGATTTCAATTTTAGTTTTTATCTTGGATTTGTAATCTTGGTTTTGAAATTTCTAAGAATAAAACCTAGGTTTTTTGGTTAAGAGTTGATATCCTAGGTGAATCTGGATTCTAAGAACTAATTCAAGTTCAAATTTGGTGAGTTAATCTCACATATTTTAGTCTACATTAAATGTATGTGGCTACTTGTTGAATTGTTCGATTCTTTTTTGAATTTGAATCCTAATTTATGTGATATTGCTTTCCATATGATATTTCATTTTAGCTTACTAGAAACCCTTGTCAAATGATTTGTAAATCATCAATTTGTAGTGGTTTGGTTGCTTGCATGTTGACTAATTCGGTATATTAAAGGTTAAGGCTAAAATCAACGAAGAAACCACCACTAACGAGCAATCGAAGCAATGTCGACGATTCCTGAGGCTTAGCCCAGGCATGCGAAACGATGCACCGGTCATAACCTGGGCTGATACCCAGGTCGTGCTATTTCGGGCACCGTTTGTTCTTGTTGACTCCTTCGTTCGCAGTGATCGCTTGAACCTATTTGCTTGATTTTGTTGCTAGTTTCTTTGTCGATTTCAATACTATTTTTGGATTTTAATTTATGACTTTTTGAATTTTTCATGGAGTTTATTATACCGTAGAATTACTCTATAGGTTTATAACACAACACACAATTTCCGTCGTCGCACGTTTTCAACTAGAATTTTCAAAAGGCCGATTTCCAAATTGAATCATTTTATCGAAATCTTTCCAAGTGTAAATATATTTTCTTTAAAGAATATTTGCAAACATAATATGTATATAATATATTTATATATGTAATATTAGTGGTTTTAAAGTTGATTTGGAACAATGCTTTAAAATTGTACTTATATATATACACTAGCAAGGACTTTCCAACATATATGTGTGTATATATATATCCTAGCTTATAAAACTATACCTTACATGAATGTTTTTAAAGTAAAAAATTTCTATGAAATTGCACGTTATAAATTGAATAAGAAGGTGATTTAAACGGTTTAATAAAATGGATGGATGGAACATTCGTGTTTGTTTTATAGGTTAATTTCTGGACTTGTTTAATTCAGCCCTTTATACACACGAGTTGAGTTTACTACTTATAGTATTATACAGGTAAACTCATGTGGTATGGGGCATGCGGTCGTTACTTATTCGGTTGCTATTTGGGTGTACATGAACTTATATCGATGAGTTTATCTCTCACCCTTGGAGTTCTATAGGTCTTGTACCTATCTTGGAGTTTCTATAGGTCTTGTACCTATCATGGAGTTTCTATAGGTCTTGTACCTATCATGAAGTTTTATAGGACTCACACCTATCTTGGAGTTTATAGGTCTCGCACCTATCTTGGAGTTTTATAGGCTCTTACCTATCTTGGATTTAGTATGGGAATTATACCCATCTTAGAGCTTATAGACATATACGTCTATCTTGGAGTTACATGCATGTAGGTGAAGTTATTCATCAATCTTGGAGTTTGGTGCCTTTTCCCCTTTTATGAGATTTCTCGATTTCTATTTATGACTTCTAAATTTGATGTTATTATGTTATCAATATAGTATCGGGGATTTTTCTTGTAGAATCTATCTTGAGTTTTGATATTTGATGATTTCATTCTTGAAGTTATTGAAGCATGCTTGATATTTGTCGATACATAACTTGAAGACACTATTTGAGATCTAGTCCATTTATCTATCATCCATCTTCCTAACTCATTTATTTTAGACTAGACTGAGCAGTTTATTATTTTATTATACTCGGGTTAGGTCGAGATTTTTTAGGAGCTACAGTTTGATAGCTCTGGAGATGATTTCACTCCAGTTACTTAGTTATCGTTTAACTTACGTTCATCTTCTATATGTGTACATATTCATGTAGTGTTGTATCTTATATTAAGCCTAGACTCTTTTGTTTACAAATTTGTTTCATGAGATGTAGTACATATATTCTATGGATTGTTTTGACCATAGTCTTGTATTTGATGTTATGTAACTATTCGATTTGATCAGCTTGTATCTATTTGTATTCCGCAGTGAATATTCTGTGATTTGTGATTTTTTTCATCTGTATTTATCATATATTATTTTGGATTATTATTATAGCCAACATAGTTTTGTTTTAAACATAGATTGCAAATTTTGAATCCACGTGAGAAAGAAAAATACATAGCATATTAATCGACATATCTGTAACGGCCCTGAATTATAGGCAATATCAATTTGATAATCTGTATTAATAATTAAATTGGTTCGATAATTTTTCTTTCTAATTTCAATTTTAATTGGTAAATTTATTCTTTTTAAAGGTCAATAAATTTTTAATCTGGTAATAATTGGTAAGAATTAATTTTTCCAAAGCTAATGAAATTTTATTCTATTTATAATATATATATTTGATATATATTGTGAATAGAAGATCTTTTGTTTTAAATAAAGATTGAATTTTCAAATTGAATATATATGTACGTATATGTTATAATTTGGAATTTGTTTTGAAATTTAATTTAATCTGTTAATAATTTATACATGAATGGGTATAATAATTTAAAGTTTTGTTTTAAATTTTATATTTTCAAACGTTAATTTAGATTTATCAAATTATTTCAATTATAAGATAATTGTTTGTTTTTTTAAATATAAGAATTGTTATTTATTTTAAATATGATAGTTTATAAAGGATTTAATCAAAGTTTTGTTTTTATATAATGCTTAAATTTTAAATAATCAAAAATATGTAAATATAAAAGTTTTAGATATTTAAATACATATATAAGATGTATATTTATATTTTAATTAGTTTTAAGAATATTCTCTTTAAAAAAAAGAAAAAAAGTAAGTTTATATTCACTAAATAAGTATTTAGTAATTTAGTGAATTAAAAGATTTAAACTTGTATATTTATCTAAATTCAAAGTTTATTAACATAAAAACATTTCATAAATAAAAATATCCATGTTTATAGAGATAAGTTATAATTATTATTGCTATAAGGTCTTAAAAACAATTTTTCAAAGATCTTTAAACACTTGTAAACTTTAAAACATATTTGAGACACTTGTTAAAATTAATAACATGTGTAATATTTGTGACAAGTGTTTATTAAGTTTTACAAGTGTCTTCATCTTTGAATTTTACTTTCTTTAATTTTCATTAAATCATAACTAAATTTAAAATAAAAACCTTGCATTTCTTATTCTATTTTTCTCAGCTCAACAAAGAAAAATAATAATCAGTAAACCTGAAAACAAAAATCATATACAAATCTGAGACAAAAAAAAATCTATAACTTCAAATGTAAATTAAACCTGCAGATTAAAACTGCAACACCAATTTTCAATCTGCAAAATGAAGTCCTTATCAAGCTGCAACCTTCAAAATTTCTGCAACTTCAACATGCAAATGAAGATCTGCTTCAACAATTTTAAATCATCATCAAATTTGTGCATGCATAGGATTTTCAATTAAAAGCAATTTAAAACAACCCAGATTTCAAGTACCTGGAATAAATCATAAACCTGTTCTCTGCCCTGCTTTTTTTTCACTGCTCTGCAAAATCATGTGAGTAAATTTTTCTTAAAAACAGTTTTTTTTTATATGGGTAACTTTGCTTAAATGTTGTGATTTTTGTTTGTAGAAACATGATTTATATATGTTTATGATTATGTATGCACGCTTGTTATGTTCTCTGTAAATTGCCTGCTTCAGGATTAACTACAGATAAATCCCTATATCTTTGCAAAAATCAAAACTTGACTTTGATTATAGAAAGAAAAAGGTAAATAACAATGTAATCTTGTTTTTTTTAAAATAAGTATAAGTGATTATATTTGATAATATACTGTAAAATGTGAAGTTAAAGTGAATATTAGGAAATAGGTAAAATTCAAGCGTGATGATTTTTGAATTCACTTATATGATCTGTATTGTCTTCAACAATTACGAATTTTAAAAATAAAATTATGATTTTCAGTTAAAGGAATCAAGAGAATTTTGAGTTTGAACATTCTGGGAATTTTTGTGAACTGCAGGTGATATACTCAATATTTTGAGTTGAAATTTGGGTCGTAGCTTGTTCTTAAGTTACAGATTTTGAAAAAATGCAAAATAATTTTTCAGTTGAGTGGATTGTTGGGAATTAATGAATTTAGGGTTAGTTTGCATTTCTGGTTTGGCTAAAGTTTTTTTTACTTCGCGACTTGGCCGTGATACCGGAGGCGATCGCTTCTTGGGGAAAACGATGTTCGTGACGTGGAGATTCTGTAGTGGGGACGGCGAGTTCGTTAGCGTCAAGATTTGCGGCAACAATTAGGTTTTTGGTTATCTGGTTCTGCTGCTTATTTCATGCTCGAGGCCGGAATCTTGTTTCGCGCACCAATTGTTTGATCTGGGCTTGGATTTGAGTTCACGCGTGTTAGTGCGACCGTAACCGATGGTCGCGACGACCAAGTTGGGCCGGAGAAGGTTGCGCACGTGCACGAGTTTTGCCGTGTACGCTGGAAATCTTATTGGGAAGACGATTTGGAAACTCGGGGAAGCTATCGTGATGTTCGCGTGATAGACTCGGAGCGGGGTAGCTGGGAGGAGTCTTGGGGTAGGCTCGGGGCAACTGGGTGATTAACTCGAGTTTCTGGGTTATTGTACTTTGGTTAGTACTGTGTGTAGTAGGTTACAAACTTAACTCGAGTTTGTTTTGGTTTAGCTGTGTTATGATAAAAGGCAGATTTTACTCATTGTTTAAAATAAATAAAGATCAAGTTTATGTTATAAAACAAGTTAATTAAAAGAAGCGAAGTATAAAGTTAAGGACTTGTTATTGAAAAAAAATGTTAATCGAACCTTTTAAAAGTATAAATTGAATTTATTTCAAATTTAAATTGTTTAAAGATGATTTCTTTATACGTAATTATCTAATTAAATTTTAAATTCAATTTAAAAGAATGTTTTAAATTTAAATATTATATCAAAATTTAAGTTTAAATTTTAAGTAATGATTTAAAACTACAGTTTCAAATTTATATTTGAAATAAATAAGATTAATTTAGATGTTTTAAAGTATTCTTAATTTCAAAATTTGTTTCTAAATTTCCTATTTTCAAATAAGATTATCATTATGATTTTGAAAACCAAATAGGATAATTTATTTTAAGTTGTTAAAATTTCATTTATTCAAGTGATTCATTATACGATAAATAAGGTTAATTTATCTCTGATTTGAATATAAAAATATTAAATTTGATTTGTTAATAAGTAAAGTTTAATTAAGATTAATGTTTTTCTCAATTAATTAAATATTTTGAAATATAAGAAGTTAATTAATTAATTGTTTAATTAATTTTAAATAATTAGTTAATTGTTTATTTAATTTTAAATAATCACTTAATTATGGATTAATTAATTGTAATTACTTAATGAAGTAATTAAAGATGAATTATTGAATGAAACTGAATGATAATTACGTGTGGAAGTAATTAGTAGAATTTACTCATGAGAGAAATTAATGGAAATGATTAATGGATAATCACTTAATGTTAACAATTAAGGAAACTGATTAATTTATTTGTTTTGAAGTTAATTAATTATGAAGTAATTAATTAATTAAAGAAATAAGGATTGTTTAATGACAGAATTAATTATTTGTTAAGTAATTAATTACGAAGTAATCAAGATTTATTAACAAAGTAATTAGAAGATAATTACTTATGTAAGTAATTAAGAGCTAATTACTTAATTATTTTAGATAATTTATTAATGTGATTAATTAATTAACGAATGTGATTAATTTAGATTAATTACTAAGTGTAATTAATTAAAATGTAATTAATTAATAAAGTAATTAATTAAGGATTATTTATTAATTTAATTGAATAATTAATTACTTAATGAAGTAATTAAAGATTAATTAATTAGATTAATTAATCAAAGGATTAATATAATTGATTAAGAAGTTAATTAATTAAGATAAGTAATTACAAATTGTTAATTACTGTTTATGATTTATGAGATGATTAATTATTAGTTAATCATTTAATTAAAGGAAATTATTAATTAATAAGGATCATTAATTAATGTAATAAATGATATAAATCAAGGTTGATTAATAAAAGTAATTAATTAAAAGGTGGTTAATTAATTGTAATTAATAAAGGTTTAATGTAATTAATTATAGTTAATTAATAAATGGAAGTAAATGAATGATGATTAATTATTGTAATTAATGATAGTACTTATAGGTTAATTACTGAATATGGTCAAGGATAATTTCCTAAATGTAATTAAATATAATTAATCAAGGAAGATTAATTGAGGAAGATCATTAGAGATGATCAATTTATTTATTTGAAATAAAGTAATGGAGAAGGATTTTGGTATCCTAATTGATTAAGAGTTAATCAATTCTGCTTTGGATGATTGATTAATATTGGTTGATTGATTGATATTGAATGGTCAATATTGGATGATTGATATTGAATGATTGATATTGGTTGATACTGGATATTTCTGTTATGTGATATGCTATTGTGAGATGAATGTTGATATGATTTATCTATTGTGATAATGTGATTCATCTATCTGTTTATATCATCCTGAATAAAAGTTAATTGTTTAAAACCCTTAAGTACAACTTGGACATTAAAATGGCGTTTGGTTTCGGTGAGACCTGGATCGGGTTTCCATATTTGGATATCCAAAAACCACATCGATTCCAATTAAACGTTAGGTTGTGAATCCAAGTGGAGCAAGTGAAGACTCGAGGTGTAAGGGCTATACGTCAATATAACTCTGTGGGTGATTCCGTAATGAGTTTGACGGAATAGTACTTATAGGTTCGAGATGGTGATTTAGAGTGCAAGGGCTATGGTCGTTGACTCTGAGGGTGATTCCAAAATGAGTGCAACGAGATAGTGCCTTCGGTTTCGTTCGAACCCGGAACGGACTTGTATGGATTGAATGCTTCGAGAACATCGTCAGGTGGACGATGAGCATTCTAAGATAGATGTGTTCTATAAAGGTAATCGCAGCCTCAAGCCTCATCAACCGGGAATGGATAAAATAGGAGAGGTGCAGCAAGGCTTCGTGGGTAGATCCCACTGGATAGCAAGATTTACTCCTGTCTAGAAGTCCCTTTTTATTTCGGCTGTGTGGGGCGGTTGATCCGGACAACTGTTGGGGTTGTCTTGTTCGGGACTATTCAGTAAGGAATGGTCCCGGCCTTGTGTTGCAGGGGAGTTAGGGTGGCTCCTCGGTACGGTGATCTAGGCCACGTAGACGGGTGGTACCCCAGTAGCCATGCCATTGATGGAAACCCATTCTTCCTACGAGACCCTACGGTTTTGTTTGTATTACCCACTTTTGTGGCTAGTAGCTGGAATTTAATAATGTAACAATTTCGGCTATTTCTTATTTACTTGAAAACCCTAGACACTATTATAATATCACTAGATTTCCTATAAAATGTTTTGGTTAGCGTAAGGTAAAAACTTTTCCATGTTTATGTGTGGAAAGTCTTACGTGATACCTTTTCTTTTCAAAGTTTTTTTTTCCTAAAGTTAAGCAATTTCAACCTGTTTACTCACACCAGACCCCTGTCTGACCCGAGTGTTTATTTCTGTTTTATTAAACTCTTGGGTACTCATATCATGTATGAGTAGTCAAGTGATTCAGGTTTGCTTGACGAATTCTGGCGGAGATATGGAGCAGGATGCTTCCACGTGTAGATATATTATGATTCCACTGTGTTGTTTGATATCTGTTTTCTGTTGTACTTAAGTTGTATAGTTAGACAGATGTTTATAACTGTCTAATATCTGTTGTTTAAGTTGTGTACTCTGATGTAATATGATACTATGTAATATTTTAAGTGATATATTATATTTCATTCGTTCCGCTGTGAGTTCCCTGATGTTGTTGTTTCTTTCTTTCTCTTTCTTTTCTTCTTCTATCCCTTTCTTTCTTCATTGATGATGCGATTTCATGGAGTTAGGAAGTCGTGTCGTCTCATTTGGTATCAGAGCATTAGGTTGAGTGAATACCTAGGCTCTGGAGTGGTGTCTTTCTCGAGAGAGCGTACTTGTAATTTTTGTATATAACTATATATATATATATATATATATATATATATATATATATATATATATATATATATATATAGACACACACACACCTGATTTGTTAGTTTATCTGTTCGGATTTTCCAACATAAATTTTAAAGGTAGATGGAGTAGTGGTATGTTGTGTAAGACGACTACCACTGATGGGAGAGGTCAATATGTCGAGGTTGGAAGTATTTGTCGAGGCTGTAGACCTAATACCGTCTCGAGTGAGATTTGTAGTTTGGAGTAAGAATTCCTCTGAATTCCGAAGGAAATCTATTTAAAGATTCGAAGTTTATCTTTGAAGTGTAAGTTTGAATTTTGCTCGGGCGAGCGAATTTTTCTTGAGTTTGGATCCGTTGGTAGTGCAGAAGTAAGTGATGATATCTTGATAACTGCGTGATGAGATGCAGTATCCATGGATATTCCAGAAGATGTTTTCTTTGAAGCAATTTTAGAAGTGGTTGAGGAGCAGTCTTTACCTACCGCAGGGGAGACTCGTCTGTGTAGAACATGTCTAGATATTTAGCATGGAGGTTGGTTATTTTGGAATATGAGACTAAGGTCTATAAGTTGTTCACTTTGGCATGGTCTCATTTTTCATTCCTTAAGGAGAGCGATATGTTGATGCTTGGTTTGGAGACCGAATCTCTTTAGAAGTTGTATGCCATCTCGAAGGTCTTTTGTGTGGTTTGTTGATAGTTTTGGTTTTCGAGAGGCCTTTGGATTAGAAGTTTTTGGTTAGCTGTGGTAGCAGTGCAACTCGAAGTGTTCGGGGTGCTGACGAGAAGGTCTTTTGGCTTTGCAGTATCATCAAAGTAGATTTGGGAAGTGGCAGTGTGCTCGTTTCTCCAATAGTTCAGGAATCTTTGTGGTTCTTCTATCAGCAGCCCGGGCAGTTGATGAAAGTTTTCTTGAAGGTTAACCTTGTTTGGGAAAGCTTAAAGATGTTTTAATTGGTAAAGAGAGGATAGTTTTTTTTGGAATCCAAATTAGGCTGGATCGCAAAAGTGACTTGCGATTAGTTGGGAAATTTTTCTTGAGTATTCTTTTGTTTGAGACTGAGGGATTCTCATGTGGAAGTAGGAGCTATTGAGGTAATCAGAAGTTTGTCTGCATCTGGAGTTGAGTTCCATATTGTTTTGGTTCTAGAAGCAATTTTGGTGGTTAGCCTAGTTGTAGGATGGCCCCTGGAGAGAAGAGTTGGTGTAGCAGCTCAAAAATTTTCTTTAGAGATTGGCTTAGTCAGATCCATTTTTTGAATTGGATTCTGTAGTAAGGTTGTGTGACCGAGTTAGATGAGTCACTCAGATATTATGGATTTGATGGACATAGTTTCTCGGATTTAGTGGATAAGTTTGTACTCGTGTTCATCAATAGTATTCTTATCTATTTCAGAATCAAAGTTGTGCGGCGGAAGCAAGATAGCAGTTGTGCAAGGAAGGAAGAAAGTTCAATTTGCTATTGTTTGAGTAATAGAGCTTGTATTCTGGATTTCGACGAATTTTAGAAGACTTTTCTGTTGGATAGGATCCAAAAGCTTATTTGTTTTGGTCTAGCTGTTTCTGGAAGCATCAGCATAGGTTGAGCTGATCAGGAAGAAGATTGGCAGCCCAGGATTGTCTGTTGAGTTATACAGATATGAGATAAGGAGTTTTGAATTCGAAGTTGGAGGCTTCATTATTGTTAAGATTTCTCTGGTTAAGAGAGCAATAATTGAGTAAGATTGGTAGGTTAGTGCTGTGGCATTTGAAATTTCTTATCTGTGTTCTGATAAGATAAGATACGTTGTCTATAAGATTGAATTGCCAGTTTGGATAACTGGAATTCATTGTATTTCACGTATCTCTGAGGGAATACGTGTATGATTCATCATTGGTTGTTGAATCTGCAGTTCGGTTGGATTTGGAAGTTGTGCTAGACTTGAGTATAGTCTGATGTTCTGTTCAGATTGATGGATCTAGAGATTAGAGGAGCTCTGGATTTTGGTGGTGTAGTTTGTTTAGTTTCTGTATAGCGAGTCTCCCGGTGATTTATACTGGGGAAACTCGAGATTGTGTTAGAGATTTATTCTGATTTGTATCAGGATAATTAGTTAGGTTTGTTTGTTTGATTGATTGCTTTGGTTATCAGTAACTAATTAATAAGTATGCTTTGCAGATGGAAATTAAAATCTTTGCTGGGTTATTAAATTACCTTTGCTTTTAAATTTCGGGGACGAAATTCTTTTAAAGGGGAGGATTGTAACGACCCAGAATTATAGGTAATATCAATTTAATAATCTGTATTAATAATTAAATTGGTTTGATAATTTTTCTTTCTAATTTAATTTAAATTGGTAAATTTATTCTTTTTAAAGGTTAAAAAATTTTTAATCTGGCAATAATTGGTAAGAATTAATTTTTCCAAAGCTAATGAAATTTTATTCTATTTATAATATATACATTTGATATATATTGTGAATAGAAGATCTTTTGTTTTAAATAAAGATTGAATTTCCAAATTGTAATATATATGTACGTATATGTTATAATTTGGAATTTGTTTTGAAATTTAATTTAATATGTTAATAATTTATATATGAATGAGTATAGTAATTTAAAGTTTTGTTTTAAAATTTATATTTTCAAAAGTTAATTTAGATTTATCAAATTATTTTCAATTATAAGATAATTGTTTGTTTTTTTAAATATAAGAATCGTTATTTATTTTAATTGATAGTTTATAAAGGATTTAAACAAAGTTTTGTTTTTATATAATGCTTAAAATTTAAATAATCATAAATGTGTAGATACAAAAGTTTTGGATGCTTAAATACATATATAAGATGTATATTTATATTTTAATTAGTTTTAAGAATATTCTCTTTAAAAAAGAAAAAAAGTAAGTTATGTTTACTAAATAAGTATTTAGTAATTCAGCGAATTAAAAGATTTAAACTTGTATATTTATCTAAATTCAAAGTTCATTAACATAAAAACATTTCATAAATACAAATATCCATGTTCATAGAGATAAGTTATAATTATTATTGTTATAAGGTTTTAAAAACAATTTTTCAAAGATCTTTAAACACTTGTAAACTTTTAAAACATATTTGAGACACTTGTTTAAATTAATAACATGTGTAATATTTGTGACAAGTGTTTATTAAGTTTTACAAGTGTCTTCATCTTTGAATTTTACTTTCTTTAATTTTCATTAAATCATAACTAAATTTAAAATAAAAACCTTGCATTTCTTATTCTATTTTTCTCAGCTCAACAAAGAAAAATAATAATCAGTAAACCTGAAAACAAAAATCATATAATCTTAGATAAAAAAAATCCACAACTTCAAATGTAAATCAAACCTGCAGATTAAAACTGCAACACCAATTTTCAATCTGCAAAACGAAGTCCTTATCAAGCTGCGACCTTTAAAATTTCTGCAACTTCAACATGCAAATGAAGATCTGTTTCAACAATTTTAAATCATCATAAAATTTGTGCATGCAAAGGATTTTCAATCAAAAGCAATTTAAAACAACCCAGATTTCAAGTACCTGGAATAAATCATAAACCTTTTCTCTGCCCTGCTTTTGTTCACTGATCTGCAAAATCATGTGAGTAAATTTTTCTTAAAAATAGCTTTTTTTTATATGGGTAACTTTGCTTAAATGTTGTGATGTTTGTTTGTAGAAACATGATTTATATATGTTTATGATTATGTATGATGCCTGTTATGTTCTCTGTAAATTGCCTGCTTCAGGATTAACTACAGATAAATCCCTATATATTTGCAAAAATCAAAACTTGACTTTGATTATAGAAAGAAAAAGGTAAATAACAATATACTCTTGTTTTTTTTTAAATAGGTATAAGTGATTATATTTGATAATATATTGTAAAATGTGAAGTTACAGTGAAAATTAGGAAATAGGTAAAATTCAAGCGTGATGATTTTTGAATTCACTTATATGATCTATATTGTCTTCAAAAATTAGGAATTTTAAAAATAAAATTATGATTTTCAGTTAAAGGAATCAAGAGAATTTTGAGTTTGAACATTTTGGGAATTTTTATGAACTGCAGGTGATATACTCAATATTTTGAGTTGAAATTTGGGTTGTAGCTTGTTCTTAAGTTATAGATTTTGAAAAAAAATGCAAAATAATTTTTCAATTGAGTGGATTGTTGGGAATTGATGAATTTAGGGTTAGTTTGCATTTCTGGTTCGGCTGAAGTTTTTTTTTACTTCGCGACTTAGCCGTGATACCGGAGGTGATCGCTTCTTGGGGAAAACGATGCTAGTGACGTGGAGATTCTGTAGTGGGGACGACGAGTTCGTTAGCGTCAAGATTTGCGGCGGCGATTGGGTTTTTGGTTGTGTGGTTCTGCTGTTTATTTCGTGCTTGAGTGTAACGACCCGCCCCTCTGACCGCCTCTAGTCGGTAATTAAACCAACTAGAAACGTTCAAAGTGACGAATTGTTAGTCAGTTTATAAAGTTTAAACAGAATCAGCCACAGAATCACAGAATAATCATAATATTATTCATAATTGAATTTTTCTTACATACATATATCAGAGTTTTTACAATGCATAAATTTTTATACAGCGGAATATATCTTTTATTAAATACAAGAAAAATTTTACTGAAAACTTTAGTAGAGCTTTAATCCCCCTCTCTCTAACTTCGCGGCCTGAAAATCTTCAAGCTGTAAAAATACTCGGTCTGACCCGAGCGTTAATTGCAAAACACAAAAACACTCGAGTCAGGATTAATCTTAACTCAAGTAGATAAATTTGCAATGAACTGAATAAAATGGATCACATGAATCAATTTAAACTATTACGGATTTTCATATTAACAACTTTAACTTTTTAGTGTGGCTGCAGTACACACGTGTATTCATACCCATGTGCACTGCCTCGCCAACACACGTGCACGCATCAGACAACAATAGCAAGTGTGCAAGCATCAGGTTGCACAAGTACAAGAATACTCAATGGAGTCAACACACGCAGCACAGTGCAGTGAATAAAGGACAGGCAGCAGTCAATATGCAGACCAAATGGCAAAATGCCACAGCAACCAGGAACAAACAGAAGTGAAGACAAGTGAAACAATGATCAAGCTTCAGGATGAACAAGTGCAGACAACAGGGAGCAACAACACAATCCCGAAACACCCCAAATACATAGATCAACAGATTTTGGCAAACACCCAAGTTCCAGAAAATTTTCCAATTCATATCCAATTCAAATCTAAAAATCATAATTTTCATTTTAAAAATCATGTTTACCCAGACCAATTCAGGTTATGTATTTGGATAAGAGAATTGTAATGATTGATTTTAACATATATATAAATTTTACTGCAAATTTTAATTTCCAGTTACTATATATATACATAAAACATGTTTACACTATTTTTAAATTCACGTTCAAGTTTAAACAAACTAAATTTGTTTTGGAACTAAGGTCTAACAAAGATCAAAGAGAAGATTTTGAATTTAGATAAAAAACTTAAACCTGAACTGAGAACAGAGATATTCAAGAACAACAGTCATGCATGCTTTCAAACAGATTCATATACATATGCAACACATTCATATACATAGCTAATACATATATATATATATTCATGCAAACATAAGCATTTCAGAAATCTATATAAGCAACAGATCGTTATTTCTCAAGATTTTTAAGTTGATGTTTACTCACTAGCATAATTATAGGAATGAATCAGGAATGAAAGTTTGTTTACTGGTTTTAAAACAAAGGGACTGCACTGTTTAAGCATGAGACAGCATTTTCAAACTTAAGTGAACATGCAAGATCAATCTTTCAACAGCAAGCATAACAGAAGTGCAAGCATAGGTGAATGTGCAGACAACATCAAGTATGCTTACAGAGATGTTTGCATGTTTGTTTATGGTTACAGAGATGCCCAAACAAACATGCACATGAAAATTTATAGGCAAACACAAATGGAATTGAAGACTGAAGCAACTTGAGGCATGCAATACTCAAGACATATCTTTATTACAAGAACAATTTTGCACTTCAACTACTTAGTTAAACAAAATATTTTAGTAGCATCTGTACTTACCAATTTAATAACAAGATAAACATAGCATCTGTTCTTGTCAAATTTTAAAACAAGCAAAATATAGCATCAGTTCTTATCAATTAAAAAAAAACAAATTTCAAACAACATCTGAAATCAAAGAAATTTGGAAGCATCTGTTCTCATCAGTTTAAAATAAAACAAATTATCAGGTAGCATTTGTTCAAATCAATTTAAAAATTAAAACTGGGCAGCATCTGTTTTTATCAATTTAAAACAAAAATCAAATAGCATTTGTTTTTTTTATAAATTTAAAAAGAACAAATTTTTGAAAGCGTCAATGGTTATCAGTTTAAAATTGGGTACCATCTGTTCTTAACAGTTTAACAATTCAAGCAAATCGAGCAAATGACAGCAAATAGCAACCGAAAATCCAACATGCAGTAACCAATCTACCCATATCAGTTTCAAATTAAATTAGCCGAGCAAAAGATAACAAAATCACCCCACAAACATAGCATGCAACCAAGAAATTCACTTCAAACAAATTCAAAAACTTGCATGAAGATTATCGTGAGCCAAAAGACTCACCTTTCACTGAAATGAAATGGAGCCGAAGCCCTAATTTCTCAGATCGAAGAGCACGCGATCGAGTTGAAGCCGTCGCTTTTGATTTTGAAAAACCCTAAATCACTGAAGGTCGGCGAAGAAAATTATACGGCCGCCATTTTTCTTTTTATTTTTTCTTTCGTATGTATGAGATAGTGGAGAGGGAGGAGGTCGGGTATAAAATAGAAAGAGGCGACGTGCAATTATGTGATGAAAGGCATGGAACACGGCATATATCATGGGTATGGAGGAATGCTCAAGGTAAGGTGATGTTTACTTCTTTTATTTATTTATTTTTTTTTTTTTTTCTCTCCTATTTTTTTTCTTATTTAATTTAAATTCAATTAGCTTTTGTTTTTAAAAATTATCTTGTTAAAATTATGTTGTTAAATTTTCAACTAGTATATTTTTTTTTTTATTATATATATATATATATATTTTTATTTTTATTTATTTTCATAATTATATTTTCATTCTTATTTCAATTGCAAACTATTTTTCTAAATTATCAAATTCAAATTTAAAATATAAGTTAAATATTAAATTTCAACTTCAAAGTCAAAATTCAAATTTCTATTCAACTTTTAAATAGATTAAATTCTAAATTTTAATCACCAATTCATTCTGATAATTTGAAATTTAAGTCAAATTATCATTTAAATATTTAAAATAAATTGAATATTTACAAATTAAATTGTTCAAAAATTTAGGATCGTTACAATCTCCCCTACTTAAAAGAATTTCGTCCCGAAATTATAGGTTAGGAAAAACGATTGCTAAAATCTCACCGATATTTTATATCCTACATAATTTCACCAAGTTTCAAACTCATAAATAAATATAGGATTCATTCCATTTATTTCATTTCACTAGTTTTGTTCATCGATTTCAATAATCAAGACACAAAAGTCTTTTACCAAATTTTTGATTTACAAAACTCAGATTTTTAACTTGAAATCTTTCATGCTAAATATTTGCATAATACATCTTATCCAAAACTGTGGACTTTCAAGATATTCAAAAAGATCTTCTTCCTTAATTCATTAAGTTAGAATTATGTAATTCTAATTTCAGATTATTGATTTTCTATTCAAAGTTTTGAAAATACTTGATAACTCAAAGTTTAACAAGTCTATCGTCGTTCTCACAGACTTTAGGCATACGCTGGCCAGACGCAAGACTAAAAATCTCCAAGTACTAAACATACTTGCTTCAACTCCCAGTGAAAATACTTTTAAAATTCTTTTAAAAATTCTTTTAAAAATGGATATGGAAAGTCCGTTCCCCCATGGATCACAGTCACCCGGCGGTTCCGCTACTATCTCAGTAGAATCGCTTGTAACTTAGATTTCTCATCACTCCTGAATTTCGCCATGGTTGTCGCCTTAGATCGCGGTCCACACGGCGGTTACGCTACTATCTCAGTAGAATCGCTCGTAGCCTTAGGCATCACGCCCCTCGAATTACGCTTCGGTTTCCAGATCGCAGTTTACTCGGCGGTTGCGCCACTATCTCAATGGAATCGCTTGTAACTTTAGGTATCACACCCCTCGAATTACGCCAGCATCAATCACATAATCCCAACACAATGGGATAATCCCAACACAATGGGATATCAAATCAGTCCCATTGGACATTCCACTAAGGGAGTTCTACGTAGCTACGATTTACAATGGACACTCCACCGAGTTCCAATCACCTTCACACATAATAAATTGGAAGGTACATTTCCATATCCTCAGTTTTTAGAAAACATATGTCATATACATATAGTACTTCATTCACATTTCGTACTTATCATATCTATGTAACCCTACACCGGATTTTCATAATAATGACTTTCTAAACTGATTAGTTTTCGATTATATTCACATATATAAGTTACGAAAACTCATTTCACATTCACAACAAAAAGAGGATTCAAAATTTTCTATCACGTTTAAAATTTTCCTCTCAATCGATTTGAAAATTTAAGGTTACCTCTAACCTAATTCACATTCACAATCCAATTCATTATCGATTTCACATTCGATTTGGATTTCACGTTACATCGTCAATTCTCAACACATAATTGATGTCTATCGATATATAACCTCTAAGCTCGTACGTCTCAGAGAAGGGTGTTAAGCTAAAAGAATAAATTCTCCGCCACCACAGATATATATTTAATAGAGATCAAATGATATGTCATCAATTCACAATGCTAGACATACAATCCCAATCGACTATCCAAAATTCAAAGCTGAACTTATATTGTTTTTGGTGTCGAAGTTAAACTCAATTTAACTCAAAATTCAATCTTTGAAAAATTTCCAAGTTGAACTAATTGTTCAAATTTCTCAAAATAATATCTTTAACAAGATATATAATTTTCACACTTAATCATTTGAAACTAATTTCAAATATTCATTTCTCAATTTATCTTTAAAAGATAAAATTTCAAACCTTTCATTTCACATTGGAAAATATTTCCATACTTATTCAAAAATAAGTAATTCACAAATTCTTTCATTTTCAACACTTTGAAAATATTCAATATACTTGAATCAAAATTAAGTATATATTCCATTCTTTAAGGAAATCATTCTTTTAATCACATTTATTTGAGTAAAAACGAATGTTACGTAAAACATCGTTACGACAACTCAAAATCACTAGTATAGGGATTCGGATTTAAGATAGATATATAAATCCCAATACTATCAACAATATTTCCTTCCGGAAACCATTTACTATAACAATAGTGTTATAGTCCACCATTTCCTTATTTTTCTCGAAAACGTCTATTTCAACAATGAGTGTTGAAATCTATGTATTCGATAGTTAATGCATTTTAAAACTTCTTTAAAACTATTAACTTTTCAACTTCACTTAATTCATAGTTTGAATTCCTCATACTTTTCACAATATTGGTTTTAAACCAATCTCAAACTTTTCAATATTAAGTTTTTCACTTAATTTAATTTTCCGCACGTTTAAATTCAAATTCATCACTGAATTTATTAAACCTATAATGGATTATCATGTTGACAATTTCAAATTTGAAATTAAATTCTATTTGAACTTTGCATTTACTTTCTATTCCAAAAATAGTCAACTAGTTCTTTAGTAAATTGTTCATCAATTTAGCTCCATCAAATTCATATTTCCACATTAACCATTTTAGATAATAGTCTAAACTTGAAATATAAACTTCACATCGAAATAGTTTGATTTCTACAGTTAAATCAACAATTAAACTTCATTTCATAATATTACTTCCCAAAATGCTATTCGATTTAAAATATTTTCTCCATACGAAATTTTACATAGCTTAATACTTTTAAAAGACGTACACAGAAGATTGTGGATTACAAAAGATAGTATTACAAAATATATCGATTGGTTTAAGATTCAGAATAATTAAGGACTAACGACTTCTTGTCCGATAGTAGGCATCTTTGCCAAACTTTCATCTTCGGATGACACTACTTCATATTGTGTTAAAGGAGAATTAACACATTCAAAATCCACATGTCCCCATTCCTTACAGTTATTGCAATAATATGAGATGTTTCCATCTTTATCTATCACCATAACACTTTTCGCTCTAGCTGGTCGGGCTATAGCTTGCTCTCCCCGTTGTCTTTCGGTGCAGTTTCTGGCTATATGTCCAGTCTGACGACAATGGTAGCAGATTGTCAATCTATCGACGGGTAAATTGAGTACGCACTTTTTCCTTTTCACTTTAGGGCAATGACTAAGAAAATGCCCTCTCTCCTGACACTTAAAACACACAATCTCCTGACGAGCGAACCGGTCATCCACATTCCTTTTCTTTCTTCTCTCTCGACACTGACGGGCATAATGTCCCTTTTTATGACATCGATAGCAAATAACCTCATCATATGGACCAGGTGCTTGCCTTTCAGTGAATCTCCTTTCAATTTCCGCACGTGTCGCTTCTGCTTCTCTACGAGCGATTGCTCTTCGTTCACGGCGTGCTGCTTTTTGTGCTTCGGTTTTCGCCATTATAATTAACAAGATGTTTTCGAAGTTTCCTATCAATATTCGCAATCCTTTATTAGCAGAGGTTGGATTATTCAATCATTCTCCCTAAAACATATCTGTTTTATTCAATAATATATTCACTGTCAAAAATCGTGAATATGCTTTGTCAACCAATTTCATCATTTCTACAACTTATTTTTATTTTTAAAGGATTACCCACTGTCCAAAATCGTGGATATATCTCCTTTAATAAGTTATAATAATTTACTTATCAAATTCAATTGATTTCGAATTTATAAACAATCTTCATAAATTCTTTTTCTATTTATAAAACTTCAATTTATAAATCTTTTATTAATTCAATTCAATTCATTATATAACTCAGTTATATACCCAAAAGTTCATATTATAAGTTAAATACTTATAATCCATTCATTTAACAATTCGTTCTTCACTTTTAAAAACAATTCCTCAAAAGAATTCAGAATCAAATTCTCAAGTTATAGTTCAATAATCCACTTGATTATAACCAAATTAACATATCAATTTATTTCACAATTATTACTCGAAATATTCAAGTTATTCGATTTAAACCAATTTAAACCAATTCACTAATTTATTAGTTCACTTAACTCATATTTCATTTTTCATAATCTCAATAATTCGATAATGAGTTTCTGAACGATCGAAACTCAAATCTAACGAGACCTCACCGAATAGAAACTACCGCAATCCTAACTTTAGAGAGGGGAATTTTCAAAATAATTTTAACTTTCCAAAATACTTTTTGTTTTTAAAGAAAACAATTTCATACTTCTTTTAAATTTGAAAAGCACTTTCTTTATAGTGGTTCTAGTAACTATTCATATTAAACATCATAAACTGAGCTTTGAGTAAACCAAAGCTCTGATACCACTTTTGTAACGACCCGCCCCTCTGACCGCCTCTAGTCGGTAATTAAACCAACTAGAAACGTTCAAAGTGACGAATTGTTAGTCAGTTTATAAAGTTTAAACAGAATCAGCCACAGAATCACAGAATAATCATAATATTATTCATAATTGAATTTTTCTTACATACATATATCAGAGTTTTTACAATGCATAAATTTTTATACAGCGGAATATATCTTTTATTAAATACAAGAAAAATTTTACTGAAAACTTTAGTAGAGCTTTAATCCCCCTCTCTCTAACTTCGCGGCCTGAAAATCTTCAAGCTGTAAAAATACTCGGTCTGACCCGAGCGTTAATTGCAAAACACAAAAACACTCGAGTCAGGATTAATCTTAACTCAAGTAGATAAATTTGCAATGAACTGAATAAAATGGATCACATGAATCAATTTAAACTATTACGGATTTTCATATTAACAACTTTAACTTTTTAGTGTGGCTGCAGTACACACGTGTATTCATACCCATGTGCACTGCCTCGCCAACACACGTGCACGCATCAGACAACAATAGCAAGTGTGCAAGCATCAGGTTGCACAAGTACAAGAATACTCAATGGAGTCAACACACGCAGCACAGTGCAGTGAATAAAGGACAAGCAGCAGTCAATATGCAGACCAAATGGCAAAATGCCACAGCAACCAGGAACAAACAGAAGTGAAGACAAGTGAAACAATGATCAAGCTTCAGGATGAACAAGTGCAGACAACAGGGAGCAACAGCACAATCCCGAAACACCCCAAATACATAGATCAACAGATTTTGGCAAACACCCAAGTTCCAGAAAATTTTCCAATTCATATCCAATTCAAATCTAAAAATCATAATTTTCATTTTAAAAATCATGTTTACCCAGACCAATTCAGGTTATGTATTTGGATAAGAGAATTGTAATGATTGATTTTAACATATATATAAATTTTACTGCAAATTTTAATTTCCAGTTACTATATATATACATAAAACATGTTTACACTATTTTTAAATTCACGTTCAAGTTTAAACAAACTAAATTTGTTTTGGAACTAAGGTCTAACAAAGATCAAAGAGAAGATTTTGAATTTAGATAAAAAACTTAAACCTGAACTGAGAACAGAGATATTCAAGAACAACAGTCATGCATGCTTTCAAACAGATTCATATACATATGCAACACATTCATATACATAGCTAATACATATATATATATTCATGCAAACATAAGCATTTCAGAAATCTATATAAGCAACAGATCGTTATTTCTCAAGATTTTTAAGTTGATGTTTACTCACTAGCATAATTATAGGAATGAATCAGGAATGAAAGTTTGTTTACTGGTTTTAAAACAAAGGGACTGCACTGTTTAAGCATGAGACAGCATTTTCAAACTTAAGTGAACATGCAAGATCAATCTTTCAACAGCAAGCATAACAGAAGTGCAAGCATAGGTGAATGTGCAGACAACATCAAGTATGCTTACAGAGATGTTTGCATGTTTGTTTATGGTTACAGAGATGCCCAAACAAACATGCACATGAAAATTTATAGGCAAACACAAATGGAATTGAAGACTGAAGCAACTTGAGGCATGCAATACTCAAGACATATCTTTATTACAAGAACAATTTTGCACTTCAACTACTTAGTTAAACAAAATATTTTAGTAGCATCTGTACTTACCAATTTAATAACAAGATAAACATAGCATCTGTTCTTGTCAAATTTTAAAACAAGCAAAATATAGCATCAGTTCTTATCAATTAAAAAAAAACAAATTTCAAACAACATCTGAAATCAAAGAAATTTGGAAGCATCTGTTCTCATCAGTTTAAAATAAAACAAATTATCAGGTAGCATTTGTTCAAATCAATTTAAAAATTAAAACTGGGCAGCATCTGTTTTTATCAATTTAAAACAAAAATCAAATAGCATTTGTTTTTTTTATAAATTTAAAAAGAACAAATTTTTGAAAGCGTCAATGGTTATCAGTTTAAAATTGGGTACCATCTGTTCTTAACAGTTTAACAATTCAAGCAAATCGAGCAAATGACAGCAAATAGCAACCGAAAATCCAACATGCAGTAACCAATCTACCCATATCAGTTTCAAATTAAATTAGCCGAGCAAAAGATAACAAAATCACCCCACAAACATAGCATGCAACCAAGAAATTCACTTCAAACAAATTCAAAAACTTGCATGAAGATTATCGTGAGCCAAAAGACTCACCTTTCACTGAAATGAAATGGAGCCGAAGCCCTAATTTCTCAGATCGAAGAGCACGCGATCGAGTTGAAGCCGTCGCTTTTGATTTTGAAAAACCCTAAATCACTGAAGGTCGGCGAAGAAAATTATACGGCCGCCATTTTTCTTTTTATTTTTTCTTTCGTATGTATGAGATAGTGGAGAGGGAGGAGGTCGGGTATAAAATAGAAAGAGGCGACGTGCAATTATGTGATGAAAGGCATGGAACACGGCATATATCATGGGTATGGAGGAATGCTCAAGGTAAGGTGATGTTTACTTCTTTTATTTATTTTTTTTTTTTTTTTTTTTCTCTCCTATTTTTTTTCTTATTTAATTTAAATTCAATTAGCTTTTGTTTTTAAAAATTATCTTGTTAAAATTATGTTGTTAAATTTTCAACTAGTATATTTTTTTTTTTTATTATATATATATATATATATTTATTTTTATTTATTTTCATAATTATATTTTCATTCTTATTTCAATTGCAAACTATTTTTCTAAATTATCAAATTCAAATTTAAAATATAAGTTAAATATTAAATTTCAACTTCAAAGTCAAAATTCAAATTTCTATTCAACTTTTAAATAGATTAAATTCTAAATTTTAATCACCAATTCATTCTGATAATTTGAAATTTAAGTCAAATTATCATTTAAATATTTAAAATAAATTGAATATTTACAAATTAAATTGTTCAAAAATTTAGGATCGTTACATTGAGGTCGAAATCTTGTTTCGCGCACCAATTGTTTGATCTGGGCTTGGATTTGAGTTCACGCGTGTTAGTGCGACCATAACCGATGGTCTCGACGACAAGTTCGGCCAAAGAAGGTTGCGCATGTGCACGAGTTTTGCCGTGTACGCTGGAAATCTTGTTGGGGAAGACGAGTTGGAAACTCGGGGAAGCTATCGTGATGTTCGCGTGATAGACTCAGAGAGGGGTAGCTGGGTGGGTCTCGGGGTAGGCTCGGGGCAACTGGGTGACTAACTCGAGTTTCTAGGTTATTGTACTTCGGTTAGTACTGTGTATAGTAGGTTGCAAACTTAACTCGAGTTTGTTTTGGTTTAGCTGTGTTATGATAAAAGGCAGATTTTACTCATTGTTTAAAATAAATAAAGATCAAGTTAATGTTATAAAACAAGTTAATTAAAAGAAGCGAAGTATAAAGTTAAGGACTTGTTATTGAAAAAAAAAATGTTAATCGAACCTTTTAAAAGTATAAATTGAATTTATTTCAAATTTAAATTGTTTAAAGATGATTTCTTTATAAGTAATTATCTATTAAATTTTAAATTCAATTTAAAAGAATGTTTTGAATTTAAATATTAAATCAAAATTTAAGTTTAAATTTTAAGTAATGATTTAAAACTAAAGTTTCAAATTTATATTTGAAATAAATAAGATTAACTTAGATGTTTTAAAGTATTCTTAATTTTGAAATTTTTTTCTAAATTTCCTATTTTCAAATAAGATTATCATTATGATTTTGAAAACCAAATAGGATAATTTGTTTTAAGTTGTTAAAATTTGATTTATTCAAGTAATTCATTATAAGATAAATATGGTTAATTTATCTTTGATTTAAATATAAAAATATTAAATTTGATTTGTTAATAAGTAAAGTTTAATTAAGATTAATGCTTTTCCTTAATTAATTAAAGATTTCGAAATATAAGAGTTTAATTAATTAATTGTTTAATTAATTTTAAATAATTAGTTAATTGTTTATTTAATTTTAAATATTCACTTAATTATGGATTAATTAATTGTAATTACTTAATGAAGTAATTCATGATGAATTATTGAATGAAATTGAATGATAATTACGTGTGGAAGTAATTAGTAGAATTTACTCATGAGAGTAATTAATGGAAATGATTAATGGATAATCACTTAATTTTATCAATTAAGGAAATTAATTAATTTATTTGTTTTGAAGTTAATTAATTATGAAGTAATTAATTAATTAAAGAAATAAGGATTGTTTAATGATAGAATTAATTATTTGTTAAGTAATTAATTAAGAAGTAATCAAGATTTATTAATAAAGTAATTAGAAGATAATTACTTATGTAAGTGATTAAGAGCTATTTACTTAATTATTTTGGATAATTGATTAATGTGATTAATTAATTAATGAATGTGATTAATTTAGATTAATTACTAAGTGTAATTAATTAAAATATACTTAATTAATAAAGTAATTAATTAAGGATTATTTATTAATTTAATTGAATAATTTATTACTTAATGAAGTAATTAAAGATTAATTAATTAGATTAATTAATCAAAGGATTAATATAATTAATTAAGAAGTTAATTAATTAAGATAAGTAATTACGAATTGTTAATTACTGTTTATGATTTATGAGATGATTAATTATTAGTTAATTATTTAATTAAAGGAAATTATTAATTAATAAGGATCATTAATTAATGTAATAAATGATATAAACCAAGGTTGATTAATAAAAGTAATTAATTAAAATGTGATTAATTAATTGTAATTAATAAAGTTTAATGTAATTAATTATAGTTAATTAATAAATGGAAGTAAATGAATGATGATTAATTATTGTATTTAATGATAGTACTTATAGGTTAATTACCGAATATGGTTAAGGATAATTTCTTAAATGTAATTAAATATAATTAATCAAGGATGATTAATTGAGGAAGATCATTAGAGATGATCAATTTATTTATTTGAAATAAAGTAATGGAGAAGGATTTAGGTATCCTAATTGATTAAGGGTTAATCAATTCTGCTTTGGATGATTGATTAATATTGTTTGATTGATTGATATTGAATGGTCAATATTGGATGATTGATATTGAATGATTGATATTGGTTGATACTGGATATTTCTGTCATGTGATATGCTGTTGTGAGATGAATGTTGATATGATTTATCTATTGTGATAATGTGATTCATCTATATGTTTATATCATCCTGAATACAAGTTAATTGTTTAAAACCCTTAAGTACAACTTGGACATTAAAATGGCGTTTGGTTTCGGTGAGACCTGGATCGGGTTTCCATATTTGGATATCCGAAAACCTCATCGATTCCAATTAAACGTTAGGTCGTGAATCCAAGTGGAGCAAGTGAAGACTCGAGGTGTAAGGGCTATACGTCAGTATAACTCTGTGGGTGATTCCGTAATGAGTTTGACGGAATAGTACTTATAGGTTCGAGATGGTGATTTAGAGTGCAAGGGCTATGGTCGTTGACTCTGAGGGTGATTCCAAAATGAGTGCAATGAGATAGTGCCTTCGGTTTCGTTCGAACCTGGAACGGACTTGTATGGATTGAATTCTTCGAGAACATCGTCAGTTGGACGATGAGCATTCTAAGATAGATGTGTTCTATAAAGGTAATCACAGCCTCAAGCCTCATCAACCGGGAATGGATAAAATAGGAGAGGTGCAGCAAGGCTTCGTGGGTAGCTCCCACTAGATAGCAAGATTTACTCCTGTCTAGAAGTCCTTTTTTATTTCGGCTGTGTGGGGCGGTTGATCCGGACAACTGCCGGGGTTGTCTTGTTCGGGACTGTTCAGTAAGGAATGGTCCCGGCCTTGTGTTGCAGGGGAGTTAGGGTGGCTCCTCGGTACGGTGATCTAGGCCACGTAGACGGGTGGTACACCAGTAGCCATGCCATTGATGGAAACCTATTCTTCCTACGAGACCCTACGGTTTTGTTTGTATTACCCACTTTTGTGGCTAGTAGCTGGAATTTAATAATGTAACAATTTCGGCTATTTCTTATTTACTTGAAAACCCTAGACACTATTATAATATCACTGGATTTCCTATGAAATGTTTTGGTTAACGTAAGGTAAAAACTTTTTCATGTTTATGTGTGGAAAGTCTTACGTGATACCTTTTCTTTTCAAAGTTTTTTTTCTAAGTTAAGCAATTTCAACCCGTTTACTCACACCAGACCCCTGTCTGACCCGAGTGCTTATTTATGTTTTATTAAACTTTTGGATACTCATATTATGTATGAGTAGTCAAGTGATTCTGGTTTGCTTGACGAATTCTGGCGGAGATATGGAGCAGGATGCTTCCACATGTAGATATATTATGATTCCGCTGTGTTGTTTGGTATCTGTTTTCTGTTGTACTTAAGTTGTATAGTTAGACAGATGTTTATAACTGTCTAATATCTGTTGTTTAAGTTGTGTACTCTGATGTAATATGATGCTATGTAATATTTTAAGTGATATATTATATTTCATTCGTTCCGCTGTGAGTTCCCTGATGTTGTTGTTTCTTTCTTTCTCTTTCTTTTCTTCTCTTATCCCTTTCTTTCTTCATTGATGATGCGATTTCCTGGAGTTAGTAAGTCAAGTCGTCTCAATATCAATACTTGCTTGGGAAAAATTACAGATGGTCGCTCCTAACCATCTCTATTCTCTGCACTAACAGATAATATTACCTAATTATACCCTTTGTTAGCATAGTTCATAGGGTGGGGCAGCACATAATGCCTCCACAGTACAATATCTCAAAATAACATAAAGACCTGGACTAGGTACAACAAAATACTTAAAAGGCATAAATAGATAGATAGATAACTTCCATAAGTCTTCACCTCTACCTTCGTCTTCTAAATCAGCATATCTATCTCTAACTTGTGTTGTAATGAGGAGTGGATCAGAACAAAAAATGTTCAGTGAAATAAATTCTCAAGCTTTATTATAATTGTACTTGGGCAGTATTATTTACATAAGAAAAATGTCTTACGTATAAAAATTACCACATAGTATGAAGTCAACTGTAGGCTCGAATGCCCTTCTAGCCCAACTACACGAATGTCAACTATAAGCCCGAAGGATCTTCCAGTTTGACTAAAAATCCTTCGTAACTAGTGCATACGATGTACGAGGAAATATCAGAACCACTTACTACCATTTTAATGGGGCATAGGAAGACTCTGATCATTTAAGTCTTATAGATTAGACAGATCCTCATCATTTAAGACCTAACCCAAAGGCATGTCCTTACATGGTTCTTCCTTGCTGTCATCGTAAAAAATCCTATTGGGTCACTTAGTACTTATTCTAAGAAAGAGGTGAACCCTACCATAGCCACTTAATACCTTAAACTCGAAGCGGACCTTCATAAGGATTTCACCTATCGTATTGAAAATGCAATTTTGACCTACAACCTACTTATGACGTCTCACAGTAGTCCGACTATTTATAAAAACTAGTAGCCAGATTAACTGGGCAGGTTTACCCAACAGAATTGGGACTAACCTCGCATCCACTGGAGTTTTTTATAGGAAATATCCCATATTAGTTCAGAAAGCCACGCCGGTGATAGCTAGATTTAACTGGGTAAACTTCCATGTAGCTTTGGACTAACCTCACATCCCTATAACTTAGTTATACTTATATGTTCACTACATATGCATATCCTTCAACATGAATAATAATTGAGGCCATATAAGGTATCGCCTTATTACGCCCCTAATTAGGGATTAATTCCCTAATTTACTCTAACTTCCTCCCTACATATTAACATAACTTAACTATTCTAATAATATTAATTATTACATTCAATATTCTATAATCAATACATTATATTATACTTACATATTTACATTTATGCATGGACTTTAGGCCTTAATCATTACTTTACAACAATATGACAATAATTCACTTAAGGTATTTGGAAATATCAATCTCATACAAATCACAATTCAAAGTACTTTAGCTAAATAAAATAGATTTGTACAAACATGGAATATCTACACTTGTCCTATATTAATAAACTAGAATCCCTTTTCCTATTTTAAGAATAGATCATCACAAATTAGATCGTCTATATTCAATTCAACATTTATATACACTGTTTTGAAGTGATCAAGGAATTCCTTAATTAAGTGGTAGAAATAGGTCGTGAAAACTACAAATAATTCAATTCAGAATTTACACATCATTTCTAATTTATTTTCATTTTTTACCCTTTAACACTTCAATTCAAAAGATAAAAATGGTTAAATTGACCATATGGTATCTAATTCTAATAGTTAACTGGATTCCAGTATACCAATACCAAAACAATTACAATTCCAACATATACAAAGATTGATATTTATTAAGAGAAATTCTATGGGATTTTAGATGTTATGTTTTTGTTTACCAAAATCCTCAAGGCATACATCAATCCAAATAAATACTATTTAGTTACGAAAATGCGAAAAACATGATATTTCCATTCATAGAGAATTATTTGCTTTCTACCTGGATTTAATTCCACCATGCCTATTAACCCAAAAAATGGATCAGTACCCTGGTTTGAGTGTGAAAGCACTAGCCCTATTCTCATAGAGCAATAATACGGATAATAAGTATAGAAAAGAATAGTAAAAGAAGTAAGATAAGAGATTTTTATAGTGGATAGCTATTAATAAAGCCAACGTCCACTTTATAGTGTTATTGTAGATTGATTGCTGTTATAAGCAGTGTTTGGTTAAAAGGCTTTTGATTATCTTCAGCTAGATTAAATACCCAGAGTTGGAATCCACTAGAGAATCATAGTGAATCCCTTTGGAGACTATTGTGAGAGAGGTAAAGAGTGAAGAAAGTTTCCAGAAGAGCTTCAGCAACAAATCCAGAGAAGATTCCCTTTATGTTGTAGGTAGATGGTATTTATAGAGATCAAAAAGCTTCTGGCTGGGCCACTTTGTCAATTGGTCAAAGATGGTTATTGGACGACCTAGAGGAGTTTAGCTCGCGATCCGAGCCAAAACGATCCATAGTATATGGATCGCTAGCAATCCATAGATTTAGCTCGATCGCGAGCTAATGACTTAGCTGGTTTCTCTATATCACCTTATCATGCTAAGTCACAAGTTGTGTGGCTCTATATGGATCGCTGGCGATACATCCTATATGGATTGCTGGCGATCCATTGTGTATGGATTGCTGGCGATCCATACAATTAGTGCGCTTTTGTATTCTTTATTCTATGCTCCTTAGCGCTTTTTTCCCTCCATGGACCATTACATTGCATGGATCATAAGCAATCCACAGAGTATGGATCGCTAGTGATCAAAGCACTTGGATTATTTTTAAAGCTTGAAGTTTGGAATGCTTTATGGCCTTGAATCGACGTTGTTTGTGCAGCCACCTTGCACGTTGCTCCGTTTCGATGAGGATCTACTAGCTAGTTGTACTTAGCTATTGATTGGACTGAACGGACTTGGGTCTCATGGTTTAATCACATTCAATCGATGCTTTAGTAATATGGCTTCTGAGCCATTCTGATTTCATCAACTTATTCTGTCTTCTATTGGATCCTGTTGTTTGCCTCCTAGAGTACATCTTCGTTGGAGACAAGGCGTGCTATGGAATTTATCACACTGTTGATCGCTTAGTTTTGGTCTTTTCAACTACTTCTTATAGTAACGGATCAAATTCCTCCCCATAGCTTCCCGGTACATTTCGAAATGATGGGTGGATTCACAGCACGAGTTTGGGAAAAATTAGCTCCTAACCATGTGGGTCGGTAGCGGTCCATGTGTAATGGATCGCTAGAGACCTGACTACTCGAGAAAAAAAAAGACTTTGAGAATATAGATGAATAGCGATCCATGATGGGTCGCAGGCGACCCAACGACTTAGTTGATTTCCCTGCCAGATTCCCTTTAAAAATATGGGTCGCTAGCGATCTATGAGATAGGTCGCTAACGACCTGAATACTTAGATGATTTTTCCTCTTTCATTTTAGTCTGCATATATAGGCCATTCGAGCCGAACCTTCTCTTTACTTTTGTGCGACCCAATCATCTTCCTCGTGTGATCTAAAAGTAAAGGCGATTTGACCTAGCATGATTGACCCGATCCAGCACTTCCTTAGATCCATCATTGTCCAAGAATTTCGCCATAATTTTCTCTAGCACCACCTTCATAAAAGCGTCACCACCTTCCCACTTTATCTCTAACCAAAACCCTTTCCTTATATCACCCTCGACCTTTCGCTGATTGTTGCCAACCTGATTCCTAGCCTGCCACCAGCTCATTTTATGGATCATTGATCTAATTCTTTGACCAATTTCATGTTCAGAGTTCAATCCAAGGTGGGTCTGTTAATTATAGTATATGTTTAATGATTTGACGGCGATTTTGCATTTGCGATGTTGATTGTTGGAAGTTCGGGTTAATTGTGGCTTAGTGGAGGAATATAGTGAATCGAGTCTTGAGTTTCCCTCGGAATGACATTCAAGTCTTATCCCAGTGCTTGACATGTTTTCCTATCTTCCTCCATTAAGCCAGAATTGATTCGTGCAAGTTCCATAGGTATGTTCCATAGGTGATATTGCATGACACACTGCGGATTGGTCCTGGCTTTTTCGGAGAGTACGGGCTTATCTTATTTGATTCTTGTATGCTCGGTGTCCCTGCAATGAGGAGAATTCTCCATGCCGCTTTGGACAACGGATTCATTATCGATCGTTGATCGATAATGAATAAGTGTAAAGGAAGGAAAAACAAAACGAAAACAACGCAGGAAGTTCTTCTTCTTATCTACTGTGAGTGAACTATAACGGGATAGATAACTTGTAGTGTTACTGACACCAAGCTCACCGCCTATGGATAGCACACTGCACTTGCCCCGACACACACTTGAAATCTGTTGCGTTGGCGCGAATCAATATCTTTTCAAAGTTCAAATGTCGTTGGGGAAACTACTGTTAAGTTGGATTAGAACCACCCAACTGTTTTGAATGGGAATTTCGATGTTATAGAATGAAGCACCCATCTTTGCATCTTAAATTGAGTGGAGGAAGTCCGGCACTTTCGAAAACCGAGTCGTCATCTTTCTCTCTTTCTCCTACCACTTTAGAGGCAGAATACAATCAGTTGGCCATGGTCGGTTCGGTCTTGGGTCGAACACCACCAAACTTTAGAGTTTTACTCAACCCGCTAGAGAGAGCTTCTTAGGTGGTCTCAACTAAAGTTCTACACAACATCTGCATACAGCATGGTATACCAAAAGAGGATGTACGTCTAATAGAGAAAAACGAGTTTGCTCACATGCCTCCCCCAGGATATACTGATTGCCATCGGTATATGTGCCTAAATGGAGCAGTGCCTCCTTTTAACTACTTTCTGCTTGAGACTCTTTCCAACTTAGGCATTGCTCCATTCCAGATTCGTCCCAATGGCTATGTAATCTTGACTTGCTTACATGTTCTTTTTGTGCGGACATTCAACCGTGCTCGATATTTCGACGAGCTGTGGTACTTCTTGTTGTTCAAGCAAAGAGATGATTTTCCATCCTTGATCATGATTGAAGCCCAAAGAAGCCGAAAATTTTTTTTGCGTCTACAGAGCAACTTGTCCTAGTTTAAGATGTTGTATTTCTTCGTTAGATGCCCAAGGGGTTTAACGTCTTTGGACGACCGGGGACGGGGGGTAAGTTACTTTTCATACTAATTGAGTTCTGATGTGTCGCTATGGTGTTTTTAATAAGCAATTCTTGCAGTTATCCCAAGGCCAAGTAGGGACGTGTCACTTAATGTAGTTTTTCGGACCCTAATGGCTATCGATGTTGAAGAAAGGTCCGTTAAAGTCTTATTGACCAACGAAAACTTACTTCGTTATGGATTGCTGCATTCGGGGAGATCCACTGTTCAAATTGAGATTCCCTCTCCTACTCAATCCAAGGTTTGAACATGGTCTATTTCTTCTTCTCATGGTTCCGAAGAAGGCGTTTCTCAAGAGAGAGAGGGCCCGTTCGAGGAATCGGCCGAAGAGAACTACGAAGGAGGAGAAGCTACTGCGACTGGAGTTAGTGGCTTAGTTAGAATGCCTACGATCCCAGAAGAGGAAGAAGAAGAGTTCCAATACAGCGAAGGCAATGCCGTAATGGGCTTAGATAAAGAAGAGGAGGTACTCAAGAGTAGTAGCCACGATTCCACTTCCAGTGTAGACTTCTATGCAGAATCCAACGATAAGGAATCAGAATCGTGCGATGAGACTCTAGGCATGAGTCCCATCCTTTCGAGCTCTCCTCCTCCAGATGTGAGCGATAAAGACAATGCCCCAGAGAACATATAGCATCAGGATTCCCCCGGTAGAGATGTCGGTGTAGAGTTTGGAGATTTTGTTGAACATGCGATTATATGATTTTTGTTTGATGATAATAAACATATATATTCATTTAAATGTATTTGTTAATATACTATTTTATTTTCATAGATTAAATAAATATTGATGAATAAAATAAATAACACAAAATTTGAATTGAAACAGAAATTTTATTCAAACAAATATTTATTACAATTTTTTAATAGCACAAATTTCATGCTCTCACTATATACATAAAATTTCAATTACAATACAAATTTGATTATATTACAATTCACATTTACATTTGCACCTCACTACATATCACTCACACTCGTATTTATCTTCAACTTCATTCCAATATGAATCCAACATCTGAGCAATCTGCAAAAATATATACTAACGCAGTAAAATTAAAAAGGAAATATTTTTGCAGTATAAAATAAAATGTATTTTGAAAATATTATTTGCCTCAGTTATTTGGGTTGTTCGTCATCATTTAAATTCGAATTTATCATACACGAGCAGCTTGTTTCATGCACAGTGTATCACTGTACATGCCACAAAGCCGTGCACACCAATATACACTTGATAAAATTACAGGGATAGGTGGGCACAAGGTCAAACCCAAATCAAAGTCGGGTTCAACTCAAGTGAAATCACAAACGAGCACAAGGTCAAACCCGAGCTTTAAAGCTGGATTCAACATAGGTGTAATTCCAAAAATCAAGATGGAGTTCAAGTAAAATCAAAATGAAAAGTGACGTGCACAAGCACAAGAACATGTCAGAAAAGCAAGCGCACCACAAACTAAACAGGGGCAAAACTGCAAACAAATACAAACTGCCTCGATGCATACATATGGCCAAGCGATGCATCACTGAGACAATGCACAAATATATATATATATACATATGTACATACACATGTACACATACAAGTAGTGACTCAGTACAACTAGACCAGTTCAGGTTAAAGAGGCAGTGGTACAAAATACATGAAAATATAATCATAAACATGTACCAGATCAATACATATATGCATCCTCGACTAAAGTACAAGTCACACATGAAAATAACTCAGTGCAGCATAATCAAACATGTACGGACTCGAGTGAAACAGTGACTCAGCCTCTACATGAAGTATATAAGCTACCGAACTCCAAGCAAAATTGACAAACAACAAGTGCAAGCTTGGATGAGCAAGTGACAACCTAGCTAAATATGCTAACCAGAATTTCACATGAAGGTTACATTGCAACAAGTTGGGGACGTAAGCATGTGCACCAAACAAGAGCATAACTCAATACAACAAAGACTCAAGGCAGTGCAACAGTGATGTCAACAAGTCAAGGGATGCACCAGTAAACCAGGCTTCACAATGAACACTACAACATATATACACAGATGACAACAGTGGTGCAACAGAAACCAAAACTGCATAACCAAAATCCAAATGTACATTCACAATGCAGCCTCTACATGAAGCTCAAGAGAACCAGTAAATGGCACAACAACCCAAATCAAACTACAATGAACCAGTGGACAGAACAAGTGCATCTGAAATAAGACTCGGCATGTGCATGAAGAGCAGACAACAAAACAATCATATACAAGTTTCACCGACTCGAAGGAACAAGCCAATATGGCAACAATGCAAACACAGTTCAAATGAACATCACATGCAATTGTAGGTACAAGTTAAAGATGAACAAACCATGGTGGCAAGTTCGAACAAATCCAAAGCCGAGCACATACAAATATACATGTATGCATATATACATATATATATATATATATGTATGTATATGTATATGTATACACATACATATCTATTTCAAATGAAATAGTACCAAAATCAAAATAGTTCAAGTGGCCGGAGTCATGAAACGGCAAGTAAAATCGAACAAGTTCGAAAGTGCTAACAGAGGCAGTGAACAGTACGGCCAAAGTTGAACAAAATCAACATCGTCAAAACCACGTCAAAGCCGAAGACAACAAGAACGAGAACAAACAAAATCAACACCATGTCAATCAAGGAATCGGACCAAGTCAGAAATCGAAACCGTGTTATTCAAGTAATTTGAACAAGTCGAGATCAATCCCAAGCATTAAAACAAAATCGAATGGCCGAGATAAATCAAGTGACGAATTCAAATGAATGTATACAAACGTAAATCATGGATCTCGAATCCTATATAAATAAGTAACATCATCGGCAATTCGATATCGAGTTCAGGAAAGCAAATCAGAAGAAGCAAAAAGGAAAATTTAAATACCAAATCAAAGTCAGACTCGATCAAGGAGGAGGAGCCGCGAATGAATCAATTGAATAAGCGATCGAAGCACTAGCCATCAATTTAAGCGGTGACTTCACAAAGCCCTAATTTCAGAGCTAAGAGGAATGAACGAAAGAAGGAACGAGGCCATTGTTAAACAAAGGAGCGGACCGAATAAATGATGAGAATAATATTGGACCGGCCCTTCTTTTTTTAGTGATTGGTTTATATTAAAAGGGAGATAATTAGGGTTTTGGTTTAATTGTTTTTTAAATTGTTGTTTTTTTATTTTCTCCTTTAAACAATTGTAATTACTAGTCGTGTAACTAGGACACAAACTACCTGGCATAGTTTGAGAATTCGCAACTCAGTGGCTGAGTTGTGGCAGGGTTTTGCGCGTAGAGTTAGGTTAGTCAGTAGCGGATATCGCGAGTTTACGTGTGTAAGCATGTGACTACTTAATTTCTAATAGAAACCTTAGGGGCAGCACGTAGGCAAGGTTTTGCCGAAGCTGGGTAATTTCCGTGTCGTTCTATTTCTGCATTTATTATTCTGCTATTATCTGTGCTGCTATTTTGATATATCTGCGTTGAAATATTTTATAAGTTTACGCAATAATTTTTATAATTAACAGCATCACCCTATTCACCCCTCCTCTAGGCTGAAATCGATCCTATAAGTGGTATCAGAGCTAGGAATGGAAGTCAGCTTTTATTTTTAAAATTTTGATTTTTTTTCAAAAATCAATTTTTGTTGTAAAAAGTTGAATTTTTTAAAATGGCTTCTTTTAATAATTCTTCTGCTGAGGGTCAGTCCATAGTTAGACCACCAATGTTCAATGGTGAATACGCCTACTGGAAAAATAGAACGAAAATTTTTCTGAAAACCATTGACGCGTGGAATATTGTTGAGACAGGTTATAGAGCACCAACTATAATTGAAAATAATCAGGAAATAAATAAACCAAAGGATCAATGGACAGAACTAGAAAATAAATTACAAAATGCTAATGCTATGAATTCTATTATCTGTTTATTGGATCAATTTGAATTTAATCGTGTCTCACATTGTCTAACTGCGTAGGAAATATGGCACACACTAGAAATGACTCACGAAGGAACATCTCAAGTCAAAGAATCTCGCCTTGCCATGCTAAGCAGCGAATATGAGAATTTCACAATTGCAAAGGAAGAAAATGTCAAAGAGATGTATGGACAACTTTCCAATATCATATACAAATCAAAAGCTCTAGGAAAATCATAAACAAAGTTGGAGATAGTCCGAAAAATCCTTAGAGTCCTTCCACGAAGTTTTGAAGAAAAAGTGACTGCCATTCAAGAATCAAAATAAAACAAATTGTTCAACGGAAATCTCACCACTAATGAGCTAGAAATGAAATTCAAGGAAGAGCGCGAAGGACGTGACACTCGAAAGAAATCAATAGCTCTTAAAGTAACAACAGAAACTGATGGTGAAGATGATGATGATGGAGCAACAGAATTGGAGCTGATAATAAAGAAATTCAAAAGGTGGAATTACAAATGCAGAAATCCAGCTCTAAATCGAAAATTGAAAAGCAGAATAGTCAAAGCACTAGACAACTCAGACAAATTGAAGATCATCTGTCATAAGTGCAACCAATCCGGACACATCAAGCCCAATTATCCTCAAAATCGACGTGATTTTGAAAAGAAATAAAAAAAGGAGAAGTTTTGCAGCCACGTGGAATACAGGTGATGAAGATAATCAAAGTACTAGCAGTAAGAGTGAGAAAGCAGATATGTGCCTTCAATGTAATATAACTGATAGCGATAATGACGAGCCAAGCGAGGTATCAAAACTTACTCATTCAGAATTACTTATATATTTGCACGAAGTAAATGATTGTTTTGAACGACTTAGGGAGAAGTATTTAAACTTGAATCACAAAAAGATACTTTGATAGATTTAAATGATCAACTTGAACAATTAGTTAAAAACTATCAAAATAAGTGCCCTAAGTGTGACAAGTGTCCATCGTCTGAAGAAGAAATTAAACAATCAGAAATTAATATAAAATCACTTGAAAATGAAATTCTGTTTTTAAAAGAGAGTGAAAATACTAGGAGAGAGAATTTTATTAAAAAGTGCACACAATTATTGAATGAAAACGAATCTCTCAAAACACAAGTCCAACAATTGTCAACGACTTTAGGAAAATTTTCGAAAAGTAAAAAATCATTAAGTATGCTAATAGGAAAACAAATAGTCAATATTGATAGACAAGGACTTGGATATACTCACTCCGAATATGTTAAAAGCAAAATTAATCAAGTCAATTCTATATGCACAATTTGTAGAAAATATGGACACAATCACAATAATTGTTGGTATAGACCCAAACACGTGAAAACTATACCGATTTGGGTTCCGAAAGGCACAAATATAAAATATCTCAAAGTTAAACAAATCTGGGTGCCAAAAGGAACATATATAAATAGTTTTGGGTCTCCATAAAATTATTTTTGAAAATATTCTGCCACTAACAATCATGGACCTATAAAAACAAAAGGTCACAAAAATCTTTTATCATGTAGTAGTGATGGCTTGCTAAGGAACAATAATAGTGTTAACTTGGACTCTGGCTGTTCCAAGGACACAACGAGCCTCAAAGCAAAGTTCATTAGCCTAGTATAAAGGTGACAGAGCCACAATGGACAACAACGAAAAATATCATAAAGGTAAAACAGGTAATGGTATATTTATTTGAACGATATATTAAATGTGATAATCTGCACCGTAATTTGAATTAAATCAGTCAATAATGTGATGATAAAATAAATGATGATTTGGATTCTGACTCATTCAAAATTGTTGGCCAATTATATTCTTGTGCCAAGAACACTATAAAAATCTCTAGAGTCTTTGAATTACTTCATATACATTAGTTTGGATTAATAATAGTGTTTTATTGGTTGATGATAATGCATTTGGTTATTTTACGGCTGACTCTATATTCATGGTTTTTGATTATTTACACGGCTTCAAGAGAATGTCATTTAAAAAGCTGTTAAAATTGATTTTGAGATATTTTGTTGCACACTTCATGGTCTGGTCTATCAAGTTCAATTAATGATATTTTGAGTGAAAGAGAAATTTAGATGCAGATTACACTGGTAATCTAGTTGATAGAAAAATTATTGGTGGAACGTGATTTTTGTTGAGACATTTAGTAACTGCATCGTTTTTCAAAGAAAATATCTGCATATTTTTCATTTCATAATTTTTCAAATAGCAGAAAATTTTCTTATAAAACCCCTTCTAGAAAATCATCTTTGATCTTGTTTTCAAATTGGTCATTTTTAGAATAATTGATTTTATAATCATTTCTGAATTTAATTTTTAAATTATAACAACGACTAATCTGACTCCCTACTAATTGTCAAAAAGATAAATAGTGATTGGAAAAAAAAATGATGAGTGTTGATATTTATCATATATTATGACTCGAGACGGTATAATTAGTAAATTTGTTTAGAAATTTAAACAAGAGTTATAAAACTTTTTGTTGGTAAAAATTCCATGACCATCTCTATTTCTAACGACCATCGCCCATCAAAATTTAATATAGTTTGTCAATGTGTGGTACTTTAAACAGGAATCATTCGTTTTTCATTTTACATTTTTTTAATAAAATATATATATATATAATATAAAATAAAATAAAATCCAAAGTATTCACTCTCATTTAAAAGTCCTTACGGTTATGCATGGGTGAATTACTTGGAATTTGTTATGTGCTTCCATGCTCATTTAAAAGTCCTCACGGTTATGCATGAATGGAATGCATATCAAAATTGATTTTTTAAATAAACAATTTGATTCTAATCCCATTTAAAAGTCCTCACAGTTACGCGTGGTTAGAAGATACTTGAATTCATTTTAGAAAAATTAAAATTGGAATACTAATAATCTCATTAAAAAGTCCTAAGGGTTATGCATGGTTGGTAGATATTCAAATTCCTGATATAAATATACCACAAATAGACACAACTGTATGATTTTGAATGATGATATCGTTCCCATCATTCTAAAAGTGGAATATGCGCCTAACAGAGTATTTATGATTTTTTTATTTTTTTTGAAATTTAATATTTATATTCGATTGAGTTTTAATATTGTATTAATATCTATCACTTTATCTCTATTTTTCTAACACTATTACTCTTTGGTGATAACAAAAGGGGGAGAGAAAAGTTAAGATTTTGTCAAATAAATTCAAGCAAATGTCAAATATTTTCTATTTTCATCTAGGCTCATTTGCATATTTTTAATTGTATGCATATATGAAGGAGGATCTTTGAGTAGAGAGGAAGCATTCAAATAGGGGGAGCAAATTGAATGATCAAATACATTTAACAAATTCATAATCTTAAATATGTTTTTGTTATCATCAAAAGGGGAGATCGTTGAATATGCGATTATATGATTTTTGTTTGATGATAATAAACATATACATATTCATTTAAATGTATTTGTTAATATACTATTTTATTTTCACATATTAAATAAATATTTGATGAATAAAATAAATAACACAGAATTTGAATTCAAATAGAAATTTTATTCAAACAAATATTTATCTTTTGAATAGTACAAATTTCAAGCTCTCACTATATATATACAATTTCAATTACAATAAAAATTTGATTACATTACAATTCACATTTACATTTGCACCTCACTACATATCACTCACACTTGTATTTATCTTCAACTTCATTCCAATGTCAATCCAGCATCTGAGCAATCTGCAAAAATATATACTGACGCAGTACAATTGAAAAGGAAATACTTTTGCAGTATAAAATGAAATGTATTTTGAAAATATTATTTGCCTCAGTTATTTGGGTTGTTCGTCATCATTTAAATTCGAATTCATCATACACGAACAGCTTATGACGTGCACAATGTATCACTGTACATGCCACAAGGCCGTGCACACCAATATATACACTTGATAAAATTACAAGGACAGGTGGGCACAAGGTCAAACCCAAATCAAAGTCGGGTTCAACTCAAGTGAAATCACAAACGAGCACAAGGTCAAACCCGAGCTTTAAAGCAGGATTCAACACAGGTGTAATTCCAAAAATCAAGATGAAGTTCAAGTAAAATCAAAATGAAAAGTGACGTGCACAAGCACAAGAACATGTCAGAAAAGTAAGTGCACTACAAACTAAACAGGGGCAAAACTGCAAAAAAAATACAAACTGCCTCGATGCATACATGTGGCCAAGCGCATCACTGAGAAAATGCACAAATATATATATATACATATGTACATACACATGTACACATACAAGTAGTGACTCAATACAACCAGACCAGTTCAGGTTAAAGAGGCAGTGGTACAAAATACATGAAAATATAATCACAAACATGTACCAGCTCAATACATATATGCAGCCTCGACTAAAGTTCAAGTCACACATGAAAACAACTCAGTGCAGCACAATCAAACATGTAGAGACTCGAGTGAAACAGTGATTCAGCCTCTACATGAAGTATACAAGTTACTGAACTCCAAGCAAAATTGACAAACAACAAGTGCAAGCTTGGATGAGAAAGTGACAACCAAGCTAAATATGCTAACCAGAAGTTCACATGAAGGTTACACTGCAACAGGTCGGGGAAGCAAGCATGTGCACCAAACAAGAGCATAACTCAATACAACAAAGACTCAAGTCAGTGCACCAGTGATGTCGACAAGTCAAGGGATGCAGCCGTAAACCAGGCTTCACAATGAACACTACAACATATATACACAGATGACAACAGTGGTGCAATAGAACCCAAAACTGCATAACCAAAATCCAAATGTACTTACACAATGCATCCTTTACATGAAGTTCAAGAGAACCAGTAAATGGCACAACAACCCAAATCAAACTACAATGAACCAGTGGACAGAACAAGTGCATCTGAAATAAGACTTGGCATGTACATAAAGAGCAGACAACAAAACAATCATATACAAGTTTCACTGACTCGAAGGAACAAGCCAATATGGCAACAATGCAAACACAGTTCAAATGAACATCACATGCAACAGCATTTACAAGTTAAAGATGAACAAACCATGGTGGCAAGTTCGAACAAATCCAAAGCCGAGCAAATACAAATATACATGTATGCATATATATATATACACACACACACACACACACATACATATCAATATCAAATGAAATAGTACCAAAATCAAAATAGTTCAAGTGGCCGGAGTCATGAAACAGCAAGTAAAATCGAACAAGGTTGAAAGTGCTACAAGAAGCAGTGAACAGTATGGCCAAAGTCGAACAAAATCAACATCATCAAAATCAAGTCAAAGCCGAAGACAACAAGTACGAGAACGAACAAAATCAACATCATGTCAATCAAGGAATCAAACCAAGTCAGAAATCAAAACCGTGTTATTCAAGTAATTTGAAAAAGTCAGAGATCAATCCCAAGCATTAAAACAAAATTGAATGGCCGAGATAAATCACGTGACGAATTCAAATAAATGTATACAAATGAAAATCAAGGATCTCGAATCCTATATAAATAAGTAACATCATCGGCAATTCGATATCGAGTTAAAGAAAGCAAATCAGAAGAAGCAAAAAGGAAAATTTACATACCAAATCAAAGTCAGACTCGATCAAGGAGGAGGAGCCGTGAATGAATCAATTGAAGTAAGCGATCGAAGCACCAACCATCAATTTAAGCGGCGACTTCACAAAGCCCTAATTTCAGAGCTAAGAGGAGCGAACGAAAGAAGGAACGACGCTATTGTTAAACAAAGGAGCGGACCAAATAAATGATGAGAATAATATTGGGTTGGCCCTTCTTTTTTTAGTGATTGGTTTATAATAAAAGGGAGATAATTAGGGTTTCGGTTTAATTGTTTTTTAAATTGTTGTTTTTGTATTTTCTCCTTTAAAGCATTGTAATTACTAGTCGTGTGACTAGGGCACAAACTACGGGCGTAGTTTGAGAATTCGCAACTCAGTGGCTGAGTTGTGGCAGGGTTTTGCGCGTAGAGTTAGGTTAGTCAGTAGCAGGTATCACGAGTTTACGTGTGTAAGCGTGTGACTACTTAATTTCTAGTAGAAACCTTGGGAGCAGCACGTAGGTAGGGTTTTGCCGAAACTGGGTAATTTCTATGTCGATCTATTTCTGTATTTATTATTCTGCTATTATCTATGCTGCTATTATTTTGATATATCTGCGTTGAAATATTTTATAAGCTTCTGCAATAATTTTTATAATTAACAACATCACTCTATTCACCCCCCCTCTAGGGTGAAATCGATCCTACAGATTTGAGCGACGTCTAAGTCGATTTTTATACGCTTATAGGGGAAGATTTGAATTTGAAGAGGTGCCCCCATTTGGGTAATACTATGCCTAAAGTTAGTCCGGTTCTGCCCATGATGACCGTACGATCCGGTTCGTGATGACGCTTTAGGCCTTTCCTCAAAATACACTACAGATTTCATTAGGATTCCACTCACTTTCTTACTTTTTTCCTTGTCTATTTTCTGTTTCTAAAATCTTTTATTTATGCTTTTTGCCAGGTATAAGAGAGTACGAGGTCTCTATGATGACTTCGAAGAGTTCACTAACTCCCAGCGCTGGTTTAAGCACCCTTCCGGCTGCTATTAGGCCCGAGAAATGGAGGAAGAGTACATGAAGAGGAAGAAACTAAAGGCCGAATCCCGTTGCCAGGATGAAAGAGATTGGACCCGGTCATACAAAGGAGGGTATGAGAAAAGGAGATCTTTTGATGAAAGGGAGGAGCCATCGAAGAGATAAAAATTCGACCACCGTTCGCATTCTTCGGAACAATGGGTTTCCTTTCCGATATGTTCCTCAACTAGTCAAGAAATACCCGTCGCTTCTGCTCTTACTCTGCCTTCAATTTGCATCCCACCATCTTCAATTGTGCTTGCTGCCGGTGCTTTGCTTCCCCGTCGGGGGCCTTCCTGCATTCTTAATTCGGGCCCTCCTATGCCCGAGGCAGCGCTCCCTGGATAGTTCTTTAGGGTAGTTAATTTTGACCATGATCTGCACCTGGTTCGCAAAGATTCATACATGCCACACTTTTAAGCTATTCAACCTGATTTAGAACAAGATAAAGGGTGGGAAAAATTGTGTAAGCAGCTGGCAGATGCCAATCGCAATAATTACTAGGAAATCCTTTCTTTCAAGTTAGGGAAGGATGATTTTGAAAAGCGCTGTCAGAATGTAACACCAAAATTAAACTGCTACAGGAGGAGAAAGTAGCGGTGCTGTAAGAGAGCAAGAGGAACGTCGACTTGCTAAAAGAGGCACATGCCAGAATTGAGAACGTCTATAGAGATGAGATAAAAAAGGGTCACGCCGAAAAGGAGAAATTAAAAGTAGAAGTGGCTACTTGCAACATGACCATTGAGGCTCAAAGGAAAACCATTGCTGATCACAACCTCATCATTGAGGGGCACAACAAGACTACTTCTGACCAAGCTGAGACAATTGCTAGGTTATAGGCTCAGGTCGCGCATCTCTACGTCGATAAGTCCGCTATTGAAGTAGAGAAGGCCCTCGTTAGAGTGTATTACTTAGAGCTTCAAAATTCTTTAGAAAGATCCTGAATTTCTATGTTAACTACCTGTTGCACCTGGGGAGTTTCGACTACTTAGGTCCAAAATTCCTGTGCACCCTCGCTTTGGTAAAGGAAGAAATCTTGTCTCGTTTTGCTGATAGTGGTGACTTCTACACAGAGCAGGAGCTAGAGGACGCTTATCTTAACAAGGAATCGAAGAAAGCACTGCTCGAGGGTTGGGAAATTTTACGAGTCGAAAGAGAAAAGGATGCCACCGATGCTACCTTGATAGCTGCCACCGAAGCGCTTGCCAAGCCTTTTAATTCTGGCGCTGGTGAATCATTTGTGTAGCCCTACGACCTGCCAGCAAGTTTAGAGCTTGAGACTCTTCCTCAGGTAGTGGAGCTTCCGAAAGAAGGTGAAGTGGTGAGTATGAAGTCGACATTCTCGACCATTCTTACGGTGCAAATAATGTTCTTGTTTCCTCTAAGTTCGAGAGCTTTCCACTTACGACGCAAGAGCAGGAAGAATTCAATGCTTTTATTTTTGATCATATAGGTCCATCAACCTTTCCTGTTAATGTGCCAGCTTCCTCGCCGCCCGGACCTGCTGCCGTTTCCACATCCCCCATGGTTGTTTCCGCTCCTATTCTAGTTTTTGCATCCGTGTCTGGCTCGCAGCTGGGGCCGAAGTCCGAAAAGGTAGTCGCGCTCCACGACTTGGATGACCCTTCTGTGTATTTGGAAGGCGACATAGCAGTGGCAGAGCTAAGGAGTAGGAAGTTAAAATGGAGCAACCTCGTAAGACTCAACCTAAATTGGTCGCTATTAAGAAGAAAAAGGTGGAAGCAATCAAAGCCTTGAAGAGCTCCCACAAACATCGAAAGCACAAGGCAAAGGGTGAATCTTCTGAGAAGGCTACAGAGTAAGAGGAGGACATTTCCACTGAGGATTTTGTTGATATTACCGACAGCGACACCACTCTTGAGTAGAAGCTGCCAACAAAGGGCAGAAAGGCGAGCAGTGGAAGGGAGCGTTGAGGAGCTTGTATGAAGGTCGGTTTGATTTTAGTTCTTTTTTAGTCATTTTGTTCAAGTGCAGAGTCTGTACTTAGTGTTTTTAAAGTGGAGTCTGTATTTTCTTTTCGTTGGACGGTGTTGTGTGGGTACGACCCCTATGTTTTGGCCTTGTACAAAGAAAATTATAAGAAATACATCGATATTTTGACCGTACTCTTATCTGTTGGTTCGTACGTGTTCTGTGTACTTGTTTTGTTTACACTTATCTAATTTTGTAATTGCCCTCTATTTTTTTATTTGGAGCAACAATTCTCTATTTGGAATAATAAAACTTGTGAACTTGTTGTTTTTGATTATTTTTATTTAAGTACCAGTATATGCCCCCCAGTTCACAGGGATGTTACTTCAAGTGATAGGTAACTTAGAGTTTAGATAATTTCATATTGAATTTGAAATTTCGCTAAGCCGTAGCTTGACTTTCCTTTTTTCGATAGTTTTGCAACTTTGGCACGTAATTTGAGTTTCTTGTGACATTTTGGTAAGTACGTAATATATGCGTGTTCGAGAGGAGCATATTGCATCGCTTAACCGAGGGCAGTTTTAATCATTAAGTGTCGTTGTTGATAAATACCTTTTTTTTATAACACTTCAATTTTGTTGGAGTTATGCCTATTATTTTCAATCATAGAAGTGGTTGGCGCGCTAGTTATGAGATGCACGGTGTTCGAAATCGATGTGGGCCGTCATTTCGGTTATGATGGTCCTCGACTTTGCCTATCTTCAAGCAACATGAGGAGTTTACGCTTTAGGAGCATGATTTTTCAGCATTGTCCCTCGGAGTTGCCTATCTTTGGGCAATGTGGGGAATTTAAGTTTTTATGAGTCTGTGCATGACCAATGAAATACGCGACTTTTGGTGCTCCTCGACGTTGCCTATCATTGGGCAATGCGAGGAGTGTATGATTTGGCATGGTTTATAGAATGCGCAGCTTTTGGTGCTCTTCGGTGTTGCTTATCTCCGGGGAATGCGAGGAGCGTATGTTTCGGCGCGACTTATGGAATGCACGGTTTTTGGTGCTCCTTGGCATTGCCTATCTCTAGGTAGGAAACGCGAGGGTGTATGTTTTGGGCCTTCCCGACGTTGTCGGAGCAATACCGGTTTTTAAAATGCAAGGATCGTGCTCTGCTGATCTAGCAGTTTGAGTCGATTTTCATCGATCAACCCGGCAGGTATTTATTATGAACATAGTTTTATCAGTTCAAAAAAGTGAATCAAATTTTATAAAGGGAAGTAGGGCAGTTTTTTTGCCTATTTACAATGCCCTCGACGTTCTAGGATGACTTATTTGCTGAAAAATAGAGAGTACATAAAGTAGTTTTCAAACTAAGTAACGTTGGGGTGATTCGCTATTTCAAACCTTGGAAATTTGAATTTCATCGACGGTCGTTACTTGAAAGTTCTGTCTCTTAGCTTCTAATTGATGATGTACGGTCCTTCCCAGTTTGGTCTGAAGGCCCCAGGAATGGGGTAGACTTGCTTAAGCATAAGGTCTCCTACTTCAAAGGTTTGGTTGTGGACTTTGAAGTTGAAGTACCGTGCGATCCTTTTTTGGTAGGCGGCGGTTCTTAATTCGGCTTTTTCCCTCTTTCCATTAATCATATCTAACACTTCGAGCAGTAGCTAATCGTTTTGCTTTTGATTGAAATTTTGCCTTCAGTGCGAGCGGACTTCCAATTCAATAGGGATAATTGCTTTTGAGCCTTACACCGGAGCAAATGGAGTGTGACCGATTGCCACTTTTTGGGTGGTTCGGTAGCCCATAGTGCGGGTGGAAGTTCATCAACCCTATTTCCCTTGGCTTTAGTTAGTCGCTTTTTGATGGTATATTTGACGATCTTGTTTATTTCTTCTACTTGCCCGTTTTCTTGCAGCTGAGCTACTGCCAAGAAGTTTTTCTCATTTTGGAAGCATTTGTGAAAGTCTTTGAACTCGGTGCTTTCGAATTGGGTTCCATTGTCAGTAATAATTTTCTATGGCACACCAAACCTGCAAATAATATTTTTAGTAACATGATTTAATGAATTTCTTTGTGGTTATGGTGGCCAGCGGTTCCACTTCGGTCCATTTTGTGAAATAATCTATGACAACTATATCATATTTGGCTCCCCTTATGCTATTGGTAGGATGCCAATCAAGTCTATTCCCCATATTGCGAATGACCACGGGTTGACCATCTATGTTAGCTCTGTTGAAGGAGTTCCTTTAACTTTGCTGAATTTTTGGCAGTGATCATGTAACAACCCATGTTTCAATGGGTCCGGATTTTTCACAAAAATGCTAAAATCCAAGCACATTGAAGCCCGAGTTGGGTATCTAGTATTCTACAAATATGCACAAATAAATATATCAGAGCTCAAATAAATATCTCATAGTGGAATTGACTAAAATATAATAGTAAGTAAATACTCGCCAAGGTAATAATACTTTCTAAACAAGTGTTACAAAGTTGGAAAATCTCTTCCATCTATCTAACCTGTGGGATGGTATGAGGAGGGGGTCGGAACTAAAGTTCTGGTGAATGGACAAATTGTACACTTCTAAGCATAATTCTACATATACCGTTCTATTTCAATTTTCTGTTATATTAGGTTTATAGGGTTTATAATACTCTCGCCTCTGTGCGTGAATCGTACCCATCTACTTCCAAGTAGATTAAGACCTAATAACCAATATATATATATATATATATACACATGATCAAAGACCGCATTGGTCCTACGTAATACACATAGTACCTTCCGTATCCTCCTCGAAAAGGACTCCATCATCTCGCTACTAGAGCGTACTGTAACTACATCTGTAAAGGACAACTTCGTGAGGCCTATAATACAGATGTTCCTTCGTCTACTACTAAAATGTGAAACCGCATCCGCACTAGCTTATACTAGTGCTTGGACATCCACAATGTACCACCCAGTGCGTACCTTAAGGACTATACGTAATCGTTCTATCTACTCCTTGAATTCCGCCAACAAGTTCTACCTTGTACGGAACTCAGTCGGGGATTTTCTATATCTGTAAAGTTCTGCTTCATTAGGCCTACAATACAAATATTCTACTTGGTCTATCTCTTTTCTCATCGTGGCTGTGGCCCCACGCAGCCCCCCTTAACTAATCGAAAGACCAAGAGCTAAGCGGCTGTACCCTATCGCAAATAATCTAAATATCCAATTGGCTAGGCCCCTCATCCAATGTCTTGATAGTGAAAGAATCATTGACCTGTTGGTTTAACTCTAGTCTTTTCCAAACTCGCTTTGACTGATGATGGATCATATCCGCAAGTGACTATCCTTATGGGTCTTGCCCACTATAACCTACTCGCAAACTAGAGTACGACGCCATACAAATATTCTAATCCATCATCAACCTTTCGACTGCCTAAAAAGTTCTGCTTCGTTAGGCCTGCAATGCAAAAGCAGTAAAGACATACTTTGTTGATGGAACACCTATAGACCTGCCTCCGAGGGTGCAGCTTCGTTAGGCCTACCCTGAGGGCCATCTTAGAGTATCCTCACATCTCGTTGAAGTCTCGTATTTCCCTGAGGGCTATCTTAGAGTATCCTCACATCTCGTTGAAGTCTCGTATTTCCTTCTAGCCCAAAATAACTAAGTTGGACGTGCTCTTTCTGTACAAAAAATCTGGGATGAACTGCTTCATTAGGCTCTTTATCCAGATTCCCTTCGGGTTGCTCCAAATGCACCTAATCATTTTATTAGAACTTACGTCTAATCTTTTATTATGCATTTAGTTTAATTTTCTTTTTCTGTTGGCTACTTATTTAGCCAAATCAACATGTCGAGCGCCACCTATGTGTGAGATCATCAGCCTAGACCTGAAAGGGAATGCTGTCGGTACGGTCCACTTTTATTATTTTTGCTTACTAACTTAATCCAAGATCCTTGTTTGATAAAATAAGCCTCTTCTATCTCTTTCTTTTTAATTATAACCTACGTGTTACAAATATACTTGTAATTGTCACTTTTATTTTCTTTTACTTTCTTTTATAACCTACATGTTATAAATGTAATTGCAAGTGTCTCTTTTCTATTCTAGTATTTCTTCTTTTATTGTGATACTGAATTCTCTTTAGTTCTCTTATATTATATGATAGTTTTAGCTTGGGACTACGTCCAACTATCACAAATTACTTATCACAATAACTGCTTTACTTTTTATTCTACTATCTGCATAGTAATACAGATCTAGTCACATTTTTTGTTTATTATTTCTAGCCTTGTCAAATATTTAACCTAATTATTTCCTCTTCTTTAATTTCTTTAATGCTTCACATTATTATATTTTATTCTAGGAAGTAGTTCTATTCTATTTGGTTGGTTACAAAAACTGTACTAAAATCCATTTCCATATTTTAATACTGAATAATGCCATAAACAATAATCATAACTGGAATATATTTCTTTTATTGTTCCTTTAGTTGTTGGATAATGCAAAATACAGTAATGTCTCTATTTTACACTAATTCCATTTTTCTTGCTTTTATTCTAGCAATTACGTTTACCGTCTTTCTTACAATATTAAACTATGGAAATGTATTCTCTTTTCTAAACCAGTGAACTAATCTATCACTAACTTCTAAATCAAGTTATTAGATTTACCTTTTTATTTCATTCTTGGAGTTTTAACATAATTTATTATGAATTTTTCACTTTTAGGCTTATGCCTTTCTGTGTAATTTTTAAGCCTAATATTACTTATATTTAATTGGATTCCTTTCTTTTTCTATATAAATAACATTTAAATATAGGTACACTTCTCAACATAACAACTAGTAGAACTAATTACTGAAATTAGTTCAAATGCTGAATTTAAATATTTAGTGGGAACCTAACGATAATATATATCATCAACATAGAGGATATATAATTTAAATCCACTCACTTGAAAAGGAAACACTCCAAATTTCAAATCTGATTTTTAATCCAGTTCTCTTATGCATAGCCTTCCCCTTTGCAACCCTGTTTGGATCCACAAACCAGATTTTGTATGGATTTATAAATCTGGATCTAATTGAAGAAAAATAAACAGATATACTAGAAAATCTGATTTGAAAAGTCACCTCATACATACGGCTTAGTTTGGACATCTCTTCTCTAGAATTACAGTTTTCTACCTCCAAATTGCAAATCAAAGAACATAAATCAAATACATTTGATTTTTGAAGTATTGGTGGAGAAAGAAAAGTGATGGGGCTTCCGTGCCCATTCAGAAAAATATGGGTTGAGGGCAATCCCTTCATGTTTATTTATAGAGAGCCAAAGCAACGTCATCCGTCCGTTTAAAGCAATTGAAATCTAGCCGTTAAAAACAAGCAAAAGACATCAGTTTTGACTTGTCTACCTCTTTTGTTTTATACGTATTAATTTATTTCCTCTATTTTTAAACGTTAACTTTTAATCGTTGCCTATTCATTCTAAGTAATTTCCATCAATTGCAAATTTAATTCCCTCTATAACACATGTTTATTTTGAAATTCGAACATTACTAATTAATGTAAATTAATTTCCCTTAATTTCTGATTTGGTTAACAATGCCTACAAATGTTAATTAATTACCTCTAATTACTGATGTCAATTAATTTCCTTTATGATGCACATCTATTTTGAATTCAAACGAGTGTTATTTCTAAAATTTATGCGCGTATATTTGTGTGTGTGTGTATACATATATATATATATATATATATATTTACGCACAATTACATGTATAATATTTTTCGATATAAAAATTCGAACGTCCATAACTATTTCATACGAAGTCGAGCCAATTATATATGTAAATTAATCAGAAAATCACTGCGATCACAATGGTATAAGTTCTAAGGCCATATTTTGACAATTCCATAAATGCTCATTTTCATTTTTTATAATTATTTGATTATTTAATTATCCAAAAATGCGGGGTGTTAGAGATCACGTTTTCTGCCGTAGTCTACAGCATCACGGTTTATTATTGGCCAAAACTAGCCATACCGAAGGACTTTCTTTGCCAGGATTTGCCTCTAGTTTGGACTCCACATTCGCCTTCATGAACTTCCTTCAGGATTCTTTGAGCTTCGTCAATGGACACGCACCTCGGGAAGGGGGTCAAAAATACCCTTCGGTAGAGTACTCCATCTTGTATTATGAACCGCGATGCCTTTCGGAGAAGCTTTTTCCATTGATTCTAGTCAGTTGGAGAGTCCCTGTAAGTAAATACTCCTTTGTCGGTGTCAACCACGTATTTGGTCCAACGGTGATTTCGACGATCTAGTTGACGTCGTCTATGCTTCGGTTGGTTAGAGTTTCATTTGGAACTAGTCCCAATGACTGAGCTTCTCCGAAACTTGCCAGTTTAGCCAAATAATATGCTTTGGTGTTTTACTCCCATAGAATGTGATTTACAGTGTAGTGTTCGATGTCGCTTAACAGTTCTTGTACTTTGAACAGGTACGGGGAAAGATTGTCCCCACATGCTTGGTACTCCCCTTTTACGTGACAGATGACCAGCTGGGAGTCGGTGTATATGTGAATAGATTTTATCATGAGTTCTTTCACAACTTTCAGTCCAGTAATCAGTGCTTCGTATTCCACTTTGTGATTTACAGTAGGGAATTCCAAGCGCAAAGCATAGATAATGGCTCATCCTTCAAGGGTTTCAAGAACTACTCCTGCTTCCTAATAGAGGTTGTTAGATGCACCATCGATGAAGAGCTTCAATTGCACGTCTACTTCCAACTGAACTTCTTCCTCGTTATCCCGTACAGTAAATTCGACGACGAAGTCGGCTAATGCTTGCCCATTGAAGGCTTTCCTTGGGTGGTATATGAAATCATATTGACTCAGCTTTATATTACACTTGTGTAGTCGTCCGGAAGTTTGTGGTCGGTGTAACACTTGCTTCAGGGGCTGGTCAGTCAACACTTTAATTGGATGAACCTGAATTTACAGCCACAACTTCCTGGATTTGACCAAGAGGCAATACACTAGCTTTTTCAGTTTTGGATAGTTTTTCTCTGCTTTAAAGAACCGCTTGCTAACGTAATACATGGGTCATGGGATTTTTGCTTCTTCACGCACCAGAGCGGCACTCAATGTATGGGGTGAGATTGCTAAGTAAATGAACAAGCCTTCTCCATCCATGGGTTTTGATAGGATTGGCGGAGCCTCCATATGACGCAACAGTTCTTCAAATGCTGTTTGAAAAGCCTCAGTCCATTCGAAGTTCTTCTTTCCTTTCATCAACGCATTAGAGAATGGTATACACTTTTTGGTAGCTTTCGAGATAAAATGACTTAGCGCTACAATTTTCCATTTAAAATTTGCATATTCTTCTTATTCTTCAGTGCTTGGATTTCCCGTAGTGTCGTGCTTTGTTCAGGATTCGCTTCGATGCCCCTTGCACTTACGATGAATCCTAGGAACTTCCCGAAGGCCACTCCGAAGTGATACTTGAGTGGATTGAGTTTCATCCTATACTTTCGGAGTATTTTAAACATTTCATCGAGGTTGTTCATGTGGTTAACAGCTGCATGCAATTTGACTAACATGTCGTCTACATAAACCTCCATCATTTTTCCGATCTGTCGCTTGAACATCGTATTTACCAACCTTTGATAAGTTGCCCCTACGTTCTTCAAATCGAGTGGCATTACTCTATAGGAGTATAGCCCAGGTTGCTGATGCAGCTGGTATTTTCTTGATCGAGTTCGTGCATCAGAATGTGGTTGTACCCTGAGTTTGCCTCCTTAAATTATAACAGCTCGTGTCATGTTATTCTTTTCACAAGTTGATCTATTCTACGGAGAGGGAAGCTGCCTTTTGGGCAAGGCTTGTTTTGGTCAGAGTAGTCGATACAGGTTCACCACTTCCAGTTCGACTTTTTGACTAAGACCGGATTAGAATACCCACTATGGATAGGTTGCATCACGGATAAGACCGTTGGCCATTAACTTGTCCACTTCTTCTCATAGCGCCTTGGATCGTTCGGGACCTATGCTGTGCCTTTTTTGCTTTACCGATGTGAACTTGGAGTCTATGTTGAGCGTATGACGTGCTATTTCTGGAGACACCCACACATATCGGAATGTGTCCGAGCGAACACATCCAAGTTAGCACGGAGAAATTTGCTAAGCTCCATACGCATCATGTTTTTCAAGATGAGATCTAATTTTCAAAACTTTAGTTGGGCCGTCCATGTCGACTGGGACGGACATCGTCAATTCTGCCGGCGCCACCTTTTCCTCCCCTGAGCTCTTCTTCCTAGGGTCCAAAGCCTTGTCGAATCGGCTATGGTCCCCAAGCCAGGAGCAGCTATTTAGTGGCTATTTAGATGGTTCACGGATGTAGAGAGTTCTCCCCACGTCCTTCTGTTTTTCCTTTCTTCTAGATTCGCGTAATTCTGCAATATAACATTCTCTGGCAGCGCACTGATCTCCTTTCACCACTGCGATTCCATTATAGTAGGGAGCTTCATGGTCAGTAGCCACTAGGCTAGAGCTATTTTGAAATCTTCTCGAGCGGGCGGCCTCAAGAAGGCGTTACATGTTGACATTTCATCCACAATTGCAAAAGTCTGAATGAGGATGACTCTTCGATCGCCCTCTCCGAACTCCAGTGGCAGGTCAATTGTTCCCACAGGTTGCTTGGGCTCGCTAATAAACCCTTGGAACATTGTTGGCATACATACACGCTTTTCATGCCGGTTTTCATCTGGTCAAAAGTACACTTGAAAAGTATATTAATAGAGCTGCCACTATCCCAACACTCATCGGACTACGGTGGGTCCAATTCCTACTATCACCACCATCAGATCGAGAGTTGGAGATTCGATTCCTTTGGTGTCCCGACTGCGGAACATTATATCGTCACATTAAACCTTTTGTAGCTTGACCGAAGTTTCATAATCTATTGTGAGACATGAGTCTTTCGCAGCATGTTTCAATAAGCTCGTGTACCATTCCATTTCTCCCCAACTCCTTTGCGCGGGGTGAAGAGACAATGCAATCATGCTATGTGGAGTTATACTATACTAGTGCGGAAGTAAAAGAAAATACTATAGCAATGTAAATAAGTAAAAATAAAAAAACAAGCACACCAAGAATTTTTATACTGGTTCGAACTTCCCGTTCTACGTCCAGTCCCAAACTCCTTCTGGAATTTCAACTACAACAACCCTCACTTAACCCAGAGGAACAGATCCATACAACCCGTGAACAACCGAACAAGGGACCTGAGCAGTAGAATATTATTTCGCCACAACAGCCGAAGAGGACTTCACACGCCTGAGCAGCAGAACATGACTTATACAAAATAAAGTTTTCTTGACACTATATGTTCTTTAATAATACGAAATTGTCAACTACAGTACACTCTTCCTATAATCTTCTCCTTTATGATATATATATATATGAATATATGAAGAACAAGGAAGCAATAGAATGAAATTGTATGAAATTGAATGCACAAGAGTATTAGAATCAAGAATATGAGAGTAGAGTAAGAATAGATTAATTCTTGTTATAGGAAACAAGATTCTAATGTGTTTATATAGATTATAAATAGGTGCATTTGTTCGTGAAGAGTTATCGTGAAGAGATATGGTCATATCAATTGAAATGAAGGCTGCATCTCTTCACGATTAGAAGTGCCTATTTGAAAATATAGCCGCTATAGATATTCAGACTTCTGAATCGAAAAATTCAGACTTCTAAATTTGCACGAACTCAAATCAGAAAGAAAATAGGCTAAAAATATCTATTTTTAGACTTCTAAATTAAATAATTCAGACTTCTGAAATTGCACTAAACAATATTCACACTTCTCAATTGAATAATTCAGACTTCTGAATTTGCACTAAACAATATTCAGACTTCTGAATTAAATAATTCAGACTTCTAAATTTGCATTAAACAATATTCAGACTTCTGAATTAAATAATTCAGACTTCTAAAATTGCATGAGCTCAAACCAGAAAAGAAATAGGTTGAAAATAATCATTTTCAGACGTCTGAAATGAACAAGTCAGACGTTTGAATATTGTACTAGACAATATTCATTTTTCCAGATTCAGACGTCTTATTTGGTACATTCAGACGTCTGAATGTACACTAAAAAAGAGAATATGCAAATATTATTAGTGTATGCTAATGAAATGAAAAAAATGTCAAAATATATATCATATATGAGAGATTTTAACATGAGTAAACTCTAGATACAGATTTGATACACACTTATATAAGGTTTGAAGCTTATTTGAATCCTGTCTTGATTAATTACTGTAAAAACAAGTTAGTATAAAAGAATGACTTGTATAGTTGTTATAGTCAAAATATCGTAATTATAAAATATCGTAAATACGTAGTTCCAACATTCTCCCCCTTTTTGACGATGACAACTAATAAATGTATAACAATATGAACATATATAAACAGGAAATAGAATTATATGTACTCCCCCTTACAATAAGCTCCCCCTGTCGATTGTAGTTTTTAAACTCCTTCTCCCTCTTTGACAACGACACAAAGGAAGCATAATATAATATGAATACTTACTCCCCTTGAATCCTTGGCGATATATATCCTACATTCTTAATGTTAGCGATAAATTTCTCCCCCTTTGTCATCGACAAAAAGGAATAAAGAATATGAACAATATAGAACAAAATAGCTACTACTTATAATGTAAGGTATTAGAAAAAATTAATATTTAAAGCACGCAATACCTAAGGCTCTTATAGTTTCCTAATTTTTAGGAAATCATACCCATTTGGGTGCAGTTGAACCTTTAAAAATATAATTTTCATTATTAACTACCATATCAAAATAATCATCAATGTATTTTTCTCTATTTTTCCAATTAACAGGAACCCAAATACTTAGGTAATTTTTATTCATATTTCCCGTCAATGATTTTGTACTTCTAAAGAAATTATAAACATTACTGGTCATAACAATATTTGAATTTCTATAAAAAATGAATTTAGACTTTACTCGTAATCTAGTACTAGCACTAACATATTTACTATACATGAAAGCGTATCTAGTGCTATTTCTACGATCAGTTTTATTATATCCTAAACCACTTTTATCATGTAAAGGTCTAGAACTAGATAAAATAATGTTTAAATTGTTTTGACCTTTATTAAATTTTGTGACTTCAGTGTTAAGTTTATCAAATTTAGCTTTAAAGTCACAATTATTATTTTCAAAAGAAATATTAATATTATTTAAAATATCAACTTACTCATTTAATTCAGAATTCTCATTTTTTAACGTACAGTTCTCATTCTTGAGAAGAAAGTTTTGAGATTCTGAATTATCTAAAGAGGATTGTAATAAACCATTTTGTCTTTCCAAATCAAGAATTTCTTTTGAAAAATTTTCTCTCTTTTTCAAATATGGTGCTTTGTTCATCTAAAAAATCTTTAAGAGCCTCAAAATTATTCTTTAAAATGCCAAGTTGATTTTCTAAATCTAACTTCTCATTTTTCAAATTCTTATTTTCAAGTTCAACAGATTTCATCTTTTCTAAATCAATAAAATTAAGTTTTGAAATCTTATTGCTCATATTAAATAATTCATTATTATCTTTTTCTAAAATTTGTAAATCAGAAAGTATCTTTTTATAGTCCCCACTGGTGGCTTTGACATGAATTTTGCCTGTTGTATTTCGACTGGATCGTTTTCTGGCCATTATTCTACGATGTTGTGACGATCGATAGAATTCCAGGCTCTGATACCAAATGAAGAGATAGTGCGGATCGTGCTATATGGAATTATACTATACTAGTGCGGAAGTAAGCTAAAATACTATAGCAATGTAAATAAGTAAAAATAAAAAAACAAGCACACCAGGAATTTTTATACTGGTTCGAACTTCCCGTTCTACGTCCAGTCCAGATTCCTTTTAGAATTTCTACTACAACAACCCTTGCTTAACCTAGAGGAACAGGTCTATATAACCCTTGAATAGCCGAACAAAGGACCTGAGTATCAGAACAGGATTTCGCCTCAACAGCCGAAGAGGACTTCACACGCTTGAGCAGCAGAACATGACTTATACAAAATAAAGTTTTCTTGAACTATATGTTCTTTAATAACACGAAATTGTCAATTACAGTACACCCTTCCTATAATCTTCTCCTTTATGATATATATATATATATATGAATATGTGAAGAACAAGGAACAAATAGAATGAAATTGCATGAAATTGAATGCACACGAGTAGAATATAAGAGTAGAGTAAGAATAGATTGAATTCTTATTATAGGAAACACGATTCTAATGTGTTTATATAGATTAATAGGTGCATTTGTTCATAAAGAGTTATCATGAAAAGATATGGTCATATCTATTGAAATGAAGGATGCATCTCTTCACGATTGGAAGCGCCTATTTGAAAATATAGTCGTTATAGATATTCAGACTTCTGAATCGAAAAATTCAGACTTCTGAATTTGCACGAACTCAAACCAGAAAGGAAATAGGCTAAAAATATCTATTTTCAGACTTCTGAATTAAATAATTCAAACTTCTGAAATTGTACTAAACAATATTCAGACTTCTGAATTGAATAATTCAAACTTCTAAATTAGCACCAAGCAATATTCAGACTTTTGAATTAAATAATTCAGACTTCTAAATTTGCACTAAACAATATTCAGACTTCTGAATTAAATAATTCATACTTCTAAAATTGCATGAGCTCAAACTAGAAAAGAAATAGGCTAAAAATAATCATTTTTCGACATTTGAAATGAACAAGTTAGACGTCTGAATATTGTACTAAATAATATTCATTTTTCCAGATTCAGACGTTTGATTTGGTACATTCAAACGTCTGAATGTACACTAAAAAAGGGAATATGCAAAGATTATTAGTGTATGCTAATGAAATGAAAAAAATGTCGAAATATATATCATATAGGAGAGATTTTAACATGAGTAAACTCTAGACACAGACTCGATACATACTTATATAAGAATTGAAGCTTATTTGAATCTGGTCTTGATTAATTCCTATAAAAACAAGTTAGTATAAAATAATGACTTGTATAGTTGTTATAGTCAAAATATCGTAATTACGAAATATCGTAGATACGAAGTTCCAACACGGGGTATGGTTCTTTAGATATCGTTCCAATAATAAGCCTCTGGTCGGTTCGATTCGACCCTTTCGTCACTAGTTCCAGCTTCATTTGTTTATCCTCTAAGAGGCTGAGGGGCCGTAGGTTGATTGAGTTTTTGTGGCTTTTTCACGTTCTGCTAGAGCATATGTCTCGGATCAACCCTGCAATGAGATTCTTTAGGTGGTGGCATTCGTTTGTATTGTGGCCATATGTCCCGTTGAAGCAGCAAACTTTCCCTGAGCGCTTTTGTTGCTCAGTTGTCTCTATTCTAAGGGTTTTTTATTCTTCAATTTCTTGTATTGCAAGATAAAATTTTTCTAGAGTGTTATTTAGAGGGGTATAATCTTCCTGTCTAATCTCTTTAAATATTTAGTTGCCGCTACTATTATTTCTTTTATTAGAGTTCTGATTTCTCCTCTTTTGATTCCCATCTTTTCCCATGACTCCTTGAGTAGTTCCAGAATCGCGCATGTTTTGATTCGTCGCCACGTCGCTTTGTTCGATGTTCATCTATTGCACACCCGTAGACTTTTTTCCCAGTTCATGTGCTTCCTCCAATCTTAAGTACTGGCTTGCTTTATGATTGAAGTCATTCGTAGTGGCAGGTTGATTCATTTTAATCCATTTTCCGAATTCAGTTTTTGGGTGAATGGCACGGATTAATGCCATTAAAACCATGTCCTCACTGGGGTTGCTTACTTCTGTCACCATGGTATTGAACTGGTTCATGAAAGATTTTAGCATCTCGTTGCATCCCTGGAACAATCCGGTTAGGACATGACATCTTTTAGTTGCACGGTATGGAACCTGGACTGGTCAAGGAATTTTGTTGCAAGGTTGTCAAAGGTAGAAATAGATCTTAAGGGAAGTCTGGTGAACCATATAGATGCAACTCCTTCCAAGAAGATAGGGAAACATCGGCAGCGAATAGCCTCTGAAGCGTTGGCTCCATCCATATACCAACTATGCTTGTATAAATGGGTTTTGGGTCTTTCGTCCCGTCATAGGAGGGGATAGCTGGCATAGTGAATTTGTTTGGATACCTTTCATTCATGATTTCATCGAAAAAGGGAGTTTGACTTGGAGCAGATCCCCATTCATCATCTCTTTAGTTTTTACTCTCGTCCATCAACCATATGACTATGTCTGCTATGTATGCCTCTGATGTCCGGTATTCCTGAGGACGGCAATCAGTCACTACACCAAGTGTTTGACTTTACAAACGGTCTTGGCACGTGGGTTGAAGCGTAGGCTCTCTTATCTTCGAGAGAGTTACTCCCACGGGACCCCATTAGCTCACAGTTGGCCTGATTGGTGTAGTTTGGACGTTTCTTACACCATCGAACGCATTGGCGTTCTCTTCCATTTGATTGTCTTACTCTCCATCCTCTGAATTAGAGAGATCCATAGCTATGTCTTCCGCGGGGTCTTGGCCCTCTGATTCAAGTTTAGAATTGGTTTCCTTGTGGCAGACGGACTATTGGCATTCTCTTCGACATTATTTCATGTTGTCACCCTTTTTAGTGGCTATTTTCCATTTCTTCTATGTGGACCAGAAATGGAGGAAATCTCTTGTTCTATAGCAGTCGCGATTTCAGGCATAGTCCTTGGAGCAGGGTTTGAGTGTAGGGTTAAGAGAGTGTTAAGTTTATCCATTAGAGTCTTTTTGACTATTTTCCATTTTCTAGTTGATCTCATTAACCATCTTATTCAATTCATCCCTAGGGACAACTTCATGTTGGCTGGAGGATATTGGTGCCTAATTACCTAAGTTAGTACCATTTACTTCAGTTTGTTGGGCATTAACATCTTCTCTAGCTATTACTGCCCCTATCGATCTTCCAGTGTAATTCTTCTTCTCCTAGGATCCATTGATTTCGAGTGGTAGATTCTTCAGGCAAAGATTGGGGATCTAACTTCTGGACCTATGAGATCCAAAGTAGATAGCTAGATCTTGATCTCGAGTTGGGGTTCTAAGTAAAAGCACCAAAATGTTATCCTAAAAATAGATCAACACCTTGATTTGAGTGTGAAAGCACTAGCCCTATTCCAACAGAGCAATAATACGAATAATAGGTATAGAAAGAACGATAAAAGAAAGAAGATAGGAGATTTTTATAGTGGTTCTGCTGTTTATGAACCCAACGTCCACTTTATAGTTTTATTATAGATTGATTGCTCTTACAGGTAGTGTTTGGTTACAAGGCTTTTGATTATCTTATCTAGATTAAATCCCCATAGTTGGAATCCATTGGAGAATCACAGTGAATCCCTTCGGATATTGTTGTGAGGGAGGTAGAGAATGAAGAAAGTTTCCGGTAGCGCTTTAGCAACCAGTTCGGAGAAGATCCCCTTGATGTTGTAGGCAAGACGGTATTTATAGAGATCGAAGAGCTTTTGGACTAGGCCACTTCATGAATTGCTTAAAGATGGTTACTGGACAACCTTGAGGAGTTTAGCTCGCGATCCGAGCCAAAACCATGGATCACTAGCAATCCATGTTCCATGGATCGCTAGCGATCCGTAGATTTAGCTCGATCGTGAGCTAATGACTTAGCTTCTTCCTCTATATCACCTCATCATGCTAGGTCCCAAGTTGCGTGGATCTATATGGATCGTTGGCGATCCATCGGGCATGGATCGCTGACGAGGCGATCCATACACTTAGTGCACTTTTGTATTCTGTTTTCTATGCTCCTTAGCCCTTGTTTCCCTCTATGGACCATTACATTGCATGGATCATAGGCGATCCATAGAGTATTGATCGCTAGCGATCCAAGCATTCGGATTATTTTTGGAGCTTGATGTTTGGAATGCTTTTATGACCTTGAATCGATGTTGTTTGAGTAGCCTTGTTGCACGTTGCTCCACGATGACGATCTACTAGCTGGTTGTACTTAGCTGTTGATTGGACTGAACGGACTCTGCTCCCTTCGTTTAATCACATTCAATCAATGCTTTAGTAATATGAGTTCCGAGCCATTCTGATTTCATCATCTTATTCCATCTTCTATTAGATCCTGCTGGGTTAAAACCTGGATAACAACGCCTAATTCCCTTTCAGATCTCCTACTTTTGAAATATACAATAAGGTGAATTATATATAGGAATTAGATAGAGAATCAAAAACTAAAAAGGAATAGGATTAGAATTCAAAAGAATTAAACATCTAACCCACTTACCTGAAAATATAACTGATTTTGTAATCCAAAAAGAGGAAGAAGATGAGATTTGATTTCTACCAGTCCTATATTTCTATTAGATCTTCTTCTTAATGAATATACAACAAGTAGATTGTATCTATAGATTAGATTTCAAAAATCAATAGAAAGGGAGTAGAAGGATTAATTTAAATTAGAGATTAGAGACTAGAATTGCTTATCAGGAAAGTTTACTTTTTGAAACCTTAAAGGGAGAGATTTTGACTGAACTTCACTAGCGTTCCCAAAATTTATGGAGAAAAAGGGGGGTCTATTTATAAAGGTGGAAAGGAATGACGGTCATTGGGTTAAAAAATAAAAAAATATGGAACGTTGAAAATAAGAAATCCTTACCCTCCACCCACCTTTTCGCTTCCCATCGGTTGACCACTTCAACCCACCGGTCGACCGTACGGTCGACCGGTCATGGTTCTAGGGTCGACCGGTCCCCTGTTTACCGTGTTGATTTCCTTCGTTTTTATTTTTGTTAATCTATTTATTAAGTTCCTTAGTAATTTATACGTTACCCAAGTTATAATTAATGTTTACTTATACACTAAGTACCCCTTGACTTTAAATTCAAATTTTAAACTTTTAGACTTCTTCCATACTTTAAATTTTAAATTTAAACTCCTTTGAATTAATTTCAATATGAAAAATTATAACATCCGTGACCTTTTCATTTTAACTTTGATTTCAACATATTATATATGAAAATCAATGAAAAAATCAAGATGGACGCAATGGTGCAACTTTTGTGGTCAAGTTTCGTCATTTACAAAATTTACATTTTAACCTTATTCTAATTAATTAATTTCTTATTGAATTTTACAAGCTGTTACACTTTCCTTCGCCATACCGTCACATGCCTCTTCGGACCATGGAAAAAGTTGAAACACCTTCATTCTCGATAATTTGATTTTATTTTTATGATTTTGTGTTATATGTGTCTTGTTTATGTACTAAATATCTGTTTGGTCCGCATTTGTGAACAATTAGTAGTGTTTTGGTGTTGTTGAATTATAATGTTTAAACTATTGTGTTTTTTGGTTGGTCAGGTTTGTGTTGTTTGACTGTTAAACATCTAAGTTCATTTCAATGTCATTTGTGTATATTTCAAGTGATAATTATTCTTCTATTATTACGTATCTATTGTAAATTCCCTAATTTATTCTTAACTATCTGTTTATGCCCCCATATTTGTAATATTTTCTTTTCTTTTGTTGATGACAGTGGAAGGAAAGTATAATGATAGAGGGAGTATATATTAAAGGGGAGAATTATATAAGTTCATATCTGCTCATATCTTATATATATAGTTGGCATCACCTAAAAGGGAGAATGTTAGAACCCTGTTCACATGAATGTTTTAATGATGACAACTATATATATATATATATATATATATATATATATTTAGTATATTATCTTATGCAGGAATCAGAAGATACTAAATCAAAGTGAATGAATATGAAGATATTGAATCAAAGAATCAAGGAGAAGAGCAAATGGATCATCTATAAGTCAAAAGACATGAGTATGTATTTGGTCATAGATTTATTTGTAAAATCTCCTAGATGGTTCATATGCACACACATCTCATCTACATATAAGAATTTCAAAAATGATAGCTAAATGATTTATGAAATAAAGACTGACTATATAAAAATCATTTTATATAGGTTTAGTCGACTAAAGGAAGTTGATTGAAAATAAATCCAATCGACTGAACCAGTCTACCATCTTTTTAAGTCAAATAAAATTTTCTATTTCCCCTGCAATTCTTGATGTTCATATTTAGTAGTTTGACATTTATTCTCAGTTGACTAAATACCTAGTAACGACTATTTTCTAAAATGACACTTCGAAGAGTTGGGATCATTCAATGCTTCTCGTCGAAGAGTAATGGGTTTTTTGAATGATTATAACCTTCCTATGCAACTTTTTGACACACACACACACACACACACTCTAACATTAAAAAATGATTTATCACTTGCTCTCTTGAATTCTTTTTTCTCTTGAATACTATTTGCTCTCGAACTCTTTTATTCACTCAAGGATCATTATATATACTTCCATAATCACGGTGCAACCATCTTGAGCCATCAAGGAGATTATACGATGTCCTGTGCTATCGGTTAAAATCAGTATTGAAGGAACACAAGTTTGTCAAGTCGAAAAACTATTGTATTACCTATTCCTCTAAAAGGGTGTATTACTTAATCTAAATGGGCGCTTTAGGACTAGATGTAGGATAGGAGGTCCGAACTAGTATAAAAACCTCTGGTGTGATTACTTCTTTCTTTACTTTACTATTTATTTTATTATATAGCTTAATATTCCACATATACTTGTATACACAACTTAGCCATGTGCACTTTGAACATCCAGCAGTGGTATGCCTTACCTTCCATTAAAAAGTAGAGCGGAAGTGATGGGCTGTTTGATTATATCATGGCTTTCAACTTTACCACTCGAATTGGCCAATTCTATAGTAATGCAAAGTGTTGCACATTTCCCTCCACCTTGATCGGAATGCTCTACCGATAGTTTTTGCATCTTTAAAAGTGCAATATTACTTGAAGCTTAACTGTGCATAGATTTCAAAACTTGTTCCATTGAGTCACGGATCAGAGTAATGATGGCGAGCGAACTATGCAACATATAAAAAACCCCGAGCGAGTCACTTCACTACTATGTCAACCGTTTCAACAAAGAATTATTCTACGCAAGAGAAACGGATAAGAATAACTTGGTGGCCACCCTATATTCTGGAATGAGGCACCGATCTAAGATGTGAACGGAATTGCAAATGTATCTTACCTCATCCTTAACTGACTTCTTCCAAAAAGCGCAATCATTATGCATGTGGATAACATTGACTTCTCTAACAAAGACGAGGAGGAAAGGCGAGGCTACAGGTACAACTCATGAGAAGAAAGCCTTTGCAAAAAGAAAAGCCATTAAGAGAACAACAAGAAGCACCCTGAAGATGGTTCTTAGTTCAAGCATATATAACCAATTATGCTGCCATTAACTCATGATATGAAGACCATCTATCTCGCCATAAGGGATGGTGCATCTGTAGGATCGATTTCACCCTAGAGGGAGGGGGGTTAAATAGGATGATACTAATAATAATAAAAATAAGTGCGGAAATATATATATAATAATTGCAGCACAGATAATAGCAGAATAATAAAAGCAGAAATAGAACAACACCGATTTACCCAGCTTCGGCAAAACCCTGCCTACGTGCTGCCTCCAAGGTTTCCACTAGAAATTAAGTAGTCAGACACTTACACACATAAACTTGCGACACCCACTAATGACAAACCTAACTCTATGCTCAAAACCCTACAATAACTCAGCCATTGAGTTGCGACTATACTACAGTAGTTTGTAACCTAGTCACACGATCAGAGAGTTACACAATTTTTAAAAGGAAAATAACCAAAATAAATAAAAAACAATATAAACAAATCCCTATTTTTGTGACTGAAGAGACGTCTTTTATTTATTTATTTTGTGACCGATGCTTTCTTCGTTCCTCTTCCAAAAACTAGGGCTTTATTCAATTAAAGCTCTGATTCAAAAATTGATCGATTGAACTGTGTATCTGCTTTGAGTTGCTTCGTCAATCGATTTGCTGGTTTTGATTAATATGTGGCTGCTCCAATCTAGTCGAGTTCAATTTGTGCTCTGAGATGGTACGTGAATTTTTCCCCTTCTAATTCTCGACTTCGATTTGAGTTATAAAATCGTTTTTAATTTAAGAGTACACTCGGATTTTTGTTTTGAACTCGAACTATGATAATTGCGATGATGAACTGGGTTTATATAGGGAACGAAGCCCTATATATTTCATTTTGAATTCGTCTATAAATTTTCTTGGCCATACGATTATCACTTGAATGATGCGATGAATACTTGACTTGTTCATATTACTGCATATTTCGAATTTTTGAGATTTGCTTTGCGTCAGTTTCGTTCATTACTCCTTTGACTTCGGCTCTTTGAATTTTGAGATCATGTATTGGGTTGACGTGGTTTTTGACTTTGACTTGTTTATTCAATCAATGAATTCAAATATTGCTCTGAGTTTTTCATCTATTTCTTATCACTTCTGATTTTGTTTAAAACTTTACTCATGGCTTCACAGTAACCTACTGACCTTGTTCTTGACCCACGACGTACTTTTCCATATGACCATTTGATTGAAAGTATTTGATTTTGTTTCTAATTGTATCTTATTGCTCTGCTTCAAGTTAAATTGCTCTTCTTGTTGCTTTGATTTGTTTGGTGGCTTCATGATTATGTTTTCATTCCTTAATGCTTGCATACTTGCTGTCTCCTTTTGAGTTGCAGTCTTGTTCTTATTTTTGGACTTGCATTCTTGTGCATTTGGAATCTTCTACATACTTTGATTAATAATGGTCTCCACACATATATACATTCATATATGTATGTATATATGTGCGTGATTGACTTAATTGCACTTGTATCAACTTGTGGTCATGTTGTATGCATATGAACTTGCAATTTTGATGTTGAGGCTTTGTTGTTGAATTTTTGAACTGATGTGGTCATTCATATATAAGTATGCACATTTGACTGCTTCCATTTATCTTTTTCATTGTAGTCCACATGTGAACATATCTATGTTGTTGCAGTCTTGGTTCACTTATGTTGTACATTCGGTTTGGATGCTTGAATGCATGTTGAATCTGGCATGTGCTTGGGAACTCCTGGTTGTTGTGAGTTTGGCCATTGCATTGCTTCAGTGTTGAGTCTGGTTGTCATGTTGTCTGGTCTGAGTTATGTTGCATCCACGGTGATCTTCATGTTTAGTTGTTGTGCACAGCATATATATATATATATATGTATATGTATATGTATATATAAACACACACATGTGTGTGTATACATATGTGTATATATTTGTATGGTAGTTTGATATTGACTCTGGTTCCATTAAGTTCACCATTGTCCATATCCATACTTGAGTTTGTTGAACTGAGTCTTCATGTGTATGGACCATTTTGTTGAACTTGTTTCACTGGACCGGGCTTGGTTCCAATCATTTGATTCATGTGGTTTCTGTAGCTCGACCATCCATGCTTGTGTATTTGTGTTTTGGTTGGTGCTGCGTTGTTTGTCACAATACTTGTTGTTTGTTTTGTACATGCTTCAAGTTAAGCTTACATTGTATGCATATTTTCTAGTTGAGGTGATCTGCATATCTATTCATCATACATGGTGCCTATTTGCCTCTGGTGTAGTTGCATGTTGTTGTGGAGTGATTGCATATCCGTTGTGCACGTCCCCGTGAACTGCTTGTAATGCTGGTTTGTACTTATGTTCTCTGCTGTATACATATCACTGTCTTTACTGGAGTTGAATTGTGTATATATCCATACTCCAGTTTGCTCTATTCTCTTTTGTGTGCAGTTCCAGTCTGATTGTCCTCGTGTTGCAGTCATGCTAATTTTCTTTGGCTGCAAACATACTCATATATATATATATATATATATCATACATATGCATATATATGTGTGTGTGTAATTGTGTAAAACATGTGCCATATCCATTTATACTTAGTTTGTACAAATTTATATTTGCACCTATGTTGAATCCAGTCTCGGCTTGAGTTTGACCTTGTGCTCACCTGTCCCTGTAATTTTATCAAGTGCATATCGGTGTGCACGGCCTTGTAGCATGTGCAGTGATACACTGTGCATGTCACAAGTTATTCGTGTGGATGAATTCAAAAAAAATGATGACGAACAACCCAAATAACTGAGGCAAATAACATTTTCAAAAACACACGCTTTAATTTTCACTATAAAATATATTCTTTTTCAATTTTACAGCGTCAGTTTTTATTTTACAGATAATTCAGATGATGAAAATAGGCTGAAACAAAGTTGAAGATAAAATACGAGTGTGAGTGAATATATGTAGTGAGGTCAAAATTGTAAATTGAAATTTGTTATGTCAACGAAATTGTAATGTAATTGAAAGAGAGCTCAAATTTGTACTATTTGGATTTGTTATAAACTATTTATTTGAATTTAAATTCTGTGTTATTTATTTTATTCAACAAATATTTATTTAATTATGTGAAAAATAAAATAGTACAATAACAAATACATTTAAATTAATATATATATATGATTATTATCATCAAACAAAAAACATATACTAGCGTATTATATAATCTCCCCCTTTTGATGATAAAACCATATATTAAGATTTTGAATTTAATAAATGTATTTGGTCATTGATGAATTCTATTTGCTCCCCCTATTTGAATGCTCCCTCTTTACAGCAAAACTCCCTCTTTATATATGCATGAAAATAAATAAAAATATGCAAATGAACCTAAATGAGAATATTCTAACAAAAAATAAAATATTTCAACTTTTTTGGCAAAACATAACTTTTCTCTCCCCCTTTTGTTATCAGCAAAAGATTAATAGTGTTAGAAAAATAGAGATAAAGTGAAAGATCTTAATACAACATTAATACCCAATCGAGTATAAATATTAAATTTCAATAAAAAATCAAACAAAAATCGTAAATAGTCTGTTAGGCGCATATTCTACTTTAGAGTAATAGGGGTGATGTCGGCATATAAAACCATATAGTTGTGTCTATTTATGATATATTTATATCGGGAATTTGAATACTTACTAACCATGCATAACCGTTAGGACTTTTAAATGAGATTAGTAGTATTTTCAATTTAAAAAAAATGAATTTCAAGCATCTTCTAACCACACATAACCGTGAGGACTTTTAAATGGGATTAGAATCAACTTATCTAATTAATAATCAATTTTGTTATATGTTCCATACATGCACAATCATGAGGACTTTTAAATGAGCATGAAAGCACATAAACAAATATTCCAAATAATTCACCCATGCATAATAGTGTGGACTTTTAAATGAGCATGAATACTTTTAATATTTTTATTCCTAAAAAATAAAATAAAACGAATAATTTCCCATTTGAAATACCACATTTTGACATACTACATTGGATTTTAATGAGTGATGGTCGTTAGAAATATAATAGAAATAGAGATGGTCATGGAATTTTTACCAACAAAATTTATTATAAATCCTGTTTAAATTTTTAAAGAAATTTACTAAATATACTGTCTCAAGTCATAATATAAGATTAATGTCGACACTCATCACTTTTTAAATTACTATTTACCTTTTTGATAATCAGTAGGGAGTCAAATTAGTTAATGTAGTCATTTAAGATCAAATCCAAAAATAAATATAAAATCAAATTTCTAACATGTCCAATCTGAAACGAAGTCAACAAAAAAACTATTTTCTGGAAGTGGTTTTATATATAAAAAAATGTCCGCTAATTGAAAATCTATTGAGAAAAATATGCAGATATTTTCTTTGAAAATGTGATGCAACTAATGAATGTCTCAACATAAGACTCGTTCCACCAGTACTTTTTCTATCAACCAGACAACCACATAATCTAAATCTGAAAAACTTTTGAATCAAGGTTTTCATAAGTTGGATATCATAGACCAGGTCGTGAAGTTGCAACAAATACCTTATAATCATTTTACAGCTTTTAAAACGTGATTCCTTGTGTATTTGATTGAAAACGTGTATATAAACAACCGGTAAACATAGTGTCAGATCTAGAAGCTGTAAGATAAACAAATATATCCACGTGTACCTAGAGAAATGTTTTCCACTATGTACTAACGATAATATTAAAAAGAATTTTGTGTATCAAGCATGTTTGACTATCATAAGGAGAAATCTCCTCCAATTGTGCGCTTGCTTTGTTCATGTGCGGGGATGCCTTATGGTAGTTTCATTTTCCAAAAGCATGACGGATTTCATTTTATTTTCTTTGTGAAAATAACTGTTTTTAAGATCTCACACCAGTCTCATGACTGACATGGAGTTTATTGTTCCCTTCCTAAACTCTAGGTGCCCATAATTTTCCACACGGGCAGCCTAGAGTCTGGTTATCAGTTATTCGGGAGCGAAGTCAAGAGATACTGTGGAGATCAAGAGCAAGTTGGATGGCGAAGCGTATCACTTATACTATGTAGTGTCCGCTCCGTATGGTTGGTACAAAGTAAAATTTTCATGTGAGTCAAGTTATACCAACTGCAAGTGTTGTATTGTGTTGTTGTTCACTCTGATGATGTAATGTTGTGTATAAACAGATGTAGATCTTTTGTTTTAAAGATTATTCATTTATCTATTATATGTTGTTCCGCTGCGAAATGTGAGATTTTGTTATTGTTTCTGTTTCTTCTCCTATCTTCTTCGTCTTAAACCCTAACGGTTCGATTTTTCGACATTCGATTGTTCGACATTGGATGCAGTGGATATATCGTTGTCGACTTTCGGATGTCGAAAAATCGGTTTGTTACACCAAATTCCTAAAAAATAATATAAAAATGCTCAAATAATTATATCAAATTAATATATGCACAAAAATGACCATTTTGCTCTTATATGAAAATGAATATACGAAGAATTGAAAACAATTTGAATTTTAGTTTAACCATGTTAAAACCCTATATGATCATTTGTTTAATTTAATTAGATTAAATATGGAAGTAAAAATATGCATATTTACATGCACATCAGTTTTTAAAAATAAGGCAGATGAAATGGAAATATTGTATGAAATAAAGCATGGTTAGTAGATCAAGGATATAATCAAGAAGAAGGAATTGATTTTGACGAAACATTTGCTCCTATAGCATGTCTCGAAGTAATACGAACAATACTGGCATTTGCATGTCAACATAATTTTAAACTTTTTCAAATGGATGTAAAAAGTGTATTTTAAATGGATTTATAAAAGAAAAATTGTATGTTGAACAACCTCCTTTATTTATTCACGAGAAATATCTCATGTATTTAAACTTAAAAAAGCCTTATATGGATCAAAACAAGCACCTCGTGCTTCGTATTAAAGATGAAAAGCTCATTTACAAAATTTCGGTTTTCAAAATGGTAAAATTGATTCCACTTTATACATAAAACAAGAAAATAATAATATTTTAGCCATACAAATATATGTTAAAGACATCATATTTGGATCCACCGACGAAAAATTGTGTACTGAATTTTTTAACATAATTAAAGATGAATTTGAAATGTCACATATGGGAGAATTAAACTATTTCTTGGGTTTGCAAATAAGACAATTAGAAAGTGGAATTTTATAAATCAAGAAAAATACTATCAAAATTTTTTAAAACATTTTGGAATGGAAAATATTTCTAGTAAACTAACTCCATTAAGTACTACTCTATTTAGATAAAGATGAAAATGGAAAAGATTTTGATCAAAAATTATATCGAAGCATGATAGAGTCACTGTTATACTTAACATCTAGTTGACCAGATATTATGATGAGTGTATGTTTGTGTGCTTGGTTTCAAGCACATCCAAAAGAATCACATCATCGAGGGATAATACGTACCTTAAGATATTTAACAAATAGTAAGGATTATGGACTTTTCTACCCAAAAGGAAGCTCGTTCGAACTCATGCCATATAGCGATGTTGATTTCCGTGGTTGTAAAATAGATAGAAAAAGCACAAGTGGCACATGCCATTTATTGGTCAGTCTTTAGTTTCATGGCTTATTGAAAAAGAAAACCATGTTTTGCTCTCGACATGTGAAGCTGAATACATCTCAACGGCTTTAGCATGTGCACAAGTAATCTATATGCAACAAACTCTTCTAGATTTCGGTAAAATCATAACAAAATCTCCTATATTGTGATAATACTAGTGCCAAATCCTATTAACAATTCTCGAACAAAACATATTGATATTCTCACCATTTTCTACGAGATGATGTGGAAAAAGGAATTATATCATTAGAATTGTAAATACCGAAAATCAAATAGCTGATATTTTTACTAAACCATTAAGCGAACTAACTTTTATTAAATTAAAATGAGATTTAGGAATATGTTCTTACAATGAATCGGTTAACTAAATCTGTAGGATCAAATTTGTACACTTAAAATTTAGAAAAACTCATATAAAGCTACACAAAATAAAATTTGTACACTTAAACTAATACTAACCATATGAAACTTAACTAGCTTCTATTAAAAGTTATATAGTCAAACTAATTTTTCTAAAACAAACTTCTAAATATAGTGCAAACTCTGTCTTATAAATAAATCGGTTTATTTTCCACCTAACTAAATATGAATAGTTTATTAAGACCATTATTACTAAAAAAAAAATGTCTTTCGATCACGACTCCACTTATTCTACTGTCGACTATAAATCACCCTCCACAAACAGTACCTATGTTTCACTAACTAAATCCTCATCTCCATCAAATCACTCTGCCTCTCTCAACACTATTGCATCATCTACGTAACACATTGGCTTTTCTCCTAAGGAAAAGGAAGCCAAATGGTCAATTGATCTGTAATCAACATCTCTCACTAACAAAGTTGATGAAAAATATCATTATCTATAAGAAATGATGGGAGTTCAACGTGAAATGTATTACGAGCAACGATGTCAAGGATCATATCTAAATTTTCTCGAAAAATATATTCTAGCAATTTATGGTCATTCACCAACAAAAAATTGCATATATCAAAAATCTCCTCAATTACAAGAAACTCAAATAAAAGCATATAACATTACTCCAAGAATTCTATGCAAGCAAGGACCATCAAACCAAGATTGATTAACACACTAGTTCGTCCGAGTTGATCTCCACTAAAGCCTTTGATTAACGACACAAAGGTTGAACCGAATTCATGGGATATGCGACAAATTAAAAATTTCGACCTCTCTAGAAAAAACTTAATTTATGCTAAGCATTTTGTCAAAATAAGGTTGTTTGTTAATCTTTAATCGATATATTGTTTTTCTCTTGATATTTTAATAAATAAAGATTGATATTTAAATTTTCAGAAAATTTTTAGAAGATAACAGGCCATAGACGTCTATGACAATACTACAAACGTCTGTCAAAAAAGTTCAGGAGAACATTTTACTGAAACCACAAATGTCTGTGGAAAATTCATAGATGTCTGTCTTGTGTTTTCGTTCATTTTTACTGAAACCATAGACGTCTGTGAAAAAATCACAAACGTGTGTCATATGTTTCGATTTTTTTTTTACTAAAACCACAATCATTTGTGACCCCACCACTGACGTTTGTATCTGCTCCGGCCTTACTTTCTCAACAGCCATATATATATATATATATATATATATATATATATATATGATTTTACCTTAATTTTAGCTTTTACCTCCAATCTACTTCCCAAATCCTGAAACCCTTGCCCCCATCAAGTTCAAATTTATAAATCAATGGCTCCAAAGAAGTAAACCATCTCTAAAGAGCGAAAGCAAGGACAATCTTCCTCTTCTTCTCAATCCCTTGTTACCTAGTCCCACATAAATCAATGGCTCTGAAACAATCCCACTGCCATCAATCGATTTCAGGTGCTTTCCAAGAAAAAATTTCATCCAGTCCCTTCTGCCGCCTTGGAAATGTAATAAAATATGATATTCAAGGATTAACAATGGATGCAAGTTGCTGTGAGCTCACTAGCTATGATGAAAAAAAAGGAAATTACCAATCCTCTCGCTATCTTCTTTTCTATTCCAACTTATGTAGTGTGAAAATATAGAATCTGAAAAATGAAGATGGATGGTTGTGGTCAAGTGTATATGGTAAAGAAGTAAAAAATTTATGTATCTATTATTAGTAGACGTATATTAGGATGTTCTCATGAGGGAATCAATTTATCAAAAATGCTGAATCATATTCTTTTACCTCGAGATGAAGTTACCCATTAAATTTGGGAAGATTGGATACCCTAATGAAAATCCATTTACCTACGACCACATGCTAAACTACTTAATAGAATGGTAGTCGGCATAATCATTCCATGTTTAGGTAGCCACAAACAAATTTATCCTAATGACCATCGAGCTTTATATGGTAAATTTGGTCGTCTCACTGTAAATTAAGCAAAATTTGTTCACGATCAAATTAAGGGTTTTGGACTCAGCATCGTCAAACTATTGTATATGCTTCGTACATTAAGCGTATCTTGCAAAACCTTGGCGCTTCTTCATACTTATTACAATACGAGGAAATTGCAACAAAAGATAGCGGTCCACGATATTTATCCTTGATGCAACTTCCCAAAAACCCTCCTCTTATAATCTCCTTCAATCAATGGACTATCCAACAACACCAACAAGTGCATCATGATCCTCAGCACAGTCTTTCTCCTTAATATACTTATTCACCTCGTTCTTCACAACAACCTGCCTCCTCCAGTCATGCTACTGAATATAATTTGGATTCGAAAATTCAAGAAGTTTGCATTGAACCAATGCAAAACCAATAACTTCGTGATTTAGCACTTAAAAATCAAGAACTAATCACTGTCAACTAGCGGGATTTGACAAAAAGATGACTGTTTTGAACATTCCTTTTAGACAAGGATGGCTAAATGGAAAACACTTTAGAAAAGGTTGTTTCCACTTTATGAAAAGTTATGAGAAAATTCCATGGCCGATCGTCTTCTCGCTCATCGTCTTCGCCATCACCTATAGCACCTCCTCGAGCACAAATGCCAGTTTATCGGCCTCATACTTCGCCTGAAGGAACTTCTCACGACAAAGGAAAGGATGTTATGCAAGAGCAACTTGAGGAGGAGGAAGATGATAGTGATGATATGTACGTGTATATTACTCAACAATTTCAACATCAATCATACTGCCATTCCAAGGACCCTCCATTCGAGAAGATGAGGAGTATAACGATCAAACCAACTGGCCAAGAACATATGACCAAGATCCATCATCTTGTTGAGAATACTATGATAATTATCGAGGCCTTTCTTACTCTTCCAATCAATGCAACTAGCATCTCTTTTAGTTATTTTTGACTATTTTATTTAGCGTTTATGTTTATTCTTGTCTATCTAACTTTAACTCCTGCTACATTACATTAGTCTCTGTTTCTTCTTGGACTTACTTATTTACTGTTAATTGTCCCTAATTTTATCTATAATATGCTATTACTGAAATATCTATGTCCTTTCTTCTATTTTGATAATGACAAAGGGGAAGAAATTTATGCATATACATAGAGGGAGACAAAATTTACTTTATGCGAACATTCTCTATTTTGATTGTATAGTTGTCATCATCAAATTAAAAGAGGGAGAATGTTAGAACCACCATTCAATGTTTCAATGACAATAATGATACAGTCATATATATTATATACATCTTATCAAAATAACTGGTATATACTACGAGAAGACATCGTGCTCAAAGATATTAGGACTCGAAGACAAACAAAGATATATCGACCATACTATAAATATTAAGGTTATTCTAGTGTAAAGAGTCTTAGATAAAACATTGTAAGGACTCCTTGAGTATATATACACACTAAACATAAAGTGAAAAACTGTATTTACCATTCACAGACGTTCAAGGAAAAATCCCAAACGTCTATGACAATCCTCGGGATATTATTTCCTAAAGTCGTAGATATATAAGGTTTTTCCATAAACATCTGTCATTTGAAAAACTGCAAAACTTTGAATAGGCACTTCTGTGAACGAATAGAAATCAACTCTTCGTCGAAAGGTTGTAGCCATTAAAATGATTAGACCTTATCTAACAGTAACAACTCTTCATCTACATCTCTTTAAAATTATAAATACTACCATAAATGAGATTTTGAAATCAACTGAATTAAATTAATTGAAACTATCTCTCTTGATTTCTTATTACTCTCTTATGCATACATTGCTTATATATTCTCAATCTACCATTACCAAAATATAATTTTGGTAAAACTACTTCCTATAACTCAAAGTATTCACATTCACACACTCAAAGGAGATCATAGGAAGTATTGTACTATCAGTAAAAATCCATGTTATTTGGGAACAAGATTGTCAAGATATACTTTTGTATTAGGCTATTCCAATGGGCAAAGCAAGGGTTAGTTGGTTAAATAAGTAACTAAAGGGAGCTTTGGGACTGAATGTAGGTCAAGTGGTCTGAACCAGCATAAAATATCTGGTGTGGTAATTTTTATTATTTATCTTATTCATATTTAATTATTGTTCTCTGCTTAATATATTTAGTGATATACAGTCACTCGTATACATATAATATGCATTATTTGTAAAATCTTATAGACTTTCAGCATTAGGAATAGAAGGAGTCTCGGTAGAGTTCTGACCGATTACTTGCAAATACCTTTGGAACCAAAAGGAATTTCACCCAAGGATGTCTATGACATCAACCTCGGTGCTAGCACCAGCTTTATTCTCAAATCAAATGGGATTGGTAGAATGATCTTTGTTCAAGTTGAGTTACTCATATTCGACTATCTAGAAAGAAAATGGAATTCATTAGCGACTTCCCAATAGATAGTGAATGAAATTGGAATAGTAAATGTGTGTACATACGTACACAACTCACCCATGTATATATGTATAACATAAATAAAAACAAAAATGCTCTCTCGATATGTTTCTAATCATTTGTATAGGGAATGTTTTGCTCTGATATCAGATGTAATAACCCTACATTTTTTGCCTTTTGATTTTATACCACTCATAGTTTGTAAACCCCAAGAGTTGAAAATGATGTGTCGTTAAGTTAATAAGAGACAATACATGAACTTACTTCTTACTTCTTATATACTATTAAACTTTAGTTACTACTTTTGAATAGAATACATACTTTTTACCGCTTGATTTCCAATTAATACAATTAGATCTATTTTGCTGTTCCTTTTTAAATAATAGTTACCTTCCTTTTATTAATGTAAATTTTCTAATTCCTTATTACATTATCTGATTACTACTTTCATCCCTTATTGTTTGTTTCATATGTTATCTTAAAACACGTATACTAGGTTAACATAGATTATTGTTATTATTTCTACTTACATTGCTCTGGTTTTATATTTAAGGAGGTTTACATTTAGGGATTTATATATTTTAATGCATCAAGACTACATCTTCCCAGAAGGAAATGTTAGCACTGTAATTTCTTATAAACTACCTATAAGAGGATTTGTACTATGTCAGGAATTATAAGGAATTATCTTTTCTTTTATTATTGAAATAGATAATACAAAATACGGTAAACATCCTTATCTTTTACATCTCTGCTTTTAGTCATCCTCCTTGTTATCTCAAACAATACACCTTCATACATAATTATAAAATTGAATGATTTATATAAATTTACATTGCAACATATTTCATTCCTAGATTAAAATATTACTTAAATCCCAATTAAATACGAAAAAAATCTTCAGTTCACGTTTAATAACATATAACATTCAAATAACAAATCTAGAATCTACATAAAATCTTATTAATGAATTGTTCATAACTTTGATGGACTACTTCCACCCTTACTTTCCAAATATAGGTATAAACGATATTTAATCACACTTAACCATTCACAGAAATATGCAGACAAGCTTCTTAAATTTAATATGCATGCACACTAATACATGTAGATAATTAAATCAATTTAATTTGATTTGTTTAGCTTATAGTACTACTACCATAATTGAGATTTTGAAATCAACTGAATTGAATTAATTTAAACTATTCTCTCTTGATTTCTTATTACTCTCTTATGCATATATTACTTACATATTCTCAATCTACCATAACCAAAATATAATTTTGGTAAAACCACTTCCTACAACTCAAAGCATTCACATTCACATACTCAAAGGAGATCACAAGAATTATTGTACTATCAGTCAAAATCCATGTTATTTGGGACCTAAGATTGTCAAAATATACTTTTGTATTAGCCTATTCCTCTGGGGAAAGCAAGGGTTAGTTGCTTAAAGGAAATTCCTAAGGGGAGATCAGGGCTGGACATAGGACAAAAGGTCCAAACCAGTATAAAATATCCGGTGTGATAATTTTTATTATTTATCTTATTTATATTTAATTATTGTTCTCTTCTTAATATATTTAGTAATTTACAGTCTCGTATACATATAAATTGCATTATTTGTAAAGATCCTATAGACTTTCAGCATTAGGAATAGAAGGAGTCTCGGTAGAGTTCTAACCGATTGCTTGCAATTACCTTTGGAATCAAAAAGAGATTTCACCCGAGGATGTTTATGACATCAACCCCGGTGCTAGCACCAACCTTATTCTTAACTCAATCGGGATTGGTAGAACGGTTTTTGTTCCAGTTAAGTCACTCATATTCGACTATCTAGAAATAAAATGGGATTCATTAGCGACTCCCCAATAGATATTGAATGAAATTTGAATAGCAAATGTGTGTACATTGTACATAACTCACCCATGTGTGTGTGTGTGTATAATAGAAAAAACGCTCTATCACTATGTTTCTAATCCTTTGTATAGGGAATGTTTTGCTCTGATACCAGATGTAATGACCCTCCATTTTTTGCCTTTTTATTTTACACAACTCATAGTTTGTAAACCCCAAGAGTTGAAAATGATGTGTCATTAAGTTAATAAGAGACAATACATGAACTTACTTCATTCTTCTTAAATACTATTTAATTTTATTTACTGCTTATTAATAGATTAAATAATTTTTACTGCCTGATTTTCAATTACTACGATTAGATATATTTTGCTGTTCCTTTTTAAGTAATAGTTACTTTTCTTTGATTACTGTAATATTTCTAATTCCTTATTCCGTTATCTTATTACAACTTTATCTCTTATTGTTTATTTCATATGTTATCTTAAAACACATATACCAAGTTAACAATGGAATTATTGCTATTATTTCTACTTATAATGCTATGGTTTTTCATTTAAGGCGGTTTACATTTATGGATTTATATAATTTAATGCATCAGGACTACATCTTCCCAAAAGGAAATGTTAGCACTGTAATTTCTTATAAACTACCTAAAGAAGGATTTGTGTTATGTCTAAAATTACAAGGAACTATCTTTTCTATTATTATTTCATTGCTAGATTAAAATATTACTTAAATCCCAATTAAATATGAAAAAAATCTTTAGTTAATGTTTAATAACACATAATATTCAAATAACAAATCTAGAATCTACATAAAATCTTATTAATGAATATATCATAACTTTTAGGGACTACTTCCACTCTTACTTTCCAAATATAGGAATAAACGATATTTAATCACATTTAACTATTTGCAGAAATATGCAGACAAGCTTCTTAAATTTAATGTGCATGCACACTAATATATATATATATATATATATATATATATATATATATATATATAATTAAATCAATTTAATTTGATTTGATTAACGTTAGCGTTGCTTAGTCGTTAAGAATTCGGTTAACATTAAATTACAAGTAATTAATAATATTTATTTCCTTAAATTGTATATAATTATTTCCTATCTATAAGTCTCAAATGTTAATAACTTTTTCGTTTGAACTCCAATCGTAAAAATTTATATATGAAAATTAATTTAGAAAAATGCCATGAACATAACGTACGATTAGCCTACTTCTGAAATTTGTGAATATTCCATCTGGGGTTTAATATTTATTAACTAATCCTTTTTAATTTATTATCGTTTAGTTTATGGAGTGCTACATTCACCCTCCTTAAAAAATTCCATCCTTTAAATTTCTCAAGAACTGAATGATGTAACATAGCGTGCAATCATTCTAAGCTCTCCAACCAATTTGTAGACAATCATGTACAAGTGCATAGTGTATCATAATGTATATGATATGTATGCTAAATAATACTGAATCAGCACTTCCTATATGAATGCATTCTTTAAAACAATTTGCAAATATGGTGTAAACATCTTATATATATACTAGCAGTTCTATGTGTAAGTAAGTTTCAAAAATCAAAAAATCTTTTTTCACACAACAATTTCCCACAATCCTACAAATAGGGGTATGGTTAAACCAATTTTGCATCAATTCCTACCATTTAATACCTAGCACAACATTTCTAACATCGAACATTTTGAAAATCCACTTTTTTAAACCTATATTCTTATGGCGGAAAAGGAATATAGATGAAGAATTTCATATTTTCATCATTCCCTTGTGTACGCATTTCATCGTACCTTAGAACCATCTCTTTTGCCCCTGATTCTTTACCAAGCTTTCCAAGTACAACTTGCGTAATAAAATTTATTTTTAAATTTTCAAATAGAGTTATTTCAAAACAAGTTTTACTCCCCTGTCCATGCGCATGGAAAAAGAAATTCCAAAGCTAAAACTACTTTTTCCCTCATTGTTAACTATATTTTTCATATTGTCATTCAACTAAACAGTAAAATTCATATTTGCTAACCCGTCAACTTTTCTTACACTAAGCACGTAGCAATTCAAAAATACGAAATTTTCCCTTTTCCATTCAAAATCCATTTCAATTAAAATTTTGAAATAGCTGGAAATTTAGAAAAAATAAAAAATCATTTTTCGTAACTTTACAAAATTATTTTATATTTTAAAAATAGGTTTTTGAACTAAATTTTCAAAAGTATTCGTGTTTAACTTTTAAAAAAAAATTAAACCACATCCTACGAAATCAGGATTTAGTCAATAGGCTAACATTTAAGGTGGACTCTATCCTATTACACTGTAAATTTTCAAATTGTAAAAACCTTTTTTCATTTTAGAGCAACAATCAACACACAGGTTCGTTTATAAATTTTATCTTTTTAGGTATAGGAATGGTGACCCGTGGTTTCACAACAACCTTTCTTGTCCTTCGCTTGCTATCATTTTTATCCCTTCAAAAAATTTAAAACTTTTAGGGTCTTAATTTTATTTTACTTTTAGTCCCTTAATCGATAAATTTTCTAATTTATTTTATAGACTTTCTATCTTTTATAATTTTTTCTCCATGCATTAGTTAAATGCCTGTTACGAGATATCCTATACCATTTTTCAATATTTGTAGCGGTCAATCCGGAAAATAAGTACAAAGGAATATTTCTCATAAAATAATATGTGTTTTATACAATAGAGACAATTAATGCTTACCACCTAAAGCCTAAAAGAAACAATTACTGGAAGCTTCCCTTCAACAACAACTGCTTTTAATGCAGTTGTGGCTCCACACTTCATACTTTATTAAGATAGACATCTCTAGTATGCCATTCTATAATAACCCACTCATCTTAACACACCATTTGGCTTCTACTAAATAAGGTCCATGCACTACCTTAACTATTATGCCTTTTAGCTTCTAATCATTGGGGTAGAAGAAAGGAAATGACAAGAAGAAATATACATAAAACTCACAGCACAAGGAAATCATATATAATAGAATATAAGATAGTATATATAGTTAATTTCAAAATGAAACATCAGAGTTGCAATAAGAACTAACTTTAGCTAGGGAAATTTATAACTACCTACCCCTCAATGCTGATACATAACTATACACACACAGCAGAAATAAAATAGATAACACGAAAACGACAAAGCCTCCTGCTCCATGCTCCTCCAAATTGCATATGTAAGAACCTAGGCTACTTGGCTGAAAAAAAATTAGAGTACCCTAGAGTTTAAGGAAAAAAAATAAAAATCCTGGGTCAAACATGGGTCTAGTGTAAGTAAACTCAAAATGAAGACAAGCACCATTGTCCAAGTGGTTAATTGATTGGCTTTGGTGCAAGAGGTCACAAGTTCGAAACTTGCTTTCGAACATTTATTGACATGGGATATGTTGTCCCAATGATTTGATGTATATAAAGTACCATTTCAAAAAAAAAAAAAAAAAAAAAAATAAACTCAAAATGAATAAATTGTTATACTTATAATGCCCTTCAAAAATAATGGTATCTCATAATACTAGGGCGCACCTAACAAGGATGGGTTTTTACCTTACGATAACCAAACCAACTCAAATAGAAAATCTAATGATATTATAATAATCTTTAGGGCTTAAAATAAATATGTAACATAGCTGGAATGCTCGCATCTCACATTCTAACATATTTGGGCACAACTAAGTCCGTAAGGCACTTATTGGAAAATGGATTCCATACATTGAAAAAACTAACGGGGTACTGTCTTCCACATACACCTCTAGAAAAATGTACCGAGATCGATCACCTTTTAACCTCTATGAGTCAAGACTGGCCTATTCCTTCCTAGATAGTGTCGAAAAATGTACCTCTAAATCAAGTTGACCACATCCTAATGGTAGCAAACCACATAACCTTATAGCATGTGCCATGTTCTATTCATTGCTAGATGTAAGGCTCGAGGCAATGTTTTACCTTTTATATAGCAATCCCGCTTAGAATACTAAAATACCCTCTAGGAAACAATACAATGTCAACATCATCCATATAAGTTGTTCAAGATATGAACAAACCGAAGACACTACTTCTACTATATCCTTTTGGAATCACCCTCAGGATTAGTAGCAAGTAGCCCTTGCACATCAAAGACTCCTCCTTCATTTCAATCATCATTAAGATATTTCAAATTCGAATGCATATGTCAGTTTGAAGTGGTTTTTGGATAACTCATGCGTACCTGGTCTTGGTCTCTCCAAACCAACAATCAATAGTTTCCACACTAGTTAAGTTATCAATAGTAGTCAAACCACAATCTGGATATAAATATAGTTTGCATATGAAAAATAGGAAATCCTATATTTTCCCCACTTTCCGATTTCAAACAGCATTATCCCTGGATTAACAATGAAGTTGGACAAGTTAGAAAACTATCCTTGCCTCGACTTACATTCCTACTTCCTAGGATAAAGATGAGTTTCCATACCACATAATTTGGTGTCAATTATATGATGTAGTACCTTCCATATACTTAATTAATCATGACCCATTTATACAAATTAACTCTCTTATACTTATCACGTTTCTAACATTTCAACTTCTCTGTCCCTCGCCTAGAAACACTAGTTCTATATCTCATAAATAGAGGAAAGTCTAGTCATCGTTTAGTGTTAAATACAAGATGACTAATTTTCGACAAACATGTCAACATTTAGTAGAACTTATCACACATGTTTTATGTAACTTAATGCCATAGACAAATAAATCCCTTGTACTTGAAACCTCCTTTTAAAAGATAGTTGCTTCAAAACAAAATCAACCTTTGAAATAAAGTGATTAAAATTTAAACCTCTTGTTTAAATAATTAAATAATATTTTGAATTTAATTTAAAATTTCAAACTTCCTTTTTAATACTTATAAACACATTTAAAAGCTTTTCAAAAATATCTAAAGTAAAAACTTGTTTTCTTTTATAAAAAATTATCGATTTATAAACTCCATCCATAGGGACTATCGTCATATAGACCATAATTTTTAAACTTGTTTTGTAAATAAAGATTGCTTTTGAACCCTTTGGTTTTATATTTTAAAACACTTTAATAAATTTCTAAAAAGGTTTGAAAATGAAAGTTAAGTTCGGAAAGTCTTTTTAAAAACATTCTTAGAAAACAAAGTAGTAAACTAGTTTAAAGAAGCATGGGATCTCGATGTCGAATAATAACCAATTCAAGTATGTTAACTAAATCAAGCAACATTCAACCTCTATATAAATAAGCGCATATATAAAAATGGAAATAACATCCACAAGGCAAGGAAATATTATCCTTTTCAAATTATCATATATGCACTTCGAAGTGTGTCGTAGCGACATATTCGCTACGAACACTTCGACTACATTTCAAGTCCCTTGCAAATTATTAGATATATCATCCGCTTTCAAGTGGAACCAAACCAAACAATAATCTTCCCAGACACTTCTAAACATAATAATTAACTATTATTTAATCAATACACGGACCCAGCTTCCATTACACAAAACTTGACTTTTAGGGCCTAGAGAAGGTGTAAATGGGTTTGACCTAGGGGTTGATGGGATCGACCTTGGCTAGAGAAAGGTAGGTCCTAGTAAAAGGTGGAGTTGGATTTTGTTTTGAAGAAAATAGATGTACATAAGGATGGAAGTGATTTTAGCTACTTGTTTATGAAAACTAAAACAAAGATAAAAACTTTTGAGAATCTATGGAAAGAGTGGAGAAGAGCATGGAAAAGAAGAAGATAAGAATTGAAAATGAAGAGAAATAAAGTAAAATGAGATGAGAAAGTAGAAATGTCTTTATAGAAAACAAAAAAGAGAAATTATTAAATTTCCCTCTCATTAAAATAACAAACACCGTTCACCAAAATGGTGGCACATCACCCTCCTCCTTCCTCATTGCACATGCCACCACCCTTTCACTCTTCTATTACTTCGCTTTTTTTGTTAATGTACTTTGCCTTATCTTTTGTGCTTTTATATCTTTTAAAATTATAAAAGAAAAGTCAAATTCCACTTCATTAACTTAAGTATATATTTAAACTTATTTTAAACTAATTACTTCATTCGTCAAAAACATATGTTATTCTTATATATATGTGTATACTCGAGTGTGTACAACATGTTCCAACAAATTTTAGATGATGAAAAGTCAAAAATTCGAAAAACAGTTTTCGATCACATTTTCGATTTTTCTCCAAACTAACTGTTTTTGTAAACCAAATTTTAAAACAACTTTACCATCATTAGTTAGTACTTAAAAGAGGTCCTTTAAAATTATAAATTTCACTATTTAATTGTTTAAAAATATATCAACCATTTATATTTAAAGTGATTAAATTACGGGTCATTACATTCTTTCTCCTTAAAAGAATTTCATCCCGAAATTGACACGCAACAAGGATAACTCAAAAAGAACGTAATTATGTATGATCAAACACATATAAAAGAGATACACATTAAGCGACTACACCACAAGTGGCTAGTACATTATCTATACAGTATTCATACTAGTAATCTATCAACAACTCGAGATAAGCTTGTTTCATGTTATCTTCAGTTTTCCAAGTGCAGTCATTGGGATCCTCGCTCCATTGAACTTTAACCAATCTCATGACTTTATTCCACAATTGTTTTACATCTCAGTCAACAATGTGAATAGGATGCCTTATTATGGTTAAGTTCAGTTCTACACTAGGTCTTCCTGAACAGTTGGCTCAATAATAAGTGAAAAGTCATGCATATATTTACTCGAATATGATACGAAAAACATTATGTACCCTTGACAATCTCTCAAGCAATCCAATTCGATAGGCAAGCGGCCCAATCCTTTCAAGAATCTGAAAGGTGCAACATATCTAGGAGCCAACTTTCCTGCTCCTCTAAACAGTACAATTGCTCTTATCGGAGAAATTTTCACAAACACAAAGTCCCCGATTAAAAATTATAAATCACTTCACTTTAGATCAGCATAGCTTTTCTGCCTATTCTGGGCTACCTTCATCTTCCTTTTAATCGCAGCTACCTTGCTTGTGGCTCCCCGAATCATATTAGGTCCAAGTACCAATTGCTCTTCGATTTCCACCCAACATGATGGTGATTTACAGCCATCCATAAAGAGCTTCATAAGGTGTCATGCCAATACTTGCTTGATAACTATTATTATATGAAAATTCCACTACGTGAAGATGATCCTCCCACGATCCTCCAAAATCAAAAGATCTTTTGAAGCTCGGTTTACACTTTCTGTTTCCTTATCTGATTGAGGATGATTAGCTGTGCTCAAACTTAGCTTTGTTCCTAAAGCTACTTGTAATGCTTCTCAAAACTGACTAGTAAAAATTGGAAGCTGATTACTTACAATACTACTTCGCACTCCATGCAATCTGATGATCTCCTTCATATAAATATCTACCAAACTTGCTACAGTCCTAATCAGTTTTACCATAATAAAATGTGCACTCTTGGTTGGTCGATCGATAATAACCCAAACGCCTTCATTACCTTTCCTTGATCGGGGCAAACCATCTATTAAATCCATCAACACTTGTTCCTATTTCCAATTTGGAATCTCAAATGGTTGTACTAATCCAGCAGTCCTTTGATGATTGCCTTTGATTTGCTAGAAAATCACACATCCACTAACATAAATAAAAATCTCCCTCTTCATCCCTATCCACCATAATACTCGCTTCTATCTCGGTACATCTTAGTAACTCCAAGGTGGATACTTGATGTAAAGAATCGTAAATCCGTACTCATTTGAGCTGGCAACATTCCACAACAACCCAGCCAAAGAGGAACAAATTTACGAGTCTTTAGGGTTAAAGAAGAAGAAAAGATAGAAGAAGAAGAAAAATAGAACAGAACAGAAAGAAACAACAGAACAATATCTGAATCTCACAATCGCAGCGGAACAACATATAATAGAAATGAATAATCTTTAAACAAAGAACTATATCAGTTATTACATTACATTTCATCATCAGAGTGTACAACAACAAACAACAACAAACAGCGGAAAAGAAATACTATATACTAGTAATACGCCATGCCATCCAGCTTGCCTCCAGCAACTCCTGAATTCCAGAATATCCTGATAAACCTTATTCCTGACTGCCCGTGTGGAAATTGGTGGGCACCCAGAGTTTAGGAAGGAAAACAATAAACTCCGAGTCAGTCATGTGACTGGTGTGAGAACTCAAAATAGTTTATCGTATCTTTAAAAACAAAATAGAGGGATATTTTTAAAGTCAAATCGTAATGCTTTTAAAAATGAGACTACCATAAGGCCTCCCACACACACACACACACAATGCAAACGCAGAATCGGAGGAGATTTCTCCTTATGATAGTCAAAAATGACTGATACACATTAAAAAGAAACATTTGATATTATTACTAGTGCATAGTGTAGAAAAAATCATTTCAAAAGTAAAGATATAAATCTTAGCCAACATAGGCATTTCGCACTTATGCCCACTATAGCTACCATCCAAACAGTGGTGACCACCATAAGTGAATGATAGGTTCTACAACTAAAACCGCACAAGATCGTATTGTTTCTTTGGATTTCCAACAAATGGTCAGGCCAAGGAACTTCCCATTGCCACATAGGTACGCCTCTGGAAAGAGGACCCGAGAACCAAACCAGATCTCTGCCAACACAAGGCCGGGTTACCCCTAACTGGGTAACTACTGACACGAATATGTCATCCCCCGATCGTAACCGATCTATCCGAGGATCCTCTATTTCCAACAACCAAAAACCAATAAATTTGCAGTAACAACATAGGTTAAGTATCAGGGATCCATACCGTGATACCACCTCTATCCAGAAGGATTGACATACACTAAAGGGGCGCTACCCCCTAATAACCTTGCCGCATCCTTCCTGTTTTGACCATTTCCGGGGTGTGAGGTCCGACGAAGCCTCGTCCACAAAGCCACGCTTTATACAAAAGCTGTGGTTTGGGTCAACAAATGATCAAAGTAATGATCACTAAGATAAATGATCAAACAAATGATCATATCACAAATGATCAACAGTGATCATTTCACAGCAACACTCAGCATGTCACGCTACCAAATTAGGAGTATATCACTAATAACCTTCAACTATATAACCTCTGAGCTCGTACGTCTCAGAGAAGGGTATTAAGCTAAGAGAATAAACTCTCCGCCACCAACAGAATATATTTGAAAGAAATCAGCTTTATATCTCAACTTGTAATGTCAGACATACAATCCATACAAGTCTGTTCCGGGCTCGAACAGAACCGAAGGCACTTACAAAGAAGTCCTTGCATTCCGAATAATTTCTAATCACGTCCAGACTTCCCGTCACTAAGGGTGATAAAACCTCTATATCAGAGATCAGCCGATGCAGAGTAACTCGACGGTAATCCTTCCGTTTTCGAAAATATCTGGTCTTCAACACCGGTCTTCGAATGCAATCCATTACGACGTATCACATATTCGGAATGGGTTATACGACCCCAAGGTCCTTTCCCGGCTAACCCGAATAGTGAGCGCTTATTCAAAAATAAGTGTGGCATTCATATTCAAGCAATTCACAACAAATACCTATTTAAAGGTAAATATTGATGGTCGGATTATTTAACTATCAATAGGCGTGTTCAACATCACCAAATTCCAAATAATTTCCCAAATTATTTACTTTCCAAAATATCTTTGCTAGATATATATTTTTCCACACTTCAACCATTTGAAAACAAATTTTCAAATCACTTTTCACCTTTATCATTTTTGAAAACAAATTTCAAATCATTTCCCTATACGGGATTACTTTCATTTCAACATGGTTCATTTAAACCAATTAAGTAAATCCTTAACGATTTACTTTATATTTACGTTCCAAATTCGTAAATTAACTCCCACACTTCAAAAATAAATCAACATTTATTTTTAAACAAATTCCCCTTTTCATTTATAAATTCCATAGTGAATTTACATTTCCAAAATATCTATGAATATACGATTTCAATTATTCATTTTCAATTTATCTTCAAAAAGATAAATTCTTAAAACGTTTCATTTCACATTTGAAAAACATTTCCATACTTATTTATTAATAAGTAATTCACAAAACCATTTATTTTCAATACTTAGAAAATATTCAATATACTTAATATCGAAATTTAGTACATATTTCATTCTTTAAGGCAAACATTCACGCAAACATATTTGTTTGGGTCAAAACGAATGTTGCGTAAAACATCGTTACGACAACCCAAAATCACTAGTATAGGGATTCGAAATTTAAATAGATATATAAATTCCAATACTATATAAAACATTTCCTTTCGGAAATTATTTACTATAACAACAGTGTCATAGTCCATCATTTCCTTCTATTTCTCGAAAACGTCTATTTCAACAATGAATGTTGAAATCTATGTAATCGATTCATAATACGTTTTAAAACATCGTTAAAACGATTAACTTCATTTTATAATATTCATTTTCCCAAGCATATCCATTTTATTTGATAATATATTCACTGTCTAAAATCATGAATATACTTCCTTAACTAATTTCAACTTTCAATTTATCAAATTCCATGGATTTCGAATTTATAAACAATGTCTATAAATTCCATTTCTATTTATAAGCTTCGATTTATAAATCTCCTTTATTAATCCAATTTTAAGTTATATAACTCAATTATATACCAAAAGTCCATATTATAAGTTAAATGCTTATAATCCATTTATTTACAAAATCATTCTTTTAAAACTTCAAAAATTATAAATCTTATTACTTATAAGATTTCATTTATAACCCTATTTTGAACATTAATAGAACTCCTTTTAAAATTCTATTATTTCGATTTATAAAATATATATTTTATAAATCTCAACTATAAACCATTTTTGCTTCATCAAAGATTTCAATTTAAATGCAAAAATCTGATTTATAAGTTAATTCCTTAAAATCTTTTGTCTTAGAACATCTATTCATTTTATAACTTCACAATTTATAAATCTATAAATTTTCATTCACTTATGAATCCATTTATACTTCATTTTAACACTTTTAAAAACTCGTTTTATAGTTCAAATATTTTTAATTTTAAAATATCAAATTTATACATCTTTCATATAACCCATTTTAAAATAATTCAAAAATCCCAATTTAACTATTTTATAAATTTATTAACTACTTATCTCAAAAATCACATTTCAGTTATATTTCGCAAAAATCTTAATTTTTATAACATTAAATTTATAACGTTGTTTTATTTAAAATAAATTAATTCAAAAATTTAATAAAACGTATACTTTCAAGAATTACTTTAAAAATTCTTTTAAAAACCAAATCATTATTTTAAAACTTCAAAAATGAATCCGATGATGCAACAGCACCAAATAGTCAATCACGACATCCAAATATCATATATCGATATGATAATCAACAAATATCACAATATCTGTAAATAAATCAATACAGTTGAGGAATCCAGTTGGATCCCTCCAACCTGTTTTCCTTGCATCCAAAGATGTTAGCACAATACCAATTCCGTTCCAGTACGGAATTATCGCGGTATATGGGATTTAAAATATTATCCGCTTAATAGACGGCGCAATAGGGTCTCATCCGCTATATAATGCGGGAAAATCAACTCCAAGTACATAAATAATACCAATTTCACTATACTGTGAAATATTAGCGGTATATGTTTTTAATAAATAACATCCGCTTACTAACGGCGTATAATGTCTATTTTAACAATCAATAGAGAAAATCATCATTCAAACATGCATTCAAAAATTTTAAATATAACTATTTAAAATTAAAATCGAAACCGATTCAATTGAGTGTGTAACGACCCGTAAATTTTCATCAGTTAATTTTGTCATTTTAATAAGATTAGATAATTTAACTTTAGAAAGAAGTAAAGATTTATAATTTATAATGAAGCATATGTTGAAAAGGAAATGAAACCATAGGAATTTAAGCTAAGTATTATCGATTGATATAAAATGACGAATAAATTTGAAGTAATGTAAATGGTTATACTAGTCTAAGAAGAGAATATAGGGAAACAAGGGTAAGTTGTGAATTTATTTAAATGAATTAATATTATTAGATAGTAAACTGAATTAAATCAATGTCCTGTAGAGGTTGGAGTATGGTTAGTAATAAAAGCTTTTAAAGGAAAACCTTTAATTTATAAATGAAAATCAATGCATTAAATTAGCTGTAACTGAATGTATGTAATTTATTTTGTAAGAATAAGTTAATGAACAATTTAGTTGCGCTTATCCGATTTAATTGAAATAACAGAAAGGACAAGAACTTGATTTGCCTAGGTATATATATATTGATAAACTATAACTAAATAGAAAGTTTGGTAGTAAATAGGATATAAGAAGACTAAGGCAACTAGTAAATATATAAATGAATTCCAAATAATAAGTAGTAATTAATGCATATATATTTGGCATTAGTGATAATTACAAAATTTTACCCATTCATCTAATTTATTTAATTAAATCTAAATCTATGGCAACATTTTTGTTAATGATGGTTGTAAGTGAATTTGATTGTAAAAGGGTAACAATTATTTAGGTTAACCATTTATTGAGTATATTAAGCTAAGAATAGCAATCGATTAAAATAAATCTAAATTAATTATTTTGTTTTGTTAATGTGTTCTAGTTAATAAAGGGGAATTTCTAAGAAATGAAGCATGCACTAATGAAATGTATTATAATTCAATGTTATTTATACCCAATAAATGTCTATTTACTAAATAAAAAGATTTTAAATCAATAAACGAATTTATTGAGGTTCCAATTTATAATTTATAACATTTAATGTAGACTCAATTACAATTAATTGATTTAAATTGTGCAGTTAGCGTAAATTTCGTTTGTGATTGAAAAGGGAAAATTTTATAAGACGAAATTTATGCTAATTCTTTTATAATAGGACCATTGGTTGATTTAAAGTATAGAAAGCAGGATTTATAAAATTTAGTTAGAGTATAAAATTCAACAGTTGCATTTATTGCATAATAAAATGGAATTTAACGGTTAAATATTTCGTTATTGAAATTATAAATGGACTTTGAGGATAATAATGTGAAATCATGAACCAATGTTAGTGGCATCCTTATTTGGATAAAAAGGGAGAATATCAAAGTTGAAATCTAATAAATGGGTTTTGAGAATTTAATTTATAATTCCTAAATATAAGGAAGTGGAGAAATTAACACTGCAATTGATAGACTCATCAACTTTTAATTCATGTCTAAACTTGTTAAATCATTGAAATTGATTAAGAATTATATAAGCGATAAAATTTGGTCAATTTTAGAATTTAATTATAAAATTGGATTTTTATAATTTATTTTAATTTATTTAATTATTATAAAATTAGCCATTTTGGCCACGGACTCGGATTTCGACGAAACCAGTTTCATCGGATCCGTATCGGTAAAATATTATAGGGTTTCAAGTTTCATAACGATCGGACTTGTCGTTTGATCGTACGGACGCGAAACGCCTTGAAATCGATTTAATTAAAAATCAATTTGAAATCAATTTTGAAATTTTGTTTTCAGCATAAATTTTTCATACGATCGAATTTGGACGTGAAACTTTTTCCATCGCGTTCAGAATATTTTAAAATACCTATTTGGATATATGGATTTAATAAATTTCGTTCCGGGATTAGAACGGGCTTTTTGGGCCATAGTGTGTTCCGCACGTTCATCTATCCGGTCTATCTACTCTAATCCAATCCTACTTATAAATAGACGATTATAAACCCTAGCCTCCATCTTCTATCAATTGTCTGTACGTTCTTTTTCTTCAGATCCTTCTCCTCCTCAAATGGATGCAAACATAGATCTATTTCAATTCAAAATTTCAAATGAAATTCAAAATCTCCAGAAAAATTCCACGAAAATATATGTCGATGTTCTCGAGATGCGTAATCTGGTGGTGCTATTCGTTCTTTGATTCGAATCATAGTTTGGCCTGTAATTGCAAATCAAGCTCGGCCGTTTTTTGATATTTGGTGATTTCAACGGTAGATCTTCAGCGATGGCTTGATCGGGAAGTATGGTTTCGTAGAGGTCGTCGAGCAGGCCAAATCCATGCGGCTACTTGGGTCTTAAAGTGGTAGGTTGCGTGAAAAATCGACGATGGAAGGGACGGTTTCACTCCTGGCCTGGGGCTGCGTGGAGGCGCCGTGGAGGACCGGTCTTGGGTGTAGGGGGCGGCCGGTGATGGCCTTCTCGACGGTGGACTTGGATCGGGTCAGAAGAGGCCGGAGGGTCGTGCGTTTGGATCAATGTTGAGGCGGCTAGGGTTGTGATGTTGGGTTCGAACGGGGTGTTTCCTGGAGGGAGAAGCATCGCGTGTACAGGTAGTTGATGACGTGGCTGGTTGTTTTTATATTTGTCTTGTTTAATTTAATTTTGAATTTTTAAACGTTTATTCGAATAACTTTTACGTACAACCTCCGATTCACGCGACATTTCTTTTGTTAGGATCGTAATTAAATTCCAGATCTTTTGACGCTGGTTTGGACAGATTTGGAGACCGTCAAATTTTTGGGTTTAAATCGGATTTAAATTCGATTTAAATTCAAAAGTTGAGTGTTTTAACCCACTCACAACTTCTAAAACTTCTTATGTCTGCTAAATTAATTTTAGATATGAGTAGAAATTTATTTATGACTATTTCACATGTTTTATTCCTTATCTCTGTTAAATCGCATTTATTTAATTTAACTGTTCATAAATTTTATTACTGCGTATAAATTGACAGTTATAGTTATTTATTTGCATATAAACTGTTAGTTTAATAGTTGTTAAATCCATTTTTGAATATAACTTCCAGTTATTACCTGTTATATATTATCAGATATATATTGATATTGATTTATTATTGGATGATGATTGTGATTTGGATGATGGATGATGAATGATGAATGGATGTTTTATTTTATATCATTAAACTGCAAGTTATCATGCATTTTTCATTTCATTCGGGATTGTGGTTTGAAATGATATACAACCGCAAAATTTTTATTTTAAATTGCGGATTGAAATGATAAACATCCGTATCACTTGACCATAGGGTAAAAAAATTTATACAGGCACCGCGGTATATATATATATAAAAATATTTTGAAATGTTTTTCTATGATTTTGTGAAGTTATATATATATGGTTTTGAGATATTGATTTGGTTATTGATAAAGGCTATTATATATATATAGTAATTTCCGGTTTTTAAGCTTTGTATAAATTTGATTTGAAGTTTAAATAAAGTTTGATTTTAAGATCAAATAAGATTAAGCATTTATTTAAAATTAAATTTTTGGAGTTTCATTGACTTAAAAGAGAATAAGGTTGGAAGATGAATATTAAGTTAAACTGGAATTAAATAAAAAGTTAGAATTTTTAAAGGATATGATTTTATAACTTGATTTTGTATAGAGTGATCTAAATGAATATCAGGTTGATTTAAATGAATATATAATAAATGGAAAGATTTTCCAGTTATGTGAAGTTAAAGGTTTTTCTTAAATTATATTGAATTCATTAAGTAAATATTTCAAGTCTAAATAATAAGTAACTGAATTTAATACATATATGGGATTGTCAAATGAGTTTGTTTTGAAATGGTGAAATTTTTAAAGCTTTGAAACATAAGAATTGAAATGGTATTTGGAAGTTTAAATCGATATTTGAAAATTGATTTGTGAAATCTAAAGAAGCTATTGTGTTTTATAAAGTAATTTAATATTTAACCATTTAAGAGATGGAAATTTGTTTCGAAGTTATGATTTTCAAGGTAGTATGATTTGAAATTATTATATACAAGAGTTGTGATTTCTAAATATTTCACTTTGAAAACCCTATGAGTTTGGAAAGAATATATATTGGAAAATAAAATGACATTATATTGGTTTGGGCCTAAATGATATCGTATTGATTTGGGGTTTTAAAAATATAAACATATCGTATTTATATAGGTTTAAAATGGATATTTTATTCTGGTTTTAAAGTATAATTACGCGGTGTTATAATAACGTTTGGTTGTTGAAGAGACCGGGATCGGAAGTTGTCATACTCTCTGCCAAATCCGAAAACCACTTTAACAACCGTGTACGCGGTGGAGATTCCAGAATGAAGTAGGATGGTGGTGGCGTTTCCTGTAAGGTAAATACGTGGACCCAACTCCCGTGAGTTGGCATAAGGTGGCTAAAACAGGAGCGATCGACGGGTTAATAAGGTAGCACCTTTGATCGGACACATCCCTTCGATATTATACTCTGACTCTTGGATTGATTCGTTGGCCACTTTTGATTTTTATTTGGGGGTGTGGCTCGAGGTGGGCGGTAGCTGCGGCTATGCGTTACCACCGACCCGAAAGCGTAATTGGTATATCTACCCTGGCATTGCCTAGTTGTGCCGTGTCACCTACCCCAGCGCGCCTTTTACGATTTTGGTTTTGTACCGTACCTATGGAGTGCCCTCTGACGACGCCCAGTACGGGGGAGATTACGGTACTGTATAGACTATGGGAATATATAACTGTGTTAAGGTGGAAAATGTAAGGCCTTAACGCTATTTAAAAGTAAGTTTATTTTACAAATAGACACTATTATAATAGCGCAATATACTATAAGTAAATAGTTTAACGGATCCTTAGGAGAGGTAAATCCCGAGCATCTCTTGAGTTACTGCACTCATATTTATTTCTGTTAATTTAACTCACATAAGATCTTTTAGTTCTGACTCGAGTGTTTTGTCTTTTCAATTCGCTCGGGTCAGTCCGAGCGTTTCAGGATTTGATGTTTTAGCTCTGGAGGACGAAGACGAAGATTTGTAGTATTACTGTTATTATTTATACTAGTTCACTACACACTGTTCCGCTGCATTGTTATTGGTATGTGTAACTCTGATATGTATTATATAAATGTTTGTAAACAGTTTTGTAAACTATATATTTTATTATTATATTTTATCCTTCCGCTGTGAGATTCTATTTTGTTTATTTCTTCTCTGTTTTTCTTATTTACCCCATAACAATCCGCCTTTCCGTATGGTTTAAATTGACATGTGTGTCGATTTGAAGCGTGCGAAAGGCGGATGTTACACCTGGTATCATAGCTTTGGTTTAGCGATAAACCTTAGCTTTGTGGGGTTTGACTCTTTACTAATAGGGTAGTAATACCCTATGGGAGTCGTTGAGAGTATATATATGAGAGAGCGTATTTGTTAGCGTTATAAAAAGGTTTTAATATTGTGTTAATTTGTTCTGTTTTGTATTTATAAATTCTGGTTGGTGCATGGGACGCTGTGACATCAATAGGGATTTCTAAACACTTAATAGGACAGACCGACATAATATTTGTTTTTAACATAGGTGAATGAAATAACTTCGCCTATTATATTTTCTATATATAAAATATTTTATTAAGGTATTATATATATATATATATATATATATATATTGTTGGTTGCAATAGATTGGTTGTTAGGAATAAATTTTTAAATAATAGGTAAAATGAGATTGAAATTAAAATCAATGAAATTTGGAAATTTTAGGACTTAAGTCCGGGATTTTGAAAATTTTCTTTCAAAGGATTTTGAAATATAATAATATTGTTTATAAATATTTTCCAATATAAATATTTCATTATAATTCGGAAGAATTGTTTTAAAGAAGATTTTGGAGAAAATAAGTTATGTGCTTTCCTCTCTATCGCTGGAAAATAATTTCGGTGATGGCGGCCGCATCATCGACTTCTATTTTCGAGTTTCGAAGGGGAAAGGCCATTGTAGTAATTCTACTGCAGCTTTATTTTGAAAATATCTAAGTTTTTAATTGTTTTAAATAAAACTAGAGGTATATAAGTTATAAGAATATATTTATCTATTAAAATTTAACCCGGTATTTAATTCTTAATTTCCATTAATTAATTGTTTCAATTATGGTAGTGAAACAGAATTTAATTAATAATTGAAACCCTAAATAAAATAAGAGACTTAAATGCTAAGTTATAAAGGAAGTTAAAATTTTAACTTATAAGAAAATGGTAAAGATCTATTGAACAATGAATGAATTAAAGAATTGACATAACTTGTATAAGTTCAATTGCATTTTCTTTAACATATATAACTTACCAAATATGAAAGGTTGAAATGTTAAATAAGAGATTGTAATAGAATATTATACAAGTAGAAATTTTGGAAATAATAAAGTATTAAATGAATTTCTGTTATAAATGAGAATTTAATGTTATAAACTTAAGTTATAAATTGAAATTTTACCAAAATTAAAGGTAAGTATTATAAATAGGTGATTTTAAACTTAAGTAAATAAAATGAAATTCTTTAATAATAAGGATTGATGTGTAGGGTTATAAACCTAAGTATGATATAAATGCTACTAGTTTAATATAATAAAAGTAGGTAATATAAATAGGTGACTGCAAACCCTTGTTAATGAGTTAATAAAATTCTTTATTTATAAGAATGGATGTTATAAGATTAAGAATTTAAGTGAAATTAAAGAGGGTTACTATAATTAAATGTAATTGAAATGGAAGCATTAAATAAATGATTGAAAGTGAGAAGTGCATTAAAAGTAATTAAATAGAAGAAACTTACATGACCTAAATAAATGGAAATGGATAATTGGAGGTTATAAGTGAAAATAAATGAAACAAACATTTAATGAGTGAATAAAATTAAAAGTTGTTGGAAATAAATGTAAATTATAAAAGGATAATTTAAAGAAATAAATGAAAATAAAAGATAAACTGTTATATGAATGAAAAGATCAAACTGTTAATGTATGAAATATAAATTTATAATAAGTTAATTTGGTTGTTGGTTTGAATTGTTATTGTTTGACTTATGGTTGGTTGGGTAAGAGAATCTGAAGTTGTTGGATGAATAAATAATCTATCGTTGTCCAAGACTGTTGAGTAAAGGATGCACTTGATAGTTATTTTCATTCCATACAATTTCAAGTTTTGAACCCGAACAACTATTTGTTTGTTGGATTAAATGGTTGCTTTGTCTTGTGTATGTATGTTGTTTGTAAAGTTGATGGTTGTTGTATTTATGGGTTGATTAATGGTTGAAACCGCTTAAATATTTCACTTTATATAAATTTGTATATTTTAGCTAAATTAACTAATTTTGTAAATTTAAATTTTTATAAATATAATATTTAAATATGATATTGATTTCAAAATTCTTCTTTTCCCTTCTTTTTCCTTTTCGGGGACGAAAAGTTTTGAGTGGGGGAGAGTGTAACGACCCGTAAATTTTCGTCAGTTAATTTTGTCATTTTAATAAGATTAGATAATTTAACTTTAGAAAGAAGTAAAGATTTATAATTTATAATGAAGCATATGTTGAAAAGGAAATGAAACCATAGGAATTTAAGCTAAGTATTATCGGTTGATATAAAATGACGAATAAATTTGAAGTAATGTAAATGGTTATACTAGTCTAAGAAGAGAATATAGGAAAACAAGGGTAAGTTGTGAATTTATTTAAAGGAATTAATATTATTAGATAGTAAATTGAATTAAATCAATGTCCTGTAGAGGTTGGAGTATGGTTAGTAATAAAAGCTTTTAAAGGAAAACCTTTAATTTATAAATGAAAATCAATGCATTAAATTAGCTGTAACTGAATGTATGTAATTTATTTTGTAAGAATAAGTTAATGAACAATTTAGTTGCGCATACCCGATTTAATTGAAATAACAGAAAGGACAAGAACTTGATTTGCCTAGGTATATATATATTGATAAACTATAACTAAATAGAAAGTTTGGTAGTAAATAGGATATAAGAAGACTAAGGCAACTAGTAAATATATAAATGAATTCCAAATAATAAGTAGTAATTAATGCATATATATTTGGCATTAGTGATAATTACAAAATTTTACCCATTCATCTAATTTTTTTAATTAAATCTAAATCTATGGCAACATTTTTGTTAATGATGGTTGTAAGTGAATTTGAATGTAAAAGGGTAACAATTATTTAGGTTAACCATTTATTGAGTATATTAAGTTAAGAATGGCAATCGATTAAAATAAATCTAAATTAATTATTTTGTTTTGTTAATGTGTTCTAGTTAATAAAGGGGAATTTATAAGAAATGAAGCATGCACTAATGAAATGTATTATAATTCAATGTTATTTATACCCAATAAATGTCTATTTACTAAATAAAAAGATTTTAAATCAATAAACCAATTTATTGAGGTTCCAATTTATAATTTATAACATTTAATGTAGACTCAATTACAATTAATTGATTTAAATTGTGCAGTTAGCGTAAATTTCGTTTGTGATTGAAAAGGGAAAATTTTATAAGACGAAATTTATGCTAATTGTTTTATAATAGGACCATTGGTTGATTTAAAGTATAGAAAGCAGGATTTATAAAATTTAATTAGAGTATAAAATTCAACAGTTGCATTTATTGCATAATAAAATGGAATTTAACGGTTAAGTATTTCGTTATTGAAATTATAAATGGACTTTGAGGATAATAATGTGAAATCATGAACCAATGTTAGTGGCATCCTTATTTTGGATAAAAAGGGAGAATATAAAAGTTGAAATCTAATAAATGGGTTTTGAGAATTTAATTTATAATTCAAGTGGAGAAATTAACACTGCAATTGATAGACTTATCAACTTTTAATTCATGTCTAAACTTGTTAAATCATTGAAATTGATTAAAAATTATATAAGCGATAAAATTTGGTCAATTTTAGAATTTAATTATAAAATTGGATTTTTATAATTTATTTTAATTTATTTAATTATTATAAAATTAGCCATTTTAGCCACGGACTCGGATTTCGACGAAACCAGTTTCATCGGATCCGTATCGGTGAAATATTATAGGATTTCAAGTTTCGTAACGATCGGACTTGTCGTTTGATCGTACGGACGCGAAATGCCTTGAAATCGATTTAACTAAAAATCAATTTGAAATCAATTTTGAAATTTTGTTTTCAGCATAACTTTTTCATACGATCGAATTTGGACGTGAAACTTTTTCCATCGCGTTCAGAATATTTTAAAATACCTATTTGGATATATGGGTTTAATAAATTTCGTTCCGGGATTAGAACGGGCTTTTTGGGCCATAGTTTGTTCCGCACGTTCATCTATCCGGTCTATCTACTCTAATCCAACCCTACTTATAAATAGACGATTATAAACCCTAGCCTCCATCTTCTATCAATTATTTGTACGTTCTTTTCTTCAGATCCATCTCCTCCTCAAATGGATGCAAACATAGATCTATTTCAATTCAAAATTTCAAATGAAATTCAAAATCTCCAGAAAAATTCCACGAAAATATATGTCGATGTTCTCGAGATGCTTAATCTGGTGGTGCTATTCGTTCTTTGATTTGAATCATAGTTTGGCCTGTAATTGCAAATCAAGCTCGGCCGTTCGTTTGATATTTGGTGATTTCAACGGTAGATCTTCAGCGATGGCTCGATCGGGAAGTATGGTTTCGTAGAGGTCGTCGAGCAGGCCAAATCCATGCGGCTACTTGGGTCTTAAAGTGGTAGGTTGCGTGAAAAATCGATGATGGAAGGGACGGTTTCACTCTTGGCCTGGGGCTGCGTGGAGGCGCCGTGGAGGACCGGTCTTGGGTGTAAGGGGCGGCCGGTGATGGCCTTCTCGACGGTGGACTTGGATCGGGTCAGAAGAGGTCGGAGGGTCGTGCGTTTGGATCGATGTTGAGGCGGCTAGGTTTGTGATGTTGGGTTCGAACGGGGTGTTTCCTGGAGGGAGAAGCATCGCGTGTACAGGTAGTTGATGACGTGGCTGGTTGTTTTTATATTTGTCTTGTTTAATTTAATTTTGAATTTTTGAACGTTTATTCGAATAACTTTTACGTACAACCTCCGATTCACGCGACATTTCTTTTGTTAGGATCGTAATTAAATTCCAGATCTTTTGACGCTGGTTTGGACAGATTTGGAGACCGTCAAATTTTTGGGTTTAAATCGGATTTAAATTCGATTTAAATTCAAAAGGTGAGTGTTTTAACCCACTCACAACTTCTAAAACTTCTTATGTCTGCTAAATTAATTTTAGATATGAGTAGAAATTTATTTATGACTATTTGACATGTTTTATTCCTTATCTCTGTTAAATCGCATTTATTTAATTTAACTGTTCATAAATTTTATTACTGCGTATAAATTGACAGTTATAGTTATTTATTTGCATATAAACTGTTAGTTTAATAGTTGTTAAATCAATTTTTGAATATAACTGCCAGTTATTACCTGTTATATATTATCAGATATATATTGATATTGATTTATTATTGGATGATGATTGTGATTTGGATTATGGATGATGAATGATGAATGGATGTTTTATTTTATATCATTAAACTGCAAGTTATCATGCATTTTTCATTTCATTCGGGATTGTGGTTTGAAATGATATACAACCGCAAAATTTTTATTTTAAATTGCGGATTGAAATGATAAACATCCGTATCACTTGACCATAGGGTAGAAAATTTTATACAGGCACCGCGGTATATATATATAAAAATATTTTGAAATGTTTTTCTATGATTTTGTAAAGTTATATATATATGGTTTATGAGATATTGATTTGGTTATTGATAAAGGCTATTATATATATATAGTAATTTCCGGTTTTTAAGCTTTGTATAAATTTGATTTGAAGTTTAAATAAAGTTTGATTTTAAGATCAAATAAGATTAAGCATTTATTTAAAATTAAATTTCTGGAGTTTCATTGACTTAAAAGAGAATAAGGTTGGAAGATGAATATTAAGTTAAACTGGAATTAAATAAAAAGTTAGAATTTTTAAAGGATATGATTTTATAACTTGATTTTGTGTAGAGTGATCTAAATGAATATCAGGTTGATTTAAATGAATATATAATAAATGGAAAGATTTTCCAGTTATGTGAAGTTAAAGGTTTTTCTTAAATTATATTGAATTCATTAAGTAAATATTTCAAGTCCAAATAATAAGTAATTGAATTTAATATATATGGGATTGTCAAATGAGTTTTTTTTGAAATGGTGAAATATTTAAAGCTTTGAAACATAAGAATTGAAATGGTATTTGGAAGTTTAAATCGATATTTGAAAATTGATTTGTGAAATCTAAAGAAGCTATTGTGTTTTATAAAGTAATTTAATATTTAACCATTTAAGAGATGGAAATTTGTTTCGAAGTTATGATTTTCAAGGTAGTATGATTTGAAATTATTATATACAAGAGTTGTGATTTCTAAATATTTCACTTTGAAAACCCTATGAGTTTGGAAAGAATATATATTGGAAAATAAAATGACATTATATTGGTTTGGGCCTAAATGATATCGTATTGATTTGGGGTTTTAAAAATATAAACGATATCGTATTTATATGGGTTTAAAATGGATATTTTATTCTGGTTTTAAAGTATAATTATTTTAAAGGACCGCGGTGTTATAACAACGTCTGGTTGTTGAAGAGACCGGGATCGGAAGTTGTCATACTCTCTGCCAACTCCGAAAACCACTTTAACAACCGTGTACGCGGTGGAGATTCCAGAATGAAGTAGGATGGTGGCGGCGTTTCCTGTAAGGTAAATACGTGGACCCAACTCCCGTGAGTTGGCTTAAGGTGGCTAAAACAGGAGCGATAGACGGGTTAATAAGGTAGCACCTTTGATCGGACACATCCCTTCGATATTATACTCTGACTCTTGGATTGATTCGTTGGCCACTTTTGATTTTTATTTGGGGGTGTGGCTCGAGGTGGGCGGTAGCTGCGGCTATGCGTTACCACCGACCCGGAAGCGTAATTGGTATATCTACCCTGGCATTGCCTAGTTGTGCCGTGTCACCTACCCTAGCGCGCCTTTTACGATTTTGGTTTTGTACCATACCTATGGAGTGCCCTCTGACGACGCCCAGTACGGGGGAGATTACGGTACTGTATAGACTATGGAAATATATAACTGTGTTAAGGTGGAAAATGTAAAGCCTTAACGCTATTTAAAAGTAAGTTTATTTTACAAATAGACACTATTATAATTGCGCAATATACTACATAGTAAATAGTTTAACGGATCCTTAGGAGAGGTAAATCCCGAGCATCTCTTGAGTTACTGCACTCATATTTATTTCTGTTAATTTAACTCACATAAGATCTTTTAGTTCTGACTCGAGTGTTTTGTCTTTTCAATTCGCTCGGGTCAGTCCGAGCGTTTCAGGATTTGAAGTTTTAGCTCTGGAGGACGAAGACGAAGATTTGTAGTATTACTGTTATTATTTATACTAGTTCACTACACACTGTTCCGCTGCATTGTTATTGGTATGTGTAACTCTGATATGTATCATATAAATGTTTGTAAACAGTTTTGTAAACTATATATTTTATTATTATATTTTATCCTTCCGCTGTGAGATTCTATTTTGTTTATGTCTTCTCTGTTTTTCTTATTTACCCCATAACAATCCGCCTTTCCGTATGGTTTAAATTGGCATGTGTGTCGATTTGAAGCGTGCGAAAGGCGGGATGTTACAGAGTGAGAAGTTCTCACCTTGGTATCAATTTCGTTTTCAGCTTTTATTTCGAATAAAATTAAACGGACGTTTAATTTTACCCGAAATTTTCACTAACTCCAATCACTTTCAATCTAGCTCCATAGCGTAGTGCTCATCCATACGAACCCAACGCAACTTGTTTCGTAATTTTTCGACCTCGTATGAAAAAGATATTGCATTTTGAAGTTTATACAAATTATAATATAAATTAATTACAACTTAATTTTAAATTTTCAACCTAAATCCATCATCACCGTACGTTTTCACCTAGAGAATCACGGCCGCACTCTTATTCTTCTCCCTCACGCGTGAAACCCCCAGTGAATGCCGAACCCAACATGCCCTAACTAGGGTTAAATAGCGCCACCTCCTCGACGAACTTCACCCCGATCAGATGGTGCCAAATTGAAGCCCATCTCCTCCTCTACCTTCGGCCGCAAAGGCTTGGAGCTCGCCCCCCTCTCTCTCGAAACTCGTCCGCAACCGGTCACGAACGCGACCCCCTTTTCGGCCTCCACGCTCCACCATATCACATCTCCACCGTTGGATAGCGAGATCTCTTCGTCCTCTACACTTTTCGTTTAGAAAGTTTCTCGAATTACTTGATGGATTTGAAGTAATCAAGGGGAAAAGAAACGAGAATTTTCAGCCATACGTTATTTGAAGGTGGCGGCCTGCAGTTTTAACCCTAGGGTTTAATTTCTCTTTGCAAAAAAATGAAGACAAGGGGCTTATATAGAAAATTTAACGAACACTATTCATCCCAGATTTTCCGAACTCCAAACGAAGCGTGCCGGTTGGCATTTCTGAGGTTTACCCCGCGTTTCGAACACAATGGAACGTGTTTCGGGAGCTAATTCGATCATCTGTGCGAGTTATGGCAATAAACGTTCGATTTAAAATTAAATCGGTAAATCAAATTTCTAGGCGTTTTGGCTTGCACCGGACAAACGGTAAATCCGATTGACACGAAATTTGAAACAATACAATAATATCACATTACGGATCCGATGAAACTGGTATCGTCGAAATCCGAGACTGTTTGAAAAATGGCTATTTTAACTCGCCAAATTAATATTAAAACAATTTCGATGCATTTCGAGCTGCCATGGTCAAATGAAAACTCCGATTGCTACGAAAATTGAAATCCGATAATAACAAACTATTACGGATCCAATGGAACTAGTTTCGTCAAATTCTAAGGCTGTTCGAAAATTGACTAATTTCACTAATCGGTTTAAATATTAAAATATTCAATTTTCACAAATTAACTCTTAATTCAATTTTAAAAGTTCTAAAATATCGTTCTCACTCAATATGATAAAATAAATTTTTACAAATCATTTTCAATCATATTTAACTCGATTTTAAATTATTTCAGAAATTTCAACTATTAAATAATCGATTTAATTATCCAATTAAATCCAATATTCGAAATAAATTATTCGAATTATAAATTCCACTTATTAATAATTAAAATTAATTAAATATTCAATTTTTAATTAATATAAATTCTGGGTCGTTACAGACTTCCCCCCTAAAACGAATTTCGTCCTCGAAATTACCAAGTAAGAAAAAGTTACAGAATTTATTAACTTTCCAAAACAAACCATTCAAATTGGGTTTTTTTCAAATCTCTTAAGTGTTTAACTCTCCCAAAATTCATAGTTAAACTTCTTACAAAATCTTTACTAAGTTTCTAAATCCAAACTTAGTTTTCAAAAATTTCTCAATTTTCTCAAAAATATTCTAACGCCTTAAATTTTCGGAAAAATTCGCCAGAGTCTCCTTTGCGCGGCTCGATCTGAAAAAAATGACAGTATATATATCACAAATATACATCTCATCAAGTAATGAGGCATCCCGCAGGAAAAAAAGTGTAAAAGTACGGTATGTAATCCGAGATATGTACCTTATTTATTATTAGCGAGCGTATACGGCTAATATAGCGCGAAAGCGAGCTCCAAATGTGAAGAAAACACGATCTGCACCTACTAAACACTCAACAATAACATGAGAAACATGCATATATGGAAATAATATCAATATACATCATATAGCAACATAACAACTACATAATATAGCAAATGCAACTAAAGCAACAAATGCAACCACCAAATCAATATAATTTTACTTCTCGTTAATATTCATCGAATTGGTTTTCCAATTTAAATCACATTTGATTCATTAACATTGGAATTTACTAACATTCATTCATATTTAATTTTAATTAGTTTGCATTCACTAATTTTCATTCAAGTTGGTTCACTTCCAAATCAAATTCAATTCTATGCAAGTTCATTTTCTTCCAAGTTGGATTCAATTACTTTAGCTTCTAATTTCGCTAATTCAATTTCATTAATACTTAATGAATTTATATACAATCAACTAATAATCATATAATAACCAATGTATATTCAACATAACCACATTATTAAATTTACATTCAATTTGGTCCAACACTTTTAATTCCAATTGGTTTATATTAAATTGATCTTCATTCAATTTATTCAATTTCTCAACTTCATTAGCTTCTAATGGATGAACACTTACATTCATTATTTCATATCAATTATTTACATTCTATTGATTAACATTCAACCCATTAATCAATTCAATTTCTAGTTCATTTAACATTTCAGGTTGAATTTCATTTATATAACTCAAGTTCATATTCATCACTTCTCTTGATTAATTTACTTTGACACCAAAATCAACTTCATTCAACTTTATTTAAGTTATATTCCATTTAAACATCATTTGGCTTTGCTTAACTTAAAGTCCCACTTATAAATCAAATTCAGATTCATTTTGCTTAACAAAATTGTTTAACCATTTTTAACTATTTGTTTCACTTTTATTTTCTCATTTCATAAGTTATACAACTTATATTCAACAATTACCACTTGGATTTTTTATTGATTCACTTATACCTCCTTTAATTCAACTCCATTCTTTAAGTTAAATTTATTCTTTTAAAACTCAAATTGTATAAGTTATAAATTCATTTATCATTCCCATAATATTTTAAATAGGATTCCAGAGTCTTTTCAAACTTTCAAAACCATTTTTGAAACCAATTCAATTTCTTTTGAATTTCAAAACCAAACCCAAATTTTCCAAACAACTTTCTTTTAAACAATTTGGCAGCAATCCCTCTTTTGGAAACCCGAAAATGAACACCGATGATGTCATGATCATCGTCGGAATTATTTTCCAGCGACCGAAAAGAGTTTAGAGCTTTAATTTCTCCAAAATAATTTTCCCAAAATATCAAATCTTTTCAAAACACTTCTCTGGAATTTTGTTTTCAGAATATAAATCACATTTATAAGTCTTTTACTTTTATAATTTCACTTCTTATATATAAGATTATTTCCCAATTGTAAATTATTTAAATTATAATTCTATCTTATAATTCATTTGCTTATACAATGATTCTTTTACAACTGTTGTTTTAGTTTAGCTTATTTAAACAACTTTGATTGTCTTATATATATTTATATTTTCAAACATTCAAACAATCAATTCATATACTTTTAATAATTATGAAAAATTATTCCTTTGTATATAAAATATAATCAAGGTAAAATTATTTCATTCAGCCAATTTAAAACAATATCGTGTCGATTTGTTCTGTATAAGTGTTTAGAGATCCCTATCGATAGAGTTGTACCAACAATACCGACCAGAATCCATATACCACCCAACAAACCAATCATCACAACATAAAACAATTTTTATTTTCACTAACAAATACGCACTCATATCTATTATTACACTCACACTCATTCTAGAGTACTACTGACTCTATCTCTAATGAGTAATCCCAACAGAGCCATGGTTATCGCTTAACCATATGCTCTGATACCAGATGTAAAGAACCGTAAATCCGTACTCCTTTGAGCTGGCAACATTCCACAACAACCCAGCCAAAGAGGAACAAATTTACGAATTTTTAGGGTTAAAGAAGAAGGAAAGATAGAAGAAGAAGAAAAATAGAACAGAACAGAAAGAAACAACAGAACAATATCTGAATCTCACAATCGCAGCGGAACAACATATAATAGAAATGAATAATCTTTAAACAAAGAACTATATCAGTTATTACATTACATCACATTACATTACATTTCATCATCAGAGTGTACAACAAAAAACAACAACAAACAGCGGAAAAGAAATACTATATACTAGTAATACGCCATGCCATCCAGCTTGCCTCCAGCAACTCTTGAATTCCAGAATATCCTGATAAACCTTACTCCTGACTGCCCATGTGGAAATTTGTGGGCACCCAGAGTTTAGGAAGGAAAACAATAAACTCCGAGTCAGTCATGTGACTGGTGTGAGAACTCAAAACAGTTTATCTTATCTTTAAAAACAAAATAGAGGGATATTTTTAAAGTCAAATCGCAATGCTTTTAAAAATGAGACTACCATAAGGCCTCCCGCACACACACACAATGCAAACGCAGAATCGGAGGAGATTTCTCCTTATGATAGTCAAAGATGCTTGATACGCATTAAAAATAAACATTTAATATTATTGCTAGTGCATAGTGTAGAAAAAATCATTTCGAAAGTAAAGATATAAATCTTAGCCAGCATAGGCATTTCGTACTTATGCCTACTATAGCTACCATCCAAACAGTGTTGACCACCATAAGTGAATGATAGGTTCTACAACTAAAACCGTACAAGATCGTATTGTTTCTTTGGATTTCCAACAAATGGTCAGGCCAAGGAACTTCCCATTGCCACATAGGTACGGCTCTGGAAAGACGACCCGAGAACCAAACTGGATCTCTGCCAACACAAGGTCGGGTTACTCCTAACTGGGTAACTACTGACACGAATATGTCATCCCCCGATCGTAACCAATCTATCCGAGGATCCTCGATTTCCAACAACCACAAAGCAATAAATTTGCAGTAACAACACAGGTTAAGTATCTGGGCTCCATACCATGATACCACCTCTATCCAGAAGGAATGACATACACTAAAGGGGCGCTAACCCCTAATAACCTTGCCGCATCCTTCCTGTTTTGACCATTTCCGGGGTGTGAGGTCCGACGAAGTCTCGTCCACAAAGCCACGCTTTGTACAAAAGCTGTGCTTTGGGTCAATAAATGATCAGAGTAATGATCACTAAGATAAATGATCAAACAAATGATCATATCACAAATGATCAACAATGATCATTTCACAGCAACACTCAGCATGCCACGCTACCAAATTGGGAGTATATCACTAATAACCTTCAACTACATAACCTATGAGCTCGTACGTCTCAGAGAAGGGTGTTAAGCTAAGAGAATAAATTCTCCGCCACCAAAAGAAATATATTTGAAAGAAATCAGCTTTATATCTCAACTTGTAATGTCAGACATACAATCCATACAAGTCTGTTCCGAGCTCGAACAGAACCGAAGGCACTTACAAAGAAGTCCTTGCATTCGGGATAATTTCTAATCACGTCCGGACTTCCCGTCACTAAGGATAATAAAACCTCTATATCGGAGATCAGCTGATGTAGAGTAACTCAATGGTAATCCTTCCGTTTTCAAAAATATCTGGTCTTCTACACCGGTCATCGAATGCAATCCATTACGACGTATCACATATTCGGAATGGGTTATACGACCCCAAGGTCCTTTCCCGGCTAACCCGAATAGTTATTCAAAATAAGTGTGGCATTCAAATTCAAGCAATTCACAACAAATACCTATTTAAAGGTAAATATTGATAGTCGGATTATTTAACTATCAATAGGCGTGTTCAACATCACCGAATTCCAAATAATTTCCCAAATTATTTACTTTCCAAAATATCTTTACTAGATATATATTTTTCCACACTTCAACCATTTGAAAACAATTTTTCAAATCACTTTTCAACTTTATCATTTTTGAAAACAAATTTCATATCATTTCCCTATACGGGATTACTTTCAGTTCAACATGGTTCATTTAAACCAATTAAGTAAATCCTTAACGATTTACTTTATATTTAGGTTCCAGATCTGTAGATTAACTCCCACACTTCAAAAATAAATCAACGTTTATTTTTAAACAAATTCCCCTTTTCATTTATAAATTCCATAGTGAATTTACATTTCCAAAATATCTATGAATATACGATTTCAATTATTCATTTTCAATTTATCTTCAAAAAGATAAATCCTCAAAACGTTTCATTTCACATTTGAAAAACATTTCCATACTTATTTATTAATAGGTAATTCAAAAAACCATTTATTTTCAATACTTAGAAAATATTCAATATACTTAATATCGAAATTTAGTATATATTTCATTCTTTAAGGAAAACATTCACGTAAACATATTTGTTTGGGCCAAAACGAATGTTGCGTAAAACATCGTTACGACAACCCAAAATCACTAGTATAGGGATTCGAAATTTAAATAGATATATAAATCCCAATACTATATAAAACATTTCCTTTCGGAAATTATTTACTATAACAACAGTGTTATAGTCTATCATATCCTTCTATTTCTCGAAAACGTCTATTTCAAAATTGAATGTTGAAATCTATGTATTCGATTCATAATACGTTTTAAAACAGCGTTAAAACGATTAACTTCATTTTATAATATTCATTTTCCCAAGCAGATCCATTTTATTTGATAATATATTCACTGTCCAAAATCGTGAATGTACTTCCTTAACCAATTTCAACTTTCAATTTATCAAATTCCATGGATTTCGAATTTAAAAACAATGTCTATAAATTCCATTTCTATTTATAAGCTTCGATTTATAAATCTCCTTTATTAATCCAATTTTAATTTATATAACTCAATTATATACGAAAAGTCCATATTATAAGTTAAATGCTTATAATCCATTTATTTACAAAATCATTCTTTTAAAACTTCAAAAATTATAAATCTTAATACTTATAAGATTTCATTTATAACCCTATTTTCAACATTAATAGAACTCCTTTTAAAATTCTATTATTTCGATTTATAAAATATATATTTTATAAATCTCAACTATAAACCATTTTTGCTTCATCAAAGATTTCAATTTAAATGCAAAAATCCGATTTATAAGTTAATTCCTTAAAATCTTTTATCTTACAACATCTATTCATTTTATAACTTCACAATTCATAAATCTATAAATTTTCATTCACTTATGAATCCATTTATACTTCATTTTAACACTTATAAAAACTCGTTTTATAATTCCAATATTTTTAATTTTAAAATATCAAATTTATACATCTTTCATATAACCCATTTTAAAATAATTCAAAAATCCCAATTTAACTATTTTATAAATTTATTAACTACTTATCTCAAAAATCACATTTCAGTTATATTTCGCAAAAATCTTAATTTTTATAACATTAAATTTATAACGTTAATTTATTTAAAATAAATTAATTCAAAAATTTAATAAAACGCATACTTTCAAAAATTACTTTAAAATTTCTTTTAAAAACCAAATCATTATTTTAAAACTTCAAAAATGAATCCGATGATGCAACAGCACCAAATAGTCAATCACGACATCCAAATATCATATATCGATATGATGATCAACAAATATCACAATATCTGTAAATAAATCAATACAGTTGAGGAATCCAGTTGGATCCCTCTGTTAACGTCAAAATTGACCACAAACACCCAATAGCCGTGAAAACACCCGTTCGCAGTCACAAATAACAAATTTGTAGATAACAAAAATGATGAACATTCAACAGAAACAGCAGAAAACAAGTAAACGGCTCAGGATTTATAGTGGTTCGGCGATCTTGCCTACGTCCACTTTGAAGTTTTCTATCTTTACTGATTATTCTCTTGGTGATTACAGTGGTTACAGCAAGTTACAATGGATTATAGCTCTGAAACTCGAATGCAACAACGATGATAGGGTGTAGAATTGAATCTGGTAGAGTCTTGGCGCTTCAGAATTCCGATCCCCTTTTCGGAATGACCTGAGGCTCTATTTATAGCTGCAGAAGGCTGATATTTCGCCTAAAATATGGGAGGACCACTTCTGGCACGTGAGGAGGCCTATATGGCCGAATTCTGGATATCCGGGCCCACTTTGGGATCGATTCGACCCTTGGTTCGAATCGATCGAGAAAGTGTCCAACCGTGATGAAACTTGGCGTGGACATTCTTCTATGTATACGCAAGCTTCTGTGAAAATTTCATAGTATTTGGACTTGTAGATCTCGAGTTATGATCGATTCAAGATGGTGCTCCTCGTCCTATGGATTCGTCGAATCGATATGGTTCGAATCCATAGGTTCGAATCCATGCTTCTGCATGTGAAGATGATGATGTGGTCCGTGTGCTTCGGGTCAATCCTCCTTTTCCTCCGAGTTTACTGGGTATGATCCTTGGTTTTAGCTGCATGGACTTGGTGGATTCGAGGTGATCGATTCGAAGACGTACCTCCTTCGTATTAATTGAACCAATGCTCCTTCGAATCGATCAGGGCAAGTCACTATTGATCGATTCGAATTTTCCTCAACAGGGAGGATTCGAAGACAGTTATTAGATGGAGTCGAAGTCCCTACAACTGCATGGATTTGAAGGGTTTCAGCTTGACGGACTCGAAGATAGGAATACTCTGATGGATTCGAACTAGGGAGGGTTTTGGATGGATTCGAACATAGACATGCGAGGAAGGATTTGAAGTGAGGGCTTGCCCGATGGAGTCGAAGCAGAGGAACTTCTCATGGATTCGAAGCAATATATACCTGATGGATTCGAACTAAGGCATACGAGGGTGGATTCGAACTATTGCTATCTTGATGGATTCGAACTAGGTAGACGCGTGGTTAATTCCTTTCTAACCGGTGCAAAGGCAATGGACACGAAGTAGCATGGAGTCGAACTAGATGGAGTCGAGCTGAGACATGAGGATGGGTACGAACTTCATGGATTCGAAGTATTCCAAAGTGATGGATTCGAAGTAGGTGGAGTCGAATCAATGGATTCGAACATAATTTCTGGCCATCGATTCGAACTATGGGGTATCCTATGGGTTCGAACCGAACAAGGGCTATCTTTCTCAAATTGAATCCATCATATCTTGAGCATACGAACTCGGATTGGCTTGAAAATTGAAACGCTGGCTTCTACATTTTTGCTCATCATGTCTTGTCAATTCGGGCACAATCCGGATTCGAAAAAAATTCATCGATATCCATAGCGAAGTGAAGTACAACCAATCTATGAGACGAGCTGTCTTTTGTTTTTGACCGATCTTTTGGTATCACGGCTTTGTCAAAAAGCGAGATAACATTTGCCCCCCGAAACATGCCTTGCGGTAGGAAGGCGTGTTTTGTAATGCCATGAGCTGGACGTTCATATCCTGTCGATGTCCTGCAAAGGAAGTTATACTTTTATGTGACCTCAAATAACGACCGTTCTGGATCAAGATATTTGAGATGAAGTTCGATCGTTCATGGTCAAGCGCCTGACTTCAAATGATGATCGTTCGGGATCGAGCCACTTGAGGTGAAGTGCGACCTTGCGCGATCAAGTGGCGGACCTCAAATGACGACCGTTCGCGATCGAGCCATTTGAGGTGAGATGAGTTGTGCCGTTCGGGGCGAGTCGTGCCTGTTCGAGGCGAGTAGTGCCTGTTCGAGGCGAGTTGTGATCGTTCGCGATCGTGTGCCGTTCGAGGCGTTTTTGTGACCGTTCGAGGTCGGGTGCCGTTCGTGGCGAGTTGTGACTGTTCGAATTCGGGTGTCGTTCGGGGCGAGAAAGTGTGCCCGGGAGGGCTTGGTATTATCGATGCCAGGCTCACGTTCGCGGGGGTCCCTGGATCGTTTGTCAGGGCAGTTTATCGCCATCTCAGAGCATGCCTAAGGACCGTTCGTGACTCTGTACATGTGTAAGTAGCTTAGCCATTTCAGAATTATCAGGATCAAATATCTATTCAACGGATGAATTTTAAAACAGAAATGTCCAAACAAACCAAGTTCAAATGTCCAAATCAACATGAAACAAAAGCAAAGCAAAGATGTCAAAATGTAAGTTCCCACTACGAAACAATCAATGATCATTCAAAGCATGCCTAGAGAACGTTCGCGATCTCGTACATGTGTAAATGACTTAATTGTGCTAGTGGAAGCTTGCGACTTGTTCATTGTTATTTTAATTAATTGATAACCAAACGGTGTCCCGGTTCAGGGCCACCCCTGGCTGATGTAGACGGTGGTCGCTCCGGCTCCACCGCTGAAGCTCGCCTCCTCACATATTGAAGGAGCATACCGTTCCTGATATGCCCTTCCACCTCGTCCTTCAGATGCCTACAATCATTAGTGTTATGACCATTTAATTCATGAAATACACAAAACTTATCTGATCTCCTTTCGTCAGAAGTTGGATCCCTTCGCATCGGTCTACGATACGGAACCTGCTCTTTGGTATCCTGATAAATTCGCTCCAGACTCTCATTCAGCTCGGTGTAAGTGGTGAATCGCTGCTCCCTCCGTTGCCGCTTTGACTTGTCGTTATAATCCTCAACCTTTCGTTTTCCTTTATCCTTGTCTGAGTCCTTTTCGAAAGGCTTTTTGTCTTTAAGCACATAAACTTCTATTCCCTCTCCTTCTTCTCTTTCTGCATTCGCATCCTCTAATCGTAAAAACTTTTCTGCCTCGTTGTAGAATTCCTCCAGATCCACGTTTGGATCTTTAGTCAATGAATTTTTGAACTTTGTGCCGTCAGCTACTCCGGACATAGCTGCCATCACCACCATAGATGGATCTGCTCGATCCACCGAAGCTGTTGCTGCATTGAATCGCGCTAGATAACTCCTCAAGGTCTCTCCAGCTTTCTGCTTTAGGGTTGCCAAAGTCATCACATTCTTGGGTCTCTTAGTGTGAACCCTGAATTGCCTCATAAATCTCTCAATTGAACCATTCCATGTTCCGATGGATCCATTCTCCAATTTTCTAAACCACAATGCTGCAATATCCGCCAAGTACAATGGAAAGCACCGGACGATAACCTCCTCTGATGCCCTCAGCACTTCCATATGTCTCATATACTTCGTTAGATGAACCGTGGGGTCTGTTCTCCCGTCATACATGTCTAATTAACATCCTCCAAATCTTTATTTACCAAACCGCCTCTCATAGCTCTTCTAACCATCTCCGCCAATCTGTCGTTGTCACCGAGATGCAATCTTCGTTCATTACTTTCAACCAGCCCCCCGAGTCCACGAGGGAATTCTGGGATTTGCCCCCTTGACTGAGCGTTCACTCCTCTACTACTCCTAGCTTGGGTAGATGCATCTCTCTCTCTCTCAGGGATTGGATCAACATTCTCCATGTGCGCGTCCCCTAGTTCAGGTGCTACGCCGGATGGTCCTGCTCCGTTTTGAACTCCATTTTCTTCTTTATTCTGTGCTCCAACTTGTCATATCTGTTGGAACAAACTTTGGATCAGCTCCTCCTATTTCTTCGTCATTGTCTCCATCTCGTCCCTAGTGATGGAGATCGATGCTTGATTCGCTCCTGAAGAAGCCTCTTGACTTCCTTGGTGTTCACTTCTCTCTGGCCTTGGCCTTCTGCTCGATTGTCTCGTCGTGGTTCTTAGATCTAAATCTTTAAGCCTTCAAATTCAAATTATCCTGAATCAGCAGTTCTCAGTGAAAGCACCAAAATGTTAGCGTCAAAATTGACCACAAACACCCAATAGCCGTGAAAGCACCCGTTCGCAGTTACAAATAACAAATTTGTAGATAACAAAAATGATGAACATTCAACAGAAACAGCAGAAAACAAGTAAACGACTCAGGATTTATAGTGGTTCGGCGATCTTGCCTACGTCCACTTTGAAGTTTTCTATCTTTATTGATTATTCTCTTGGTGATTACAGTGGTTACAGCAAGTTACAATGGATTATAGCTCTGAAACTCGAATGCAACAACGATCATAGGGTGTAGAATTGAATCTAGTAGAGTCTTCGCGCTCCAAGATTCTGATCCCCCTTTTCTAAATGACCTGAGGCTCTATTTATAGCTACAGAAGGCTGATATTTCGCCTAAAATCCGGAAGGACCACTTCTGGCACGTGAGGGGGCCCATATGGCCGAATTCTAGAGATCCGGGCCCACTTTGGGATCGATTCGACCCTTGGTTCGAATCGATCGAGAAAGTGTCCAACCATGATGAAACTTGGCATGGACATTCTTCTATGTATACGCAAGCTCCTGTGAAAATGTCATAGTATTTGGACTTGTAGATCTCGAGTTATGATCGATTCAAGATGGTGCTCCTCGTCCTATGGATTCGTTCGAATCGATATGGTTCGAATCCATAGGTTCGAATCCATGCTTCTGCATATGAAGATGATGATGTGGTCCGTGTGCTTCGGGTCAATCCTCCTTTTCCTCCGAGTTTACTGGGTCTGATCCTTGGTTTTAGCTGCATGGACTTGGTGGATTCGAGGTGATCGATTCGAAGACGTGCCTCCTTCGTATTAATTGAACCAATGCTCCTTCGAATCGATCAAGGCAAGTCACTATTGATCGATTCGAATTTGCCTCAACAGGGTGGATTCGAAGACAGTTATTGGATGGAGTCGAAGTCCCTACAACTGCATGGATTCGAAGGGTTTCAGCTTGACGGACTCGAAGATAGGAATACTCTGATGGATTCGAACTAGGGAGGGTTTTGGATTGATTCGAACATAGACATGCGAGGAAGGATTTGAAGTGAGGGCTTGCCCGATGGAGTCGAAGCAGAGGAACTTCTCATGGATTCGAAGCAATATATACCTGATGGATTCGAACTAAGGCATACGAGGGTGGATTCGAACTATTGCTATCTTGATGGATTCAAACTAGGTAGACGCGAGGCTAATTCCTTTCTAACCGGTGCGAACGCAATGGACACGAAGTAGCATGGAGTCGAACTAGATGGAGTCGAGCTGAGACATGAGGATGGGTACGAACTTCATGGATTCGAAGTATTCCAAAGTGATGGATTCGAAGTAGGTGGAGTGGAATCAATGGATTCGAACATAATTTCTGGCCATCGATTCGAACTATGGGGTATCCTATGGGTTAGAACCGAACAAGGGCTATCTTTCTCAAATTGAATCCATCATATCTTGAGCATACGAATTCGGATTGGCTTGAAAATTGAAACGCTGGCTTCTACAGCTTTTCTCATCATGTCTTGTCAATTCTGGCACAATCCAGACTCGGACAAAATTCATCGATATCCATAGCGAAGTGAAGTACAACCAATCTCTGAGACGAGCTGTCTTTTGTTTTTGACCGATCTTTTGGTATCACGGCTTTGTCAAAAAGCGAGATAACACCCTCCAACCTGTTTTACCTGCATCCAAAGATGTTAGCACAATACCAATTTCGTTCCAGTACGGAATTATCGCGGTATATGGGATTTAAAATATTATCCGCTTAATAGATGGCGCAATAGGGTCTCATCCGCTATATAATGCGGGAAAATCAACTCCCTGTACATAAATAATACCAGTTTCACTATACTGTGAAATATTCGCGGTATATGTTTTTAATAAATAACATCCGCTTACTAACGGCGTATAATGTCTATTTTAACAATCAATAGATAACAATCATCATTCAAACATGCATTCAAGAATTTTAAATATAACTATTTAAAATTAAAATCGAAACCGATTCGATTGAGTGAGAAGTTCTCACCTTGGTTTCAATTTCGTTTTCAACTTTTATTTCGAATAAAATTAAACGGACGTTTAATTTTACCCGAAATTTTCACTGACTCCAATCGCTTCCAATCCAGCTCCATAGCGTAGTGCTCGGCCATACGAACCCTACACAACTTGTTTCGTAATTTTTCGACCTCGTATGAAAAAGATACTGCATTTTGAAGTTTATACAAATTATAATATAAAATAATTACAACTTAATTTTAAATTTTCAACCTAAATCCATCATCACCGTACGTTTTCACCTAGAGAATCACGGCCGCACTCTTATTATTCTCCCTTACGCGTGAAACCCCCAGTGAATGCCGAACCCAACATGCCCTAACTAGGGTTAAATAGCGCCACCTCCTCGACGAACTTCACCCCGATCAGATGGTGCCAAATTGAAGCCCATCTCCCCCTTTACCTTCGGTCGCAAAGGCTTGGAGCTCGGCCCCCCTCTCTCTCGAAACTCGTGCGCAACCGATCACGAACGCGACCCCTTTTCGGCCTCCACGCTCCACCATATCCCATCTCCACCGTTGGATAGCGAGATCTCTTCGTCCTCTACACTTTTCATTTAGAAAGTTTCTCGAATTACTTGATGGATTTGAAGAAATCAAGGGGAAAAGAAACAAGTATTTTTGGCCATACGTTGTTTGAAGGTGGCGGCCTGCAGTTTTAACCCTAGGGTTTAATTTCTCTTTGCAAAAAAAGGAAGACAAGGGGCTTATATAGAAAATTTAACGAACACTATTCATCCCGGATTTTCCGAACTCCAAACGAAGCGTGCCGTGTGGCGTTTCTAAGGTTTACCGCGCGTTTCGAACACAATGGAACGTGTTTCAGGAGCTAATTCGGTCATCTTTGCGAGTTATGGCAATAAACGTTCGATTTAAAATTAAATCGGTAAATCAAATTTCTAGGCGTTTTGGCTTGCACCGGACAAACGGTAAATCCGATTGACACGAAATTTGAAATCATACAATAATATCACATTCCAGATCCGATGAAACTGGTTTCATCGAAATCCGAGACTGTTTGAAAAATGGCTATTTTAACTCGCCAAATTAATATTAAAACAATTTCGATGCGTTTCGAGCTGCCACGGTCAAACGAAAACTCCGATTGCTACGAAAATTGAAATCCGATAATAACGAACTATTACGGATCCAATGGAACTAGTTTCGTCAAATTCTGAGACTGTTCGAAAATTGACTAATTTCACTAGTCGATTTACATATTAAAATATTCAATTTTCACAAATTAACTCTTAATTCAATTTTAAAAGTTCTAAAATATCGTTCTAACTCCAATATGATAAAATAAAATTTTACAAATCATTTTCAATCATATTTAACTCGATTTTCAATTATTTCAGAAATTTCAACTACTAAATAATCGATTTAATTATCCAATTAAATCCAATATTCGAAAATAAATTATTCCGACTTATAAATTCCACTTATTAATAATTAAAATTAATTAAATATTCAATTTTTAATTAATATAAAGTCTGGGTCGTTACACTTAACTTAGACTTATGGCATTCTGTCAAAATTTCTTGCTTAAAACCATCAACATCTGCAATGCATAACCTTCCATTCATCTGTAATATCCCACCACTAACTATAACTCGAACTTCGTCCTTCTTTAACTTCTTACATAAATTCTACAGGAAGACTATCTTCTCTTTGCATACTTGCAATCCTTTCAAGTAGAGTCGAAGCAACTTTCAAAAGAGCCAAAACTGCATTTCTACTCAGAGCATCCTCTATCGCATTGGCTTCTCCCGACATATATAAAATATCCAAGTCATACGCCGCCAGAAATTCCAATCAACACTGTTGCCTCATATTCAATTCTTTCTACATAAAAAGATACTTAGAGGACTTGTAATCCATGAAAATCTCAGACTTTTCACCATACAAGTGATGACTCCACATCCTTAATGCAATCACAATTGCCAATAACTCCAAATCATGTGTTGCATAATTCTGTTAATAAGGCTTCAACTGCCTACTAGCTTAAGCAATAACTCTTCCATGTTGCATTAATATCGCACCCAAACCTGTGCCATAAGAATTTGTATCCATAGATAACCCTTCACCTCCATCCGTTATAATTAGAACTGGAGCACTGGATAACCTATCCTTTAACTCAACGAATTCTTCTTCAGATTTTGAAGTTCAAATAAACTTAACATCCTTCTTTGTTAACTTTATCAGGTGTGTGGCGATCTTGGAGAAGTCTTGGATGAATCCCCTCTAATATCATGCTAAGACTAAGAAGCTTCGAACCTCTCTTACAGTCTACGATGTCATCCAATCTCAAATTGCCACTACCTTTACTAGATAATTCGAAATACCATCCTTTGACATAACATGTCCGAGGAACTTTACTTCCAATTGCCAAAATTAACACCTAGAGAATTTAGCTCTTAAAATGTGTTTCCTTAACGTTTCAAGCACCACTTTCGGATGGTGTTTGTGTTCTTCCTCGTTCTTAGAATAAATAAGAATATCATATATGAAAACGAATATAAATTTATTCAGCACATCTCTAAAAGCTTAATTCATAAGATCCATGAAATATGCGGGTGCATTTGTTTTTCCAAAAGACATAACCAACCACTCGAAGAAACGATATGATCCTCCAAATGATGTTAAGGGTATACTATCCTCTACTCTTCTTAACTGGTGAAATCCTAGGGGAAGATCCATTTGTGAAAATACTCGAGCACCATGAAGTTGGTCAAACATCTCGTCTATAAGGGGTATGGGTTCCGAATTGTCATTGTAATCCACACAAAGTCTTAATGATTCATCTGACTTTGCAATAAAAACTACAACTTCTCCCCAACTTGAGTCACTTGACCTGATCAGTCACTTATTTAATAAATCATCTGTCTGATTCCTTAACTTCAATTTCTCCCTCGAAGCCATCTTACAAATAAAGTGAATAACAGGTTTCAAACCGAAAATTAAGTCTATATGAAACTCAATCCCTCAATATGGAGGTAGACTATTAACTTCTTCAAAAACATCTGGGAAATTCTTAACAATTATTATTGACCCCAACTCTTCCTGGGACGAAGCAAGTGCTTACAAGAAACTGCCCATTCATTTACTAGGCTCATCACAAAATATTATTTCCAATACCATTCTGGACTCGGTTTTCAACACCACTATCTGCTTGACACGGTCCAAAACAGCTTTATACTTTGATAACCAGTCCATACCAAGTAAAGCATCAAACCAACTAAAATCCAAAACAAACATGTCACACGAAAAATGGTAGGTATGGTATGTAATTTGTATATCTTCACAAATGATGCATAGATTAGTTGCACCACCTATGGGGTTGGACATACAAATAAGGATTTCATAATCCTTAGGGAAAGTTGCAATCTATCTACCAATTATTTAGAGATAAAGTTATGGGAGCTCTGGTATCATATAATACTTGAACTAAAGTACCATTAACATACAATGTACCTTCAAGAACTCCTTTCACTTTAACATCTACTGAGGTTGATGGTTCATCCGTGACGACATAAACCTTGGCTTGCTCTCCTTTCTTCATTAGTGGACAATCCTTTACCATATGCTCTATTTGATGACAATTAAAATAGAGTATCTTCTGAACCATCGGAGAAATAGGTTATGCCTGTTGTTTCTGAGCTCTATAATTCTTACAAAATTTTACAATATGGCCCTTCTAATTACAAATATTACAAATGTAATCTTTATGTTGGTTTTCCTGAACCCCTCCTCTTGGCTTTCCTCCTCATGGCTTCATTCCTTGATGATAGAATTTCCACTTGTTTAGGTTGCTGTTATTTTTGTTAGGTGCTACTGATAGCTTCTTCTTCTCTTGAACTTCACAACACAAAGCCATATCCACTAAGTTCCCAAAATACCCCTTTAAATGGGTAGTCATCTTGTCATTAAATCCTTCCCTTATCCCAACTCCAAACATCTCATTTTTGTTAAGAGGGATATCAATTAATCTCAGAACAAATCACAATATTCATTGTATTTGATTTTATATTTAGCCACCGAAAAATCTCCTTGCTTAAGATCCTAAAAGATTTTATATAGATGGTTCTTACCTGTAGATGGCTTGTATTGGCCTTCAAACACCTCCTTAAACCTAGCCCAAGAAAAATCATCCTCTGAGATGTTCATTGTAACTGAATCCTACCATGTTGCAGCCCCATTTTGGAACTGCCAAGATGCCAAGAAACGTTTTGTTGTCTAAAATATGCAACCCTTCAAAAATTGTCTCGAAAGAATGAAGCCAAGATTAGAATTGGATAATGGATTCATGCCCTTGAACGGCTTTCCTCCCAGATTAGCACAGTCTTTGCACAAAGCTGCAAAGTTTACACGGGGTTGCACATGAGCTGCCTCTTTAGCTACTCCAACTCTTCTAACATTCAGAGTTTGACCATTGGTAATCATGGTGCTACCGACTCCCTTCTCTTATCTTGCTCTATTACTCATTCTTACTACCTGGATATAATAAGATTACTTTAGAATACTTAGACGAAATTATCTTAAGGAAGAGGGTGCCAAATCAAACATATCAAAGCTGATCAAGCTAATTGAATATATATATATATATATAGGAATAAAAATTACAAATACACGTTCTCATAGACTAAACTCATACTAGAATATTACTATCCCTATCTTTAATGAGTTAATCCCAAGGCTTAGGTGTTCATCCAACCTAAGCTCAAATACCAATGTAACGATCTCGCTTCTTACTTTAAAAAATAACACTTAATGCATCCACGGTATTCCTCTGCTAATTAAATAAGTATCCAAAAGATAGATCATTGGCGTAAAGGAAAAAAAAACAAGAAGAAAGATATACAAAATCTCACGATGCAAGGAAATCATATATAATAGAACATAAGATAGTACATACAGTCACCTTTTGAAATGAAACATCAAAGTTACAACATGTACTAACTTCAGCCAAAGACAGTTGTAATAGCCTGCCCCTAAAATTTTGATACATAACTACACACGCACAGCGGAAAATAATAATAACAACTAGATAACGAAGAAACCTCCTGCCCATGCTCCTCCAAAATGCATCCATAAGAACTTAGGCTACTTGGCTACTCAAAAATTGGAGTACATAAGAGTTTAAGGAAAAGAAAGAAAAATTATGGGCCAAATATAGGTATTGTGTGAGTAAACTCAAAATAATTGAATTATTACACTTATAAAACCCTTCAAATATAAAGTTATCTCGTAAGATAACGCCACACATAAATACAGATGGGTTTTTACCTTACGATAATCAAACCATTTCAAATAAAACCAACGATATTACAATAATGTATACAGTTTGAAATGAATATATAACATAGCTGGAATTCTTTCATCTCACATTCTAACATATTTGGGTACAACTAAGTCCATAAGGCACTTATCGAAAAATGGATTCCATATAATGACATGGCTGTTGGGGTACCGCCTGCCACGGTACACCTCTAGAAAAATGTACCAAAGTCGAAAATCTTTTAACCCCTGCGACTCAAGACTAGTTAACCCCTTCGTGGATAGTACCGTATATGATCATCTCTCAGTTACGATCAAAAACCGTACTAGGCCCGAGGATACATCAAAAGAAACAAAATAATATAAACCCTGAATGATCGCACCCTAATGGTAGCAAACCATATAGTCTTGAAGCATATCCCATAATTTAGTCATTACCAAGTGTGAGGCTTGAGGCAACAATTTACCTTTTATATAGCAATCCCATTTGGAATGCTAACACTGCCCTCCAGGAAACAATGTAATACCAACATTCATCCATATAAGTTGTTCAAGATATGAATAAATCGAAGGCACTACTTCTACTATATCACTTTTGCAATCCTCTCACTAGTCCTTGCACTTCAAAGACTCTGTCTTCATTTCCACCATCTTCAAGATGTTTCAAATTCATATGCATATGTTTGTTCGAAGTAGTTTCTGGGTAACTCATGCTTACCTGATCCTGGCCTCTCCGAACCAACAATCGATAGTTTCAAAACTGGTCAAAATATCAATAGTAGCCAAACAACTATCGGGTGTAAGTATTGTAACGACCCAAAATTTCCGAGCTCGAAAATTCCAGATAGTTATGAAAAAGAAGAAAGAGATAGAAGAAGAAGAACGGAAACACCAAAGATCTCACATTCGCAGCGGATAAAATATAATAATAAATAATAACAGTTTACAGAAGGATACTATATTTGTCAATTACATTTAAATACATCAGAGTTTCACATATTCACAGTCACTGAATATACACAATTATCATCTCACAGATTACAATAGTATAACACTGCGGATATATTCTATACGTTCCTGCCATCCGGCTCGCCTCCATAGCTCCAGAACGTCTTTACCTGAAAATTTGTAATACTTGGTCTGACCCGAGCATTACACCAAAGTAACACCCGGGTCAGGCTGGAAACCAGCGTGAGTAAACCCAACTAACAAGGAATACCAAGCAAACAACTTAAATAAAACCCGGGGTAACTCAAACCAATTTTTTTTACAAATCCACAATATGTCATAGACATAATTTATTTCACACATAAGTTTCCTAAGTGCCAACATTTCAGAAATTGTAAAATCGCGTACGATTAGTTAGATAGATGGAAATTGTAAATTTTCTTAATTGTTACACTTGGTATTAAGATTAATTAATTAATCCATTGGTATCAGAGCAAAGGAGACTCTGCCAAAAAATTTCAGAAATTTTGGGAGTTAGAAAATTTTGGAAAATTTTGTGAACGGCAAATGTTTTCAAATTGGAATTTGAAATAAATTTGTAAATGAAACTAATTTAAAGTAATGATATGAATTAGTTATTAATGAAAAATAAAATTTAAATATTTAGAGTTTAAGATAAATTGAATTCATATGAAAATGAAAGAATCAAAATTGAATAGAAATAGGTATAAACTGAAATGGTAAGGTGAAAATAAATATAAGAAACATATAAAATTCTTATACTGAACTTGAGAAAGAAATGGTGAGTTCTTAATTGGAAATTGATCTTTAAATATATTCTAGGTTAATATTTGGAATGGATTAATATCGACATTTCACAAAGAAGTCGATAAAATGTTTTTGGAATATTGTGATTGGATATTATTGTGAAGTAGGATATGCAGGTAATATTAAGGGAAAAGAGAACTGGATTTGATTTCAAAAGATAAATTTAAAATGCTCGACAAAAAGGTATGTATTTAAATTTGGTATAAAATTTGATTGGGTTTTTGGATCGAGCCACTTGGCCTTTTGTTTTCTTTGGGGATTTGGGAGCCCGTAGAGGCCTTTCGTAGTTGTACCGAGCTAGCCGCGCAAAGGAGACGCTGGCGAAATTTTTTGAAAAATTAGAGAGTTAGAAATTTTTTGAGCAAATTTTGATAATTCAAAATTTGGTTTTGAATTATAATTTGAATGATTGTATAAATAAGTTGTTTGGGAACTATGGTAAAGTTGGAAAGATAATAAGAATAATAACGGGTCTTTTATAAGGAGATAGTTGGTAAGATGTTGAATTGTTAGAAATTGTTTGGTTTTGGGAAAAAGATAAACGGGTATTGGACCATTCTTCCTAAGCAGTAATTTCGGGGATGAAATTCTTTTAAGGGGGGCGGAATGTGACAACCCGGAATTTTCGAGCATTTAAAAATCGGAATATTTAATTGATTTTCAATATTTAATAGAGTAATTTTAACTTGAATTATGAATATCATAATTTATTTGATAATTGAATTATTGAATTAAATAAGTGAAGTTGAGTAAAATGCTGAATTTGTAGTTTTAAGCCTGTTAAAATATAATTTGAAGGCTTATAAAATTTATATTGATAATACTGAAGAGAATAGAAGTGAAGAAATCAAATTCAAGAATGGTTTGTTAAATTTTGAAATTTAATATCATTTAAATTGAATTTAAAAATAGCCTTCCGAGGCACAGTCTCGGAACTCGACGAAACCAGTTCCATTGGATCCGTAATATTGAATTATTATCGGATTTGAATTCCGTATTGATTGTGTGACCGTACGGTAAGTAAACGCCCTGAAATTTATATCGAAAATTTAAATATATATATTTGTTTTGGTCAAAATGAAACAACATCAGCCGACTTCTTTTCATATCATGTTCCCTCTTTTAATAACAGCAACGTTGTTTTTTCCATCTCCATTCACATCACGTACACTGTCTTCCCTTAGAGGCTAATGGCCGATCTAAATCGTTCTCCTCGTCTCCTTTATATTCAGATTAACCGAAGTTTTTAAAACCCAAAAGAAATATAATGGCCCCCTCAATTCTTTCCCTTCCCAGTTACGAACCGTGCCCTTCACTTCTCATCCCCATTTTCAAATCGAATTCCCCTCTTTACCTTTTCGATTCACGAAGACATGTTAAATCGCGATTTCATGAAATACAAATCAAATAAACGAGCCGCATCCTCTTCAATTCAAATTTTTTTAATCGAAATCATTTGCAGAAGAGAACGAATTGAATCGTGATGCTTTGGCATCTTCGAGAGCGGCGCTCGTGTGGTCGATTCAGGGGAATAGTTCGGGTTTGTTGGGGTTATGGTGAAATTATCATAGGGGAGGTCGCGAATGGGGAAGAGGCCGGGATTGAGAAGCAGCTAGCGGTTGGGTTTCGACACAGGCGAAGTCGCCAGGTCGGCAAGCGAGCACGCGCACATCTAGGTGAAGCGAAGGCGAAGAATGGTGGCGCCTGGAAGCTCGAAGCAGCAAGGTGGGTCGGTTTTGGATTGTGAGAAGGTGCGGTTTTCGAGGCAAACTCGCATGGAATCACGATGCTTGGTGTTGGCAAGGGCTTGAACGATAGTGAGGTCGAGATGTTCTTCTGGTAATCCCTTAACTTGAAATATTATTGCTTAATAATAATAGTTATATTCTGTAAGGTATATGTATATATATATATAAGAAGTTTAAATCCAATTTTTTACAAACATATGTATATATTACAAAATTTAAATAATAAAAAGAATTACTGTGTTTATATACAGTGAAGAGAAAGATTTGTACATGTTAAGCAGTTTTAAATCTTGAGTCAATCCTAGTTTAATTTGAATATATATAGGTAAAATAAGTAGAACAGTAATAACATATATATATATAGGATTTTGAAAATATATGAGAGTTAAAGTTATGTAAAGTTAGATTTATTTATTTTTAATAAAAATCGATGTAGATTATTTTGGAAATAAAATAAAATATACATATATACATTTTTAAAATTTATTAGCCTATTTTTTTAACAAGGTATTTTGGACGATTAATTTGTTTTATTAACCTAGTTAACTAATTTTACGGAAGGATTGAAAAAGGGGAAGCAATTAAAAAAATCATTATTAAGTAATTGATAAAATAAGATAATTGGTCTCGGTATTACAAATATTAACAAATCCATATAATATTTATACAAGGTCTGAATTATGAAGAAAATAGCCGGTTTGGATCGGATTGCAAATTAAAGGTCAAAGGTGAGTTAATCTCACTTAGTTGAATTTAAATTTTAAATTTAAATTTAAATGATTAAATTTAAATAATTTTTTGAATGTTTGAATTGATTGATGTGTTATATAGTGGTGTATACTACATCCTGGAATGATTGATTTCCCTCATTTTATAGTGAAGATATTTATGTTGTGTTAACGTCTGTGGATGTAGGGAAAACATGTTGGAGGGGTCCAACTGGATCCCTCGACATTTATTTAAATTATCCAATACCCTCTGTTGTAATTATTTAATATTCTATGATGAATTATATTAGAATATTGAATGCTATGGTTCGATTGGATTAGATATAATTGGGTATAATGAATTACCAAAAATATATAAATTGCATTTTGGAAAAGAAATAAAGGAGTGAATTTGTAAGTAAAATAATTATAGAAAAATTGAATAAATTTAAGAATGAATTGGAAAGGAAATAAAATGACTTTAAATTTCTAATAAATAAATCTTAAGTTTAGTAAGGGAAATTTGAATAATCAGAAGATTAATGAATTTTAAATTTCAGTGTTATTATTTTAAAAGAAGAAAACATTTATTTGAAATTTTAGATTCAATTTATTGAAAAGAATAAAGAAGGAATTGGGAAGAAGCTGAAATTGGTATATTTCAGTTAAATGATATAAAATCAAAGGGAAAATAATAAATATAAAGTCCATAATTAATGAATTTTGAGATAAACTGATAAGTAAAGAAACTTATATCAAATGGAATAAATTGGGAATCAATTTGGGAAAATTGATTTAAGTGATTGAGATTGGAAATTCTCCCAGAATAACCAAGTACGTTTTCAAAGAAATTTTTAAATATAAGTCAAAAGTTTTAAAGTTGTTTTAAAAAGTACGTTTTTGGAAAAATTTATTATTTCTAATATTTAAATTCTAAAGTAAGTATTTTCTTTTAATCTATTATAACAGTAATTATTTAAGTAGTGACTTAGTATTTTGTTTTTAAAAGTGAAAATCTAGTTTTATATTTTATTAAGTAATCTTATTTTCAAATATTCATATAGTATGTATATTTAATAAATTATTGATTATTTTAACTTGAATATTTTAAAGTATATTTCAAAGCAAAGTGTTTTAAATTATTTTAAAATCTAATTTTGTGCTTGGTGATTTCAGTGGAGATAGAAAATATTTAGGAGGTTATTTTGAAAGGAAAGATGGTTAGAAACTGTTTTCCAAGGGGTTTGAAAGTGAAAATATATCTTGTAAAGATATTTTGAGATAAATAAATAATTTAGAAAATTATTTATTGGTTGATGGTTGTTTGTGAATATTAATTGATAGTTAAATCACCGACTATCAATATTGGACAAATACGTTGATCGTTTCGAAGAGACTGGGATCGAGATTTGTTTCTCGAAAACCACTTAGATCCGGTTTGTACATTTCATGAAAACGAGTTTGAATTCGAAGATAGAGCAGTGAAGTGCAAGGGCTAATCTCTACTAATCCTGAGGATATTTCCAAAATGGATGTAGTAGGAATAGTGCCTTCGGTTCCGTTCGAACCCGGGACGGACTTGCATGGATGAATGCTTGCGAAACATCGTCAGGTGGACGATGGGCATTCTAAGGGATATATTCTAAAAAGGTATCGCTTAGCCTCAAGCCTCATCAAATGGGAATGACTGAAAATCAGGGGTTATGCAGTAAGGCTAGGTGGGTAGCAACCAAGCAGGGTGAGGTCATCCCTGTCTAGATGTCCCTTTTTATTTCGGCTTAGTGGGCGGTTGTTGATCCCAACCGCGGGGTGATCTCACTTGGGATTATCCAGTAAGGGGTAGTCCCGGTCTTGTATTGAAGGGGAGTGGGCGTACTCCTCGGTACGGTGATCTAGGACCCGTACTGTGACAGGAGGTACCCCAGTGCCTAGTCATTAGTTGGAAATCCATCCTCCCTACGAGCCTTGTACGAGTTTTGTTTGTATTACCCACTCTGTGGCTAGTAGCTGGAATTTAATGAATGTAACAATTTTGGCTATTTTATAAGTATTTGTATATAGGCCCTATTATAATATCAGAGGGTTTCTATAAAAATTGTTTAGCTATCGTAAGGTAAAAACCCGGCATGTTTATTTGTGGCGTGGTCTTACGAGATGCTTTTGTTTTCAAAGGATTTTTGAAACTTTAATAATCAATTAGGTGTGATTTTCTCACGCTGGTATTCTAGACTGACTCAGGTGTTATTTAACTATAATGCTCGGGTCAAACCGAGTATTATAGGATACAGGTTTTGATGCTGTGGAGCTCAGGAGACGAGCAAGATGACGATACGTGCTCCTGTACTTGTTTATATATATATATATATATTCCCCTGTGTTGAGTTATTGTGTATCCATTGGTACGATATTGATGTTGAGCTGTGATTGATGTACTCTGATGATGTAATATATAAACAGAGATATTTGATTTTGAGTAAAGATTATTTGTTATCTATTATGTTTTATTCCGCTACGATGGTTAGATTCTATAGTTGTTTCTATTTTCTTCTTATACCTCTTCTTCTTTAACCCAAATGATTCGTATTTCTGTACAACTTGGGTTGATTTAGGTAGAATAGTGTCGACTCAAGGGGTATGGATTTGCGGGATGTTACAGTTAATTAATTAATACACAGTTAATTAATACACATTTCAGAAAAAAAAAGAGGCGATCTCTTTTAAATCGCGTAGAATTAATTTCTATTCCCCTGTACAAAAATCGAAATCAGATAACAAAAAACATCAACAATCTTTTGTCTTCCTCTCGTTCGAATCCATGGCCGAAACCCTAATTAGTCGATTGAGATTCAGGAAAGGGCGGAGCAACTCGCGAGCTGCTGAGGGTGGAGTCGGCAATGGCGCACGCTGTAGCATCCAGGGTAAGGTCATTGTGGTTCGACGACAAATTGGATGAGCTCGGCTAGGGTTTAGGCGTATGCGTGAGGGCTAGGGCGAAGTCTTGGTGGCGAATCGATCTGGACGGCCACGAGTTCGATGATGACGGCAAGCAGTAGCTTCGCAGCGGCTGAGAGGTATCGATTTAAGTTTATTTAATTTTTATATATGTATATAAACTGGAAAATGTTTACAATAAGTTTAGAACTTATGTTAGTTTTAATTATATATATATATATATATCTAGGCAGATTTTTTATTTTTATTATTTAAAAAACAAGAGTGATAGTAATATTAGTATTTAGGCAAATTAGATTTAAAACAGCTGCTTAGTTAGATAGGTATGATTTTGGAAAGAAGAAGAAAAAGAAATAGGAATTTTGAAATGATTGGAAACTTATATAAAATTAGAGTTTAAAATCGATATAGATTATTTTTGTAAGTATACCTGAGTTTCAAAATTTAATAAAATAAAATAAAATGAATAAACTTATACATTTTGATCTACTTATTTAATTTTAAAAATAAATTATATTATAAAGGTAGATTTATATAATAAAACTTATTGAATTATTTTAGTTACTAAAAATATATTTTATTTAAAAGGGAAAATTTGTTTAAAACAAATTATTAGCTTAAAACCCAAAATTCTTAGTAAATTAAGTTAGTAGATGGAAATGTAATTGCTTAATTGATTCGAATATTAATAAAAATTATAAATGTTTATAAAGGTTTAAAAATTGAGAAACAAGCTGGAACGGAAGTGAATGGAAATAGACTGCAAATTGGAGTCAAAGGTGAGTTAATCTCACTCAGTTTATATTTAAATTTAAATGATTAAATTTAAATAATTGTTTGAATGGTTGAATTGATTGATGTGCTATATAGTATAGTATATTTTGAAATTGGCATATTATATTGTGCTAATGTCTGTGGATGCAGGGAAAACTGGTTGGAGGGATCCAACTGGATCCCTCACCATTTATTTAAATTATTTAATATTCTCTACTGTGAATATTGATATTCCATGATGATTTATATTGGAATATTGAATGTTATGATTTGATTGGATATATTTGGGTATAATGAATTACCAAAAATATATAAATTGGATTCTAGAAAGAAAATAAAAGAAGTGAATTTGTAAGTAAAATAATTATAGGAAATTTGAATAAAATTAAGAACTGAATTGAAAAGAAAAAGAAGTAATATGAAAATAATAAATAACTTCAGGTAGGAAAGGAATTTTGAATAAACCAAAATTTAATGAATTGTAAACTTAAGTTATATCAATTAAAGAAATAAAGAATTATTTTAAAATTCAAAGTTTAAATTTATTTAAAAAGGATTAAGAAGCAATTTGAGAAATCAAAAATTTGGATTCTCAGTCAAAAATATTTTAAATCATAACTAAGAAATAAAATCTGAAATTAATAGATTTTGAAGTAAAAAGGAGTAATTGGAAATCAATTTGGAAATTGATTCAAAGGTTTGAAATAGAAAATTTAAAGAAGGATGTGAAGAGAAGTATATTTCTCTGGATAGCCAAGTATGTTCAAAGTAAATTTTTAAATATAAGTTAAAAGCTTTAATGTTGTTTTAAAAAGGATGTTTTAGAAAATTTATTATTTCTAATCTTTTAAACTCTAAAGTGAATATCTTTCAAATCTATTATCGTAGTAGTTATTTAAAAGGTGACTTAGTAATTCTGTTTAAAAAAGTGAAAATATAGTTTTATATTTTATAAGGTAACCTTATTTTCAAATATTCATATAGTATATATTGTTAGCCAATTATTGAAGTAGTCTTAACTTGAATGTTTTAAAGTAATTTCAAAGTAAGTATTTTATTTTAATTTATTATCGTACTAAATTATTTAAAGAATGATTTGGTATTTTAAAGAAGAAAATCTAATGTATGGTTATAAGGTAATCTTATTTTAGTTATTTCTAGAGTATTATTTTAAATTAAGTATTAAAGTAATTTTTTATAAATTAAATGTTAAATATATTTTACAAAAAAGTGTTTTTAAATTATTTTAAAAATCTAAAGTTTTGTGCTTGGTGATTCCAGTGGAAATGGAAATACTCGGAATTTATTCTGAGAAAAGGAAGATAGTTTGAAAACTGTTTTCAAAAGGATTTGAAAGTGAGAATATATCTTGTAAAGACATTTTGAAGTTAATAAATAATTTGGGAAATTATTTATTGGTTGATGTTTGTTTGTGAATATTAATTGATAGTTATATAACCGACTATCAATATTGGCCAAATACGTTGATCGTTTCGAAGAGACCGGGATCGAGATTCATTTCTCAAAAACCACTTCGATCTGGTTTGTACGTTTCTTGAAAACGAGTTTGGATTCGAAGATGGAGCAGTGAAGTGCAAGGGCTAGTCGCCACTAATCCTGAGGATATTTCCAAAATGGATGTGGTAGGAATAGTGCTTTCGGTTCCGTTCGAACCCGGGACGGACTTGTATGGATGAATGCTTGCGAAACATCATCAGGTGGACGATGGGCATTCTAAGGGATATGTTCTAAAAGGTAACGCTTAGCCTCAAGCCTCATCAAATGGGAATGACTGAAAATCAGGGGTTATGCAGCAAGGCTAGGTGGGTAGCACCCAAGCAGGGTGAGGCACTTGTTTATATATATATATATATATATATATATATATATATATTTCGCTGTGCTGAGTTGCTATGTATCTATTTTATGATATTGATGTTGAGATGTGATTGATGTACTCTGATGATGTAATATATAAACGGAGATATTTGATTTTTGAGTAAAGATCATTTATTATGTACTATATTTTATTCCGCTGCGATGGTTAGATTCTGTTGTTGTTTTTCTATTTTCTTCTTCTACCTCTTCTTCTTTAACCCAAATGGTTCGTATTTCTGTACAACTTGAGTTGATTATTGTAAAATGGTGTTGACTCAAGGGGTACAGATTTGTAGGCTGTTACACATAAGGTAACTAATTGTAAAATAGTCGAAAAATAGTTGAATAGTTTCATAAATTTTAAATAATTGCAAAATAGTTGTAAAATAGAAATTAGTTTGTGAAATAGTTGAAAAATAGTAATTAGTTTAGAAAACAATTGAAAAATGGTTAAATAGCTCCAAAAATAATGGTAAAACAAATATAAAATAAGTTAGCTTTAAAAAGAAAGGTTGTACATATTTAATAGCTTGGAGGAATAAATTTATATTTAAAACAATTTATATTGAAAATAGTTCAGAGTCAAACTGTTATTGATTTAAATACCCAACTGAGATAAGAATTGACGTGATAATCCAAATGGGGATTAAGGCAATTGTAAATAAGTGAAGGGTAATTTAAGAAAATGTGAATAGAAAGGAAATTGATTTGGCTGATAATCAATGGAAATAAATACGTAGGAAGTACGTATATTATTCTATTAGCATAGTGATTTGATCCAGATTCGAGCACAGAATTTCGAGATAGCTTATCGATCCGAGTTTGGATTTTTCACTCGATTTTCGACGGCGAACCTGGATATGGATTGTTGATTGGTTCTGGATATTCTCTATCATAGTTATGGCTATGCAAGGAGAATGACGGTTTCTAATCAAAAAATCAGATCTGTGTCCGCACTAGGAAGTCGGGTGGACGATACTAGTTCGGAAGTGAAATTGTGTGATCGAGTGGACGATCAAATTGGTATAGGGCACGGATAATATGTGTATATCGTATGGATTTGTATGAAATTGATATCGAAAAAAAAGTAATCAAATTTGAATAATTGATTTTGAATAAACAAAGTTATATATCTTTGTTATATAAGATAAATCTTTCCTTGTTAAATCTATTGCCGGAAGAAAAGGATTTTTGAAGGTGTTTGAAGTATAAAAGGAGTTTTATACAAGTTTGAAAAGATCCAAAGTTTTTAAAATTTTTATATCTGAATATATATATATAAAGGATCTTAAGAGGAATTTGGCAAAAGGTTTTGGGAACCTTTGGATTTGGAAAGGCTTTTGATTTTTGGGCAAAATCAATATTGAATTTGGAAAGCCAAGTTTGAGAATTATCGATTTTGGGATAATCGATTTTGTGTAAAAAAGCTTTGTATGATATCATACTAGGTGTATGATTTGAAGGATACTATATATGTATAGTATAAAGTGTTTTGATGATGGCTCTGGGGAAAAAGGCGCTCCCTTGAAATGAACTTCTTAGGAGTGCCACCGAGTGGTGCTGCCTTGAGCCTCGGGGTGGTTCTAAAGTTGATCCTGTAACGGCCCAGAATTTTTATTAATTTAAATTTGAATATTTAATTAATTTTAAATATTAATAAGTGAATTTATAAGTCGAATAAATTTTATTTCGAATAATTGGATTTAATTGGATAATTAAATCGATAATTTAATATGTTAAATTACAGAAATAATAGAAAATTGGGTTAAATATGATTGAAAATGATTTGTAAATTTTTATTATATCATATTGAAGTTAGAACGATGTTTTAGAACTTTTAAAATCGAATTAAAAGTTTATCTGTGAAAATTGAATATTTTAATATTTAATCGACTAGTGAAAATAGTCAATTTTTGAACAGTCTCAGAATCGGACGAAACTAGTTTCATTGGATCCGTAATAGTTAGTTATTATCGGATTTCAATTTTCGTAGCAATCGGAGCTATCGTTTGATCGTGGCAGCTCGAAACGCATCGAAATTGTTTTAATATTAATTTGGCGAGTTAAAATAGCCATTTTTTAAAAAGTCTCGGATTTCGACGAAACAAGTTTCATCGGATCCGTAATGTGATATTATTGTATGGTTTCAAATTTCATGTCAATCGGATTTACCGTTTGTCCGGTGCAAGCTAAAACGCTTAGAAAATCGTTTAAATCGGTTTAATTTAAATTGAACGTTTATTGCCACAACTCGCACAGATGACTGAATTAGCTTCCGAAACCTGTTCCATTGTGTTCGAAACGTGGGATAAACCCCAGAAACGTCAGTCACCGCGCGTAAATCGGAGTTTGGAAATTCCGGAATGAATAGTGTTTCGTTCGTTTTCCTATAAATAGCCCACCTTCACAAGAGAAAATAAAAATAAAATAAAAACCTAATTCTCTACAGCCGCCACCCCCTTAACCTATGGCCGAAAATTTGCAGTTTTCTCTCCTCAATATCTTCAAATCTACACAATGATTCGACGAACTTTCAACTGCAAACTTGTAGAGCTTCGCGAGCTCTACGATTTCAACGGTCATGATCGCGAAAGGATTTGTGGATTGGCGGCAAATCAAGCTTGAAGGGGGTATATTCGCGCACGCTTTTTGAGGTGGGATGGTGGCCGAGCTCGCCATGCTTGCGGCTGGTGGTAGAGGGTGCGAAGGCGAGTCGAATGGCGCCAGTATGATGGGTTCTCGACGTCGTTGGTGGTTGCAATATAAAACCCTAAGTATGCAAATGGGTTCGGCCTCTTTACCGATGCACGCGTGAACAAAGAAGAGAGGGAGAAGGGGGGAAGCGCACGGCCAGGATTGCATGGAGCATGGATCTAGCGGCCTGTAGTCGATTTAGGTTTAAATTATAAAATTTGTTGTAAATTTGTTATAAAAAAATTCGTGTAACTTCATAAATGCGTATCTTTTTCATACGAGGTCGAAAACGCGCGAAACCAGTTGCGTTGGAATCGTATGGACGAGCACTACGCTATGGAATTGGATTGGAGTCGTTTGGAGTTAGTGAGAATTTCGGGTAAAATTAAACGTCCGTTTAATTTTATTCGAAATAAATTACTAAAATGAAATTGAAATCAAGGTGAGAACTTTTCACTCAATCGAATCGGTTTCGATTTTAATTTTAAATAGTTATATTTAAAAATACCCGAATGCATGTTTGAATGATGATTGTTATCTATTGATTGTTAAAATAGACATTATGCGCCGTTAGTAAGCGGATGTTATTTATTAAAAACATATACCGCGAATATTTCATAAACAGTGAAATTGGTATTATATATAATAGCAATATATATATATATATATATATATTGGCATATGTATATATTGCAGTTATTGATTTCCCGCATTGTATAGCGGATGATACCCTATTGCGCCGTCTATTAAGCGGATAATATTTTAAATCCCATATACCGCGATAATTTCGTACTAGAACGGAATTGGTATTGTGCTAATGTTTGTGGATGCAGGAAAACAGGTTGGAGGGATCCAACTGGATTCCTCAACAGTATTTATTTGATTTCTGATATTTTGATATTTGATGGATTATCATATCGATATATGATATCGTTGTTGTCGTGATTGACTATTTGGTGTGTAGCATCATTGGACCAAGTTTTGGAATTTTAAAATGGTTTTTAAAGTGATTTCTGAAAATATACTATATGTTTGGAATTGATTCATTTTAAATAAATAAACGTTATAAATTTTAATGTTATAAAAATTATGATTTCTGAGAAATATAGTTAAAAGTTGATTTTTGAAAATATTGGGTTAATGATTTTATAAAATAGTTTAAATTGGGATTTCTGAATATATTATAAAAAGTTGAAAATATAGGATTTATAAAATTTGATTATTTTATAAATCAAAAATGGTGAAATTATAAAGGAGTTTAAAGACGTTTTAAAATATTAATATGAATTGATTTATATAAGAGATTTATAAATGGATATTTATAAATTGAAATATTGAAATTATAAAACGAGTTATAAGTGTTGAATGAAGTGAAAATGAATTGCATAAGTAAATGGAAGTTATAAAATTATAAATGGTGAAGTTATAAATAAAATTTATAAATAGTAAGATTTATAAATTTTGTGAAGTTATTAAAGAATATATTTGGGGAAATAAATGAATCTTATAAGTTATAGGATTTATAATTTGGAAAGTTTAAAGGAACGATCATGTAAACAAATAAATTTGTAAGTGTTTAACTTATAATATGAACCTTTGGGTTATAATTGAGTTATAAAGTGAATAGGTTAATAAAGGAGATTTATGAAAAGGAAGTAGTTATAAAATAAATAGAAATGGAATTTATAAACGTTGTTTTATAAATTCGCAAACGACTTATTTTGATAAGTAAATTGTTATAACTTATTTATGGAGTTATATTCACGTTTTAGACAGTGAATAATCCTTTAAAATAAAATGTATAGAAAAGATGAAGTTTGTTAACGTAGTATATTCACGTTTTTTAATAGTGAATAATATGTTAAAGAAATTGTTTTGAATGTGATGTTTTAAATAGAATTAAAACGATCTAACGATGTTTTAATTGGGTTAAGGTTCGAAACCATAGATTTCAACATTCATTGTTGAAATAGACGTTTTCGAGAAATAGAAGGAAATGGTGGACTATAAGACTGTTGTTATAGTAAATGATTTCCGAAAGGAAATGTTTTTTTTAGTATTGGGATTTATATATCTATTTTAATTTCGAATCCCTATACTAGTGATTTTGGGACGTCGTAACGATGTTTTACGCAACATTCGTTTTGGCCCAAATAAATATGTTTAAGAGAATGATTTCCTTAAAGAATGAGATATATACTTAATTTCGATTTAAGTATATTGAATATTTTCCAAAGGTTGAAAATAAAAAGATTTGTAAATTACTTATAAATAAATAAGTATGGAAATGTTTTTCCAATGTGAAATGAAAAGTTGAGAGAATTTATCTTTTTTAAGATAAATTGAAAATGAATATTTGAAACCTATTGAAAATTGTATATCAGTAGATATTGTGAAATATAAATTCACTATGGAATTTATAAAAGAAAGGGGAATTTGTTTAAAAATAAATATTGATTTATTTTTGAAGTATTGAAAATTATATCTTGTAAAGATATAAATTTTGGGAAATAAATAATTTGGAAAATTATTTGGAATCTGGTGATGTGTGCATATCCATTGATAGTTCAATAACCGACTATCAATATTTACCTTTGAAAGGTATTTGTTGTGATTTGCTTGAATTTGAATGCTACACTTATTTTTAAATTATTGCGCTCGTTATTCGGATTACCCATTCCGAATAGTGATACGACGTAATGGATAGCATTGATGACCGGTGTTGAAGACCGGGTATTTGCGAGAGCGATAGGATGACCTGTCGATTGACTCTGCACCGAGTTGCTCCGGTATAGAGTTCTCCATATGTGATGGGGAATCCGATCAGGATTGTGGATATCCGGATTGCAAGAACTTCTTTGTAAGTGCCTTCAGTTCTGTTCGAGCCCGGAACAGACTTGTATGGATAGTATGTCTGACATTACAAATTGAAATATAAAGCTGATTTCTTTCAAATATATTTCTGTTGGTGGCGGAGAATTTATTCTCTTAGCTTAACACCCTTCTCTAAGACGTACGAGCTCAGAGGTTATGTAGTTGAAGGTTTTTAGTGATATATTCCCAATTTGGTAATGTGACATGCTGAGTGTTGCTGTGAAATGATCATTGTGTTGATCATTTGAGATAGGATCATTTGTTTGATCGTTTATCTTGGTGATCATTTCTATGATCATTGGTTGACCCAAAGCATGGCTTTTGTATAAAGTATGTTTTTGTGGACGTGACTTCGTCGAGCCTCACACCCCGGAATGGTCAAAACAGGAAAGATGCGGCAAGGTTATGAGGGGTAGCTCCCTTTAGGGTATGTGCATTTCCTTCTGGAAAAGGGTGGTATCATGGTATGGAGCCCAGATATTTACTCATGTTGAAACACTTATTATTATGGTGTGATGTTGATGACGAGCGCTCGGTTAAAGGTCCCAAAGGACCGGGGGATGGCATACTCGTGTCAGTTGTTACCCAGTTAGGGGTAACCCGGCCTTGTGTTGGCAGAGATCCGGTTTGGTTCTCGGGGATGTCCTTCCAGAGGCATTCTCATGTGGCAATGGGAAGTTCCTTGGCCTGATCATTTGTTGGAAATCCAAAGAAACAATACGATCTTGTACGGTATTAGTTGTAGAACCTATCATTCACTTATGGTGGCGCCCCACTATTTGGATGGTAGCTATAGTAGGCATAGTTCGGAATGTCTATGCTGGCTAAGATTTATATTCTACTTTCGAAATGATTTTTTTTCTCTACACTATGCACTAGTCATAATATCAAATGTTCTTTTAATGCGTATCAAGCATCTTTGACTATCATAAGGAGAAATCTCCTCCGATTCTGCGTTTGCATTGTGTGTGTGCGGGAGGCTTTATGGTAGTCTCATTTTTAAAAGCATTGCGAATTGACTTTAAAAATATTCCTCTATTTTGATTTCAAAGATAAATAAACTGTTTTGAGTTCTCACACCAGTCACATGACTGACTCGGAGTTTATTGTTTTCCTTCCTAAACTCTGGGTGCCCACCAATTTCCACACGGGCAGTCAAGAGTTAAGGTTTATCAGGATATTCAGGAGTTGCTGAAGGCAAGATGGATGGCATGGCGTATTACTAGTATATAGTATTTCTTTTCCGCTGCATTGTTTGATGTTGTTTGATGTTGTACACTCTGATGTAATGAAATGAAATGAAATGTAATAACTGATATAGTTCTTTGTTTAAAGATTGTTCATTTATTATTATAAGTTGTTCCGCTGCGATTGTGAGATTCTGATGTTGTTATTCTGTTTTCTTTCTGTTCTATTTTCTTTTCTCTCTATTTCCTATCTTCTTATATCTCCTTCTGTCTTTTTCTCTTTCTTTCTTTTCTTAAAACCCTAACTATTCGGTTTTTCAGCAACGAAAAATCGCGTATGTTACAGATCCTGTGAGGAGTCCGGACAAAACTAGTTCCTAGGGATTATGAGTAGTGTATACCATGGCAAAAGTCGTGTGTGCCTCTCAGAGCCAACAATCTGCGTTTGATTTTATATCGGTAGACTGTGACCTATGGTATAACATAGCGAAAGTCGTGTGTGCCGGTGAGAGCCAACAGTCTGCGTTTGATTTTATATCGGCAGACTGCGACCTATGTAGGAGTGGAGAGGTTTCATTTCGACAGCGAAAATCAGAGGCCGCGGAGAGCCTGTAGTTACATGGACTTTTGCTGTGACGGCAACGTAACCCTGGATGTAACTGTGATCTGTTGTGGGTTCCATGGCAAAATGGAGAGGCCGTGGAGAGCCTGCAGTTGCATGGACTTTTGCTGTGACGGCAACGTAACCCTGGATGTAACTGCGACCATGGATGGGGGTGATGATTTTCAGAGCATTCTCACCAAAGATATTTCCTCTATTTTCAAAAACTGTTTTCTATATTTTCAATAAAATTATTTTTCAAGTATTTTCACTGGGTGTTGAAAATGGGTTTACCAAGTACTTATAGATTTTCAGTCCTACGCCTGATCAACGTATGACTGAATTTCTGTGAGAACAAGGATGGACTGGTTGAGACATCGAGTTATAAAAAGTATTTTTATAAAGAGCTATTTTATTAGTATGATGTGAATTTAAAAGCATTTCTAAAAATTTTAAATAAAGATGTTGGAATTTTGGGGAAATAAAAGGAAATCCAAACTGGAATTTTAATGAAGAGATTTTGTAATTAAAATCGAATATTGATTTAGAAGTTGGAAATAATCTAATTGATTAAATAATTATTTGATTGAGTATGTTAATAACTTTAACTTTGGGAAATAAATGGATTGTAAATTAATAATGGAGTTTGGAAATGAAATCGAATTTGTAAATAGAATTCGACTTGGGTTTGATAATGAATTATATAAGTAGAGGTGCTATAAAAATAAAAATAAAATAGAGTTGGATTGAAAATGTGATGGTTTGAATTACAAATAAAATTCAAGGGTGATTTGAATAATATTTAATGAAATTTGCAAGTAAATTGGATACAAGAGAAGTGATTATAATAGAAATGGTTTGAGTTGCAAAACAAAATCCAAGTGAATAGAAATAAATTGAGAATGGCCTTGTATTAATAAAATAAATTCGATAACGAATTAGTAAGTAAATTAAAAAGTTATAATGGATTAATCGAATTAAATAATAAATGGATGAAGTCAGATTGAATAAAAACTAAATTAAAGCTGTGATTGGAATTGGATTATCAGACTGAACTTAAGTTCAGTGGCATATTAATTTGAAGTATAAATGAGTTAAGTATGTGTTGGATATTATTTTGATAAATTGAGAAGGTGAATTAAAATTAAAAATTAAAATGGATGGGCTAACTGAATTTAATGGAATTTGATTAAATGAGGATCAAATAGAAGTAAACTTAAGTTTGATGTTGGCATAAATTAAAGTCAATTAACTTAAGTTTAAAAATTTATGGAAGCTTGGCTTCGAATAAGAGTGGAAGCCCATTAAATAAAAGCTTGGATTAAATTAATTTGGAAATGGTTATTAATTTATAAGTTTGAATGTGCCAAGCTTAATAAATTGTTTTGAATGAATCCAATGTGGGGATGAGATAAAAGGCAATGTATGGTTGGTAAATAAATTAGAAATGAAACGAAATTAAATTTAGAATGAGTTGAAATTAATTTGAAGTTGTTATAAACTAAAATAGATACTCTATTAAGCGAATATTGTCGAATTTGCATAAAAATAATTGTCGTTTGGCGTAAACAAAATAATTAAAATTCTATGAGCCGATAAAGATTAAAAAAAATTGATTTTGAATCATTTGAAGTGAATATGAGCTTGTTTGGATTAAAAACTAATTGGATGTAAGAAATTGAATTGCAAACCATTAAAATTGAATAAAATGGCTTATGAATTGGTTGAAAGCAATTGTATTAGCTTTAAAAATTATATAAATCGCTTATGGAAAGCATTTGGTGCTTATTGTTTATGTAATGCATATGTTTAGCTATTGAAAGTAAGTGGAATGATAATAAATTCTCTATATATGGCACTTACATATTTAAATTGACTAAGTACAGGTACCTGAAGGCCGTTTGGCTAGATTTGGTTGCGCTATTTGCTAGAATTAATAAGCTGCTTGCTTAAAATGCAAAATAAGGTACGCTTACGCAATAAAAATAGGAAATATGAACTGTTTTTGCTTTTTCCGACCGGGTGGGTCGATGTATATATATTTATATCTCTTGTCAAATTGCAAAAGCTCCTCCGTACAAAGGAGACTTTGCCAAAAAATTTCTAAAATTTTGGGAGTTAGAAAATTTTTGGGAAAATTTTTGTTAACAATAAAACGATTTCAAATTGAAAATTTAAAGTAAATTTGTAGATGAACTAATATGAATCAGTTATACTTGAAAGATAAAATTTAATATTCAAAATTTAAAAGTAAATTGAATTCATATGAAAGTGGGGAAAACTAATTTGAATAAAGGTGGATATGAAACTTATGTAGCAAAATGTATACAATGATTAGGAAGGGTTACGATTGGATATTATTGTCAATTAAGATATGTAGGTATAAAAACGGGGAAAAGAAAATTGGATTTGATTCCAAAAGATAAATGTGAATTGCCCGACAAAAAGGTATGTATTTTAATTTCTGTATGAATTGGATTGGGTTTTTGATCTAGCCACTTGGCTTTCTGTTTTCTTTTTGGTATTTGGGAGCCCGTAGAGGCCTTTTGTAATTGTACCGAGCTAGCCGCGCAAAGGAGACGCTGGCAAATTTTTCGAAAATTTAGAGAGTTAGAAAAATTTTGAGAAAATTTTGGTAATTCAAAATTTGGTTTTAAATTGAAATTTAGATGATTGAGGAAAAGGGCTTTATTTGAAACTATAGAAGGTTTTGGGAAGTTGGTTAAGGTGATAGTGGGTCTTTAATAAAAGATAGTTGGTAGGATGTTGAATTGTGAGTTTTGGGAGAAGGTAAACGGGTATTGGATCATTCTTCCTAACTAGTAATTTTGGGGACGAAATTTTTTTAAGGGGGGAGGAATGTGACGACCCGTAAATTTTAACAAATTAAATTGGAATAATTAATTGATTTTAAATATTTAAAAGTTGATTTTAACTTGAATTTCAGACATCAATATTTACTTGATAATTAAATCACTGAATTATATAGTTTAAATATTGAATTTAATAATTGAAATTGGGTAAATTGTGAATCTGAAATTTCTATGCTTGTTTAAAATAATTTGAAGGCTTATAAAATTTATAATGATGATACTGAAGATAATAGAATGGTTGAAATTTAATTTAAAGATGGTTTGTTCAATTTTAATTTTATATCGTTTAAATTGAATTTAAAAATAGCCTTCCAAGGCACAGTCTTGGAATTCGACAAAACCGGTTCCATTGGATCCGTAATAGTTAGTTATTATCGGATTTCAATTTTTGGAGCAATCAGGGTTGTCGTTTGACCCTGGCAGCTCGAAACGCTTAGAAATTATTTTAATCGATTTAATAGGAATTTGATCGTTTTGTTTTGTAACTTGCCCATACGATCAAATTAGTCTCTGAAACATGTTCCATTGTATTTGGAATGGGGGTAGAACCTTATTAACGCTTGTCAGCATGTCAGATTCGGGGTTCGTGATTTCGCGTTATTCAGCATAGGATATTTTTAATATTCTATTATATTCTATTCACGCGTATTCAGGAAGCTTTCCCAAGCTATATCTTACCTCGTCCCCCTCTCTTTATTCTGAAGTAAAAAAAATAATATTCATGGTCGATTGTTTCCTCAGTAAAAAAAAGAGAGGGGTCGCGTGCGAACGCGAGGCGAGCACGTGGCGAGGTGATCATCGTAGGGGGGTTCGATCTGGGGATTCTCAGTGAAGCCGGGTCACGATCGAATGCGAGGAGGACGGTTTCGAGGCGGCTAAATTTCACTCGGCGATTTGGGCTCGCGACTTGGGGCCACGTCGTATCCTTGGGTTTCGCGCGGCGACTTTGTGACATCGTTGGAGTTCGCAAGGGGGAAGGGTGGCTTCGCGTGTGTCGTGGTGGTGGCATGACTTTCGGCGATTTGGGTATTGATTGTGGGTTCTCCATCGAAGCTCGCGACAGTGGGTCAATAATTGTGAAGAAACAAGTCAGGATAGAGTGGAATTGCAAATAAAACAAAGGTGAGTAAATCTCACGCTTCTGGGTTTTTATTTAAATTTATATGGTCAAATTGAAATGATTGATTGAATGGTTGAATTGAATTGATATGCTATATTGTATAGTAATATCTAGATTATATTGGAATGATTGGTAGTTTGGAATGATTGTTATTGGCAATTGGAATAATGAATGCTGTGAGTTGCCTGAATACTTCGGTACCTTGAGTTATCGGAATATATAAATAGGATTTTTGTAAGGAATATAAGAGTGAACTTTGAAAGTGAAATAATTGTAGGAAAAAAAATAAAAATAAAAATAGAATTATCTAGAAAGAAATGAAATGATATTTAGAAACTGAAGTTAAAATTGTGGAGTAGAGTTTTAAAGCAGTTCTAAATCAAAGTTAAATCTAACAAATAAAGTTTTTAAAATATTAAATGTTTTAACAACTTGAATGCTTACATGTAATTGTTAATTGGTTCTAATTTAAAAATAAATTTGGCTTTAAATTCCTTTAAGCTTCTATTATAAAATGAGTAATTGATTTGTTTAATAAAGTAAATAAACAATAGTTAATTGCACGTTGAGATTTATCGAGAATGATTAATATTGTGGTTTAATCAATGTAATTAAATTTGATTAGGATAAATTAAAATATAATTGGAAATCCTTAATTTATGTAATTAAAGATGTAATCAAAGATTGATAAATTAAGATTAATTAATCCATAATCAGTGACTTACGAGAAACTAATTAATATAAGTAATTAAGGATAAATGAAATTAATATAGTTAATTAATTTATGAGGTAATTAAAGATTCTTATTGATTTTGGTTAAAAATAATTAACATCGTGAAATGGATTGAAGTTAAATTCTTGAATAAAACTGAAGGATATTTAGTCCAGGGTGATTAATTAAAATGAAAATGATAGGATGATGAATTAATTGATCTGAAATCAATTAATGTTTAATAGAGAAATCTAAGTGGATGAGATTAGTAATTCAATCAGGATTTATTTAATTCAATTAGAATAAATTGAATTGATTTGTGTGATTAAGCTTTGCTTATGGGTGATTGATTGGTATTGGATGCTTTGAATGAGTTGATATTTCTGATATGAAATGTTGTGTATTTCATTTGGATAATTTGGGTTTGGATGACATGAGAATCGAAAAGGCCGGTATCGGGTATTGGGAAATACCCGGAACCACTTCGAATTTTTGTAAATTGATATGTGAGATTAACAAGTTGGAATGAAACATTTTAAGTGAATCGGACTATTTGATCGAAATGTTGGCACTTAGGAAACTTATGTGTGAAATAAATTATGTCTATGACATATTGTGGATTTGTAAAAAAAAATTGGTTTGAGTTACCCCGGGTTTTATTTAAGTTGTTTGCTTGGTATTCCTTATTAGTTGGGTTTACTCACACTGGTTTCCAGCCTGACCCGGGTGTTACTTTGGTGTAATGCTCGGGTCAGACCGAGTATTACAAATTTTCAGGTAAGGACGTTCTGGAGCTATGGAGGCGAGCCGGATGGCAGGATCTTATAGAATATATCCGCTGTGTTATACTATTGTAATCTGTGAGATGATAATTGTGTATATTCAGTGACCGTGAATATGTGAAACTCTGATGTATTTAAATGTAATTGACAAATATAGCATCCTTCTGTAACAACCCTAGATTTTTAAGTATATTTTAATTTTGACTTTATTTCATTTTTAAATTTATTTTAAACTTGTTTCATTTCAAACATTTCATTTTTAAATATAAACTTTGATTATTATGTGAATTATAATTCCAACTGGTATAAATTGAATATTTTACTGAAAAGTGGATTTCTGGTCAAACTGGTCAAACTTTGATTTTTTAGTTTCAAATTTAAATATTTAAATGCTTAAATTTTATCTTTTATTATGAAATTATATTTAATAACTTGAATATTGCTTTTCGTTTCATTGAAAACGGATTTAAATTGTAAAAGTTATGTACATTTCAATTTCGGGTATAATTTGTTTTATTTTGCAATTTTGTCTATTTAAAAAAAATTTAAATAATATTTTCTTTGCTAAATTTTATTTTAGTATGTGTTAATATGTTATTTTATATATATTTTGTCGTTTAATATTTTTTAAAGTGATAACAAAATTTTTTCAAAATTTACTGTATTTATTTCCTATTTTAAAGGCTGTTTTCTATTTTTCTGCTATTTTCTTCATTTAAATTATATTTAATTAAAATTTATATATTTATTTTGTGAATGAATTTTTATTTTATGTTCTTATCTATATTTATAAATATTTTTCATGTACATAAAATTTTCCAAAGTCATTGCATTTATTTTCAAATTTTCTAAACTAGTTTTCATTTTCTGTGCTATTTTCCTAATTTAATCATACATAATTAATATTTATTTATTTATATTTTGTTTATTTGTGATATTTTCGTATTTTAACTGAATTTATATATATATTTCAGTTATTTAAAATTATAAAAAGAAATAAGAAAAATTTGAAAGGTTTTGTGACTTTTTATTTCTTAAGGCTCTTTGTATTCTCACATTTTCAACTCCAGCCATTACTTTCATTCAATTGGCTGCGTTAACTCATTCCTCCAGCCGACTTCTCTATCATTTCATGTGATTTTTCTTTCTCAAACTTTGAAAAAAAGTACGGCCTCTCCTATGTGAAAAGCTTGGTAAAAATTTTCTTCTTTTCTATGCAACTTCTACTTGTTTTCTTATGATTTTGCACTTGTTTTCTCACCTTCTATGCTCAGCTCCTCCTTCCTCCTCCACCTTGGCCTCTTCCACCACCACCACATCTGGTCATTACCTCCTCCAGACCAGGCCCAAGCCATGGCCGTGCCCCTTGATGAAGAAGACCCACCTAAAAATGAACAAAACTCCACATAAATGTTCATAGCCTAGCCTAACTTGTTCCACCACCTCTCTCCATCACTTTGGACGACCATACACCACCACCACCAGCAAATTCCTGACCTGAGCCCACAGCCACATCATCCTCCATCCCACTAAAGACCTGGCCGTGCTCTCCTTGGCCTTGGCCGAGCCCTCTAGTGCATAGGAATCCATGATATTTGCCTTGTAGTGTTAGTTCATGCTCATATATCTTTGCTCCATCATTTTGCCATGCTAGGCCGACCTTTAAGAACCCAAACCAGATCCAAACCATGCCTTTAGCCGTGCCATTTCAGATCTGGAGTTGAAGCATAGGTGGTAGAAAGCAAGTGCAAACACTTCGGTGATGTTTTATGTATTCATTTCTAGCTTTGTTTAATTGAATTTGGGTTGAAAACTTATGTTATATTTATTGTTTTGTCTTATGTATCCAAGGAGAATTAATCATTGGCTCTTCCACTCATCTTTATGTCGTGTTATCGTGCTTGTTTGGATCTCATTCGTGCATTCGTCGTTGTGTCTCCAGCTCAAAACAGCGAGTTATTCTCACCAGACAATATGTACATATATAACTAGTAAATTGACCCCTTTTGAATCTGTAAAATGCATTATCATGTTACACCTGCTATATTATGATTATATGATATTCACCCATGCGTATACACCTGTTATAACATCTGTTACTGTTATATTATGTTGCTCTGTTATTTTTATCAGTTTATCACACTGCAAGTTCCCTTTAGATTAGAATCACTATGGGTTGAAATGATACATACCCGAACGGACTTTAGAATAGGAGAAAATCATTATGGGCTGAAATGATAGGCCTGAATGATTTTCAATTATTTTCATTTACTTGGGATTGCGGGTTTGAAAAGATCAAACCCGGGTTTTCTTTGTAAATTACGGGTTGAAATGATATATTACCCGTATCACTTTACCTAGGCTAGAAAATGAAATACAGACCCGTTGTTAAAATATGTTTTTCCAAAATTTTAAAATATTTTAGAAATGTAAATATTATAATATTTTGATGTAAATTTGATAAAAAAAATGATTTTTGTGAAGCATTATTGATTTTCTAAAAATTTATAAGTGAAATAAATAAATGGTAAAATTAGAAAATCTGAAATGTAAGTTATTTTGAAAATTATAATTTGGTGATAAATGGAATTTAAATTAAATATGAAAATATGATAAATTTATGATATTTTGAATTTAAAAGAATTTAAAATGATTTTATAATATATTATATGATTTTTTTTATAAAGTTAAATGTGAAATGAATGAATATTTAAGTTGAAATTTTGAAATATAACTAAAATTGAAAATTTGTGAATTTGGCTTAAAAGTGAATTTTAAGTTAAGTAAATAAAAATGAAATTGAGTTATATTTGAAAATTTAAAATTAAGTGTTAAGTTAAATTTAATTTAATGAATTTAAAATTTAATGTTGGAATTTAATAAGTGAATTATTATTAAATTTTGATTTTTGAATGGAGATTTAACTTTATAAAATCATGAATATAAGGGTATTTGAATGATTGTTTTAAAAGAGAAATTATATGATTTTATAAGCTAAAAATGATTTAAATAAAAATATAATTATTTGTGAAATTATACTGAATATTTGAAGTTAATTAACTGCATTTCAGAAATGCTATTAATTCTAATGTAAATGATAACACAGCATTTGTAAACGTTGTAGTTGATAATAATGAACCAAATGGCTAAGTTTAATTAAAGGCTATCATAACATTTTTGTAAATGTTGTAATTTTTGAATTTAACTAAGTTTTATTTGAAACTAATGTAACCCTATCACAACATTTTTATGCTATCTTTTGTTAAATTGAACTGTTTTGAATGTAACTTTCTGTAGCAATTTCTAAATGCTGCGAAAGTTAAATTTTCATCTGTTTTAATAAATTAAGTGGATAAATGAATTTTGAAAGACTAAACTTTTGTAAATTTAATAATTTAATTATTAAATATAATAACTTCATTTTTATGATTTAAAATGAAGTAATTTGTCTTGAAATATAAATTATTTTGAAATGTGTTTTGTAATGGTATTTAAATTAAATAAAAATGAATGTGGTTGAGTTAAAATACGAAAATATCACAAATAAACAAAATATAAATAAATAAATATTAATTATGTATCATTAAATTAGGAAAATAGCACAGAAAATGAAAACTAGTTTAGAAAATTTGAAAATAAATGCAATGACTTTGGAAAAATTTTATGTACATGAAAAATATTTATAAATAGAGATAAGAACATAAAATAAAAATTCATTCACAAAATAAATATATAAATTTTAATTAAATATAATTTAAATGAAGAAAATAGCAGAAAAATAGAAAACAGCCTTTAAAATAGGAAATAAATACAGTAAATTTTGAAAAAAATTTGTTATCGCTTTAAAAAATATTAAAAGACAAAATATATATAAAATAACATATTAACACATACTAAAATAAAATATAGCAAAGAAAATATTATTTAAAAAAAAATTAAATAGACAAAATTGCAAAATAAAACAAATTATACCCGAAATTGAAATGTACATAACTTTTACAATTTAAATCCGTTTTCAATGAAACGAAAAGCAATATTCAAGTTATTAAATATAATTTCATAATAAAAGATAAAATTTAATAATTTAAATATTTAAATTTGAAATTAAAAAATCAAAGTTTGACCAGTTTGACCAGAAATCCACTTTTCAGTAAAATATTCAATTTATACCAGTTGGAATTATAATTCACATAATAATCAAAGTTTATATTTAAAAATGAAAATTTTGAAATGAAACAAGTTTAAAATAAATTTAAAAATGAAATAAAGTCAAAATTAAAATATACTTAAAAATCTAGGGTGTTACACTCTCCCCCACTCAAATCTTTTCGTCCTCGAAAAGGAAGGAATCGGAGAAACAACAAGAAAGAACAATTGGTTGGAAGACATCCTGAAAGAAGGTAGGGAAAAGTAGCTAGGAGGGAAAGCAGGTTGAAAGACAAGGATGAACCATTGATTAAACCATTATATATTTCAATTAAAATTTTATACCATTTAAACATTTTATGATATGATGAATAGTCATTTGATTCAAATCTGATGGTTCAAGGTAACAATATTTAAACATTTTAAATTTTTAGAAGGGAAAATAACTGATCAAAATATTCTTTGTACAGTACTTTATCAAGATACTTTTATCAAATACTTTTATAACTCGATGTCTTAACAAGTTTACTTTCGTTCCTACAGACTCTGGCTATGCGTTGATCAGGCGCAAAGCTAGAATTCTCCAAGTACTTAGTAGACTTGTTTCAACACCCAGTGAAAATAATGAAAACACTTTTAAAAACAGATATGGAAAGTACAATCCAAACAAATCAACCAAACCGAAACAGTTGTCTAACCATGGATCGCAGATACACAATGGTTACGCCTGGATCCCCCAGGAAACAATCCGTATCCGTAAGCTTTCTCAGCCCTGCGAGTTACGCCATGATGACAAGTAGAATGCAGGATACACAATGGTTACGCCTGGATCCCCCAGGAAACAATCCGTACCCCTAGGCAAGACTCAGCCAGGCACTTGCGCTACTCTTCGTGACCTACACAGATTGCAGGATACACAATGGTTACGCCCGGATCTCCCAGGAAACAATCCGTACCCCTAGGCATGACTCAGCCAGACAATTGCGCTATGTAGTCGCGATCATAAGATCACGGGGATCGCCGTGGAATTCGATGGACACTCGAGTATCATATCCGGAAAACCCAAATCAAAGAGAGAGAATAATATCGATAGAATGAATCCACGGTGTGGCCACAAAGCGGATATCAAGCAGAAGGCACTTTCCATATCTTTACATCGAAAATATGTATCATATAGTACCTTTCAAAATCACTTCCAAATATCATACTTATATAAAGTTCATTTTATATAAGATTTCATTTCAAATCAAATACTTTTCAAAACAATAGTATATCAAATCACACTTATATAGATTTCGATTATATAAGATTTCACTTTTCAAAGTTGGGTACCTTTTCAAATCAACATTTTTCAAATCAATAGTTTTCAAATCTACTGCATACTTATACAAATCAATTTTATATAAGTTCGATAACTCCCAAATCAAAGTATTTTTTTTAAAAAAAGGTTCTCAATTTTAATTCATTTCAATAGTATTTCGGTTTAAAAATCATATATGATTTCACCAAATCATTTCTTCCAAATTACATATATTCAGTTTCAAATTTCTTAAAGCCATAGATTTAGAAAATAATCAAAATTAACAAAATTTAGGTCAAACAAATTCATTTCCATTTCAAACATATATTCACTTCAAAAATCATAATACTTTCAAAGTTATAAATCTTTTGAAACCATATACTTGAAATCATTATACATTGAGAATAATAACATTTTGAAATGATACGTTTGAAATCATAAAACATTCCCTCAATTCTTTACATTTCACAAATTTATTCAATTAAACCCAAATCTAAAATTTCCAATTTTAATTAAATTCAAACCATCAGTTTCAATTCAATTTAGTTTTCCAACAAAACCATTTCAAATATTGTAAAATTTCAAATAAAGATTTGATCCACAAAATAAACTATTAAATCTTAAATATATTTCAAGGCTTAAATATACAATATTTCAAAACTAAATTTTATAATTCCATATATCTTAAATTTTTCTTCATTATTACTTAATGTTGAAATATTTATTTCATAAATCCGTTATTTTTAAATAAACTCAAATTACAGGTAAACCAAATATCCTTTCATACTAATATAAGCTTCAATTATTCATTTATCAAAATCAATGGTTTTCAAAATCATCTTATACTTACATAAAGTTTATCTTATATAAGGATCAAAATTTTCAAAAAAATAAATTTCGTTGCATGAAATGCCATATGGGATTGAACATCTTTGCTTACTAAAATATTTTTAATTAAGAACAGTTTTGTATATAAAATAGTTTGTATAAAAAAATAGAATAAAACAGTTAGTTTAAGAAGAAAAAAAAAGAAAATAGTTTTGAAAAATGGTTTTAAATTTGATAGTAGTTTTTCATAAAAGAAAATTTTCAATTAAATTACAAAGATATCCAACCCAACAACTTTCAATTTCAACGTCAAGTATATAAGGATATAAGATGTACATATGTCAACATTTCGCAACATTACATTCGATCGCTCGCTCGATCACACAAGTTCGCTTTCGAACTAGTATTGTCCATTCGACTTCCCTAATGCGGACTTCGATATGGTTTCTCGACTAGAAGACATCAGTCTCCTTGCATAGCCATATACTATGATAGAGAATTCTAGAATCAAGCCAAAAATCCGTACCAAATATTCGCCATCAAGAATCAAATGAAAAATCCTAACACGAAATGGTGTAATTCACCTCGAACTTGTGTACTCAAACTTGGATCAGATTAATTATGCGAATAAAACAGCATACGTACAACTTATGTACCTATTCCAACTTGTTAAATAAATAGTTTCATAAAGATGTTACTAAGTTAAAACATTTAAAACCAAATTTTTCTCAAACATTTGAAGACTAATTTTTATCCAAAACATTTCAAAACTAAATTTCATATTAGTATAATACAAAATAGTCCTATTTATTTACTTAACAAAACAGTTCAAACTTATGCAAATCATATTATTTCATACTTGAAACATACAAACTACACTTATATTCTTTATCAAATAACTTATACCTTTCAAATATATTAGCTTTGATAAGTTAACCCTGATTTGGAAGTGCTCTAATCTTAAAAATAGTTGAAGGAATCATATTTTCAAATCCAAGAGTGGGAAATCACTAACAAATCGGTAAATCAATTCCAATAGATAAGGTTATATCAAAACAAATATGAATCTCGAGGACTGAACACCGACTTACTTTAAATCATTTCAAATATATATATATACATATACATATATCTTTCGAATATCAAACCATATTTCAAAATCCAAAATCAAAATTGGTTTCACAAAATCACTCGCATAGCAAAGCTACTAGAGTGGCCTCTCCCCCACTCAGAAACTCGAAAATCAATGTCGATGATGCATGCATTCATCATCGACATTATTTTCCAGCGATACAAGTGAGTTCTGGACTTCAATTAACTTTGAAAAACTTCTTTGAAATTCCTTAGAAATCATTGAAATTCATTCGAATACATTTGAAACATTTTTTTATTTGCAAAAAATATCTTTAAATCATATTATTATTATATATTTTCCAAAATCTTAAAATCGATTTCAAAACACCAGAGTTCGATTCCTCGAAATTCAAATTCAAAACCCTTCAGTTATAAATCATTTTTAAATAAATCAAGTTCTTATAAAAATTTCAAAATTTCAAATTCTTTCGAAGCTTCCAATTTTCATTTTAAAAGGTATATAATCCTTATTGGAAACATTTCACTTTTTATATACAAAATATGGTCATCCTTAATAATTTCGATGTATGCACAATTTCAAAATACAACCAAACACAAATTTCCAAAGGATGATTCAAGGAAGGATTTCAAACAAACAAAGATTCAAAATTAGAGGAACTCTAATCAAATAGAATTCTAGTTCAAAGATAAACTCAAACGAAGATGAGATAATTTAATTACCAAGTAGAAGATGGATAAGCCTATATAAATCGCGGGCGACCTTAACCGGTCAACCGTGACTTCAGGAATATAATCAATTCGGAAATCGAAGGCAAATCGAAATTCAATCGCCAAAGATAGAATCCGGGTAGAGTAGGAGATAGATAGCATCGTAAACCGGTAATGTAGAAATCTCCGGGGAATCAATGCCAATTGTAAAAAAGTTTCACCCCTTTACAAATCATTCAAAGATTGGCGGAATCACCGATCTTTAGAAAGGTCATTCCAAAGTGGAGTTATGGAATGCTCCAAAATCAAAAAGGTAAAATAGGGAAGACAAGACTGGACTTCGAAACAAGAGGGAGTGTTCCAAAGTTCAGGGAACCCTAATCGATAAGAATTCTAACCAAGAGGTTTCTAACAAGGTTGATACAGAAGGAATGAAGTTTAGAAAATCTTGGTTTCAAACGAAAATTATACCAAAATAATCTTTGAAACTACTTTAAAAATCATTTAGAAATCATTTATACTTCGAAAATACGTTCTCTCACAAGGAAATGATTCTGAGGTTGATTTCACCCATTCTAGGATATTTCTACCCTATCTCTAATGAGTTTTTGCTCCACCGGCTAAGGTTTGCCTAAAAACCAAAGCTCTGATACCAACTGTAACAACGCGGTATTTTGAGCAATTCAAGTCCGACATGTGCGGATGCGAATTGCTGAAAATATCGGGTTGTTACACCTTCTGTAAACTGTTATTATTTATTATTATATTTTATCCGCTGCGAATGTGAGATGTTTGGTGTTTCTGTTCTTCTTCTTCTATCTATTTCTTCTTTTTCATAACTATTTGGAATTTTCGGGTTCGGAAATTTCTGGTCGTTACAAGTATAGTTTGCATAAGAAAATAGTACATCCTATACTTATCACCACTTTCCAATTTAAATAGTTCTATCCCTTGATTAACTACAATTTGGACAATTTAGATAACTATGCTTTCCTTAACATACATTCTTATTTCTCCGAATAAAGACGAGTTTCCATGCATCAGAATTTGGTGTAAAGTACGTAATGCAGTACCTTCCATATACTAAATTAACCATGACCCATTTATCAAAATTAACCCTATTATACTTATCAAATTTCTGGCATTTCAACTTCTTTATCTCTCACCTAGGAACTTTGGTTATAGATCTAACAAATAGAGGAAAGTCTACTCATTGGCTTCTAGAGCTAAATACAAGATGACTTACTTTCTACAAACTTGTCAGCATTTTAGCACAACTTATAACATTTTTTTGATGTTACTTAATGACACAGACAAATAAATCCCTTCCATTTGAATCATACTTTTAAAAGATTATTGCTTTAAAACAAAACTGACATTTGAAACAAAGCGGTTAAAAATTAAACATCTTGTTTAAATAATTAAATAAAAAATTGAAATTATTTTTAAATTTTCATACTTCCTTTTTAATACTTATGAACACATTTAAAGACTTTTCAAAAATATCCGAAGTAGAAACTTCTTTTCTTTTACACAAAAATTATTAATTTACGAACTGCATCCATAGCGACTATTGTTATATGGAATGTAACTTTTTAACTTGTTTTGTAAATCAAATTAGGTTTTAAACCCATTTTTTATACTTTAAACCACTTTAAAAACTTTGTAAAAAGGTTTGAAAATAAAATCGAAGTTTGGAAAATCTATTTAAAACCATTCTTAAAAAACAAAGTAGTAATCTAGTTTAAAGAATCACGAGATCTCGATGTCAAATAAAAACCAATTCAAGTATGTTTACTAAACCAAGCAGCATTCAATCTTTATATACATATGCACATATATAAAAAAGTTAATAACATTCATAAGGCAAGGAAAAATTATCCTTTTTAAATTATCACATATGCACTTCGAAGTGTGCCATAGCGAGCCATAGCGACTTATTCGCCATGAACACTTCGACTTCATTTCAAGTCCCTAGGAAATTATCACAAATCCCATCCGCTTTCAAGCGAGAACCAAACCAAACAATAATCATTCCAAACACTTATAAACATAAGTAATCAACCAATATTATTATAACAAGTATTAAAGTTTTAAATTTTAAACTGAGCTTTACTCTCCTAAATCAGTACGAACTTTAACCAAACTACCACAACATTTTAACAGAAGCACAGATTTGGATTCCTTTATACAAAACTTGGTTTTCAAGGCCTAGAGGAGGTGTAAATAAGTTCGATCTAGGGATTGATGGGATTGTCCTTGACCAGTGGAGGGCTCAGACTTGGTGTAAGGTGGAATTTTGGATTTTATTTTGAAGATAAGAGATGCAGAGAAGGATGGAAGTGAGTTTCGCTACTCGCGTTATGGATTAAAAGTGAAAAAGGAGAGATTTTTAGCTTAAAACTTTTGAGAAGCCATGGAAGAAGTGGAGAAGAGCATGCAAAAGGAAGAACGTAAGAATTGAAAAATGAAGAGAAATGAAGTAAAGAGAGAAATGGAAAAGTAGAATTGTTTTTATAGAAAACGAAAATGGGAAATTACTAAATCACCCTTCTTGTTAAATTGACAAACACCCTTCACCAAAATGGTGACATATAACTCTCCTCCTTCCTCATTACACATGCCACCCCCTTTCACTCTTCCATTACTTCACTTTTTTGGTAATGTACTTTGCCTTATCTTTTGTGCTTTTATATCTTTTTAAATTATAAAAGTAAAGCCAAATTACACTTTGTTAACTTAAGTACATATTTAAACTTATTTTAACCTAATCACTTCATTCGTCAATAACATTATTCTTATATATGTGTACCTATATACTAAAGTGTGTACAATATGTTCCAACAACTTTAGATGATTAAAATTCAAAAATCCATAAAAGATTTTGGGTCACATTTTTGTTTTTTTTCCAAACTAACTAATTTTAAATCAAATTTTAAAACAACTTTACCATCAGTAGTTATCATTTAAAAGATATCCTTTTAAGTTATAAAATCCATTATTAAATTATTTAATGATATATTTAATATTTATGTCTAAAGTGATTCAATTACGAGTCGTTACATAAATTATGCACATTTAGCATAACTCGTTGTAAAATTGGCTGGGCGGAATAACTTTCTCACCAACTATCTTGCCTTCCTTAGCTTTGAGTCTACCGAGGTCCTCTATGCATGTTTGCCATCTCATTACCCTCTAGTACTACCTTCTTTCAATCCAAACCTCTTGTAATATTCTTGAATTTTTGTATTACTTTTTTATCCTTGATCTTTAACAATAGTATACTCTTGAACTTGTAGAAGTGTACTTTGATACCATCCATCATTCCTCTATGGGTTCTTCCTATGCCTTTGCACGTAAAAAATAAAACCTTCGTAGGTTCGTACCAATATTCCTTATACTCTACGGGTATTCCTTGTTGCTACTCTACGAGCATTCATAGTTATTTCCTTTATAGCCCTAACTTTTACCCTGTCCTATCTAGGCAGTCATTCTTATCTACTATGTATCAAAGTTTGTTTGGTTTTCACTACTTTTAAAAGTTATAAAAATTATTAAGCTTCACAGTCATAAAGCACTTAACCCAAAACTTTTATCATTAAAATATAAACTTAGAACTCTTAAAGCTATATTTTAGGATTTATGAAGCATATTTATTTATTAAGTTCCAAAAGTAATTGTTAGCGATTTTATTAAAAACCTTTTAACAATAAAGATTTTACTTCTTAAAAGTAGAGTTCTAACTCAAATCATTTGTTAAGTTTTGTATTCCTAAAAATTTAATTTTTATACAAAACCAATTTTCACAAATGTACTTTACAATGTTTCTAAAACATCTTTTATAACTTTAAACCATAAAAACTAGAGTATACAAGGACAACTTTTATTCTATTAGTTTCCTATCACCCATGTCATTTCCACTTTCAGCCTTACCGTAGTCTCCAATAGTGTATCGGCGGGACTATTAAAAGGTATGTGCAATTACTGCACATATTTACAAAAACTATCCATTTTTTACCTTTTAATTTTCTAAATTGTTTCTAATTACTAAAATTATTTTGTATACCTTACTAAAATTGTTTCTATTTATATTTGATAATCTACTACCATTTAACTTTCTTCTACATATATTGCTCTTACATAATTTATTTCTCTTTATATAGCTTTTCTCGCAATTGACTGGCCACTTTATTGAACCATCACAGTGTGTTCTGCTTTATTTTTGGGTTGTTATCTCATTTTCATTAAATTCATATTTCTCTCTTTTTTGGGTGCTTGTGCCCTTTTATTCTTTTTACCCATTTAAAATCGATACCACTTCCTATTGTCCATCCCTTAAAAGAAATTAAGAAACTTAAAATATACAAAATCAGGAAAATTATCGAGCAATACATACGATCTATTTTTTATCTATTCAAAAGAAATATCTCTTTATTAAAAAAAATTTAACTGAAATTTTAATTTGGTTTAAACAGTTTAATTTCAATTAGAAATTTTATTTGAATAAAATATAAAAAGACATTTTATTTTACGAATTTTTTTAATATTTGTTTACTTTTCAAAATTAGGGTTTTTCCACTTTAAATAAATTCTTTGAAATTTGTTTCAAATAATTTAAAGGAAAATCAATTTTTTTTATTACATTCTTCCTTATGGGTTCAGATCAGGATGTGTTTTCTTTATCCCTTCTTTTAGGATTTTCTTCTTTTCCACTTACTTTATGACTTATCTTCTTTCATAATATATTGAAAATCTAACTATCATCTTGGAGTGATTTCTACGCACCTTCCTTTGGGAATTAACTCAATTCTTACTTTTGGATATCTACAAGATGTACATTCTTTACTTCCTATTTACCTGGATCTTACGCACATTATCAATTGACAATCCTACGGGGATCCACAACCATAGGGTGATCTAAGAAGGCCAAACAGCAGAGTCAATTTCCATACAGCTTTAGGTACTCTTCTATATGCTGCATTCATTCTCTTCTTAAGGCAATGCCTTTTCAATATGACCTACTCTTGTAGGGTGATCAAGGTAGGTGTATATTTATAACTCTATCCACTGTTCCAACTCATAGTCAACTTATCCATCTTTTTAGAATATGGTTGCAACTACTTCTACAATCAGAATTTGTAGATTTTAGCATATAATACATGTATAATTATAGGTAATAATTCAAATATGTTCACTCAACGTCTTTTAATTTTTATGATCGATTAACCTAAGCTTTGATACCTAGTGTAACAACCCGCACCTTAGTGCACCTGAATTTTCGCTAAATCGAAAACCCAAGTCTACCAGAATATGGATCATTGGTGTTGGTATCCTATAAAAAACAAGAATATATCAAAGAGCTACTGATAAGAACTTACAATGAATATTAAAGTATAATAAAACATATACATATACTGGCTAAGGTTAATATCTCTGGTATTCGGTACCCTTGTTTGTGTAGAGCATGCATAAGGAAATCCATCCTTCCATTGTTCCCGCCTTATGCTAGCATCTATCCCTCTAAATTTATCATGTGGGTTATAATGAGGAGGGAGTTTGAACAATGTTCCGGTGACTGGTAATTACATATTTTATCAATACGCCAGTTTATGCCGATTGTTTTCTATTACAATTTATGTTTATTAGTTAAAGCTTGGTCATTTTGATTTCATGTATGAGTACGATACACCCGACCCACACGAGGTATATAATAACTATATATATACATACATACATATATATGTGTGTGTGTGTGTGTGCGTGTGTCTGTGTGTCTCTATGTGTGTGCGCGCATGCACGCGCGTTTTTGTGTGTGTGTGTGTGTGTGTGTGTGTGTGTGTGTGTATATCAAACCCCCATAGACCAGGATATATTCCTCGCTAGTATCCGTAACTCTGCATAACATCGAGCATCCACCACCAGTGTCAAGGCCGAATTGCCAGCGTACATCGAAGAACCTCCCGTTAGTGCCTAATAACAGTGTTACAACTATCTAGCCATATTCTATGGACTCTCAAATTTGAACTATTTTAAATTAAGTATCATTTGAATTTAAGTTAAATTTTAAAATTTGAATCTAAATAACGATTTTTGGACGTTGAGTAATATATTTTTCCAAATTCAATGCAATGCAAAACTTTGTGAAATTTTACTTTTTGGTCAAATTTAAAAAAAAATTGAATTTGAGTTGAAAATTAGAAAATTTATTCTTTTTTTCTAATTCTAGACCAAATTCTAATCTCCACTCCACTTTTTGTTTCGTTAAAATCCAACTTTTGTAGCTTTTAAACTGCAATTTACAGTGTGAAAATGCACGAATACGGACGTTGTATTTGTGTGTATTTCTACTAATATTTTTACATTGGATTTTAGGTTTGGTTTGTGTGTTAGTTGGGCTTGTGTTGTTGAGCTGAATCGTAAGGGTCACCTAAAACGCTACATACCCTTTCACCAACAGAAACATCTATTGGGAAAGAGTACGTACTTTTTCCTCTTTCTGTTTCCTCTTCTCATTTGCTTCAAAAAGAAATTTATAGTAAGCTTCCAGTAACCCATTTCTCCTTCTTCCTTCTTTCCCCTTCCTCCCCCTAATCCCAAACCAAACCCTAGATCTCATCTCTCTCCTTCCTCTCTCTCTCTCTCTCTCTCCCCTCTTTCCCCCCTCTCTCCCTTGCTTCCTCTTGCCGCAGCGGTCACCATCATCCACGGCCGTACACCCCTCACCCTCTAGTCGGGCCACCTCCACACCTTTCCCCTTAGTCGAGCCTTCCCCTTCTCCTCATCCATCTATCTCATAGCCACACACTCCCCTCTCACTTCCCTTAGCCACCACCACACATACCTAGGCCGCACCCACCCTCCACCATAGGTCGTGAGCCATCACCATAGGTCGAGCCCAAGCCTAGGCTGAGCCCATTGTGTCTCCTCACCTCTTCTATTTAAAAAAAGGAAAAAAAAGAAAAAAAAAATAAAAAAAAAGAATTTTTTTTCAATATTTCAAAGATTGGTTCGTTTCGTGCTTGTGGATTTGCTAGTTGAGATTCAGTTCTATTCGTGCTTTGTTTCGTAGTCACAGTTGTCACTTTCATTAGCCACAAAATGTGAGAAATCACTCACGACTTACACACTTATTATTACGTGAATTAATATCACTTGAATTGTCATTGAAATGTTAGGATGTGCTAGTTGACACTATATATTTGTTATGTTATAGTGATCATTCGATATGCTATGTATTACACATGAAACCTGCATTTTGTTATGCTATGTGATTTGATATGTGACTGATGTTATGTTTATTATATACGTTGTTATCACACTTTAAGTTCCCTTAGTTTGTTGTTAGAAAAATCACTATGGGATGAAATGATACATATCCGAATGATCTTATAGATTAGGAAAAATCACTATGGGTTGAAATGATACATACCCGAGCGATTTTATGGATTTTGATTTTAGTTGGGATTGCAGGTTGAAATGATATATACCCGGCAATTTAAATTATTGCGGGTTAAAATGATATACACCCATATCACTTGACCATGGGGTAGAAAACAATATATGGACGCCATTGGTCTATTTGAAATATTTTGATAAATAAAAATTTGATTTTTAAAGAATTAAGTTTTTAATTTATATATAATTTTCTCAAATAAAAAGTTTTAAAAAATTAAGTTTAAGATTTAATTATGTATTTAAAGTTTAAATATATATATACATGGATTTTTGAATTTATATTTTAAAATTTTAACTTAGATATTTTATTTAGTTTTAAATTTTAATTTAATTTAACTTATAAATAAAATAATTAGGTTTTAATTAAATTTAGTATAAAAGTCTAATTTAAAATATTTTATTTAATATAACATAAATACTTAATTCAATAAATAATTTAATTTTAAATTTAATTTTTTAATATAATTTTTAAATTTTATTTGGAAATTTATTTTAAAAATAAATTTATTATATAAATATTTATTTTTTATAACTTTGACAAATATATTTTAAAAAGGATAAGTTTAAGTTTAAGATTTACATTAACTTTTATTATTATGTTATTTCAAGGATATAATTATGTCATTAATAAATTGATTGAGAAATAAAACTTAAGAACTTGATTTTTATTAATATCAATGAATTTAATTGTTTAAGTGATTTCAAATGATAAATTTATTTGAAGATTAATATTTAAAATTTAACTTAAATTATTTAAGTATGTTTTATAAATGACCACGGCGTAAAAAATATAACGATTGGTTGTCAAAGATACCGGGACCGAATATTGGCATACTCTATGTTAATACCAGAACCACTTTAACAAATATGTACGCGGTGGAGAATCCAGAATGAAGTAGGATGGTTTGGCGGACGCTACTGGAATGAGGTAAGAAATGCAGCCTTGACCTACGGGTTATAAATTATATGACTAAAGCAAGAGCTATACCGGGCCAAGTGAGGTCGCTCCTCCTATCAGACACGCTTCTTCGCAACCATTTCTTTTTCTTTGTGATAGATTGGTGCACACCCTTGATTATGGAAGTGTTGTCTCGAGGTGTTTGGTAGTAGTTGCTATGCGTTACCACTAGTCCAGGTGTGTAAAACGGTAGAATCCTACCCTAGCATTGTCTCGCGTGCCTTGTCATATGCCTTATCGAGCCCATAATGATTCTAGTTTGTGTCGTACTTATGGAGTGCTCCCTGATAGCCAACCATGTTCGGTGGAGTTTACAGTACTGTATAGACTACGATGCTTATATAAAATGTGTTAAGGGGGATATGGGTAACGTCTTAACGATATTTTCAATATAATACTTTACTGATAGACATTACGTATATAACGTATATATTACATATGTAAATAGTTTAACGGATCCTTAAAGGATGGGAATCTCGAACATCCTTTGAGTCATTGTTGCATTTTACTTGTTACATTTCACTTGAGTTGATTTACTTACATGATAATGTTAGTCCTGACTCGATTGTTTGTTTTACTTTATGCTCGGGTCAGCCTGAGTATATAGGCTTGGATTTACCTTTTGGAGCTAAAGATCTACTGGAGATTTAACTATCTATCCATTATGTCCTATTTCAGTTATTTCCCTTTCGGTCATATGCTTATGTATTAGTGGACTTATGTATTTGGATTTCCAATTGTATTTTCTTTCTGACTCTAATTCATGTATTTGCTTTGAGACTACGTATTTAGTAGCTTCATGAACTACTATGTTTTATTTATTCCGTTGTGAGATATTCTGCTATTCCGTGTCTGTAATTGATTTTATTTACCCCAATTAAATTAACAATCTGTTGTTTTGAACAATTCAAGTCTGACATGTGTGGTTTTAGTGCCGATTTGAATGGTTCGAAATAACGGTTCGTTATAGTTGGTATCAGAGCTTTGGTTTTAGGAAAACCTTAGCTTACGGGGTAAAAACTCATTAGAGATAGGGTAGCAATATCCTAGAATGAGTAGAATCAGTATCAGAATCATTTTTGAGGGAGAGTGTATTTTGAAAAGTATAAAATGGTTTGAAGATTTTTTTGGATATAAAAATTTATTTTAAAAATTTAATCCTTTTCCTAGAATTTCCTTCCTTCGAATCCATCTTGTTAGTTAGAATTTTTTAATTAGGATTTTCTTTAAGTATGAATCCTTATGTATGTCAAATCCAATTGGCGGTCTAGAAAACCTTAGTAGGATTTGTAAAAGGGTGAAACCCTTTTACAATAACCATCGTTTTTTGGCAATTTCTATGTTCTGGATTTTGATGCATTTGATATCTTGCTTGGAGGTGATTAATTAATAAGATTTCATGCAGTTATCCCTTGCAAGGCCCAAACCGTTTCCTTAGTCGACGATCAGGGTTATTCTTTGGTAATTGCATGCCGGATGCCTCAGGATTCTGCTGGCAGCTTTATCTTTTCTCTTGACTCTCATCCTGTTGATCTTGATTCTACTCCCATAGTCCAACTCTTTCCCGATGTATTTGGTGAGGTCACTTCTTTACCTCCTTAGTGGGAAATCAAATTTTTCACTAATCTTATTCCAGGAGCCCAGCCTGTATTCTTCCTCCTCATAGAATGGCACCTAAAGAGAAAACCGAGTTGAAGAAGCAGATTGAAGATTTGTTTTCTAAGGGTTTGATTAGGCATAATCACTCGGAATGGGGAGCAGCGATCGTCTTTGTCACTAAGTCTGATGGTTTTATGAGGATGTGTGTTGGTTATAGAGAGATGAATAAGCTTACTATGAAGAATAGATATACTATGCCTCGTATTAATGATAAGTTCAATCAGCTCCATAGAGCTAAAGTGTTCTTTCGGCTTGATCTTGCCACTGGTTTCCACCAACTTAGAGTGGTTGAGGACAGAATTCCCAAAACTTCTTTTAAAACCGAGAATAGTTTCTGTGAATGGCTAGTTATGCCCTTTGGCTTAACTAATGCCCTAGCTTTCTTCATCGACTTTATGAATCGCGTCATTATGATGTTCTTAACAAGTTTGTTTTGGTTTTCATTGATGGTATTCTTATCTTTTCTAAGTCAGAGAAGGAGCATGAATCACGTTTGGGTTTTGTTCTTGAAACCCTTAGGAGTCATCAATTGAAAGCTAAATTCTCGAAATGCCATTTCTGGAAGGACAAAGTCCAATTTCTTGGACATATAGTTTCTGAAAATGGAGTTTCAATTGATCCAGTTAAGATCACTGCGATCAATGTAAGTTTATCCTTTTTCCTCTTTTGTAAATTAATTATCCTATCTTTCTTTGAATTCAAGCACCCTACTCTATTTTACGATTGGGAAAAACCTAAAACTCCTTTAGATATTCGTAGCTTCTTAGGCCTTGTTGGTTATTATCAGAGCTTTATAGAGAATTTTGCTCAGATTGTTGCACCTCTCATTGCTTTGACCCATAAGAATACCTAGTTTATATGGAATATTAAGTGTGAAGCTGCCTTCAATGAATTAAAGCGCAAGCTAACTTCTGCTCCTACTCTTATCGTTCTAAAGGGAAGCGAGGGATTCACGGTTTACACTGATGCTAGTCGAGAAGGTTTGGGAGCTATTTTGATGCAGAATGGGAAGATTATTACTTATGTCAGTCGTTAGCTGAAGACCCATGAAGCCAATTTTGTTGCTCATAATTTGGAATTGTTTGCTGTAGTGTTTTATTTGAAAGTTTTGGAGGCACCATCATTTAGGAACTAAGTTTGAGCTCTTTACGGATCACCAGTCATTGAAATATATTTTCACCCAGAAGGATTCGAACTAGAGACAAGTTAGATTGCTTGAGTTTCTAGCTTCTTATGAACTCGACATCAACTATACTCTCGGGAAAGCTAATGTAGTAACCGATGCCTTGAGTTGAAAGAATGTGATGTTATGTCAGCTTGTTGTTTCTTCCACCCTTATGGATCGTATTGTTGCTAAGCAAGATGAAGACGAGATGCTAAGGCTTGTTAAGGAGAATGTCCGTTATAGGGAAAGTGGTAACCAAGATATAATGGAAGCACAGATTGATAATAAAGGGATTTTTAGGATTAATAATCGAATTTGTGTTTGGAATGTCGATGGATTGAGGCAAGAGTTTCTTCGGGAAAATCATCTCTTTAGACTTTCTATTCATCCCATTGTGACAAAGATATATCAGAATATGAGTAAGTTATATTGGAGTGGTATGAAGCGTGATATCTCTCTTTATGTTAGTAGATGTGCCACTTGCCAATAGGTTAAAGTCGATCACCAAAAGACCATTGGATTGTTGCAACCCCTTGAGATTCCCAGTTGGAAGTAGGAACGCATTTCTATGGATTTTATTGATGGATTACCGAGGACTAGAAGGGATAATGAGAGTATATGGGCAACTGTTGATAGACTGATCAAGTCAGCTCATTTCATTCCGGTCAGGTCGAACCGCACCGCTTCGAGTTTAGTTGAGATGTATATAAGAGAGATTGTTCGACTTCATGTGTTCCAGATCAGTATAGTTTGTGATAGAGATCCTACCATTACCAGCCAGTTTTGGAAAGCATTTCAGGCAGCTTTGGGTCCTTGGTTGAATCTTAGCATAGCTTATCATCCGCAGATCGACGGAAAGAGTAAATCAAATTTTGAAGATCTTCTTCGTGCTTGTGTCCTTGATAATGGAGGATCTTGGAAAGATCATCTCCATCTCATTGAATTCATTTATAATAATAGCTATCAGGTATAATCTTAATTTTAAATTAAGGTTACTATAAGCATAAATCAATTTAACTCCATCTTTTGAATTTAAGCAAGTATCAAGATGTCCCCGTTCGCTGCTCTTTATAGACGATCTTGTAATTCTCCATCTTGCTGGATTGTATCTGGTAATCATTTTGTTCTTTGTCCTGATATGATTTTGGATGCTTCTGAGAAGGTTGAGGAGATATGGAGGAAGATGAGGATTACTCAGGATTGGCAGAAGAAGCATGCTGATAGGCGAAGGAGGAGTTTGGAATTTGCAGTGGGTGATCAGGTTTTCTGAAGATCTCTCCATTGAAGAATTTGATTCGCTTTGGATGGAAAGGAATGCTAACTCCTAGATTCGTTGGTCCTTTTTGTACATTAGAGAGGGTTGATCCTTTAGCTTATCGAGTGGAATTGCTTGAGAAGTCTAGAGTGCATAATGTGTTCCATATTTTGCATCTTCGCAAGTATCTTCATGATCCATCTTTGATTGTTCAGCCTCCTTTACTTGAGAATTTGGATGTTGAGCCGAACCTCACCATCAAGATGAAGCCACTTCGTATCATTGATCGAGGTACGAAGCAGTTGAGGAGGAAGTTCGGTCAACCTGATCAAGGTGTAGTGGGGTACTGATGATCGGGATTGTACCTGGGAGATGGAGGAGAGCATGCATGCTTCGAATCCGGAGTTGTTTGTTCCAAGTACTATTCGCTGAATCTATCTTATCCTTCTTTGTTTCTATTCCTGTGTCTCATTCCATTTCGAGGACGAAAAGTTTAAATAGAGGAGAGTGTAACAACTCTCAAATTTGAACCATTTTAAATTAAGTATCATTTAATTTAAGTTAAATTTAAATTTTGAATTTAACGATTTTTGGACGTTGAGTAATACACTTTTCCAAATTCAATAGAATTTAATTTTTGTAAAATTTCAATTTTTGGTCAATTTTAGTCAAAATTTGAATTTGAGTTGAAAATTTAAAGTTTGAAATTTTAAAATTTATTCTCCTTTTCTAATTCTAGACCGAATTCTAATCTCCGCTCCACTTTTTGTTTCATTAAAATCTGACTCATGTAGCTTTTCATCTGCAATTTACATTGTGAAAACGCCCAAATATGGACGTTGTATTTGGGTGTATTTCTACCTATATTTTTGTATTGGATTTTGGGTTTGGGTTGTGTGTTTGTTGGGGTTGTGCTGTTGGGCTGAATCCTAAGGGTCACCTAAAAGGCTACGTACCCTTTCTCCAACAGAAACATCTATTGGGAAAGAGTACGTATTTTTTCCTCTTTTTGGCTCCTCTCCTCTTCTCATTTGCTTTAGAAAGAAATTTACAGTAAGCTTCCAGTAACCCATTCCTCCTTATTCCTTCTTCCTCCTTCCTCCTTCCTCCTCCTAATCCCAAACCAAACCTTAGATCTCTTCTCTCCTTCCTCTCTCTCCTTTTTCCTCCTCTCTCTTACTTCCCCTTGCCGCCGTCGTCACCATCACCCATGGCCTCTACCCACGGTCATACACCCCTCACCCTCTAGCCAAGCCACCTCCACACCTTTCCCCTTAGCCTTCACCTTCACCTTCTCCTCACCCATCTATCCCATAGCCACACCCTTCCCTCTCTCTTCCCTTAACCACCATCACACATACCAAGGCCGCACCCACCCTCCACTATAGACCGTGCGCCATCACCATAGGTCGAGCCCATTGTGTCTCCTCCTCTCTTTTATTTAAAAAAAAGACAAAAAAAGAATTTTGTTTCAAAATTTCGAAGCTTGGCTCGTTTCGTGCTTGTAGATTTGCTAGTTGAGATTTAGTTCTACTTGTGCTTTGTTTCATAGTCATAGTTGTCACTTTCATAAGCCACGAAAGGTGACAAATCACTCACGACTTACATACTTATTATTAAGTAAATTAATATCACTTGAATTGTCATTTGAATGTTGGGATGTGCTAGTTGATACTATATATTTGTTATGTTATAATGATCATTCGATATGCTATGTATTACACATGAAAATTGGATTTTGTTATGCTATGTGATTTGGTATGTGACTGATGTAATGTTTATTATATATGTTGTTATCACACTGCAAGTTCCCTTAGTTTGTTGTTATAAAAATCACTATGGGTTGAAATGATGCATACACGAATAATCTTATAGATTAGGGAAAATTGTTATGAGTTGAAATGATATATGCCCGAGCGATTGTATTGAATTTGAATTTTACTTGGGATTGCGGGTTGAAATGATATATATACCTAAAAATTTAAACTATTGTGGGTTGAAATGATATATACCTGTATCACTTCACCATAGGATGGAAAACTATATACGAACACCGTTGGTCTATTTGAAATGTTTTGATGAATAAAATTTTGATTTTTAAAGAATTAATTTTTAAATTTATATCTAGTTTGCTCAAATAGAAAGTTTTAAAATTTTAAGTTTAAGAAATATTTTTATTTAAAGTTCAAATATATATATATATATATGGATCATTGAATTTAAATTTTAAAATTTTAAGTTAGACATTTCATTTAGTTTTAGTATTTAATTTAATTTTAATTTAATATACAAATAAAGTAATTAGGTTTTAATTAAATTTAATATAAAATTTAATTTAAAATACTTATTTAATATAACATAAATACTTAATTTAATAAATAATTTAATTTTAAATTTAATTTTTTAATATAATTTTAAAATTTATTTCAAAATTTTTAATTTAATTATATAAAGATTCATTTTTTATAACTTTAATAAATATATTTTAAGAAGGTTAAGTTTAAGTTTAAGATTTTTTGTTAAGTTTTATTATTATGTAATTTTAAGGATATAATTTTGCCATTTAATAAATTGATTGAGAAATAAAACTTAAATACTTGATTTTTGTTAATATTAATGAATTTAATTGTTTAAATTAAGTGATTCCAAATGATAAATATATTTGAAGATTAATATTTAGAATTTAACGTAACTTAAGTTATTTAAGTATGTTTTATAAATTACCACGGTGTGAAATATATAACGATTGGTTGTTAAAGAGGCCGAGGTCGAATATTGGCATACTCTCTATCAATACCGAAACCACTTTATCAACTGTGTATGCGGTGGAGAATCCAGAATAAAGTAGGATGGTTTGGCGAACGCTACCAAAATGAGGTAAGAAACGCAGCCCTCACCTTTGGGTCATAAATTATATGACTAAAACAAGAGCTTACCAAGCCAAGTGAGGTCGCTCCTCCTATCGGACAAGCTTCTTCGAAACCATATCTTTTGCTTTGTGATTGATTGGCGTGCACCCTTGATTATGGGAGTGTTGTCTCGAGGTGGACAGTAGTAGATGCTATGCGTTAACTCCAATCCGAGAGTGCAAAACGGTATAATCCTACCTTAGGTATTTCCTCGCATGCCTTGTCATATGCCTTATCGTGCCCACTACGATTTTGGTTTGTGTTGTACCTATGGAGTGCTCCCTGATAGGCAACCAGGTTCAGTGGAGTTTACAATACTGTATAGACTACGATATTTATACAAAATGTGTTAAGGGGGATATGGGTTACGCCTTAACGCTATTTTTAATATTATATTTTACTGATAGACATTACTTATATAGCATATATTACTACATACGTAAATAGTTTAACGGATCCTTAAAGGATGTGAATCTCAAACATCCTTTGAGTTATTGTTGCATTTGACTTGTTACATCCCACTTGAGTTGATTTACTTACATGAGAATGTTAGTCCTAACTCGAGTGTTTGTTTTACTTTATGCTTGGGTCGGCTTGAGTATCACAGCCTTGGATTCACCTTTTGGAGGTAGAGATCTGCTAGAGATTTAGCTATCTATCTATTATTTACTATTTTAGTTATTTCCCTTTCAGTCATCTGCTTATGTATTAGTGGACTTAGATTTCCAGTTGTATTTTTTTTCTGACTCTGATATTATGTATTTGCTTTGAGACTATGTATTTAGTAGCTTCGTGAACTACCATGTTTTATTTATTCTGCTGTGAGATATCCTGCTATTCTGTGTTTATGATTATGTGATTGATTTTATTTACCTCGGTTAAATTAAAAATCTTTTATTTTGAACGATTCAAGTCTGACATGTGTGGTTTCAGTGTCGATGTTATTATTAATAGCAGTGGAATTATTGCTATTAATATACACGTCAATATATATAAGTAACACCTTCATTATCCACATCATCCACTGTCACTCGATTCAATGCACTAGTTGCCATCAGCCTAATGATGAAATATAAAGGGAAATATATGGGGAGGATCAAACTGCAGTCTGGTGAATGATGTACGTCTACTTTACTACATACTCTAATCATTCTCAAATAATACGAAGATAATTATGGTAAATATTAATACCTTAATCCTATTTCACATGTATTCAACAACTTAGTCAAAAAATACAATGATACTTGGCTAACTTCATGAAACAAGGTCTAAATCCAATAAATTTACAGTTTTCGATGATATGGTATAATCCATATACAAAGCCAATACCAACCTATTACATTAATACGTGGTTGAATCATCAAATCGAAGCAATTCCATATATGACTTATGGAACCTTTCCCGTACACTATGCATCTCAAATTTTCTACATATATGGAGCAATTGTTTTACCATGATAATTGATAGAGGTCTCAGGATCAATAGTCAAACATTAACACCAATAACAATCGACTATTCATATGTATATATCCAAATATGTCATACACACACACACACACACTATTTTATATTTGAAATAGAGGTTATAATGGTGTTGGTTTCCGTAATAACCCAGATTTTTAAACATCTGGTATGTGGATAATTAACTGGTTTATTCCGTTGAATAGATAAAATTTTGATATCTGGAAATATAAATATCTAGAATTTAATAAATTTTACAGTAAATTAATATATATATATATATATATATAATAGATATATTCAAAATTCCATAATATTGGAAATCTTAAGTGTGTGTATATATATAAGGTCATTAAGAAATAGTAAAGATATGAATATAATTCAAGTAGTTTAAAATGCAATAATCTCCTTTATTATTATTTAAAAATTTGTAAAATTATTATTTTCAAACAAAATAATAATTAGTTGTTTTAAATATAAATGTAAATAAATTTTGAGTTATAATGATTATTTACTAAATTTGTGTGTGTTTGTTTAAATATATATGTGTGTGTGTGTGTGTGCGCGCGCACGCCCCAATTTAAATTAAATTTGAATTTGAGATTGAAATCCAAAGATAAATATCTTAAAGTAAACTGGAAAAAAAACTAATATTTAAAATAGGATTTAAGAAGGTTTATGCTTTCAACATAAAATATAAAGTATGATATAAAAAAACACATATAAAAATAAATAGCAAATATAATCTAAAATTTTTGTTAAGGCAATTGTAAGCCTTATAATACATAAATTAACAATTGTAACTTGGGCTAGCATGCAATGTAACATGTGGCAATGTTTTCTTTAAAATTGAATTTTAGTAAAATGTTGAGAACCAGCCCATTTTTTTCCCAGTTCAAAAACTTTGAAATTCGGAACTTAAAACAAGAAGGTTGTAAAATTAAGAAATGGAACTAGCCTGGAGCAACTTCAAAACTGGAAATCCAAGAGCAAATAAAACTGAATCAAGCCTGCAACTTCAAACTTTTCAACCTGGAATCATACAGACAAAAAGAAGATCAACAACAAGTTCATAATTAGTTTTTTTAAAAAAAGTAGGTTGCTCTATTCTCTTCTAACTCAGGTGAGTAAACTTCTAAAATTGAAATTGCTTGCATTGGCATGAGATGAATAGTTGAAGTATGATGGAAATTTTGTTATGCATGATGTTAAGAATGATTTCATATTTATATATGTGTGTTTGTACTAGTGTTTTTGTCTGGAACAGGCTCAGCATCCCTTTGTTTTAAACATTACAGGGTTGGAAAACCTGATTTTAAAATTAACATCATCCAATTTAATGATCTTTAGACCCGATCTCTAAATGGAAATTGTTTGTATGTGTGCAACATCACCTTTAAAGTTTGTTTCGAGTAAAAATGATAAGCAATTTCTCAGAAATAAATTATTATAGTAATTAATTCATTATGGTCAAATTTCAATCATCCTGATTTATTGATTGGATTACCAATTCTTGTTCGCGTTAGAGAAGTGTGATTTTTAAGCTGGTTCTTGAAATTTTTAACATCATAGAAAGTAACGAAAGCTGAGTTGATTGGAATTTGAAAACAAGTCGATTTTCGACGATTGGTGCAATGTTGGGGTCGGAGCTTTGTTATTGAGAAGCTTGGGGTGATGGCAAGCTTACAAAAATTGGCACGGTGATGTATAGGTGGTGGTTTGTTCTTTCGAACTAAATTTAGGGTTCAAGCTCTCTATGGGTAGGGGATGGTTTCTCTGGAAATTTAGACGTTGCAGTGAAGTTTTAGGCGTGCGGTCTAGGAATGATTGAAGGAGAGGGTCAAGGCGCCTGGCTTGGAGGGTTTTATGGATGATCGGCAATGGGAGCTGGCGAGGCAAGGGTTGCTGTAGAGGTTTATGTTGTTCCAGTTTTGAGTTTAAGGTTCGATTTTCCAGGCCTATAGCCGTGAAGTGATGGTTTGCCACGACTTGCTCGAGTGGTCGGTGATGAAATTTGTGGGAAATTGGCGTTGTACACATGCACCAAATTGTGCACAGGCTTTCCGTGTTTTAAGTATGGATTGGGAGGGAAAATTGGAAGAATAAGAGGTGGTGTTGTGGGAAGAGGGATGGGCCGAGTTTAATTTGGGCCGAAGTAATTTAAGCAGTAGGTCTTGTTCATAGCGGGTAAGGGAATGAAGGTAGTAGCTTTAAGTTTGGAAATAGGAGTAATAGAAGAGAATAAGAAGGGGAAAAAGAAGTCTAGGCTTCGGCCATATTTTCTTCCCTAAAATTAAATAATTGAAAACGTAAGTGAGTTCTAGTTGTAGAACTAATGAGAAAATATACATATGAATAAAGTAAATTTTGAGGTTTTTAATATAATCCTTAACCTAAGATAATAATGATGCTTATTTTAGTAAGATGAGTTAAACTATGTGTGTGTGTGTATATGTGCGTGCCAAATAATTAGTTAAAAAAAGGATAATTAATTAGCGTCATTAATTAAAGGCTCATTAACGAATGTGATTAATTCAGAAAAATTAATTAAGAAAATAATTAATTAATTCAACTATTAAGATAATTAGTTAATTAGTTTGTGTAATCAAAATTTAAGGGATTGATTTATTAATTACGGCAATTTATTAAAAGATGATAAATTTATTAAAGGTTAATTACTTAATGTAATTAATCAATGAATATGACTATATGTCATCAATTGAGGTGGGTAATTAATGGGCAATTACTAAATGTGATTTAGTAAATGATAAATACTTAATGTAAGTAATTTTTTTAAAAAAAAATAAGGATCAATTAATTAAATTTGTATTTGAAGGTTAAATTAACAAATAATTAAAGGTTAATTATTTGAGGATAATTAACCAATGCAACAATTACTTGACGAAAGTAATTAAAGGAAAATTACTTAATGTAAGTAATTGAGGATTAATTGCTTAGTATAATTAATTAAGGATTGTTTGATTTAGGAAACAAATCAATGATTAGTTAAATAATGATCATGATTAACTAAGGGATGGTTGATCAATGTAGTGCTTATGAGATAATTAATATGAGTGACTAATTAAGGATCAATGTAATTAATATGGATGAGCAAAGGATAATAAATTTGTGTAATTTATTAAGAGTTAATTACTTATTGAAATTAAAGAATAATTAATCAAAAATGATTAATTAAGAAGATAATTAGAGGATGATAAATTAATTAATTTGTAATTAATTAATGTTGAGTAAGTAGTATTTAAGGATGATGGAAGTAGTTAATTTAATTTAATTAGAATGGTATGGCTAATCAACTTTGTGTATGGATGATCGAATGATATTGAAAGTCTTGGTTTAATTGTTATCCCTAATATGTGATTCGGGATGTTATTGATATGATATGTTTGATTTAAGCTGTGATAATGAGGTTATTATTTAATGATGTATTAATGTGACACCCTGTATTTAAAGTTGAATTGTATTTCACTTGAATGACTTGGGTTAAAATGACATTGGATTCGAAGAGACCGGAGTCGGGTATTAGTTAATACCCGAAACCACTTTGATTTATAAACTATAATAATTCTATATAGATTTGATATCTGAAATCAATAGACAGTAATGGAATGAGTTAAGTGAATCGAACCATTTATTCTAAGTTTTGGTACTTAGAAATTGAGGTGTGAAGTAAGTAATGTTTATAACCACTTGTGAAGTTGTAAATTAATATAAGTTACCCTGGGTTCATATAATTTGTACGCCTTTGTATTCCATGTTAGATGGGTTTACTCACGATGGTTTCCAGCCTGACCCGGGTGTTACTTTGATGTAATGCTCGGGTCAGACCGAGTATTACAGCTTTTCAGGTAAGGACGTTTTCAAGTTCAGAAGGCGAGCTGGATGGCAGGAACATATGGAGCGTTTTCCCGCTATGTGTATTATTGCTGATTATCTGGGACATGTTGTTTTAAACTGTCCAATGTTGTGTAAATGTTGTAATTCTGATATATAAAAATGTAAGTGTACAGATACGGTTCTTCTTTTGTAAACTGTTATTTATGTGATATTATATTTTGATCCGTTGCGAAATGTGAGGTTTCTGTAACTTGTTCCTGTTTCTTCTTCTATCTTTTTCTTTCTTTTCTCTAACTATCTGGAATTTTCGGGATCAAAATTTTTGGGTCATTACATTTGGTATCAGAGAAGAAGGTTAAGCGAGAACCTTGGCTCTGGTGGGATTACTCATTAAGGATAGGGTCAATAGTACCCTATAATGAGTTGAGTGTATATATATGAGAGCGTACTTGTTATTTCTTATATAAAGGTTTTAAATGATTTTATATAGGAATATATATTTTGATATATAAAGCAATATTTCTTTCTGATAAATACTAAGATAATGGGTTGTTAAATTATAGGAATTAAATTAAATGTAATAGAAATTTAACCAAATTGAAATTAAATTAAAGATAAGTCTGAAATGGATTCAAACTAAAATTAAATCTTGAAGTTGGAGAAGAATTTCAAAAGAAGATGAATTAGAAATGGTTTCAAACCGGAGAAATAGAATGGTTATTGTGTTTAATAATGGGATGATTGTTTTCCAATAAACAATAAAATGTTTTAAGGAAGTAACCATTTAAAAAGAGTAACTTGTAAATTTGAAAGGATGTAAATTAAAGTGCATTTCAAATTGTGAAGTGCTGAATTCTAAATTTAAACATTTGAATTGGTTTCAAAATGTTAAAGGAAATAATATTATTCAAAACTATTTTGAATATGATCTTATTTTAAAATAAGAGACGTTATTTAGTATATTTGAATGAAAGGGTCCTATTTCAAACAAGGGTTGTTTGGAATTTTAAAGGAATTTGTTTGAATTTAAAACCAAAGGTGGTTTAAAATTTAAAGGTAACCAGGTGTGTAAAGGAAATAAATTCTAAGCTTGAGTTTTGAATTTTCCTTGGAATGTGATGTGAAACCCAAAGTAAAGTAGGTTTTAAATTTAAGTGGGAAGGATATTAATCTGAAGTTTAAAATTTGAATGGGAATTCAAATTTTGTAAATTTGAATGGATTAAGTAAATTGAATTAAACTTGGAAGAAGTTAAATAAGTTTGAATGGACAACCTGATTTGGAAATTTCAAGGTGAAATTAAAAATTTAACTTGGAAAGTTAAATGATTGATCGGAATTGAGAGTTTGAGTGATCTCAAATTGGGTTTGAGATCCAAAAATTGGAAATGGATGGATTTTTTAAAATAATTGGATGATATTGCCCTATTGTTATTAATAATCTTTAAATTGTGAATTGGATTTGTTTAAAGAAATGAGTGTGGTAATATATCCATTATTAAGGTAAAGTGGAATCATTTTGGACTTAAGATTTGAATGTTTAAGACAAAACTTCAAAGGTTTGATCTCAAAATTGAAATTTGATGATAAATTGAATTTCAAGGATTTAGTTATTAAAAAAGGATTTGAATTATTATTTGAACTATGAAATGGGTTAAAAATGGAATTTTGATTCAAAATTAAATGGTTTTAAAAACATATTTGATTTGATTTAAAGGATTAAATCAACATTTAAAAATTTAACTCGAACTTATATAATTCAGGATGGTTTAAATTTGAAATTTGAATTGAATTAGTTCAAATTAATTTTGATTTGAATTAACTAGAATTGTGATTGAAGATGAATAAGTTTAAAAATTCAAATGGAAAATTTGAATTGGATTGATTTGAAATGAAATTGAAGTTGAATAAGTTCAAATTTAAATGGGAATTAGGATTTATTCAGACAGGAATTGAGATGATTTGAAATTGAGGTGGGTTCAATTTGAAGTTAGTCCAAATTGATTTGAATAATTTGGAATTGTAATTAAAGTTGAATAGGTTTAATTCAACTTGAATTGGGGATAAATCAAGTTCAAGGAAAATTGAAGTTACTCGAATTGGAATTGAGTCAATTTAAATGGATGTGGAAATTTAAATTAAAATTGATGAGAATGGAGATTGGAAATTAAACAGTTTGGCTCTGGTCTATTTTCAAATAAATTATTTTAATATAAACTGTTTTAAATCTATTTTCCTAACTATTTACTATACAACTTTTCCTTTTAAAACCCAAGACTATTTTATACTTATTTTACGATTATTTTTGAAGCTGATTAACTATTTTACAACTGTTTTACAAACTAATTATTATTTCTCAACTACTTTATAACTACTATTTTACAACTATTTTACTATTATTTAAAATTCCTATAATTATTTAACTATTTTTCAATTATTTTACAATTACTGAACTATTTTACAACTATTTTACAAACTAATAATCATTTTTCAACTACTTATCTATTTTTAAATTTTCAAGCTATTTTCTAAAATTAAGCTGGATAGAGTTTAAACTGTTTATGATTGAATATCCATTTGAGATAAGAATTGAGGTGACAATCCAAATGAGAATTTAAGCAATTGTGGATAAGTGGATAGAAATTTAAGTGATTGTGAATGGAAAGGAGAATTTATTTAGTTAATAATCAATGAAGATAAATACGTAGGATGTACGTATATTATTCTATTCGCATAGTGATTTGATCCAGATTCGAGCACAGAATTTCGAGATAGTATATCGATCCGAGTTGGGATTTTTCACTCGATTTTCGACGGCGAACCTGGATATGGGTTATTGATTGGTTCTAGATATTCTCTATCATAGTCATGGCTATGCAAGGAGAATGACGGTTTCTGATCAAGAAACCAGATCTGTGTCCGCACTAGAAAGTCCGGTGGACGATTCTAGTTCGGAAGGAAAATTGTGTGATTGAGTGAGCGATCAGATTGATACTGTGTACGAATGGTATATGTACATCATACGGATTGGAATGAAATTGATATTGAAAGTCTGTGAATAAGAATTGTAAAAAGGTTTTTGAAGTGGAAAATATATTTTGTGAAATATATTATGAAATAAAATAGAAATTGGATATTTCTATGGTAGAAATTTACTTTATGGAAGTAAGTAATATAGTTAATGACTTTATAGAGTAATCAAATTTGAATATTTGATTTGGAATAAACAAAGTTATATATCTTTTTTTTATAAAATAAATCACCCTTTGTGAATCTATAGCCAGAAGAAAGGGGTTTTTTGAAAGTTTTTGAAGTATAAAAGGGGTTTTATACAAGTTTGAAATGATCCAAAGATTTTTAAAGTTATATATATGTATATATATATATATATATATATATATATATACATATACATATATAAAGGATCTTTTGAGAATGATTTTGGAGGAAAGGTTTTTGGAACCTTTGGATTTAGAAAGGCTTTTTGATTTTTGGTAAAATCCATACTGGAATTTGGAAAGCCTAATTTGAGAATTATCGATTTTGGGATAATCGATTTTGAGATAGGAGATTTATATGAGATTCATACTAGGTGTATGATATTGGAAGATACTATATGTGTATAGTATAAAGTGTTTTGAAAATGGCTTTGGAGAAAAAGGCGCTCCCTTGGGATGAACTTCTCAGGAGTACCATAGGTTGGTACTGCCTTAAGCCTCTAAGGGGGAGGTTCTAAAGTTGATCCTGTGAGGAGTCCGGACAAACTAGTTCTTGAGATTATTGGGTAGCAAAAGTCGAGAGCGTTGATGCCTACAGAAGCATTTGGGTTATGCTATGACGACAGTGTAACTCGATGTCGCTGCGATCTACTGTGTGGACCATAGCGGAAATCGCGTAGAGGTGAGTGTCAATAGTCTACGCTTGATTTTGCCGGGAAGGCAACGTAACATCGGTAGACTGCGATCTATGGTCAAGTGGAGTGGAGAAGTTTCATTCTTTTGGCAGCCGAATTCGAGGGAGCTGAGGCCGACAGTTATATGGGTTTTTGCTGCGATAGCAACGTAATCCTAGTTGTAGCTGCGATCTGTAGCGGGTTCCATGGTGTAACCGAGGGGCGCGGAGGCCTACAATTATCTATGGATTTTGTCGGGATGGCAACGTAACCATCAGGTTAACTGCGACCATGGATGGGGTGATGATTTCTAGAGCATACTCATCAAAGATATTTCCTCTACTTTCAAAAATGTTTTGTATATTTTCAATAAAATTATTTTCCAAAGTATTTTCATTGGGTGTTGAAACAGGTTTATCAAGTACTTATAGATTTTCGGTCCTACGCCTGATCAACGTATGACCGAATTTCTATAAGAATGAGGATGGACTTGTTGAAACATCGAGTTATAAAAGTATTTTTATAAAGACTATTTTAGTAATACTATATGGATTTTAAATTATTTTAAAAATGATCAAAGAAAATTTATCTGATTTTTAGTATTTAAGAAATTTTGCCTTCGTTCCTTTTCGAGGACGAAAAGATTCTAAGGGGGAAGGAATGTAATAACCCGGATTTTTGACATCTAATATGTGGATAATTAACTGGTTTATTCTGTTGAACAGATAAAATTCTGATGTCTGGAAATATAAATATCTAGAAATAATAAACTTTACAGTAAATTAATATATATATAATACATATATTCAAAATTCCATAATATTGCAAAATCTTAAGTGTGTGTGTATATATATAAGGTCATCAAGAAATAGTAAAGATATTAATATAATTCGAACAGTTTAAAATGCAATAATCTCCTTTATTTATTTTTAAAAAAATTGTAAAATTATTATTTTCAAACAAAATAATAATGAGTTGTTTTAAATATAGATGTAAATAGATTTTGAGTTATAATGATTATTTACTAAATTAGTCTGTGTTTGTTTAAATATACACACACACACACACACACACACACACACACACACACACGTGTCAATTTAAATTAAATTTGAATTTGAGATTGAAATCCAAAGATAAATATCTTAAAGTAAATTGGAAAAAAACTAATATTTAAAATAAGATTTAATAAGGTTTATGCTTTCAACATAAAATATAAAGTATGATATAAAAAAACACATATAATAATAAATAGCAAATATAATCTAAAATTTTTGTTAAGACAATTGTAAGACTTGTAATACATAAATTAACAATTGTAACTTAGGTTAGCATGCAATATAACACGTGGCAATGTTTTCTTTAAAATTGAATTATAGTAAAATGTTGAGAACCAGACCATTTTTTCCCAGTTCAAAAACTTTGAAAACTCAGAACTTAAAACCAGAAGGATGTAAAATTAAGAAATGGAACTAGCCTGGAGCAACTTCAAAACTGGAAATCCAAGAGCAAATAAAACTGAATCAAGTCTGCAACTTCAAACTTTTCGACTTGGAATCATACGTATAAAAAGAAGATCAACAGCAAGTTCATAATCAGCTATTCTTAAAAAGTAGGCTGCTCTGTTCTCTTCTAATTCGGGTGAATAAACTTCTAAAATTGAAATTGCTTGCATTGGCATGAGATGAATAGTTGAAGTATGATGTAAATTTTGTTATGCATGATGTTAAGAATGATTTCATACTTATATATGTGTGTTTGTACCAGTGTTTTTGTCTGGAACAGGCTCAGCATCCCTCTGTTTTAAACATTACAGGGTTGGAAAACCTGATTTTAAAATTATCATCATCCAATTTAATGATCTTTAGACCTCGATCTCTAAATGGAAATTGTTTGTATGTGTACAACATCACCTTTGAAATTTGTTTCGAGTAAAAATGATAAGGCAATTTCTCAAAAATAAATTATTACAGTAATTAACTCATTATGGTTAAATTTCGATCATCCTGATTTATTGATTGGATTACCAATTCTTCTTTGCCTTAGAGAAGTGTGAATTTTAAGTTGGGTATTGAAAATTTTAATATCATAGAAAGTAACGAAAGCTGAGTTGATCGGAATCTGAAGACGGGTCGATTTTCGGCGATTGGTGCAATGTTGGGGTCAGAGCTTTATCGTTGAGAAGCTTGGGGTGATGGCAAGCTTACAAAAATTGGTGCGGTGGTTTATAGGGTGGTGGTTTGTTCTTTCGAACTAAATTTAGGGTTTAAGCTCTCTATGGGTAGGGGATGGTTTCTCTGGCAATTTAGACGTTGCACTGAAGTTTTAGGCGTGTGGTCCAGGAATGATTGAAGGGGAGGGTCAAGGCGCCTGGCTTGGTGGATTTTATGGATGATCGGCGATGGGAGATGGCGAGGCAAGGGTTGCCATAGGGGTTTATGTTATTCCAGTTTTGAGTTTAAGGTTCGATTTTCGATCTTTTGATTGTGTCGACTTTCCAGGCCTATAGCCGTGGAGTGATGGTTCGCCACGACTTGCTTGAGTGGTCGGTGGCGAAATTTGTGGGAAGTTGGCGTTGTACACGTGCACCAAATTGTGCACAGGCCCTCCGTGTTTTAAGTATGGATTGGGAGGGGAAATTGGAAGAAGAAGAGGTGGTGTTGTGGGAAGAGGGATGGGCCGAGTTTAATTTGGGCCGAAGTAATTTAAGCAGTAAGCCTTGTTCATAACGGGTAAGGGAATGAAGGTAGTAGCTTTAAGTTTGGATATAGGAGTAATAGAAGAGAATAAGAAGGGGAAAAAGAAGTTTGGGGTTCGGCCATATTTTCTTCCCTAAAATTAAATAATTGAAAATGTAAGTAAGTTCTAGTTGAACTATTGGGAAAATATATATCTGAATAAAGTAAATTTTAAGGTCTTTAATATAATCCTTAACCTAAGATGATAATGATGCTTATTTTAGTAAGATGAGTTAAACTATGTGTGTGTGTGTATATGTGCGTGTCAAATAGTTAGTTAAATAAAGGATAATTAATTAGTGTCATTAATTAAAGGCTCATTAACGAATGTGATTAATTAAGAAAATAATTAATTAGTTCAATTATTAAGATAATTAGTTAATTAGTTTATGTAATCAAAATTTAAGGGATTGATTTATTAATTACGACAATTTATTAAAAGATGATAAATTTATTAAAGGTTAATTACTTAATGTAACTAATTAATGAATATGACTATATGTCATCAATTGAGGTGGGTAATTAACGGGCAATTACTAGATGTGATTTAGTAAATGATAATTACTTAATGTAAGTAATTTAAAAAAAATTTATGGATCAATTAATTAAATTTGTATTTGAAGGTTAAATTAATAAATAATTAAAGGTTAATTATTTGAGGATAATTAACCAATGCAACAATTACTTGACGAAAGTAATTAAAGGAAAATTACTTAATGGAAGTAATTAAGGATTAATTGCTTAGTATAATTAATTAAGGATTGTTTGATTTAGGAAACAAATCAATGATTAGTTAAATAATGATCATGATTAACTAAGGGATGGTTGACCAATGTAGTGATTATGAGATAATTAATTTGAGTGATTAATTAAGGATCAATGTAATTAATATGGATGGGCAAAGGATAATAAATTTGTGTAATTAATTAAGAGTTAATTACTTATTGAAATTAAAGAATAATTAATCAAAAATGATTAATTAAGAAGATGATTAGAGGATGATAAATTAATTGATTTGTAATTAATTAATGTTGAGTAAGTAGTATTTAAGGATGATGGAAGTAGTTAATTTAATTTAATTAGAATGGTATGGCTAATCAACTTTGTGTATGGATGATCGAATGATATTGAAAGTCTTGGTTTAATTGTTATCCCTAATATGTGATTCGTGATGCTATTGATATGATATGTTTGATTTAAGTTGTGATGATGAGGTTATTATTTAATGATGTATTACTGTGACACCCTGTATTTAAAGTTGAATTGTTTCACTTGAATGACTTGGGTTAAAATGACACTGGATTCGAAGAGACCGGAGTCGGGTATTAGTTAATACCCGAAACCACTTTGATTTATAAACTATAATAATTCTATATAGATTTGATATGTGAAATCAGTAGACAATAATGGAATGAGTTAAGTGAATCGAATCATTTATTCTAAGTTTTGGTACTTAGAAATTGAGGTGTGAAATAAGTAATGTCTATAACCACTTGTGAAGTTGTAAATTGATATAAGTTACCCCGGGTTCATATAATTTGTATGTCTTTGTATTCCATGTTAGATGGGTTTACTCACGTTGGTTTCCAGCCTGACCCGGGTGTTACTTTGATGTAATGCTCGGGTCAGACCGAGTATTACAGCTTTTCAGGTAAGGACGTTCTGGAGTTTAGAAGGCGAGCTGGATGGCAGGAACGTATGGAGCGTTTTCCCGCTATATGTATTATTGCTGATTATCTGGGACATGTTGTTTTAAACTGTCCAATGTTGTGTAAATGTTGTAACTCTAATATATAAAAATGTAAGTGTACGGATACAGTTCTTCTTTTGTAAACTGTTATTTATGTGATATTATATTTTGATCCACTGCAAAATGTTAGGTTTCTATGACTTGTTCCTGTTTCTTCTTCTATCCTTTTCTTTCTTTTCTCTAACTATCTGGAATTTTCGGGTTCGAAATTTCCGGGTCGTTACAATTTCATTCCTAAATTCAAAAGTTTGAAAACTGATAATTTTTTAAAATTATTTAATTTATTTCATTATTTTGAATCATCGAAAAAAGTGAGTTATTACATAAAATTTCCTTTTATATTTCCAACTTGTTTTATAAATTTAAAATCTATTTCAAAATTTCAAATCTTAATTCGAAAATTATAAGGCCCAAATAACTCTATGCCTTACATCGGTCCAACCTTTTGGACTTACTTCACCCATTGAGTTTGACCAATAGTTATGGAGGGCATAATACTTTTTATTCAACCTGAAGCCTAGACACTACTATTCTATGGTCAATTAGATAGAAAAGTTTATTAGTTGGCCCTACATATTGGCTAATTAGACTCCATAGACTATATGAGTTCTAATGTAATTATTGGGTCCCGGTCTGTTTCATAGCAGGTTAAATGGATAAATATAAAAAAATATCCCTATTTGGATCTTAATGGGTATATGAAATCTATTAATTAGCATTAGATCCAATCTATTTATTAAATAAATTTTATTTATATTTATTGAAATCATATTAGTTAATTCATTAAATTTTTATCAAAAATCTCATGTACATATTCAGCAACATGATAGGATAGTACAATGAAGCATAAACATGAGTATGACTATACACATACATATACATATACATATTGATTTGGAAATTATATTATATATGTGCGTGGGTGTGTGTCTGTGTGTGTTTGTGTGTGTATGTATATATGTATGTATGTGTGCGCGTGCGTGCGCATGTGCATGCGCGTGCATGCGCATGTGCGTTTAAATATATTATAATATATGTATATTGTTTATATACAAATATTTATAGTATCGTATGTGTAACGACCCTGGATTTTTGGCCCCGTTTATTCTTATAAATGTTTAATCTAAATTAAATAAAATGTAAATTGACCATATGAAAATGATTTTTATTTGGAAATACTGCCAATTTACTTATTTGGGTTGTATTTTCAAAAAGGAATTGGACTTTGGGAATTCAGAATAAAATCTTTTGATAATATTATAATAAAATTTATTTTATATAATTGAATTAAAACACTTTACTTTGTTTATCTCTGATAAATATACATATGAATAATAATGTTTGAAATTTAAATAAATCTCAATAATATTTACAATAAAATTATTCTTATTCAATTAAAATAAAATTTATCTTATATGATTGAATTACAATACTTTGTCTTATTTACATATATATTGATGCGAATGATAATGTTCAACATAAAATCAAAGTTTTTAATAGAATATAAATATTAAATGTAAGTCAAACATATGAATGTAATTTAAAAATTGATAGTTAGAATATAAGATATAAATATAAGTAAGTAAACTTATGAAATATAATTTAAATGTTGAAGGCTAAAATACAAAATAAAAATAAAAATAATAGCCAAATGAATAAGTTTATAAATAAAATATGAAAGTAAGCAATTAAGTAAAAGAATAAACACTTAGAAATGTAATATGAAATGAACAAAGTTTTATATATATATATATATATATATATATAGTTGTACTCACCAAAAATCGAAGTCGGGCTGCACTAAAAAAAATAACTAAAAGATATAAATATGAACAAGCTTCTTTAATAAGACAAGCTTTGAATGAACATACTCACCAAACTAATCAGGCTGAAAATTTTAAGAGACCAAAATATTATAAGTACAATTTTGATAATAAAACAAGACAAAATCAATAAATGAAGCCACAAACAAATCTTTTCAGCCTACAATGTATGGAAAAAAATCTTTGGTAAACAAAAGAGAAAAATATATTTCTAGTACATAAAAAAAAATTGCATCATGTCTTCAGCCGTATACTCTTTTATATATATCACATCCCTACCTCATTTCGTTCATAAGATTAAAATTTAAACTAAGGAAGTTGAAGTCTGGAAGCATAATATCAGGCTGTGATCATCTAGAAACAAGACTGTCCTTCTCAACCCAAGTGTAACGACCCAGAATTTTTAATAATTTAAATTTGAATATTTAATTAATTTTAAATATTTATAAGTGAATTTATAAGTCAAATAAATTTTTATTTGATTTATTGGATTTAATTGGATAATTAAATCGATAATTTAATATGTTAAATTATGAAAATAATTGAAAATTGAGTTAAAAATGATTGTAAATAATTTGGAAAATTTTATTTAATCATACTGGAGTTATAGAAATATTTTAGAACTTTTAAAATCGAATTAGAAGTTAATTTGTGAAAATTGAATATTTTAATATTTAATAATCGACTGTAAAATAGCCAATTTTTGAACAGTCTCAGAATTGAACGAAACCAGTTTCATTGGATCCGTAATAGTTAGTTATTACTGGATTTCAATTTTCGTGTCAATCGGAGTTATCGTTTGATCGTGGCAGCTCGAAACGCATCGAATTATTTTTAATTTAAATTTGGCGAGTCAAAATAGCCATTTTTCAAAAAGTCTCGGATTTCGACGAAACCAGTTTCATCGGATCCGTAATGTGATATTATTGTAAGGTTTCAAATTTCAAGTCAATTGGATTTACCGTTTGTCCGGTACAAATTAAAACGCCTAGAAATCGACTTAAATCGGTTTAATTCAAATTGAGCGTTTTCAGCCATAACTCGCACATACTTCCGAATTAGCTTCCGAAACCTGTTCCATTGTGTCCGGAACGCGGGATAAACCCTAGGTACGCTGGTTACGGCGTCTAAATCGGAGTTCGGAATTTCCGGGATGAATAGTGTTTACGCTTGGTTTTCTTTATAAATAGCCCTCACTCTAAAAAAAAAAAAAAAAAATTTAAACCCTAATTCATTCACGCAGCCGCCACCCCATTTTGAACGGCCAGAAAACACTATCTCTTCTCCTCACTTATCTCTTGATCCACGCATTGATTCAAGAATCTTCCAACTAGAAGATTGAAGAGCACGTTGTGATCTACAAGATCAACGGCTATGATTTGAAACGGAGCTATGGATTGGCTGCAATCGGGGTTTGAAGTGGCACGCTTGCGCACGGTTTTTGAGGCAAATGGAGGGGCCGAGTTGGCCAAGGCTGGGGCCGAACCTAGCTTAAGTCGAGAGCTTCGACGTGGCGGTGTTGTGATCGAGTATTAGCGAGTGTTGATGGAGCAATTTGAAACCCTAATTCCTTGAATGGGTTCGGCTATGGGTTTTGTTTGCTGAGTAATGAACGTGGAGGGGAAGAACATGAGTAACGGCCCAGATTTGAGAATATAGGATCCAATGGCTCTGAATAGGTTTAGGTTTAAAATTTTTAGATTTAGTTGTAATTGTTAATATAAATACGTGCAAACTTCAAAAATTCATATCTTTTTCATACGAGGTCGAAAAAATGCAAACTCAGTTGCGTTGGAATCGTATGGACGAGCACTACGCGATGGAGTTGGTTTGGAGTCGTTTGGAGTTAGTGAGAATTTCGGGTAAAATTAAACGCGCGTTTAATTTTATTCGAAATTAAAGCTTAAACGGAAATTAAAACCAAGGTGAGAATTTCTCACTCAATCGAATAGATTTCGATTTTATTTTAAATAGTTATATTTAAAATATTTGAATGCATGTTTGAATGATGACTGTAAATTATTGATTGTTAAAATAGACATTATTCGCCGTTAGTAAGCGGATGTTATTTAATATAAACATATACCGCGAATATTTCATAAACAGTGAAATTGGTATTATATATAATATCAATATATATATATTGGCATATGTATATATTGCAGTTGTTGATTTCCCGCATTTTTTGTTTAGCGGATGAGACCCTATTACGCCGTTAGTAAGCGGATAATATTTAATAAGAACATGTACCGCGATAATTTCGTACTGGAGCGAAATTGGTATTGTGCTAATGTTTTTGGATGCAGGAAACAGGTTGGAGGGATCCAACTGGATTCCTCAACATTATTTATTTTATTTCAGATATTTTGATATTTGATGGATTATCATATCGATATATGATATCGTTATTAGTCGTGATTGACTATTTGGTGTGTAGCATCATTGGACCCAGATTTTGGGATTTTAAAATGATTTTAAAGTGATTTTTGAAAATATACTATATTTTTGGAATTGATCCATTATAAATAAATAAACGTTATAATTTTTAAAGTTATAAAAATTATGGTTTTTGTGAAATATAGTTAAAAAGCTGATTTTTAGAAATACGATTAAAAGTCGATTTTTGAGAAATATGAACTAATGATTTTATAAAATAATTTAGATTGGATTTTTGAATATATGATAAAAGTTTAAATATAGGATTTATAAAATTTGATTATTTTATAAATCAGAATGATGAAATTATAAAGGAATTTAAAGACGTTGTAAAAGAAAAATATAAATTGATTTATATTAAAGATTTATAAATTGATAATTTATAAATTAGAATGTAGGAATTATAAAACGAGCTTTTATAAGTGTTAGAATAAATTGTGAATGAATTTCATAAATAGAATGAAATTTATAGAATTTTATACGGAGAAGTCATAAATGGAATTTTATAAGCAGTAAGTTTATAAAATTTATTATGTTGTTAAAATAATAGTTTTGGATAAATAAATGAATCTTATAAGTTATAAGATTTATAATTATGAAATTCTAAGGAACGATTTTGTGAAATAATCGTTTATAAGTAGTTAACTTATAATATGAACGTTTAGTTTATAATTTAGTTATAAACTGGAATATGTTAATAAAGGAATTTATAAAAAGGGAGTTTTTTTAAATAAATCGAAATGGAATTTATAAACGTTGTTTTATAAATTCACAAACGACTTATTTTGATAAGTTAATTGTTATAACTTAGAAATAGAGTTATATTCACGTTTTTAGACAGTGAATAATTCTTTGAATTAAAATGAATAAAAGGATGAAATTTGTTAACGAAGTATGTTCACGATTTTTGAATAGTGAATAACATGTTAAAGAAATTGTTTTGAATGAGATGTTTAAATTGAATTAAAACGATCTAACGATGTTTTAAAATGTGTTGAGATTCGAAACCATAGATTTCAACATTGATTGTTGAAATAGACGTTTTCGAGAAATAAAAGGAAATAGTGGATTATAACACTGTTGTTATAATAGACGATTTCCGAAAGGAAATATTTTAGTATAGTATTGGGATTTATATATCTATTTAATTTCGAATCCCTATACTAGTGATTTTGGGTAGTTGTAACGATGTTTTACGCAACATTCGTTTTGGCCCAAATAAATATGTTAAGTGAATGATTTCCTTAAAGAATGAAATATATACTTAATTCGATTTAAGTATATTGAATATTTTCTAAGTGTTGAAAATAAAAAGATTTGTGAATTACTTATTTTTAATAAGTATGGAAATGTTTTCCAATATGAAGTGAAAAATTAGAATTTATCTTTTTAAAGATAAATTGGAATGGATTATTGAAATCGCATATGCATGGATATTTTGAAATATAAATTCATTATGGAATTTATAAATGAAAAGGAGAATTGTTTTAAAAATAAATATTGATTTATTTTTGAAGTGTTGAAATTATATATCTTGTAAAGATATTTTGGAAAATAAATAATTTGGAAAATTATTTGGAATCTGGTGATGTATGCATATCCATTGATAGTTCAATAACCGACTATCAATATTTCCCTTTGAATGGGTATTTGATGTGAATTGATTGAATTTGAATGCACACTTATTTTTGAATAAGCGCTCACTATTCGGGTTAACCGGGAAAGGACCATGGGGTCGTATAACCCATTCCGAATATGTGATACGTCGTTGTGAATTGCATTGAAGATCGGTGTTGAAGACCCGGTATTTGCGAAAGCGATAGGATGACCTATCGATTGTCTCTGCACTGAGTTGCAACGGTATAGAGACTCCCTAAGTGATGGGAAATCCGATCAGGATTGTGAATATCCGGATTGCAAGGACTTCTTTGTAAGTGCCTTCGGTTCTGTTCGAGCCCGGAACAGACTTGTATGGATTGTATGTCTGACATTACAATTTGAGATATAAAGCCGATTTCTTTCAAATATATTTCTGTTGGTGGCGGAGAATTTATTCTTTGCTTAACACCCTTCTTTGAGACGTACGAGCTCAAAGGTTATATAGTTGAAGTTATCAGCGATATATTCCCAATTTGGTAATGTGACATGCTGAGTGATGCTGAAATGATCATTGTGTTGATTATTGTGATAGGATCATTTATTTGATCGTCTATCTTAGTGATCATTGTGTTGATCATTTGTTGACCCAAAGCATGGCTTTTGTATAAAGTATGTTTTTGTGGACGTGAATTCGTCGAGCCTCACATCCCGGAAATGGTCAAAACAGGAAAGAAGCAGCAAGGTTATGAGGGGTAGCACCCTTTAGGATGTGTCCATTTCCTTCTGGAAAAGGGTGGTATCATGGTATGGAGCCCAGATACTTACTCATGTTGAAAACACTTTGTTATGATTGTGTGAATTGATTAGAGAGCGCTCTCGGAAAAAGGTCCCAAAGGACCGGGGGATGGCATATTCGGTCAGTTGTTACTCAGTTAGGAGTAACCCGGCCTTGTGTTGGTTGAGATCCGGTTTGGTTCTCGGGGATGTCCATCCAGAGGCATTCTCAGTGGCAATGGGAAGTTCCTTGGCCTGACCATTTGTTGGAAATCCAATTCCCAATACGAAACTTGTACGGTATTAGTTGTAGAACCTGCTATTCATTTATGGTGGTCACCACTGTTTGGATAGTAGCTATAGTAGGCATAGTTCGAAATGTCTATGTCGGCTAAGATTTATATCTTTATTTTCGAAATGATTTGTTATACATTATGCACTAATAATAATATCAAATGTTATTTTAAATGCGTATCAAGCATCTTTGACTATCATAAGGAGAAATCTCCTCCGATTCTGCGTTTGCATGTGTGTGTGTGCGGGAGGCCTTATGGTAGTCTCATTTTTAAAAGCATTGCGAATTGATTAAAAATATTCCTCTATTTTGATTTTTAAAGATAAATAAACTGTTTTGAGTTCTCACACCAGTCACATGACTGACTCGGAGTTTATTGTTTTCCTTCCTAAACTCTGGGTGCCCACCAATTTCCACACGGGCAGTTAAGAGTTAGGTTTATCAGGATATTCTGGATATTCTGGAGTTGCTGGAGGCAAGCTGGATGGCATAGCGTATTACTAGTTTATATAGTATTTCTTTTTCCGCTGTATTGTTTGTTGTTGTATGTTGTTGTACACTCTGATGATATGATGTAATGAAATGTATGTAATGTAATAACTGATATAGTTCTTTGTTTAAAGATTATTCATTTATTATTATATATTGTTCCGCTGCGAATTGTGAGATTCTGATGTTGTTCTGTTGTTTTCTGTCCCGTCCTATTTTCTTCTGTTTTTTTTCTTTTCCCTCTATTTTTCTTTTTCTTTCTTCTTTTTCTCTCTTCTTTCTTTTCTTTCTTTTTAAAACCCATAACATTCCGGTTTTTGGCCTTCGATTTCTCGACAGTCGATAAAGTGAGTGTCGATGTCGAATTTTCGAAAGTCGAAAATTTTCGGGGCGTTACATTTGGTATCAGAGCTGATGGTTAAGCGACAACCATGGTTCTGTTGGGTATTATTCATTAGAGATAGAGTCAGCAGTACTCTAGAATGAGTTTGAGTGTAATAATAGCTATGAGAGCGTATTTGTTAGTGAATATGAAATTGTTTTATATTGTGATGATTGGTTTATTGAGTGGCATATGAACCTTCCTCAGCACGGTATGTACAACTTTGCCGAAGGGGTTTCTAAACACTTGAATAGAACAATTCGACATAATATTGATTTTAAAATTGGGTAAATGAAATAATTTTGCCTCGATTATATTTTTATATATAAAGGAATAATTTTTCAGAATTATTAAAGTGTATATATAAGTTGATTGTTAGGTTGTTTGAATAATCTAAATAAAAGAATAATTGTATAAGTAAAAGAATTATAAGAATTGAATTATAATTAAAGTGATTTACAATTGTGAAATAAACTTATATATATAAAAAGTGAAACTATATGAACATATCTATGAATATGAGTTGTGAATAAAAGTGAATTTAAAGTTAAATGGAATATAACTTAAGTGTTGTTGAATTAAATTGATGTTGGTATCGAAGTAAATAATCAAGTGAATTAAAAGAAATGTGAACTTAAGTTATATAAATGAAATTCAACTTTGGACATTGAATTGAATTGAATGAATGGATTGAATGTTAAAACAATTGAATGTAATTTAAGTTGATAAGGAATAATTAATGAAAGTGTTAATTCATTGAAATCAAATGTTATTAGAAGTTGAATAAATTGAATGAGAATGAATATAAGCAAAGGAATTTGGTTGTAACTAATATACATTGGTTGTTATATGGTTGTTAGTTGATTGTTTATAATTCATTAAGATTTAGTAAAATTTAAAGCTATGAAATTGAATTCAAATTAGAAGTAAATAAATTTGAATAGAATTTAATGTGAATTGGATTTAATTAGTGAATGCAAACTAATTGAATTGAAAAAGAATGTTGATAAAATCCAATGTTGATGAATCAAATATGATTTAGAGTGAAAACCAATTCATTAAGTATTAATGAGAATATGAATGAATTTGTTGAATGTTAGTTGGTTGATGGTTGAATATATATTGCTATTGTTGCATTTGCTATGTGATATATATAGTTGATATGTTACTATATGTTGTATATTGAGATTATTTGCATATGTGCATGTTCTCATGTTGTTTGTTGAGTGATTAGTAGGTGCGGATCGCGTTTGCTTCGCATTTGGAGTTCGCTTTAGCGCTATATTAGCCGTATATGCTCGCTAATAAAATATAAGGTACATATCTCGGATTAAATATCGCACTTTTATACTTTTTTCCCTTCGGGATGCCTCATTACTTGATGAGATGTATATTTGTGATATTTATACTGTCATTTTTTTTTTTGGGGTCAAGCCGCGCAAAGGAGACTATGGCGAATTTTTCCGGAAATTTAAGGCGTTAGAAAAAATTTGAGAAAATTGGAAAATTTTGAAAATTTTAACTTTGATTTTGGAATTGAAAGTTAAATGATATAGTTTGTTTTGAAAAGATAACTAAGTATGATTTGAAAACTTAGTAAAGATTTGTAAGAAGTTTAATTATAAAATTTTGGAAAATTAATAGATTTGGTAACCTTTCTTACTTGTAATTTCGAGGACGAAATTCTTTTAAGGGGGAAAGATTGTAACGACCCAGAATTTTTAATAATTTAAATTTGAATATTTAATTAATTTTAAATATTTATAAGTGAATTTATAAGTCAAATAAATTTTTATTTGATTTATTGGATTTAATTGGATAATTAAATCGATAATTTAATATGTTAAATTATGAAAATAATTGAAAATTGAGTTAAAAATGATTGTAAATAATTTGGAAAATTTTATTTAATCATACTGGAGTTATAGAAATATTTTAGAACTTTTAAAATCGAATTAGAAGTTAATTTGTGAAAATTGAATATTTTAATATTTAATAATCGACTGTAAAATAGCCAATTTTTGAACAGTCTCAGAATTGAACGAAACCAGTTTCATTGGATCCGTAATAGTTAGTTATTACTGGATTTCAATTTTCGTGTCAATCGGAGTTATCGTTTGATCGTGGCAGCTCGAAACGCATCGAATTATTTTTAATTTAAATTTGGCGAGTCAAAATAGCCATTTTTCAAAAAGTCTCGGATTTCGACGAAACCAGTTTCATCGGATCCGTAATGTGATATTATTGTAAGGTTTCAAATTTCAAGTCAATTGGATTTACCGTTTGTCCGGTACAAATTAAAACGCCTAGAAATCGACTTAAATCGGTTTAATTCAAATTGAGCGTTTTCAGCCATAACTCGCACATACTTCCGAATTAGCTTCCGAAACCTGTTCCATTGTGTCTGGAACGCGGGATAAACCCTAGGTACGCTGGTTACGGCGTCTAAATCGGAGTTCGGAATTTCCGGGATGAATAGTGTTTACGCTTGGTTTTCTTTATAAATAGCCCTCACTCTAAAATAAAAAAAAAAAAAATTAAAACCCTAATTCATTCACGCAGCCGCCACCCCATTTTGAACGGCCAGAAAACACTATCTCTTCTCCTCACTTATCTCTTGATCCACGCATTGATTCAAGAATCTTCCAACTAGAAGATTGAAGAGCACGTTGTGATCTACAAGATCAACGGCTATGATTTGAAACGGAGCTATGGATTGGCTGCAATCGGGGTTTGAAGTGGCACGCTTGCGCACGGTTTTTGAGGCAAATGGAGGGGCCGAGTTGGCCAAGGCTGGGGCCGAACCTAGCTTAAGTCGAGAGCTTCGACGTGGCGGTGTTGTGATCGAGTATTAGCGAGTGTTGATGGAGCAATTTGAAACCCTAATTCCTTGAATGGGTTCGGCTATGGGTTTTGTTTGCTGAGTAATGAACGTGGAGGGGAAGAACATGAGTAACGGCCCAGATTTGAGAATATAGGATCCAATGGCTCTGAATAGGTTTAGGTTTAAAATTTTTAGATTTAGTTGTAATTGTTAATATAAATACGTGCAAACTTCAAAAATTCATATCTTTTTCATACGAGGTCGAAAAAATGCAAACTCAGTTGCGTTGGAATCGTATGGACGAGCACTACGCGATGGAGTTGGTTTGGAGTCGTTTGGAGTTAGTGAGAATTTCGGGTAAAATTAAACGCGCGTTTAATTTTATTCGAAATTAAAGCTTAAACGGAAATTAAAACCAAGGTGAGAATTTCTCACTCAATCGAATAGATTTCGATTTTATTTTAAATAGTTATATTTAAAATATTTGAATGCATGTTTGAATGATGACTGTAAATTATTGATTGTTAAAATAGACATTATTCGCCGTTAGTAAGCGGATGTTATTTAATATAAACATATACCGCGAATATTTCATAAACAGTGAAATTGGTATTATATATAATATCAATATATATATATTGGCATATGTATATATTGCAGTTGTTGATTTCCCGCATTTTTTGTTTAGCGGATGAGACCCTATTACGCCGTTAGTAAGCGGATAATATTTAATAAGAACATGTACCGCGATAATTTCGTACTGGAGCGAAATTGGTATTGTGCTAATGTTTTTGGATGCAGGAAACAGGTTGGAGGGATCCAACTGGATTCCTCAACATTATTTATTTTATTTCAGATATTTTGATATTTGATGGATTATCATATCGATATATGATATCGTTATTAGTCGTGATTGACTATTTGGTGTGTAGCATCATTGGACCCAGATTTTGGGATTTTAAAATGATTTTAAAGTGATTTTTGAAAATATACTATATTTTTGGAATTGATCCATTATAAATAAATAAACGTTATAATTTTTAAAGTTATAAAAATTATGGTTTTTGTGAAATATAGTTAAAAAGCTGATTTTTAGAAATACGATTAAAAGTCGATTTTTGAGAAATATGAACTAATGATTTTATAAAATAATTTAGATTGGATTTTTGAATATATGATAAAAGTTTAAATATAGGATTTATAAAATTTGATTATTTTATAAATCAGAATGATGAAATTATAAAGGAATTTAAAGACGTTGTAAAAGAAAAATATAAATTGATTTATATTAAAGATTTATAAATTGATAATTTATAAATTAGAATGTAGGAATTATAAAACGAGCTTTTATAAGTGTTAGAATAAATTGTGAATGAATTTCATAAATAGAATGAAATTTATAGAATTTTATACGGAGAAGTCATAAATGGAATTTTATAAGCAGTAAGTTTATAAAATTTATTATGTTGTTAAAATAATAGTTTTGGATAAATAAATGAATCTTATAAGTTATAAGATTTATAATTATGAAATTCTAAGGAACGATTTTGTGAAATAATCGTTTATAAGTAGTTAACTTATAATATGAACGTTTAGTTTATAATTTAGTTATAAACTGGAATATGTTAATAAAGGAATTTATAAAAAGGGAGTTTTTTTAAATAAATCGAAATGGAATTTATAAACGTTGTTTTATAAATTCACAAACGACTTATTTTGATAAGTTAATTGTTATAACTTAGAAATAGAGTTATATTCACGTTTTTAGACAGTGAATAATTCTTTGAATTAAAATGAATAAAAGGATGAAATTTGTTAACGAAGTATGTTCACGATTTTTGAATAGTGAATAACATGTTAAAGAAATTGTTTTGAATGAGATGTTTAAATTGAATTAAAACGATCTAACGATGTTTTAAAATGTGTTGAGATTCGAAACCATAGATTTCAACATTGATTGTTGAAATAGACGTTTTCGAGAAATAAAAGGAAATAGTGGATTATAACACTGTTGTTATAATAGACGATTTCCGAAAGGAAATATTTTAGTATAGTATTGGGATTTATATATCTATTTAATTTCGAATCCCTATACTAGTGATTTTGGGTAGTTGTAACGATGTTTTACGCAACATTCGTTTTGGCCCAAATAAATATGTTAAGTGAATGATTTCCTTAAAGAATGAAATATATACTTAATTCGATTTAAGTATATTGAATATTTTCTAAGTGTTGAAAATAAAAAGATTTGTGAATTACTTATTTTTAATAAGTATGGAAATGTTTTCCAATATGAAGTGAAAAATTAGAATTTATCTTTTTAAAGATAAATTGGAATGGATTATTGAAATCGCATATGCATGGATATTTTGAAATATAAATTCATTATGGAATTTATAAATGAAAAGGAGAATTGTTTTAAAAATAAATATTGATTTATTTTTGAAGTGTTGAAATTATATATCTTGTAAAGATATTTTGGAAAATAAATAATTTGGAAAATTATTTGGAATCTGGTGATGTATGCATATCCATTGATAGTTCAATAACCGACTATCAATATTTCCCTTTGAATGGGTATTTGATGTGAATTGATTGAATTTGAATGCACACTTATTTTTGAATAAGCGCTCACTATTCGGGTTAACCGGGAAAGGACCATGGGGTCGTATAACCCATTCCGAATATGTGATACGTCGTTGTGAATTGCATTGAAGATCGGTGTTGAAGACCCGGTATTTGCGAAAGCGATAGGATGACCTATCGATTGTCTCTGCACTGAGTTGCAACGGTATAGAGACTCCCTAAGTGATGGGAAATCCGATCAGGATTGTGAATATCCGGATTGCAAGGACTTCTTTGTAAGTGCCTTCGGTTCTGTTCGAGCCCGGAACAGACTTGTATGGATTGTATGTCTGACATTACAATTTGAGATATAAAGCCGATTTCTTTCAAATATATTTCTGTTGGTGGCGGAGAATTTATTCTTTGCTTAACACCCTTCTTTGAGACGTACGAGCTCAAAGGTTATATAGTTGAAGTTATCAGCGATATATTCCCAATTTGGTAATGTGACATGCTGAGTGATGCTGAAATGATCATTGTGATAGGATCATTTATTTGATCGTCTATCTTAGTGATCATTGTGTTGATCATTTGTTGACCCAAAGCATGGCTTTTGTATAAAGTATGTTTTTGTGGACGTGAATTCGTCGAGCCTCACATCCCGGAAATGGTCAAAACAGGAAAGAAGCAGCAAGGTTATGAGGGGTAGCACCCTTTAGGATGTGTCCATTTCCTTCTGGAAAAGGGTGGTATCATGGTATGGAGCCCAGATACTTACTCATGTTGAAAACACTTTGTTATGATTGTGTGAATTGATTAGAGAGCGCTCTCGGAAAAAGGTCCCAAAGGACCGGGGGATGGCATATTCGGTCAGTTGTTACTCAGTTAGGAGTAACCCGGCCTTGTGTTGGTTGAGATCCGGTTTGGTTCTCGGGGATGTCCATCCAGAGGCATTCTCAGTGGCAATGGGAAGTTCCTTGGCCTGACCATTTGTTGGAAATCCAATTCCCAATACGAAACTTGTACGGTATTAGTTGTAGAACCTGCTATTCATTTATGGTGGTCACTACTGTTTGGATAGTAGCTATAGTAGGCATAGTTCGAAATGTCTATGTCGGCTAAGATTTATATCTTTATTTTCGAAATGATTTGTTATACATTATGCACTAATAATAATATCAAATGTTATTTTAAATGCGTATCAAGCATCTTTGACTATCATAAGGAGAAATCTCCTCCGATTCTGCGTTTGCATGTGTGTGTGTGCGGGAGGCCTTATGGTAGTCTCATTTTTAAAAGCATTGCGAATTGATTAAAAATATTCCTCTATTTTGATTTTTAAAGATAAATAAACTGTTTTGAGTTCTCACACCAGTCACATGACTGACTCGGAGTTTATTGTTTTCCTTCCTAAACTCTGGGTGCCCACCAATTTCCACACGGGCAGTTAAGAGTTAGGTTTATCAGGATATTCTGGATATTCTGGAGTTGCTGGAGGCAAGCTGGATGGCATGGCGTATTACTAGTTTATATAGTATTTCTTTTTCCGCTGTATTGTTTGTTGTTGTATGTTGTTGTACACTCTGATGATATGATGTAATGAAATGTATGTAATGTAATAACTGATATAGTTCTTTGTTTAAAGATTATTCATTTATTATTATATATTGTTCCGCTGCGAATTGTGAGATTCTGATGTTGTTCTGTTGTTTTCTGTCCCGTCCTATTTTCTTCTGTTTTTTTTCTTTTCCCTCTATTTTTCTTTTTCTTTCTTCTTTTTCTCTCTTCTTTCTTTTCTTTCTTTTTAAAACCCATAACATTCCGGTTTTTGGCCTTCGATTTCTCGACAGTCGATAAAGTGAGTGTCGATGTCGAATTTTCGAAAGTCGAAAATTTTCGGGGCGTTACACCAAGTGTGCTCTGTTAATTTAAATTCAGGTGAGTAAACTTAATTATTTTCAATTTAAATTTGTACCTTTAGCTTACGATTTGTATGTGTTTGATATCTGCTTGAATAAGAATCCCTGAGTATTTTCTGTTGCTCTGGTAGCATTTATCATTGTTCTTCAGAAATATTTGAGTATCTGGACAAAGTAAACAAAGAAAGTTATGAACATTTCTTCATATAATTGATTGAACTGTGGTGTTGTTGCTAATCCATGCTGTTTCTCTTAAAATATAGGCCTGCAAACTTGTTTGGAGTTTGACAGTATTTTATAAGTACTGTTATTTCCAGTTATAGGTAAAAGAATTAAAAAGGTTTAAAATTAAATGTTTAAATTTGTAAATTCAACAACATATTCTGATTTCATATACATAGTTAGGATTTTTAACATAATAATTATGATTTTTAAGCAAAGATAATGAGAGCAGTTTTTAATGAAAGCCGAAATTGATTTTTGTCAATATCCATTGATTGAGTTAATTTTGATTTCTATAATTTAGTATGAATCAAGGATGAAGTTGTATTGACACAAGAAAAATATTAAAATAATTTTTGAATGCATAGATTGTTAGTTTGAATCAAGGGTAGGGTTTAGTTCACGTTTCTGGTGGGTCTGTTTTGCTCGATGATTTCTTCATCATGGAAGGACCGAGCTTGGAGTGTTTTTGAGGGATGAAAGGGGATGATGTCGGCGACACGTGGCAGGAATCGCGACTCAATTGGGGGTCGGCGCTAGGAGGAAGAGGGGTTTTCACCTCTACTGTTCGAGTTACAGTTCGTCCAGAGTGGTTATTTTTGACTTTGAATTTTTCGTGTCGAATTAGCTCTTGAATTGGAGTGTGTGGATGAATTAGAGTTTGTGGGTGGCATTGGGGGTTGCCGGAGGTGCGGCGAGCCACCGTGCACGTGCACGGTGGCGTAGGCGTGTCAGTGTTGCTTGATTAGTTTGGTGAGTATGTTCATTCAAAGCTTGTCTTATTAAAGAAGCTTGTTCATATTTATATATTTTAGTTATTTTTTTTTAGTGCAGCCTGACTTCGATTTTTGGCGAGTACAACTTCATCCTTGATTTGAAAATTATTTAATATTTTTGTGGCTAGTAGCTGGAATTTAATGAATGTAACAATTTCGGCTATTTTCTATTTACTTGAAAACCCTAGACACTATTATAATATCACTGGATTTCCTATGAAATTTTTTGGTTAGCGTAAGGTAAAAACTTACCCGTATTTATTTGTGGGAAGTCTTACGTGATACCTTTATTTTCAAACGTTTTCAAAGTTAAACAATTTAAACCGTTTACTCATACCAGACCCATGTCTGACCCGGAGTTTATATTTTGTTTTTCATAAATTCTTGGGTACTCAAATTTTTATGAGTAGCCAAGTGATAGGTTTTGGACCTTGATTTTCTGGAGGAGCTTGGAGCAGGAGATTCCAGACGTATATAGCTATATAGGTAGTTCCGCTGTGTTAGTTGATGTGTATTGTACCTCTGATGTATATAGTGATAGATGTAGGTATGATTGTCATGTGTATTGATATTGTATAACTCTGATACATGTAAAACTATGTAATATTTATATGATATATTATATTTTGTTCCGTTCCGCTGTGAGATTATGATGTTGTTGTTCTTTCTTTCTCTTTCTTTTCTATTTCTATCCCTTTCTTTCTTAATGATGATACGTCTTTCTGGTAGTAGAAGGGCGGGTCGTCACAGTATGTGTGAGTATTATATATATATATATATATATATATATATATATATATATAGTCACACACACACATTTATACATATGTGTGTGTGTGTGTGAAAACAAATCAATGTAATAAAAAAATATCTAAAAGAATAGAGGAATTCTTAGTGTTTAAGAGTAGATGGAAAAACATATATTAGACTTAGACCTAATGAAATCGAGATCAAAAGATGAAAAAGAAAAAGGTGACATTTTAATGAATTCGACCTTCCTCTTTTACAAACACCTAATTAATACTATGTCTTGTTTTTAGAAATTAATTCTATACTTATATGTTATCAAAAATATCCTAATATTGGTATTTTAGATCTAAAAAAACATAAAGATATATGAAAACAGGATTATTGCAAAGCATTGTCATAATTAATATATAGCTCCTACAACATGATTAATTAATTAACATATGTATATATAATGTCATTTAAAACTTAATATCAGATATATATTTGACTAAACAATGAAAATTGAATATATTAGTTTGAAAATAAAATTAACTTAACCAAAACAAAACAAAATTTTCCTAAGTGGATAACATGGAAATGAATATGTATACAATTCTTTGAATATGGAATACACAATTATAAACAAATTAAATTATGAAAACATATGTAAATTTTATTATAGTAAAATCAAACTTTAAAACCACCCATATTAGATACAATGAACATTAACGATATGCAAGTTTAAAATCAAACATAAAATTTGTCTTATGTTTAAATGGAAAAATCCAAATAGTTTAAAACCATATCCAATATGTGGTAATACAATATACATATACATAAATTTGGGCTAGAATTATACATCAGGAATGAATAATATAAAAATTGAACTGAACCCGAGAGAGTTTTGCCCTTTGTAACGCCTTGATTTGCAAATCATCTTCTAAATTGCTTGAATCATAACCCAATCTTGTTAGGCTCAAATGAATCACCATTTTTTGTTTTATTTGATTTAATTTTGGGTAAAATGGAAGGAATATTTTGGTCATGATAGAGAGACGAGCGTCGACCAATGATGAAGTGAGAAACATGAAAAGAAAATTGAAAACGAAATGAAGGAGAGAATATTGTTATATGAAGATAATAGAAACCTTTCTCAGTTCCCTTTAAAACCTACCATTTTAAATTTTTAGTTAAATTTTAATAAAGCCAATTCACTCTCTATCCTATGTATGGCTAGCCATGACATAACCTTTCCATGCATTTTTTTCTTCCAAAAGCACGATAAGTAATCATCTATGTTAAAAATCCATTTAATTAAATACCAACTTCGTCTATTGATGCATCCATATATAACTTTTATTTACATACCAAATAGTTACTAACAACATCCAAAATATTAAATGAATTCATCAAACCGACTGTAAGGGAGGTTTATCTATTATATGCTTGCTAAACCAAATTGTGTGAAGTCGAAAAATAAGAAAACATGTCTGGAACGTGTCCGCTTAAATCTCTCCGATGTTATTTACTTTATTCTTTCCACTAAAATTTTCTTAAATCTCTTCAGTTTCATTTTTTTTTCAACATATCATCATTTGATGTTTAAAAAAAATCAATGAAAAACTAGATTGATTTTTTTAATTATGTAGTCTAACGCTTGGTTCTCACCGTTATGTATTTGTAAGTATTAAATATTTATTAAATATTAATTAACTTATTACACTTCACAAACTAATTAAACCGTGTGATTTTTTGCAGAATTCACAAATGTAGATGTGTAACACAGCGATGTGAATTCAGTCAATGATTAATATTGAACAATAAAAATATTAACTTTTACATGTCAACTTAGCTAGTGTTGTGACATTTAGTATTATTTATCACTTACGAACACTTTAAAAAAATTGTACTTTATATTATCTTAAGCGGTACTGATAATGACAAAAATTTACACATTCTAACTGCCAACACTATATCACACTATGACGTATGTAGTCAGGTATCGGTCAAAATTCTAATATTATCCATATTTAACTCGATTAGTCCGTAAACAAAGTTTTTGTTCAATAATAACATCTATTATCACGTATCCTACTCCGCACGGAATTTCGACATTGAGTTGACTGCAGTTGGTCGTGATACTAACATCATATAGCTGAGGTGAATTTCATATTGAATAGTGCTTCACTTTTGATGTTGCAACTCAGGCCCAATTGTAGCCGTTAGATGGATATTCATGATTTAACTATAATCAAATAGAGTATCTATATTGAAGTATCACAATATTCTCAAGTCAAGGAAACAATGTAACATCATCATAATTAGATATCATGTTTGACCTAGTTGTTATGAACCAACAGAAAACACTCGGACGAGTCATTTCGCAGCTATCCAATAACTACGAGTTCGCAACCTGTTGGTGTCCTCAACAGCCATAAATAATACATTGTCTAACATTTGAACAACGTTATATAGTCTGATCTCAATGGATGTATTAATGTCATTTCTCAAAACATCTTGATCGGAAATATTCAAAATAAAATGTTATTTTATTTTGTGACTAACTGCCAATGATTGCAACTATTTGCAACCACAATCACGTAACATTTTATTTAAATATATTCTTATTAATACACTTTAAATTAATTACTTAATTAATTATATCATAATATAATAAAGTATACAACAAAAATCAGATAACTTTATTACGAACAAGATTGAATACAAAGAGATATATATATATATATATATATATATATATATATATATATATATATATATATATATATATATATGTAACAAATTATATAATTACTCCTTGGCATACCAATAATTCTTTTAGCTGCCTCTTCTGGTTTGTTTATTGTTGTATTCCAAGTGTGTTGAAAATTAAATTTACTTTTGTTATTCCTAGTCCAATGATCATATTCTGCTTGATTGCTATCAATCTTAACTTGTTGAATTAAGTTGTCGATCTCTCTGGTTTGAAATGGCATGTTAGGGTTGAACATATGATTTGTATTATAAAGGTGAGCTTCAAATGTGTGGTATCAGATATATAATCAATCCCACCCAAATAAATCAACGATTAATTTGTCGTTGGTCTAAGGATCAAACTTTAGAGATGTATTATTTTCCCTTTGAAACAACCTTTTTAATTAGCGTTTTACCCACATCTCTCTGCTTCATTATATAATTCATGGTTCCAGGCATATTGTTACAGATGCCATGGTTCAAAATTGCTTGTTGTGGCAATATTTATCCCACCTCCACTTTGTCCATAGTGTAGCTTTTGTAATAAGTTGTCATAGTAGTTTTAATAAGCATGTTTCCCTGAGATCTTCAAGCCTCTTCATTCCATTACCACCCTTTTTTAGGTTGACACGGTTTTAGCAACAGTGAATATCCGTAAGCACCTAGCCATAGTTGCTCAAGCGCCGCAGTAGGCAGAATTTTTGTGGGCATTAACGTGGACAGATATAACACGCATCAATCTGATTACATTGATTAAGTAGCATAATCCAGCCCATTTGCAGTACAAGACGAGCTGAGAAAGTAATCACGGCTGAAAAAGCCTAATTGTTTTATAAATTTCTAATAAAGTTGAGCATTAATAGTGAGTCGTAGTTCTTTATAAAAAAAGGGTTGGACATCGTGAAGATTTACACAATATTCAACAATGAATGCCAGGTTGATGGTAAAGTGAGTGAAATTTAGATGAATATGATTACGAGTCCAATCACATATTTCAAGGGAACGGGCCCTAAACCATCAGCATCTGGCTGTTACAGATTTTGTAGACACAACAAAATATGGATGTATACTAAACGTGTAGATCAAAGGTTGTCGTGCATGTATTTATTATTATGTCACGTTCGCATGCATATAGTCAACCCTCACGAACCAAAATATCATAATAATTATAACAATAATCCAGAAGTCGTGATGCAGTTATACATGGCAATCGAACATGCATGCTACCGAAATTTGCAAGTTTCCCATTGCGTCAACCCAACTTCGAAAGTGACTATTGAACCCCTTGCTTTATTAATTTGGAACTTCAGTTTCAGAAATCATCCATGAAAAGGGACATGTTGTTATATGGATAATAGAAACCTTTCTCATTTTCTTTTTAAAACCTAACCTTTTTAATTTTTAATTAAATTTTAATCAAGCCAATCCACTCTCCATCCTATGTATGGCTAGCCATGACAAAACCTTCATGGATTTTTCTTTTCTGTCCAAAAGCACGTTAAGTGGTCGTCTATGTTAAAAATCCATTTAATTAAGTACTGGCTTCATCTATTGATACGTGCATATATAACTTTTGTATACACACCAAATAGTTACTAATAACATCCAAAACGTTAAATGAATTAATCAAACTGACTATAAGAGAGGTCTGTCAATTATATGCTAGCAAAATCAAATTATGTGAAGCCAAAAAAATAAAAAAATATGTTTGGGACATGTCTCCTGAAATCTCTCAATTGTTATTTACTTTATTCTAATTTCCACTAAAGTCTCTTTAAATCTCTCCAGAATAAAAAAAAATTTGCACCATATTATTATTTGATGTTTAAAAAAAATTAATGAAAAACTAGACTAATTTTTTTAGTTATGCAATCTAACTGTCGGTTTTCACCGTTATGCAATTGTACTGATAGTTACTATTTTTTAAAGATTAATTAACTTAGTACACTTTACAAACTAATTAAACCGTGTGATTATTTGCTGAATTCACAATTGTGGATGTGTAACTCAGTGGCGTGAATTCAGTTGACTCAATTAGTCCATAAACAAAGTCTGTGGTTCAATAATAACATTTGTTATCACGTATTCTACCATGCATTGAATTTTGACATTAAGTTGACTGCTGTTGATCGTGATACTAACATTGTACAATTAAGGAGATGAATTTTCATGTTGAATAGTACTTCACTTTTGATGCTTCAATTCAAACTCAACTATAATCATTAGATGGATATTCATATCGTGATTTAACTATAATCAAATGGAGTACCCACATTGAAATTTCGCGGTATTCTCAAGTCAAGGGAAAAGTGTAACATCGCCATAATAAGATTTCATGTTTGACCCAATTGTTATCAACCAACAGGAAACACTCAGATGAGTCATTTCACAATAATCCATATGCAACCCTGTGATTTCCCCAGCAGCCATGAGTAATACATTACATAACATTTGAAGAGCTTTACAAACTTTGTTCTCGATTGATGTATTGACATCCCTTTTTGAAACATCTTGATTAGAAATATTTAAAACAAAACATCCATCTGTTAGTTTACCACCATCGGCCTTGGATGTGGCACCCTCTGCTTCTATGTCCGATGCTATATCCTAGAACTCTGAGGAACGAGCTTGGGTTCACGCTCCTTCTGATATGAGATATTCGCCTGAGTCTGACACTTTTTATGCCTTTATCAGCGACATTGGGGACAAGACTTATTTTCTTATCTACATATTGAGGGAGATGGTTTGTGCCTTACTAGGGTTGATGAGATTGTGAGGAGAATAAAAGCAAGTTTTATGATGTCACATGGGATAGAAAATTTATTTACTCGCCTGATTCAGAAGGTTATGATCCACGTCTGGCAGCTCTCTTCTCAGATTATTCACATGTTATTCGTCCATCGTCGGATATTGGCCGTGGATATTCATCCTCTTCTAAGGGAGCATAGACATGTTGTTATAGTAGTTTAGGCACCTTTATCTAGCTCCTGTGTTTTTATTCTTGAATCTTAGGTCTTTTTTGTCCTTAATTGTTCTGTACATGTGCAGAACACCTGTTCTTTCATTATTTATACAGTGGCACAGCCCACTATAAAGCCGGCTAACTTTACTAAAAGAACTGTAACTATTTGCAACAAAAATCACGCAAAATTTTATTTAAAGATTTTCTTATTAATATAGTTTAAATTAATTACTCAATAAATTATATCATAATATAACAAAGTATACAACAAAAATCAAACAACTTTATTACGAACAAGATTGACTACAAATGTAAATATATGTAACAAATTATATAATTACCTCTCTGGCGTACTAGTAATTGTTTTAAGTACCTCTTCTAGTTTGCTTTTGATTGTATCCAAGTGTCTTCAAAATTAAATTCACTTTTGTTGTTCCAGGTCCAATGTTCATATTTTGCTTGATTGTTTTCAATCTCAATTACTTGTTGAATATATATGATTACGAGTCCAATCATATATTTCAAGCGAATGGGCCCTAAACCATCAGCATCCGCATCGCGGTAAAAGATTTTGTAGGCACAACAAAATATGTATGTTTACTAAACGTGTAGATCAAAGTTTGTCATGCAAGTACTTATTACTATGTCACATTCGCATGCATACAGCCAACCCTCACGAACCAAAAGTTCATAATCATCATTATAATAATAACAATAATCCGGAAGTCGTGATGCAGTTATACATGGCAATCGATCATGTATGCTACCGAAATTTGCAAGTTTCCCATTGCGTCAACCCAACTTCGAAAGTGACTATTGAACCCTTTGCTTTGTTAATTTGGAACTTCAGTTTTCAGAAAACATCCATGGAAAAAAATTTTACTCCCCATTGACAACTTGTCTATTTTGTATGTCAAAAACACAACATGCAAGAATAAAAAATAAATAAATAAATATTTCAAGAATGCTCTCCAATAAGGATCGGTATTTCATTAAAAAAACAACGCAAAAAAAATTCAACTCAAACAATGCAAAAAAAGAACTCAGCTTTTTTGGATAAAATCTAATCGAATTTAGAGAGCTTATGTTTAGCATGAACTTCATTGTCCGATCCCCTGGCCCAACCAGCCAGACAGTACTGCCCTGGCCCGACCAGCCGGACAGTACTTGGTTGTTCTTATTGGATAACGTAACTGTCCCAGACCTACTGTTTGTTTATGAAGTGCAACATGGTTGCTTGTTTCGCCATTTGATGTAGATGTATACTTTTAATTTATGACCCGCCATATGTTTAATTGCTTGTCTCATATTTTTTTTTTCTTCTTTATTTAAAATGTAGCTGTACAATATTTTGGTTTACTTATTTTCGTTATCAAACTCATATATTAATCTCAGCAATGTAATTTTTGTTGATTGTTTTGCAAAAAAATTGATGTTTTAATTGTATTCTTTTTTAAAAGACAAATAGAGTTAAAATGGTCCTAATAATTCATAGATTAACAGGTATTTAGTGAAACATTAAACCTTTAAACGCTATAAATATTGTTTAAGTGTAACTTTTAGTCTGTCAAGAATTTAAAATCACAAACTAATTCTAGTACGTACAACATTTCGAGTAAAAGTAAAATATAAATATGTTGAAAGTAGAGTTACGTTTGTTAATGTCTGCGGGTGCGGCGCAGTTGAAAGTAGGCTTGGGTTCTGTTAAAAAAGACTCAAATTCAATTCCAACCATGTGCATCCCTATCCTATATAAAATTACCGGAGGTACGAGGGCATCCTTGATTAAAAAAGAAAAACGAAAAAGGAAAAAAAGAGTTACATTTATTAATAATGGCTAAAGCAAGGAAACTGATATCATTTAGCAATTTAAGCTGATTGCATCAACCTCATTCTATTCTACTATAGATAAAGGAGAATCGTTGATCATCTGTATTATTTGTTCATACCCATTTCCAATTTCAATCCTCAATCGTTCTTCATTTTGAGATAAATTTTGCATCAAGATCTTTCCGTTTCTTCCTAAATTTTAAATATGTCAGAAGTATTAGACTCCAAAAATTAAAATTAATGGACAACAGTTAAACCTATACTCATTCTTTCCGACCCTTCAATTTTTACGTTGCTGTTGCTCTGTTCTTTCTAACAATTATACCTAAACATCTCTACTATCTCTACTATTAATAATAAAACTTAATTGAATAGGTTTCGACCATGTCTTTTTAAACTATCGAAAATATCCTTTCGTTATGTTCGCCTTTTTATCCTCATTTCAGATATAAAATTATGGTACGCAATGACTGTAATATATTTGTACGCGATGATTGCACGCAATGACTAAAACCTGGAACGACATATTGTTGCTCGCGATCACCAAGCAAAACTCAAGGCCACAACATGCAGCACGCGAGTAATAAATAAGTGTTAATTCAAAATACACGAAATATATATGAACACGTGCATGCAAATATAGTGGAAAATCAAGATACGTGAAAGCTAAGAATGATATACGAAAGAAGGCTTCAGCACAAATATAGTAATACATGAAGTATAAATATAGCGTCAAATATATATGTGTGTGTGTCTATACATACACACATACATATATATCTCGCGAGTTATACAACTAAACAACTAAACAACATGTTGATCATGAAGCACCAAAGCTCCATTATAAAGACATGCAAATAAACTAACATGCGAATAGGAAAGAAAAAAAGAAAAAGTCAAAAAAGAAAAGCTCACGTTTTATGTTCAGCTAAAAGTGTATACATGGAGCACTCAAAATATAAAGGATAAATGGGACATGGAAGATATCCAAACATGTATGACTCACGCAGCATGCACACATGAATAAATATTGAACATAAATATACATGTCACCTCACATGCATGATTCATAAACAAAGTACATATACTTGGCCTTAGATAATTCAAAGCATGGGTAAAATCAGTGTTTTAAATATCCAACCCAACCTCGATTCGACCACGGTTAATCTTCGACCTTAAGACGTTATGGCTTTGAAAATGAAATAGCCTTGCATGCGTACGAACCCGCAGTTTAACCTCAAAACCCTAAAAAAAACCTCTAGACCAACCTCTTTTAACCTTCCAGCTCTTTAAATTTGAGAAAAAATTATCGCTTCATTCTTCATTTTTTCACATAATTAATTTAACAAATAATTTCATAATCTTAGTTATTAAATTATTGGACCATCGCATGAATTTTGGACAACACAATACATTATTAGTATACATTTTATTTTATGAATTATTGTTGAATTGAATCTTTTCATCTTAAAAAAATAACAAAATTTACAATTTTATGCTAAAAAGATGTTATAGAATTATTCCAATTAATATATCTTATGAAATATTTAAAAATAATTGCTTTAAATTTCAATATATTGATTATAATTGGATAAATTTTAACATTAATCGAGATAATTTACATTTCAGTCTATAAAATAAAAACTAACGATCAACGTGGTTCTTACGGTCTGACCGGTTGAACCACTATGCACCAATATGGTTTGACTTACGGTTCGGTCTTTGAAACTATGGGATGAGGTAAGCATGACATAGGCATAAACATATAACACGAGGGCATGTATATTATTAAACACAAAGGTATGCTATAGTATGTGTACTAATCATAGAGGCATTAAATTTCTGCAATGCTAAGGCAATCTATTTTTGTATTTGCATTCTTTATTTAAGTCAATATCTCAAAGCATTCGCTTAAGTTTAAAATCCTAAGTGCTAAGGAAAAACCATTAAGGAATCAAGAATAAACAATATGTGATATGTTGTGAGCCTATAGCCAACAAATATTGTTATTTTACATAGATAGAGTCATGTAGCAGCAGAAAAGAAAACTTAGTTATTTGTAGAAGCCAAGCAAGAGCTGCACTACTAAATATTATAAAATAAGCACATTTTTATGTTTCTTTGATTCAATACAACGAGGTTGCACTTTACATGAAAATACGTTGGCAACTGTAAATTTTATGCGCATCAAATAATGTATATTAATTTTTGGAACTTTGAGGTGCTTATCCGTAAAATAGTCGAAGAATTGAAGAGCAATGAAAATGCAAATGCAAATATTTAAATATTATTTAGTAAATTCATGGATCTAATTGATGTGGCGATATATTCATTGACGATAAGTGAATATCGGCTTTCGAAATGAAAAAAATAATATATGAACTTGATGTAAATAGTAAAAAAGAAAGGGAGAAGCTTGATATTATTCATTATATGTATTTGAATGTTAAACAGTGAGCATGAACTAATGAGGAACCGGAGAAAACTTAGAAGTAATGAGAGGATAATGAATTTTATGCAAAAGGCAGTTATACTTGGCATAAATGGCTTTTATTTAGTAAAGGAAAACTTTAAAATGTAATTTAATTGAGATGAATGTTTATGGAGAATAAATGAGAAAGATATATAAGTATAGTTGAGAATATATGATAAGTGAGAACTCCTGAGAAGGAAAGAGGAGTTGACACTTTACATCACAAGTTTATGAGAGAAAAGCAGCTGAATTTTTTTAAAAATATATTAATGCTCTACCAAAAGTATTCAGTGCAATAAATGAAATAAATATGCATCTAAGTAACTTTCCTTATAGCATGTCTAATTTTATAAAATTTTCCATGTCGCTCTAAAAATTAAAAGCTACAACATGTCTTATTGACTTAAAAACCCCATACATATATACACACACATACATACACACATAGTAGAAAATTCTCTTCAATTCACTCAAGTCAGAATTCAAAGGTACCATTTGTCTTCATTCCTGTCTTCGTACAGGTTTTCTATTATCTGCCCTTTTCAGTTTTTTTTTCTTTTTTCTTTTACTTTAGGGCAAAATTTGTTATTTCTTTGCTGTTGAATATTCATTTGTTTCAGCTGTACAAAATTATTGATATTTTGTTAATATTTATTAATTCCAACTAATTGATATTTTCTCCTCCTGCATTGACCCTTGAAATAATTAATATTATAGTATTGGTATACAATAGCAATTCAACATATATATAAACTGGTATTATATTAAAATTCTACCTTAAAGAAAAATTTAAAAATTTATTCACTGATAAACACATAGAAGTTAATTTTTAAATGTTGGTTTTTTACTTCTTAAGTTTGGAAAGTTATGTGGTTCCTACTATGTGCAGAATTTACTTCTCATATGCAGCTACTATGTTAACATTATTTATGTCTGCACAAATATTTATGTTATTACCAAAAGCACATTTATACAAATAGGTTACGCTTTTCAGCTTCAACTGCTACATGAATTCATTGTTCAACTATGGCGGAGTAATTTTATTAGATTCATAATTAACTAACAATAGCTGAACTTGATATCGTCTGTTTTGATGAAAAGTATATCATGTTCATATGGAAAAGTTTATATTCATGGTTTACTATGCGTGAAAGTGTATATCATGTACAGTGAAAGCTGCAGGATATATTCTTTTGTTTGATAGTTGATGATTTTTGGATTGCTTTAAAACTTACTAAATAAAAATTGCCAATCTCTCTTTCAAGATTTTTGACAACTGCACGTAATTCACAAACAGTAGTGTCCCCATCTACCCGCATATCAATAATACCTTTTAACAGCTTGCTCAAAATTATTCTCTGCTACTAGATTTAATGCTGCCTAACCATTTATGTCCGCTTCTACCATGTATGTACGAAAAGATGTTTAGACAACTGAATATAAAACAATGTTTACAAATAACAAAGTTTTGTAATATAATAACATGATAATTTCACTTAAAAGGTTAAAATTATTACATTCATACATTATCGTTGTAAAGAGGGAACCCATATAATACGATGTAATTTGAGAATGGGATTTCAGACCGAAGCTAGGTTTTTATGATATGTATGATAGAATTTGTATTGAGTTTTGCGCATATAAAAGGGGTAAAATGTCATATATCAGCTGCATGGACTAGCCAGCCCCTCAGTTGCATTTTGAACGTTGATAAATTTAACTTATACTAATGCACATACATCAAGTTTTAGAACTATATGCTCTAAATAGAAACCTACCTGTATGGATTTAGAGTGTGGAATGTGCTTTTTGTTTAGCCAATTGGAATTTGAAAAATGATGCATGCAGTACTTAAATAGAAATTTATATTTGATTTTTAATTATGAAATAACAATGAAAATTTTGACAAAGAATAAGTAAATTTGAAACAAGTTATAAAGAAGTAAATAAAACAATGTACCATCTAAAAATGATAGTATAAATATTATGATATAAAGTCCAAATATTCAAGTGACATAATGCAGATCCACGTGGACATGTATATACACTCGTATATATAAAAAACTAATTTTACCATTTGTGCAGATTCTACTTCTCTTGCTTCTTTCTCTTCCAATTCAAAGCAACTTTGATTTCCACATAAAAATATTTTCCAAATCTCGAACGAACAAAATATGATTTTATTTTTAAAACAAACCTATTCTTTAAATATAGCAAAGGTATTTTGATTCAACATTTCAAAAAAGTTCAACATGTTTTATCTTCGTTCCTAACTTTTTTGAGTCAAATTTTCAAATCCTATATTTTCCCCTACTTAGAATTTGTTCGATATTGAAAATGGAAAGATTTGAATCGCTCAATTTTGTGTTAAATCTAATTATGGATTTAATCTTAGTTGTACATATTTTAAACTATATTATAGAAGAACCGAATCAAACTAGTAACTTAGATGGTACAGATTGAATTTCCCTTCTGTTTGTAATGTATTAAGCTATGTTTAAAATTCTGAATATTGATTACTGGATATTGAATGTTGAATATTGAATCCTGACTGCCGATCGCTAAATACTTAAATATCGTTTGTATACATTTTGATTAAAAATTTATTTTGTAAACATAAATTACTAATTTGACAATACTACCACTCGAAGTTAAAATTAATTACTCTTTGACGCAACTGTCATACAAAGCCCACTTAATCATCTTATTTTATGTCTTATATTTATGCACAAACAAAAAAAAACAACAAACATCCACGTGTGCAAGTACTACAAAATCTACAAAACACGTCGAAAGTGGAAAATTTGATGACGTAAATATAATTTATAAAATTTTGATCGAAAAGAAAATACTTCATTTTAATAAAATTGAAGTTTGTGTTGTGTTTGAATTCTCAATTAATGTTTTCAACATTATTATTATTAATATATATATATATATATATCTATATATTTGTGTGTGTGTGTGTGTGTGTGTGTGTGTGCATGCGTATGTATGTATGTATGTAAGTATGTTCAACATGTTGAAATAAATTATTATAAAAATATCAAATGATTTTGTCCAACTTTTCATAATTATTTGATATTTTGATTTTCCAAAAATGTATTGCAGATTTTTTTTAAGTTTTCTTTACCTTAAATAAATCAATACTTTTCAGCTTGTCGAAAATATTTATTTACAATTTTTTAAGCAGTGCATTACATATTTCTAAAAAAAAGTTCATCCTTATTAACAAATTTATAAATTATCATACTTTAACTTCAAAATTGTAAGCAAATGCCACAGTAGGTTGTCATCAAATTTTATTTGGCCACTAGTTTTTAAAATATTTATTTCCAATGCTTGGAACTACACTACAAACTAAATTAAAAACAAAACGAAATGATCACATCACGGTAGAGCTATGTAGTTAACTTCTCGCTAAAGCTCCGTAAAATCCCTGCTATAGCACATAGCTCGCTTCGACGGCTACGTATTTTTATATAGCGCTATTAAATATTAGATCCGCTTTAAGCCCCACTAATTTCTGCTACACCTGCTAAATCAAGGCTTTTTAGCACTCCCTTTAGTAACATAATATAACAAGTTAATACACTTTTGAGTAGGCATGCACAATGGAGTAAGCATACAATTTTGGTCACGAGGTTGAAATTTTTGGAAAATTACTTAATTTAAACGAATAGTAAAAAAGAAAAGTTTAAATTACAAGCAACCATGGTATAACTAGTATATAAGGAGATTCATAGGTCATGATTATAAATTATTTGAAATTGTAGTCTTCTTTAAAAAAGTTGTTGATTTGAAATACATGCATGAACATTTTAATCTTTAGAGTTAAGTGGCGCTAAGATGATTTTGCATAACTCTCTCTTCTCTTTAAAATAAAATTTCAAAAAAGTAGATACATTTAGAGCCAATGTACACACGTAAGTGTATACACCCTCCATGCTCTATGCTCTTTTCACATAAGTTCGAAAGGCAATGCATAAATGATATATCTAAGCTCAGTTTTCTACTTTAGCCGCATGTGTGTGCGTGCGTGTGTGTGTGTGTATATATATATAAATAAATAATAATAATAAGCATAAACACTAGAGCCAGGTGTTCATACATAAGTGGTGTACACTCACCACACTTTGTACTCTTCTCTCTTAAGCTCGTAAGGCAGTGCATGGATGGTATAGCTGGCCTCGATTTTTCGAGCTAGGTGTCTATAGCCAATAATAATGTTGATTTTTTCAAACAAAGAGAGTGCAAACAATTGTAATCCAAGCATTATCATGACTTTACCGATTTGACTTGTTTTACAAAAGAAAATAAAGATACCACTTTGCAAAATTTGACAATTAATTAAAGAATTTATTTTATAATTGCACCATGCTATCAACTGAAACAACTAGCAAAACTAGATTCCAATTGTGATGATAACTTGACTTTTGTTGAAAGTTTTGATTAGTAAAAGACTAAAATTTCTTGATGATCACCTCAAATTTTATATTAACATTTCATGTCAATTTAAAAAATAAGTTCTTCATTTTATAAATAAAAACTTGCAATATCTCTATAAATGATACTTGCATTAGTAACTTTGCATATTCATTGTATTTTGTGTGTAGTATCCGCTGAAAACCTTTACAAGACAACACTCGTCCTATTAGGGACATTTAGAAGTTAAATACAAAAGTGTTTTCAAATCGTTATTCACTCATCTATATTTTGGCAAAACGGTCATTTTTTTATGCATTTATTTTGAGAAAATTTGTTTGCACAATTTTATTTTATTTTATGGAAAATTGGGTGCAAATTAGAAGATGATTCATGGATATATGCATGCACAAGTAGTGGAAGCCAAAATAATGAAGAAAAGAAGGAACTAAATCAACATGGAGGAACCTATTTACCCAATTGCTAATGGACCACATTTAAAAGCGAAAGCATATGTCAGTGGGAGACTAATTAAACATTAATGATGACTTGTAAGCCACACAAAGTCAACGATATTTTTGATAGCTCTCTAAAAAGAGAATAGAGTTTTAGACTTCTATAAATACACTCTTATGTTTCATATAATGGACCTCATCTTTTATGCATAATTGTAGCCACCAAATAGAAATAAAAGTCTTGTTCACTTTAATGGCTTCTTACCTTTCTCTTTTATTTTATACACTTTTATTTCATACGTTTTTCTATGCAGTTTTATTTCATGTCTATTTCTATTTCATGTCTATATCTATTTCATGTCTATTTCTATTTCATGTTAGTAGATTAGATTTATCTTATATAGTTAGTGTAGATTTATTTTTATGCAATTAGTTAGTTCTCTACTTCTTTCTTTTCCTTTTTATTAGTTTTTTCTTTCATTTTCTTTTTAATGTTGAAATCAATTTATGTTGAAATGAACTCAAGTATGAGAAGCTAAACCCCTTCAATTTAAGGATAATGAAGTTCTTATGAATCATGTAAAATCAACATGATGATTTCATTTATGGTCTCCTCTTTGATGCTTATTGTAATTTTTGATGTTAATGGAAGTTTGTCGTTTGTTAGTGAATTTGATAGCCTATGTTGTTAGTTACAAATAAGTTATGGTTAATCAAATATAAACACAATTTATACATTCATCTAACTAATTGATTTTGATAATGAAAGTGAAAATAGAATCAAAATTTGATGTTCTATGTTTCTTGATAAAAAAAAAGTAAATAGATCATCCTTAAATTATACTTTATTTTTAATTTTATAATCATTTTCATTATATTTGATAAGTGGGTTGGATGATGTATTAAAATTTGATGGTTTAAGTTGTGTTAGTTAATATCACAAAAAGACCATACTTATAATCAATACATCAACTAATTCTACATATGGAAAAAAGAGATTATAAATTTATTTTATGTTGATTTATATAAAAGTGATTTATATAAAAGTGAAAGTGGATTTACCTCTAAATTGCATTTTAATCTTATAGTTTTCATCTCAGTTTTTCTCTAATTTTTTTAATACTTTTTTATTAACACGTTTTCAAACACTTGAGATAATTTGATTGAGTGATTTTGAAATTAGTGCTTTTCTCATGGAATCAACCCCTACTTTCATATGTATTATGATTGTACGTCGTGCGCTTGCGGTACTTTATTTCATTAAATTCGGTGGTTTTCTAACTAATAGAAAATCTGTCCGAATAGGTTTTTGATGCCATTGCCAGGGAAAGCAATTTAATTTTAATTTTACTATTTGAATTGATTTTTTCTATTATTTTGTGTTCGTTTTCATTAAAAAAATAAAAGAAAATTGTTGCCTTGTTCACTTTTGTTTCCATTTCATTTTATGCATTTCGTTGTGTTCATTTGTATGCATTTTGTTGTTTTTGTCTTGTGTTTCACTTGTTCTTCTCTTCTTTAGTTTTCATTAAAAAAAATTACATTTTGTATTTTCATTTTGCAATTGTTTCCAAATAATAAAAAAAGTTTGCATCACAAATTCTATTTTTTATATTCTGTTCATTGTATTTGCATTTTTACTATTATATTGTGTGCGTGGCCTCTCATTTGCATTGCTACATTTTGTTGAAATAAACCTCATTACTATTCATTTTCATTTTCTGTTCTCTTGTGCGTGTGTCTATGTGCGTGCGTGCATGTGTGTGTGTGGGCACTTCGCTAGGTTTTGGTAAACGTTAAACAAATTTCATTCTATCCTTAAAAAAACAAAAAACATTTTCAACACTTTTGCAGATTGCAAATTGCAAGAATTCAGAAGGACAAGATTTGTTTGCTATACTGCTCTGCTTTGTTCGCAAAAAAAAAAGAATTGCGATAAATAAAATCGCTAGAAAAAATTTCTAATAATTCTACACAATTTGATATCTTGTCTTATCTCCTATTTTTATTTTTCTTACGTTGTTGGTTGCTTGCAATTATAAGAAAAAACAAACAAAAAATCGTATGTATTTGTATTATTAATGTATGTTTAATTTTAGTTTTGCATCATTTCATGTTCTTTTTATTTTCTGGAAGCAACACCCAACTTCACATAAGGTGAGAATTTCATTGTCACGACCCGAAATCCAACGATTGAAAATCGACATCAAATACCTCACTTGTATTCGACTGCCGTAGATTCAAACGTCGAACTTCAGTTCGGATGGAGCTTAAAACAATATTAGATGAATATAAACAACGAGAACAAAATGAATACCATTTATTAATATCATAGATACAACACCAACACAATATTTGGTTACAATCAACAGAGTTTATATACATGATACAACAACAAAGCGATAACAAATTTTTCTCAACTTCAAGAGAGTTCCCAACATACTTCGACTTTGAGAAGATCTTCCAAAAACCGCAAACACTTCAAACGATTTCCAAGGCCAAAAGCTTCCAAAAGACTTCAAAAGATATCCAAACCAAAGCTTTCCAAAATCCTATAGCTCCCAAACCAAAAGGTTCCTAATCCCAGCAAGCTTCAAAACACGGATAACCTGCTTCTAGGCTGCCCGTGTGGAAATTGTGGCACCCAGAGTTTGGGAAGGAACAATAAACTCCGAGTCAGTCATGGGACCGGTATGAGTAAACAAAACAGTTGTTTGAAAAAAACAACAGTTCATAAAAGAAATTCGTTCATACTTTTGAAAAATGAAACTACCATAAGGCCTCTCGGCACACAGACAACGCAATCGCACACTTGGGGGAGATATCTCCTTATGATAGTCAAATATGCTTGATACGAGAAAACCCCTTAATATTATTATTAGTGCATAGTGTAGAAAACATTTTAAAAGTATAATATTAATCTTAGCCAGCATACGTACCATTATAGTATGCCTACTATAGCTACCATATTAGCTGGCAGGTTCTACAACTAAAACCGTACGAGGCTCGTATTGAGTGATTGGATTTCTAACAAATGGTTAGGCTAAGGAACTTCCTTAAAAATAGGATGCCTTTGGAGGGACGCCCCCAAGAACCAAACCGGTTCTCTACCAACACAAGGTCGGGTTACCTCTGTAACTAGGTAACACCTACAAGTAAGCCATCCCTTATCGTTACCGACCTTTATCCCGGGATTAACCAACTGAAAACAACAACTACACAGGTAAATATCTGGGCTCCATACCATGATATCACCTTTTATCAAGAAGAAAATGGACATACCTTAAGGGTGCGACCCCTAAAAACCTTGCCGCAACATTCCTGTTTCGACCATTACCGGGTTGTGAGGTTCGACGAAGTCTCGTCCACAAAGCTATCTTTTCACATAAGCCATGATTCGATCAACAAATGATCAGCATGCCACACTACCATCTTGGGAGTATATCACTAATAACCTTCAACTACATAACCTATGCGCTCGTACGTCTCAGAGAAGGGTGTTAAGCTAAGAGAATAAAACCTTCGCCACCAACAAAAATGTATTTGAAAGAAATCAGCTTTATTTCTCAAAATGTAATGTCAGACATACAACCATATAAGTTTGTTTCGGGTTCGAACCAAACCGAAGGAACTTCCAAAGAATCCCTTGCAACCCGGACATCCACAATCTCGATCGGATTCCCCATCACATATGGACATCTCTACACCGAAGCAACTTAGTGCAGAGTCATTCGACAGGTTATCCTATTGTTCTCGAAGACACCCGGTCTTCACCATCGTCTTTAAATGCTATCCATTTGATCGTATCACTATTCGAAATGGGTTATATGACACATAGGTCCTCTCCCGACTAAACCGAATAGTAAGCGTCAATTTCAAAAACATGTGGATATGTCATTCATCAAAATATACAGGTTCGATGTGGGTTTCGAATATCCAACTGGAATCCGACTCTCTGTCGCATGGAAATTCAAAAGTCGTTTTACGGGCCAAAGGGTTTTCATATTCACGCAGAAATATATCACAGAAACAGATATCACAGCTCAGCACAAAGTAATTTATATTACAAAGCATCGTATTACATAACAAGGTATCAATCGGCTCAAGACATTCAATAGTAACCGATCATCTATGATTAAGGTGAATTAATCGTATGATTATAATTAGTTAATCACATAATTACTTTTACTAATCATTCTTATTTAGTGATAAATTATCCTTAATTATTTATTAATTATTCTTAATTAGAAATTAATTAATCCTTAATTAATTAATCCATAATTATTAATTAATTAAATCTTAATTACTTTCATTAATTAATTATTCCTTCATTAATTAATTCTTAATTACAAATTAATTAGCCTTAATTATTAATTTGATTAACTCTTAATGTTAAGTAATTAAGCAATTATTCTTTAAGTAATTATATTAGCAAATTATAAATTACTTAATTAACAAAAACATAAATCATTTTATCTTACTAATTACTTTAATTATCATTTAAACCTTGTTTAATAAGCCATCATTATCACATTAGATAATTTAAGATCTTAAAGTTGGATTAACATTTAGAAAATACCTTATTATTTTCATAATTGTTTACTTAATATTAATAATTAAGTTTATTTAAATAAACATTTAAAATTAAGGTTATATATGTATTAAACTCTTTAGCTTAATTAAATTATAAAAACCTTCAATAATTCTATCTTTACCAAAACCTTTATTAGTTTAACAGAAATAAATTAAGAAAATCATTTGAATTTAAAATTTGATTAGTTTTTAAAAATTTAAAACTAGGTCTTTCACAAAATCTATATACCCGAGCCTCACCCGAGACATACCCGAGAAAATGTGTTAATTACTTTGTTTTTCCCAAACCAACCCGAGCCACCTTTCAATTTTAAAATTTGTTTAAGTTTTAGAAAAAGACCTGGTGCAACACAAAAACACGTTAAGTTAAAGCTCGAGCCTGCGACCCACTTCCTCGAATACAACTTCGAGTCAAAAAGCCTTCATTCCCAAACATGTTTACCACCTATGTAGCTCGTGCACCTGCACCATCAATCGCCGAAGCTCCGGCCTCCAAAACCACTGCCGACCAGTCCCCTTGGATCACCCCAAGCCATCTAACCGCCCAGAAACTTGAATTAAATTCGAAAATGAGATCGAGTCGTCTCGACCAAACAAGCCCAGCAAAACAACATCAGAGAATTTCCTAGCTCAATCACCTCAGGCCATCACACGAATGCACTCGAAGCTTCCACGATGTCCGACGCCTCATTTCCCCTCGGTCCAGTGAATTCAAGATGCATCAACGAGGCGACAATGATGAGATTTCCGACCTTGACACAACGTTGGGCTTAAACATTAATTCAACTCCGGTCACCTACTACGATGATCTGAAAATTCATTGAATATTTTTCCAGACTCTACGACCTCCTGACTAGCTACAGTTCCGATCATGAGACGAACAATGTCGCCGACCACCGTAATCTGCCCAAAAACTCAAATCTGTTCATCTCGCGATTTCTCCATAAATACATAACTAAAAATCTTGATTTAAGTTTTAAATATCAACATTTTTATAACGATTTTGATGATATTATTGAAACAAGATGATGTGATATTTGAATTTTCACCTAGTTCAGAGTTTTACTGTGTTTGCTTGATTTCCAATAACCTCTTGATACTTTAATTTTTTATATTTATTTTAAAACCTAAATACCGATCAAACAAACAAAATTTACTTAGACATTGAAGCCTTCAAAGATTATAGGATGAGAATTTCATTTTCTAACAGTTTTTTGAAACCTGTTATACTTTAGAACAGAGACATATGTCTGTTCTCAGACATGCACATCACATTCGTATACATATACACAGACTTGTACACATGCAGATAGATTCAACTTCACTTCAGGCTTGATTTATAAACAACAGGCAACAAAGTCTAGATTACTAAAAAGTTTACTCACCTGTGTAGTTGAACATAGAGCTTTTTACTTTTAAAAGTTGATAGTCTGGAACTGTTTTAAAATTTTGATCTTGAACCTTTTTTATCTGCAACTAATTTATATAAGCTTGCATAGTTTTCCGATGGAATGATTTGCTTAATTCCTTAACACAAACTCAATTTTAAATTCTTTCAAAAGGATTTTACTTACAGTTTTTTTTTATAAAAACAGAGAAGAAGAAGGATCTCTGGTCTGCAACTTTAAAGATGGATTTTGCAAATCTTTGAGTTGAGCCTGATTCTTGTTGTTTCTGTAATGATCTTAGCTTCTGTTTAATTGTTGAGTTTGACTTCTGCCTTGATGTTGAATTATTTGTTGAAGACTTGAAGTTGTTTTTGAACCTCCCTTTCTGGCTTGAGATTTTGAAAAGAATGGTTACAGATTTTTTATATTGGAATTTTGGTCTTGATTTTAACATGTTGAGGAGGTTGTCGCTTTGATTTTTTTCTCAGCTTTAAAAGTTATGTACAGGCTTGGAGATGAATAAAAGAGGTAAGAGGGAGGAGATAAAATGGCTTATATAACTATATTTCCTTTTTTATGAATTTCTAAAAAAAATGAAAATGATGTAATGACACTTGTTTATTTTTTTCTATATGTTAAACACTTGTCTCTATATTCATTACTTGCTTAACATTTGTAATTTTTTATTACAAAAATATTTTTACATTATTTAAATTGTTTTTAAGTTTACAATTTTCCATTTCCTAAAGGCATTTGCTTGTTATTAGTAAATACTATTTAAAATTGAATTTTGAAATTAAATATACATTAAATACATTACATACATACATATATATATATATATATATATATAAATACAAATTATTTTACTAAAACATTTATTTAAAATTCAAATTTAAATTCAAAGTCAAATTCAAATATACTCATATATACACAGATATATATATATATATTCATATATATATATATATATAATTTAAATTCAAATGATTTTAAAAACATTTATTATTTCAAATTTTAAACTCAAAAGAAATCGAAATTTTATTCATATAAATTATCACTTATTTTATTTGTTTTGAAACATTTCAAATTAAATTCCAAAAGTTCATATAAATTACCAAATTTAAATTGATAAATTTGGGGATGCTATAGATTTCCCCCTTCAGAAAATTTCATCCTCGAAATTTAAAAGAGAGAGAAAAGCAAACAAAGGATATAAGTATATAGAAAAAGATAGAGAATGGCTTACATGTTTAAGCCGGAATATCCACTCTGCAATTAGGATATGATTTCTGCATGCTATCTTCAGTTTCTGAAGTGAAGTCCTTTGAATCGCCACTCCACTGTACTTTAACCAATTTCACAATTTTGTTCCTTAATTGCTTTTCATCACCATACACAATCTTTATTGGTTCTTTTTTAATTGTTAGATTTAGTGTGATCTCGAGATCCTGCTGAGCTGCCTCTTCGATAGTACTGTCTGGATCGTGCACGTATCTCCGCAGATGTGAAACATGAAACACATCATGTACGCCAGATAACCAGCTAAGTAGCTGCACTCGATATGCTAGAGGACCGATCATTTCCAGTATAGGAAAAAGACCAATGTATCGTGGTGACAGCTTACCAGTCTTCCCGAATCTTAACACACCACGCTTGGAGACACATTCAAGAAAACAGAATCTCCAACTTGAAATTCTAAAGCTCTTCTCCTGCGGTCGTAATAACTTTTTTGGCGACTTTGAGCAGTTATTAACTTCTTTCGAACAATATCAACTTTTTCAGTGGCTTCTTTAATCATATCTGGTCTAAGAAGGAGTCTATCACCAGACTCAATCCAACATGTCGGTGATCGACACGGACGACCATATAAAGCTTCGAAAGGAGCCATTTCGATACTGGCTTGATAGCTATTATTATATGAGAACTCAACCAGATGTAAATATTCTTTCCAAGAACCACCAAAGTCGAGAATACAAGCTCGCAAAAGATCTTCTAATATTCGATTTATCATTTCAGTCTGCCCATCAGACTGTGGGTGATAAGCAGTGATGAAATTCAGTTTTGTTACCAATGTGGCTTGAAATGCCTCCCAAAATCTATTAGTGAAGATCGGGTCACGATCACTCACTATACTGCTAGGTATACCATAGAGACAGATGATTTCTTTGAGATATAGCTATGCCAAACTTGTCGCTACGCGGGTGGATTTCACTGAATGAAATGGGCTGTTTTAGTCAAACGGTCCACAACAACCCATATTGCTTCATTTCCCTTTCGAGTGCGGGGAAACCCATCGATGAAATCCATCGATACTTGATCCCATTTCCACTTGGGTACCTCCAACGGCTGGAGTACACCCACCATCTTCATCTGATCGCTTTTAATTTATTGACAAGTAGCACAATGACTCACATATATAGATATATCTCTTTTCATTGTCTTCCACTAGAAAGTTCTTTTAATATCTCTATACATCTCATTAACTCCTGAATGGATGCTAAGTTTGGACTTGTGACACTCGTCCAAAACTTCACGCTTTAAATCTGGAATATCTAGGACATAAATTCTTCCTTTCAATCTAATATCCCCACTATGATTGGTTTCAAAACTAGTATCTTCACCTCGAAGAATTCTCCCATAAATATCTCGAAGAAACTTATTTTCATTTTGCCTGCTGGCGACTTTCTCAAGAAGAGTAGGAGTGATAACAAGATGAGTGAGGATAGTGTGCTTCCTACTCAAAGCATCGACAACTACATTGTCTTTACCAGGCGTATATAGAATGTCTAGGTCGTAAAATGCTAGAAATTCCAACGAACGTTGTTGTCCCAGGTTCAAATCTTTCTGGATGAAAAGATATTTCAGAGATTTGTGGTCGGTGAATAATTCGAATTTTTCACCTAAAAACAAAGAGGATTTATTAAGTATATTTATTAAGTTAAGTTAAACTTTTAAAATTTTCTTTTAAAAAGCTGAAAGAAATTTTACCCAGAAGATTGTGCCGCCAGATTTTCAAAGCAAAAAGAACTGCTAAGAGTTCCAGATCATGGGTTGGGTAGTTTCTTTCATGTGGACGCAATTGTCTACTCGCGTGGCAATTACATTCCCATTCTGCATTAGTACCACTCCCAAACCATCACCATAAGCATCAGTATAGACATATAAGCCTTGGTTCCCATTGATAATAGCGATAACAGGAGTAGTAGTCAATCTCCTTTTTAACTCCTGGAAAGCTTCATCACATTTTGGAGTCCAATCGAATTTTGCATTCTTCATTGTTAGCTTAGTCAATGGGCTAGCTATCTTAGAGAAGTCCTAAACAAACTTCCTGTAATATCCTACTAAACCCAGAAAATTTCGAACTTCTTTTGGGGTTGTGGGTCGCTTCCAGTCTAGAATAGAAAAAATCTTTCTCGGATCAATAGAGGTTCCCTCTTCATTAATAATATGTTCGAGAATCTGACTTCCTTAACCCAAAAATGACATTTAGAAAACTATGCAAACAGAATGTTCTTCATTAATATCTCCAAAAAAATTCTAAGATGCCCAGCATGCTCCTCTTCGGTTTTGGAGTAGATTAGGATATCATCAATAAATACAAGTACAAATTTATTCAGCACTTCCCGGAATACACGGGTCATTAGGTCTACGAAGTATGCTACAGCATTGGTCAGTCCGAATGGCATGACTAACCATTCGTAGAAAATGTCTGGACCCTTGAAAGCGGTCAAGTGAACACAGTCTTCAGCTATTCGTAGCTGATGGAATTCCTGAGCTAGATCCATCTTCGAAAAGAATCGGGCGCCGTGTAGTTGATCGAACAAGTCGTCGATTCTAGGTAAAGGAAACTTGTTCTTGAGAGTCAGCTTATTGAGATCGCAGTAGTCCACACACAATCTCAAAGATCTGTCTTATTTAGCCACAAACACCACAGCCGAACCCCATTCAGAAACACTAGGGCATATCAATCGTTTATTTAGCAAATCAATGCTTTGCTTGACTAATTCAACTCTTCCCTTGGGTGCCATCCTACGACTTGCGTGAATGACAGGATGAGCATTTGAACTAAGTCAATTCTGAATTCGATTTCTCTATGCGGAGGTAAAGATTTGACCTCTTTGAACACATCTAGAAATTCCCAAACAATCGGTATGGACTCCAGACTGGGTTCGGGACATCCCAAAGTATACATCAATTTATATCTTTTAGGACTCGGATCCTCACAAGAGATTTCAATGAAATTCTCAAATTTGGTTCTGATCAAAATGGTTCGATTATTACAATCTAACTTGGCTTCATACTTCGTTAGTCAATCCATTTCGAGTAAGACTTCAAATTCATCAAAGTCGAGGATTAAAAGGTTGATAGAAAATCTATAACAAGAATACGAGATAGGAACGTCTCTGCATCGCAAACAAAGATTTGCCGGACCACCAACTGGATTCTTTACGCAAATAGGCTTGTCAACAAATTCAGGTTTAATTTTTAATTCATTAACGGTTTGTTAGGAGATGAAGCTATGTGTAGCGTCAGTGTCGAATAATACTCTAACAATCCTATTATAAATGATAAGGTTACCTTCTAAAACTCCTTTTTCTTTATCCGCCTTTAAAATTAAGGGGTCGTCTTTTACTGCGTACATTTTCGCTTCTTGTACTCACTTCTTTTTTGGGCAATATTTAGCTTCGTGGCCTGGCTTATGACAATAAAAGCATCCCTTGGTTCTTCGACTTGAATTCATAGGATGATATTCCTTTACTTGTTTCTTAGGCTTCTTACTATCATTTGAATAATGCCTTTCCTCCTGATTACTCCTCTCCTCTTTGCCTTGATCCGGTTTCTTTCCTTCAAACTTCCTTTTATTCCAATTTGGATTACTTGAACTTCCCTCCACTTCCGGAACATCTTGCATATCCAGAGTAGCATATCGATAACCCGCATCGATCAAATCTGAAAAGGATTCTTTTATGTGAGCAGTCATCCTTTCATGGTACATCTTATTCATTTATCGAATGAATCTCTCATTCTTCTTCAAATGTGTATTCACCAGCTCCAGACCAAAACGAGATAATTCGTTGAATTTACTCAAATACTCCTCAAACGATAAACTTCCCTGCTTCAAATCAATGAACACTTGGTACATTCGGGAGATATCAGCAGACGGCATGTATTGCTGTCCAAACACCTCTTTGAATCGAATCCAAGTGAATTCATCTTTTGGTTCATCCACAGTAACTGTCTCCCACCAAGCTAAGGCTTCCTCTTGGAGTTGCCAAGAAGCTATTAATCGCATTTGATCATCTTCCAACTTCAGTCCTTTAAAATTTCTCTTGCATAATTGGATCCAGGCTTGGGCTTCGACAACTGATTCCTTGACGGTGAACGGCTTTCCACCAAGTCTAGTAAAATTTCAATATAGATCTGCCAGATTCGGCCGAGGTTAAGTAAATATAGTTGCTGTTGTTACAGGGATTTGACCAGTTGTAGTGGTATTTCCCCGTCCCCTACCTCGTCCTCTTTGCTCAGTCATTCTCACTATCTGTAATTAGTAAGAAAACTTGATCTAGGTATACAGACGAGATATCTTAGGAAATATCAACAGTTAAAAGAAATAGACCAAGAAATTTAGGGTTTCGGTCTCTCGGTTTACACTCATTCTAGGGTATACTTCACCCGACCTCTAATGAGCCACCTAATGTGTTATACTCTGTAGCTAAAGTTCCTACTTAACCTTTAGCTCTAATACCACTTGTCACGACTCGAAATCCAGCGATTGAAAATCGACATCAAATACCTCACTTGTATTCGATTGTCGTAGATTCAAACGTCGAACTTTAGTTCAGATGGAGCTTATAACAACATTAGATGAATATAAACAGCGGAAACAAAATGAATACCATTTATCAATATCAAAGATACAACACCAACACAATATTTGGTTACAATCAACAGAGTTTATATACATGATACAACAACAAAGCGATAACAAATTTTTCTCAACTTCAAGAGAGTTCCCTATATACTTTGACTTTGAGAAGATTCTCCAAAAACCCCAAACACTTCAAAAGATTTCCAAGGCCAAAAGCTTCCAAAAGACTTCAAAAGATATCCAAAATAAAGCTTTCCAAAATCTGATAACTCCCAAACGAAAAGACTTCTAATCCACGCTAGCTCCAAACACGGTTAACCTGCTTCTAGGCTGCCCGTGTGAAAATTGTGGGCACCAAGAGTTTAGGAAGGAATAATAAACTCCGGGTCAGTCATGGGACTGGTATGAGTAAACAAAACAGTTGTTTGGAACAGAAATAATTTTTAAAAGAAATTTCTTTATGCTTTTGAAAAATGAAACTACCATAACGCCTCCCGGCACACACACAATGCAATCGCACACTTGGGGGAGATTTCTCCTTATGATAGTCAAATATGCTTGATAAGAGAAAATTTCTTAGTATTATTGTTAGTGCATAGTGTAGAAAACATTTCGAAAGTATAATATTTATCTTAGCCAGCATACGTACCATTATAGTATGCCTACTATAGCTACCATATTAGATGGCTGGTTCTACAACTAAAACCGTACAAGGCTCGTATTGAATAATTGGATTTCTAACAAATGGTCAGGCTAAGGAACTTCCTTAAAAATGGGTTGCCTCTGGAGGGACGCCCCCAAGAACCAAACTGGTTCCCTACCAACACAAGGCCGGGTTACCTCTGTAACTAGATAACACCTACAAGTAAGCCATCCCCGGTCGTTACCGATCTTTATCCCGAATTCACCAACTGAAAGCAACAACCACTCAGATAAATATTTGGGTTCCATACCATGATATCACCTCTTATCCAGAAGAAAATGGACATACCCTAGGGGTTCGATCCCTAAAAACCTTGCCGCAACATTCCTGTTTCGCCCATTACTGGGTTGTGTTGTTCGACGAAGTCTCATCCACAAAGCTACGCTTTTCACAAAAACCATGCTTCGATCAACAAATGATCAGCAGCACTCAGCATGCCACACTACCAGATTGGGAGTATATCACTAATAACCTTCAACTACATAACCTCTAAGGTCGTACGTCTTAGAGAAGGGTGTTAAGCTAATATAATAAATTCTCCACCACCAACAGAAATTTATTTGAAAGAAATCAGCTGTATATCTCAAAATGTAATGTCAGACATACAAGCATACAAGTCTGTTCCGGGTTTGAAAAGAACCGAAGGCACTTCCAAAGAAGCCCTTGCAATCCGGGCATCCACAATCCCGATCGGACTCCCCATCACATATGAAGATCTCTATATCGGAGCAATTCAGTGCAGAGTCATTCGACAAGTTATCATATCGTTCTCGAAGACACCCGGTCTTCACCACCGCCTTCGAATGCTATCCATTTTGTGATATCACTATTTGGAACGGGTTATATGACACAAAGGTCCTCTCCCGGCCAAATTGAATAGTGAGCGTCAATTTTAAAAACATGTGGATATGTCATTCACAAAAATTCACAGGTTCGATGTGGGTTTCGGATAACCAACTGGAATCTGACTCCCTGTCGCGTCGAAATTAGAAAGCCATTTTACGGGCCAAAGGGTTTTCATATTCACGCAGAAATATATCAAAGAAACAGATATCACAGCTCAATACAGAGTAATTTATATCATAAAGCATCATATCACATAACAGGGTATCAATCAGCTCAAGACATTCAATAATAACTAATCATCTACGATTAAGGTGAATTAATCTTGTGATTATAATTAGTTAATCACATATACTTTTATTAATCATTCTTAATTAGTGATAGATTATCCTTAATTATTGATTAATTATTATTAATTAAAAATTAATTAATCCATAATTATTAATTAATTAATCCATAATTATTAATTAATTAAATCTTAATTACTTTCATTAATTATTCATTCATTCATTAATTAATTCTTAATTACAAATTAACTAGCCTTAATTATTAATTTGATTAGCTCTTAATGTTAAGTAATTAAGCAATTATTCTTTAAGTAATTATATTGACAAATGATAAATTACTTAATTAACAAAAAAGATAAATCATTTTATCTTTACTAATTATATTAGTTATCATTTAAACCTTGTTTAATAAGCCATCATTATCATATTAGATAATTTAAGATCTTAAAGTTGGATTAATGTTTAGAAAATACCTCATTTTTCTCATAATTGTTTACTTAATTTTAATAATTAAGTTTATTTAAATAAACATTTAAAATTAAGGTTATATATGTATTAAACTCTTTAGCTTAATTAAATTATAAAAACCTTCAATAATTCTACCTTTTCCAAAACCTTAATTATTTTAATAGAAATGAATTAAGAAAATCATTTGAATTTAAAACTTGATTAGTTTTTAAAAATTTAAAACTAGGCCTTTCACAAAACTATATACCCGAGCCTCACCCGAGACATACCCGATAAAACTTGTTAATTACTTCGAGTTTTTCCCAAACCAACCCGAGCCACCTTTCAATTTTAAAATTTGTTTAAGTTTTAGAAAAGTTCTGGTGCAACACAAAAACACTTCGAGTTAAAGCTCGAGTCCGTGATCTACTTCCTCGAAGAAAACTTCGAGTTAGATACCATTCGTCCCCAAACATGTTTACTAATACACCCCTGTAGCCTGTGTACCTGTAGCATCAATCGCCAGAGCTCCAGCCTCCAAAACTACTGCTGACCAGTCCCCTTCGATCACCCTAAGCCATCTAACCACACAGAAACTTGAATTAAATTCAAAAACGAGATCGAGTCATCTCGACCAAACAAGCCCAGCAAAACATCATCAGAGAATTGCCTAGCTCAATCACCTCAGGCCACCTGAGATCATGCGAATGCACTCAAAGTTTCCACGATGTCCGACGCCTCATTGCCCCCCGGTCCATGGAATTCCGATGCATCAACGATGCAACAATGATGAGATTTTAGACCTTGACACAACATTGGGCTTAAACCCTTATTCAATTCTGATCACCCACTACGGTGGTTTGAAAATTCATTGAGTAGTTTTCCCAGACTCTACAACCTCCTGACTAGCTACAGCTCCGATCACGAGATGAACAATATCGCCGACCACCGTAATTTGCCCAAAAACTCAAATCTGTTCATCTTGTGATTTCTCCATAAATACATAACTAAAAATCTTGATTTAATTTTAAAAATCAACATTTTTGATAACGATTTTGATGATATTATTGAAACAAGGTGATATGATATTTGAATTTTTACCTAGTTCATAATTTTACTATGTTTGCTTGATTTCCAGCAAACTCTTGATAATTTAATTTTTTAAATTAATTTTAAAACCTAGTTACCGATCATACTGTGACGACCCTCTATTTCGTACCATTCAAATCTACAATAATCCACACATGTCAGATTTGAATGATGCAAAATAACAGATTGTAAATAAATTTGAAGAAAATGAAATCGAATACATAGAATCGCAGACACAAAATAATTAGAATAACTCGCAGCGGAATATAAAAATAACATAGTAGTTCATGAAGCTACTATAACAAAGTCTTAAAACAAATACATATAATAGTCTGAAACAACATAATAGAAATCCCAAATACATAGAAGTTCACTAATACACGAGATAAACTAGAATAGCTGAAACGGAAATAGATATAATAGATAGGCAGAATCTCCAGCAAAGACCAGCTCCAGAAAGAGAATCCAAAGCTGTGAATACTCAGGCTGACCCGAACGTAAAGCAAAACACAAAACACTTGGGTCAGGGCATATATACTTCTATAATGTAAACCAACTCAAGGGAACTGTAATAAAGATACAAGTAACTTAAAGGATGCCTGGGACCACCCATCCTCTAAGAATCCATTAAACTATTTACTATATAGTAATATTTCGCTATTATAATAACATCTACAGTAAAATAAACATACTTTAAAATAGCGTTAAGGAGTGACCCAATATTCCCCTTAACACGTAATAGTCCCAGTAGTCCATCCAGTATCAGCATATCCCCAGACCGGGAGACTATCCTAAATACTCCATGGGCTATAGGAGAAAAATAAAATCATAATAAAGGCTCGGTATGGTAGGTGATACGGCACACAAGGCAATACTAGGGTTGATATACCAATTACGCACACGGGCTTGCGGTAACGTAGCAGCCACTACGCCCACCCCGAACAATGCTCCAAAATCAAAGGGTGCACCCAATCAATCACAACAGTAATAGAATGGTATCGAAGAAGTGTGTCCGGCTAGAGGAGCTACTACTTTTGGCCCGAGATTGCTCCTGTTTTAGCCACCTTAAGCTAACTCACGGGAGTCAGGTCCACGTAATGTACCTTAGGAACGTCGCCTCCATCCTACTTCATTCTGGAATCTCCATCACGTACACAGTCGTTAAAGTGGTTTTCGGTATCAACAGAGAGTATGTCCATATCCGATCCCGGTCTCTTTAACAACCAATCGTTATTATAACCCGTAGTTATAATTTAAAATGGTATTTATATTTCAAAAATCAAATATCATTCCAAAAATTCAATATCATTTCGAATCCATTTCAAAATAATCAAAATATCATATCTTTCAAAACCATATTTATTTTATTCAAATTTAAAATGCCATTTCAACTCACATTTCAAAATAGTTTATATTTCAAAACAAATTACTTCATTTTAAATCATACAAAATGAAGTAATTATCTTTATTAATTAAATATTAAATGTCCAAAATTTTAAACTTTTCAAAGTTCGTTTATTCGCTTAAATTTATCAAGATGGTGAAAATTCACCTTTCGCAGCATTTGGAAAATGCTACAGAAAGTTACCTTCAAAACAGTTCAGTTAACAAAAGACAGCATTAAAAATGCTGTAATAGAGTTACTTTAGTTCAAATAAAACCTTAGTTAAATTCAACAATTACAGCACTTACAAAGTGCTATAATAGCCTTTAATTAAATTTAGCCTTTTAGTTCATTTCTATCAACTACAACATTTACAAGTTTAATAATAATTCACATATTAAATTCACACATTCAATTTCAATTCTTATAATTAAAGTTTTAAACTTAAAACTTAAGTTTACATCCCAAAATATAACTTATTTTTCATTTTATTTACTTAACTTAAAATTCACTTTGAAACAAAATTCACAAATTTTCAATTTAAGTTACATTTCAAAGTTCAACTTAAATATTCGTTTATTTCACATTTTGACTTTATTCAAAAATCTTTAATATATAAAAAATCATTTTAAATTCATTTTAATTCAAAATATCATAAATTTATCATATTTTTATGTTTAATTTAAATTCCATTTATCACCAAATTATAATTTCTAAAATAACTTACATTTCAAATTTTCTAACTTTACCATTAATTTATTTCACTTATAAATTTTCAGAAAATCAATAATACTTTACAAAAATCATTTTTATTTAAATTTAAATCAAAATATTATAATATTTACATTTCTAAAATATTTTAATTTTTTTTAGAAAAACTTAAATTAACCACGGGTCTGTATATCATTTTCTAGCCTAGGCAAAGTGATACGGATAATATATCATTTCAATCCGTAATTTACAAAGAAAACCCGAGTATTGTCATTTCAAACCCACAGTCCCAAGTAAAATGAAATAATTGAAAATTGTTCAGGCCTATCATTTCAGCCCATAATGATTTTTCCCTATTCTAAAGTCCGTTCGGGTATGTATCATTTCAACCCATAGTGATTCTAATCTAAAGGGAACTTGCAGTGTGATAAACTGATATAAATGACAGAATAGTATTATATAATAGTAACTGATGTTATAATAGGTGTTTAAGCATGGGTGAACATCATATAATCATAGCATAGTAGATATATCATGGTGATATGTTTTACAAATTCAAATGTGATCAGTTTACTAGTCATATAAGTATAAAACTGTCTGGTGAGAATAACTCACTGGTATAAGCTGAAGACAACAACCCTAGTACACAAGCTGAGATCCACAAAGGCACGATAACATGACAATGATTTGAGTGTGAGTGAGACAAAGCTAATTGCCTAGAACACATTCAAACAAAACAATATAAACAACATAAGTTTTCAACCCAAATATAATAAAACAATATTAGAAATAAATGCATAAAACAAAGCTAAAAGCTTTTGCACTTGCTTTCAACCACCTATGTTTCAGCTATAGGTCAGAAACACATGGCTAAGGAGTGGGTTTGGATCTGGTTTTGGGTTCATAGGGTCGGCCTAGCATGGATTAGATGATGGTGCAAAGGTATGTGTGCATGAAGCTACAACACAAAGGCAACACAACAAAGATTTCATGCAACAATGGGCTCGGCCAAAGCAAAGATAAGCACGGCCATGGCTTCAAGTGGGTCAGGGGTGATGTGGCAGAGGGTCACATGTCAACTACAGGCTAGTGGTGGGGATGCAGGTGGCGGCCAAGGGGCGTTTGAAGTGGTGGAACATTGATGGGCTCGGCTATGTACATATATAGGTGAAGTTTGTGTAGATTTTGTGATGGATTTGATCATGGATGGTGCATGACTTGGCTTGGGGATGGACTGGAGGTGGTGATGACTGGTTCGGGTGGTGGTGGAGGCGGCCAAGGTGCTGGAGTGGTGATGGGCCAAGCCTAGAAGGTGAAGAAAGCAAGAGCAAAACCATATAAACAAGTACAAAACAATGAAATGAAAAGAAAGATATTTACCAAACTTTTAGAAATGGAGGCCGCAAGTTTTGATGATGAGAATTTTTTTTATTATGCGTGAAAATGAAATGGTATACGGCTGAAAGAAATGATAGAGTCGGCCTCTTCAATGCATGTGGTGATTAGAAAAATGAAAAGGTGGAATACAAAAAGACTTAAGCAAATAAAAGGTCACAAAACTCTTCAAATTTTCACCATTTCTTTTGAAATTCTAAATACATGAAAAATGCTGATAAATAAAGATAAAAACTCAGAAATAAGAATGAATGCATAAAATAAATAAATTAATTAATTAGATATAATTAAATTAAGAAAATAGCAAAGAAAATGGAACTAGGCATTAAAAATAGAAAATAAATGAAATAAATTTTGGAAAATTTTTATCACTTTAAAAATATTTATAAATGAAATCTTACAAATAAAACAAATTTAAAATAATTTCAAAATGAAATAAAGTCAAATTTAAATTATATTCAAAATCTAGGGTTGTTACACTCTCCCTCACTCAAATCTTTTCGTTCTCGAAAAGAACGGGCAATGAAAATAAAGAGAAACAAGATAGAAAAACAAAATAGTACCTAAAACGAACAATTCTAGATTCGAAGCATGAATGCTCTCCTCCATTTCCCAGGTACAATCTCGATCGTCAGTACTCTACTGTACTTTGACCAGATTAACAGATTTCCTTCTGAGCTGCTTCGTACCTCTGTCGACAATACAAAGTGGCTTCCTCTCGACAGTTAGATTAGGCTCAATATCCAAACTATCAAGAGCAGAAGGCTGGACAATAAGAGATGGATCATGAATATGTTGGCAAAGATGCGAGACATGGAATACATCATGCACTCCAGAAAGCTTCTCGGGCAAATCCAGACGATAAGCCAAAGAACCAACTCTTTCCATAATGCGGAAAGGACCAATGAACCTAGGAGAAAGCTTCCCTCTACGACCAAAGCGAATGACATTACTCAAGGGAGAAACCTTAAGGAACACCTGATCACCAACAGAAAATTTCAAATTCTGCCTATGCCTATCGTCATACTTCTTTTGCCTATCCTGAGTGGCTCTCAACCTCTTCTTAATCTCCTCAACTCTCTCAGAAGCTTCCAAAATCACATCAGGACCAAGAACCAAACGATTACCGGATTCAATCCAGCAAGATGGGGATCTACAAGGTCCTCCATATAGAGCAGCAAACGGAGACATTTTGAGACTGGCTTGAATGTAAAAATGGAATGAGATAGATAAAATAATTACGAATATACTGAAAAATAAAAGATAAGATTATACCTGATAACTATTATTGTAGGTGAATTCGGCAAGATGGAGATGATCTTCCCAAGGTCCTCCATAATCAAGCACATAAGCATGAAGAAGATCCTCGAGAATCTGATTCACTCTTTTCGTTTGACCATCGGTCTGTGGATGGTAAGCAGTGGTTAGATTCATATGAGTACCCAGAGATTCCTGAAAACCCTTCCAAAACTGACTGGTAAAGATAGGGTCACGATCACAAACAATACTAAGAGGAACACCATGGAGACAAATGATCTTTCTCATGTAGATCTCAGATAAGCTAGAAGCAGAACAAGTAGACTTGATCGGAATAAAATAAGAGGACTTGGCCAGTCTGTCCACAATAACACAGATACTCTCATTTCCCCTCTGAGTCCTCGGTAAACCATCGATGAAATCCATGGAAACCTGTCCCACTTCCAATTGGGAATCTCAAGGGGCTGCAACAAACCAGGGGTCTTCTGGTGATCGGCTTTGACTTGTTGACATTCACGCACCGACTAACAAAGATAGTAATATCCCTCTTCATCCCCCTCCACCAATAAAGCCTCTTCATATCCTGATACATCTTCGACACATCAGGATGAATAGGAAGCCTAGATCGGTGATTCTCCTGAAGCAACTCCTGCCTCAAACCATCAACATTCGAGACACAAATCCGGCCACTAATCCTTAAAATCCCTCTATCATCAATCTGGGCTCCACTACCACTACTACCACCAACCCTGATAAGAACACTCTCCTTCATCAATCTAAGCATCTCATCCTCATCCTGCTTAGCCGTGATACGATCCAGAACAGGAGAAGAAGAAACAACAAGCTGACACAACAAAGCCTTCTTCTGACTCAGAGCATCGACCACAACATTAGTTTTACCGGGAGTATAGCTAATATCGAGGTCATAAGAAGGCAGAAACTCAAGCCAACGAACTTGCCTCTGATTTAAATCCTTCTGGTAAAAGATATATCTCAGAGACTGATGATCGGTGAAAAGCTCAAACTTGGTTCCAAGAAGATGATGCCTCCAAAGCTTCAAAGCAAAGACAACAGCAAGCAACTCTAAATCATGAGCAGCATAATTCGCCTCGTGGGTTTTCAATTGACGGCTGACATAGGCAATGACCTTACCATCCTGCATGAGAATAGCGCCCAAACCCTCACGACTAGCATCAGTGTATACCGTCAATCCATCACTTCCATTTGGAACAGCAAGAACTGGTGCGGAAGTTAGCTTGCTCTTTAACTCATTGAATGCAGCCTTACACTTATCATCCTAGATAAACTTGGCATTCTTACGAGTCAAAGCTGTGGGAGGTGTAGCAATCCGAGCAAAATTCTCAATGAATCACCGGTAGTAACCGGCAAGGCCCAGAAAATTACGAATATCAGATGGAGTCTTTGGAGTTTCCCAATCCTGAAACAGAATAGGGAGAAAATAAGGTCGACGGAAAAGATAGAATTATTAAATGATAAAGGAAAGATAAGAAAGAAAGAAAGACTTATATTGATCGCAGCATGTGACGACCCGCTATTTCGTACCATTCAAATCGACAATAATCCACCATGTCAGACTTAAATGATGCAAAATAATAGATTGTAAATAAATTTTAAGAAAATGAAATCAAATACACAGAATCACCGATACAGAACAATCAGAATAACTTGCAGCGGAATATAAAAATAACATAGTAGTTCATGAAGCTACTATAACAAAGTCTCAAAACAAATACATATAACAGTCTGAAACAACATAATTGAAATCCCAAATACATAGAAATTCACTAATACATGAGATAAACTAGAATAGCTGAAACGGAAATAGATATAATAGATAGGCAGAATCACCAGCAAAGACCAGCTCCAGAAAGAGAATCCAAAGCTGTGAATACTCAGGCTGACCCAAGCGTAAAGCAAAACACAAAACACTCAAGTGAGGACATATATATACTTATATAATGTAAACCAACTCAAGTGAACTGTAATAAAGATACAAGTAACTTAAAGGATGCCTGAGACCGCCCATCCTCTAAGGATCCGTTAAACTATTTACTATACAGTAATATTTCGCTATTATAATAATGTCTACAGTAAAATAAACATACTTTAAAATAGAGTTAAGGAGTGGCCCAATATTTCCCTCAACACGTAATAATCCCAGTCGTCCATCTAGTATCAGCATATCTCCGGATTGGGAGACTACCCTAAATACTCCATGGGCTACGGGAGAAAAACAAACTTGTTGTAAAGGCTCGGTATGGTAGGTGACACGACACACAAGGCAATATCAGGGTAGATATACCAATTACGCACACGGGTCGGCGGTAACGTAGCAGCCACTACGCCTGTAACATCCCGAAAATTTTGAATTTAAAAATTTGGTAATTTATTGGAATTTTTAAATTTAAATTTGAAAATTTCAAAAGAAATAAAATATTGTAATAAAATCACCTAGTTATTTAATGTTAATAACTAAAACAACTTTTCTTTTTAACAAAGTAAAATAAGAAACTATCTTAAAACCATTAAATGAAATATGGGTTATAAATTCAAATATTGATAGATGATCTTCTAATAGAAATAATTTTTTTAATGTAAGTTATGATAAAATTATAAAATTTAAATCACATAATTATAATCTAACATTTAAACAAATGAACAAATAAACAAATAAACCAAGATAACAAAAGAGTGAAGAAATATAGACTGTAAAAGGAAACACACACTTTCATAAACCAATATGAAGACATAAGAAGGCAAAACACTTTCAATTAGCAATGTAAACAAATGAAGGACCAGGAAAATAAAGTATGCAAGCCTCAATATAAAAATAAATGTACTTGTAATAATCAAGCTAAACATGACATGCTGAAAGTATACAAAGCAACATACTTGCATTAAATGCATTTACTCTTCATAAACAGGATCTGCCAAACAAAGCAAACTTGTACTCGCAAGAATTTAAAGTAAATACTACTGTAAACATGCTTTCATTTAATGCCATTACTCCTCAGCCACCCTTGAAGGAAGGAGGAAAGCATGGGTTGTACAAAGCCTGTACACAACCTTCTACATCCATTTATACATCCACAGCCTCAAGTTCATTCTTTGAACATATTAGCAGAGAACATAAATTAAAAAGAAATAAAAGCAAACATCACCTTATTCAACAAACTGGAGCAAAATTTATTCAACTAAACAAAATTGGGTTCAAGAGTAGATCCAGGAAGATCAAAACTGCAACTTTTAAATACAAAAGTATTCTATGTTTCTATATTTGCCAGGTGAGTAAACTTATTTTTATTTGAAATATAAATACTTAATCCATGAATTTTGTGTTTTGTTGTATATAAACAAAATTTATTGTTCTACATATTGTTCTGTGTTACTGGAAAACACATGTGAGCTCTGTTCTTTAATATTCTTATTTCAGAGCTAGTTAATTAGAAAAAAATTCAAGGAAACTTCATACAATCTTTTTTTTAGCCTAGGATTTTAAGTAAAACATGTTTGTTTAAACTTAAAAATCACAACCTGGAGATTTCTTGAAGCCTGACAGTATAACATAGGCTCGGAACATTCAATTTAATGTAAGAAGAAATGTTTATGGTAAATTCGAATACTTAAATTTGTTGGTTTGATTATATAACTCGAATGAACACAAAAAAATAGGATTTTTAAAACAATAGTGATGATTTTTAGTTAAGTGTTTTCAGTAAAATTTACATTTGAATAAAATCTGCATTCTTTTCAATTCCTAACAATCGATTCAATAGAAAATCCTAAAATTTGGTTTGAAGCATGCTGAAACATTAAGGATGTCAGGAAAATTATCAACTAATTTTTCTATTGCGTGAGTTTCGGATTTGGGATCACATTAGGGTTTTAGTTACAGTTTTGAACGTGTTTAGTATGAAGAGGATTGCGCCCTCTTGAGTTGATCGAGTTCGAAGATTTTGAGGGAGATGATGGCTCGGGGTATGGACGTGGTAAGGCCGAAGTCACGAACCTTCTGGTGACTCGGGGCGTGGCGGCGAAGCGATTTTGTTCGATGGGTTTCGAGTTACAGTTCGATGAAGAGGCGAGTTTTCGATTTCGAGTGTTTTCGATCGAACCGATGTTCGATTTAGCATTGGCAACGATTTTTCGACTTGCTGGTGATCGAGGCGATCACCAGAGTCGCGGCGAACCACCGTGCACGTGCATGGTGGTGATGATGTGTCAGTGGGAAGAAAAAAAAGAACAGGAAGGAGAAGAAGATGGACTCGTGAATGAACAGGGAAGACTCTGGGTTTTTGGAAGTTTGCTTGAGTTTCTCGTCGTATAGGTTCGAGTCTTTAAAATGAAGCTACCAGGTTTTAAACTTCAGAAAAAAAAACAGAGGAGTAGGAACAGACGCGGGGAAGAAGAAGATGCTTCGGGGAAAATTGGTGGGATACTCGAGTTTTGACTCGAGTAAGGCCTGGGTAATTTCGGCTTTATAAAGTTACAACAAGTTGTGACAAAACTTTAGTACCAAGGAAGTAACTAACACTCGTTTAGTTTAAGCAAGAACGTATTTCAAGCAAACTTGATTTAACTCTGTAGTTAGTCATAAATTGATTTTTAAAAGTTTAAAGAAAATGTTAAATGATAATTAAGAGAATAAGTTTTGTAAGTTAATGATTTTGAAAAGAAATTAAAAATGATTTACAAATTGTAATTAAATTGATTAATAAACAACTAAGTATTCAAATTAAATTGTCAATTAAGAATTTGTTATTCAGATAAATTAAGTTGACAAATCAAATTTAGTGGTTAATTTAAATAACAAATTTTGAAACAATAAAACGAGTTAATCAAGATTTAAATTATTTATTCAAATACTTATCATAGTTTTAAAATAATTGTGTGGTAAATTTATTTAAACCACATTTGAAATAAATTAACTATTGCTGTTAACTTATATTGATATTTCTGTTCTGATTGTGATGCTGTGTTATATAAATTGCCATGTACTGCATTGTGATTGTGATTCGTTCTGTATTGATGTGAAAACCCTGTTGCCCGTAAAACGGCATTTGAACTTCGATGCGACAGGGAATCAGATTTCAGTTGGTTATCCGAAACCCACATCGAACCTGTGAATATTTGTGAATGACATCCACATGTTTTAAAATTTGACACTCACTATTCGAACTAGCCGGGAAAGGACCTTTGTGTCGTATAACCCATTTCGAATATGTGATTCGACGTTATGGATAGCATTTGAAGACCGGTGTTGAAGACCGGGTATTTGCGAGAGCGATAGGATGACCTATCGATTGTCTCTGCACCGAGTAGCTATGGTATAGAGATTTCCTAAGTGATAGGAAGTCCGATCGGGATTGTGGATATCCGGATTGCAAGGACTTCTTTGGAAGTGCCTTCGGTTCTGTTCGAACCCGGAACAGACTTGTATGGATTGTATGTCTGACATTACAAGTTGAGATATAAAGCTGATTTCTTTCAAATTTGTTTCTGTTAGTGGCGGAGAATTTATTCTCTTAGCTTAATACCCTTCTCTGAGACGTACGAGCTCAGAGGTTATGTAGTTGATGGTTATCAGCGATATATTTCCAATTTGGTAATGTGACATGCTGAGTGTTGCTGTGAAATGATCATTGTTTGATCATTTGTGATATGATCATTTGTTTGATCACTTATCTTTGTGATCATTTCTTTGATCATTTGTTGACCCAAAGCATGGCTTTGTACCAAAGCATGGCTTTGTGGACGAGACTTCGTCGGACCTCACAACCCGAAATGGTCGAAACAGGAAAGATGCGGCAAGGTTATTGGGTGTAGCACCCCTTAGGGTATGTGCATTTCCTTCTGGATAGAAGTGGTATCATGGTATGGAGCCCAGATACTTAACTTATGTTGATATCGCATATATATATATATATATATATATATTACTTTGTGATTTGTTGCTGGGGCCCTGGTTAAAGGTTGGTTACAACCGGGAGATGGCATACTCGTGTCAGTAGTTACCCAGTTAGGGGTAACCCGGCCTTGTGTTGGCAGAGATCCGGTTTGGTTCTCGAGAACGTCCTTCCAGAGGCGTTCTAATGTGGCAATGGGAAGTTCCTTGGCCTGACCATTTGTTGGAATCCAATTCTCAATACGAAACCCTGTACGGTTTTAGTTGTAGAACCTGCCATTTACTTATGGTGGTCACCACTGTTTAGATGGTAGCTATAGTAGGCATAGTTCGAAATGTTTATGCTGGCTAAGATTAATATTATACTTTTGAAATGTTTTCCTCACTATGCACTAGTAATAATATCAAAGAATTTCTTTTCTCGTACCAAGTATATTTAACTGTCATAAGAAGAAATCTCTTCCAATTCTGCGTTTGCATTGTGTGTGTGGCGGGAGGTCTTATGGTAGTTCCATTTTTTAAAAGCATACCGAAAATTCTTTTATAAATCTAGTTTCTTTAAAAGTAACTGTTGTTTTTGTTTACTCATACCAGTCCCATGACTGATCCGGAGTTTATTGTTTTCTTTCCTAAACTCTGGGTGCCCATTATTTCTACACGGGCAGCCTAGTAGCAGGTTTCTGTATTTTGGAGTAAGCTGTATTTTGGAGCTCTTATCTTGGAGATATCTTAGGAGCAGGTTGGAGGTTTTCAGGTGTTTAGCTTTTGGAAGTTCGTTATCACCTCTCTCATTTGAGGACTTTTGGATATATGATCACTGTTATATTATCAATGTGTTGTATTTGGAGTTATGGTGTATGTATGTATTATATACTCTGTTGTAGTATGATACTATGTTGATGTTGTAACTGTGATGATATTTATGATATTGATTCTGTTCCGCTGTTTTATATTCATCTATTTGTTGTTATAAGCTCCGGCGATGCAAATTTGATGTTATTTATCGGACATCGAGTTTGGGTCGTCACAAGTGGTATCAAAGCTGTTGGTTGAGTAAGAACTTTAGCTATGGAGTATAACACATTAGATGGCTCATTAGAGATAGGGTGAAGTATACCCTAGAATGAGTATAACAAAGACTGAAACTTTAATTTTTCTTAGTCTATTTCTTTTTACTGCTGATATTCCTTAAGATATTTCGTCTGTATATCTAAATCAATTTTATTACTTATCTCAGATAGTGAAAATGAGTGGACGCAGAGGAAGAGCTAGGGGTCAAGGGAATGCCGCAGCACCTAATCAAATTCCCCCAGCCGCAGAAGCAGTAATAGATATTCAGCAGTAGTCGGACTTGGCTGATTTATATAAGAAGTTCGAAAAGCTTGGTGGCAAACCGTTCACCGGCAAGGAGTCAATTATTGAGGCTCAAGCTTGGGTAAGATCGTGTGAGAAGATTTTTAAAGGGCTAAAACTGCAGGACGAGCAGAAGAGACTTATAGCTTCTTGGCAACTCCAAGGAGAAGCTTCAGCTTGGTGGGAAACCATCATTATAGATGAACCTGAGGAAGAATTTACTTGGGATCGTTTTATGGAAGTATTTGAGAAACGTTACATGCCATCGGCGGGAATTTCCAGAATGTATCAGGAATTTCTGGATTTGAGACAAGGAAGTTTGTCGTTTGAAGAATACTTGAATAAATTCAGCGAACTATCTCGGTTTGGTCCGGAATTGTTAAACACACCTCTTAAGAAAAACGAAAGGTTTATCCGTGGAAAGAACCAGAAATATCATGAAAGAATGACGGGCCACATTAAAGAATCTTTTTCAGATTTAGTAGATATGGGTTACAGATACGCTTCCCTTGATGTGCAAGAAGCCCCGGAAGAGAAAGGTAATTCAGGAAATCAAAATTGGAAAAAGCGGAAATTTGGAGGCAAGAAACCTTGGCAAGGCAACGAGAAGAAGAAGAGCATTCAAGGAAGCGCAATAGAAAATGTCACTTGTTACAACTGCAAAGAGAAGGGCCACTATTCAAATAACTGCCCAAAACCGAAGAAGCCAGCTAAAGAATGTTACAATTGTCACAAGCCGGGACATGTAGTTAAAGATTGCCCAGTGATGAAGCCAGCGCAGGTGGAAAAAGTTTATACGATAAAGAAGGACCCCTCAACTTCAAAAGCTGATAAAGGAAAGAGTGTTTTGGAAGGTAACCTTACTATTAATGATAGGACTGTTAGAGTTTTATTTGACACAGGAGCTTCACATAGCTTTATCTCTCAACAAACCGTAAATGAATTAGGACTTAAAACTAAATTTGTTGACGATCCTATTTGCGTGAAAAATCCGGTTGGAGGTCCCGCAAATCTTTGTTTATATTGTAAGAGAGTTCCTATTTCATATGCTAGCTATCGATTTCCTATCAACCTTTTTGTCCTCGAATTTAATGAATTTGAAATCTTACTCGGTATGAACTGGTTATCGAGATACGAAGCTGTATTGGATTATAATAATCAGACAGTTTTAATCAAAACAGGTTTTGGAAATTTTATTGAAATCTCTTGTGAGGATCCAAGTCCAAGGAGAGATAGGTTGATGTATGCTTTGGGATATCTTGAACCCACTTTGCAGTCTATACCTGTTGTTCGGGAATTTTCCGACATATTTGAAGAAGTGAAATCTTTACCTCCTCATCGAGAAATAGAATTCCAAATTGATCTTGTAGTTAATGCTCGTCCTGTTGTTCACGCAAGTCGCAGGATGGAACCCAGGGAAAAGATTGAATTGGTTCATCAAACTGATGAACTACGAGCAAAAGGATTAATTCGACCCAGTGTTTCTGAATGGGGCTCAGCCGTCGTATTTGTTGCTAAATCAAACAGATCTTTGAGATTGTGTGTTGATTACCGCGATCTAAATAAACAAACTCTCAAAAACAAATTTCCACTGCCCAGAATTGATGATTTATTTGATCAGTTGCACGACGCTCGTTTCTTTTCAAAAATGGATCTAGCCCAAGGATTCCATCAACTAAGAATCGCCGAAGATTGTGTCCATTTGACCGCTTTTAGAGGTCCTGATATGTTCTATGAATGGCTAGTTATGCCTTTCGGGCTAACCAATGCCCCAGCATACTTCGTAGATCTTATGACTCGTGTGTTTCGGGAAGTTTTGAATAAATTTGTGCTTGTATTCATTGATGATATTTTGATCTATTCTGTCAAATTCCTTGGCCATATTGTTAATGAAGAAGGAATTTCGGTAGATCCTAGCAAAATTTTTTCTATTCTTGATTGGAAACAACCTACTACTCCAAAAGAAGTTCGAAGCTTTTTGGGTTTAGCAGGCTATTACCGGAAATTCGTTCAAGATTTTTCTAAGTTGGCTAGTCCGCTGACTAAGCTAACAATGAAAAATGCAAAGTTCATTTGGACTTCAGAATGTGAAGAATTTTTTCAAGAGTTGAAAAAGAGATTGACCACTGCTCCTGTTCTCACTATTGTTAACGGGAACCAAGGCTTATCTGTCTATACTGATGCATGTGGTGATGGGGTAGGTGCAGTATTGATGCAAAATGGAAAGATAGTTGCCTACGCGAGTAGACAATTACGTCCGCATGAGAAAAACTACCCAACACATGATTTGGAACTTTTGGCTGTTGTTTTCGCCTTAAAAATCTGGCGACACTATCTTCTGGGTAAGAATCTTTTCAGCTTTCCTAACAATTTATGAACTAGCTTAACTAAGGAAATATACTTAATAAATTCTCTTTGTTTTACGTGAAAAATTCGAATTATTCACCGACCATAAATCCTTGAAATATCTTTTCACCTAGAAGGATCTAAATTTGCGACAACAACGTTGGTTGGAATTTCTGGCATCTTACGACTTAGATATTTTGTATACGCCGGGAAAGGCCAATGTAGTAGCAGACGCCTTGAGTAGAAAACATGCTATTCTTGCTCATCTTGTTATCACTCCTACTCTTCTCAAAAGGATTGCAAGACGGCAGAAAAAAGATGAGTTTCTTCGAGGAATCCATAAAAGAATATGCCAGGGTGAAGATACTAGTTTTGAGATAGATAATAGAGAAGTTATAAGGATGAAGGGCAGAATTTGTGTCCTTGACATTCCAGACTTCCCTAATCTGAAACGTGAAGTATTGGACGAATGCCACAAGTCAAAATTCAACATCCATCCAGGAGTCAACAAAATGTATCGTGATGTTAAAAGAACATTCTGGTGGAAGACGGTGAAAAGAGACATATCGATTTATGTGAGTCACTGTGCTACTTGTCAGCAAATTAAAAGCGATCAAAAGAAAGTGGCCGGTTTACTTCAACCTTTGGAAGTACCGAAATGGAAGTGGGATCAGGTATCGATGGATTTCATCGACGGATTGCCACGAACCAAGAAAGGCAATGAAGCGATTTGGGTTATTGTGGATCGTCTAACCAAAACGGCTCACTTCATTCCAGTTAAATCCACTCGGACTGCGGCAATCTTGGCAGGTATATATATAAAGGAAATTGTTCGCCTCCATGGTATTTCCAACAGTATAGTGAGTGATCGTGATCCGATCATCACTAGTAGATTTTGGGAAGCATTTCAGGATGCATTGGGAACAAAATTAAATTTCAGTACTGCTTATCACCCACAATCTGATGGACAAACAGAGAGGGTCAACCGTATTCTAGAAGACCTACTGCGTGCTTGTGTTCATGATTTTGGTGGTTCTTGGGAGGACCATTTGCATCTGGTTGAATTCTCATATAATAACAGTTATCAGGCCAGTGTAGAAATGGCTCCTTTCGAAGCTTTATATGGTCGTCCGTGTCGATCTACATGCTGGATCGAATCAGGTGACAGATTTGTTCTTGGACCGGATATGATCAAAGAAGCCACTGAGAAGGTAGATTTTATTCGAAAGAAGTTATTAACTGCCCAAAGCCGTCAAAAGAGCTATTATGACCGTCGAAGGACAAAATTGGAATTTCAAGTTGGAGATTCTGTATTTCTGAAAGTATTTCCGATGCGGGGAGTATTGAGATTCGGAAAAACTGGAAAACTAGCACCGCGTTATATTTTTCCTATTCTGGAAAGGATTGGTCCTCTAGCATATTGAGTGCAGCTGCCCAGCTGGTTGTCTGGCGTACATGATGTGTTTCACATTTCTAATCTTCGGAAGTATGTGCATGATCCAGATGATATTATTGAAGAAGCTGCTCAGCAGGATCTTGAAATCACTCCCAACTTGGCAGTAAAAAGGGAACCGATAAAAATTATAGATCGTGATAAGAAGCGATTGAGGAACAAAGTTGTGAAGCTGGTCAAAGTTCAATGGAGTGGCGATCCAAAGGACTGTACTTGGGAGACTGAAGATAATATGAAGAAATCATATCCCAACTACAGAATAAACATCTCGGCTTAAACTGTAAGTCATTTCCTTGTTTTTCTGAATTCGTATATTCTTCGTTTGCGTTTTCTCTCTTTCAATTTCGAGGACGAAATTTTCTTAAGAAGGGGATATTGTAACATCCCGAAAATTTTGAATTTAAAAATTTGGTAATTTATTGGAATTTTTAAATTTAAATTTGAAAATTTCAAAAGAAATAAAATATTGTGATAAAATCACCTAGTTATTTAATGTTAATAACTAAAGCAACTTTTCTTTTTAACAAAGTAAAATAAGAAATTATCTTAAAACCATTAAATGAAATATGGGTTATAAATTCAAATATTGATAGATGATCTTCTAATAGAAATAAAATTGTTAATGTAAGTTATGATAAAATTATAAAATTTAAATCACATTATTATAATCTAACATTTAAACAAATGAACAAATAAACAAATAAACCAAGATAACAAAAGAGTGAAGAAATATAGACTGTAAAAGGAAACACACACTTTCATAAACCAATATGAAGACATAAGAGGGCAAAACACTTTCAATTAGCAATGTAAACAAATGAAGGACCAGGAAAATAAAGTATGCAACCCTCAATATAAAAATAAATGTACTTATAATAATCAAGTTAAACATGACATGTTGAAAGTATACAAAGCAACATACTTGCATTAAATGCATTTACTCTTCATAAACAGGATCTGCCAAACAAAGCAAACTTGTACTCGCAAGAATTTAAAGTAAATACTGCTGTAAACATGCTTTCATTTAATGCCATTACTCCTCAGCCACCCTTGAAGGAAGGAGGAAAGCATGGGTTGTACAAAGCCTGTACACAACCTTCTACATCCATTTATACATCCACTGCCTCAAGCTCATTCTTTGAACATATTAGCAGAGAACATAAATTAAAAAGAAATAAAAGCAAACATCACCTTATTCAACAAACTAGAGCAAAATTTATTCAACTAAACATAACAGGGTTCAAGAGTAGATCCAGGAAGATCAAAACTGCAACTTTTAAATATAAAAGTATTCTCTGTTTCTATATTTTCCAGGTGAGTAAACTTATTTTTATTTGAAATATAAATACTTAATCCATGAATTTTGTGTTTTGTTGTATATAAACAAAATTTATTGTTTTGCATATTGTTCTGTGTTACTGGAAAACACATGTGAGCTCTGTTCTTTAATATTCTTATTTCAGAGCTAGTTAATTAGAAAAAAATTCAAGGAAACTTCATACAATCTTTTTTTTAGCCTAGGATTTTAAGTAAAACATGTTTGTTTAAACTTAAAAATCACAACCTGGAGATTTCTTGAAGCCTGACAGTATAACATAGGCTCGGAACATTCAATTTACTGTAAAAAGAAATGTTTATGGTAAATTCGAATACTTAAATTTGTTGGTTTGATTATATAACTCGAATGAACAAAAAAAAATAGGATTTTTAAAACAATAGTGATGATTTTTAGTTAAGTGTTTTCAGTAAAATTTACATTTGAACAAAATCTGCATTCTTTTCAATTCCTAACAATCGATTCAATAGAAAACCCTAAAATTTGGTTTGAAGCATGCTGAAACATTAAGGATCTCAAGAAAATTATCAATTAATTTTTCTATTGCACGAGTTTCGGATTTGGGGTCACATTAGGGTTTTAGTTACAGTTTTGAACGTGTTTAGTAAGAAGAGGATTGCGCCCTCTTGAGTTGATCGAATTCGAAGATTTTGAGGGAGATGATGGCTCGAGGTATGGACGTGGTAAGGCCGAAGTCACGAACCTTCTGGTGACTCGGGGCGGGGCGGCGAATCGATTTTGTTCGATGGGTTTCGAGTTACAGTTCGATGAAGAAGCGAGTTTTCGATTTCGAGTGTTTTCGATCGAACCGATGTTCGATTTAGCATTGGCAACGATTTTTCGACTTGCCGGTGATCGAGGCGATCACCAGAGTCGCGGCGAACCACCGTGCACGTGCACGGTGGTGATGATGTGTCAGTGGGAAGAAAAAAAAAAGAACAGGAAGGAGAAGAAGATGGACTCATGAATGAACAGGGCTGGGTTTTTGGATGTTTGCTTGAGTTTCTCGTCGTATAAGTTCGTGTCTTTAAAATGAAGCTACCAGGTTTTAAACTTGAGAAAAGAAAAAAAAATAGAGGAGTAGGAACAAACGCGGGGAAGAAGAAAATGCTTCGGGGAAAATTGGTGCGATACTCGAGTTTTGACTCGAGTAAGGCCTGGGTAATTTCGGCTTTATAAAGTTACAGCAAGTTGTGACAAAACTTTAGTACCAAGGAAGTAACTAATACTCGTTTAGTTTAAGCAAGAACTTATTTCACGCAAACTTGATTTAACTCTGTAGTTAGTCATAAATTGATTTTTAAAAATTTAAAGAAAATGTTAAATGATAATTAAGATGAATAAGTTTTGTAAGTTAATGATTTTGAAAAGAAATTAAAAATGATTTACAAATTGTAATTAAATTGATTAATAAACAACTAAGTATTCAAATTAAATTGTCAATTAAGAATTTGTTATTCAGATAAATTAAGTCGACAAATCAAATTTAGTGGTTAATTTAAATAACAAATTTTGAAACAATAAAACGAGTTAATCAAGATTTAAATTATTTATTCAAATACTTATCATTGTTTTAAAATAATAGTGTGGTAAATTTATTTAAACCACATCTGAAATAAATTAACTATTGCTGTTAACTTATATTGATATTTCTGTTCTGATTGTGATGCTGTGTTATATAAATTTCCATGTACTGCATTGTGATTGTGATTCGTTTTGTATTGATGTGAAAACCCTGTTGCCCGTAAAACGGCATTTAAATTTCGATGCGACAGGGAATCAGATTTCAGTTGGTTATCCGAAACCCACATCGAACCTGTGAATATTTGTGAATGACATCCACATGTTTTAAAATTTGACACTCACTATTCGAACTAGCCGGGAAAGGACTTTTGTGTCGTATAACCCATTTCGAATATGTGATTCGACGTTATGGATAGAATTTGAAGACCGGGTATTTACGAGAGCGATAGGATGACCTATCGATTGTCTCTGCACCGAGTAGCTACGGTATAGAGATTTCCTAAGTGATAGGAAGTCCGATCGGGATTGTGGATATCCGGATTGCAAGGACTTCTTTGGAAGTGCCTTCGGTTTTGTTCGAACCCGGAACAGACTTGTATGGATTGTATGTCTGACATTACAAGTTGAGATATAATGCTGATTTCTTTCAAATATATTTCTGCTGGTGGCGGAAAATTTATTCTCTTAGCTTAACACCCTTCTCTGAGACGTACGAGCTCAGAGGTTATGTAGTTGATGGTTATCAGCGATATATTTCCAATTTGGTAATGTGACATGCTGAGTGTTGCTGTGAAATGATCATTTGTGATATGATCATTTGTTTGATCACTTATCTTTGTGATCGTTTCTTTGCTCATTTGTTGACCCAAAGCATGGCTTTGTGGACGAGACTTCGTCGGACCTCACAACCCGAAATGGTCGAAACAGGAAAGATGCGGCAAGGTTATTAGGGGTAGCACCCCTTAGGGTATGTGCATTTCCTTTTGGATAGAAGTGGTATCATGGTATAGAGCCCAGATACTTAACTTATGTTGATATCGCAGATATATATATATATATATATATATATATATATATATATATATATATATATATTACTTTGTGATTTGTTGCTGGGGCCCCGGTTAAAGGTTGGTTACAACCGGGTGATGGCATACTCGTGTTAGTAGTTACCCAGTTAGGGGTAACCCGGCCTTGTGTTGGCAGAGATCCGATTTGGTTCTCGGGAACATCCTTCCAGAGGCGTTCTCATGTGGCAATGGGAAGTTTCTTGGCCTGACCATTTTTTGGAAATCCAATTCTCAATACGAAACCCTGTACGGTTTTAGTTGTAGAACCTGCCATTTACTTATGGTGGTCACCACTGTTTAGTTGGTAGCTATAGTAGGCATAGTTCGAAATGTCTATGCTGGCTAAGATTAATATTCTATTTTTGAAATGTTTTCCTCACTATGCACTAGTAATAATTTCAAAGAATTTCTTTTCTCGTACCAATCATATTTAACTATCATAAGAAGAAATCTCCTCCAATTCTGCGTTTGCATTGTGTGTGTGGCGGGAGGTTTTATGGTAGTTCCATTTTTTAAAAGCATACCGAAAATTCTTTTATAAATCTAGTTTCTTTAAAAGTAACTGTTGTTTTTGTTTACTCATACCAGTCCCATGACTGATCCGGAGTTTATTGTTTTCTTTCCTAAACTCTCGGTGCCCATTATTTCTACACGGGCAGCCTAGTAGCAGGTTTCTGTATTTTGGAGTAAGCTGTATTTTGGAGCTCTTATCTTGGAGATATCTTAGGAGCAAGTTGGAGATTTTCAGGTGTTTAGCTTTTGGAAGTTCGTTATCACCTCTCTCATTTGAGGACTTTTGGATATATGATCACTGTTATATTATCATGATGTTGTATTTGGAGTTGTGGTGTATGTATGTATTATATACTATGTTGCAGTATGATATTATGTTGATGTTGTAACTGTGATGATATTTATGATATTGATTCTGTTCCGCTGTTTTATATTCATCTATTTGTTGTTATAAGCTCCGGCGATGCAAATTTGATGTTGTTTATCGGACATCGAGTTTGGGTCATCACAACGCCCACCCCAAATAACACTCCAAAATCAAAGGGTGCACCCAATCAATCACAACAGTAATAGAATGGTATCGAAGAAGTGTGTCCGGCCAAAGGAGCTACCCCTTTTGGCCCGAGATCGCTCCTGTTTTAGCCACCTTAAGCTAACTCATGGGAGTCAGGTCCACGTAATGTACCTCAGGAACGTCGCCATCATCCTACTTCATTATGGATGTCCACCGCATTCATAGTTGTCACAGTGGTTTTTGGTATCGACAGAGAGTATGTCCATATCCGATCTCGGTCTCTTTAACAACCAATCGTTATTATAACCCGTAGTTATAATCTAAAATGGTATTTATATTCCAAAAATCAAATACCATTTCAAAAATTCAATATCATTTCAAATCCATTTCAAAATAATCAAAATATCATATCTTTCAAAACCATATTTATTTTATTCAAATTTAAAATACCATTTCAACTCACATTTCAAAATAGTTTATATTTCAAAACAAATTACTTCATTTTAAATCATAAACAAAATGAAGAAATTATATTTATTAATTAAATATTAAATTTCCAAAATTTTAAACTTTTCAAAGTTCATTTATTCACTTAAATTTATCAAAACGGTGAAAATTCACCTTTCACAGCATTTAAAAAATGCTACAGAAAGTTACCTTCAAAACAGTTCTGTTTAACAAAAGATAACATTAAAAATGCTGTAATAGAGTTACTTTAGTTCAAATAAAACCTTAGTTAAATTCAACAATTACAGCACTTACAAAGTGCTATAATAGCCTTTGATTAAATTTAGCCTTTTAGTTCATTTCTATCAACTATAGCATTTACAAATGCTGTAATATCTTTTACATTAGAAAATTACATCATTTCACAAATGCTGTTAAATTAAATTCCAATATTCAATAAAATTTCACAAACAATTAAATTTTATTTAAACTATTTTAAATTTATAAAATCATATAATTTCACTTTTAAAACAATCATTTAATTACCCTTATATTCATGGTTTTATTAAGATAAATATCCATTCAAAAATCAAGATTTAATAATAATTCACATATTAAATTCACACATTCAATTTCAATTCTTATAATTAAAGTTTAAACTTAACACTTGAGTTTACATCCTAAAATATAATTTATTTTTAATTTTATTTACTTAACTTAAAATTCACTTTTAAACAAAATTCATAGATTTCCAATTTAAGTTACATTTCAAAGTTCAACTTAAATATTCATTTATTTCACATTTTAACTTTATTCAAAATTCTTTAATATATAAAAAATCATTTTAAATTCATTTTAATTCAAAATATCATAAATTTATCATATTTTCATATTTAGTTTAAATTTCATTTTTCACCAAATTATAATTTCCAAAATAACTTATATTTCAAATTTTCTAACTTTACCATTAATTTATTTCACTTATAAATTTTCAGAAAATCAATAATACTTTACAAAAATCATTTTTAATTAAATTTAAATCAAAATATTATAATATTTACATTTCTAAAATATTTTATTTTTTAGAACAGCTTATATTAACCACGAGTCTGTATATCATTTTCTAGCCTGGGTAAAGTGATACGGATAATATATCGTTTCAATCCGTAATTTACAAAGAAAACCCGGATTTTATCATTTCAAACCCGTAGTCCCACGTAAAATGAAATAATTGAAAATCGTTCATGCCTATCATTTCAGCCCATAACAATTTTTTCCTATTCTAAAGTCCGTTCGAGTATGTATCATTTCAACCCATAGTGATTCTAATCTAAAGGGAACTTGCAGTGTGATAAACTGATATAAATGACAAAATAGTATTATATAACAGTAACAGATGTTATAACAGGTGTTTAAGCATGGTTGAACATCATATAATCATAGCATAGCAGATATAGCATGGTGATATGAGTTTACAAATTCAAATGTGATCAGTTTACTAGTCGTATAAGTATAAAACTGTCTGGTGAGAATAACTCACTAGCATAAGCTGAAGACAACAACCCAAGTACACAAACTGAGATCCATAAAGGCACGATAGCACAACAATGATTTGAGTGTGAGAGAGACAAAGCTAATTGCCTTGAACACATTCAAACAAAACAATATAAACAACATAAGTTTTCAACCCAAATATAATAAAACAATATTAGAAATAAATGCATGAAACAAAGCTAAAAGCTTTTGCACTTGCTTCCAACCACCTATGTTTCAGCTACAGGTCAAAAACACACGGCTAAGGAGTGTGATGGATCTGATCATGGATGGTGCAGGGCCTAGCTTGGGGTTGGACTGGAGGTGGTGTTGACTGGTTTCGGTGGTGGTGGAGGTGGCCAAGATGATGGAGTGGTGAGGGGCCGAGCCTAGAAGGTGAAGAAAGCAAGAGCAAAACCATAAAAACAAGAATAAAACAATGAAAGGAAAAGAAAGATTTTTACCAAACTTTTAGAAACGGAGGCCGCAAATTTTGATGATGAGAAATTTTTTTCTTATGCGTGAAAATGAAATGGTATACGGCTGAAAGAAAAGATAGTCGGCCTCTTCAATGCATGTGGTGATTAGAAAAATAAAAAGTTGGAATACAAAAGGACTTAAGCAAATAAAAGGTCACAAAACTCTTCAAATTTCCACCATTTCTTTTGCAATTCTAAATACATGAAAAAAAGCTGATAAATAAAGATAAAAACTCAAAAATAAAAATAAAGCATAAAATAAATAAATTTTAATTAAATATAATTAAATTAAGAAAATAGCAAAGAAAATGGAACTAGGCATTAAAAATAGAAAATACATGAAATAAATTTTGGAAATTTTTTATTATCACTTTAAAAGTATTTATAAATGAAATGTTACAAATAAAAAAAAATTAAAATAATTTCAAAATAAAATAAAGTCAAATTTAAATTATATTCAAAATCTAGGGTTGTTACAAATACAAACAAAATTTACTTAGACATTGAAGCCTATCAAAGATTATAGGATGAGAATTTCATTTTCTAACAGTTTTTTGAAACCTGTTATACTTTAGAACAGAGACATATGTCTGTTCTCAGACATGCACATCACATTCGTATAAATATACCCAAACTAGTACCATGTAGATGGATTCAACTTCACTTCAGGCTTGATTTACAAACAACAGGCAACAAAGTCCAGATTCACCTGTGTAGTTGAACAGAGTGCTTTCTGGTTTAAAAATTTGAAAGTCTGGAACTGTTTTAAAATTTTGATTTTGAACCTTTTTATCTGCAACTGATTTATATAAGCTTGCTTAGTTTTTCGATGGAATGATTTGCTTAATTCCTTAACACAAACTCAATTTTAAATTCTTTTAAAAGGATTTTACTTACAGTTTTTTTTATAAAAACAGAGGAGAAGAAGGATCTCTGGTCTGCATCTTTAAAGCTGGATTTTGCAAATCTTTGTGTTGAACCTGATTCTTGTTGTTTATGTAATGATCTTAGCTTCTCTTTGATTGTTGATGTTGACTTCTGCCTTGATGTTGAATTATTTTTTGAACACTTGAAGTTGTTTTTGAACCTCCCTTTCTGCCTTGAGATTTTGAAGAGAATGGTTACATATTTTTTTTTACTGAAATTTTGGTCTTGATTTAAAATGTTGAGGAGGTTGTTGCCTTGATTTTTTTCTTCTTTCTATTTTTAAAGTTTTGTATAGGCTTAGAGATGAATAAAAGAGGTAAGAGGGATGAGATAAAATGGCTTATATAACTATATTTCCTTTTTTATGAATTTCTAAAAAAAATGAAAATGATGTAATGACACTTGTTTATTTTTTTTTACATGTTAAACATTTGTCCCTATATTCATTACTTGCTTTATAGTTGTAAATTTTTTATTAGAAAAATATTTTTACATTATTTAAATTGTTTTTAAATTTACATTTTTCCATTTCCTAAAGGCATTTGCTTATTATTAATAAATATTATTTAAAAGAGAATTTTGAAATTAAATATACATTAAATAAATTACATAGGTATATATTTATAAATCCAAATTATTTTACTAAAAAATTTATTTAAAACTTAAATTCAAATTCAAATATACTCATATATACACACGAACACACACACACACACACATTCATATATATATATATATATATATATATATAATTTAAATTCAAATGATTTTAAAAACATTTATTATTTCAAATTTTAAACTCAAAAGAAATTGAAATTTTATTCATATAAATTATCACTTATTTGATTTGTTTTGAAAATTTTCAAATTAAATTCCAAAAGTTCAAATAAATTACCAAATTTAAATTGATAAATTTTGGGATGTTACATTCATCACCCTTTTCTTGGCTCACAAATTGCATTTTATTATAGAATTTTAATTAAACAATAAATATTAGACGTTTGATTTAAAGATATCGTGAGCTTATGTAGGGCAAATTTGTATTTTAACAAGTTGATTTATTTTAACAAACTATTTTTTGGTATTTGAGGCAACGATAGAGCAATAATTGTTTATGATTATTACGGTGATTCATAAGATATTAAAATTATTATTTCTCTAAAGGTATTTAGAGAAACCATTTAGCTGTATTGATTTGGTGATTTGTGGTGCATTGATAACCCATGTCCATTACATGGCTAAGAACTATTTTATTGAATTCAGTCAAAGTGCGATTATATAATTTTGGGTTAGGAGCTACTAAGGAAAGAAAATTTCCAATTAAGTCCTTGCATTCATTTAGTTGCACTAGTTTCATGCACATATAAAAAAGGAAAAAAGTAAAAAAAAAAGCAAACAAACATTTTCTTTTAAGCATATTATTTTAGTAAAAGACAAAAACCAGAAGGAAAATGAAAAGAAACAAAGAAAAAAATTCACTTCATTCTTACTCTATTATACTCGTTTTTCACCTCTTTCTCTCTGTAACCACTTTCCTTGTGCATAAGTGTTTAGACTCGTGACACGTCAACAAACCATTTAACTCAAACAAACAACCTTTCCATAATGGCGAACAAAAAACCACCTTGTACTCTCATGGACATAATTGAGTTTTCATCCCTTATTGCATAACGTTACTCGCCCCGATGGGTAATCACTTTGAAATCCATTCCAGTAATATTAACACACTTTCAAAATTTGGAAATTTTGAACATGATGGTCCATATATGTTTTTTTAACGAAATTTGAAGTTTACGAAACTATAAAACTTCGACAGTTATGTGACGATGGAATAAAACCTACGTTAATCCCATTCGCACTTACCAGCTACGCCGAAAGAAGGCTGTATAGCTTCCCTTCGAATTCGATTAGAACTTGGGATGAATTTACAAAAGTTTTCTTAAAGAAATTTTACCACTTGGAGAAAAAAATAAAATTCGAAATGAAATTATAAATCTTCATCAATTTGAGTGTGAATCTTTTGGAAAATACTTTGAAAGATTTAAGAAACTTTTAATAAAATGTCCACATCACAATTTCAAAAATGGACTCTTTGCCAATTTTTATACAATGGACATGAACATGATGCTTGAATCAATATGCTAAGGAAATTTTCTAGCACAACATGACATGCCGCTTGGCATTTTTGAAAACTTAGCTGAAAGATCAATCAATGGGAATGATCTAACGGGAAATCAACTTGTTCAAGGTTAAGCAAATTTGATAGGATCATCATTAGCCTTAGAAGTGAAAATCGATGTAATGACAAGCAAATTAAATAATTTTAAGTCTTGTGTTATAATTGTAATGATCCAAATCACAACGCCAATCAACGTTCTTACTCGTTAGAAAAAATAAAAGCTTTTAACAAAGTTAGGAAGAATCTGTTCTCTCAAACATAAAATCCTGGTTGAAGAAATCATCCTAGCTTCGCTTGGAACCAAAACAATTCAAACACGAATTTGGTTCAACTATCTTTTGAAGCATTTCCTAACAATATTTCAAATCCTCCTTTTCAATCAAATCAATTTCAATAAAATTTCACGCCACCTTCTCAAAACCAAGTGCAACAATCTATTGTTCCTCAAGATGACAAACGATTGACTTCATTTGGGAAAATTTTGGAAACTTTGGCTAAAGCAACCGCTCAAAATCTTCAATCGAACAACAATTTGCACAAATTGCTAACTCGTACATGCAAGATATGAGTCAATCAATTGCTAAACTCGGAATGAAAATTAGTCAGTTAGTCACTTCTATGCATGAATGGGAAAGAGGTACGTTCCCAAGTTAACCTATTCCAAACCCTAGAAATCAAAACACAAGCTCAAACCAAGATCATGTCGTTCAAGATGACAATTTGAATCAAATGAACGCTATCACTACTTTGTGATCCGGTAAGAAAATCGATAACCAAATTATTAATTCTAACGACTTACTGGAAATTTCTTCCAAATCTCCAATACCCTCGACTAAGTCCAACCCAAACATTGAACCCAATGCTGAATCTCATCCTTTACCAACTCAAGTAGACCGATCTACTGAGCTATGAGCACCGTTTCCATATATTTCATGCTAAGAAACATTCGGAACAATTAGAAAACGTGTTAGAAATTTTTAAGCAGGTCAAGGTCAACATTCCCCTTTCAGACTAATTCAACAAGTCCCAACCTGTGCCAAATTTTAGAAGGACTTATGCACTGAAAAACAACACACTTAGGTACTTAAAAACATCCTCTTCGCGGTAGGTCTTAGTGAAGTTCTATCTCAATCCATTCCTATGAAATATGAAGATCTTGGTTGCTCCACAATCTCGTGTACGATAGGAGACAAGAAAATCAATAAATGTCTTTTAAGTCTAAGTGCTAACATAAACTTGCTTCCATAATTAGTTTATTAGCAACTAGGTCTAGGTGAGCTTAAATCGACAAAAGTCACCCTTCAATTGGCCGAGAGTTTTGTATAAAAAAAAACCAATATGTGAGATTGAGGACATGTTGATCAAAGTAGGAGCATTCATATTAATGACGACTACCTTTTGGACCCTGAGAACAACACTTAACACATTCTCGGTGTTTGTGTGTTATTGCCTAAGCATCTTAAAGACGAGTTTTCATAGGGTAAAAATAAAATAAAAAATCAAAATAGAACAAAAAAGAATAGAAAAATCTCACGTCGGAATAGTTACATATAATACAACAATAATATAGTACATCAGGTTGCTCATAACATGGAGTTATCAGAGTTACATAAAGTACTACAACTATCAGACTAGGTGGTTATACATTCTTCCTTTCCACTTTCTGATATAAAATAAACATACATAATCGTACAATAGAAATAAATAACTGGATAGGTAATGGAGCCTCTTGCACGTCCATCGTCTTCAAAGAGCCCAAAGAAAACCTTCTACTCTCTGACTACTCAAGTATAAATGAGTACCCAAGAGTTTACATAAAGCACAACTTGGGTCAGATAACAAGTTTGATACGAAAAATCCTTAAACAAAAAGGAGGAAATAAATAAAATATGTGAGACCACGCTGCAAACCGCGGAACGAGTTTCCCCTCACAATAACAACATCTAATCATAACAAAGGATACAAATAATTAAACATCGCGAAGTGCTCACGACAATTCCTAATGCAATTAAGAAGGTAAATTTAAAAATCTAGAATCAAAGGAAAGAAGGAAAATTTTCCAACAAATTCCTAGGAGGATGCACCCCCTTACCGAAAGTATACCTCTAGTCAATATGCTTTTGAGGGTCAGTCAATATGCTTTTGAGGGTCATTCTCTCTTGTGACACCTCTCCGAAACTCCAAGTCGAACCCCGCCAACCTTAACGAGTATCCGAATACTTCACATCCTATTGCGCATATAACCGAAACCACCCAGGAGTAGATGTGAATATACGCTACTGGAAGCAACCTCAATAGCTTGGCCTCCACTCACTTTCTGATTTTAGCCATTTCTGACAAAGAATAACAACGCCCAAATGAGCAACAAAACGTCTTGAGTTTACGATACAAAATGAAAAAAAGATGAATGGATAGTTAATAAATTAATTATTAGGGATAATTTAAAATGATCGTGTAAGAAAATTAAATTTCATATTCTTACCACCACTCGTTGATTCCAAACAATCGTTATCCCTTGGTTGAAAACAAAGACGGGCAAGTTGAGGTAGTATTATCATTAGGCATTGCCTTGACGACATTTTTAACCTTCGAGATAGAAGTGTCCAAGTGTCAACATTTATTAAAAGTATGACTAAATCCTTACCATATAAGCAATATCTTTTACGGAACTTCTTTTCCAAAACCGAATCGAACTTTTATGTTTTTTAAAAAAAAACCAAACTTGTGCTGGAATTTCTCATTTTATATAATAACTTTATCAAAATGATTGATTCACTTCATAAAAAATTAATTACTTCAATATCATTATTTAAAATGATCAATTAACTTTAATAAATGATTTATTTCAAACATCTTTATTTAACATAATAAATTGGCTTTAATCCTGATTAATTACTTCAAAATAACACTGTTTAGAATGATTAATTAACTTTAATCATCCTTGCTTAAAGGATTTACTAATTTTAAAACATCATTATTATAATAATTAATTGACCCTTAAACATAATTACTAAAATGATTAATTAATTTTTAACATCATTATTAAAATGATTAATTAAATTTAAAACTTTATTATTAAAGTGATTGATTAATCTAAAAACATTATTAATAATATGATTAATTATATTTAATTAAATAATTAATTAGGCTCAAATAGCATTAGTTAAAATGATTAATTGATTTAACATCATTAAGAAAATGATTGATTAACCTTGATCACATCATCATTTAAAGAATTAATTAACATCAATCATCATTATTTGAAATGATTAATTAAATATAAAATATCATTATTAAAATAATTAATTAACCTTAAACCATCATTATAGTAATGATTAATTAAAATTTAACCATCATTATTAAAGTAATTAATTAATCTTGTAAAATCCAAACACAAGTTTTAAACCAAAGAGTCTAAAAGAGATTATGGTTTCAAAAGTGCCGATATAGCGATAGGCACTATACAAACACTTCCATAAATGCTTTTCGCATGTCATTTATTTATTCAGGCATCATACAGTATAATATGAGCATATAAACAAAAGTAAATAGCAACTATACAACATATAGATCAACATTTGTAAAATAAGAACATCCCTTTTCAATTAAACTTAAATTACTTTATTAACCATTAAGGTGTCAACTTTTTAAGGTGGTTAACTATCAAACACATCCAACATAATTAGCATATACAACATAAATAAATAATATGTATTTCCATTAGTATAGTATAGGTCAAAACTTTATTTTTAAAAATGAGATTTTGCTCACCAAAAAGCAACCAAACTAAGCGAACTACCACCAAACTCTCACTCGACACTAGATCTAAGCTATATCTTGTACAAGATGGAATTTCAGAGCCCTATAGGGACCTATGTGGTTCGGCCATGAAGGAAATAGGCTTGGCTATAGTTATTTTGGGGGAGTATAGGTCTTGTTTTGGTTAGTGAAGTGATATAGAGAAGAAAAAATAACTTTTGTGTTTTTGCTTGTAGAATGAATTTCGTAAAATGGATTTTTGAAATTGAATTTAAGAAGTCATTAACAAGCTTTGAAAAGCTTAGGAAGAAGAAGTAAAAACTTTGAAAAAGATGAAAAATATAATGGTAAAGGGGAGAGAAATTTTAGAGTTAGTTTTTATAAATGGAAATTGTAAAATTACCAAAAAGCCTTCCTTACATACCCTCTACTCATTAAACTCCACATCATCACCTCAACCTCCATTCTTCCTTCAACCACACGTTACCTCCTTTAAAACCTACCTTTTAATCCACTAGGCAATACCCTCTATGTACTTATGTGTAGGAATGAATATGAAATTTCATTTTTAATTTTAATCTTATTTAAACTTCAAAAAAATGTCACATCTTGTTTTATTTACTTAAGTAAACATATTCACCACATCACTATCTTATGCACACTTATATTATTTTTATAAGTGTGTATTTGTTAACTAAGGTGTATGCACATTTTCTATTTTTCTTTGAACTAAATATTTTTGTGAAAAAAATTTGAAAATCATTTCCCTATCAGTAATTATAATTTAAAAGAGTTTTATTTCTATTATAATATTTATTTATTAATTATTTATAAATCTATCAAAATATTAAGATTTAAAAGTGATTAAATTACGGGTCATTAAAATATTCCCTGTCGATTTCATTATCTTAGAAACACAACCTGCAAATAATTTCACAAGTCAAATTTCTTCAATTTTACGATGACATTTTTAGCCACTTTGAATTCTTTGATCAACTGTCGAAATGGCTAAATGAAAATTTTCTTTGGTAACATGACCATAGATCTTGACATCATCAATTCAGAAAATCAATCAAACGAACCATTCGACTACACTTTGGAAGTTCGCGCTATTCATGAAAACTTTGAAAACGAGACAATTGACCTTAATAATGAACACGAGGTAGAGTATAAATAATAGTTTCAAGACGTGCCAAACGAGATCATAGACACGCTTCTCTTCGAACCTCTTACAATTGAGTATGAAACCCAATGATTTATTTGATTCAGCAATCCCCTTAATTTGAGCTCAAACCACTACCATCTCACCTTAAGTATGCACAATTAGGTGACAATGAAACTTTTCCATCATAATTTCTTCCGATCTTTCTCTTAACTAAGAAGCATCTCTACTTTCAATTCTTTTGAAAAATAAAGAAGCAATTGGGTGGTCTGTTATCGGTATTAAGGGAATTAGCCCTACAGCGTTCACTTAATTAACGAAACCAAGCCTATTCATGATGTGTAACGAAGGCTTAAGCCTAAAATGAAAGATGCAGTTCGAGAAGAAATTCTTAAGCTCCTAGATAACGGTATCCCATATCTAACAGCTCTTGGGTTAGTCCAATTCATGTTATGCCTAAAAAATCCAAACTCACCTTTGTTATGAATGACGCTAACAAACTCATTCCAACTCATACTCAAATGGGTTGGATGTTTGCATTGATTATCAAAAATTAAATTTTGTAACACGTAAAGATCACTTCCCTCTTCCTATCATCGACCAAATTCTTGAATGATTAGCTGGTCACGAATTCTATTGTTTTCTTGATGGTTATTCTGGCTTTAATCAAATTTCAATCGCACCCTAAGATCAAGAAAAAATGACTTTCATATGTCCTTTTGAACCTTTGCTTATCGGTGTATGCCATTCGAACTTTGTAATGCCTCTAGGACTTTCCAATAGTGCATTGTTGGTGTTTTTTCAGACATGATCGAATGCTTCATAGAAGTTTTTATGGATTATTTCTCTATCTTTGGAGATTCTTTTTCTGAGTTCTTACATCATCTCGAGTCTGTTCTGAATCGAACTAAAGAGAACATTTAAATTTGAATTTGGAAAAATGTCACTTTATGGTAAAACAAGGCATAGTTCTGGGACATGTCATTTCAAATAAAGGCATTGCGGTAGATAAAGAAAAAATTGATGCCAATTCAAATCTAACCGTACCCAAATCCATTAAGGACATTCGATCATTTCTAGGACATTCTGGCTTTTATCGCCACTTTGTGAAAGACTTCAATAAAATTGCTCGACCTTTGACCACTTTTTTGGAAAAAATGTTCCTTTTGATCTCAATTCTGACTATGTCTCTTCTTTTGAATGTCTTAAAAAGAACTCCTTTCTGCTCTAACATTTGCTCGTCCAGTTGGGATCTTCTTTTTGAAATAATGTGCGATGCTTCTAACTTTGCGGTTGGTGTTGTCCTAGGACAACGCATCAAAAAAATCCTCCATATCATCTACTATGCTTGTATGACTTTGAATGATGTTAAACTCAACTACACAACCAATGAAAAAGAACTTCTAGCTGTATTTTTTGCACTAGAAAAGTTTTGACCTTATTTGATAGGCTCACACATCATGGTCTACACTGACCATTTCGCTCTTAGGTACCTTTTTGCTAAAAAGGATGCTAGGTCTCATTTGATTCGTTGGATCTTATTACTTTAAGAATTTGGTCTTACAATCAAAGACAAAAAAGGGTCCGACAATGTCATAGCCGATCACTTGTCTTGTCTTCCAAATGGACCATCTTCTTACCTATCAACGAGAATTTTCCCGATGAACAACTCTTTTCAATTTCCATTGTTCCTTGATTTTTCGAAATAGTGAACTATTTATTCACTAAAAAACTCCTTTGTTTTGGTCCAAACAAGATAAATACAAATTTCATCCCAAGTGAAATATTTCTGTTGGGACTGTCCATACCTTTTTAAGTATTTTTCCAATCAAATTATTTGACGATGCATCCCAAAAAGTGAAATCAAGAGCGTTCTTTCATTTTGTCATGACCAGCCTGTGGTGGACATTTCGGTCTTAAGAAAACTATGGAAAAATGTTTCAATATGGCCTTTATTGGTCCACACTTTTCAAAGATGTTTGTAAAATGTGTGATCATTGTCAAATGTCAGGAAAGTCCCAAAACGAAACATAATGAGTTTGACCTCCGTCCTTATGATCGAAATCTCTGATGTCTATGGAATTAACTTTATGGGGCCATTCCCTAACTCTTTCGGAAATCTTTATATTCTGTTTGCCATTCAATTACGTTTCTAAATGGGTTGAAGCCATTCCGTATAAAACAAATGACCACATAGTGGTTGTGAAATTCATAAAAGAAAACATCTTTCGAGGTACGGCACACCTCGCACAATAATAAGTGATAACAGAACCCACTTTTATAATCGATTGTTTCAAATTTTAATAAAGAAATACTCAACAACCTACAAGTTATCCACTACTTACTATCCCCAAACTTGTGGTCAAGTTGAAGTTCACGTTGCCCCATTTTCGATTAGTATATGGTAACTTGTGTCACTTACCAGTCGAGCTTGAACGTAAAGCGTTATGAGAAATAAATAATATAAACTTTGATCTTGAAAAGGCCGGTGAAAACGAAAAATTGCAACTCATTGAATTAGAAAAGGTTAGGTACGATGCATTTGAAAATGCAAAAATTTACAAAGAAAAAACAAAAAATTTCATGACAAGTCAATCCTAAGACAAACGTTTTTGCCCAATCAGAATGATCTTTTGTATGATTCTCGACTTCATTTATCCCCTAAGTAATTAAAATTTAGATGGACAGGACCATACGTGATACGACTATTTATCCACATGGTGCCATAGAAATAGAAAACCCTAATGATGGATCGATTTTTAAAGTCAATGGTCGTCGTCTAAAGCCGTACTTGGAATTTTTAAGCGATCAAGGGAAGGAGCTCATGATTTTTCATGATCCTAACTACATCTAATAAAGAATTTTAACCCTCCCTTGTATATATGTACATATTTTTCTCCTTTACCCTCATTATATCATGCATTGATTGTGGGAATAGAGTCAAAACCAAGTATGGGGAGTCTCATATTTATTTTGCTTTTACAATCTTTGATTTTGAATTTTTCATTCTTTTTTCATAAAAATAAAAAAATTGCATTTTAAATTTCTTAAAAAAATTTCCAAAAAAAAAATTTGCATTATAATTTACTTTCGAATAGATACGATGGAGTAAGCATATGGTTTTGGTCATGAGATTGAAATTTTAGGAAAATCACTTAACTTAAATGAATAATAAAAATAGACTTTTAAATTACAAGAACCGACGGTGTAACTACTATATGAAGAGATTCATAAGCGATGATTATTAAGTTATTCTAAATTATAGTCGTTGTTTTAAAAAGTGGTTATTTAAAATGCATGTGTTACCATTTTTAGTCTAAAAGGTAAGCGTTGCTAAGATGATTTTTCATAACTCCCTCTTCTCTTTAAAAAAAATTTGGAAAAAAACAATAACACCAAGAGTCAGTGTAACAACCTACCCCGAACATGCCTAAATTTCGACCTAGAAAAGGCCCAATAAAACATAAATCCATTCTAAGATAATCTGTTGGTAGAACTAAGGAAATAACAGTCTAGAGCCATAACAAAACATTTAGAACTCACATTGGATGGACAAAAATATAATAGTAAAGTGTACCCATTATTTTCAAAATCATAAATATGTCAAAATACAAAGTACCATCAAATCGTATCATAAATCCTTCACACCAATAGTCTAGATACATGAGTATAATAAAAGCAAGCGAAAATGATAAATACTACCACCAGCAAACCACCTATGTCTCTAAGTATCATCTTCGCCATCAATGTCTTTTAACCTGTGTTGTAATGTGGAGGGAGTTAGAACAACACGTGTCTAATGAATAAAAACCTCGAGTCTTACCTTTTTAGCCATAGATAGTATATTTCAAAATAAGAATACATCTACGACATAAAATTATTAAACTCATTTAATACTTCTTTTGAAGAAGCATGTCTCTAAAATCCCATAAATTAAATCACATGTTACAATTAAATAGTAATGCAAGATATAGTACACAAGCCACATAATACCATTTATTGGAAAATAGGTAGGCTCATGTCGTTTATTACCTTATTGACAACGAACCTCGTCATTTAATACCTATTCACAAGGCATGCACTTCAATAGTACTATTTAGCCAGCACATACGGAATGTCAAGTCACTTAATACTTTTTTATTTAGAAAGGCGGACCATCAATCGGTCACTTAATACCTTATCCAGTAACTGGCCCCTATAGAGATACCACCTAACGTGTCCCCTGGGCCATTTAATATTCATTGGGGAAAAGAGACGGGCCCTAAAAAAACCATTTAATAACCCAAGATCCCGAAGCATGCCCCAAGTTCTATAGTCCATACTCATAATGACGTCTGACATTAGTTCGACTATTCATAGGAGCTGGTACCCAGATTAGCTGAGCAGATTTTCCATACATAATTTTGGACTAACCTCGCATCATTATAAATATATATCATAAGGATATATCACATCAATATGAAGTGTACACAACTGCTGGTAGCCTCAAAGTGAAGGATATATTTCTATCATGCAATTCTATTTACCTCTCATCCTTATGACTTAGCCATAAATTAAATACACTATATATATAATAACACTTATCTCACCATTTCATAATAAGGCCTAATAAGGAATCTTCCTTATTATGCATTAGAATAATAATCAGGCTATATAAGTGTTTCCTCTTATTTTCTCCTAAAAATCAATTACATTCCTAATCGGAAAAATAAATGAAAATACATACCTAATTAACTATGCCATATCCGCAATAATTATTTGTTAATTACGATATTAGAGATAAATAAATATTCTCGCCTAATAAATCCTAAACGTATTTATTTTACTCACTAAACTAGCATTAAATGTCAATTCCTTAACCACATACCATTACAAGTCCTTTTCTTCAAATGGCCTAAGAAAAGGGATTGAATTCTTACCTGAATTCTCTATGGAGTTTCTAAATCTAATTTAGAGAGATAACAATGTCAGATCTTCGTTGTATTCTCTAAAATAATATGAATAAAGAGTGGAGAGGGTGGGTTCTATATATAGGAGTTGAAACGCACCATAACCGTACGAACAAATTGGAAGGGAAACAGAAAATTTTGGTGCATTAAACAATGCAAAACCCTAGCTTCCACCATCAGGAGATAGTCGACCACCTAAGCTCAATCAGTCAACTGCTATGATCGACTGGTTGACCTATGTTGGTCGACCGCTTTGCCTTATTTTGGGCAATAATGATTTTGTTTCCGTTGCGTTTTGATTTTAGTTAATTCCTTACCCTATTTATTCTTGACGTTAAACATCAATTAAAATGTTTACTTAGCCCCCAAGAAAATTTTGAAATTTAAAACCTAAATTTAAATTTCATTTGAATTCAAACTAAATTAATTAATACTGAATTCTTCAAACGCTCATATCTTCTTCGTTTGGGCTCCACTTTTAGCATATTATATTAAAAAAACAAATCAGAATTTCACTACGCGCAATGAAAAAACTTTCATGGTCAAATTTCAACTTTTATAAAACTTCCATATTCTACCTTGTTATATCTAATTAAATTTTATTTCATTTATTTATGGTTCATTTTACGGGGTATTACATTCTCCCCTCTTAGAAAGGATTTCGTTCCAAAATCTTTTAAGTGGCGAATATCGTAACGATCAATTACAACATGTTATAAAACTAAGTTATCTACACAACCATCTACTCAGCCAATAGTGCGATGTGATTGTGTACTATAGACATGCTAAAATGAGCTTAATCCCAGTGTGAAGGAGCAATCGTGTTATGCAAGTATGTGATGGCCCGGAATTTTTGGATGTTTGAAATCGAGATATTTAATTGATTTTAAATATTTAAAAGTTAATTTTTAACTTGAATTCAAATATCGCTATTTATTTGATAATTAAATTGTTTAATTGAAAGTTGGGTAAAATATTGAATCTTCAATTTTAAGCTTGTTAAAAATAATTTGAAGGCTTACAAAATTTCATATTAATAATACTGAAGGTGATAGAACTTTTAAAATTAAATTTGAAAGTGTTTTGTTCAGTTTGAAAATATACCATTTAAATTGATATTTAAAAATAGCCTTCCGAGGCGCAGTCCCGGAATTCGACGAAACAAGTTCCATTGGATCCGTAATATTGTATTATTATCGGATTTCAATTTTCGTAGTATTTCGAGTTGTTTTGTGAGTGTATGATATGTAAACGCGCTGTAATTTATATCGAATTCAAATATAATAACTGGGTCCAAAAAGCTATCTTCTCCTTACGATCGATTTTGGACTAGAAACCTTTTTTATTGTGTTCGGAATAGGGATTTAACACTATAAACGCCCAGTGGCACGCCTCGTTGGGGGTTCGCAATTTCAAGCTACGTAAATCGAGACAATTTGAGTTTAATAATATATATGTTAGCCAACATCAGCTGAGTTAATTTCACATCATGCCTTTTTGCTATCATTTCGTGGCTGATTTAGAAAATTGTCCGGAGTACGTTAACAACCCATCATGTTCCCCTTCTTTTACCGGTAAAAGAAAACAACACGTTACCTTTTTCCCTTTATTAAATCACAGCCGGGATTTCAAAATCCATCGTTCAAAAAAAATGGTCGCCCTCTTTTCCAATTTAATTTCAGAAATCGAATTTCACGAAATCAATTCGTATAAAAAAAGAGCAAAGCACGATTGAATCGAGGTTTCTTCTCGTTTGTATTCGACATCAGATAGGCCACTGAATCGCGATTAGAAGATCGTAAGGGAGGAGAGTAGATCCAAGGTCACAAGGAGTGGTCGCGCCATTCAAGCACGATAATTTGGCCAAGTCTGGGTCACGATAGAGTTCTTGGTTGCAAGGAAGGCACAAGCCTGAGCATACTCGTGAGGGGTATCACGTGAGCAGATGGGGTTCGTCTCGGCTCGAACTCGAATTCACATGCAAGTGGAGAGGCGTGCAAAGAGGGTAGGTCGAAGGCATAGACAAATCGGAGAGGCCATGTGTTGGTTAGGGTTCGACTAGTGCGGTCATAGGATTGAGTTTAGGCTTAGGGCATCGCCGATGATCGCAAGTGAGGTCAGAGGCTTTCGGAGTTTGCTAAATGCTATGGCAGTGAGGTATTCGTTTTTTTTCCTCCTTCGATTATACTTGATTTAATAAAAGTAAATGTGTATATATATACACATGCCTATTTTAATTGAAGATAAACAGGAAACTTTTATATAGGAAGATTTTGGAATTTATATATAGCAGGAATTTTAAAATGTTGTAGAGTTACAAATTTGATTTTTAAAATGTATATAGGCTATTTTAAGTATATTAGGTTCAAAAGGGAAATAAATATACATGCACACATTTTAAATTGACTAACTTATTTTAAAAGCAAAGTATTAAGGTAATTTATTTGTTTAACTGGTTTATTTAATTATTTTGGTCACAAAAAAACAACTTATTAAAGGAAATTGGTTTAAAAATTAATTACTAGTTTAAATCAAATTAATAAATGGTAATTTATTTCTCGATCTGTTCAAATGTTAATAAACTGTACAATTGTTATACAAGGTCCAATATCATGGGGTAACTAGTCGGGATGGATCAGATTGCAAATCAAAAATCAAAGGTGAGTTAATCTCACTCATCTAGTTTTAATTTAAATTTAAATGGTTAAATTTAAATAATTGGTGGAATGATTGAATTGATTTGATGTGCTATATTATATATAGTAGTATATAGTATATATTGAAGTGATTGATTTCCCCATTATATAGCAGATGAGACCCTATACATCGCATAATAGCGGATGATATTATGTAAATCTCATATACCGCGATATTCCACCTCGAAGTGGAATTGGTATTGTGCTAACATCTCTGGATTGTTTAATATTCTGTGTTATGAATATTTGATATTCTGTGATAAATTATATTTGAAATATTGAATGCTATGGTTTTCTTTAATATATTTTGGTACACTGAGTTATCAAAAAACATAGAATTGGATTTTTGAAAAGGAAATAAAAGAGTGAATTTTTAAGTAAAATAATCATAGAGAATTTGAATAAATTTAAGAATGAACTGGATAAGAATAAAAGTGATTTTAAAATTCTAATAAATAAGTCTGAGTATGGAAAAAGAGATTTTGAATAAAAAGGGAAATAATGAATTTTTAAAACTTAACTGATGTTATTCAAAGGTATAAAAGAATTTACTTTAAAATTTAAGGTTTAGAATTTATTTAAAAGAATAAAGAAGAAATTTGGAAAAAAATAATCTTAAATTGGTATATTTCAGTTAAAAGATTTAAATCAAAATGAAGAAATAAAATCTGAAGTTAATGGATTTTGAAAAAATGAGTAAGTAAAGGAATTTATTTCAGAATGGAGTAAATTGGAAATCAAGTTGGAAATTGATTTAAGTGTTTGAAATTGAAAATTTAAAGGAGAATGTGACTGTGGAATTTATAAAATAGGTTTATAAAAAAATAAAGTAATATACCAGGGAATATTTGGAAGAATAAATTCACGGTGGGAATTTATTAAAGGAATGAGTAAGTTTGTTTAAAAAAATAATTGGTTATTTATTTTTAAAGGATGTGAAAGAGAAGTGTATTTCCCTAGATAGCCAAGTACGTTTTCGAAGCAAGTTTTAAGTATAAGTAAAAGTTTAAAGTTGATTTAAAGGTATGTTTTAGAAAATCATTATTTTTAAATGTTCAAAATTTTGAAGTAAGTATTTTCCAATTTTATTATAGTAGGAATTATTTAGAGGTGACTTGGTATTTGTTTTAAAGAAAGAGAAAAGTTAGTTTTATATTTTATAAAGCGGCTTTATTTTAAGTATTCTTAACATATATATTTTTGAATAAGTATTAAATAGTTTTAACTTAAACGGCTTAAAGGATATTTTATAATAAAGTGTTTTAAATTATTATAAAATCTAAAGTTTTTGTGCTTGGTGTCTTCAGGGGAAATAAATATTTGGGAATTCATTCCATGAGAAAAGTGTGATTTGAAAACTGATTTCAAAAGGGTTGAAAATGGAAATGTATCTTGCGAAGATATTTTGAGGTTAATAAATAATTCAGGAGAAATTATTTATTGTTTGATGGTTGTTTGTGAATGTTATTTGTTAGTTAAATAACCGACTATCAATATTGGTCAATGCACTGATCGTTTCGAAGAGACCGGGATCGAGATTTATTTCTCGAAAACCACTTCGATCCGGTTTGTATGTTTTCGTGAGGAGGATGAGTTCGGAGTCGAAGATGGAGCAGTGAAGTGCAAGGGCTAGTCGCTACTAATCTTGAGGATGATTCCAAAATGGATGTAGTAGGGTAGTGCCTTCGGTTCCGTCCGAACCCGGGACGGACTTGTATGGATGAATGCTTTCAGAATCGTCAGGTGGGAGATGAGCATTCTAAGAGATATGTTCTAAAAGGTCACGCTTAGCCTCGAGCCTCATCAACCGGGAATGACTGAAAATCAGGGGTTATGTAGCAAGGCTAGGTGGGTAGCGCCTATTAAGGTGAGGTCATCCCTGTCTAGATGTCCCTTTTTATTCGGCTTAGTGGTGCGGTTGCTGATCCCAACCATGGGGTGATCTTACTCGGGATTATCCAGTAAGGGGTAGTCCAGGTCTTGTGTAGCAGGGGATTGGGAGTAATCCACGGTACAGTGATCTAGACCACGTACTGTGACAGGTGGTACCCCATTGCCTAATCATTAGTTGGAAATTCATTCTCCCTACGCGCCCGTACGTTTTTGATTGTGCCCAACTATTGCTGAAACGTGAGATGCAAGCATTTCAGCTAGATTCTATTTTACTTTCTATAGACACTATTATAATATCAGAGAATTTTAATAAAAAATGTTTTAGCTACCGTAAGGTAAAAACCCGACATGTTTATTTGTGGCGTGGTCTTACAAGATGCTTTTGTTTTCGAAAGAATTTTGAAACTTTAATAATCAATTTGAGTGTGGTTTTCTCACGCTGGTTTTCCAGACTGACTCGGGTGTTATTTAACTACAATGCTCGGGTCAGACAGAGTATTTTATAATATGGGGTATGATGCTGTAGAGCACAGGAGACGAGCTGGATGGCGATACGTACTTCCGTACTTGATTATTATTCTGCTGTGTATTCAGTCTTGAGGACAAGTTTATATGACTGTCCAGTTGTATGTTACTGATGTTGTTGAACTCTGATGATGTATTCTGGTGATATAATGTATAAATAGATATATTTGCTTTTGTGTAAAGATTAGTTATTATCTATTATATTTTATTCCTCCGCGATGGTTAGATTCTGATGTTGTTTTATATTTTCTTCTTCTATCGCTTCTTCTTTAACCCAAATGGTTCGTACTTCAGTTCATCTTGAGTTGATTGATGTAGAATAGTGTTGACTCAACGGGTATGGATTTGCGGGTCATTACACTTGGTACCAGAGCGAGGTTTGTGATAACCTTGGCTCCGGTGGGAATTACTTATTGAAAATAGAGTCCGTAAGTACTCTAGAATGAGTTTGAGTGTATCAATAGATATGAGCGCGTATGTAACGACCCGGATTTTTCGATCCTGAAAAATCCAGATAGTTGGGAAAAAGAAGAAAGAGATAGAAGTGGAAGAAGATCAGAAACACCAACATCTCACATTCACAACGGATAAAATAAAATAACAAATAATAACAGTTTACAAAGGAATTCTATATCTATCAAAATACCTTTATAATACATCAAAGTTACACTTATATATAGGCACTGGTTATACACAATCATCATATCTCAAATATACAACAATATAATACAGCGGAAATACTCCATACGTTCCTGCCATCCAGCTCACCTCCTAAGTTCCAGAACGTCCTTACCTGAAAATCTGTAACACTCGGTCTGACCCGAGCATCACATCAAAGTAACACCCTGGTCAGGTTGGAAACCAGCGTGAGTAAACCCATCTAACATGGAATACAAAGCATACAACTTATATAAAACCCGGGGGTAACTCGTATCAATTTACAAATTCACAATTTGTTATAGACATCACTTATTCCACACATCCATTTTGTAAGTACCAAAATTTAGATTTGAATAATCCAATTCACTTAAATCATTTCATTCCAGCCTATTGATTTCACATATCAATCTATAAAATTCAAAGTGGTTTCGGGTATTTTCTAAAACCCAACCCCGGTCTCTTCGAGTCTCATGTGATCCTAACCCAAGTTAACCAAATGAAATACACTTCGATCTTTAAATATGGGATGTCACTTTACCCAACAATTTATCATTACTAGATAACCACAATATCATGTCCGTCCAAGCATATGTTACCAAAAAATATTTCATATCATAGAAATTAACTCATTCAAGGCATTCAATACCATTCAATCATCCATAAGCAAAGCTTGATCACTTCCAAATTAATTTAGTTAATTCTAATTAAATTACTAACCTTAATCACTTAGATTCCTTTATTTAATATTAATTAATCTCAAATCAATTAATTAATCATCCTTTAATTATCCATCTTATTTAATCACCCTGGATTAATTATCCTTCAATTACATTCGAGCAATTATCTTTAATTTATTATACAAATTAATTATTCTTAATCTAAAACAGTAATTAATCTTTAGTAATCAATCTTTAATTACGTCAATTAATGATTTCCCATTTACATTTTAATTTATCCTAATCTAAATTAATTACATTAAGTAATTAATCGTTAATTTAAGGCACTAATATTAATCACTATTGGTTAATTCACCACAGAATATCAAATATTCATAACGCATAATATTAAACAGTTTAAATAATTTTGAGGAATCCAGTTGGATCCCTCAACCCTATTTCCTTGCATCCACAGGTGTTAGCACAACACCAATTCCACTTTGAGGTGGAATATCGCGGTATATGGGATTTATATAATATCATCCGCTATCATGCGGCACATAGGTTCTCATCCGCTATATAATACGGGAAATCAATCACTCCAATATACACTATATATACTACTATATAATATAGCGCATCCAATCAATTAATCAACCAATTATTTAAATTTATCATCTAAATTTAAATAAAAATCCAGAAGAGTTAGATTAACTCACCTTTGATTTTTTTTCTTTCTTTTCGTTTGCAATCCACTTCCATTCCGGCTGGTTTCTTCACAATTATTGACCTTGTATAAATATTAGATGATTTTATTAATCTTCGAACAATTTGAATAATTAATTTTCATTTGATAAATTTAATTTAATTAACAAATAATTTAGTTTAGCTAATCTTCCTATAATAAATAATTCTTACGAACAAAATAATTAAATTTCAAGTTACAAAAATAATTAAATAAGTCAATCTCTTTAATACATTTATTTAAAATAACATTTAAAATTTGTATACTTATTTTATTTTATCCTTGAAATTATATAAATATAAAATAAATCATAGACTTCGAAAATCTATCTTCACATAAACATTTTCAAATCCCCTTTTTCCTTTCTTTTGTTTTCTCTTTTCCCAATTTATCAAATAATTTCCTATTTCCTGTAAATATATATATATATATATATATATATATATAAATTAAATTAGGATTAAACACATTTAAAATTTACCGTTTTCAAATTAAAATGGAACTATCTTACTTTACTGCATTTGAATACAAACATACATACATATATATAACAAAATTCTAAATGTGAATGAAATCAATTTTATACCTTACTGACGCGCTCAAAATCCATCCTAGCCATCACTGCCCTCCGAGCGTGAACTCTTCCTGGAACTTCTCCTCAAAGTCACGCCGTTGCCGAGCTCGTACCCGCTATGCTGCGCCAGAACCACCCGAGTCATTAGTGACCCCTCCTCCATTGCTCGAGCAAGACGCCCAATACCTCGACTATCGGCCTCCACGCTCTCGCGAAAACCCTAAGCGGCTTCTACTTCACTCGAATCGAGCTCGCGACGCCACGAATCGCCACACTCGAACTCGTGATTTCGACCGTCGTTCCCTTTATATTTTTCTTTGTCGATTTTGATTTGCAAACTTTATAAAAAAAAATCCTACTCGAATGAGTATACTTTTCGATTGCGATCTTCTTTATAAGCGACCGAAGAATTGAAGAGTAGAAAGACGCGATTGATTTTGTGAATTTCAGTCGCCATTCTATTTTTTTTGTTTCGGTTCAGTATGAAAATTAGAGAGGGAGACGGAGATGAAATATAGATTTGGGGATGGTTTCTTGAGTACGAGTGTTTATTTATAAAAATATCTTTGACTAGTTGACTTCCAATTTTATTATATTATAAAACTTCCAAAATGTCTCATTAATTGCTACTTAAAATTTCAAACTCCTCTTAAGGAGTGCCGCTAGGCGTTTATAATGTTATGCCCCTATTTCGAACACAATGAAAAAGGTTTCGAGTCACAATTCGATCGTATGGAGAAGATAGCCTTTTGGACCCAGTTATTATATCGAATTTTGATATCAATTTAGAGCGTTTATATATCGTCTGCTCACACCATAACTCTGATCATTACGAAAATTGAAATCCGCTAATAATACAATATTACGGATCCAACGGAACTGTTTTTGTCGAATTCCGAGACTGTGCCTCGGAAGGCTATTTTTAAATATCAATTTAAATGATTTATTTCAAAACTTAATAAAACACTTCCAACTTCAACTTTAACCCTTTTACTATCTTCAGTATTATCAATATAAAATTTTACAAACCCTGAAATTATGTTTAACAGGCTTAAAACTCCAGATTCAACATTTTACCAATTTCAAATTTTTAATTCAATAATTTAATTATCAAATAAATGGTGATATTTGAATTCAAGTTAAAAATTAACTTTAAAATATTTAAAATAAATTAATTATTCCAATTTGAATTGTTAAAAATTCCAGGTCGTCACATTCCTCCCCCCTTAAAAGAATTTCGTCCCCGAAATTACTAGTTAGGAAGAATGGTCCAATACCCGTTTACTTTTCCCTCAAAACCAAACAATTCCAAACAATTCTCAAAACAAACTTTTTATTAGAAACACACTAACCCTTTTCTAGCTTTCCAAAATTATTCATAAGTCCCAATAATATTATTTACTTAACAAGTCAAATTTGAATTCAAATCCAAATTTAAATTATCAAAACTTTTTCAAAAAATTTCTAACTCTCTAAATTTAAAAAAAAATTGCCAGCGTCTCCTTTGCGTGGCTAGCTTGGTACAACTACGAAATGCCTCTATGGGCTCCCAAATTTCAAAAGAAAACAAAAGGCCAAGTGGCTAGATCAAAAACCCAATCAAATTTCATATAGAAATTTAAACACATACCTTTTTGTCGAGCAATTCAAATTTATCTTCTGAAACCAAAACCAATTTCCCTTTCGCTTTATAATACCTGCATATCCTACTTAGCAATAATATCCAATCGTAACTTTCAAATCATTTTATACATTTCCTTACATAAGTTTCATACCTACTTCTATTCAAATTAGTTTTCCCGTTTCCATATGAATTCAACTTATCTTCAATTCTGAGTATTGAATTTTATCTTCCATTTATAACTGATTCATATCATTATTTTAAATTAGTTTCATTCACAAATTTATTTCAATTTCCAATTTGAAATCATTTAATAAAAAAAATTCATTTTTTTCAAAAAATTTCCGACTCTCAAAATTTTCGGAAATTTTTGGCAGTCTCCTTTTTACGGAGGTGCTTTTGCAATTTGACAAGAGATACAAATATACATTCGACCCACACGGTCGGAAAAAAAATAGTTCATATTTTCAATTTTTATTGCGTAGGTGTACCTTTATTTAGCATTTTAAGCAAGCGGATCATTATTTTAGCAATCAGCGCAACCAAATCCAGTCAAACGGCTTCCCGGTACCTGTACTTACTCAATTTAAACATGTAAGCACTATATATATGAAGTTTATAACATTTCTCTTACTTAAACAACTACAACACATCAGTTCTAAAAGAAATGCATTCTAAATAACTTCCACGAGCAATTTATACGATTTTAACACTATCAATTGCTTTCAACCAATTCATATACCATTTCGTTCAATTTTATTGGTTTACAACTCAATTGCTTAATTCAATTTATTTAACCCAAACTTTTATTTAATGGTCTTCTATTCTTACTCGAAACCAAGCTTTTATTGACTTAAGTAATTTTACTTCAACTAACACGCCCTATAACTTAAGTTCATTCTGATAAACCCAATTCCAGTTAAAACTTTGATTAAATTTTTATTCTATCAGACTTCATCTATTTATTATTTAATTCAATTAACTCATTTATTCAACCTTTTTAATTTTTTTTATTCACCTACCTAATTCATTTTCGAATTTATTTTATTAATACAAAGCCATTCTCAATTTATTTCTACTCACCTGGGTTTTGTTTGCAACTCAAACCATTCCTATTATAATTCAAAACCATTTTATTTTTACAGCATCTCCACTTATTTTAATTCATTATCAAATCCAAGTCGAATTCTATTTATAATTCGAGTTCACTTCCATACTCCATTATTAACTTATAATCCACTTTATTTAACCGAGTTAAATTTTATTAATATACTCTATCAAATAATTTATTAGCTAATTAACTTACTTCCAACTTTTAAATTAATATTCGATTTTATTATAAAAAATCACTTCATTAAACTTTCTTGAGTTTAATTTTTTTTATAATTCCAGTTTGGATTTTCTCATTTTCCAAAATTCCAACACTTTTATTTTAAAAATTTAGAAATAATTTTAAATTCACATAATACTATTAAAATAGCTTTTTATAAAAATACTTCTTATAACTCGATGTCTCAACCAATCCATCCTTGTTCTCACAGAAATTCAGTCATACGTTGATCAGGTGTAGGACTGAAAATCTATAAGTACTTAGCAGACCCATTTTCAACATCCAGTGAAAATACTTGGGAAAATAATTTTATTGGAAATATAGAAAACAGTTTTTGAAAATAGAGGAAATATCTTTGGTGAGAATGCTCTGGAAATCATCACCCCCATCCATAGTCGCAGTTACATTCCAGGGTTACGTTTCCATCGCAGCAAAAGTCCATGTAACTGTAGGCATCAGCACCCTCGATTTTCGCTATCAAAAATGAAACTTCTCCACTCCCACATAGGTCGCAGTCTACCGATATAAAATCAACGTAGATTGTTGGCTCTCAGTGGCACACACGACTTTCGCTATGTTACCATAGGTCGCAGTCTACCGATATAAAATCAAACGTAGACTGTTGGCTCTCAGCGGCACACACGACTTTCGCTATGGTCTGCAGTAGATTGCAGTGACATCGAGTTACACTGTCGTCACAGCATAACCCAAATGCTTCTGTAGGCATCAGCGCCCTCGACTTTCGCTACACACTACTCATAATTCTCAGGAACTAGTTTTGTCCGGACTCCTCACAGGATCAACTTTAGAACCCCCCCTTAGGATTCAAGGCAGTACCATCCTGTGGTACTGCTGATAAGTTCATTTCAAGGAGCGCCTTTTTCCCCAGAGCCATTATCAAATCACTTTATACTATACACATATAGTATCTTCCAAATCATACACCTAGTATGAATCTTATATAAATCTCCTTTTTTCAAAATCGATTATCCCAAAATCGATAATTTTCAACCTAGGCTTTCCAGATTTCAATATTGATTTTACCTAAAAATAAATAGTCTTTCAAAATCCAAAGGTTCCCAAAACCTTTTTCTAAATTCCTCATAAGATCCTTTATATATATATATATATATATATATATATATAATTTTTAAAAAAAACTTCGGATCATTTCAAACTTGTATAAAACTTCTTTTATACTTCAAACACCTTCAAAATCCTTTCCTTCCGGCAATAGATTCAACAAGGTAAGATTTATCTTATATAACAAAGATGTATCACTTTGTTTATTCAAAATCAAATATTCGAATTTGATTACTCTTTTTTTATTTTCTTTTATAAATTTGTTTCCATCTTACTTATCATCATTAAAATATTCAATTTTTACTTTTATCCATTGTATATTTCACAAAATATACTTTCATTTCAAAAGAAATCATTTCACATTTCCTATTCACAAATTTTCAATATCAATTTCATTCAAATCCATACGATGTACATTTATCATCCGTACGCTATACCGATCTGATCGCTCACTCATTCACACAATTTCACTTTCGAACTAGTATCGTCCACCAGACATCCTAGTGCGGACATAGATCTGGTTTCTTGAACAGAAACCGTCATTCTCCTTGCATAGCCTAGCTATGATAGAGAATATCCAAAACCAATCAACAATCCATATCCAGGTTCGCCGTCGAAAATAGAGTGAAAAATCCCAACTCGGATCGATGAACTATCTCGAAATTCTGTGCTCGAATCTGGATCAAATCACTATGCGAATAGAATAATATATGTACATCCTACATATTTATTTTCATTGATTATTAACTGAATCAATTTCTCTTTCTATTCACATTTGCTTTAATTTATATCCACATAATCACAATTGTTTTGATTCCATTGGATTATCACTTTAATCCTTATCCCAAATGGATATTCAATCATAAACAGTTTAAACTCTGTCCAGCTTAAATTCAGAAAATAGCTTGAAAAATTTAAAATAGATAAGTCGTTGAAATAATAATAATAATAATTAGTTGGTAACATAGCTATAAAATAGTTAAGTAATTGTAAAATAGTTGGAAAATAGTCAAATAGTTATAGAAATTTTTAAATAATTTTTAAATAATTGTAAAATAGTAATTAATTTGTAAATGGTTGAAAAATAGTAATTAGTTTATAAAACAGTTGAAAATTTGTTAAATAGTTCCAATTGTAAGACAAATATAAAATAATTTGGCTTTTAAAAAAAGGTTGTATATACTAAATAGCTTTGAAAAATAAGTTTATATTAAAACAATTTATATTGAAAATAGTGTAGAGTCAAAACTGTTCACTTCCCCATCAATTCAATTTAAATTTCCACTTCCATTTAAATTGACTCAACTCCAATTTAAATAACTTCAGTTTCCATTGAAATTGATTTAAACCCAATTCAAGTTGAATCAATCTTGATTTCTTTCCAATTTCAAATCAAATTCCATTTGATTTTAAACCTACTCAACTTTAATTACAATTTCAGATTACTACAATCAATTTGGACTAATATCAATTGAACCCACTTCAATTTCAAATCATTTCAAATCAATCCAATTCAAATTTTCCATTTAAAATTTTAAACTTATACATCTTCAATCACAAATCAAATTAATTCAAATCGGATTCAACTTGAACGAATTCAATTTAAATTTCAAATTAAACCATCCCGAATTATATAAATTCGAGTTAAGTTTTTAAATGTTGATTTAATCCTTTAAATCAAATCAACTTATCTCTTTAGACCATTTAATTCTGAATCCATTTCAAACTTATCTTCATTTAATTTTAATTTGGTTGTAATTCTATTACCACTTAGTTCTCATTGTTTCTATTTAATTCCAATGATTTAACAACCAATTAACTTAATATTTATTTTAATGAAATATTTCTTTATATAGATCAAAATATTTTCTTATATAAAATCATTTAAAATCTTTATATCAGAAATAACAAGTACGCTCTCAAATACACACACACACACACTCAACTCATTCTAGGGTACCATTGCACCTATCCTTAATGAGTAATCCCACCAGAGCCAAGGTTCTCGCTTAACCTGGCTCTGATACCAACTGTAACGACCCGGATTTTTCGATCCCGAAAAATCCAGATGGTTAGGAAAAAGAAGAAAGAGATAGAAGAGGAAGAAGATCAGAAACACTAACATCTCACATTCGCAGCGGATAAAATATAATAACAAATAATAACAGTTTACAAAGGAATTATGTATCTGTCAAAATACCTTTATAATACATCAGAGTTACACTTATATACAGACATTGGTTATACATAATCATCATATCTCAAATATACAACAATATAATACAGTGGAAACACCACATACATTCTTTCCATCCAGCTCGCCTCCTGAGTTACAGAACGTCCTTACTTGAAAATCTGTAATACCCGGTTCGACCCGAGCATTACATCAAATAACACCCGGGTCAGGCTGGAAACTAGCGTGAGTAAACCCATCTAACATGGAATACAAAGCATACAACTTATATAAAACCCGGGGGTAACTCATATCAATTTACAAATTTACAATTTGTTATAGACATTACTTATTCCACACATCCATTTTCTAAGTACCAAAATTTAGATTTAAATAATCCAATTCTCTTAAAACATTTCATTCCAGCCTATTGATTTCATATATCAATCTATAAAATTCAAAGTGGTTTCGGGTATTTTCTAGTACCCGACCCCGGTCTCTTCGAGTCTTATGTCATTCTAACCCAAGTTATCCAAATGAAATACACTTCGATCTTTAAATACAGGATGTCACTTTACCCAACAATTCATCATTAGTAGATAACCACAATATCATGTCCGCCCAAACATATGTTACCAAAAAATATTTCATATCAGAGATATCAACTCATTCAAGGCATCCAATACCATTCAATCATCCATAAGCAAAGCTTGATCACTTCCAAATTAATTTAATTAATTCTAATTGAATTACTAACCTCAATCACTTAGATTCCTTTATTTAGCATTAATTAATCTCAAATCAATTAATTAATCATCCCTAATTATCCATCTTAATTGCCCTGGATTAATTATCCTTCAATTACATTCAAGTAATTATCTTTAATGAATTACACAAATTAATTATTCTTAACCCGAAACAATAATTAATCTTTATTAATCAATCTTTAATTACGTTATTGATTATATCAATTAATGATTTCCCATTTACATTTTAATTTATCCTAATCTAAATTAATACATTAAGTAATTAATCATTAATTTAAGCTACAAATATTAATCACTATTGATTAATCTCAACCAGCAATTAACTACCTTTTTATTTACTTCATTAAATAAATTAATTTCTCCTTTTATAAAAGAAGTTTAAAGGAATTTAAAACCAAATTTATTTTTTGAATTCAATATTCCAATTATCAATATAATTCACCATAGAATATCAAATATTCATAACACGGAATATTAAACAGTTTAAATAATTTTGAGGAATCTAGTTGGATCCCTCAAATCCGTTTCCCTGCATCCACAGGTGTTAGCACAATACCAATTCCACTTCGAGGTGGAATATTGCGGTATATGAGATTTATATAATATCATCCGCTATTATGCGGCGCATAGGGTCTCACCGCTATATAATGCGGGAAATCAATCACTCCAATATATATTATATATACTACTATATAATATTACAAATCCAATCAATCAATCAACCAATTATTTAAACATAACCATTAAAATTTAAATAAAAATCAAGAAGAGTGAGATTAACTCACCTTTGATTTTTTTTCTTTCTTTTCACTTGCAATACACTTCCATTCCGGCTGGTTTCTTCACAATTATTGACCTTATATAAATATTAGATGATTTTATTAATATTCGAACAAGTTAAATAATTAATTTTCATTTGATAAATTTAATTTAATTAACAAATAATTTTTTTAGCTAATCTTCCTATAATAAATAATTCTTAGGAACAAAATAATTAAATTTCAAGTTAAAAAAATTAAATAAGTCAATCTCTTTAATACATATATTTAAAATAACATCTAAAATTTGTATACTTGTTTTATTGTATCCTTGAAAATATAAGTATAAAATAAATCATAGACTTCAAAAATCTATCTTCGCATAAACATTTTCAAATCCCCCTTTTTCCTTTCTTTTGTTTTCTGTTTTCCCAATTTATCAAATAATTTCCTATTTCCTGTAAATATATATATATATATATATATATATATAAATTAAATTAGGATTCAACACATTTAAAATTTACTGTTTTTAAATTAAAATGGAATTATCTTACTTTAATGCATTTGAATACAAACACACACACACACACACTCACACACACACACACATATATATATATATAACAAAATTCTTAATTTGAATGAAATCAGTTTTATACCTTACTGACGCGCTTAAAATCTGTCCTAGCCATCACTACCCTCCGAGCGTGAACTCTGCCTTGAGCTTCTCCTCAAAATCACGCCGCCGCCGAGCTCGTACCTACTATGCTTCGCCAGAACCTCCCGAGTCATTAACGACCCCTCCTCCATTGCTCGAGCAAGACACCCAACACCTTGACTATCAGCCGCCACACGCTCTCGAAAACCCTAAGCGGCTTCCACTTCACACGAGTCGAGCTCGCGACGCCACAAATCGCCCCTCAAACTCGCGATTTCGACCGCCGTTCCCTTTATATTTTTCTCTGTCGATTTTGATTTGTAGATTTTATAAAAAAAAATTCCTAATCGAACGAGTATACTTTTCGATTGCGATCTTCTTTATAAGCGACCGAAGAATTGAAGAGAAGAAAGACGTGATTGATTTTTTGAATTTTAGTCGCCATTTTTTTTCCGATTTGGTATGAAAATTAGAGAGGGAGACGGAGATGAAATATAGATTTGGGGATGGCTTCTTGAGTACGAGCGTTTATTTATAAAAATTTCTTTGACTAGTTGACTTCCAATTTTATTATATTATAAAACTTCCAAAATGCCTCGTTAATTGCTACTTAAAATTTCAAACTCCTCTTAAGGACTGCCACTAGGCATTTATAATGTTATGACCCTATTTCGAACACAATGGAAAACGTTTCGAATCATAATTCGATCGTATGGAGATGATAGCGTTTTGGATCCAGTTATTATATTGAATTTCGATATTAATTCAACGCGTTTATATATCATACGCTCACACCACAACTCCGATCACTACGAAAATTGAAATCCGATAATAATACAATATTACGGATCAAACAGAACTGGTTTCGTCGAATTTCGAGACTGTGCCTCGGAAAGCTATTTTTAAATATCGATTTAAACGATATATTTTCAAAACTTCACAAAACACTTCCAAATTCAACTTTAACCCTTTTACTATCTTCAGCATTATCAATATAAAATTTTACAAACCCTTAAATTACGTTTAACAGGCTTAAAACTCCAGATTCAACATTTTACCCAATTTCAAATTATTTAATTCAATAATTTAATTATCAAATAAATGGTGATATTCGAATTCAAGTTAAAAATTAACTTTTAAATATTTAAAATCAATTAAATATTCTAATTTGAATTGTTAAAAATTCTGGGTCGTCACAGCATATTTGTTAATGGAAGTAAAAATGGTTTTATATTGTGTTGATTGATTTATTGAGTGGCATATGAACCTTCGTCGGCACAGTTTGGACAACTGTATCGAAGGGGTTTCTAAACACTTGAATAGAACAATTTGACACAATATTGTTTTCGAAAGCGTGTAAGTGGAATAGTTTTACCCAAAAATATATTTTGATATAAAAGAAATATTTCCTTAAAATTGTTATATAACTTGGATGTTTGGATGATAATATTTTAAACAAATAAAATTTGAAATGACTTGTATAATCAAATGGGAATTTGTATGGGCATTAATTATACAAATGAATTATAGTTAAAATTTGATTTAAATCAAATCTGTAAATTTAAAATCTCGGAGATTTTGGAAGTATTTTTCGAAGTGTTTTGATGATAAATAATAGCATTGTTATTTTGGAAGTATTATGAAAGGAAATTGTTTCAAATCACTTTTAGAAAGGAACTTAGCATTGAGCTCACTTCAGTAGCTGGAAAATAATCCTGGTGATGACTGCGCAGCATCATTAGTATTCATTTCCGAGTTTCTAAGTGACGGATTGCTGCCAAATTGATTTGTTTAGAAGAACTAGTTTGTTTTTGAAATTTAAAAGGAAATTTGTTGGGAATAAAAAAACCAGGATTGGTTTAAAATTTTAAGAAGTGTGATTTTGAGATAATGGAGATTTCAAAATGATTTGAAAACCAAAAGCCGGGTGTTTAAAATCCCGAATCCTTGTTTGAATCGAAAACCCCGATGAGATAAGTTATAAACTTATAAATTGAGATGATTTTTAAATAAGGAAGGAAAATAGGAGATGTGAATGTTGGAATTAAAATTTAAAGTGAAAACGTTAAACTCATTTAATTTGGAGAAATTTAATTGTGGGAAAATTTAATTGATGGCGATTTGGAAGAAACAAAATTTAATTGAATTAGAATTAACATAAGCTAAATAGCAGGAGGAGAGTTGAATTGAAGTCAACTTAAACTAAGTTTAATGATATTGGGTTGGATTTATATCAAGTGAAAATAAAATTGAATTAAAATGAATTCAGGGAGTTATTGATAATATATAATGAAAAGAAAAAAAATTCTTACTTAAATAAATGGAAGTAAGTTGAATTGGATTGGAATAAATAAAAATATGCTTGGAATAAGTAAGGATCTCGAGTTAAAATGAAATGGGAATACGCTCAATTATAAATGGATGGAAGTATGAAAATATAAGCACGTGACCTATGAGAATTTGAATAGTGAAATAAGGACCAAAATAAATTAATTTGGTATTTCGGAATGAAATAAAAATTCCAACATGAATTATAAAATATATTAAACTCAAGAAAATTAACTAAAGTGATTTTTGAAAATAGAAAACAAATATTGAATTGGAAGTGGGAGTAAACTAATTTGGAATAAGTTAGTAAATTTAATATGTTGGTGAGATATGGGAGTGGAACCTAATTTGGTAAAATAGAAGTTGAATTGTGAAATAAACTCGGCTATAAATAAAAATTCAACTTGGATTGGGAATGAATTAAATGTAAGTGGAAATGTTGTCAAATGGAATGGAATTGAATTAAAATAGAAATGATTTGGGTTGCAAATAAATCCAATTCAAGTGTAAATGAGTTAAATATAAACTTGGATACTATTTTAACAAACTGTGAATGGGATTAAAATTAAAATGGATAAAGAGTGGGGTAACTGAATTTGATGAGAATAATATTAAATAGAAGTGAACTTAAGTTTGAAGTAGGAATAAACTGAAGTAAATTAACTTAAGTTAACAATAATTAGAAGCTCGACTTCGAGTAGGAATGGAAGTCCATTAAATAAAAGCTTGGGTTAAATCAATTGGGAATAGTTAGTAGTATACAAGCATGGATGTGTCGAGCTAAATAAAATGGTTGTGAATGAATTAAAATGGAAGGAATTAAATATAAATCGAGTTGGAATCAATTTAAAATGGTTATAAAACTTAAATAATTATTTATTCACATGGATATCATCAAATTTCATAGAATGATTTGTCGTTTGACGTAAACGAAGGTAATTAAAATTCTATGAGTTGATAGAGATTAAATAAATTGATTTTAATATCAATTGACGTGAATATGGGTTTATTTTGCTTAAAAATGAATTGAATGTAAGCAATTAAGTTGTAAGCCATTTAAATTGAATGAAGTTGTATACGAATTGGTTGTAAACAATTAAATTAATCAGAATCCTATAAGTTGCTTATAAATATTTATTAACCTGCATTGCTTATAGAAACTCGTATGTTTACTAGTTAAATATGTAAAATGTTGTTAAGTTACATGATTTTGGCACTTACATATTTAAATTGAGTAAGTATAGGTATTGGGAAGCCATTCGGCTGGATTTGGACATGCTAATTGCTAAAATGATAAGCCGCTTGCTTAAAAATGCTAAAAAAAGGTATGCCTTTGCAATAAAGATAGGAAATATGAACTGTTTTTGTTTTTCGACCTGGTGGGTCGATGTATATATATTTATATCCCTTGTCAAATTGCAAAAGTTCCTCCGTACAAAGGAGACTCTGCTAAAAATTTTCGAAAATTTTGGGAGTTAGAAAAATTTCTAAAATTTTTTGGAAAATTTTTGTTAGCGACAAAACGATTACAAATTGGAAATTGAAATAAATTAGTGGATGAAACTAATTTAAAATAATAGTATGAATCAGTTGTAAATGGAAGATAAAATTCAATATTCAGAGTTGAAGATAAATTGAATTCATATGGAAATGGGAAAAACTAATTTGAATAGAAGTAGATACGAAACTTTTGTAAGGAAATGTATAAAATGATTTTAAAAGCTATGATTGGATAGTATTGCTAAGTAGGATATGCAGTATTATAAAGGGAAAGGAAAGTTGGTTTTGATTTCAGAAGATAAATTTGAATTGCTCGACAAAAAGGTATGTGTTTGAATTTCTGTATGAAATTTGATTGGGTTTTTGATCTAGCCACTTGGCTTTTTGTTTTCTTTTGGAATTTGGGAACCTGTAGAGGCATTTTGTAGTTGTACTGAGCTAGCCGCGCAAAGGAGATGCTGGTGAAATTTTTCAAAAATTTAGGGAGTTAGAAATTTTTTGAGAAAATTTGAAAATTTAAAACTTGGTTTTGAATTATAATTTGAATGGTTGAATAAGTAAAGTTGTTAGGAAACTATGAAAAAGTTTGGAAAGTTAGTAAGATGGATAGTGTGTCTTTAATAAAGATTGTTTGGTTGTTATTAAAAACAGTTTGGTTTTGGGAAAATGGTAAACGGGTATTGGACCATTCTTCCTAACCAGCAATTTCGGGGACGAAATTCTTTTAAGGGAGGAGGAATGCGACGATCCGGAATTTTTGGATGTTTAAAATCGGGATATTTAATTGATTTTAAATATTTAAAAGTTAATTTTTAACTTGAATTCAAATATTGCTATTTATTTGATAATTAAATTATTGAATTTAATAATTGAAAGTTGGGTAAAATATTGAATCTTCAGTTTTAAGCTTGTTAAAAATAATTTGAAGGCTTACAAAATTTCATATTAATAATACTGAAGGTAGTAGAACTTTTAAAATTAAATTTGAAAGTGGTTAGTTCAGTTTGAAATTATATCGTTTAAATTGATATTTAAAAATAGCCTTCCGATGCGCAGTATCAGAATTCGACGAAACCAGTTCCATTGGATCCGTAATATTGTATTACTATTGGGTTTCAATTTTTGTAGTATTTCGAGTTGTTGTGTGAGCGTACGATATGTAAACGCGTTGGAATTTATATCGAGTTCAAATATAATAACCGGGTGCAAAAAGCTATCTTTTCCTTACGATCGATTTTGGACTCGAAACCTTTTTCATTATATTCGGAATAGGGATATAACATTATAAACGCCTAGTGGAACGCCTCGTTGGGGGTTCGCGATTTCAAGCTACGTAAATCGAGACAATTTGTATTTAATAATATATACGTTAGCCAACATCAGCTGAGTTAATTTCACATCATGCCTTTTTGCCATCATTTGGTGGCCACTTTAGAAAATTGTCTGGAGTACGTTAACATCCCATCATGTTCCCCTTCTTTTTCCTCTTTTTAATCGCTCACACAATCTACAGGTAAAAGAAAAGAACACGTTACCTTCTTCCCTTTATTAAATCATAGTCGGGCTTTCAAAATCCATCGTTCAAAGAAAAATGGTCGCCCTCTTTTCCAACTTAATTTCAGAAATCGAACTATCACGAAATCAATTCGTATAAAAAAGAGCGAAGCACGATCGAATCGAGGTTCCTTCTTGTTTGTATTCGACATCAGATAGGCCACTGAATCGAGGTTAGAAGATTGTAAGGGAGGAGAGTTGACCCAAGGTCGCAAGGAGTGGTCGTGTCATTCGAGCACGATAATTTGGCCAAGTCTGGGTCGCGATCGAGTTCTCGGTTGTAAGGAAGGAAGAAGCTTGAGCATGCACGCGAGGGGTATCGCGTGAGCAGATGGGATTCGTCTCGGCTCGAACTCGAATTCACATGCAAGTGGAGAGGCGCGCACAGAGGATAAGTCGGAGGCATAGACAAATCGGAGAGGCCAGGTGTTGTTAGGGTTCGACTAGTACGGTCACAGGATTGAGTTCAGGCTTAGGGCATCGACGATCATCGCGAGTGGCGTCAGAGGCTTTCGATGTTTGCTAAATGCTATGGCAGTGAGGTATTCTTTTTTTCTTCTTCTTCGATTATACTTGATTTAATAAAAGAAAATATGTATATATAAACACATGCCTATTTTAATTGAAGATAAACAGGAAACTTTTATACAGGAAGATTTTGGAATTTATATATAGTAGGAATTTTAAATTTTTTAAAAGTTACAAATTTGATTTTTGAAATCTATATAGGCTATTTTAAGTATATGTAGTTTCAAAAGGGAAATAAATGCACATGCACACATTTTAAATTGACTAACTTATTTTAAAAGGAAAGTATTAAGGTAATTTATTTGTTAACTGGTTCATTTAATTATTTTGGTCACAAAAAACAACTTATTAAAGGAAATTGGTTTAAAAATTAATTATTAGTTTAAATCAAATTAATAAATGATAATTTATTTCTCGATCGGTTCAAATGTTAATAAAACGTACAATTGTTATACAAGGTCCAAAATCATGAGGTAACTAGTCGGGATGGATCAGATTGCATTTCAAAAATCAAAGGTGAGTTAATCTCACTCATCTGGTTTTAATTTAAATTTAAATGGTTAAATTTAAATAATTGGTGGAATGATTGAATTGATTTGATGTGCTATATTATATATAGTAGTATATAGTATATATTGGAGTGATTGATTTCCCGCATTATATAGCGGATGAGACCCAATACGCCGCATAATAGCGGATGATATTATATAAATCTCATATACCGCGATATTCCACCTCGAAGTGGAATTGGTATTGTGCTAACATATGTGGATGCAGGGAAACAGGTTGGAGGGATCCAACTGGATTCCTCAAAATTATTTAGATTGTTTAATATTCTGCATTATGAATATTTGATATTCTGTGATGAATTATATTTGGAATATTGAATGCTTTGGTTTGCTTGAATATATTTCGATACAATGAGTTATCAAACTACATAGAATTGGATTTCTGAAAAGGAAATAAAAGAGTGAATTTTTAAGTAAAATAATCATAGAGAATTTGAATAAATTTAAGAATGAACTGGATAAGAACAAAAGTGATTTTGAAATTCTAATAAATAAGTCTGAGTGCGACGACCAGGAATTTTCAAGCACTTAAAATCGGAATATTTAATTGATTTTAAATATTCAATAGAGTAATTTTAACTTGAGTAACAAATATTACAATTTATTAGATAATTAAATTATTGAATCAAATAATTTGAAGGCTTATAAAATTTATATTGATAACACTGAAGACAATAGAAGCGTTAAAATTGAAATTAACAGTGATCTGTTCAGTTTTGAAATTTTATGATGTAAATTGAATTTAAAAATAGCCTTTCGAGGCACAATCTCGGAATCCTACAAAACCAGTTCCTTTGGGTCTGTAATATTGAATTATTATCGAATTTCAATTTTCGTATTGATTGGAGTTAGTGTGTGAGTGCGCGACATATAAACGCGCTGAAAATATAATCGAAAATTTAATTTTATAACTGGTTAAAGAAGCTATCTTTTCCATACGATCGAGGTTTCGAATTTGCGTAATTATGACAGTTTCAAATTTAAGTTTGAATTTAAAAAAAATGTAGATGTATTTAATATAGTACTATTTTCAAAAGATAAATTACATATGTTATTGGTTTCAACACTAGGCAGAGACTAGTACGCGTGTTCTTCCTTCTTTTGGAAGCCAAGCCGAGCCTTCTAATCAAAGCCTCACATTTCTTCTTTTCCCTTCTATTCGAGCGTATAACAGAGATATAAAAAAAACCTTCTAGCTTATTTCAAAAACAAAAATAAATATAACAATATGTATTATAGCGATTAACCCATTTATTTTATTTAAATTAAACAAGCATTCATAGATTGGAAAAAAGATTTACAGTAAAATTAATTTTTGATTTGTAATAATAATTATCATTTTTGTTTTACCGGAAAGAAATTAATTAGACAACTAGATCTAGAATAGTTTTGTTTTTAAATTTAAATTTGGATTATTAATTATTTATGCAAAAGTTAAATATATGTACAGGGCATTTATATAAAGTATTGGAAGGGAATTATATAAGGGATTTGTGATAAAATTTTACGATTTACTTATTTAATTTATTTTGTTACTAAAAGATGTAATAAAGGAAAGTTAGTTCAAAATTAAATTGAATGGAAATTAAGAGTTCAATTTATATTTCGAGTATTAATAAATCGTAAATTGGTTTGTATAAGGTTTAAAATCGTGGAAAAAAGTTGAGATAGGATGGATTGCGACAAAAGAATTAAAGGCGAGTTAATCTCACTCAGTTTAATTTAAATTTAAATGATTAAATTTGAATAATTGTTTGAATGTTTGAATTGATTGATGTGTGATAGTATGGTATAATTTGAAATTGGCATACTATATTGTGCTAACGTCTGTGGATGTAGGAAAAACAGGTTGGAGGGATCCAACTGGATCCCTCAACATTTATTTAAATTATTTATGCCCTCCGTTGTGATTTATTTGATATTTTATGATAATCTTTATTGGAATATTGAATTCTATGGTTTGATTGGATATATTTGGGTATAATGAATTACCATAAATATTTAAAGCGGATTTTGAAAAGAAAATAAAGAAGTAAATTTGTAAGAGAAATAATTATAGAGAATTTGAATAAATTTAAGAATGAATTGGATAGAAATGGAAGTTTTATTAAAACACTATTAAATAACTCCGAGTATGAAAAGGAAAGTGATTTGGAATAACAATAATTAACGAATTGTAAAATTTAGTGATATTATTTAAATGGAATAAATAATTATCTTAGGATTAAGGTTTAAATTTATTTAAAAGAATTAAGAAGTAATTTGAGAAATCTAAAGTTTGTATTCTCAGTTAAAAAGCATAATCAAGGATTTAAATCTGAAATTAATAGATTTTGAAATAAAAGGGAGTAAAATTGAAAATCAATTTGGAAATTGATTTAAGTATTTGAATTGGAGACTTAAAGAAGAATGTGAAGATAAGTATATTTCTCTGGATAACCAAGTACGTTTAAATATAAGTTAAAAGTTTTAAGGTTGTTTTAAAAAGCAAGTTTTGGAAAATTTATTATTCTCATATTTAAATTCTAAAGTAAGCATTTCCTTTGATCTATTATGATAGTAATTATTAAAAGAGTGACTTAGTATTTTGTTTTAAAGGTGAAAATATATTTTTTATATTTTATAAAGTAACCTTATTCTCAAATATTCATATAGTATATAATTTTAACCAATTATGAAGTAGTTTTAACTTAAATGTTTTAAGGTAAATTCCAAAACCAGCAATTTGTTTAATCTATTTTCGTAATAATTATTTAAAAATGATTTGGTATTTTGATTAAAGATGAAATCTAATGTATTGTTATAAGGTAACCTTATTTTAATTATTTCTAGAATATTATTTTAAATTAAGTATTAAAGGAATTTTTCTAAATTAAATGATAAATATATTTTTCAATAAAGTGTTTTTAAAATTGTTTTAAAAATCCAGTTTTATACTTGGTGATTTCAGTGGAGATAGAAAATATTTGGGAAAGTACATTCTGGAAAGAAAGAATGGTTTGAAACTGTTTTCAAAAGGTTGAAAATAGAAATATATCTTGTGAAGATATTTATGAAATAAATAAATAATTTGGGAAATTATTTATTGGTTGATGGTTGTTTGTGAATATTAATTGATAGTTAAATCACCGACTATCAATATTGGGCAAATGCGTTGATCGTTTCGAAGAGACCGGGATCGAGATTTATTTCTCGAAAACCACTTCGATCCGGTCTGTACGTTTCGTGGAAAACGATTTTGGATTCGAAAATGGAGCAGTGAAGTGCAAGGACAAGTCGCTACTAATCCTGAGGATATTTCCAAAATGGATGTAGTAGGAATAATGCCTTCGATTCCGTTCGAAACTGGGACGGACTTGTATGGATGAATGCTTGCGAAACATCGTCAGGTGGACGATGGGCATTCTAAGGGATATGTTCTAAAAAGGTAACGCTTAGCCTCAAGCCTCATCAAATGGGAATGACTGAAAAATCAGGGGTTATGCAGCAAGGCTAGGTGGGTAGCACCCAAGCAGGGTGAGGTCATCCCTGTCTGGATGTCCCTTTTTATTTCGGCTTAGTGGGCTGTTGCTGATCCCAACCGCGGGGTGATCTCACTCGGGATTATCCAGTAAGGGGTAGTCCCGGTTTTGTGTTGCAGGGGAGCGGGCGTACTCCTCGGTACGGTGATTTAGGCCCCGTACTGTGACAGGTGGTACCCCAGTGCCTAGTCATTAGTTGGAAATCCATTCTCCCTACGAGCCTTGTACGAGTTTTGTTTGTATTACCCACTCCATGGCTAGTAGCTGGAATTTAATGAATGTTACAATTTCGGCTATTTTATAAGTATTTGTATATAGACCCTATTATAATATCAGAGGATTTCTATAAAAATTGTTTTAGCTATCGTAAGGTAAAAACCCGACATGTTTATTTGTGGCGTGGTCTTACGAGATGCTTTTGTTTTCAAAGGAGTTTGAAACTTTAACAATCAATTGAGTGTGATTTTCTCACGCTGGTATTCCAGACTGACTCGGGTGTTATTTAACTATAATGCTCGGGTCAGACCGAGTATTATAGGATTCAGGATGTGATACTGTGGAGCTCAGGAGACGAGTAGGATGTCGAGACGTATATTCCGCACTTGTTTACATATGTATATTCCGCTGTGTTGAGTTATTGTGTATCCATTGTATGATATTGATGTTGAGCTGTGTTTGATGTACTCTGATGATGTAATATATAAACAGAGATATTTGGTTTTTGAGTAAAGACCATTTATTACCTATTATATTTTATTCCGCTGCGATGGTTAGATTCTGTTGTTGATTTCTATTCTCTTCTTCTACCTCTTCTTCTTAAACCCTAATGGTTCGTATCTCTGTACAACATGAGTTGATTTAGGTAGAATAGTGCTAACTCAAGGGGTACGGATTTGCGGGCTGTTACACTTGGTATCAGAGCTTAGGTTGGTGATAACCTTGGCTCTGGTGGGAATTACTCATAAAATAGAGTCTATAGTACTCTAGAATGAGTTGGAGCGTATTAATTGATATGAGTGCGTATTTGTTAGTAAATATAAATTGTTTTAATATTGCGTTGATTGATTTATTGAGTGACATGTGAACCTTCGTCGACACAGGCTGCGCAACCGTATCGAAGGGGTTTCTAAACAGTTGAATAGAAAAATCGACAAGGTATTGTTTTAAATGTGGATAAATGGAATAATTTTACCCAAAAATATATTTTGATATAAAGAAAAGTTTTTGTAAACTATTTTAGCTAATATATGGTTGCTTGGATGATAGAAATAATGATATTTAAATTATTATCCTTATTGTATGGGAATTTAACTAGAAATTGAAAACATAACCAAAGTTTAAGGGAATAAGTTCATTATGAAATGAAATTTATAAATATGAATTATGAATGTAATTTATAAATTGGAATATAATTAAATTAGAATTTGTATGAGCATGAGCTGTGCAAATGAATTATAGTAAAATTGATTTAAGTAGGATTTGGAAATTTAAATCCCGGAGACTTTGGAAGTGTTTATCGAAGTATTTGAAGATAAATAATAGCATTATTGTTTTAGGGATATTTATAAAAAGGGAAATTTGTTTTAAATGGATTTTGGAAGTGATATAGCAATTGAAATCACTTGGATTATTGGTAAATAATTCTACCGATGACGGCCGCATCATCAGTATTCATTTTCGAATTACTAAGTGAAGGACTGCTGCCAAAAATTAATTTGTTCAGAAAAGTTAGTTATTTTTGAAAATCTCAAAGGAAATTTGTTAGGAATAAAACCAGGGTTGATTTAATTTTTGAGAAGTATGATTTGAGATGTTGGAGATTTCAAAATGATTTGATCCTAAAGCCGAGTATTTAAAATCCCGATGGGATAGGTTTTAAGTTTACAAATTGAGATGATTTTTAAATCAGGAAGGAAATGTAAGCTTTGAATGTTGGAATTTAAATTTAAAGTGAAAAGTTAAAAATGAAATTAACTTGGATTGGGAAGATAAAAATTTAACTGGACTGAAATTAATTGGATCAGACTAAAAATAATATTCAATTGTATCCGAACTAAGTTGAAATCGAATTGAATTAAATAAATCGGAGTTGAAATAAAATTGAATTGGAATAAAAAAATTCAATTGAGTTATTGAATGAAATTAGATTCTTACCTGAATAAATGGAAAATAAATTGGTTAAGGATTGGATTGAAGTAAATAAATTAGAATAACTTATAAAAGAATCAGGATTAAAAATCCATAGAATAAAGTATGCTTGGGTTATAAATAAGCATAAGGCTTGAGTTAAAAATAAAAGATGAATACATTCAAGCCTAGAATGAATGTGATTGTATAAAATAATAAGTTGTGACTTATAAATTGAAAATGGAATATAAAGCCCAAAGTTAATATTTGATGAATTGGAAAATGAAAAGAAAATCCAAACTTGAATTATTAAATAAATTGAACTAAGGAGATTAGATGAAGTGATATTTGGAATTAAAAATCAAGTGTTGAATTTTAACCAGGGAAAGAACTAATTAGATAACCAATTAGTTAATGAAGTTGAAATGTGAGTAATGAAATTGGATGGTAAATTGAAAATGGATAGTGGGTTTAGATCCTGAGCTATAAATAAAAATTTAACTTGAAGTGTTAACAAATTATATATAATTGGAAATGTGTTAAATACAGGAAAATGAAATAGATTAAAATAATACTGGTGTGAATTGCAAGTAAAATCCAAATAAGTGGAAATAAATTAGAAATGGCCTTGTAATCAATTGAAATAAGCTTAAGTATAAAATTGAAGTAAATTAACTTAAGCTAATAGTTGGAGAAGAGATGAATTGAAATTAACTTAAACTAAGTTTAATAATATTGGATTGGATTTGAATCAGGTAAAATAAATTTGAATCGAAATAGAATTGAAATGATTATCGAATGGATTAGCCAGGATCGGATTCAAGCTAAATAAAATAGTTTGGAATAAACAAATATGGAATAAATCGAGTAAAGTAACTAAAACTTGGGTTGAATTAATTTAGGAATGGTTAATAATATGCAAGCTTGGAGTGTGTCGAGCTAAATAAATGGTCGTGAATGAATTAAAATAAAAAGAAAATTTAATTGGTAATGAAGATGTACCCAAGTTGTTAATGGTTTTAAATGAACTAGTTTGGTTAATAAAATGAAATGCAAGTGAATGGATTCAAATTAAAAATGCAATGAAAATGAGAATATATGGATTGCGACTAAATTTAAAAATGGAATAGAATTAAGTATAAATTGAGTTGAAATCCATTTAAATTGTTTATAAAACATAAATAATTGTTTATTCACATAGATAACGTCAAATTGCATAGAATAAATTGTCATTGGATGTAAATATGAGTAATTAAAATTCTATGAATTGATAGAAGTAAAATGAATTGATTGTGAGAGCAATTGAACTAAATATGAGTTCAGTTTGCTTAAAATAAATTAAATGTAAGCGATTGAGTTTTAAACCATTTAAATTGAATGAAAATGGTTTGTAAATTAATTGAAACAGTTGAATTAGTATGAAAACTATATAAATTGCTTACGGAAAGTGTTTGGTGTGCATTACTTTTAAATTTCATAGGTTTAACTATTGCAGATTAGTGAAATGCTGTTAAACTGCATATATTTGGCACTTACATGTTTAAATTGAGTAAGTACATGTACCTGGAAGCCGTGTGGCTGGATTGGGTTGCGCTAATTGCTAAAATTTTAAGCCGTTTGCTTAAAAACGCTAAATAAGGTACGCCTACGCAATAAAAATAGGAAATATGAACTGTTTTTGGTTTTTCCGACCGTATGGGTCGATGTATATATATTTACATCTTTTGTCAAATTGCAAAAGCTCCTCCGTACAAAGGAGACTCTGCCAAAAATTTCCAGAAATTTTAGGAGTTAAATTTTTTTTGAAAATTTTGGAAAATTTTGTTAACAACAAAACGATTTCAAACTGGAAAATTGAAATAAGTTAGTAAATGGAACTACTTAAAATAATGACATGAATCAGTATAAATGAAAAATAAAATTTAAAATTAGAATTGATGATAAATTGAATTCATATGGAAATGGAAGAATCAATTTGAATAGGAATGGATATAAACTAAAGTGGTAAGATGAAAATAAATATAAAAAACACATAAATGCTTATACTAGCTTAAGTAAGGAATGAGGCATTCTCAATTGGAAATTGATATTTCAAATATAATCTAAGTTAGTATTTGAATTAATAGATATTGACATTTGTAAGAAAGTCGATAAAATGTTTTTGAATATTGTGATTGGACATATTGCTGTGTAAGATGTGCAGGTAATATAAAGGTAAAGAGAATTGATTTTGATTTCAGAAGATAAATTTGAAATGCTCGACAAAAAGGTATGTATTTAAATTTGGTGTGAAATTTTACTGGGATTTTGGTCGATCCACTTGGCTTTTTTTTCTTTTTGGATTTGGGAGGCCGTAGAGCCATTTTGTAGTTGTACCGAGCTAGCCGTGCAAAGGAGACGCTGGCAAAAAATTTCGAAAATTTAGAGAGCTAGAAAATTTTTGAGAAATTTCGAAAATTTTAAACTTGGTTTTGAATTATAATTCGAATAATTGAATAATTTAAAGTTGGTTGGTAACTAAGGAAAGGTTTCAGAAGTTAGTAAGAAAGGTAATGGGTCTATATTTAAAAAGATAGCTGGTAGGATGTTAAATTGTTGGTTTTGGGGGAAAAAATAATAAATGGGTGTTGGACCATTCTTCCTAACTAGTAATTTAGGGGACGAAATTCTTTTAAGGGGGGAGGAATGTGACGACCCAGAATTTTCAAGCATTTAAAATCGGAATATTTAATTGATTTTAAATATTCAATAGAGCAATTTTAACTTGAATAACAAATATTACAATTGATTAGATAATTAAATTATTGAATCAAATAATTTGAAGGATTATAAAATTTATATTGATAATACTAAAGACAATAGAAGCGTTAAAATTGAAATTAACAGTGATCTGTTCAGTTTTGAAATTGTATCGTGTAAATTGAATTTAAAAATAGCCTTCCGAGGCATAGTCTCGGAATCCGATGAAACCAGTTCCTTTGAGTCCGTAATATTGAATTATTATCGGATTTCAATTTTCGTAATGATTGGAGTTAGTGTGTGAGTGTGCGACATATAAACACGCTGAAAATATAATCGAAAATTCAATTTTTAACTGGTTCAAGAAGCTATCTTTTCCATACGATCGAGGTTTCGAATTTGCGTAATTATGACAGTTTCAAATTTAAATTTGAATTTAAAAAAGAATATGTAGATGTATTTAATATAGTACTATTTTCAAAAGATAAATTACATATGTTATTGGTTTCAACACTAGGCAGAGACTAGTACGCGTGTTCTTCCTTCTTTTGGAAGCCAAGCCGCCTCGCATTTCTTCTTTTCCCTTCTATTCGAGCGTATAACAGAGATATAAAAAAACCCTTCTAGCTTATTTCAAAAATAAAAATAAATATAACAATATGTATTATTGTGATTAACCCATTTATTTTATTTAAATTAAACAAGCATTCATAGATTGAAAAAAAGATTTACAGTAAAATTAATTTTTGATTTGTAATATTAATTATCATTTTTGTTTTACCGGAAAGAAATTAATTAGACAACTAGATCTAGAATAGTTTTGTTTTTAAATTTAAATTTGGATTATTAATTATTTATGCAAAAGTTAAATATATGTACAGGGCATTTATATAAAGCATTGGAAGGGAATTATATAAGGGATTTGTGATAAAATTTTACGATTTACTTATTTAATTTATTTTGTTACTAAAAGATGTAATAAAGGAAAGTTAGTTCAAAATTAAGTTGAATGGAAATTAAGAGTTCAATTTATATTTCGAGTATTAATAAATCGTAAATTGGTTTGTACAAGGTTAAAAATCGTGGAAAAACAAGTTGAGATAGGATGGATTGCGACAAAAGAATTAAAGGTGAGTTAATCTCACTTAGTTTAATTTAAATTTAAATGATTAAATTTGAATAATTGTTTGAATGTTTGAATTGATTAATGTATGATAGTATGGTATAATTTGAAATTGGCATACTATATTGTGCAAACGTCTGTGGATGTAGGAAAAACAGGTAGGAGGGATCCAACTGGATCCCTCAACATTTATTTAAATTATTTAATGCCCTCTGTTGTGATTTATTTGATGTTCTATGATAATCTTTATTGGAATATTGAATGTTATGGTTTGATTGGATATATTTGGGTACAATGAATTACCAAAAATATATAAATCGGATTTTGAAAAGAAAATAAAGAAGTAAATTTGTAAGCGAAATAATTATAGAGAATTTGAATAAATTTAAGAATGAATTGGATAGAAATGGAAGATATATTAAAACACTAATAAATAACTCCGAGTATGAAAAGGAAAGGGATTTGGAATAACAATAATTAACGAATTGTAAAATTTCGTGATATTATTTAAATGGAATAAAGAATTATCTTAGGATTAAGGTTTAAATTTATTTAAAAGATTTAAGAAGTAATTTGAGAAATCTAAAATTTGTATTCTCAGTTAAAAATCATAATCAAGGATTTAAATCTGAAATTAATAGATTATGAAATAAAAGGGAGTAAAATTGAAAATCAATTTGGAAACTGATTTAAGTATTTGAATTGGAGACTTAAAGAAGAATGTGAAGATAAGTATATTTCTCTGGATAACCAAGTATTAAATATAAGTTAAAAGTTTTAAGGTTGTTTTAAAAAGCAAGTTTTGGAAAATTTATTATTCTCATATTTAAATTCTAAAGTAAGCATTTCCTTTAATCTATTATGATAGTAATTATTTAAAGAGTGACTTAGTATTTTGTTTTAAAGGTGAAAATATAGTTTTTATATTTTATAAAGTAACCTAATTCTCAAATATTCATATAGTATATATTTTTAACCAATTATTGAAGTAGTTTTAACTTAAATGTTTTAAAGTAAATTCCAAAACCAGTAATTTGTTTAATCTGTTTGCGTAATAATTATTTAAAGAATGATTTGGTATTTTGATTAAAGAAGAAATCTAATGTATTGTTATAAGGTAACCTTATTTTAATTATTTCTAGAATATTATTTTAAATTAAGTATTAAAGGAATTTTTCTAAATTAAATGATAAATATTTTTTTTCAATAAAGTGTTTTTAAAATTGTTTTAAAAATACAGTTTTGTACTTGATGATTTCAGTGGAGATAGAAAATATTTGGGAAAGTATATTCTGGAAAGAAAGAATGGTTTGAAACTGTTTTCAAAAGGTTGAAAATAGAAATATATCTTGTGAAGATATTTATGAAATAAATAAATAATTTGGGAAATTATTTATTGGTTGATGGTTGTTTGTGAATATTAATTGATAGTTAAATCACCGACTATCAATATTGGACAAATGCGTTGATCGTTTCGAAGAGACCGGGATCGAGATTTATTTCTCGAAAACCACTTCGATCCGGTCTGTACGTTTCGTGGAAAACGATTTTGGATTCGAAAATGGAGCAGTGAAGTGCAAGGACAAGTCGCTACTAATCCTGAGGATATTTCCAAAATGGATGTAGTAGGAATAGTGCCTTCGATTCCGTTCGAAACTGGGACGGACTTGTATGGATGAATGCTTGCGAAACATCGTCAGGTGGACGATGGGCATTCTAAGGGATATGTTCTAAAAAGGTAACGCTTAGCCTCAAGCCTCATCAAATGGGAATGACTGAAAATCAGGGGTTATGCAGCAAGGCTGGGTGGGTAGCACCTAAGCAGGGTGAGGTCATCCCTGTCTAAATGTTCCTTTTTCATTTCGGCTTATTGGGCGGTTGCTGATCCCAACCGCGGGGTGATCTCACTCGCGATTATCCAGTAAGGGGTAGTCCCGGTCTTGTGTTGCAGGGGAGCGGGCGTACTCCTCGGTACGGTGATCTAGGCCCCATACTGTGACAGGTGGTACCCCAGTGCCTAGTCATTAGTTGGAAATCCATTCTCCCTACGAGCCTTGTATGAGTTTTGTTTGTATTACCCACTCCGTGGCTAGTAGCTGGAATTTAATGAATGTAACAATTTCAGCTATTTTATAATTATTTGTATATAGACCCTATTATAATATCAGAGGATTTCTATAAAAATTGTTTTAGCTATCGTAAGGTAAAAACCCAACATGTTTATTTGTGGCATGGTCTTACGAGATGCTTTTGTTTTCAAAGGAGTTTGAAACTTTAACAATCAATTGAGTGTGATTTTCTCACGCTGGTATTCCAGACTGACTCGGGTGTTATTAACTATAATGCTCGGGTCAGACCGAGTATTATAGGATTCAGGATGTGATACTGTGGAGCTCAAGAGACGAGCAGGATGTCGAGACGTATATTCCGCACTTGTTTATACATGTATATTCCGTTGTGTTGAGTTGTTGTGTATCCATTGTATGATATTGATGTTGAGCTGTGTTTGATGTACTCTGATGATGTAATATATAAATAGAGATATTTGGTTTTTGAGTAAAGACCATTTATTATCTATTATATTTTATTCCGCTGCGATGGTTAGATTTGTTGTTGATTTCTATTCTCTTCTTCTACCTCTTCTTCTTAAACCCTAATGGTTCGTATCTCTGTACAACTTGAGTTGATTTAGGTAGAATAGTGTTAACTCAAGGGGTACGGATTTGCGGGCTGTTACACTAAGTATGGAAAAAGAGATTTTGAATAAAAAGGGAAATAAACCCGAACCCTTTTATGGATTGATAAGGATAGTGGCGCGGAAGGTTTTGATCCTTTTGTTCCCGGCGGAATCGCCTCGAACTCATAATTTGTTTACTGACATTGAACCCAGGGCCAGCGGATGGTAATCTTTTGTCTCGTTCATCAGTTGCTGCCTATTTTACTTCTTACCTTCCCCTCGGCTTAGGTAACCTCTATGAATTTTTAAGACTTAAGTGATGTTATTCAAAGGTATAATAGAATTTACTTTAAAATTTAAGGTTTAGAATTTGTTTAAAAGAATAAAGATGAAATTTGGAATTTTTTTTGAAATTGGTATGTTTTAGTTAAAAATTTAAAATCAAAATGAAGAAATAAAATCTGAAGTCAATGGATTTTGAAAAAATGAGTAAGTAAAGGAATTTATTTCAGAATGGAGTAAATTGGAAATTGATTCAAGTGTTTGAAATTGAAATTTTAAAGGAGAATGTGACTGTGAAATTTATAAACTGGGTTTATAAAAAAGTAAGCAATATATCAGGGGATATTTGGAAGAATAAATTCACGGTGGGAATTTATTAAGGGAATAAGTAAATTTGTTTAAAAAAATAAATGGTAATTTATTTTTAAAGGATGTGAAAGTGAAGTGTATTACCCTGGATTGCCAAGTACATTTTCAAAGCAAATTTTAAGTATAAGTAAAAGTTTTAAAGTTGATTTAAATGTATTTTTTAGAAAATTATTATTTTATATGTTCAAAATATTGAAGTAAGTATTTTCCAAATTTAATATAGTAGGAATTATTTAGAGGTGACTTGGTATTTGTTTTAAAGAAAGAGAAAAGTTACTTTAATATTTTATAAAGTGGCTTTATTTTAAGTATTCTTAACATATATATTTTTGAATAAGTATTAAAATAGTTTTAACTTAAATGGCTTAAAGGATATTTTATAATAAAGTGTTTTAAATTATTCTAAAATCTAAAGTTTTTGTGCTTGGTGTCTTCAGGGGAAATAAATATTTGGGAATTCATTCCATGAGAAAAGTGTGATTTGAAAACTGATTTCAAAAGGGTTGAAAATGGAAATATATCTTGCGAATATATTTTTAGGTTAATAAATAATTCAGGAGAAATTATTTACTGTTTGATGGTTGTTTGTGAATGATATTTGATAGTTAAATAGCCGATCAATATTGGCCAATGCGCTGATCGTTTCGAAGAGATCGGGATCAGGATTTATTTCTCAAAAACCACTTCGATCCGGTTTTACGTTTTCGTGAGGAAGACGAGTTCGCGGTCGAAGATGGAGCAGTGAAGTGCAAGGGCTAGTCGCTACTAATCCTAAGGATGATTCAAAAATGGATGTAGTTGGAGTAGTGCCTTCGGTTCCGTTCGAACCCCGGATGGACTTGTATAGATGAATGCTTCCAGAACATCGTTAGGTGGGCGATGAGTATTCTAAGAGATATGTTCTAAAAAGGTAACGCTTAGCCTCCAGCCTCATCAACCGAGAATGACTGAAAATCAGGGGTTATGCAGTAAGGCTAGGTGGATAACACCCATTAGGGTGAGGTCATCCCTGTCTAGATGTGCCTTTTTATTTGACTTAGTGGTGCGGTTGCTGATCCCAACCATGGGGTGATCTTACTCGGGATTATCCAGTAAGGGGTAGTCCCGGTCTTATGTTGCAGGGGATTGGGAGTAATCCTCGGTACAGTGATCTAGGCCACATACTGTGGCAGGTGGTACCCAAGTGCCTAGTCATTAGTTGGAAATCCATTCTCCCTACGCGCCTGTACGGTTTTGATTGTGCCCAACTATTGCTGAAACTTGAGATGCAAGCATTTCAGCTAGATTCTATTTTACTTTCTATAGACACTATTATAATATCCGTGAAATTTAATAAAAAGTGTTTCTGCTATCGTAAGGTAAAAACCCGACATGTTTATTTGTGGCGTGGTCTTACGAGATGCTTTTGTTTTCAAAAGAATTTTGAAACTTTAATGATCAATTTGAGTGTGGTTTTCTCACGTTGATTTTTCAGACTGACTCGAATGTTATTTAACTATAATGCTCGTGTCAGATCGAGTATTATAGAATACAGGATATGATGCTGTAGAGCACAGGAGACGAGCTGGATGGCGATACGCACTTCCGTACTTGATTATTAATCCGCTGTGTATTCAGTCTTGAGGACAAGTTTATATGACTGTCTAGTTGTATGTTATTAATGTTGTTGAACTCTGATGATTTATTCTAGTGATATAATGTATAAACAGATATATTTGCTTTTGTGTAAAGATTAGTTATTATCTATTATATTTTATTCCGCTGTGATGGTTAGATTCTGATGTTGTTTTCTATTTTCTTCTTCTACCGCTTCTTCTTTAACTCAAATGGTTCATACTTCTGTTCATCTTGAGTTATGTTGACTCAAGGGGTACGAATTTGCGGGTCATTACAAAGTATGTATGCAAACACCCTATCTATATATAGTAAAATAACTTAAGAGATGTTACAAAAATTCTCATCTCCGCAGGATCCATTAAACTATCTATATGTAGTAAAATACACTATATATGTAGTGTCTATCAATAATATAAACTGTTAAAATAGCGTTAAAGCTCTACATTGATCCCCATAACAAATTTTTAGCATCGTCCTATATTTTTCCTTTAACACGACCACTAACATTGGTAGCAAGGGAGGCCCATGATAGGACAATACTTAAACAAAATCGTAATGGTCCCATATAAGAATAAAAGTATGATAAGGCACGTGAGGCAATGCCCAAGGTATAATTCTACCAGTTACCAATTCTAGCTGGTGGTAACGCATCGTAGCTACGACTGCCTACCGAGTCCACCACCTCCAAAATCAAATCAAGATGCACCGATCAAGTCCAAAATCAATACAAAATTATGAAAGGGTGATGGCCCCTAAAGGTTGCGAACCTCTTGGCCGGACATAGGCTCCTGTTTTAGTTATTTCCAATTGACATTAGTGTTGGGGTCATCCATCTTCGTTCTCTTTCTTCAAATCCAGCAAACGCCTACAATTCAACCACTACATTCTGGATAACATCCACTATGTACACAATTGTTAAATGGTTCCAATATAGACAGAGAGAATGCCAATAAGAGGCCCCGGCCTCTTTAACCACCAAATTTATTTTTCACACCTATTGGTTCTTTTACATTTCAAAAACGGTTCGTATTTGGTATCAAAATACCATTTTCACTTCAGAAATATCACTTTATTCAAAATACCATATTTACTCAAAATATGTCATTTTCACTTGGAAATATCATTTCAAATTCAAACTTAGGTTATAACCTCATTTAACCACATTCGCATTTAAATCAACATTTAAATATAAACATTCCAACTTTGCACGGTTTGAATTTTTGGAAAACAGTTTGAATAGATTTAAGCGTTTAAGATAGTTTAAATAGTTTAGAGACATTGATATAAAATGATTTGAGCATTGAAAATGGTTTATATTGTAAAATAGTTGGAAAATCAAAATAGTTTGATATAAAAAAAATGATATTAAATAGTTTATATTAGAATAATTTATTTTGAACATAATATCAAATCAAACTATTCTTTCCATTTCAATGAATCTGGGCCTACGCCTAAATTTCAAATCAACAAAACTCAATTTCTAAACGTTCAATTCATTTGACTCAATTTCGATTTAATGTCAAATAAACTTGCTTTCAATTTCAATTCGAATTAACTTCAAGTTCAAAACGTTTATTTTTAACTTCAAATTCGATTCAACAATTCAATTCAATGATTTAAATTTCAATCCAATTTTTATTTTAAACCATAATTCATATCGATTTCAAATCGAATTTAATTTACTGATTCAAAATACTTACATCGAATTAAGCCACCTTGTTCAATTTAAAGTTTGAACCTTTAAATAATTCAATTTTCAAAATAAAAGTCATATATCGGTTATGCTTCACATTTCAATTTTAATTCTTTAAAACATTTTCCTTTTAACCAATTTCAGCATCAACATTTCAAAGCATGAATTAGAAATAATTCAATTCATATAAATCCATAATTTATTTCATTTAAAACAATATCATTTAATCAAAATCCAAATTCAAGATTTTAAAACCATTTAATTAAACCAATCCGGTGTCTACATAAAATTTTCTACCCTATGGCCAAGTAATCAATTATTTCAATTTTAATTTCAGGGATGGATATATATCATTTCAATCTAAATCAAAGTGTCATATATATATATATATATATATATATCATTTCAACCTATTTCTTAATTTATTTGTAATAATTCAAATAACGGTTTATATGCTGTTACTTAATATACAGAGTGATAACCGAGAAATATATAATAAATAAATATCCAATCATCCAAAATGTGAACCAATAGACATCTATCAAAATCAGCTTCCAAATCAGTCAATAAATCACAACAATTAACTAGTTATTAATATTGGGTATTTAACTAGCAATTCAATTTCAATTTCAAATGTAACTGTAAATTTAAATTCTTATCATTTCAAACAAAATGTCATTTGAAATGTCAGTCAAATTACTAAACAATAGTTAGTAAAAATAAATAACTTCATGAATTACATTAACAAACATCAGAATCATTTTAGTATTTATGAGCAGGTTTAATCACTCACCTTTGATTTAAAGCCAATTAAAAAACCACTAAAAATCTAAAATTTAAACAGTATCCAAATTTAATCAAATTGGTTTCATGTTGTCCATAATTTTGACATGAGTTCAATGGAAGAAACCGCGCATCAATTGGAGTTCATATGCGGAAGATATTCAAGTTATAAGAATATTATGAAAATAAAATATAAAAACATGTACACACATTTTAATAATAAAATAAAACAAATTATTTATGTTAATAATTTTAAAGCCTGCTCATATTTCTAAAGCCTAGAGAATCAATGGTAAAAAATGACATGATGGCTCACGCATGTAGAAAGGTGGCTTTAGGAAATGGATTTGCAAACAAATGGAAAAGATCGGCTTCATGAAAATAAGTTTCTCACAATTTTTTTAGAAGAGAAAGAAAAACTTCAGGAAAAAGAAAAAATGGCAGCACATTTTGAAAATGGAAAATTGAAGGAAAAGATTTATGAAATAGGAAATGAATAAGAGTAAGCGCGTGTAGAAATTGGAATATAAAAGGGAAGGATACAAGAAGATGTAAATTTACAAAATAAAAATAGATTAACATGTATGTTTTTAACAAATGATGAAAGACACATGTTGGAGTTAGAGAAGACATTTTTACATGACAAACAAATCTTTTGGTATAAAATTTCTAGACGTACGCTACCTCAATTAATTTCATTAACACACAGAAAACGTTTCAAGGCAAGGCTCACGTATAAATAAATAGACTTAATTGAAAGCAATTTAATAAAAGAAAGCAATAAAATAAAATAAATGAGAGAAATGATTTAAATTTGAGAAGGTAGATTGTACCTGGAAAACAAAACCCTATTATACTCAAATTTAAAAACGTTCATTTAGCCTATTTTATCATCGCCAGTACACTTTAATTTATAGCTTTATATATCTTTATTTAGTACGCACTAAATAAAATTAAACACTGCAATTAATGTAACATGGACCGCCACTGCTCATTATAAAAGATGAATTGGGACTCCACATTCAAATTTGGAAAGGAATAAACTTCCTATGTAAACATGATAGTTATTCCAACCAGAAACATGCAACAAAATTCAATTTTAATGAAATTAAACCTGTATTCACAAATGAAACATTCACTTTATATGACAAAAATGTTTGCTTCATTAAATCAAACTTTCTTTTGTTTTCACAAAACCTAAGCCATGATTAATTACACCTACTAATTTACAATTTAATGTTCTCTCTCTTATTAATTGAAATTATCCAATTACATTAATTTCGATTGATTGCAAAGGTGAATATCAAAATGGACTAAATAAATGTAAAGAGAAATAGAACAATTATTTCCTATCTAATAGTAGTTTAAGCGTATTCATACATTATTGGATACAAACAGGATTTATACATTTCTCATTAAATAATAGTTTTTCATCCCTATAATTAATCTGTAAGCTAAAATATATTTCAAACAAATAAACATATGTTTACCCCTTTTCTAAACTTATTCATTTTATTCTTTATTAAATTAACTCGTATTCATAACAATTGATTTCTTATTCATATAATAAATCTTTTAGCTGCCAAACATTCCAAATAAATAACATATGATTTCTTCTTTAATAAAGGAACAGAACATTTATTATTCTTTATTAATATTTATTATTCCAATCAATTGGAAATTTACATTTAGACCGTCATTTATTTCATTCAAACCTGTGTCATTAAAATACTGATTAACATATGTTATCATCCTTACCTTATTGCAAAACATATCTCATTAATAGGAATTTAAATTGAGTTAATACCTTATATTACAATTTAATTTGTATCAATAAAATCTTAAATTCTTTTTTTAGCAACTTTATTCAAAACCTTATTTTACGGTCGTTACAATCTCCCGCACTAAAAACTTTTCATCCCGAAAAGGAACAAGAAAGAATCAAGAAATTTTACATATTTATTCAAAATAGTCCATCCATAAAGAATTAACTTACATATTTAAGCTTATACAAAAATTTGAAAATAACTCAACTTTTATGAAAAAATTTCCATGTCCTAAATTTATAAAAAAAATCGGCGGCATCTCCTTTGTGCGGCTAGGTCCGGAAAAATAACAATATTAATAATTACATTATATGTATCATATTTCGATAATAAAATATCCCAAACCACGGGAAATACAATAAAATATCTTTCCAAAAACCATAATCCGAACATGTACCTATTGATTAGTCAACAAACTCTATTTATGAAACCAAAATCAACAGAGTTATTTATGTAGCTATTGCCTCCATTAACCTGTATCTTACTTACATAATTCAACAGAGTTAAAATTATGTGAAAGGATAAATATATTATTTGTTTAAATTAATAGCACTAGCAACACAACATAAGTAATAATCATATGCAAACAAAAGCAATAAGACCATTATATGCAACTAAACAATCCATCACACATCCATAGCAACCAAAAACTAATTGTTTGTCTTAGTTCAGAATTTTCATTGTACGAGAATGATAAGTAAACTATCAAATGCACCTTAGGCTCAATGGCCTTTGGTAATTACTCAATAGATTATTCATACAACCTCAAACAAATTGAAGTATCATTTCCCAAACACCCCATAAGCCAAATAACAAAGAATTTAAATATTACTTAAGTTTATTCTATTGGTTTCTTTTCACATTATTTACCTTTGCTTTATTTTCATTCATTCATACGATGTCATTTTTTTAATTTACATTCATTACTTACATAATTTATTTCTCATTATTGAGATCATCAACGAATGCATTATTAAAGTATTACACACATTTCATTACAGTTAATTCACATTTATTATTTGCTTATACTTGATTTCCATTTAATATTAATATTCACTAAAGAATCATTTCAATCTTTATTCTTTGATTTATTTATTTTTCATATATCATATCATTTAATATTAAATCTATTTATCAATCATTTTTGTCATTTAAGCTTTTACTTTTATAATATTCTATTACGTATTCATATTTAACATTACAACTTTTAAACATTTCTGGTAAGTTTTATATATATTTTAGAATGTAATTGAGTGTTATAAAACTTTATCTTATTCGTTTTAGTTAACAAAAATTCTCAATAGTTTACATCTTCTTACTTTTCATTTTCTTTTAATTAACATGTTACAAATCTCCGATTTCTTTACAGTTTCATTAAAACTTAGCTTCTACTTTCTTATTTCTCATTTTAGAAGTTTCCAACTATTAAAATTTCACTTTCTTCCTACAACTGAAAATCATTAATTAACATGAACTTAAGAATTCAAATACATGGTTCGTTTCAAATCATTTTGAAATAATATATACATACGTATATACATATATTTTCAAATCATAGTTAACAGATTTAATCAAAATTATTTTATCAAAAGAGATATGTAACAAAGCTACTACGTGGCCTCAACCACTTTGAGACTCGAAAATGAATGTCGATGATGCGGCCGTCATCACCGAAATTATTTTCTAGCGACAAAAGAGAAGAGTACAGAACTTACTTCCTTTTTAAAATTATTTTAAAAACATTTCTTCCTAATCCCATTGAAAATATTTGTATCCGAAAATACTTCCAAATAATATTAATATTATATTCCAAATCATTTAAAACCAATTTCAAAACTTTGGTACTTAAGTTCCCAAATTCCCAATTAAATTCATTTTATTTATAAATCATATTTTTAAACCATATTCCTAAACTTACTTTTCTTACAACATACAATAGTCAATAGTTTTTAAGAACTTTGACTAACCAATAATAAATGTCAATAATTAAACATTATCATTTATTAACAAATAACACACCAAAAATAACTGTATCAATTTATGAAAAATTATTCTTTTATATAGAAAATAAAATATAATATTAGGTAAATTTATTTCATTTACCAATTTTTAAAAACATTATTGTGTTGGTTTACCCTGTTCAAGTATTTAGAAATTCCTATCGATGCTATATTGTCCTATGTACCGATTGGAATTCATAACTCAATAGAACAAATTAACGCAATAGAAAATATTTTTTTATAATAACTACCATATATATACTCTTAGATTCATTCTAGGGTATTACTAACCCTATCTCCAATGAATTAACCCCAAATAGGCTAAGGTATCTATGAACTCGCTCTGATACTAATTGTGACGGCCCACCTTTTTTGGACGGTTTAAATCGATAATAAACCACACGTGTCAAACTCAAACCATCCAAAAGGAAGGATTGTCCATGAGGTAAATAAAAAAATAAGAGAAAGGAAGAAACAAAACTCAGAATCTCGTAGCGGAATTGACAAAATATAATAATCAAATAAATAGTTCATGAAGCTGTGTTACAATATACGTTTGATTAAACAAATTTTACACGAAATCAGAGTACAACCATACAAACATACCAAAATAATACAGTGGAATAATAACAGTAAATGCAATCTAGCAACTCCATCTCCATCATCAAGGAATAATGTATTCAACACTGAAATACTCAAGCTGACCCGAGCGTAATGAAAAGACAAAACACGCGATTCAGAACTAAAATTTCTAATGTAAGTTAAACTAATAACAAGTAAATATAACTGTAATAGCTTCAGAGATGTCTACAATGTTTCACATCCCCTAACAAATACAATGTGAGTGCAATAACTTAAGAGATGTTACAGAATTTCCCGTCTCCTAAGGATCCATTAAACTATATATATGTTGTAAAATACGCTATATATGTAGTGTCTATAAATAATGTAAAGTATTAAAATCGCGTTAAGGCTTTATACTGATCCCCCTTAACACATTTTAAGCATTGTCCTACAGTTTGCCTTTAACACAACCAGTAACGTCAGTAGCTAGGAAGGCGCCATGATAAGACAACACTAAAACAAAATCATAACAGTCTCGTATAAGGATAAAAGTATGATAAGGCACGTGGGGCAATGCCCAAGGTAGGATTCTACCTGTTTACCCTTTCTGGCTGGTGGTAACGCATCGTAGCTACGACCGCCTACCAAGTCCACCACCCCTAATTCAATTCATAAAGTGACATAGATATATATATCATTTCAACTTGTTTCTTAATTTATTTGAAATAATTCAAATAATGGTTGATATACTATCACTTAATATACAGAGTGATAATAGGGATATATGAAAATAAATAAACATCCAATCATCCAAAATGTTAACCAATAGACATCCATCACAGTTAACATCCAAATCAGCCAATAAATCACAACAATTAACTAGTTATTAATATTGGGTATTTGACCAACAATTCAATTTCAATGTCAAATTTAAATTCCAATCTAAATTCTTATCAGTTCAAACCAAATGTCAATTTAAATTTTAGTTAAATTACCAAACAACAGTCAATAAAAATAAATAATTTTACGATTTATGTTAACTGATATCAGAATCATTTTATTATTTGTGAGCGGGTTTATTCACTCACATTTGATTTAAAGCAATTAAAAATCCAATAAAATCCCAAAATTAAAACAGTCTCCAAATTTAAACACCAGTTTCTTATTATCTGGAATATCGATGCGAGTCTAATGAAACAAACCGCGTATAAATCGGAGCTTATTTGTGGAAGATATTTAGTTATAAGAATATTATGAAAATGTAATATAAAAACATGTACACACATTTTAATAATAAAATAAAACAAATTAGTTACTCACATTAAGAATTTTGAAGCCTGCTCATGTTTCTAAAGCATTGAGAATCAACGGGGAAAAAATGACATGACGGCTCGTGCATGTAAGAAGTAGGCTTTAGGAAATGGATTTGCAAACAAATGAAAAAGATTGGCTTTATGAAAATAAGTTGCTCACTTTTTTTATAAGAGAAAGAAAAACTTCAGGTAATGGCAGACGTTTTGGAAATGAAAAGTTGGAGGAAGAGATTTATGAAATAGGAAATGAATAAGAGTAAAGCACGTTTGGAAATTTGAATATAAAAGGGAAGGATAAAAGAAGATGTAAATTTGCAAAATGAAAAGAGATTAACATGCGTTTTTTTAACAAAGGATGAAGGATACACAATGGAATTTGAGAAGACATGTCTATAAGGTAAGAAAATCTTTTGGTATAAAATTTCTAAACGTGCGCCACCTCAATTAATTTCATTAACATACAGGAAATGTTTCAACACAACAATAATGTGTAAATAAATTAAATATAATTGAAAGCAGTTTAATAAAAGAAAGCAATAAAATAAAATAAATGAGAGCAATGATTTAAATTTGAGAAGGTAGGCTGTACATGGAAATTAACACTCTAATGTACTCAAATTTAAAAACATTCATTTTAATCAATTTTATCATTGCCAATACACTCAAATTTAGACTTTTTGTATACTTTTATTTTGTACACTGTAAATAAAATTAAACACTGTAATTAACATAATAGGGACCGCCGTTATGCACAATAAAAGATGAGCCGGGACTCCACAATCAAATTAGGAACGAAATAAATTTCCTATGTAAACATGCTAATTATTCCAAACCAAAATTTTAACCTAACCTTCAAGTTGTTTTCTTATCAATTTTTTTATAAATTAAATTCAAATCTAGTTTGAATATTTAAATAAATCGAATTTTCCAACTAGAAACATGCAAAAAAATTCAATATTAGTGAAATTAAACTTATATTCACAAATGAAACATTCACTTTATTTGATAGAAATGTTCTTTCATCAAATCAACTTTCCTTTTGTTTTCACAAAACCTAAGCCACGATTAATTACACCTATTAATTTGCAATTTAGTGTTCTCTCTCTTATTAATTAAATTATTCAGTTACATTAATTTCACTTGATTACAAAGGTGAATATCAAAATGGACTAAATAAATGTAAAAAAAATAGAACAACTATTTCCTATCTAATAGTAATTTAAACATATTCATACATTATTGGATGCAAACAAGAGTTATACATTTCTTACTAAATAATAGTTTCTCATCCCTATAATTATTCTGTAAGCTAAAATGCATTTCAAACAAATAAACATATATTTACTCCTTTACTAAACTTATTCATTTTATTCTTTATTAAATTAACACTTATTCATAATAATTGATTTCTTGTTCTATATAATAAATTTTTCAGCTACAAAACATTCCAAATAAATAACATATGATTTCTTCTTTAATAAAGGAACACTTATTATTCTTTATTAATATTTATTATTCCAATCAATTGGAAATTTACATTCTGACGGTCATTTATTTTGTTATCCATAAAATGTTCTCAAGATTGTCAATATGAAAGAAGGAGCAATCAACGAGAATTTAATAGCTTTTGAAAACATTGAAATAAGTTGACCTTTAGATGTGTCAAAAGGTAGCTTTCAACAAAGACAACCTTCCAATGGAGTCGAGAGGAAATTATTGGCATAGATGACCTTTCAACGAACTTGAAAGGCAGCTTCCGATAAAGATAGGCGAAACCCAAGCTTCCATGGAGGTCAAAAGGGCTCAAGGCTACCCCTTCAACCCAGATTCAGACCCTTCGCCTTGATTGGACCTTTCGACAAAGTCATGCACCCTTTCGACCTAGTTCAACTTAGCCTCCTATATATAGTTGCGCATCTCAACCTTGCGACTAAGTCGAAAGGTATCCTTTGACTAAGTCAAAAGGGTGATGGCAAAATGGAAGGATTGATTTGAACAAAAGGACTTTCGAAGGCATTGGAAGATATGCCAACATAAAATTCAAATATCTCCGGTCTAGCCAAGGCATCCTTTTGGAGCAATTTGTTCTAAAGCAACTAAAAACTTCGAAAGGATCATTCAACAGTACTTTTGAGTCAATTAGAAATAGAGCTCTGCATATGTTAAAGAAAGTAGGCCATCATAAACATCGAAAGCATGGTAACAAAGACATTGGGATAATGCTTTCGAGGAGTCGAAAGGGATTTTACACCTATTGGAACATGTACCTTCAATAGAGTCAAAAGAAGGTTTCGTGCACATTAAAGAGAGAAGTTTCCAACAAAGTCAAAAGGAGTTCCTTAACCATCAAAGGAGGTCCATGAAAGAAATCAAGGCCTTTCGCATAAGTTCTATCCACATATCCTTGGTATATGTAGGCGCTAAAGACAAACAGTAACCATGCGACACCTCAATCGAAGGGTTTGCCTCCTCAATCGAAGGTAGGTGGTAAAATGCTCGATGGGCTTAATTTGATGGTCTTTGATATTGTCGAAGGGAAATCTTTCATGCTTATTGAACTTAGAGGCTTTCGTAATTGATGGATTTAGGGGCTTTCGATGGTGTCAAAGAAGAGGCCTTCGTAGTTATTAGATACTCCTGCTTCGGTTGCTTCTGAAATAATGCTTCCACCGATGATAGGTTTTCAGTTGCTTTCGAAAGGAACGTCTGCTTTGACCACCTTCGAAAGGATTTGTTACCGCATCGGTCAAATAATAGCTTCCGCTAACATTGTCGAAAGAGAAATTAGTATTATAGTTAATCAAAATTTGCTTTCGTCGACAACAATGAAAGGTTGTTCCTTCCGCAATATAAGCTTCTGCATTTGTTCAAAAAGTTCCTTTCGTCAACGTTAGTGGAATAGGTGGATGCCTTTGGAATTACTAGATTTGGATTCTTTCGCTTCAGTTGCCTTCGAGGTAGTACTTCCGCTAGTGGTAGAATTGATTTTGGTTCAACAGCACATCAGATCTGCAATTGTCACTCCTTCGTAGTTCAAATCCAATTCCAACCCATTCAAGAAAAGATTAAAACAAATATGGGAATTCTAAAATTGATACGAACAGTTTCAAAGTGGAGTCAAACTTCGTTTTTGAGGGGTTAGTTGGGATTATAATTAGGGATTAGTGCTTCCGGCTCGTTCGAAACCAGAAAGTGACAGTGTTGTGACGCCCCACCTCTATACCCATGCTAGCCAAGAACACTCCGGAGTAGTGCTGTCAACTAGCACGGAGAATAAGGCTGTTGAGGAGCGACCATCCATGTAATTGCTTATCACACGGTGGCTATAAATAATCTTCGGAAACAAACATAAAAATAATCATATCACAAATCAGTCACAGATATCCATATCACAAATGCGGAAGAAGATATGAATATATAACTAACACATGAAAGTGTACATCAGAGTAGTGGTCAGTAAGATCCACGATAATACAAAAGAATAGCAACACGTGCTATACGAAAGAATACAACTATGGGACTATATCTCAAGTGTATACAACAAAAACTGCTAATCTAAACAGTTAGCCAAAAGTCAGAGTGATGAATCCCTGGGAAGAAGTCAAGCAGAAGCACCTGTAACATCTCGGTCTGACCCGAGTATTATTTAAGAAAATAATAAACGGATCAGTCTAGCTATAAATATCAGATGACATGATATAACATAAAAGATATGGCATAAACATAAACATCCATAACGACATACCACTATAAGTATGTAAATAATGATCAACAGAAGATCAATCAATAAGAGATAATCAATATCACAAGAATCTTCTCAAAGATTCGAAGAGGGCATCATACCCTAAACTTGTACTCATAACAAGTCAATGACATAAATTCCAGAAATCAACACGAGAAATCCAGAAATCATAAAAAGGGAAAGAGGCCTATCACATGACGGTCCGAAGACCAAGGGGAGCTACCCCGCATGTGTGAATGGAATCACACAGATTGAGGTCAAGACTAACCAAAAAGCAGAAAGGTATGTGTGAATGGAATCACACAAGTGGTGTCTAGTCTAACCTTCCAATGAAAGAGACATCGCGCAATTGCTAGTCTAATTCATAAAGCGATCATCAAGATCAACGAGGAGTGTCAATTACACTAAGCTAGTAAATATAGAAGTTTAGCTTCATGTCCCATAACCACTTGCTTAACTTAAATATTTACGAACAAACTGTAAATCTTCACTAATAAAATTGTCACAAGAGGTTCAATCGAACAAGTCCAAGAATTAACCGACGAAGTGAACGCAAGCGTTTCATACCACTTGTTTTACTAAGTCGTTTAATTAGATTTCTCATCCGAGTGAGGTAAAGGCTTGTATATACTAATAGATTGGAAAACGGTTTAAGAAAAGAGCTTTGTTATTAAAAATAGAGTTGAAATTGTTTGTTAAAAGAGTTTTGATATTTACTACTAGTATTGAAACCTTTATATTATAAAGTGACAAAACACATAAGCAAGTGTAGAAACAATCAGTCACAAAGATCGCATACGGAGATGCGAATAAAATCCAAGGAGATCAGCTCAATGTTTTTCAGATAAGATCCCCTACGGAGGGGGGGTCCGGGGGGGTGGCAACCCCCCCAAGGTGGGGGTGCGGGGGCAACGCCACCGCTTACGGGGTTCGACCTAAGTAGACCTAATGGTTGCGACCTAGGGGTCTAAGGGGCACGACCTAGTGGTCCAGCGACCTAAAGGGTAAAGGTCATGCGACCTAAAATGGGTTCGCGACCTAACACTCAAACGACCTAAAGAAATTAAGGAGCCGAGCGACCTAGAAGAAGCAGCGACCTAAGTAGAAACGAGGCCCAACGACCTAGGGGTTAGGTCATGCGAGTTAAGAAGGTCAACGACCTAACAAAGACACGCGACCTAATAAAGAAACGCGACCTAAAGGCACGCGACCTAGCGACTTAAGAGGCGAGCGACCTAAGTGTTACGACCTAAGGGTCGAACGACCTAGCGTGGAAGCGGCCTAAAAGCCAAACAACCTATCGACCTAAGGTCATACGACCTAGCGACCTAAAGCCATACGACCTAAGGTCATATGACCTAGCGACCTAAAGCCATACGACCTAACGACCTAAGGTCATACGACCTAGCGACCTAAAGCCATACGACCTAGCGACCTAAGGTCCATACGACCTACGACCTAAGGTCCATACGACCTAACTCCGAAGACGTTAGAAATGGCCAGGACGACCTACGACCTAAGGTCCATACGACCTACGACCTAAGGCTCAACGACCTAATTCCGAGGCTAACGACCTAACGCTGCAGGGGGAATTTAAGGCCGGAAACGACCTACGACCTAAGGGTTAGGTCGTGAGCGACCTAACTCCGAACACACGAAAATGGCCAGAACGACCTAAGTGCAGAAAATTCACCAAAACACTAAAAATTGGAGTTTTTCGCCAATCCAATCCAAACCAAATGCAAATGTGCATGCAAAAGTGATAGGGAATCATTCCCAACAGTCCAATATAGTTATAGACTAGATTTGTGAGATAAAAATCTCACCTTTGCACTAAAGTTTATGAAGATGAAGCTTGAAAGCAAGGAGAAGCAATCCAAAGCTTGAATCCAATATCTTCTACTTGAATTTGGAGTTGAATGTTGGATTTGCAATTGAATTTGTGCTTGGAGTTTTAATTTCCCATTCCCTCTACCATTAATGCCAAAGCTTGATTAGTTAGGAAATTTATGAAGAGTGAGGAGAAGAGGGTTGGAACTTGGGCTTAATAGGCTAAACTAACCCAAAGTCCAAAGCGTGAAAAGTTAGTGAAATTTCACTAACTCCAAATCTATCGATGTTTATACTTAAAAAGTTGTAAACGACATTTCGAACTCAATGGAAGTGGTCTCGAGTCCTAATTTGACCGTTTGCAAAAAGTAGCTTTTCGGACCAAAATCCGATTAACGAGTTAATATTTAAATAAAATATTTAAATACAAACTCGATAACTATGCGGGTTGTTACAGTGTTAAGTGTTTAATTGCTTTCGACAAGATGCTTTCGCAAGGGGTAAATAATTGCTTTCGACGGTGTTAAGCCTTCGATAAAGGTAATTTCAAGCCTTTCGGGTAGAGTTGATTTTGGTTCGACAGCGCTTCAGACCAGCTCCAATCGTTGCTTTGTAAGTATCGCTTACTTTTAACAAATGAGGAACCTAATGTATGAGACTCAAATTCTAAACTAATGATTTTACTTTAGGAATCCATAAGACTACGAAAACCAATTTCAAATATTATTGATCTAAGAAAATAACACTTGGAGCTTCAAATATAATCATACAACTGATTTCGAGAATACTTTTTTATAATAAATCATTCAATTTTAGGTTTAGAAATGTTTCCTGATTTTGAGTTTTATAAGGCAAGGGTTCTTAAAGTTATATAATTTTTTTTACAATTAATACATAAAAACTTGAGGGCTTTTACAAGCTATGAATCATTGTATCAGGCTTTGGAGGTACAAACTTTTATTTATTTTTTTAAACTTTTAAGTGTTAGATTTACAAATATATACAAGTTCTAAATGCGTTTATCTTTGAAAATACACATCATAGACTCAAATAGCTATTCATGTAGACTTTTTATGTATAAATAGAAATTGCATACCAATCAATTTGTCAAAAACATGACAATATTTTTAAGTGAATTAATTAGAATTCACACATGTACATGTGAATTAATGCATGTATCCTCAAGTTTGGATGCACAAATGTCAAATATGTTAGTTTTCTATGTATTAAGTTTTATGCAGGGAAGTGTTAGTATTCAAGGCTTCGAATATGCATGGTTTCATGAATTACGGTGTTGGAAATATAAAATTTATATGAACATTAGTTTTATATAAATATGAAATGTTTTGGGTACAATAATTTCAAATGAGTCAAGATTCATGTATGCTAGCTCTTGAAAAGTGTATATATATTATCAATTTTGAAGCAGTTAAATTTTGAGTGTGCATCTTTTATGACGAATATACAATTTAAAGAATATATGATCTCGAATGTATATGCAGTCTCAATTGTAACTACCTACCTTTTTGGCCAGTTTAAATCGACGATAACCACATATGTCAGAATCAAACCATACAAAAGGGCAGATAGTTATTAGGGTAAATAAGAAAAAGAAGAGAAAGAAGAATAAAACAGAATCTCGCAGCAGAATGACAAAATATAATAATCAAATAATAGTTCATAAAGCTGTTTACAAAATATTTGATTATACTTATACAACACAAAACCAGAATTACACATATTAGAGATAAATAAATAATGCAATGGAACAGTATGAATGTTGTGGAATAAATATAGTATATAAAAGTAGCACAAATCTTCGTCTTAGTCTTCGTCCTCCAGAAATAAGATCTTCAAATCCTGAAATGCTCAGGTTGACCCAAGTGAATTGAAAAGACAAAACACTCAAGTCAGAACTAAAAGATCTTATGTAAGTTAAATCAACAGTAAATATGCGTGTGACGACGTTGGAGATGTTTACGGGGTTTGACATCTCCTATCCAATGTCTAATGTGAGTGCAGTAACTCAAGAGATGTTCGGGATTCACATCTCCTAAGGATCCGTTTAACTATCTATTATGTTGTACAATACGCTATTATAATATGCCTATAGTAAAGTAAACTATTAAAAAAGCATTAAGGCATTACCCATTTCCCCCATAACACATTTATAGTGCCATAGTCTATACAGTACCGTAATACCTTCTGATCGGGAGGCTACCGGAGGGCACTCCATAGGTACGACACAAAACAAACTCGTAGAAGGCACGCTAGGGCATGTGAACATGGCACAACTAGGCAATGCCATGGTAGCATACCAATCACACTTCCGGGCTGGTGGTAACGCATAGCCGCAACTACCGCCCATTTCGAGACACATTTCCAAATCAAAATCAAGAGTGGCCACCAAATAAATGACAAAGTTAGAATATAGTATCGAAGGAATGTGCCCGATCGAAAGAATGACCTCACTTGGCCCGTCAATTGCTCTTGTTTTAGTCACATCTAAGGTGAATCGTGGGATTCGGGGTCACGTCATACCTTGTACAAAAATCATTGCCACCATCCTACTTCATTCTGGAATCTCCACCTCGTACATAGTTGTCAAAGTGGTTTTCGGTATTGGCAGAGAGTATAATAATATCCGATCCCAGTCTCTTTAACAACCAGTCTCTATTACACAACGGATGATTTTTTTACATCTCAAAAGTTAATTCATAATTTATACCAAAATATCATATTCTCAGAACCATAATACTTTCAAAATCATATCCATTTTGAAATCATATTCACTTTTGAAGATCATATCGTTTCCAAACCATAGTTTTCCAAAATAGGCTAAATCTTTACCTTAAAATCATCGTACTCAATTAAATACAACATTTGAATCCCTACCGAGGTTATAATTTCATTTGACCATATTCAGTTAAAATCGAGGATTTCAAATATAAACACCTCTACCTTGTTTAGTTTGAAATTTAGGAAGATAGTTTTAGATAGTTCAAATTAGTTATAAATAGTTACAAATAGTAAAAGTACTCTAAATAATTTAATAATAGATTAAAATTAGTTTAACTTGATTTAAGATAGTTGAATAGATTTAAAATAGATTTAAATATAATTAAAATAGATTAATTAGCGTTAAAATGGATTAATTAGATTTAAATTAAATTAAATGGTTAAATTAGTTTAAAATAAATTAACCTGGTTCAAACATAGGTTAAAATAATTTATATAGTTAATATAGGCTAAAATAGTTTAATAAAAAATTTCTTAATAATTAGGAATTTTAAAATAATATATTATTAAAATAGTTTATATCAAATATGAAATTGGAATTCATATAAATTTAACTATTTATTTTATTTCAACATATCTGGATAGTTTCACATTTTCAAATCAAAAACCTAATTTCAAAAAAATTAAAGTCATATTCCAAACAATTTTTAATAATTCAATTCCGGTAAATTTCAATTTATACTTCAAAAATCATCTTTAAAATTTTTAATTAAATTCCTTTAAACAATTCCTTTAACCAATTCCAATGATAATTCAATCTACATAAATCAAATTCTTATTTCAAAATATCATTCCATTAATTTCAAAATTTAAGGATTCAAAAATCATTTAATTTAACCAATCCAATGTCCATATATAATTCTATACCCTAGGATCAAGTGACACAGATATTTATCATTTCAGTCTGCAATTTACAAATTTAAGGTTATATATCATTTCAAACCACAATCCCGAATTAATAATAAAATCCATAAGATCGCTCGAGTCTATCATTTCGACCCATAACGATTTTTCCCTAATCTATAGTTCATTCGGTTATATATCATTTCAACCCATAGGAAACTTGTAGTTATAACAATATAAAATACAACACTCATTCATCCAATATAAACAATCAAACATTCATCACAATCATCATCCAAATCAATCAATAGACATCAATAAATAACAGATTATCATTTACAGGTAATTAATTGGGAATTTTAATTCAATAATAAATTAAATGAAAATTTAATTCAAAATAATTCCAGTTAACTGGAATGATGATTTAACTATACCAAACAACCATGAGTAAATTTCTAATCACATTATAAATTAATTTAACCAACATAAGAAATTTTAGAAGTTGTGAGTGGGTAAGAACACTCACCTTTAAATTGAATTCAAATCCAATTTAGGCCCAAAATTCAAACATTCTTAGAATTCGTCCAAACCTGTGTCATAATGTCTAGAATTTCAATACGATCCCAGCGGATCAAACCGCACGTGAATCGGACCTCGTTTGCAAAAGTTATGTATGTTGGAGTGTTTGAAAAATTAAAAATTAAATTAAAACAAAAAAAATAAACGTTACCCTAAGATGTTACCACATCATCACGCACGAAAACAACTACCGAACCCAATTCGTCTTCAACCTGTACACGGGCCGCCACCAGCAAATCAACGTCGAGCTCCACCGTTACACTCCGCCCAGCCGAGATCGAGCTACACCATCACGTCATTCCTCACCGACCGCGCCTTCCTGGTTGACATGCAACGCCTTGCCAACATCGATCGACATGAATTCGACCGCCTCCGCCTTTGATTTATAACCCTAATCGAATTTTTACGCACAATCCAACTGTTGAAACTTCGTGCAACGTGCCCAGATGAACTCCCCTCCGTACTCTCCACGGCACGATATCACTGAATCAACAATCGGTCGATGTTAATCGACGATCAATGGACGACCGAGATTAGTTCTTCAATTTCTAGACAAATAGAGGTTCAAATTTGGAAAATGAATTACAGATCTGAGATGCGCTCATCGAGAGCTTCAAATCGATATATAATTCGATATAGTTTGTGGAGTTTGATTTTCTATTTGATTTTTGATTTGGATTTGTCATTTGGCAATTAGGGTTTGCAACCATTGGGAAGAGAGAAGCAAATGGAATTGTACATACTCAAATAATAAATAAGAAATGACCTAGGGTTTATAACAATCTATTTATAGGTAGATCAGAAAATAGAAAGAACGGATCAGATTGGTTTGGGAAGTTGAACGATGAACGACCTACAAAGCCCATTTCGCCTCCGAAACGAAAGTGGGTCATCCCATATATCAAAATAGATGTTTTCGATAATTTTAAATTCAATGAAACATGTTTCAAGTCCTAATTCCATCATACGAAGAAGTTATGTTAAAATCAACTTCTTTCAAATTGATTTCAATTAAGTTGATTTCTAGGCGTTTCGAGCCCGTACGATCAAACGACAAGTTCGACCACTACGAAACTTGAAATCCTACAATAATTCACCGTTACGGATCCGATGAAACTAGTTTCATCAAAATCCGAGTCAGTGGACAAAATGGCAATATTTCAGTTAATTAAATAAATTAATATTATATTAATTAAGTCACTTTTTTCAATTCAATATTTGTTAACTAACTATTTCATCATTTTTGATTACCTAAACATTTACAATGACTTAATTCAGGTTTATATGACAATTTAATGTTGGTTGTTACATTAGTTACATTGTTCAATTTCGCTGTAATTAAATCCCATTTATTATAATTCAATTTCTAATATCGCTTTAATTCGATTTCAACCTTTATATTCAACTAATTATAAATCAAATAACATAGTTAACATTTGTTTTATATTTCATTAGGATACTCCAATTTCTATCTTTAGTTCATATTAACTATTATATTTCCATTTTATTGAAATTTTGTTAATTTCACACATTTATTCAAATTTAAATCCCGATAAATTTATTTATCTTAGTTTCTTTTTTTATTAATCAGTTGTTACCTTATGAATAAAACTAGCATTTTTATTCATTTTGTTACATTCACAGCTTCAGTTATTGTCTTAATCTTATTAATGTAACATTAAAGTTCATTTAATTCTAATTGATTTCCTATATTAATTTAATAAACTGAATAAACAGGTAACTTATAACAATCGTTACCATAACTTTTAATTACACTTATGAATTCATTATTCATAAACAAATGTTACCATTCTTATATAATACTGACTTTATTCAATTACCATTAACTATCTATTTCATACAATAATTAAATATTTACATTTGTTTCTTATATTCAATTTTATAAGCAAGTATAACAATTTACATTATTTCATTATTGGAATTTCATTTCAATTGTTAATAATTAGCTTTAATTACCATTGCTACATTTCATTTTAGTATTCATTTCATTATTAAATTACAAACTACAAATTTTTATTTCTTTCCATATTAAATTTCCAAAGTCTAATTAAATTAACAAATTTAATTATCGAAAATTACGGGTCATTACATCAAGTGAATGTGTTTTCAATGGAGGCAGTTTCGGAATATAATAAATTTCATGTATCAGAAGTATAAGACTTTTGAGTGTGTGTGAACAAAGTATTCTGATAAATTTAAAAACTTATAGAAATGTGTGAGTTTCAAGTTTTGAGCACATAAAGTTTCAAAGGGAATTTGATGGTATAATGTAAATAATTTTCCATATATATCCATCCTATTTAAAACTTTAAATACATATGGTTTTTGCACATAATTGATTTTGATATACAGAAACCTTGGACATAGACAAACTTTTGGAAAACCATGGTGTTGAAATTACATCTAGATTTAAACATATGTTTCTTAGATTTTGAATTTTGAAAATGATGAAATAGATACAATACCAGTTCTTAGTTATATGTTGATAGCCTTAAATTACATTAACTTTTGGATGCATATCAAACTTATTTCATAAATTTTTTGGGTATGCGTCAATGTGACTTAAGGTGTTGTAGAAAAGTTTTTGAACCAAGATAACTTCATATGTACATAGACGGATTGAGTTTTCACAGTCCCTAAGGTCTTATTTATGTAGGATTTTTAAGCCAAAACCTTAGAAGCTTGCTACATTCATTGTATAAATTTGGGAATATTAATCTCAACTTCAACATACATATGAATTTGGATTTTACGAATATTTGGCTGCAGATTCATAGTTTACTTATACTTCATTTTGAGCTTTACATTGCTTGGGTCTTCAGTTTATATGCTAAATGCATCATCGGTTCTACAAAAATTGAATTTCATATACAAATAAATTCAATTGTATATACGGCCAAGGATGTGTATGAAGTTTTCAAGTATGTTTTTTTTATTTCAATTGTAGATCCAGTTGAACTTCAAATACAAATAGTTTCAAATTAATTTTTGTACAAAAAATTTCAGAAATAACAAGGCCCATGGAATTATGATTTCGAATGAAAGGTTGGAGTTTTCTTTGCTTTGTAAATACAAAAGGTTTTAAGCATATATGTGAGTCCCAAATTTTCATGTTTCTATGGCTTCAAATATGTTTGATTGCAATGTTTTTGATGTTTTTGGCTTGTATTTGTTAGATCGGTAAGCTCGCCAGTTTTCATGACTTATGGGCACATCAAGTTTGTAAGCATGAAAAATTAGAATGCATATTGCTTTACATGCATGAGGGGATTTGAGTGTAACATGTTTTTAAAAGTTTGAATTAAGTGATGATTTCACATTCACATCTTTGAATAAGAATGGTGACAAGGTTCAAGTTTGTACAATTGAGTGCGTTAGGCTTTCAAAATATATGCATATTGTTTTCTAAAAGTGTTGGATTTCAGAAAAGTAATATATGGGAGTGTTAAAGGCATGATGTACATATACCCTTCAATTTTGAAAGCATGTGTCGACTAGTTTTAAACACATAGAGTCTTAGATATACACATATTCAAGCACATGTACAGTAATTTTTATTGAAATCTGTTTGAGCATGACTTCAAATTGACCCAATAGAACTATTTTCTGATGTTAATGAATTTTTGGAAGGGAGATAAAATTCTATTTTTCCATTTTAAAAATTGAATTTATGTATGTAATGATGTAACTCTTTATTTTCTAAAAGGACAGCTATTCCAAAAAAAGGAAATCTTTCATGAAAGTGTGTTCTTATCCATAAAGTCTACCAGTCCATAAATCATGACTTTTCAGGCATATAAATAAGATATCTCTTTTCAGTATGAGAAACCTGAGATGAAACAATATACAATAATGAATAGTATACACCAAATCTTTATTTGAGAAAGCTTTATCAAACAAATATTTTGGAAAATACTTTGAAACCAAATGAGCTATCACAAATTACCCGGTGGGTTACGAAAGCATAGTATTTATCTATTCCGAGGGCAGTTTGGAATTTTCCAAAAGAATGTGTTGTTTAATACCAGTCATTTCTTATAAAAGGTTTTGATTTAGAATATGTTAACAAAAGCACTTTCTAAACTTTCAAACATCATAGAGAAGAAGAAGCTTATACATATTTTCCAAAGAAAGATTTTGATTTTTTAAGGCTCACCACCACCGGTGAAAGTCTGACTAGAATAGTTCCTTCTTAATTAAAAGATTATTGGTTCATGAATCATGACCATTCAATCACTTATTTGGGATCCACATTTCTATCATGAGATTAGCTCAGCAACCCTTCTTGGTAACAATGCTACGAAGAGACATCTCTATCAAAAGAATTCACATATCTAAAAGCTTTTCAACTCGATGACTCAAAACCTCAACCAACAAAAGCATTTTCGAAAAATAGATTTTCGGTATATTGGGCTACCTTTTCAAAAAGTTCTTTCATCTATAAGAAGGTTTTCCACTAGGAAATTCATGCTTCCATTTTCTATAAAGGGTTTCCACCAATGCATGAATTGACCGAAATGTCATAAAATTATTTTCACAAAAAAAAAAGTTTTAAAAAAGATTTAAATTAAAAAGCAAGAGTAACAATGAGAAAAGCCTCCTCAAGCTATAACAATAATGAAAATTTCTACCCCACTAAGTATAAATAAAGAAATACCCAAAGTATGAAGCACACTATTCTTACCGATGACAAGGTCAATTAAGAATCTACGAGCAAGGACATACCTTATACCTTGCCGGTGTTTTGGACGAAAGGAGCCAGATGAAGATCTACATCATTTGAATGGGACAAAATGTCCAGAACCCAGAGACTATTAAGGGACAATAAATTCCACTCTAGAGGGCCTACGCCTAGATGTTAGACGAAAAGTCCAGATCCCAGTGGTAGCAACAAAAATAGACTTGGATGTCCGAACCAGGAGTGGCACACAATACTCTCAAGATGTCAATGGCCTAAGAAGGATACAAAAAACTTTAGGGCCAGGAGTGGCACACAATACTCTCAAGATGTCAATGCCCTAAGAAGGGTACATAAAATTTTAAAGCCAGAGGTGGCTAACGATACTCTTAACATGTCAATACCCAAAGGAGGGTACACTGAATATCAATGATAAAAAGCCCAAAAGATGGCATACAAAGCATTAATGATTTCAAAATCTTTTACCATCTATGGATTTTTGGTCTACTACCATTTATCGCTAAAAACGGTCTACGATCTTCTATTATTGAATGATAAAGCAAGCCTTTGGTAAACCTGAAAACCTCTAGAAATCTGATTAAGTGGGGAATTAAGCCAAGTCAATATGGTATAGGATATCAACCCAGAGCAATTATAAAAGGGATAAGAATTGGATGATTTAATTAATAAATGTACATGATTCATTTTAGTGCAATTCGAAAAGGAAAAGGACTTAAAACCCAAATGGTGGTTATTTGTGGATAATGCCTCAAACAAATAAGGGGCCAAAACAGGATATGTAATAATTACCCCTGATGGACATGGATTTCATTATGCTATTAAATTGGGGTTTTTAGCAACTAACAACATGGCAGAATATGAATCTATAGTCATAGGATTGACTATTTCTTTACAGCTCAAAATTTCAGGGATTCAAGTATTCAGAAATTCCCAATTAATGGTCAATCTACTCAAACAAGTATACCAAACAAAAGATCCCAAATTCAGTCAGTATGTAGAAAAGGCTTTAAAAATTCTCATAATTTGAAATAATTCCCTGTACGTCAAATACCAAGGGGAGAGAATTCCCAATCAAAATCATTGGCTAAGTTGACAAGTTCAAGTGGAGCCCCTGAGACTCAAATTGTGCATGTAGGATTTTAGGCTAATCCTAGTATTGAGGAAAATAAACAAGAAAAAACTAATGAGCTACTGGTATTAACCTAATCGTGGGTTATAGCATAAGTATTAGAGGAAGTCGATCGGGAAATGCCAAGTGAAGAATCCATAGCTCCAATGATAGAAGAACACTATGAAAACACTTGAATACCCCGATTATAAGTTATATTGTCAATAGGATACTGCCTGCAGATGAAACAGATGCATGAAAGCTAAAGAGGCAAGCCTAAAATTTTACCATTATGGTTGGAGTTCTACACAAGAAAAGATATGCCTTCCATGTTTGCGATGTGTAAAAATCTAAGAGCGGATTAAGAATATTAAAGGATGACGGTGAAGGATTTTGTGGAGATCACTCCAATGGAATAATCAAATTGGCCAAAAAGATAATGAGACAAGGATCTTACTAGCTATAGCTAACCATCCAAGCAACCGAATATGTTAAAAGGTTTAAAAAGTACCTTCTCACCGAAGGATTGCCTACGCCTTCAACCCAAATCAAGAACTAAAAAGGAATCACCCAATTTGATTCATGAATTAAAAAATGAAGCAGCCTTAAGAAAGGGTGAATACCAAAAGTAGATATTAAAGCACTACAACTCAATGGTAAAAATGAGAACATACAAACAAGGAGATTTAGTATTTAGAAGGGTAATAGCCAATACAAGAAACACATCAGATGGACCGTTGAGATCAAATTGGGAAAGTCCGCTAATGATTTTCAAGGAGACCCCCCATGGGGCCTACAAGTTATGCCATCCTAATGGTAACATGATACTAAGAATTTAGAACATAGAATATTTGAAACCATATTTTCCGACTATGAATAAGTAAAACTTTTTCGAGAATATTTCTGCTATGATTCATCGAGAAAAGCCTACATGGTCGGGAGTAAAATTCTCCTTGAACCTGGACTACCTAAGATGGTAGGCAACCAATAATGGTAGAAAGCCCTTGGTCGCGCCAAGATGGCCAGGTTAAGGCACCTCTTGGAGGGAGGGCGTAAGCCTTTAGCCACGCCAAAGTCAGAAATGGCTAGGTTAAATAAGCACAAGCCCTTATCCGCGTCATGCTATGGCCATGATAAGGCACCTCCTAGAGGGAGAATGGGTAATCCCCTGGTCCCACCACAGTATGGCCTGGCCACGGTACTGAGCAAACCCTTAGCCGCGTCACACTATGACTATTTAAGGCGCCTCCTAGAAGGAGGTCGGGTAAGTCCTCAGGTCATGCTTCAGAAAAAGATAGCCGAGCGCACCGGAAACCTAGATGAAATGTCTGGCAGACTAAAATAAGTCCCTGCTTGAAATGAGCACTGCCTAAAATGGAAAATGCTAGGGATTGGCAATATCTAAAATGACAACAGCATGAACTGGGCACTTCTTGAAATAAGCATGATAATTGGATAAGAGTCCTTGCATGAAATAGGACAAAACAAATGGATAAAGAAAACTCAATCCCAAGAAAGAAAAAGCATGTATAATATCATCTAAGCCTGAAGATGGCACATTCGACAAAAGAATCAGAAAAAATTCACCGTCTTCTCCTCATGAACATCTAGCAACTTAGTTTTCTGGTCTTCTGTTATTTATTACCAGAAATGGTATTCTATTATGAATTACTAGAAAGAGTATTCTGGACTTCTATTATTAATTGCCAGAAGTGGTATTCTGGACATCTGTTATTTCCTGATAATGCTTTCTGGACTTCTAATTAATACCCGAGTTTGGGTTTCAGACCTTCTATTCTTATTACCAGACAGAGATTCTTTACTTTTGTTATTTCCAAATAATAATTTTCGAGCGTCTTATTAATACCCGAATATGGAATTTAGACTTTGTAACATTATAGCTAGAGTCGGATTTCTGGTCATCTCTTATAATTTCCAGAGAAAATTGCGAAGGAATTTTGGATTTTGGTCCTAAAGAACAAAAGCTTCTTTCATACAAGGTGGGGGGCTAAATGCTATCCATAAAATAGTCTCAAGATTGTGAGCACGAAAGAAAGAGTAATCAACGAGAATTTAACGGCTTTTGAAAAAATTGAAAAAATATGACCTTTCGACGATGTCGAAAGGTAGCTTTCAACAAAGACAACCTTCCGATGGAGACGAGAGGAATTTTTTTGGCAAAGACGACCTTTCAAAAAAATTGAAAGGTAGCTTCCAAAAAAGATAGGCGAAATCCAAGCTTCCTTGGTGATCAAAAGGGCTCAAGGCTACTATTTCAACCAAGATTCATACCCTTCTCCTTGATTGGACTTCGGACAAAGTCAATGCACCTTTTCGGACACGTTCAACTTAGCCTCCTATATATAATTCCGCATCACAACCTTTCGACTAAGTCGAAAGGTTGGAAGCGAGAGGTATCCTTTAACTAAGTCAAAAGGGTAATGGCGAAAGGGAAGGATTGATTTGAACAAAAGGGCTTTCGAAGGCATTGGATGATAAGCCAACACAAAATTCAAAGATCACCAATCTGACCAAGGCATCCTTTCGAAGCAATTGGTTCTGAAGCAATTAAACCCTTCAAAAGGATCATTCAACAGTATTTTCGAGTCAATCAGAAATAGAACTCTACATATGTTAAAGAAAGTAGGCTATCAGAAACATTGAAAGCATGGTAACAAAGACATTGGGAATGATGCTTTCGACGAAGTCGAAAGGGATTTTATAACTATTGAAATATCTACGTTCAATAGAGTCGAAAGAGGGTTTCGTGCATGTTAAAGAAAGATGCTTCCAATAGATTCTAAACGAGTTCCTTAATCATTAAAGGAGGTCCATGAATGAAATCAAGGCCTTTCGCATAAGTTCTATCCATATATCCTTGGTATATTAAGGCACCAAAGACAAACAGTAACCATGCGACACCAACAAAGACATGAATAAACGTTGAAGATACCATCATAATTTATCAAGATAGCATGCCATCAAATTTTATGAAGAATCGAAGTCGTAACTCATGATTATTGAAGCTACACCACGTCCAAGTTATAACATATAGAAAATAAAGCAAAGAGGAATAAATTAGAGCCATCCACAAGGAAAATTCTATGATGATTAGTCTACCTTCCTTCACAAAGTTCTCAAAGTCTTCACACTCCTTCACAACTCTTATAGAGCTATCAGCCCCACATCGTGGATTAAAGCAAGCATCTTTAAATCCTAACTCTATAAATATAGATGTATTTCCTCATAAAAGAGGACTTGAATTTCTTTTCCTCCATAATAGCTCCTCTTGTAATAGATAAGTATTTGAATAAAGAGGATTGCTTGGGCATATTTATTTTTTACTTATTCTTTATATCCAGATGTTCAAATTCAAACGATTTTGTAATTTACTACAAACCATTAGGGCATTTGTGTAATTTCTACAAATTTTGGTTAACGTATTTCACTCAAACAAATGTCATTAACATAGCGATTAACATATGTTATCATTCTTACCTTAATGTAAAACATATCTCATTAATATAAATTTAAATTAAGTTCATACCTTATACTATAATTTAATTTCTATCAATACAATCTTAAATTCTTTTTTCTTCAAACAACTTTATTCAAAACCTTATTTAATTTAATGTTTTTAAACTATTAAAAATACGGGTCGTTGCATTTTCTATGCTATTTTATTTCATGTATCTTCCTATTTCATGGTGGTAGATTAGATTTATTTAATGCAATTTATGTAGATTTATTTTTATGCAATCAATTAGCTCTCTAATTCTTTTTAATTAGCTATCCTTCCTTTTATTAATTTTTCCTTCCATTTTCCTTTTAATGTTGAAATCGATTTATGTTGAAATTAATTCAAGTATGAGAAACTAAACCCCATCAATTTTGGGGTAATGAAGCTCTCATAAATCTTGTAAAATCAACATGATGATTTCATTTATGATCTCTTTTTAGTGCTTAATATAGATTTTAATGTTAATGAAAGTTTGTTATTTATTAGTGAATTTGACAGCCTATGTTGTTAATTATAGATATGTTATAATTCATCAAATATAAACATAAGTTATATCTAAATAATTGATTTGATAATGAAAGTGAAAATAGAATCAAATTTGATGTTCTATGTTACTTGATCAAAAAAAGGTAAATAGATCATTCTTAAATCAGATTTTATTTTTAATTTCATAACCATTTTCGTTAGATTTCACAAGTGGGTTTGAATATATATTAAAGTTGGATGGTTTAAGTTGTGTTAGTTAATATCACAAATAGACCATACTTATAACAAATACATCAAATAATTCTATATGTGATAGAAAAGAGAAATTACAAATTTATTTTGTGTTGATTTATATGAAAGTGAAAAGGGATTTACTTCTAAATTGCCTTTAAATCTCATAGTTTTTATTCCAATTTTTCTTTAGTTTTTTACACTTTTTAGTTAACACATTTTCAAACTCTTGGGATAATTTGGTTGGGTAATTTGAAATACCCATGATATGATTGTATGCCGTGCACTTGCGGTATTTTATTTTATTAAATTTGGTGGTTTTCTAACCGATATAAAATCCGTTTGAACACTAACAACATCTTAATATAATTAAGAATTCATCCCTTTTTATCTCAAAACAGACACAGCCTAAGTAATTCGAAATTTTAGGTAACCAGTCTGGTGCTGACCTCTATTGGGTCCCATACCATTGTCATTTTCATGCCTATTGTGTCTTTCTTCCTATAATACTGAAATCTTTATGCAAACTACTTTTGAGACAACTTCGATGAACATCATTAATTTTCTTGGTATTATATTTCTAGGCCCAAATCAGATGGTGGTTTAGGCATCCGGGACCTTCATGACCTCTATAAGGTGTTGGGGATTTTGCGGTTCGAGACGAATTTGATGGCGATTTGTGAAGAAAACAATGCTGTACTTCCGACTTCAAGGATCTATGGAATAGATTCTTTCAGACAATAGTTCAACCCACCAGGTACAAACGGGTTATCGAACTATCGACTTTCAGGATTCAATGAAGCCCTATAACAGCGTAATCGAATTCAATGTTTGTACGACTTTGATCCGACCAAGAACACTTTAGAAACGGTATCTGATGATGCAATTTATATGGAATAGAATGAAGAGGAAGATGAGAGCAATTCTGCAATGGTTTCTGATTTCGCAACACCTTGGAGGCATCACAAAACATAGCAATGGAGGCACAGCGTTTTGCAACACTTTATAGCATTGCAGAATCGCTCTGAGAAGAAGAAGAAGATTTTCCACTGTCTGAAACTGTTTCAGGGCGTTGCTATTTATATACGTGAGGAGATATCCATTCGCGAAGTGCGACCGTTAGCAACGGTCGCGACTATTCATTTTGTAACGGTTCACAACCGTTACAAACGGTCGCGTCCATTCATTTTGTAACCTTTGAGAAAACGTTACAATTTCCGCACTTTATTAATTTTCCGGTTCTGGGTCCTTAACGGGCCGAAATCTAGCCCGTTACTGTTCATATATGATCCAAAAATATTTTCGGATCCGAAATCGAAACCCGTACCCGGCCCGGTTCGGTTCGGTCGGACGGACGGCGGCGGCGCGCGTGTGGTGTTGCATGACTTCTCTCCTCACAACAAAGCAAACATATGGGAGCCCCAAGGCCGAAACATCCACTTGAGAAATCTTTATTTATACAAATATCTTGTATAAGTTTCTATGATGTGGGACTTTACTTTCTTTTCTTCTTCTTTCTTTTCTTCTACTCTTCCAAAACAAAAACCAAACCCCAAAAGCTCTTTGAAAATTTACAACAATCTCCCCCAATTTTCCAAATAATAAATAAATAGGACGGCTGCGTCACTAGAGTGATTTCCTACATACCCAAGTGTGATCAAGCCTATCTAGTTCTAAGATCAAGTTTTGCATCATCGTGAAAACCTATACATAAATAAAAGGTATCTTTTGGATTTGAACCTTTACGTAGTGTAAACCATTCAAAGCCTTATCGAGATTCTATGGTGAACGAATCTTGAGCCAAGTATCCCTAATGATAAAACCGGAACAATCACACATGTTGATTTCCTTAGGTAAAGTGTTCTGTATTGCTCAGCACATTAATGGCCATGTGCTTAAATCCTGGTTCATGAGTCTACTTAAAAAGCGGTCTTAATTTCCTAGGAAACGGCCTGATTTCCATACTCATATAGGTAAGTCTCTTAAGGTGTTTCTGCGATACACCTTTTAAGGTTTCTAGACTTATTAAGGATACATATCCATCCTTAGTTCTTGCAGAATCCAACACTAAATGTTATGGGAATATCTATTTAGTGTTCCATAACCATTCTCTTAACTTGTTGGTACCCACGGAACTTTGTCTATACTTCTCAAGACATAAGTTGGGTTTCTGTTAAGGATGATCAACCTTCATTCACAGACTTTAGTCCCATTTCTTGTGACTTTATAGAAACCATTGCCTTTGGAAGACCTTTTGTAAGTGGGTCAGCCAAGTTTTTCTTCGTTTCTATGTAGTCAACAGTTATAACTCCTCTTTTGAGTAACTGTCTCACCATTTGATGTCTTAGACTCATATGTCTTGACTTTCCATTATATGTCTTATTAGACACATTGTATATCGTTGCTTGATTGTCACAGTTAATCATGACTGCTGGAGATGGCTTCTTCCACAAAGGGATTTCCATTAATAAATTCCTAAGCCATTCCGCTTCTTTACATGCATCTGCTAATGCAATCAATTCTGACAACATTGTTGAGTCAGAAATACAGGTCTGCTTCTTGGAAGCCCAAGACACAGCAGCGCCTCCTAATGTAAAGATCCATCCAGTCGTAGACTTGGATTTGGATTCTACATTGTTCCAGATTGCATCACTATATCCTTCTATTACAACAGGATATCCTTTATAAGATAAACCATATTCAATGGTTCCTTTCAAATAAGCTAAAACTCTGGAAATGGCTTTCCAATGTTCGAAACCTGGATTACTCGTAAATCGACATAATATACTTATAGCATGTGCGATGTCTGGTCAAGTGCAATGCATAGCATACATAAGACTCCCAATAACACTAGAATACTCTAGTTGAGAGATAGTACGTCCAGAGTTCTTTTCTAATTTAATACTAGGATCTAACGGAGTTGGTGCTGGTTTGTCATCGTAATGATGGCTGTAAGAAGGACAGAGAATTAGTACAAGTATTAAGAATAGCTATTCAAGAGAGACTTGCGACACTTACGTCTAGACAGCCATCGCCTAGCAAACCCTTAGGGGCACCGAACAAAAAACCATTCGGCTTTGAAATAGCTAAGTCTAGTCCAAGCCCCGGTCACGACTTGGCAGTTTCTGACCGCTTCTAGAAAAGTAAAAGATGGGCTATCACCCCTACTTTTGAAGTTAAATATGTGTCTAATCTCAGACGGTCGCGGTGGGCGAAAGAAACAATCCATAAATATGATGAAGGCACTGTTCAGCAACGCATGTCCGTTAGGATGAAGCTGTGAGGGAGCAATTCCTAAGAATGATAATATCTCCCCGATATACTGGTTAAATGGAGGGAGAGTTCCAACCGCACAGGCGTGATGGTAGAAAGCAGTATACCCTTCGGGCGGATTGTGAGGTCTGTCGTCAACGCCTGGTAGCAAAACATCACCCGGGGATAAGTTATGTTTCAAGCAAATCCGGCTCAGTAAGGCTTTAGAAGTACTAGACGGAACGGAGTCGATAGGATCCTCGATAAATATGGCTTCCGGCACTTCGTCCGGAGTCGGACCAACTACTTCGAGAGGAATGTCAGGGATTTCAAGCACAGGAGGAGGCAAACTCTGTACCTCTTGTTGTTGAGAGCTCGAAGATGCCATAACTAACTAACTCATTAGAAAGCAACATTAAGCACATAGAAAATCCGTTCATTCCTAGTGTAAAGTGTGTGCGGTGCAGTGTAGTGTTGTGCATTACTTAGAAGAATTCTACAGAATTAGAGAAAATTTGCAGACAGCAAGATGTGCGAACGACAAAACTCTAAAATCAGACTGAAATGACCGTCATCGCTGACCGTCATAACCGCTCCATCCGGATGTTATCGACCAATACAAGCATAAGTCCGTTATATTTTGGTTAGGCCACAGTTCCAATGACGAGCTTCAAAAGGCAGTCAAGTGTAGTCCAACAGTCAAGTTCAGTTATGCAAGGTAGAAGCTCGTCGGAATCAAGTATGCTGAAATTCATTAAGTTCGTCAAATTTCAGCTTGAAATTGATCGTAATTCAGATGTTAGAGCAAGCCAGAAGAGTTGCATTCTCTGAATTGAGGACGGTCGAATCGATCGCCTCGAATCGATACAGGTCGACTCGATGTGCTTCGAATCGATAAGAGTCGACTCGATCACTACGCATCAACATAGGTCCCTGGAACGATATCCATAGCATCAAGTGAAGGAGCGCTTCGAGTCCATCAGAAGAGCATTCATATCAACCCAGGAAAGCAACTTCGTATCGATCGAGCTCGATACCTTCGAATCGATCGTGAAGTTATTAGTTCGAATTGATCGATACGAATCGCGTCACCTCACAAGCATTGATACGAAGCCCCATAATCAGGATCGACTCGAACAAATTCATCCTGGATCGATTCGAGACAGAGAGGAAAGAAATCCTTCAAGATCTTTCCTTATCCAAAGAAAGCCTCAACACTTTGTCACGCCCCATCCATCGATTCGACCCGTTTCGTTCAGATCTCACGACCTTCAAAAAATTGATTTTAGAAGAGAAAAATTAAGGGTGATGGAGAAGATTTCCAATTTTATCGTTCTCAGCTTGGCCTAATCCATTAGTTACCTGATTTGTTTTGATTATGATCGAAGGTTTGAAGGCTAGATCGATTCGAAAAAGTGTCTTTCTCGAACCTGGAGGATCGATGCGAAGAGGAAGGCAGAGTAACAGTAAAATGTAAAATATGAAAGCGAGCTAAGCCTCGCGTATTTATATGGATCCAGGGGAGGAAAAGAGGCGCTTCGCCTCCCGGTCGACCTGACCAATTGTTACCGGTCAAACATCGATCGACTCGAACGAGCGCGTTCAAATCCACCATACTTCGAATCCATCAAGACAGTATCGATACGAAGCTTCATCGATTCGAGGCAGTTAACAAAAGATGAATTGAAGTCACTGTATCCCATCGATTCGAAGTACCAGCTTCACAGCCATCGATTCGCAGCAATTCGAGGTCTATCGATTCGAAAGATTAATTCGAATCCATCGGGAACCATCGATGAGAACGAACGCACCGCTTCGATATGAAGAAATTACTTGTCAACCTTTTTCATCGATTCAGGAGAGGGTCGATACAAGAGAATGACCATTAACAAACATCAAGACGATGTTTTAAGTCGAATTACAAATCGATTCAGGAGAGGATCGATACAGAATTCGATAACAAACTGAACTGACAACGACTTGCAAACACGCAACGTTAACTAAAGTCAAGGTAACACATATATGCACATATGTCTGACTAATATTTGATCTTTGGCATTCACAGGATCAAAGGCTCATCTCGTCATGATTTCGATGACAAACAGCCAATCACAATCACACAACGGTCAATTACAGCAATACAGAATACAACTTTCAACGAAACATGTCACAGTTGTCCAACGTGAGACTACAGCTTTTAAAAGAACGTCATGTTTACACAAGACGTACTTTGGGGGGCAAATGTTATCCCGCCTTTTGGCAAGGCCGAGATACCAGGAAACTGACTGGAAAACAAGGGTTGTACATCCTCAGCATTGAATAGCTATTGGGTAAACACGGACATCGATGAATTTTTCCCAAGTCCGGATCGGGCTACAATTGATAAAACATATCAATCAGAGCCATGAAAGCCAATGTTCCAATTTTCAAGACAATCCGAGTTCGTGTGCTCAAGTTATCACCAGTGAAAAGTGGAGGAAGTAGCCCTAGGATCGAATCCATAAGCTCAACCTTGCTTCGAATCCATTGAACGTCCTCTACTTCGAATCCCTCAAGGCAAGATACTTCGAATCCCTCAAGGCAAGATACTTCGAATCCATGGGACTACTTCACTTCGTAGCCTTCAGGATGAAGACTTCGAATCCAATAGGGCAGAGTACTTCGAATCCATGCAGTTGATTCACTTCGAATCCATCCTGTAACCTCACTTCGACTCCATCCCATGACTTGCTTCGAAACAATTCAGTTGGGAAGCTTTCGTATTGATCAACTATGGTATACCCTGATCGATACGAAGGAACATCCATTCGATCGATTCGAAGGAACATGTCTTCGAATCCACTACCTCGAATCCACTAAGTCAAGGCGGCTAAAACCATGGTTTTGACCCAGTAAACTCGGAGAAAAAGATGGATCGACCCGAGAAGTGCGCGCACCACATCATCATTCACATTCGCCAACCATCGATTCAACCCTATCGATTCGATCGGGATCGATTCGAACCAAGCCTGACAAACGGAAATACAATCTTGAATCGATCATAACTTAGCATCTACAAGTCCAAATGCTATGAAATTTTCACAGGAGCTTACGTACACGCTGAAGAATGTCCACACCAAATTTCACCTCGATTGGATGCTTTCTTAATCGATTCGAACCAGAGTTCGAATCGATCCCAAAGTGGGCCCGGGTTTCCAGAATCCGGGCGTGTGGCCCCCCTCACGTGCCAGAAGTGGTCTCCCAAATTTTCAGCGAAATATCAGCCTCCAGCACTTATAAATAGAGCCCCTGGTCATTCAGAAAAGGGATTGGAGAATTTTGAGAGATAAAGCACGCCCGGACGCTGCCAGAATCACTCCATATCGTCATCACTGCCGCTGATTTCGAATTTAAGCCTATTATCTGCTGTACTTCGCTCTAGAACACTTGTAATCTTTAAGTATTAAGCAATAAAGTGATAAAACTTCATAGTGGACGTAGGCAAATTGCCGAACCACTCTAAATTATTGTCTTCCATGTAATTTACTTTTTTGTGACTTGAAGTTTTTGTTAGATAATCCTCATTTTCAATTTGATTTCTTCATTTATTATCTCTTCAAAAACTTCCGAAGGGTGTTGCCCAATTTTGGTGCAAACAATATTCATTAGATTCGGAATAATTGGAGAAGAATATGATAAGAATAGATCAAAAGAAGAAGAAACAAATAGGAAATAAGTTAAATCCTTACCTGAATTCTCTATATAGTTTCTGAATCTTATTGGAGAAATATCAATGGCTAAGTTTTGTTATATTTCCCAAAATAATATGAACAAAAGTGGAGAGGATAGGCTTCTATTTATAGGAGTTGAAATGCACCAGAATCATGGGATGGAAGTAGATAGGAAATTTGTAAATCTAGAGCGTATAATCAAATAAAACATAACATAAAACCCTAGCCGCCACCAGCAACTAATGTTTCTAAGCGGTCGACCACCCTTGGGCAACCGATGGTTAATCAGTTGACCTATTCAGGTCGACCACTCTTTCATTCAGGGGTGTTTATTTTGTTTCCATTGCCATATCATTTTATTCTCTAGGTGAACTTTAATTAATACTTCGCCCCAAAGCTAATTTTTGAAATTTAAACCCTAAATTTGATTTCTCATTTGAATTTGAATTCAAACTAAATTAATTTAATTTTGAAAACTTCAAACACTCATAAATTCTTCATTTGAGCTCTGTTTTTAGTATATTATATGTGGAAACATGTCAGAATTTCACCATGAACGCAACAAAATAGATTTCATGGTCAAATTCCAAGTTTTATAAAAATTTTGTATTCAACCCTTATCATATTTAGTTCAATTTACTTTAGTTATTCATGGTTCATTTTATAGGGCATTACACTGACCTTAGTCGACTACAAATTTTAGTGATACAATCTTATATTTAAAGGAGATAAATCCTCTTTTGAAATATATTTCACTTCAAGCGATTCAACTTTTACACCCAACAATGGCATTAACACCATCATCGTTGGTGTGTGATTAACCATAATTAAAGTATGGTTTGGAAGCTTAAGATTCATAGCATTCTCAAGAAATGACTACTGCACATCATTTTGTGAGATCTTCTATTTATTTTTTCACCTAATAATGACTGTTGGTGGATCGTTCCATAATTGTTCTAAACACTTTATATATGTAGTTCTTGGTACTCATGACGATCATGAGTAATTCACCATTCATCATATGAGAGCATTACACTAGCCTTAATGGATATATTAATATCATATTCTCAATATATGATATGTCTTGACTTCAAATTTTTTATGAAGAAGTATTTATTTTATACAATTCAATACTCATGGTTACAAACACATTCATAATAGAAATCTGTTAAATACATTTCCTATAGATTTTCTGCTTAGATATATTTACTGTATTCAAAGAATTAATTATATCTCAATATAATAATATATACAATTGAAAATAAAACCAAAAATTTACTATATTTTAAACAAGATTCATTATAAGAGTTAAACTATATAATCAAATTATGTAATTGCCCCTAAGGCACGACCGTAACCTAGGCCCGGTTCTATACCTAGGCCCACTAGCTGGTCGACTAAGGCCCCGATATTTAAGGTTCGATAACATGAATATTTAGTATGTATAATATGTCATGGCATGTAGGTTACAAGGGTTCAAACCTGGACTTTACCAATTATTTTGGCTTACCTTATTATACTTATATTTAGGCTCTCTTAAAACTTATTTTACTATACTTCATTTTTTCTTTTGCCTAAGGCCTCTAACCACTTAGGGTCGGACCTTTTGTAACCCTATCAGCTTCTCCATGTTTGTTGGGAAGTCATGGGGTATTTTGCATACCCTTCTTTTGGAACATTCTCTAAATTTCTTATAAAGTTTGTAGCCAAATAAACAACATGACGTAAATAGGTCATAAGGGAAAGGTGGATATTAACATCAGTCCCTATTTGTTTTTTAAAATGTAAAGCATGTCTCTATCGATAATTTTTTATAAATTAGGTCCATACTCTTTAACATCACACTTGACAAATACCGGTAACCACTAACTCATTTAATTTCAATCTTTGGAATTTGATAACTTCTTGCAGATTAATTGGATATAAGAATTGTTCTCACCATTAAATCACAAATTTAATAAACCATCTAATGATATCCATTGTTGATACTCAAAAATAAAAATAAAAAAAAATCATAATTTTACATAGCAATTTTTACTACATTTATTTAATGTTGTTATTTGTGTTTCACTTTGTGTAACAACATTTATGTGATTATATTTAAGTGATTGCATTTATTTCGGATGACATATATGTGGCATAGTTATTTTTAACCATATTAAGATAATGCAATTATTATCTTTTAACCTAATTGAAAGAAGTTTGTTTAAAATATATAGTTTTGTTTTCTTTTAAAAAAAATTAACTACATTTATGTAATATAATAATTGTTTTGACTCTAAATATACACATTTGATAATTTTATTCATTCTAATTGCACTTTATAAATTAACTCAATTAAGAAGATTGAGTTATATTTAAATGCTTTAAGAAAATGCAAATGTATTTTAAATAGCATACTTTTTAATTAATTAACTATATTCATTTGATGCAATGATAAGTTTGGCTGAATCTGTTAAATTTATTCAGTTTTAGTACAGTTATTTTTAACTACATTAAGAAAATGTAGTTAAATTTAAATGCTGAAAGAAAATGCAGCTATAATGTAATGATATTTTATAAATTAACAGCATTTATGTGATGTGATAATAATTTTGAATGCATTCGATAATTTTTAATAATATCAATGTACTAATTGAATTAACTGCATTTAGAAAATACAGTTATTCGATCTTAATGCAGAATTTAACTGAAATAATAAGAAAATGCCTTAATATATGCAGTTATAATTCTGTATATTTACTATTTTTGAATCTTCTGATTTGATCAATGTAATTTTACTTGCATTTTCAACGATTCAACTTAAAAATGTTATATATATGGAAAAGCTGCAATTTTTCAAAAAAAATTCAACGACTAGATATTTACATATGCATAACACATATCATTTGAAAGTTATAAAATTTATGATTTAATTATGACATAGGTTCATTAATATGATACATCTATGAAAACTTATTGCATTCTGAATACTAAAATCAAAATAAAGTGTAAAACATTAATATGGTCTGATTGTGAAGGAAAACGCGTTCAATGATCTAATTTACAAATTTATAAGAGAGGGTATTTTGAATATTAAAATTACTTGTAAGGACTTATCATGCAAATACCCTAGCAAATCTATGCATTGTTACGGGTGCTGATGTCATATGTACCAATATGATGCAGAATAAATGGGGAAGGAACAATTATATTTAAAGCTCGATCTAGTATTGCCTAAGATTGGTTGGACATCTTGGGTATTACATTTATGACCTCGTCTAAGATCATCTAGATTGCTTAAAGTATAAAGAGGAGGAAACCCTGACAATAAAAGTGTACATGTGGCCATAATCAAGTATGTGGCATTGGTGCTAAAAATAAAATAAAAATATAGTGAACTGAAATGAAGTATTTAACCGTGACCCTAACACAACTACAGTATAATAATATTCAATTAAAATACAGGAAAATAGGTGCAAGGATAAACTTAGAAGAAAAAAATTAGGCTGAAGGACAATAAGTTTGTTTTTTAGGCTGAAATGCTAGTTAAAATAATTCTAATTATTAGCATTTTGTATAGTGTAAAACTAAATATAATGCAAGATATAACTAGCATTTTGTATAGTGTAAAATTTGAATATAATTCTAATTATAACTAAAAAAATTCCTTCGGCCTAAAAACGAAAATTGGCATCCTTCAAACTAATTTTTTTTCAAAGATTGTCATTTTCCCTAATTCCCTCATTAAAATAATTAAAGCCTGTTTCTTTTTACAAGAAGTAATTTATTCCGGTTTTATTATTAATCTTACAAACTTAAAACAAAGTTTCTATTTGCAATAAATCTCAATAGAAATTTTAACTTATACTAGTTTTTTGAAAAGAGTTGGATGAAAAATTTTAGGTACCGTTGGTTTGATATTTTTAGTTTTGGATTTCCTTTCAAACAAAATAAGCATATATTGTGTATTTTTTTCAGACGATCAATTTAAAAAATTACGTTAACATGCAAAATATGACACGAATTTATGTCGTTTTTGTGTTTTAGAAATAACAAAAGTACAAAAAAAACAATTAAGCCCTCCGTCATCACTCCATGACCGTCGTAATTCCTTAGAATTCTATGGCCTAGTTAGTTTCAATTTGAATTTTTTTTTGCGTCTTCAAAATTCATTGCAAAATATTGGAAGAGCGGACGATGATAGAGGGATGATGGAGGAGACGACGGGATGGCAAAGGAGATGGAGTGACGGTAGAGGGATGGATCATTTTTGTGCTTTTGTTATTTTTCAAAACAGAGAAAACAAAATAAAATTGTTTTTTATTTTGTTTGTTAACTTCATTATCAAATTAGCTATTTTTAAAAAATACATGCATTGTAATCTTTTTTGTTTGGATGAAATCGTAAAATTAAAATGATAAACTCAACGAGGCCTTATCCTTTGGTATATTATTCTTTTCTTTATACTGAATGAATGCTAATTAAACAAAGTTCTAATAGAGAAAACATAAATACTGGGAAAATATATGAATGCCTGGAATGCACAAGTTTAGTATCCTTGTTTTTTTATCTAAAATAACGTGTACCCGTGCCACGCAGACGTTGTTTTATATATTTATATATACCAAACTGCTAAATGTGCATAAGTGATAATTCTGAAAATCCAAACATCGTGTTGAAAAACTCTTTGTTTTCTACTGAAATTGTTAATCATGATTAACACATTTGTATCAACTTCAAAAAAGCATCGTAGGTAAAGATTAGTTAGTATGAATGAAATTTTAAACCATATAACATAGAAATAAAAAGGAAGAACAATCAAAATAAATAGCCAACTGCACATCATGAGCATCAGAAAAATCATAAAACTAAAAGGTAAAATTATACTAAAGGACAATTGACCAAGTGATTTTGCTAACTTATCTAACTTTGAAGCACTACTCAACTTCCATTAACATCGCCGTAGTGGAAGGCTCAAAAGTATTTTGCGCTTTAGGTTGATTCTAATCAGTTTATTTAACTAATATAAAAAAAACAAAGAACTCAAAACTGGTTTAAACTACTGTTTAATTTATAAAGCCTATACGTAAGTTATTTTAATATTGTTCTAAATTAAAATTAGAATTTATAAGGGTTACTATTTGAACCGAAAATGGCACAAACACCCAATAGAAAGTAGAAAAAAATAAAAAGTGAAGAAAATAAAATAAAAACGAGAAGGAAATGAACACACAGGGTTTCATAGTGGTTCAACATACTCAGGCCTATGTCTACTCCAAAGGCTTTGTTTATTTATACTATAGAGTATAAGTACAGTTTGCTTGGATTTTTATAAATCCGTGAAGTTATGAGAAATGGCAGAGTGTAGGCAAGGAAGAAGAATAAAAAGAATCCCTTTAAATGAGCTCCTCCCCTTATATTCATAGCTGTAGGATCGATGCCTAGAAATATAAACCTGAATCTCCTCATGTAGACCAAGTCCTCCACAACAATATTGACTACAAGTGACCTATGGAAGCGGATCGGTACCGATCCCTAGATATGCAGGTAGTGGTCTTGCAAATTTTTTTTATTGGTTCGTCTCGTTGTTGGCTTTGTGTTTCCAAGGTGGTTTTACAAAGTTACATAGATATTTTTTGGTCTAAGTGATGGATCTACAAAAGGTTGAATTGCAGCTTTAGACTATATGTGTAGATTGTCAATACGATGCATATGAACTCTAGAACAATACTTGAATCATGCTCTATGTAGCTAGAGAAGTGAATCATAGGAGAAGAGGCCACTCAAGGTGTACCCTTAGGGGTCGGTACCGATCCGTTATGTAGGATGAAGCACTTAGTGAATTCCAACACGATTCTCTCTTCAGTTGGTTTTAACATAGGTGTGGGGCCGGTGATTAACCATCGCCTAGAGATTTCTTCTCTAGGTGTGGGACTAGTGATGATCCCTCACCTAGTGATTTTCTTTCCTATGTGTGGAATCGGTGATGATCCCTCACCAAGTTATTTTATTTCCTATATGTGGGATCGGTGATGCTCCCTCCCTAGTGATTTTCATCCCTAGATGCAAGATCGGTGATGATACCTTACCTAGTGGCCTTTTTTACTCTAGAATTTCTTGGGGAAGTTTGCCTCCACTTTGTGGTCTTGATTACACTTGAGTCTTAGGCTTTGTAATCATCTCTCCGGGCTTCTTGCCTTAATAATTTTAAAGTTTGTTTGGTTGAATCCATCTGTATACCGCCTGGTCTAATGGCGAGTTAACACTTGCCCCCTCCAATCCATGCCTTGTGAATGGAAGGTATGCTTTGTATAAAAGCAGATATCAGAGTTTGGTATTGTCAGCAGTTGAGTTCTTTGGTCATTAGCCAATCAGACTATTGTGAACCATCCGATATTCACCCAGGAGTTAGTAATTGCATGTCGGAACCTTTTTCTCTGGTCTGTTAGTGGAACCTGTGATTGTTCTAAATAGACAATCATATCCATAATCTCTCTGGATCAATAATCGAATGTATAGCCGAATCCACGATCTTATCAGACCATTAGCCAAGTCCATCGTTATTCGAGGGCGATTAGCAAATCCACGATCTCTTTGGATCGTTAATCAAACGTGCAGTCGTTTAAGGTCAAAACCAAATCCATGGTCATCCAAGATCGGTAATCAATTGTGTTGTCATTCGAGATCCATAGTCAAATCTTTGGACGTTTGGGATCGATGATCAAACCCTCGGTCATTCGAGACTGATGATCAAATCCATGAACATCAGGACAGATGGTCAAATCTATGGTCATTCGAGATCGATAATTGTAACAACCCCTATTTGGAGACCCAAAATAACTTTTACGAATGACGTAGTCATCCATTGTTATTCATTCTCGTCAAATGCGGTTATGTTAGATACATTGATATACTAGAGACACTTGAATATGAAATTTTAAACTCAATTTAAAATAAATTTCTCATTTCATTTCAGATTCATTACATAATCCCATATGTAAGCCACGTTTAAAGAAATTACAACTTATTACAAAATACGCCAAGTGCGACATATGAAGATGCCCTTTTTGTTGATCAAAGTCTAAATATATGCATTAAAAAACTTTTATGTTGCATCCAATAAAACAAAGCCTATCCTTGATAAAGAAATAGGTTAAAGGGATTAACCATATTTTATATTAAACCCACAGGAGTGGTATTGCTATGTTGTTATTTTTTTTCTAATATGAATATATTCACTTTATAATGAACCCATAACTACATTTTGGGGATAAAGGGTAGGTGAACCAGTTACATTAACCCAATAGTGAATATAAGTTGAATAAACTCTTGATTTAGTAGAGTTGCATCCAAGAGGTCAAGAAGACCAAAATATAGGATGCTGAAATACAAATGAAAGATATTGGCAGGGGCCAATAGGTTCTCAGTAATACAATGAAAATTGTGTATAGGAAAAGATATTTGTAGGTGCCAATAGGTTCATAGTTATCCCATGAAAACTATGTATAAAAGAAGATGTCAGATAGATAGGTTCATTGTTAGCCCATGAAAACTATGTATACCATGAAAACTATGTATACAAGAAGATGTCAGATCGACAGGTTCGTAGTTAGCTCATGAAAACTATATGTAAAGGTAGATGTCAAATAGACTGGTTCATAGTAAGCCCATAAAAACTATGAATGGATATTGGCTGGGGCCAGTAAGCTCATAGTTATCCCATGAAAAACTATATCAGGATAAAATATTGACAGTTTTCAATAGGTTCCTATTCAACCCATGAAAACTAGGATAAGGATAAGATGTTGGAGTTACCAATAGGTTTATAGTAATCCCATGAAAACTATGTAATTGGATAGGAAGTCCTTAAATATTTAACGATTATTGGTCAACCTATGAAAGCTAATAGATTAATAGTAATTCTAGAAAATATAATTGAGACAGATAGTCTAAAATGAATGGGGATGGGTAATCTAGAGTTATCAATTCATTTGATTGCATATCATTATATTATACTGTTTTGAGTTAATTTAACCATTGTGGATGTAGGAGCATAGTATATGGTTTTATAAAGGTTTTGGGATACTAGTGAGGGGAAACCAGTTCCGCTAAGCAGCGTGGTCTCACTAGATATCTAAACGACTTGAGATGGGAGATTATTATTCTACCAGGCTTTACGTTTGACTCAAAATTTATGTTTTCCTCTTAAACTCTCGGGTACTCAATTGATTTTGAGTAGTTTGAGAGTTGAGTTTTTCAGGTACCTCTTAAGACGTATAAATTTCCGAAGACATGTAGGAGGCATGATAGCTATTTAGACTTCTCTTTTCTTTTGATTCTGCTATTTTGTTTGTAATGGCATAGTTGTTATATTGCATGTATATAGTCTGATCTATCAAGGGGTCATCTTCATATGTCGCTCTTGGGCGTATACTATAATAAACATATTTTCTTTGAATGAGATTTGCAAATATGGAATTATGTAATGAATTTGGAAATGTTTTGGAATGAAATGTGATTTTGTTCGAAGTTTAAATTTTTTCATGTCCAAGTGTTTCTATGTATCAATAAATCTAACATCCCCATATTTGATCGTTGAGAATTAGTAACTATGGATGACTACAGCATCTGTAGCGTTAACTTTGGGCCTCCAAGTAGGAAGATGTTACAAGTTGGTATCAGAGCATAAGTTTATGAAATTTTAAAAGAAAGTTAAAACCCAAAATATTTTCAAACAGAATCCAATGAATTTGAAAATATGATCGGGGTTTGGGTTAACGCTATAAGTAACATACTTGTGTTTGATATATATGTATATATATATATATATAAGTACGTGTTCCCCTATTTCTTAGACCGTTCTTCTGTATCTTACTAAGGCTCGTATGCAGATTTACGAGAAATAAGATACGGAAGCAGGAAATGAAAGAGGAAATCTAGGTGGAGTAAGCAACACAACCATTGGAAATGCTTGATCTAATGCCAGAAGGAATCAAGGTTGCCAGGCTAATGCTAATCCAAATGTTGAAGCCAATGTAGGTGCTGGAAATCTGCCAGTAGATGCAGGGATGGTGTATCAGCTGTTAGCCAATCTTTTGCAAGCTGGAGCTTCTAGTAATGTTGGAGCAGCTAATCATGTAGCTCCAGTTAGGAATAACTAAGCTAAGTTGAGCATAGACTAAACCAGTTTGAGTGGAAAGATATTCGTTGGAACAGAGGATGCTGTTAAAGTTGAGAATTGGCTACTGAGTTGTGAGAGGATCAGTATTGACCTAGGCCTAGATGACCGGAAAAAGAGAAGGCTAGCCTATAGGCAGTTTTGCAAGGGGCGGCGCTTTATTGGTGGAATAGTGTGACCATCGGAGTTCCAAAGGAAGAGCTGACATTGGCAGATTTCGAAAGAAAGTTTAAGCAAAGGTTTCTATCTGAACTTTCTAGGTCTGCATTGATGAGGAAGTTCATGGATATAATTCAAGGAGAGATGTCAGTGATCCAGTATGCTGCTAAGTTTGATTAGCTATCTCGATATGGACATGCTTTGGTTCACACTGATATCAGAAGGAATGAAAGGTTCATTTGACGACTGAGACCCGGGCTTGCTAGATGATCATGACCCATATCCGAGAACCTAGTAATGTGGTGGGGGAGATGGTCATTCGCTATGAAGAGATGGTTGTCATTTCTGCTAGAGAGAAGACATTTGAATCTCAGGGTCCTTAGGGAAAGAAGAGAGAGTTCTTTAAGAAGAAAGGCACCCAGAAAGAGGATGCTGCCAAGAAGGTAAAGGCTAATCTAGTATGCTACAAACATGACAAGAAGGGACATTATGCGAATGAGTGCCAGTCAAGCAAGGGGAAGAAGGCCGCAGATAAGAAGAATGTGAAATGCTTTAACTGCAATCAAGTTGGCCATTACAAGAACAAGTGTCCATAGCCAGTCAGGTTGGACAAAGGGAAAGTTTTCATTGTTGGATCATCAGCTAAGCCCACTGTAACTGATAAAGGAAAGGCTGTGATGGAAGATATATTTTTGATTCAGAATACACCAGTCAATATACATTTTGATACCGGTGCATCACATTCATTTATATCTCAGTGTTTGGTTGACAGGTTATGCTCGGAGCCCACATACCTAGTTACTTCCTTAAGGGTTGCGAATCTAATAGGAGGCTATGCAACTCCGAGGATGAGATGTGACCAGTTAGAACTTAATTTATTAGGTCATAAGTTTGCATGCAGTTTGTATGTTTACAATTTTGTAGATTTCAGAATCATTTTGTGCATGGATTGGTTGAAAAGGTATGGTGCCAGGATATTCTGCGAGCGTGTGGAGATATCTTTGAGACACCTTGATAGTCATAACTGAATTATATTCTCAGTAGAGAATCCTGACTGGGGTTATTATGCTTTGTTAAGTGCAATGGAGATGGAAGAAGTGCTAAATCAAGTTCGTATAGCAAGAGAGTTTGCACATGTCTTTGAGCCAGTTACAGGACCACCACCGAAATGAGCTATTGAGTTTTAGATAGATCTTGTGCCAGGAGATGAACCTGCGAGTAGACTTCCTAGTAGGATGATACCGAATGAGATAAAGAAATTAATGATGCAGCTAGTGAATCTAGAAAAAAGGAATTTTATTAGACCAAGCAGTTTGCCTTGGTGAGAGAATGCGGTACTCGTGAAGAAACTAGATGGGTCGTTGAGGTTTCATATGGACTATTGCAAGCCGAACGAAAGGATGATAAAGAATAAGTATACTTTGTCGAGAATTGATGATCTGTTTGATCAGTTGAATGGAGCCAAAGTGTTTTCCCAGTTGGATTTGGCGATTGTGTTCCATAATTGAGAGTGATAGAGGACAATATTCCTTTGACTGCATTTCAGACTGGATATGGTTCGTAAGAGTGGTTAGTGATGCCATTAGGATTGATGAATGCACCTGCTTTCTTTATGGATTTGATGAATCGAGTCTTCCGAGAGTATTTGGATAGATTCGTATTGGTGTCTATAGATGACATTTTGGTATACCCTAAGGATGAGTGAGAGAGCATGAAGATCATCTTAGAGTTGTGCTAGAGACGTTGAGGCAGAATCAGCTAAAGGCGAAGTTTTCCAAATGTCATTTTTGGAAGAAAGAGGTTAAGTTTCTTAGTCATGTAATTTCATAGAAAGCATTATCAGTCGATCTAGATAAGATCGAACTTGTGAACAATTGGAAGAGACCAGAGATGGTGACCTAGATTAGAAGTTTTCTTGGACTTGTTGGCTATTATAGGAGATTCATCAAGAATTTCTCACGGATAGCAGCGCCTTTGACTAAAATCACCAGGAAGAAAATGAAGTTTGTTTGGTCTGACAAATATGAGGAAACATTCCTTAAGTTAAAGCATTTGTTGACCAATTCTCTAGTGTTAGTAGTTTCAGATGGAAACCAAGTGTTGGTATACATGGATGCATGTGGGACTGGATTGGAAGCAGTGTTGATGCATAAGGGCAAGGTCATTGCTTACGTATCTAGGCAGCTTAAACCACATGAAGTAATATATCCTACTCATGACTTGGGGTTGGCTGCGGTGATTTTCGCCTTGAAGATTTGGACGCATTATCTCTTAAGGGAGAGATTTGAGTTATACACCAATCATAAGTCTTTAATATATCTATTCTCTTAGAAGGAGTTGAATATGCGACAGATGAAGATGGTCGAAATTTTTGGCTACTTATGATTTTGGTATAGAGTATGCCCTAGAGAAATGTAATAAGGTATCAGATGCTCTTAATGGAAGACATCAGAATGTGATGTATGCTATGTTGGTAGAGTGGACAGATCTAGAAGCTTTTGCCAGTTGTAGTTTGCAGTTAAGATCGTCTACCAGTTCTAGTCAGAGTACTACCATATTGTCCTTTTTAGAAGTTCGACCACTGTTGATCAAGAGAATTACTTCTAAACAAAGGGAGGATCCAATGTTAGCCGAGCGGACCAGAAAGCTTGAGGTTGGAACTGAGGTCGATGATTTGAAAGTTGTCTAGACTAGAGAGGATGGTTAAGGAAGAAGGGACGGTTATATGTTCCAGATGTGGAGAGCTTGAGGAGAGAATTTCTTGAGGAGCATCATAAATCCAAGTTTATGATTCATCCTTAAGGGACCAAGATGTATTGAGATATGAAAAGGAGCTTCGATTGGGAAGGCATGAAGAGGGACGTTGGCTTGTGGGTTATGCAGTATGTAAACTGTCAACAAGTGAAGCCCGAAGATTAGAAGCTGAGTGGGTTACTTCAGCATCTAGATATTCTAGTTTGGAAATGGGATTCGATACCTACGGATTTTATAGATTGGTTGCCTAGGTCAAGGAGAGGAAATGAAAGCATATGGGTTATTTTGGATAGGTTGACCAAGAGTGCCAATTTCATTTCAGTAAAGTCAACCAAGACGACACTAGTTTTAGCAAAGTTATTCATGAAGAACGTAGTCAAACTTCATGGAGTTCCTAGTTGCATAGTCAGTGACAGAGATGCTTTAGTCACTAGTGAATTCTGAAAGAGTCTACAGAATGTATGAAGCACTAGTTTAAGAATTTGTACCACATATCACCCACGGATAGATGGACAGGTAGAGAGAGTCAATAAGGTACTTGAGGATTTGTTGAGAGCTTGTGTGTTGACTTTGGTGGATCTTGGGAGGATCACCTGCACTTGATTGAGTTTTCCAATAATAATGTTATCGGACTAGTATAGGAATGATACTTTATGAAGCTTTAAATAGAATGCCATGCAAATCCCCTACATGTTGGTTGGAGACTGCAGACAGATTGGTCTTAGGTCCAGATTTGCTAAGGGAGGCATCAGAGAAGATTGAGTTAATATGAGAACGGATGAAAGAGGCTCAATCCAAACAGAAGAGTTACGTAGATAAGAGGTGTAAAAACCTAGAGTTTATAGTGGAAGAAAGGGTTTTCATTAAGGTACCACTGATGAATGGTGTGGTACGGTTTGGAAAGTCGGGAAAATTGGCACCGAGATATGTTGGTCCATTCCGGATTGTAGAGAGGATTGGGAAGCTTGCACATAGAGTTGAGTTGACGAGAATTATGGCAGGTGTCCATAATGTATTTCATGTGTCTCATCTTCATAAATATGTGCATGATCCAGAGGCTACCATTCCCCTGGCAGAGTTGGAGGTTTTGGTAGTCGAGCCTGATTAGAGTTTTGTTTGAAAACCAGTTCAAGTAAGCGAAAGATGAGAAAAGATTGAGGAACAAGATAATCAAGTTGGTTAAAGTTCAGTGGAGCGACAATGAGAAAAATACTTAGGAGACAAATGACAGGATTCGAGATACATATCCTAATCTACTTTGAGGATATGTCTATATTAGATTTATATAGATATTTTCTAGTCAGGTAGACTAGTATGGTTGTTAGAATTCATTACAGATGATTACTATGTTTAGTATTTAGTCCTCACTGAATTTCGAGGATGAAATTCTTTAAAGAGGTAGCCTGTAACACCCCTAATTTTTGATAACATTATTCAGGAGATTTAATTAGATAAATTAAATAGAATAATGTAAGTGTTAAGTGATAAGAGGATTGAGACTTGAATTAAATAATTAAGGATGAGCCTAATAAACTAATGAATGGGCTAAAGAATGGGTTTTCGGTTAATTAAATCACATAAGGGTATTACTGGAAATTGCTGCCCAATGGTCCTTACCCATATATATATTCGTTCCTACCTTATTCTTCTCATTCATGTCATTTTTATAAATAAAACGTAAATATAAAGAGAAGAAATGGCCGGCCATTAAGATGAAGAGGAAATCAATTTAAAAGCTAGAGAATCAGGCTTAGGGGAAATCAATCTCAATCCAATCTCCTCGTCTAGATCAAGGTGAATAATAACTCCATCACTACTTGGTTTTAAATAATATATTTTCGGATTTAAGGGCAAATTCATTTTTATGATATATTGGGTGATGATATGCTTGATTTAAGATTTATTTGATTTAAACAAGATTGTTTAAAGGAGTTTTTATACGGTTTTAGGTCAAAACCATGATTTAATGATGATTAAATGCGATGGGAAAATTTTATATTATAAGAAACAATATTTTGGAGTTGGGCTTCAATCTTGATAATTTTCCAAGCTATGGAAAGATTATTATGAATTTTCAAAGGAACATATAGTTGTTTGGGTTTATAATTTATTTTGGAAAATATATGGAGAATTTGGTACTGAAAGTTTGATATTTTAGGTAACATCATTAAAGTGAATTTTTGGAATTTTTGGGGATTTTTCCAAAGTGATTTGCTATGCCAAATAAATTGTTTTCGAAGGGGAACTTCTTTGCAAAAATTGGAAGGGCTTAATTGATTAACTTAATTATGGTTTAGATCTGGATTAGCGGTTTGAAAAAGAATTTCAACAAGTAAAGGAAACCAATCATGAGTTGACACGTGGCAGGTTGGTTGGAGAATACTTTGCTTAAAGTAGTATAAAACCTGGTTTACAGTGAAATTTGGTTCCGCCTACTTAGGAATGTGCCTTTCGACATAGTAGCTTCCGCCTTCGACTATACCGAAACCAATACACAATGTATCACCATGATGGTATGAAGTGGATTGGAGATTGGTGAAAGGTAAGGTGTCGAAAGCATAGCTTCCGAAGGGGTCGAAACCTTGATTTGTTTTTAAAAGAATAGCGCTTGCCTTCGTTTTGATTTAGCCTTCAGTAGAGTCGAAGCGTTTGGTTTCGAAAGAAGATTTAAAAAAGGTTTCAAAAGGGTTGCCATCAACTTAAGATTGTTTTCGACTGGGTTCTTTACTTATAAAAGAATGTTTTAAAAGAAGGGGTTCCGACCAAGTCGATACCCTACTATAGTTTTTCAACCTTTTGATGGTGTTGAAGATATTAGTGTAGTCGAAAGGTTACTTTGTTTTACAAAGTTTATGCCACATCCTAATGCTTTCGAAAAGGGGTTAGGATTTTCGAAGGTGATGGTTTCAAAAAGGGGTTTCGACACCAACCTTCTGATGTTTTACCTAGATGTTTTATGCTTTTGAAAGAGATGGTGCTGACGCCATAATGTTTCCCCCTATATTTTATAAACGATAAAGGATGGTTTCGAAACAAATGTTTTTTCCTATATTCACTTTGACCCAAATTATGTTTTAAGTATAAACCCAATGCTTTCGAAAGGATTACTTTCAATGATTTCAAAAGGGTTACTTCTAAGAGTGTCGAAAGTGATACTTTCAACTGGTTTCGAAGCTAAGCTTCTAAAGGTTAATATTAATACGTTAATATATTTGAAAGGTTTCAAAAGGTTGATTTTAAAGTATTAAAAGCAAGAGTGTAATGTTATGAAGGTAAAATTTAAGGCTTTCGAATGAGGTCATCCTATGAAGTCGAAAACTAAGTTTTGAAGTTATCGAAAGGTTTTATGACCCAAACTCTTTTTTATAGGAAAAACCCATGGCTATATTAAAGAAATTTTTATAATGGTTTTAAGAAGAAGTTATCCCTAATAAAGAAATAGGTTAAAGGGATTAATCATGTTTTATATTAAACCCACAGGAGTGGTATTGCTATGTTGTTATATTACTTCTTCTAGTATGAATATATTCACTTTATGATGAACCCATAACTGCATTTTGGGGATAAGGGTAGGAGAACCAGTTACGTTAACCTAGTAGTGGATATAAATTGAATAAACTCTTGAATGGGTAGAATTGCATCCAGGAGGTCAAGAAGACCAAAATATAGGATGCTGAAATATAAGTGAAAGATATTGGCAAGGGCGAATAGGTTCTCAGTAAGACCATGAAAATTGTGCATAGGTAAGATGTTTATAGGGCAATAGGTTCATAGTTAGCCCATGAAAACTATGTATAAAAGAAGATGTCAGATAGACAGGTTCATTACTAGCCCATGAAAACTATGTATAAAACAAGATGTCAGATAGACATGTTCATAGTTAGCCCATGAAAACAATGTATAAAAGAAGATGTCAGCTAGACATGTTCGTAGTTAGCCCACAAAAACTATGCGTAAAGGTAGATATCAAATAGACTAGTTCATAGTGAGCCCATAAAAACTATGATTGGATACTGGCTGGGGCCAGTATGTTTATATTTAGCCCATGAAAACTATTTTCGTAAAAAATATTGGCAGTAGTCAGTTGGTTCCTAGTCAACCCAAGAAAACTAGAATAAGGATAAGATATTAGAGTTACCAATAGATTCATAGTAATCCCATGAAAACTATGTAATTGGACATGTAGTCCTTAACTTTTTGACCGGTTAGTAGTTAGCCAATAAAAACTAATAGGTTAATAGTAATCCTAGAAACTATAATTGAGATAGACAATCTAAAATGTATGGGGATGGATAATCAAGAATTGATTCATTTGTTTTGCATATCATCATACTATACTGTTTTGAATTAATTTAACCATTATGGATACAGGATCACAGTATATGGTTTTATAAAGGTTTTGAGATGCTAGTGAGGGGAAACCTGTTCCACTAAGTGGCATGGTCTCACTAGATATCTAAATTATTTGAGATGGTAGATTATTATTCATACCAGGCTTTATGTCTAACTCGAAGTTTATGTTTCCCCTTAAATTCTCGTATACTAAATTGATTTTGAGTAGTTTGAGAGTTAAGCTTTTCAGGCACCTCTTAAGACGAATAAGCTTCCGGAGACATGCAAGAGGCATGATACCTATTTAGAGTTCTATTTTCTTTTGATTTCGTTGTGTTGTTTGTAATGGCAAAGTTGTTGTATTGCCGGTATATACTCTGATCTACCAAGAGGCCATCTTCGTATGTCGCTCTTGGACGTATATTGTAATAAACTTAGTTTCTCTAAATGAGATCTGTGAATACGGGATTATGTAATGATTTTGGAATTATTTTGGAATGAGATGTGATTTTGTTCGACGTTTAAATTTTTCTATATTCATGTGTTTCTGTGTATCAATGAATCTACCTTCATCATACTTGGTCGCAAGGATTATTAACTATGATGATTGCAACATCCGTAGCCGTTTGTTTTGGGCCTCCAAGTAGGGGGATGCTACAAGAACCTGCAAACTTAACTCCCAAACTAATCAAAATCAATTTTGCACCCGAGAATTTAAGGGGAACATATAAATTTTGAGTTAGACAAAAGTCTAATGTGAATAATACTTACCATCTCGAACCATATAGATATCTAGTGAGATCACGCTGCTTAGCGGAATGGGTTTTCCCCTCACTAGTATCTAATCCCAATTTATAATAACCATATAATGCGCACCTACATCCACAATGGTTAAGACATAACACAATAAAATGTATCATGATGATATGCAAATATGCAGTATGCTCTGGATTTCCTATCCCTATTCACCTGACTATCTGCCTCGTTATAGTTTCTAGGGTCATTATTAATCTATTAGTTTTCATGGGCTGACTAATAACCTGTTCCAAGCTTACGGCCTATCTGTTCGTTTACATAGTTTTCATGGGATCACTAAGAACCTATTAGTATCTACCAACAACATTATACAACCACAGTTTTCATGGGCTTACCATGAACATTTTGGATTCTCCAATAACATCTCTCATGTCATAGTTTTCATGTGTTGACAGTGAACCTATTAATTTCTGTCAATAACTTATTACGGACCTTGTTTCATGGGATCACTAAGAATCTACTAGCCCTTGCCAATAACACTTTCCATAACATAGTTTTTACGGGATTACTAAGAACCATTTAAATCAATGATCTTTGTTCAGCTTTAGGCATCCTATATTCTGGTCCATTTGACCTCCTGGATGCAATTCTACTCACGTAGGAGTCAATTCAATTTATATTCACTACTAGGTTAACCTAGCTGGTTATTTTGTCCTTAATATGCAATCATGGGTTAATTATGAAGTGAGTATTACATGATAACTGATCAAAACATAACATTATAAACATCCATGATTTAATTCTTTATAATCATTTTCCACTAAAACATGGTTATACTCTTAACCCATTATCCCTGGCAAGGAAAACTTGCTTTAAGAATTCAGATTTTAAATGCCACTTCAAAACTCTTTTACATTGCCATGGGCTTGCCTTTAAAAATAAGATTGGGTGTCCTTATTTGAAAGCTAAGGCTTTCGACTAGATCCCTCGGATCATTGTGGCATCGTGAGTTACCCTCCTCACTCTCCCTTTCGAAAGTATTAATTAAAATCTTAGACCTTCTCTTTCGAAACCATTAAAAGCATAATTGTCGAATACTTGGAACCATTCCTTTCGAAACACTAAAAAATATACCTTTCGAATACTTAAAGCATACCCTTTGAAAGCATTGGGTTATATAAGAGTTTGTGGAAACGTAGCTTCGAAATCATTTAAAAGTATTCCTTTCGAAACCATTGGGTCTAACATTTAGTATAATTATAAGGTCAAAGAGAACTAAAGCGAAAGTAACAGCTTTAAAGTAATTGTTCTTAAATAAAATAATTGGGAAAGAGAATAGCTTCGAAACCAACCTTTCAAAAGCATTGCCTCCAAAACTCTTATTAAACGTGGTTAAAGAAACCCTTTCGAAAGTTGACGAAGCGGCTTTAAAATTTAAAAGGACGAAAGCTTCGTTTTTGAATACTATAAAGAAATGCGACCTCTAATTTTAATAATTTAATAACCATAGTAAAACACTTAGGAAAAATCCTCAAAAACCTTTCCCTTAACAAAACATTTAAACATTTAAGTCCTCTAACTTTACTAATTTAATAACCATAGTAAAACACTTAGGAAAAATCTCCAAAAACCACAATTATTCACGTTTAATATATTTTCTAACATATATAAATTTCAGATCAGAAAACAATACATGATTTCCTTAAATAATTTAAACTCAAAATTATCCATTTCTTCCATTTAAAATTAATAATAAATTATCCATAGCTTGGAATATTATGGTAATTTAAACCTATCTCCAAAATAATGTTTTACATAACATATTCAAACATCATACTGGTCCAAACTATTAGCCCCAATTAATATACTGACCTTGTAAATCAATTTGCACGATTTTGACCTTAAAATCGAATTATATTATACTACAAAAATCCTTGTTTAAATTATAACATGGCATGAAATCAAAGCATATCATTCATCCATCCATCCAAACAGTTCTAAGCCTTTAACCCAAATTAAAACTTTCAAGAAAACTTATATGAGATGGTTTAGATCATTATTCACCTTGTTTGGATAAGGAGCTTGAGATTTGTTCTTCAGTTTAATCTTTCTAGCTCAAAACTTAGCCTCCAATCGATTTTTGATCACCTCTTCTCCTAGGGTTTTGGATGGCCTTGCTTTCTTTTATTTATGTTTTTATTTTCTTAAGAATGTAACGAGAATGACAAGGTTGTAGGGGTTTAGGGGTTATGGGGTTTGGCCATTCCCATATTCCCTTGCCTTATTGTCTTAAGTATTGAACTTGTAAACCATTCTTATAAATACAATTAGCTAAGGCACGACCCTAATTAGATCTCAAATCTAAATTTCCTTATCAATCTAGTCTCTACATTATTCTATTTAATTTATCTGGTTAAATCTCCAAAATAATGCTATTTAAAATTATGAGTATTATAATAATCAAATCCATGTCATTCAGGATCGATGGCTATTCAGGTCGATAGTCAAATCCATAGCCACTCGAGGTTGATGGCTGTAAGGGGCCGATAATCAAATCAGTGGCCATTTGGGGTTAATAGTAGTTTAGGCCGATAATTAAATCTATCTGTTCGAGGTTGATAGCCATTCAGGGCCAATAATTAAATGTATGGCCTCTCCAGACCCTTGTTGACCTGGATCCACATGTTCTTTGGCGAGGGGACTCAACGACAAGCATGCCCATTTGCCCCCCTCCATTGAGGGTACTTACATTTTATAATCCAGTTTCGTCGTTCCGGACGAGACTTAAAGTGATCAATATTAGATGTCGCGTTCAAGTGCGTTTTAATAATCAAATGCAAACATAAAAAACAAAGTAAAGTCTAACATCAAGATAACTGCCTCACTGGGTGTTATAGTCTAGCATCCATCTCAAAACGTGCCTAGGGACCGTTCGGGATCCTATACATGAGTAAGTGGCTAAACTGTATTATTTCCTTTTATTGGAAATGGGAAATAATGCGTGAGAACCAAGCCTGGTTCTCTACCATCTCGATCAAGAGATGACTATACTTGACCTTGAACAAGGCTATTTCCATTCACTGTGGTTAATACTCCTCATGTTCTCCTATCGTAGCTTGGTTCCCTACGTACTTCTATAATTTGCTATCTTTGGCCTATTCCTCAATTAGATCCCACAGGTGTCTACAGTTGTTCATTTTATCCCAGCTAGCCATGGAACATGTAGTACTTTCCTGCCTTCCTCTCATTGTCAGTGGGCTCTCTTCGTGCTAGTTTTCGACAGGGGATCTTCCTACTAGTATCCACATAAATCCGATATGAGGTCTCGTTTAAATCTATGTGAGAAGTGAATCTCAGTTCTCTCCTTTTTACTTTTGATCCTTGAAAGCCATCATCCATCATTCTCTTTCTTTGTCTTTGCTGGATCCTTCTTCGGGCGGTTCTCCACCGTCCGTAGCATTGATTTCTTCTCGATCAGCCTCGGCATCCTCCGGATGCAAGTACCTCTCAGCTTTGTGATAAAATTATACGAGGTCCCTCTAAGGGACCCATTCCAAAGCAACCTTGAAATCCATTTTATTGACTATCCTTGAAACCACTACCATCAAAACCATCAAAGGGTTTGACTTTTCAACTACAGCTGCCGTCGCATTGAACCTTGTTAGACAACTCCTAAGGGTCTCCCCGACCCTCTACTTCATACTTACTAACATTATTACATTTTGGGCCATGAGATATGGACCCAAAACTGCATCACAAATCGTTCTCCAGTTATTTGAAACATATCGCCGCCAAACCTATCAAATCCCATAACCTCTTTAGACGCACGCAGCACTTCCATGTACCGGGTATGCCTCATCAAATGGACCATTGGATTCGTCTTTCCATTATATGTTTCCAATGTTGGTAACTTAAAATTAAGTGGATTCCTGGCATATTGAATATTCGATGTGAGTGGCCTCCTGCTCACGTTTTCTTTGCTCTGGTTAGGCAATCCATCGGTCATAGCTCATCTCAACATCTCGGCAAGTTTATCATTATCGTCCAATGGAATTCTCAACTTAACATTCTCAGCCTACCCCCCGACTCGTGAGTAAATTGTTACATATATACTCCTCCGACTGTGCATCAACATTCTGATTTGCATCGACACGCCTAACATCATTCCTTAGATCTGCAAATCTCCGCCAAGGTTGACCCGATCCATGCCCCAAGCCTTTGGGATTGGTACCGAACCATATGGAGTCGGTACCGACCCACAATTCTTGCTCAGGGTTTAACCTCAGTTGTTCCATCATGGCTTCTAGTGCATTTGCTCCTATTGCCTGCCTCTGATCCTAATTCCAACTGCTATGATTGTTCCAGTTTGTCCTATCTTTCTAAAGATGCTTTTTATCATCTCCTCCTAATGAGTAGTCATCCTTTCCTATAATCCGTTCATCATGGTTTCCATCTCATCTTTGATTATGTACACGGATGGTGTGTTAGCTCCTAAGGACACATTTTGGCCACCCCCTAGTTGGTTTTCTCCAATAGCGGTCTTTCTAGTTGATTGCCTAGCCATCTTCAATCTCTAAGTTCTTAGATCGATAGGTGCAAGTATTTCTCAATGAGAGCACCAAAATGTTTGCACCAAAAATATCACAAACACCCAACAAAAAGTAGAAGAGAATAAAAAGTGAAGAAAACAAATTAAAAATGAGTATAAGGTTTTACAGTGGTTCGACATACTCTGGTCTACTTCCATTACAAAGGTTTGATTTATTTATTTTATAGATTACAAGAATAGCTTATTTGGATTTGTATAAATCTACGAACTTGTGAAAATCAGAATGTAGGCAAGAAGAAGAAAAACCGATCCCCTTCAAATGAGCTTCTCCCTTTGTATATATAGGTGTAGGAAGGCAAATATCTCGCCCAAATACCTCCACCTGAATCTTCTCAACCAAGTCACTCAAAAAATATCGACTCCAAATCAGCTATAGATTACCGAATACTATAGAGGATCTGGTTGGTACTAATCCCTAGATATGCATGCAGAGGTGGTGCAACTTTTTATATTGGTTCATCTCGTTGTTGGCTTCATGTTTCCAAGATTATTCTATATAGTAGCCTAGGTATTTTTTGCTCTAAGCGATGGATCTATAGAAAATTGAATTGCTGCTTTAGATTGTATATGGAGATTGTTAATACGATGCATAAGAAATCTAGAACAAACTTGATCAAGTGCTATGTAGCTAGAGAAATGAGCCATAGGAGTAGAGGTCACTCTGGTGTACCCATAGGGATTGGTACCGATCCACTATGTATGGTGGAGAACTTAGTGAATTCCAATGTGATTCTCTCTTGAGTTAGTTCTGCCCTAGTTGTAGGATCGATGATGATCCCTCGCTAGTGATTTTATTCCTTAGGTATGGGATTAATGATGATTCCTCGTCTGTCGATTTTATTCCCTAGGTGTGGGATCGTTGATGATCCCTAACCGAGTGATTTTATTACCTAAGTGAAGGATCAGTGATGATCCCTTACCTATTGGGTTTTTTAACTTAGGAATTTCTAAGGATAATTTGCCTCTGCTTTGTGGTCTTTATTGTACTTGAGTTTTGGGCTTTGTAGTCATCTCTTCGAGCTTCTTGCCTGGATAACTTTGAACTTTGTTTGGTTGAATCCATCCGTATACTACCTGGTCCAATGGCTGGTTAACAGTTATGAATATAACTTATTTATTTTTTGAACTTGTAATCAAAGGTTATAAATAAATTCAATATTATTTTAAATTTACATAAATTTAAATGTTATATTTTAATTAATTTAAAGGTTTAACTAAAGAAGAATTACATATGGTTATATATATAATTCAATGATTTACAAATGCTATAATGAATTTAGAAAATTCTGAGACATATGTATATAGAAAAAGGATGTTCTAATTGCATTAAAAACCATATAGATTTATGAGAATATACATAAGTGTAGAGACATATGTTGTCATAAGATTATGCTTAAGTACTTAGTTAATTTTATTTTAAATTATAAATTTATAATAAAGTAATCCAATTGTCTCCAAAGGTCCATCTCATCAATCCTAGCTACCATGTCGAATCCATTCAAACTCCAGCAGCCTTTATTTATAAACACCTTTCACGTCTATCCTCACTGTTTCAATCACATCGCATCCAAAGTTTCCCAATCCTAGGTCCATAGGTTTAGCCGTGGCAAGCAAAGCTATAAAGAGGCATGTAGGTAAGAAATATACTTGGAAAATGACAAAGAAGAAAACACTGCAAAAAAATATGTGATTAGGAAATTTTAGATATGATGTGATTGGAATGACGAGGAAGTGCATGAAGGTGCTTATAAATAAAAGGTTTAGGAGTTTGATTGGCTTAGATATAGTGGCAAGGAGTGATGAGGTTGATATTTAGAGACCATTGGATTGCTTTATTATAAATTCATAATTTAAAATAATATTAACTATGTAGTATAATCTTGTGACATCATTCCCTCTGTGTCTTATGTATATTCCCTTAAATCCATGTGGTTAATTCATTTAAAACTCCCAATTTCATTATACATTTTTTATTTCATTATAACATGTATAATTCATTATATATATATATATACACACCTATATGTAATTATTTTTTAGTTAAAACTTTTAATTAATTTAAATATAACATTTATATTTATATAAATTTAAAATAGTATTAAATTTATTGGTAACTTTTATAAATAGAATTTAATATGTCATTAGATCATGTATTAAATTTATTATGATAATTTTCTACCATCCGTAAATTCAAAGGTCACCTTTTGTTTTCTTGATAAAATCAGTAGCAATAGTGGAATCTTACTCAAAATCTTCCATCTTTCGATCAAGTAATGAATTATTATTGATTTTTCATTTTTCATTTCTACTATACTTTAACTTCTAAAGCCTATTGTTAACCATTATTACAAGAATTTTGGTGGATATCCGCCATTTCTACCCTCGAAAATCGACAATAATACATCCATGGTATTAACGTGCCACAAACTCAAGTGCCGGAGAGGCGGATGATTAGGGGTAAAAGAAAATAAAGAAAGATGATAGAAAACATAAATTCTCACATCGCATTGAACAGCTTACAAATTTTACATATAGATAGTACGTACAATCACTCTCAAAATGATGTATCAGAGTTATGGCAAGTACTAACCCAACTAAGGACAGTTATGAATGCCTATTCCTACATAGGTGTTGGTATATACTTAAACATAATACGGTGGAAATAAAAATAGATATCTACCTAACGAGGAATCTTCTGCTCCATGCTCCAAGCTCCTCCAAAATGCTCCAAGCTAAACCTGACTACTTGGCTGTCCGGAAAAAAAAGGCACCCAGAGTTTAAAGGAAAAGAAAATAAACTCCAGGTCAGTCATGCGAATGGTGTGAGTAAACTTAAAAGAGCAGATACTTTTGAAATCAAAGGTTATCTCAGAAGACCACACCACACAAAAACACGGATGATTATTAAACTTATGATAACCAAAACGTTTGCTATGTAAAATAAGGGATATTATTTTTAATGACATTCTTTGAAAACACTTTCAAATAACATAATAATTAAAGCCAAAATTGTTAAATTAATTAAATTTCAGCATACTACGTTTTACAATTAAAACCGTAAAGGCACATATTGGAGAATGGATTTCCAACAAGGTAAAGGACTACCTTCCGATAGTACATTCTAGAGGAATGTACCAAGGCATAGCCCCGTTGCTATCTACCAACACAGAACCGGCCTACCTCTAACATAGATGTATCGAATATCTCATGACCTCGATCGTTCCCAATCTATCTGTGGGATCCCGAAGAAATACACAAAAAAACCCGATATATAGAGGGTAATCTGGAAAGGTGATGATCATATCCTAATTTTTGCGACCCGCTTAGCCCTACCGCATCTACCCTGTTTTTGCCATTACCGATATGTGAGGCTTGAGGTAACCTTTTACCTTTCACTATAAAAATCCCATTTTGAATGTTACATTGCCATTTCTGACGATACACTAATTGGTTTCCACAAAAGTACAACCCCCGAGTTCATATGCGTCAGGGAATGGTGTTATGTATAAGAGGGGTTACCTCTTATACCACCAAACAGATGTACGTTAGTAAAAAACCAACTTATGTAGTCTATGAAATGCAATGCCAGTCATTCGTCCGTACACATTGTCTAGGAACAGCACGAGCCAAAGTTACTCCTACTACATCCTATTTGGGAATCATTCCTAGAATTAGTAGCGAGTAGCCATTACATTAAATATTTCAATACCATTGTCTTCAATATGTCTTTCAATTTCGAATGCAGATATTGATTCAAAATGGTTTGTGGATAGGAATCACCCAAATTTGATCCCGGTCTCTCCGAACTAATTGTCGATAGAAAAGATGATAAGCATGTGGGTGATTTCTGATCATCGTTCAATCAATTAATATCTTTGTATCTAATCGATTATCTTTAGAGATATATCTTAAACCATTTCTTCTTAGTATATACAGATTTATTAAACCTCGTTTTGATTTTGGAAATACCAAATCATTTCCTTTAAATTACTTAGGAAAATTATTTCCTTCTTCCTGATAAAGAATATTTATTTCCAAAACATATCTTTTAATGTGTCAAAACAATGTTATCATTTACTGTATACCCATATTAATTAGTACTGAGCAAAAAGGATTCATAGATTTTAGAGTTGTATCGATCTGGTATTTTCGAACCATTCACATCGGCGCATGTCTGACTTGAATTGCTCAAAATATTAGATTGTTAATTTATATTTGGCAAAACTTAGCATATACGGTAAATAAATCAATCATAGAAGCAGACGCAGAGTATTACAACAACAAGCAGTGAATAGATAAACAATGTATCATGAAGCTACCATAAAACATCAGAGTCCGAAACAAAATACAACAAAATCTCAAATAAAAATGAATCTAAACAGAACAATTACAAGTCTGAACAAATCAACAGGAAACAATGTAGAAGATGAATAAATAAAGACTTCTCTTCAAGCGAACCTCCAAGCTCCGAAGGTGAGCCGCAAATGTTGTGACATTCAGTCTAACCCGAGCGTAAAGAAAAACACGAAACACTTGAGTCAGGATTTACATTCTTACATCAGTAAATTTAACTCAAGTGAAATGTCAATTGAAATACAAGTAACTTAAAGGATGTTTGGGATACCCATCCTCTAAGGATCCGTGAAACTATCTACTATGTAATAATATACGCTATTATAATATGTCTATCGGTAAAGTAAAGTATTAAAATAGCGTTAAGGCGTTACCCATATCCATCTTAACATATTTTATATAACGTCATAGTCTATACAGTACTGTAAACTCCACCCGTAGGTTGGCTATCAGGGAGCACTCCATAGGTACGACACAAATCAAACCCGTAGAAGGCGCGATAAGGTATGTGACAAGGCATGCGAGGCAATGCCTAGGGTAGGATTCTACTGTTTTGCGAATCCGGACTGGTGGTAACGCAAAACAGCTACTACCGCCCACCTCGAGACACACTCCCAAATCAAAAGTGCACCCAATCAAATCACAAAGTAATAGAATGGTAATGAAGAAATGTACCTGATCAGAGGATGACCTCACTTGGCCAAGCGTGGCTCCTGTTTTAGCCACATCAAGCTGACTCACGGGAGTCGGGGCTGCGCTAAAACCTCAGATAGAATCGTCACCAAACCATCCTACTTCATTCTGGAATCTTCACCACATATATAGTTGTTTAAATAGTTTTCGGTATTAGTAGAGAGTATGACAATATCCGATCATGGTCTCTTTAACAACCAAAGGCTTATTTCACACTAGTCATTTCATTACAAATAGTTCATACTTCATATCAAAATATCGTATTCATTTCAAAACCATACCAATTCGATATCATTATTCACTTTAAATATTATTCATTTTCTGAATCGTAACACTTTTAAAAATTATAAACTTTCGAAATCATAACACTTTCGACATCATAACACTTTTGAAATCATAATGCTTCTGAAATCATAACACTTCCGTAAGCATAACAGTTCCAACTTAAACTGTTTAGATATTGAAAATAGTATATAAATTAAAATAGCTATAAATTAAATTAGTTTATATATTAAAATAATTTATATATTAAAATAGTTGTAAATTAAAAATAGTTTTTATTTATTTAAAGAGATTAAACAGAAATAGATTCCCAATTAAAATTGTTTCATCCAATTCCACAAATCAATTCAAATCAACTTAAATTCCAAAATTCAATTTAAATCAATCCTTGCTCAACACTTTCAATTTAAAAGGTATAAATTTTCAATTCAAATTCTTAATAAACCATTTCAATTTTTATCGATTTCAAATCCAAGTTTAAACTTTCATTCCAAGTTAAATAAGAATCAAAGTTAAATATTCAAACATTTTCAATATAAGTTTCATTTATATTCCAACATTTAACTTTAATTTTATTCAAATTGGAAAATATTCACTTAATCATTTTAATAATAATTAAATAGGATCTCCAGTTACACCTTTAAATCAAACTAAATATTCAATTTCAATTTATTTAAATTTAAAGGTATCCATTTAATCATTTTATCAAATTATAAATTTCATATCTTTAAATTCTCAAAATCAACAAGTCCAAATCAATATTTATTTAAATTCAATTCTTTGTAATTTAAATCTCAAATCAATTAAATCAATTATTTCAACCTTATTTCCTAAAGTTTTGATGAAATCTAACTTTAAAATATTAATATAAATTTTAAATTAATAGTTTAAATATATCACATAATTAATTAAATTAAACTTTATTAAATTCAATCTTATTAAATCTATTTTAAATCTTATTTTATTTATTAAAAAAATAAATAAGATTATAAGTAAAAATCTTAAAAATTATAACTTCAAAACTAACTTATAAATTTAAATTTCAAAACATATAATTACAAAATGTAAAAAATTTCACATATATAAAAATTAAATTTATATATTATATTTTAAAAAATCAATATTTATTAAAACCCATAAATTTACTTTTAAAACTTGGAAATCATTTCTTTCAAAATAGAAACACGGTGTCCGTATATAATTTTCCATCCTAAGGTCAAGTGATATGGATATTTATCATTTCAACCCGTAATAATTATTATTTATGGGTATATATCATTTCAACCCGCAATCCTAAAATTTTAAAAGCAATAAAAATCGCTTTGATTTATCATTTCAACCCGTAAGGATTACTCCTTATTCTAAAGTATCGTTCGGGCATGTATCATCTCAACCCATAGGGAATTCTAAACTAACAGAGAACTTGCAGAGTAAGAACAATAAAATAATAATATAAATAGCATAACATATCAATTAACAATTTAACTATATACAACAAGTTATGGGGTCAATATTGTCAGTTAACATCGGTGATAACAGATCATATTTAACAATTAAATTACTAACCAATTTAAATTTAACAACATATTTCAATCGTTATTTCAATGTGAATTAAATTTATTAAATATAATAATGTTAATCGTGAGTGATTACTCATCTTTTGTGGCTAGAGAGATTTGGCAATGAAATGAGCTACGAATCCAAGCATGAATTCCAAAGCAAAGCACGATGGACACGAATTCAACGAACAAAGCTAATAACTTAGAATGATGAAAACAGATCAAAGCTAACTGGAAATTGATGGAACAACGTGTGTGTGTATCTCTAAATATCAATTTAAAAACATATGTTTAAAATAAAATTCGTCATGTGTATTTGAAAACCAAACTCATGTTTACATATATATATTAATACATAAACTAATATGAAAACATACATACATATTATAAAAATATATTTATTATAAAAATTAATATAAGCTTACCTTATTCTTGTGTGTGTGTGTGTGTGCACACACACACACACACACCCAACCAAATCATATGTAAACCTATATAAACTTATATATATATATATATATATATATATATATATATATATGAGAAAAAGATTATACCTAACTTATATAAACTTGTATATATACCTACAAACAGATTATATAACTTATATATAACAAATAGATCATAAACTTTTATAAACTTAAATATACTATCAAACAGATTATACATAACTCATATAAACATAGATTATATATACACATAATAATATAAGAGGGGAAAAAGATTAGAATGACTTGGCTGTAGAGGAGGGGACCTGGTTGCGTGTGGGTTATGGAGGACTGACATGGCTGGCCATAGTGGTCTGCGATGAGGGAAGGGGAAAGATCGGAACAACCAACCGTGATGTAGGGTGCTGCTCTTGGTTCAAGTGGTGCAGGGGTTGTGCTCGGCAAAAGTAAAGGGTTTGGTTGTGTGCTCGGTAGGGGTTCAGGTGGCTCCATGACAGGGGAGTGGTGGTGCGAGGTGGATAGATCTGGCGTGAGGCTGCTAGGTGGCGAATGGGTTTGGTGGTGGAGGAGGGAGGGTTCTCTGTCGATGTTTTGGCTGTGGGCGGCGATGCAAGTGACAAAGAAAAGGGAGATGTGGGAGTATTGTCGGCAAGTGGATGGGCGTGGTGTTTGGCAAACAGGAGGGGGAACAGATGAAGCAAGGCAAGGAGGAGGAGGTGGAGTTTTGGTCAGAGGAAGTGGAAGGCTTGGTCGATGTGGAAAGGGGCTGAGAGGAGTGCTGACGTGGCAGCGATTGTCAAGCGTGGAAAATAGGGTGGGCTGAAATAGGTGCTGGAGTGTTGATGGGTGGCGAAGTGCTTTCAGGTGAAGGTGGTTATGACTTGCGTGGAGATGGAAGTGTGGTGAAGTGGGCTGGGTTATGTGGAGGAGCAGCCTTTCTGTCATCAAAAAATTATATATATTTTATAATTAAAGCAATGAACCGAAAAGAATGAACAGAGAAAAATGAGAAAGGAAGAGAACAAAAGGCGAATAGACGTACTAGACTTATATATTCTCTCTTGAACAGTAGGAAATGTAAAAGTCGTGCACATTCGAATTGAATAAAATAATAAAGGCTATTTATTCTCACGGGGATAATAAATGGACACAGAAAACCAAAAGGTTTAAAATTGAATACCGATATAGCTAATAGTTTTGCAAATTTCACCGCGCATCGGACGTTGAAATGCACAAATGAATATACTGTGGAGATCAGCACGACGAGACGAACAGAATGGTATCCAGATATCGACAATACAATGATCCTATCAAAAGTCAATATTCGCTGCCAAACTGTTGCTAATTCACCAAAAATAAAAAAAACGGGGCTATAGCAGTCCAAATTTGGCGAAACAAAATATGACATCTCACACGGAAAATAGTTTACATTTTTAATATATAAAATCTTCAGGTTTCAAAAATATTTAATTTTCATCAAATTAACTGATTTAAATTGAAATAAAATTACACAACAAAACTAGCTTTCATATTAACAAGTGAAAATCTGCAATATGCTACGTTTGAACAGACGCATACCAAATATCACATTTTCATTACCAAATTTTATTGTTTAATTTTTATGAAACTTTCAGTTAATTATGTTATAAAAACCAATAAAATTTATGGGTTGTTACACTCTCCCCCACTTAAAACTTTTCATCCCCGAAAAGGAATAGGTTAGGAGACTAGAAACAACAGGAACAAAAAGATAGATTTTGAACACAAAATACAACAATTAATTCAAAACTATATAAATTTCATTTTATTTTAAATTGATTTATATTTAACTAATTTGGTTTCAATTCATTTTATTCAATCTATAAATATTCGATATATTCACATTTGGTTAATTTCAATTATATTTCACTATTCTTGGAATTTTAGTTCATATCAAAAACAGTTTTCAAAATGAAATTCTATTTAGTACCCACTTATTTTCTTGAGTTCATATTTATTTACTCATTCTCCATTTATTATTATTTCAATTAATATTTCTTATAACGCACATTAAATGTATAAACATTCGTTATAACGGCTAAATTTTTATTGATAAACCTGTTAACAAGATTCATTCTTGGACATCTTATTATTTACATATTATATTATATATTATTCAATTTCATTCACATGAACATTTTAACTTTTAAATATCCAGGGTTATAAATGTTAAACAATGCAATTGAGTGTTATACAAATAATTTTTTTTATCCTAGTTTAATTGTTTCATGCTGTTTCAATTCCATTTCTTATTTTAGACACTTCAATTATTCAAATTTACTTCATTTCAATAATTGAAAAACCATTACTTAACATGAACTTAAGAGTTAAATTCCCGGCTTAACTACAAATCATTTGAAAGAAATATATACATATGTATATATCTTTTATACATCCAATCATACTCAAGAAATTTAAATCAAAGCTATCTTCAAAACAATAGTGAATCAAAGCTACTAAGCGGTCTCTCCACTTTGAGACTCGAAAATGAATGTCAATGGTGCTGCAGTCATCATCGAAATTATTTTCCAACAAAAAAGGATGAGAGTATTGACTCACTTCTTTTAAAATTTCTGTGGAAACAATTTTCATTCGAAAATACTTTTAAATAATATAATTTCAAAACATTGAAAACCAAATTTTGAAAGGCACTGGAAAATTAATTCTTTAATCTTAAATTTAAATTCGTTACATTTTCAAACCAGGTTTTAAACCATATTTTAGATTTCAACAATAACTAAGGTTTAGAAATGTTGACCAAACCATAAATGATAATGAAGTATGATTATTTCTAACAGCTAATTCATTTGACTATCTAATTTTAGAAAATTATACTCTTACATATAAAATATAATCATACATTAATTTATTATATTTACAAATTTTGAAAACAATATTATGTCGGTTTGCTCTGTTCAAGTGTTTTGGAATTTCCATCTATTGCGTTGGCCAAACGAATCGATTGAAACCCCAAATCAAACTTAACAATTCAAACAACATCATATAAATTTTATATCAATTTTAAGTACACTCCCTCACAGGTTGATTCAAGAATGGATTAAAGAACAAGGATAGAGACTCAAATTCATAGAGACCATGATGAAAGAAAATTTTAATCAAGAAGATAAATTCGAAAAGAAGATTAGATAATTAAATTACAAAAGAGGTGAGTATGGATAGATTTATATTAGTCATGGTGACCTTCGCGGTGACTAAAAAACGAGAATATCATAAATGGAGGCAACCTAGTTGAGAACATTATGGAAAACATGATTTATGATATCAATGAAGAAGGCAGGAGCACTGATTAATCCAAAGAGCATAACTAGCCATTCATAGAAACCATTCCTCCAAGAGGAAGGACAACAGATCGAATTACAGGAACCAGATCGAAGAGAAATTCACGTTTTCGGCATGAGAGAGGAAGAGAAATGATCTCACTGAAGTCATCAGGATAATCCCTGACTATCGGGGGAAGCGAGATTACTAAGCTAAGAATCAAATGGAAAGATAGAACTGCCAGCCTAATCTTGAGGCATTCGGTCATTCGATCATAAGAGGATTACCTTAGTCGTCTACTAGACAGACGGTTCTGGCTTTGCTAGAAATAACAACATCAAAACCAGGAATATAGAATCTCAGGTAAATCGACACTTGCTGCAAAGGAGTTTCACCCATTTACCAATCATACTAAAGGTTAGCCGAACTGGCGATGGAATTATTCACATAAAAGGATGAAGTTTCCAGTTGAGGTTGCAAGACGCTTAAATTTGTTACACAGATCAATAGAAATAGAGCCATGGGATGCTCCAGTATCAAGAAGAACACGAACAAGAAAGACATGGACGGATTCCAGAACAAAGGGAATAGTTCCAAGATATAAAAGAAATCCAGATCAAGGAGAATTCTAACGAAGGATTTCAAGCTCAAACAGATATGATTTAATAATTGATTTACTCATTCTAGGGTATCACAATCCTATCTCTATTGAATTTTTATTCCATATGCTAGTTTTGTCGAAACCTGATCTATGATACCACTTATAACGACCTGGTATTTTCAAACCATTTGCATTCACACATGTTAGACTTGAATTGCTCAAAATGTCAGATTGTTAATTTATATTTGGAAAAACTTAGCATATACAGAAAACAAATCAATCACAGACACATAGTATTACAACAATAAGCCGCGGAATAGATAAATAGTAGTTCATGAAGCTACTATAGAACATCGGAGTCTAAAACAAAATACAACAGAGTCTCAAATACAAATGAATCTAAACAGAACAATGAAAAGTCTGAACAGACCAACAGGAAAAAAATGAGAAGCTGGATAGACAAAGACCGATCTTCAAGCGAAGCTCCAAGCTTTGAAGATGAGCCGCAAATGCTGTAACACTCAGTCTGACCTGAGCATAAAGCAAAACACAAAACACTCGAGTTAGGATTAACATTCTTATATCAGTAAATTTAACTCAAGTGAAATGTGCATTGAAATACAAGTAATTTAAAGGATGTTTGGTATACCCATCCTTCAAGGATCCATGGAACTATCACTATATAATAATATACGCTATTGTAATATGTCTATCAGTAAACTAAAGTATTAATATAGCGTCAAGGCGTTACTCATATCCCCGTTAACACATTTTGTATAATGTCGTAGTTTATGCAGTACTGTAAACTCCACCCACAGGTAGGCTATCAGGGAGCACTCCATAGGCATGGCATAAACCGAACTCGTAGAAGGCGCGATAAGGCATACGACAAGGCATGTGAGGCAATGCCCAGGGTAGGATTCTACCGTTTTGCGGATCCAGACTAGTGATGATGCATAGCAGCTACTATAGCCCACTTCGAGACATACTCCCAAATCAAAGGTGCATCCAGTCAAATCACAAAGTAATAGAATGGTATCGAAGAAATGTGCCCGATCGGAGGAATGACCTTAGTTGGCCCGGCGTAGCTCCTGTTTTAGCCACATCAAGCTGACCCACGAGAGTCGGGGCTACGCTAAAACCTTATATAGAATCGTTGCCAAACCATCCTACTTCGTTTTGGAATCTCCACCACGTACACAGTTGTTAAAGTGGTTTTCGTTATTGGCAAAGAGTATGACAATATCCAATCCCAATCTCTTTAATAACCAAACGCTTATTTCACACCGTGGTCATTTCATTTCAAATAGTTCATACTTCATATCAAAACATCATATTCATTTCAAAACCATATCAATTTGATATAATTATTCACTTTAAATAATATTCATTTTCAGAATCGTAACACTTTAAAAATTATACATTTTCGAAATCATAACTCTTTTGAGATCATAGCACTTTTGAAATCATAATGCTTTTGAAATCATAACACTTCCGTAATCGTACTATTCCAACCTAAACCATTTAGACATTGAAAATAGTATATATATTAAAATAGATATAAATTAAAATAATTTATACATTAAAATATTTTATATATTAAAATAGTCGTAAAATTAAAAATAGTTTATATTTATTTAAAGAGATTAAACTGAAATAATTTCCCAATTAAAATTGTTTCATCCAATTCCACATATCAATTCAAATCAACTTAAATTCCTAAATTCAATTTAAATCAATCCTTGTTCATCACTTTCAATTTAAAAGGTTAAAGATTCAATTCAAATTCTCAATCTTCTATTTCAATTTTTATCGATTTCAAATCCAGGTTTGAACTATCATTCCAAGTCAATAAGATTCAAAGTTAACTATTCAAGAATTTTTAATATAAGTTTCATTTATATTTCAACATTTAACTTTAATTTGATTCAAATTGGAAAATATTCACTTAATCATTTTAATAACTATTAAATAGAATCTCCAATTACATCTTTAAATCAAACTAAATATTTAATTTCAATTTATTTAAATTTAAGGGTATCCATTAAATCGTTTTTATTAAAATCAAATTATAAATTCCATATCTTTAAACTCTCAAAATCAATAAGTCCAAATCAATATTTATTTAAATTCAATTCTTGGAAATTTAAATCACAAATCAAATAAATCTACCATTCCAACCTTATTTATTAAAGTTATTACTAAATCTAACTTTAAAATATTAATACAAATTTAAATAAATAGTTTAAACATATCATATATATTAGTTAAATTAAATTTTATTAAATTCAATCTTATTATTAGATAATAATCTATTTTAAATCTCATTTTATATATTAAAAAATAAACAAAATTATAAGTAAAATTCTTAAAAATTATAGTTTCAAAATAACTTATAAATTTAAAACTTCAAAACATATAATTTGGAAATATAAAAAATTTCACATATATAAAAATTAAATTTATATATTATATTTTAAGAATACATATTTATTGAAACCCATAAATTTACTTTCAAAAATTTGAAAATCATTTCATTCAAAATAGAACCATAGTGTCCGTGTATAATTTTCTATCCTACGGTCAAGTGATACGGATATTTATCAATTTCAACCCATAATAATTAATATTTAAGGGTATATATCATTTCGACCCGCAATCCCAAAATTTTAAAAGCAACAAAAATCGCTTGGGTTTATCATTTCCCCCATAATGATTTTTCCTTATTCTAAAGTATCATTCAGGTATGTATCATTTCAACCCATAGGGAATTCTAAACTAACAGCGAACTTGTAGAGTGAGAACAATAAAATAATAGTATAAATAGCATGACATATCGATTAACAAGCATATATTAATTAAAGATTTAACTATATACAGCAGGTTATGGGGTCAATATTGTCAGTTAACATTGGTGAACAAATGCAAATAATAACAAATCATATTCAACAATTAAATAACCAACCAATTTAAATTTAACAATATATTTCAATCGTTTTTCAATATGAATTAAATTTATTAAATATAAGAATATTAATCGTGAGTGATTGCTCACCTCTCGTGGCTTGAGAGATTTGGCAATGAAATGAGCTATGAATCCAAGGACGAATTCCATAGAAAAGCACGATGGACACGAATTCGTTGAACAAAGCTAATAACTTGGAATCGATGAAAATAGATCAAAGCTAGCTAGAGATTGATGGAACAACGTGTGTGTGTGCGTGTATCTCTAAAAGTCAATTTCAAAACATATGTTTAAAATAAAATTCTTCATATATATTTGAAAACCAAACTCAGGTCTACTTATATATATGTACTAATATATAAACTAATATGTAAATTTACATACATATTTTAAAAAAATTATTATAAAATCAATATAAGCTTACTTTATTATTATTATTATTATATATATAGACTCAACCAAATAATATATAAACCTATATAAACTTATATATATATATATATATACAAACAAAAGACTATACTTAACGTTTATAAACTTGTATATATACCCACAAATAGATTATATAACTTGTATAACTTATATATAACAAATAGATCATAAAACTTTAAAAACATAAATACACTAATAAAAGATTATACATAACTCATATACACACACACATAATAATATAAGAGGGGAAAACAAAGATTGGAATGGCTTGGTTGTGGAGGAGGGGACCTGGCTATGCGTGGGTTATAGAGGGCTAACGTGGCTGGCCATCGTGGTCTATGAGTGAGGGAAGGGGAAAGATCGGAGCAAGCAAGGTGATGTAGGGTGCTGCTCTTGGTTCAAGTGGTGCAGGGGTTGTGCTTGGCAAAAGTGAAGGGTTTGGTTGCATGCTTAGTAGGGGTTCAAGTGGCTCGGTGATAGGAGAGTGGTGGTGCGAGGTGGACAGGTCTGGTGTGAGGCTGCTAGGTGGCAAATGGGTTTGGTGGTGGAGGAGGGAGGGTTTTGGGTTGATGGGCCGGGGGCGGCGATGCAAGTGACAAAGAAAAGAAAGAAAGAAAGGGGTGTACTGTCGACAAGTGGATGAGGGTGGTGTTTGACGAACAGGAGGGGAACACTGTGAAGCAAGGGGGAGAGGAGGAGGTTGAGATTTGGTCAGAGCAAGTGGAAGGCTTGGTTGATGTGGAAATGTGCCGAGAGAAGGGATGACGTGGCAGCAGTTGTCAGGCATGGAAAATAAGGTCGGCAGAAATAGGTGCGGGAGTGTTGATGGGTGGCGAAGTGCTTTTAGGTGAAGGAGGTTTTGTGTGGAGATGGAAGTATGGTGATGTGGCCTGGGTTATGTGGAGGAGCAACTTTTTTTTCATCAAAAAATTATATATATTTTATATTTATTTATTTTCTTTTCCGAAAGCAATGAACTGAAAAGAACGAATAGAGAAAAATGAGAGAGGAAGAGAACAAAAGGTGAATAGATGGTCCAGACTTATATATTCTCTCTTGAACAGTGGAAACTTTAAAAGTCATGCACATTTGAATTGAATGAAATAATAAAGGCTATTTATTCTCACGGGGATAATAAATGGACATGGAAAACCAAAAGGTTCAAAATTAAACACCGATACGGTTGATAGTTTTGCAAATTTCACCACGTATCGGACACCGAAATGCGCAAACGAATATACTGCGGAGATCAGCAAGACAAGACAAATAAAATGGTACCAGATATGGACATTCGATCTTCCTATCAAAAGTCAATATCGCTGCCAAACTGTTGCTAATTCACCAAAAATAAAATAAAAGGGGCTATAACAGTTCTAATTTGGTGAAACGAAATATGACATCTCGCCCAGAAAATAGTTTACATTTTTAATATATAAAATTATTCAGGTTTCAAAAATATTTAATTTTCATCAAACTAAATGATTTAGATTGAAATAAAATTACACCACAAAACTAAATTTCATATTGACAAGTGAAAATTGCAATTTGGTATGTTTAAACAGACGCATACCAAATATCACATTTTCATTGCCAAATTTTATTGTTTGATTTTCATGAAAATTTCAGTTAATTACGTTATAAAAACCATTAAAATTTAAGGGTCGTTAAAAGTGTAATTATACTCAATACTAATTTTCGTATTCAACCTGTACTATTCGTCGAATAACGATGAAATCAACTTTTAGATTCTCACGGATAGCATGGGTTCCATCTTTGAAATTTAATATAAGGTTTACCTAGAACGTTCTCTTTAACATTGAAGTCTTATTTGAAACCTTTTTTAAACGTTTTGAAAAATTCCAAATCTCTTTGCTTTTATGATCCGAGTAAATCAAATTAACTATCTCCTCCTTCAGACTAGTCCGGATAGCTAGGTGGAGCAGGCAACTGGTTTGTCAAACTCCAGCCTGAAGACTACCTCACTGTCACACATATGGCGGACAAGTTATTTGATCGACCCTAAACCCTTTAAAACTACTTGATTTCTTATTTGAAAAACATTTATAAAGGATTCAGGAAGAAAAACAAAAGTTTAAATCTTATTTTTGAAATTTCTAATTTCCTTTGCTAAATTGCGGTGAATAGTGCTTTTAACAGCTTCGTAGCACAAATTTCATTTTAAACCTTTGATATGTCTAGTTACTCCATTTAAAATTCTTTTAAAATATTTAACATATTTTCAGAATTTAGTCCATAATTTAAAGATTAAAAATATCCATTTAAGAAGAATTTGAAACTTTGGTTTTTAAACTGCCGAAAAGAGATTATATTGAAAAGTTGAGTTGGACATATCTAAATCTTTACTAAATGAAATCTTGATTTTTCTTCTTCGTTTGAAAATTTTAGCTATAGGAGTTGGGAAAATTCTTATTTTATTAAATCCTGACTTATATTTCATCCCACATTGATTTAACTTTACGGTGTGAAATCGCGAACTACCGTTATGCGACGCGCTAAATCTTAATTCGCATTCCAAAAAAAAATTAAAACTTCTCCTAAATACTTGTAAATGTTTATAAAACCAATATGAATCATTTTCAACCTATTTATGATAATATTTCTTATGTTTAGAGAGGTTAACAAGGCTGTATACACCTTTATAATTTATATAAAAAAAGTGATTTCTTCGTGTAAATTCAAAATATATTTTCTGTGAAATATTTCCACGACCAAAAAAACATATTATCGCATCCAAAACGCGATGATCAAGCATATGAAACAAGTATGGAAAAATATATCATATCATCATATAGTTTAATAAAATAAACTGGCACAGTAATTCTCACCTATATACTTCTTGATCTAACTTTTAGTGCTACGAAATCTATTATAGCTCACTTATTCCCTCACTAAAGCTTATGATACTGCCTTAGGACCCTAGGCCATGCTCGACTTTGAACTTGAGAGGGTGGATGTGCCAAGATGAGTTCAGCGAAGCAAGAAGAGAAGATCACCTTCTTTAATTTCAACCTAAGTTGGTACATCTATCTATATATTATGATTTATTTCAGCAGGACTTCGAATCAACTTTGGGAAATTTTTAAGAGGTCATGGAAGTCATTAATGGACTTATGAAGAAGACAATAAAAATCTTAAGAATTTCTGGAGGAAAGTGTGAATAAATGAGAGGGTATGCCTCTCCTTTTATAGGAAAAATTTGTAAATATCTAAAGACAACATAATTACAAATCACATCACCACTTCCCACACCCCTACCCTCCATGTGCTCGGCCCACCCCTAATGACATCACCTCCATCACTTTATGCCTCTTTCTTTGACTCTAAGGAAGTGTATGTGGATGATAACATGGCTTAAAGAGAGGATATGTCATCATTACTTAGATTTTCACTTAAGGTAATATCATGATATTTAGTTTTATTTACCATTAGTTATTTTGAGATGTGAATGTAATACTAATGTGTATGTATGTGTATATGGATGTGTGTGTGTGTATACACATGCATGTATGTCATATACAACTTATAACATTGTACAACTTCTTCTGTTTAAATCGTTATGAATCCAGAATCCGATTTCCATTCATATTTTCACTTATAAATTAAATCACATATAAATGTGATTTTTTTTAAAATGAACCTTTTATTATTGTTTAATAATCAAAATTACCTCATTTTATTGTAAAACAATTATTAAATCATTATATATCATTTTTAACAAGGGCTGCAAAATTACGTCGTCGAGCTATTGAAGTGCGACAAATTTTGTATATTTTATAAAAAATTATAAATCGTTATAAAATTATTATAAATCGCTTATTATCACTATGTAATAATTAAAATGAATTATTTATTCTCATTCAAAAATTTATTTTCAATTCAATGGCGACCTGCTTATCGTTTCCACTTCGTTTGCTTTTCATTTCCTTCCTTTGACTTGCTGCACGCCTTTCCATTTCCCCCTCTTCCCTCCTCATATGCCTGTTTCCATCTCCCCCTCCCATACGTTTCTTCCCCGTCTCGATCTTCCACTAGATCTGGTAGGGTCTTCGGTGACATGCCGGTTGCGCCACAGCAGGCGATGCCTCTTCTCCTTTCTATTGATGATTTCCCCCCTTTGCCTGCTCCTCTGTCATCTCCTCTAGCACCTGCTGATCGTGAAAGTCCTTTGGTTTCGATTGTGCTGCCTACAGCGGTCTCAGGTAATGTTCCCTCTTCTCTAGATGCATGTGCAATTGATGAGGTTCCCTATTCTCACGAAGCTATACGATTAGTGTTGGGTCATTCTGCTATGTCGAAATGTGGCATTGGGAATTCCGATTCTGTATTGGTTGAGATCGAATCTTGTGATGTCTCCGATGACCCTGTTGGTACTGGTAACTTATCTTTGTTGTGATTCGCGTTTAGTTTCTACTGTTACGCCAGGCTCTAATCGATGCACATTTCGTGCTCGTGTAAATGCCTGTGTAAATGCCTGTGGTAAGAAATGTTTAGTTTGCATGAATAGGCCTGTTCCTGGTGGTTTGTCCAGTGAAGCTGTGCACCTTGCATCTTCTAGCCACATTCCTGCAACCTCTACCCTTCCTGGCTTCAAATCCTGGTAATCTCTATTCTCCTCACTGCCCCGTAATGTGGGTGACTGCATTCCGATTGAGTTTGAAATAATTGAGAAGGATGGAGTGATGGTCCCTCTCCCTGAGGTGATGCAGGCTGGTATGGACTATTGGTCGGATTACCTTGTTGGTTTCTTCTTGGATCCAAACCATCGCCTGCTTGATGCGAACTTCTATTTGTCGTAAGTCCTGGAAACTTCGCGGTGGTTTGCGTGTTAAGCTGGTTGACTCCATGTATTTCCTAAAATTTTCTTCCCCCGAGGAACGCCATCTTGTCCTTGAGGCTGAGCCTTCTTTTTTTGATGGGCAACCCTTTATCATTACTCCTTGGTCCCCGACTGTGGCTAGTGCTCGAGAGCAAGTTCTATCTATCCCCGTTTGGGTTTATTTTTCGCAAATCCCCTCTTCTCTACAACCTTTGCTTGGTTTGAACTGGCTAGCTTGTAATGTGAGAAAATTAAAATGTTTTGATTCTACTACTGTGGATCATGAAAAATTGGTATATGCTAAGGCTCTGATTGAGATTTCCCTAGATACGCCTCTCCCTTCTTCTATTCCTATTCAGCTGGCTGTTGGGCATGTTGTTGAGGTTCGTGTTCGCTATGGATGGGTTCTAGATATATGTTCTTCCTGTCATTCTTTTGGCCACCTAGCTATCGCCTGTTCGCATTCTGTCTCCTCCGCTGCTGCTCCAAAGATTCCTCTGCCTCCCCCCTCGCTAAGGAAATGGGTTCCCAAGGTTGCTGTCTCTCCTATTGTCCCTCCTCTGGTTGCTCCGATCCTGGTCTCGGTGCCGCCTGAAACTCCTGCTGCTGGGCCTGCTTCCTCTTCTACTATTTTGGACTCTGGTCTTTGTTCTGGGTTACCTGTTGCCGACCTTGATCCGGATCCTCCTAGACCTTCTGTTGTTTGGGATGCGGCTGAGAAGTGTTGGGTTGATCACCTTTTCGATATGAGATTTAACCCCATAACTAATTCCTACTTTAGATTCGTTCCCGATGATCTTCTTAACCTTAGGTGCCTCTATTACATTCCTTCTGCTGATTCCTTAGTCCTTGATGTGGATGGTCATTTTGCAAGTTTGAATTCAATTTTGCTAGCTGACTCTTCTTGGGATCGATCCTTTATATACACTCCTGCTTCAGTGGCTTATGATCCTTGTCTTGCTGCCCTATTCCACCCCTTTTCTGGTCTTGTGGGGAATGTATCTTTGGTGTCTTCCCAGGTTTCTGTAGACGATGGTGATTCTTCCTCTTCGGAGGAGTAGTTTTGTTTTTTTTTTCATATAGTAGTTGTGGTGTGTCTACCACGCTCCTGCGCTGTACTTATGTTTTTTTCCATAGTAGTTAAGGTGCTTTTACCTTACTCCTGTACTTCAACTTTTATTACATTCGTAATAAGAAGTGGATAGCCCACTATAAAACTGGCTTGCCTTGCAAAAAAATGAATTATTTATAATTTAAAACGATTGTATGAATATTTAAATATTTAAAATACATTAACTTTCCTTAAATGCTCATTTTTAAAGATGTTGACGTCATCGATAACATCATAATTATTTTCATTTCCAGAAATGAAAAAACTTTTTTATTACTTATTTTTGTTTTAATAATTAAATATGTGTTGTAAATAAATCAGCATGACTTCTGATGGTAAAAAAGATATTTATTGATAAAATGATTTTCGGTCAAATTATCGATATTTTTCCGATGAAAATCCAAAATCCTTATTTTTGGAAAACTTATTTTAAAACAAGGTCATTATTATTATTGATCACATAAAACCGGACTATTTATGTTTAATAAATCTATATTTTAATATTTAAAAATAATTAAATACTAATTCAAAGTTATAAAATTATGGGTCATTGCATACTTCCCTCTTTAAAAGAATTTCGTCCATGAAATTTATAATAATAAGAAGATAACTCAAAAAGTAATATATTATATACGATGAAATATATACAAAGAAATGATAAGTGACTACGCCACAGGCAGTGAGTACACTGTATTGATATGACATATATGTAGACTATACATTCATCCTAAACTCAGTATTGCCTTTGTCATTCTATCCTCAGTTTTCTAAGTGCAGTCTTCAACATCACCACTCTACCAAACTTTAACTAATCTCACAACCATTCTCCTTAGTCACTTCTCATCCCGATCCATAATTTGAATAGGCTGCTTGATAATAGTTAAGTTTGGCTCTATATCTAAATCTTCTTGGGCAGCTATCTCTATAATTTGTTCTGGGTCATACACATACTTCCGCAGATGAAACACGTGAAAAACATTTGTCAAACCTGATAACCTTTCTGATAATTCTACTCGATAGGCTAGTGGGTTAATCCACTCAAGAACAGGAAAAGGTATAATATATCAAGACGCTAACTTCCTAGTCCTTTCAAATCTTACTACTCTCCTTATCGGAGAGACTTTCAAACATATAAATTTTCGAATCGAGAATTCTAAATTCCTATACCTCTGTTGCGTATAACTTTTATGACTACTTTGACCTTCCTTCAGCTTCTTCTTAATCATATCTACCTTCTTCAAGGCTTCTCGAATCATATCTAGAACAAGTACTAACCGAACTCCGGTTTTTTCAACATCCTAGTGATCTACATGAACGACCATATATGACTTCATATGGTACCATGCCAATACTTACCTGGTAGCGGTTATTATAAGAGAATTCAATAAGACGAAGATGATCCACCCACGAACCTTTAAAGTCTAAAATCCAAGCTCTCAGAAGATCTTCTAATACTCTATTTACTCTCTTGGTTTGTCCATCAGTCTTGGGATTATATAGGGCGCTTGAACTCAGCTTCATTTCCAAAGCTATCTCTAACGCTTCCTAGAACTAACTGGTAAAAATTGGATTCCGATCACTTGCTATGCTACTCGGAACTCTATGCAAACAAACAATCTCCTTTATGTATATATTTGCAAGTCTCGGGGCAGTCTTTGTTGGCTATACTGGAATAATGTGTGCGCTTTTGGTCAATCGATTTATGATAATCCAAATGCCTTAATTTTCTCTCCTCGTTCGAGGTAAGCGGTCAATAAAATCCATTAACATTTGGCCCCATTTCCATGTTGGAACTCTGTGTGGTTGAAGTAGTCATACAGTCTTTTGCTGGTCACATTTGATCTACTAGCAATTAGCACATATATTAACATGAATGGAAATGTCCCTCTTTATGCCCTTCCACCAAAATATCCGCTTTACGTCTTTGTGCATCTTGTGAACTCTAGGGTGAATAATAAGCTTGGATTGATGGCATTCAGTTAACACTTCATGTCTTAAGCTATCAACATTGGGAACACAAATACTCCTATGTAACCGTAATACCCCATGGTTATCAATTTTCAAGCTTAAATCTAGCCCTTTGCTTATATCCTCAATTATTTTCTTTAGATGCCTATCTTTTCTTTGCTTGTTGCAATTCTTTCTAGAAGAGTCAGTGTCACTACCATATAAGATATAATGCCTTCTACTTAGTGCGCCAGCTACAACGTTGGCTTTCCTGGGTGTATATAAAATGTCAAGATCATATGATAAAAGGTATTTTAACCAACACTGCCTTATATTTAAAACCTTATGAGTAAAAAGATATTTTAAAGATTTGTTACTCATGAAGAGATCAAACTTTTCACTTAGTAAATAATGCCTCCACAACTTTAACGCTAACACAGCTAATAATAGTTCTAAGTCGTACATTGCATAATTTCACTGATGAGGCTTTAGCTGCCTGCTTGCATATGCGATAACTCTTATTAACAATGTACCTACTCCTTCTCCCCAAGAATTTATGCATCCAGTCAAGCCGCCTCTTCCAGCGGTAATAGCTAGGACTGGAGCGTTAGTCAACCTTTTCCTCGGCTCATTAAATGCTTCCTCACATTTCGATGTGTAGTTAAATTTAACATTCTTCTTGATTAATTTTGTTAAATGGGAGGAAATTTTGGAGAAGTCCTGAATAAACCTCTGGTTATATCCTGCCAATCTTAAGAAGCTATGGACGTCCATTGGAGCCTATGGTTGCTTCCAATCTTATATAGCTAAAATCTACCCTGGATCCACTGAAACTCTATCCCCTGACACTGCATGTCTAAGGAACCTTAACTCTTTCTCCCAAAAATGGTATTTTGAGAATTTGGGTTTAAGGACATGTCTTAATAATATCCTCCATATAATCTCCAGATGTCTTTCATGTTCCTCCTCGGTCTTTGAATGGATAAAAATACCGTAAATAAAAACCAACACGAAGTTGTTGAGCACTTCTCTAAACACTCTACTCATGAGATCGACAAAATAAGCGGGCGTATTTGTCAATCCAAAAGGCATAATCAACCATTCGTAGAAAAAATTCGAACCTTTGAATGTAGTTAATGGAATGTAATCTTCTACTGTCCTTAGTTGATTGAATCCTAGGCCAGATCCATTTGCGAGAATATACGAGCACCATGAAGTTGATCAAAAAAGTCAACTATCGGGGTAGATGAAACTTGTTCTTAATCGTCTGCTTGTTCAGATCTTAATAATCTACACAAATCCTTAAGGAGCCTTCAGATTTTACAACGAAAACTATCGCTGCGCCCCAATTTGCATGACTAGGCCTAATCAATCCTTTCATTACTAACTCATTATTTTGATTCCTCAACTCATCAGTTTAATTCCTTAACTCATCGTTCAATTTCAGAGCCATCCTTCGAATATGGTATATAACAGGCCTTGCACTAGGAATCAAGTCAATATGGAACTTAATTTCCCGATGTAGGGGCAAACTTTTCACCTTTTCAATAACATCTTGAAACTCATAACAATCAGTATCGTTTCTAAACCTTTTTAGGACGAGTCTAGTGCATACATGAAACTATCCCTCACCGGACTAGGTCCTTTACATGATATTTCTATAAACCTCCTTAAGTTGATCCATACAGTCACTGTCCACTTAACCCAGTCAAGAATAGCTTTATATCAAAATAACCAATCTATACCGAGTAAAATTTCAAACCTGATAAAGTCATGAAAAAAATAGTTCGCATGAAAAATTATGGGAAAGGTGGGTAACACAGACATCTTCACAAGTCATACAAAGATTAGTTGTAATGCTTATGCGATTGACACACAGATAGGGGTATCTACAATTTTTGTGACCAGTTTCAATCTATCAACCAATCCTTTAAAAAAAACTATGTAAAGCCCTAGTATTAATTAATACTTTAAATAAATTCCCATTAACATGGATACTACCTTCTAGAACTCCCTTGCCCTTTACATCTTTATAGGTTGAAGGCTCATCCTTGCAGCATAAACTTTAACCTGCTCTCCTTTCTTCATTGGTGGGCAAGCATTTTTCCAATGTCTGGGCTTTTGGCAGTTGTGTAAGAGACTTTTCAAAAATATAAGAGAGATGGGACCCCATTGTTGTTTCTGAACTTTAGTACCCCTACATAACCTCGAAAGACGTCCCTTCTTTCCACAGTTAAAACAGTCCACATTCTTAAACTAGTTTGCCTTAGATCCTCTATTGGTTTTGGCTTGCCAAGGGTTATTCCTCTCATTGTTGTTGTTGCCTTAAACCGATACTAGATTCTTTTTGTCTAAAACTTCATATCAAAAACCCATATTCACCAGGTCCACAAAGGTTCCTTCCACATGGGCGGTGATCCTATCCATATATTGGTCCTTCATTCCAGTAATAAACATCTCACTTTTCTTCAAGGGAGTATCTATCAGCCCAAGACCAAAGCGAAATAATTCATTAAACTTTCTCAAATACTCTTCCATGGACACTTCTCCTTGCTTCTAATCCATAAAACTTCTATGTAGGTGGGACTTGCCAGTAGCGGGCATGTATTATTCTTCAAAAACATCTTTAAAACTTGCCCAAGAGAAATTATTTTCTGATTCATTAAGAATAATGGACTCCAACCAAACTAGAGCCCCGTCGTTTAATTGTCGGGGGCTAAGAACCTTTTTTGAACATCCTCGATGTTCAATCCTTTAAATATTTCCTCAGATGAACGGAGCAAAGCTTGAACTTTGCCCGTAAATGGCTTTCCGCCCAAGCTGGTATAATCTTTGTATGGTACGAAAAAGTTAATATGAGGTTGCACAGAAACACTACTTCTTTAATTACTACAACATTTAGAGTTCGAACATTATGGTCGTAGTGCTATTATTTTCCCATCTATGTCCTCTTCGATTACTCATTTCCTACTATCTGTACAAAGTAAGGTATCAGTTTAGAATACATAGATAAGATTATCTTAAGGGATGTGTATAAAATAAATCGAATGTATCTATTAGGATAAAAATTTCGAATATGCACTCTTATTAACTAAAATCATTATAGGGCATTACTAAACCTATCTCTAATATGTCGACCCTATCAAGGCTTAGGCGTTCGCTCAAATTAAGCTCTGATACCAAGTGTGACGACCCGCCTTTTTGATCCTTGAAAATTGACACTAATACATCCATTGTATTCACGTGCCATAAACTCAAGTGCCAAAGAGGCGGATGATTAGGGGTTAAAAAAACAAAGATAAATATAAAAAATATAGATTCTCATATCGCATTGAACAATTTACGAATTTTACATACAGATAGTACTTCCAATCACTCTCAAAATGATGTATCAGAGTTATGGCAAGTTCTAACCTAGCTAGGGACAGTTATAACTGTCTATCACAACACGGTCGCTGGTATATACTTAAACATAATATAGTAGAAATTGAAATAGACAATTATCTAAAGAGGAATCTTCTGCTTCATGCACCATGCTTCTCCAAAATGCTTCTAGCTAAACCTGACTTGTAACAACCTGTAAATCTCCGATAATTTAATTTGTTAATTTAATGAATCTTATTATTTAATATTGAAAGAAATTATTTGTAAATGAATAATGAAATAATAACTAAAACAAAATATAACAACTAAGTTAATTAAAGTAAATTATTGATAAATTGAATGAAATTACAATTAATTGAAATAATGGAAATTGTTATACTTGGTTATGAATTTAATTTAAGAAAACAAATGTGAACATTGAATTAACTAATGAAATGATATAATTAATGATAATTGGATAGGAACAGTGTTATGTAAGCAATTGTAACATTTGTTGTTAATAATAACTGATAAGTTGGATTAAACGATTATTATAAGTCAACCATTTATTTAGTATATTAAATTGAAATTGGTAATCAATTGCAATAAATCTAAATAAAATGTTATGTTGGTATAAGTTAAGGTAATAATTGGAAATAATGTCAATTTTATTCATATTATGGCAATAGGTTAAATAAAAGAATGGAAATTAAAATTTATTAATTTATTGGAATTCAATTTTTTTAATAATTGGATTAATTGCAAATAAATGAAATTAAACATTGAAATATAACGTTAATGTAAATTTAGATGAAATTTGAAGACACTAATGTAATAAATCATGAGCCAATGCAAATTTTATCCATCTAATAGTAATGAATTGGATAACAGAATGCAAGTTAAATTAAATAGAATTATTGGAAATTTAATTTATAGTTTCTAAATTTAATGAAACGGAAAAATAACACTGAAAACGATGAATTAATTAACTTTAAATTGACATCTAAATTTGTTTAAACTATTGTAAATGGTTAAGAAATCAAAATGATAAGATTTGTAAATTATGGAATTGGAATTGAAAATTTTGATTTAATTGATTTAATACTAATTTATTTAATTAACCTGAAAAATAGCCATTTTGGCCACTGACTCGGATTTCGACGAAATCGGTTTCGTCGGATCCGTAACAGTGAATTATTGTAGGATTTCAAGTTTAGAACACTCGAACTTATCGTTTGATCGCATGGGCTTAAAACGCATAGAAATCAATTTAATTGAAATCAATTTGAAATAAACTAATTTTAACATAACTTCTTCATACGATGGAATTAGGACTTGAAAACTATTCCATTGAGTTTAAAATCATGTAAAACATCTATTTTGATATATGGTTGACCCAGTTTTGCTTCGGAGTCGAAACGGGCATTTCAGATCATTTATCGTTCAAAACCCAAATTCGATCAATGCATTTGTTCCTATATTCTAATCTGCCTATATATCTGGTTATAAAGCCTAGTAGCCTTTCTATTTCTCGTTTCTGTACGTACATAAATTTATGTTGGTCCTCTTTCTAAATGGCTGAAAACCCTAATCTTCTCAATCCAATTTCAAATCAAATTCAAATAGAAAATTTCAATCTCCTCAAAAAAAATTCGAAAAAATTATATATTGAAGATCTCAAAAATACGAATCTACATCTATTGTTCGTTTTTCAAGACAGTGACCGGATCGATTCGAAATTGTGGTCAAAATTAAATTTAGGGGTTTTAATTGGAGCTTCAATCGATAAAATCGAGAGATGGGTTTTGTAGAGATTATTAGTCCTTGAGATGATGGTTTCGATGACAACAACCTTAGGAATTATTATAAAATATAAATACTAACATTATAGTTTAGATATATATGTATATGTGGGATTTAACCATGCAAGTACCAAGAATGAAGACTGTACAGTATAGAGATTCAAGATATCTAGATTGAAGATTCATGAGTATCAAGATTTCAATAATAAGTAATTTAATTAGGAATTTTTTTAAAACTCCTAGAAAAGCACTGGCATCTTAAAATACAATTTATTCGTGGAACGGAATCCACTTCGAGCCTGTTAAAGGGATGGAGCCCTAAGTAGTATGGAACCTACGAAAATCTAGTGGAACATTGTTTTGTATCCACTAACTTTTATATAAATGTTTTTTACAAAATTATATCTTGTTTTCAAAATGATTTCAAAACCTTCCTTTTAAAAGAATCAAAAACATCTATCCTGCTTTTAAACATTTATAGCCTCAAAATAATTTTTATTTTCAAAATCAAATTATTCTTGCTTTTAAACTATCTTTTAATAATAATATATTTAACTTTTAATATTTTACTTAGATATAAATATAAAATTATAGTAAAATTACATGCATATATATATATATCAAAATATTATTCTCTATATTTACTTATGTATTTTAATTATAGTTAAGTATATTTATAAAGTTAAAAACAGTTTAATACAAGATAGAAGTTATTTTCAAAGAAAAGCTGATTACCAAAAATACCTTAGGCATGTCGACATCCTCAAGTACCCCCTGTCAACATAATAACAGTTTATTTCAAAATTTTGAATTTCAAAGGAAGTGTCTATTCGTCATATCCTTTCACGAATGGACATGACTGTTGTTCTACTATAGATAGGGGTAGTTTTTTAACGAATTTGTTTTCAATTTTTTCTCTGATTTCACTCCTCTTCTTCTTCAACATTTCTTTATATATATTTTTACCATTACTCTGCCGAAATCAACATTAAATCTAACTAGATCATTTCTAGTTTGATTCTCTATCACTATCTCAACAAGATCTCAGTGCTATTCAGAGTTATAGGCTTCTTTGTAATAAACTAAGTGAGAAAAGGTGTGATTGCAGCCTGTGAAATCAATCAAGTGAGAAAAGGTGTGATTGTAGCCTTGGAAATCAATTGGGTGAACTTGTTGCCCGTGAAATCAAGTATCTCTATCCAAAGGATTGTGAATCTGGAGTGGTGTACCTCATGGCCTTGAAATCGAGGGTGTAATTGTACAATTGCTTTTGAAAGAAAATCCGTACTTGTGTGCGAGACTGGATGTAGGGTAACTCCGAACCAGTATAAAATCCGGCATATTCTTTTCCTTATTGCTTTTACTTTATTTCTGCATCTGTGTTTGTTTCTGTGATCATATCTGTGTCTAAATATTGCATACATATGTGTTCAAATTAACAAAAACTCAAAAAGATTTAGTAATTCCTTAAAACACTATTCACCCCCTCTAGTGTTAATCCTAGCCTTAAGATCCATATTTTGCATTTCTCACATTTGGTATCAGAGAAAGATTTTCAAAGTTTTCATAATTTGAATTTTGAAATTTTTTAAAATGGCAATTTTTTTGATAAAATTATCAACTCTATTTTCATATGAATATGTCACAGAATCATCATGGTATTGTTTAAAACTATATTTAGTTATTTCGAAAAGTCACTTGATTCTTTAAAAAGTTATGTTGTTTTGCAGGAGAAGAGTTATGTCTAATGACCGTTGGTTAAAAGATACCAGATAATCATTCATCGATCAAGAAGAATAAATGGATATATAATGGAAATCGACAATGAAATGGGTACCAGATCAATACAAAACTTTTGGTTCTCATCTACAACTTGACTTGATAATGTACTTCTCTCCATCTGCTTCGCAATGCCACTGGTTTCATGCGAATCCGTCAAGAAATGACCAAGTTATGGTCAAATGATGTTTTGGTGAACAAAGAGAAAAAGAAAGCAAACTGTCAATGGAATTCTTCAAATTGCATTTAAAGATTTAAGTACTTGGTCCCAACTCCTTTGTCAGATTATAGTCCTTGTTCCCATGGTTGTTTTGAAGGGTGTATCATCAAATTTCGATCAAAATTGAGTGAGATATGACAGTTTGAAATTGGCTATCCAAAACTGAACTGTATACGGGATTTTCTATATTTCTCCTACTGTTCGGCCTGTTGCATCACAATACCGTCAAAATTCATCGCCAAACTATTACTAGATCGTAGCCCTTACCTTCCTCTTCAATTTACTGATGGTTTCATCCAATTCTGTTAAGAATGAAGGAGATATGCCTTCTAGAAGTTTGATAGTATTTAGAAAAACGAGAAGAAGAAGAAGAGGAATTTTTATGGAAAGTGGTGATTGTTGGGCCTATTTATAGTGGTTGAAGTGTCCATTCATTCAAAATTAAAATTCAAAGTTTTGGCGCCAAGTAATTCAATCTACTAAATCATCTATAGCTTTCTCATCCGGTCTTCAAATTCAACAAATGAACATACTACGCTGATCAGAAAAACGAGCTTGTCATAATAGAACAGATCTTGTCGTCAAATTTTGAAAGATATAAATGTGTGGTTCATGGCAATGGAAGAACAACAAAGTTAGAAAGATGGAGAGTGCAAAAAGTGGTAAGATTTACAATTATTTCATCTTTATTGTTGCATTTAGGAATATATACTTATGCATTTAGTTAGGTATAGAAATTTATCTCTTTTATAAGTTTTGATATTTTGGTCCATATATCGACACACCATAATTAAGTCTTTTAAAATGTGTTCCTTTCAAATAAAATCTTACAACTAATTTGCTACAACTATAATAAGTAGAAAAGCATACCTTCATTCATGTTCCTAATGTTGTTTTTAAGATACTAATTTTATAGCTTTAAGAAATTAATAGAATGAATTTAGAATGTTAGAAAAAGGCTCTATTTATATATTTCTTCGATTAACAAGATTGCACCACATCATATGACACTTGTCATATAAGTAGATAGTGACATACATGCAAAATGTCACATATCATTTCTATAATAAAAGCATTTTTACATGCATAATGCCAAGTATTTTTACACATGTTTTTTTCCATAATTTTTTTTATATTTTTTAAAGTGATTTAGTTATATCCACTACTTTAAAAATTGGGTCAAAAATCAATTATTTATATGTCAAAATCTAGTCGTAAAATTAGTGCAAAATCATGTTAAAAACAAGCCCGGAATTTTAGATAGCATTTCTAAAAAGCTTTTTTTTCTTCTGTAATGTTTTGTAGGTACTGCAAATTCGTTTTTATAGCATTTCTGTGCTTTGAAACACTGTAGAGTTTTAGAAACTTTACACAGCATTTGGTAAAAGCTAGAGTTTCAGTTTCATAAAGTTTCGAATATATTTTACTACAAAAACTTTTTATAGCATTCTTTGAATGCTGTTTTTCTTTATGAAACTTTAAACTATGTAAAAATGATATTTAAATTAAGTATTTTTCTCTACTCTTTTTAGAGTTAGTTTCTAACTTATATTAGAATATTTTAAAATTAATTTCATGTTTAATTGTTTTAATTTTTTTAAAGAAAGAGGCCTTAATATAACACATGTTTATTTTAGTTTTTCAATCTTTATTATTTTATTTAATATCTCATTAAGATATTTGTTAAATTTAAAAGATGTTTAAACATATTTTTGAATATTAAACCAATAATAATTTAATATAAATGTTTTAATTAGTAAATTAAGTATTTCATAAACATGGAAGTTTGGATTCTTATAAAAACAACCAAGTTTAAAAAATATTTTAAATAAATTAAATAAGTAGGCTATTAATTTTTATAAAAACAATATTTGATCATATATATAGTTTAAATCCATATTTCTTAGCAATTTGATTTTGATATTGAGTTTAATTACTACCTTTCATGAATATGTTATAGTTTTAATATCATTTATTACCTATAAACTCTTTTCTTTACAACTCTTTCAGTCTCATTCATTAGTTTACTTAACCTAAGTCTAGTAATTGGTGTGTATTACCTTTGTTTGGATTGAAGTGATTTATAATAAATAATTTGATATATATATATATACACACACACATACATACAGACACACACACACATATATATATATGCTTGTCAATTAGATATTACTTATCACTCATGTTTATCTTATAATCTGGATGTCTCTTATCGTAGTATATATATCATCATATCATTTTGCATAATATTATTATTATTTTACTTCATTATAATTTTGTTTCATATTACATATCATTATGCATCCTATTTCATATCACATTTCATTGCGTACTACATCATAAATTACAATGCATGAAATATCATAATCATTTGTATCAGAAGTTGCACTTCATTTTGCATTTTATCTCATTGCATATGTTACACATTTCATACTGCATTACAAACTAAATATTACATACATGTATACATAACGAGTGTATTTTATTTAGGAGGAGTTTGTAGTATTATCTTATAGTATATGATTATTAGTTTTTGATTTGTTTGGTATGTTTTGATTGACTTGTTTGACTTGATTGACTTGTTTGACTTAATTAACTTGATTGACTTGTTTGACTTAATTGACTTGATTGACTAGTTTCACATGTTTGACTTGATTAACTTGTTTGGCTTGATTGACTTGTTTGATTTGATTGATTTGTTTGAATTGCTTGAGATGACTGGATTTGATGTGCGTGTCGATTGGATTGTTTGAAATATACTTATATATATTTACGTATTCAATAACTATAATATAATTATGTTAATGTCCTTCACATTTCATTTACTATACTATGTTCTAGTATTAGTTTAAGGGGGAGATTTTTATTTTTATGGTTTTAGGATGGTTTTTGTGGATGATAAAGGGGGAGAATTATAAAATAGGATAGTTAGGCATAGATTAAGGGGAAGTTATTAGTTTTAGGGGGAGTTATTAGGATAGAAGTAATATTTTATAAACAAAGGTTGTCATCATCAAAAATGAGGAGATTGTTAGTCCTTGAGATGATGGTTTTGATGACAACAACCTTAGGAATTGTTATAAAATATAAATACTAACATTATAGTTTAGATATATATGTATATACAGGATTTAACCATGCAAGTACCAAGAATGAAGAATACACAATATAGAGATTCAAGATATCAAGATTAAAGACTCATGAGTATCAAGATTATCAAGAGTTCAACATTTCAATAATAAGTAATTTAATTAGGAATTTTGTTAAAACTCCTAGAAAAGCACTGGCATCTTAAAATCCAATTTATTCGTAGAATGGAATCCACTTTGAGCCTGTTAAAGGGATGGAACCCTAAGTAGGATGGAACCTACAAAAAATCTAGTGGAACATTGTTTTGTATCCACTAACTTTATTCAAATGATTTTTACAAAATTTTATCTTGTTTTCAAAATGATTTCAAAACCTTCCTTTTAAAAAATCAAAAACATCTATCCTGGTTTTAAATATTTTTAGCCTCAAAATAATCTTTATTTTCAAAATCAAGTTATTCTTGGTTTTAAATATCTTTTAATAATAATATATTTAACCTTTAATATTTTTACTTAGATTTTAAAATAAAATTATAGTAAAATTTTATATATATATCAAAATATTATTCTCTATATTTACTTATGTATTTTAACTATAGTTAAGTATATTTATAAAGTTTAAAATAGTTTCAATACAAGATAAAAGTTATTTCCAAAAAAAAGCAAATTACCAAAAATACCTTAGGCATGTCGACATCCTCAAGTGCCCCTTGTCGACAAAGTAGCAATTTATTTCAAAATTTTGAATTTCAAAAGAAATGTCTATTCGTCATATCCTTTCACGGACATGGCTGTTGTTCTACTATAAATAGGGGTAGTTTTGAAAGAATTTGTATTCAATTTTTTCTCCGATTTCACTCCTCTTCTTCTTCTTCAACATTTCTTTATATATGTTTTTACCATTGCTCTGCCGAAATCAACGTTGAATCTAAGTAGATCATCTCTAGTTTGATTCTCTATCACTATCTCAACAAGATCTCAGCGCTATTCAGAGTTATAGGCTTCTTTGTAATAAACTAAGCAAGAAAAGGTGTGATTGTAGCCTGTGAAATCAATCAAGTGAGAAAGGGTATGAATGTAGCCTTGGAAATCAATCGGGTGAACTTATTGCCCGTGAAATCAAGTATCTCTACCCAGAAGATTGTGAATCTGGAGTGGTGTGCCTCGTGGCCTTGAAATCGAGGGTGTAATTGTACAATTTATTTTGAAAGGAAATCCGTACTTGTGTGCGGGACTGGATGTAGGGTAACTCCGAACCAGTATAAAATCAGATGTGTTCTTTCCTTTATTGCTTTTCCTTTATATCTGCATCTGTGTTTGTTTCTGTGATCATATTTGTATCTGAATATTGCATACATTTGTGTTCAAATTAACAAAAACTTAAAAAGATTTAGTAATTCCTTAAACACTATACACCCCCTCTAGTGTTAATCCTAGCCTTAAGATCCGTATTCCGCATTTCTCACAGAGATCGTCGTCGGGAGTTTATCAGTGGCTGTCCCTCGGTCTCGAACAGCGTGTGGTGGTTAGAATTTCACGTTTAGGGTTTTGAAATCCTAACTCAAACGGCGGGGGCAGTGACATCGCGGGTGCCCGTGTGGCATCTGGTGGGAGTGGCTTTGATGGGCGAGCACTTGGATGTGGTCAGTGACGAGATGGTGGTCGAAGGTGTGAGGTAGCGGCGGTCAAAGATGATCGTGCGCGTGTTAACGTTCGGCCTGGAGAATTTTCGCATGGATAGTACGTGGACGTGGCAAAATCTGAAGAGGTGATGTGTTTTTATTATTATTCATTTAAAATTATAATTCAAATTTTCTAACTTTAACAACTTTCACACACGAGGTCCAATTCACGTGTAGTTCGATCCGGTAGGATCGTATCGAAATTCCGGACATTTTGACAATGGTTTGGACGAATTCCGAGACTGTCCAAATTTTGGGCTTTAATTGAATTTAAATTCGATTTAAATACAAAAGGTGAGTGTTTTAACACACTCACAACTTCTAAAATTTCTTATGTTTGTTAAATTGGTTTGTGATGTGATTAAAAATTTATTTATGACTGTTTGGCAAATTTTGAATCACCATCTCAGTTAATTTGAATTTATTTGGATTAAATAGTTAATTAATTTATTAGTGAATATAAACGGCCATTAAAATACCCGTTTTTTATTATCGGTGCTATATCGATGTTGATTGATTATTTTGGATGATGATTGTGATGGATGTATGATTTTGGCAATGGATAAATGGATGTTTTATTTTATATCGATATAAGCTGTAGGTTGGTGATGGGTTTTGTTTATTATTATTTCGGGATTGCGGTTCGAAATGATATACAACCGTAAAATGTTTAAATTGCGGGTTAAAATGATAAATATCTGTATCACTTGACCCTAGGGTAGAAAATTATATATGGACACTGGATTGGTTAAATTAAATGATTTTAAAGTCCCTAAATTTTTGAGTTTAATCAATTGATGTTTGAAATAAAATTTGATTATATAAATTGAAGTATTATTGGAAAGTCAAGTTTTGTATTGAAATGCGAATTGATTTAAATTGGAATTTCTTTAGGAAATTTTATTGGAAGTTTAAAGTTAAACTTTTCATAAATTAAATTCTATCGAAATTGAGTTATTAAATTGTTTGAAAAATAACATTGAAATATTTTGAGATTAGAGTAATCTGTGTTAATATTTTTAATATGGATATAACGATATGAAATTCGATTGTTTATTGAAATTTGCTTTGTCGATCTCAAAATTTGAAATGGTCCAAATATGTTGAAATGAAATGAATAGTTAATTTGATATAAATTTCAAAACTCATACTTTATATAAATTGTTTTAAAGATCTATTATTTAAAATTTCTAATTATTAAGATTTTCTAATCTATTAAACTATTTAACCAATATTAACTATATATATATATATTAATCTATTTTAAACCAATTTAACTTATTTTAAACCAATTAAACCATTATAATTTATTTTAGATCTAATTAATCTATTTTAAACTATTTATTATATTTTAATTATATTTAATCTATATTAAATCTATTTAACTATCTTAAACCAGTTTAAAAATATTTTACCTATAGTTAAACTACTCTAGAGCATTTTAACTATTTATAACTATTTAAAACAAAATTTTGAATTTTGAAACAACGTACGTGGAAGAGATTATATTCATTTCAATTTGGTTTCAAAAGAAAATGACGTTAAATGATGTTATAACTTAAAATTATGATTTTGGAAACGATGTGATTTAAAAGTGTTATAATCTTGAGAGTATGATATTTCGATATAAATTGTGAATTCGACTTTGAATGGAAATATAATTGTCAAACTATGATTTCAAATGTGATATGCTTTCAAATATGAATGTGATTTCGAAAGTATGTAATGATATCGAAAATGATATGCTTTGAATTGGATATAATATTTTGATATCAATTATGAAATGATTTTGGTAATGTAAAAGGACCATCCGGTGTGTAATAAGCGATTGGTTGTCAAAGATACCGGGATCGGATGTTGTCATACTCTCTGTCAATACTCAAAACCACTTTGATAATAGTGTACGTGGTGGACATTCCAGAATGAAGTAGGATGGTGGCGACGATCCTATATGAGGCATATAAGTGGACCCGACTCCCACGAGTTGGCTTAAGGTGGCTAAAACAGAAGCAATTGACGGGCCAATGATGTAGCTCCTCTGATCGAACACATTACATTGATCCTATATTCTGACATTTGATTTATTTGGTGGTCATCCCTCGATTTTTGCTCGGGAGTGTGTTTCGAGGTGGGGCGGTAGTTGCGGCTATACATTACCACCAGTCCGAAAGTGTAATTGGTATATCTACCCTGGCATTGCCTAGTTGCCGTGTCACCTACCCTAACGTGCCTTCTACGAGTTTGTTTTATGTTGTACCTATGTAGTATCCTCTAGCTGCATTAGTTTACAGGGTGTCGTGGTACTGTATAGACTATGAGCATTATAAAATATGTTTAGGGTGATATGGGTAACGCCTTAATGCAATTCTAACAGTTTCTTTACTATAGACATTATTATAATAGCGTATATTACTACATAGTAGATAGTTTAACAGATCCTTAGGAGGTGTGAATCACGAGCATCTCTTAAGTTACTGCACTCACATTAGACAATGGATAGGAGATGTCAAACCCCATAAACATCTCTGACACCGTTGCACTCATATTTACTGTTGATTTAACTTACATAAGATCTTTTAGTTCAGAATCGAGTGTTTTTTCTTTTCAATTCGCTCGGGTCAGCCTGAGCATTTTACGATCTGAAGACCTTATCTTCAGAGAACGAAGATGAAGATTTGTACTACTATTATTTACTATATTTATTCTTCTGCATCATTTTGTTCCGCTGCATTTATTTAGTTATTCTTGTTTATGTAACTATGATGTGTGTATTGTAAAGAATAATCAAATTTATTTATAAAACAGCTTCATGAACTGTTATTTGATTATTATATTTTGTCATTCCGCTGTGAGATTTTGATTTGTTTTATTTCTTTCTCCTTTTCTTATTCACCCTAATAACAATTCGCTCTTTTATATGGTTTAAGTCTGACGTGTGTTGTTTATCGTCGATTTAAAGCGTACAAAAAGGTGGGATGTTATAGTTGGTATCAGAGCTTCGGTTTACCGAAAACCTTAGCTTCATGGGGTCTGACTCTTTATCAATTGGGTAGTAATACCCTATGATGAGTCGATGAGTGTGTGTGCGTGTGTGTATATGAGAGCGTACTTGTTAGTGTTATAAAAAGGTTTTGATATTGTGTTAATTTGTTCTATTTTGTATTTATAAACTCTGGTTGGTGCATAGGATGCTATGACATCGATATGGATTTTAAACACTTAATAAGATAGACCGACACAATATTTGTTTTTAAATACAGGTAAATGAAATAATTTTTCCTATTATATATTTTGTGTATAAAAATAATGATTTAAAAATGATATATATTTGGTTGTAGTATATTGGTTGTTAGGTAGTGAAATTTATAAATATAGGTTGGAAATAATATTTGAAAAAAATATATATATGAAAATTGGAAATTTAGAACTTAAGTTCCGGGTTTTCAAAACCTCTTTCGAATGATTTTGGTATATAATAATAATAATAATATTTAGAAGTAGTCTCTGATATAACTAATTCATTGTGATTTGAAAGAATGGTTTAAAATAAATTTTGGAAATAAATAACTTCTGTACTCCCCTCTTTGTCGCTGGAAAATAATATCGGTATGAGTGCGTGCATCATCGACGTTCATTTTCGAGTTTCGAAGTGGGAAGGCTACTGTAGTAGTTTTACTGCAGATTTATTTTGATAAACAAATATAAATTTCAAAATTGTTTTAAATATAATTGGATATATACATTGTAAGTGTTTGCATCTATCTATTGTCTTTAAATGACTTGATGTGGAACCCGGTATCTAGTTCTTAAATTTCTATAAATTAGAAATTTCAAATTTATTGTAATGAAATAAAGCTTTAACTATTTAAAAATTTGGAACTTCTAAAGTGGAAAGTAAGAAATTAAAATGCTATGTTATAGAGGAAATATATAAGAAATTTGAAATTTGTAACTTGTAAATAAAAAGGATACGAAAATAAGAAATGAGAACTATTGAACATTTATTTACTAAAATGAAATAGGATAAACTTGTGTAACTTTCAATTGCATTCTCAAAGACGTATATATACTTACCAATTATTAAAAGTTAAAAATGTTAAAAGAATATTAATGGAAATTTTTATGAGTTTAAATTTAAAGTAATAAAGCGGTTCAATGAAATTCTTTTATAAATAAGAACCTTGATATTATATTTCTTATAAACTTACGTTATAATTTAAATGTTATTAATTTAATGTAACAGAAATTTAAGTATTATAAATATATATTATAAACTTAAGTAAATGAATTGACATGCTAAGTAATTAAATTAAACATGAATACTATAAATAAATGAATGAAAATAAGTGAAATTAGGTAATGAATGAATGAATAGAAATTGATTTTTGTAAGAAATAAATGTAAACTAATAAAATGGTCATTGAGTAATGGAATTAACTTATATAAGGAATGAATGAAATGAAAAAGAAATTAGAATCATATGGATAAATGAAATTGAATTTGTAGGTAATGACTAGAAATGAATAGAAATAAGTGCCGAATAAATGAATGTGAATTTATTTACAAAGAATCTTTATAGTACTTTAAGAATTTATTTACATATGATTAAGTAATTATGCATGAGTAACATATGTAATGAAATAAATGAAAGTGAATGAAACGAATGAAACTAAAATGATATAAATTGAAATTCATAAGAATAAGCTTAGATAGTGTGTGGCCTTGGTTGTTTATTTTGGCTTATGAAATTGTTTGGGGGAGAATACTTCTAATTGTTAAATGTATGAATAATCTATTGAGTTTTATTTAAGACTGTTGAGTGAATGGTATAATTGATAGTTTATTTTTCATTCTATACGATTTAAAAGTGTCTAAACCTGAACAAAACATTTGTTTTTCTTTCTTTGTATGAATGGTTGATTATATTGATTTCATATGATGGTTGCATGTTATGGTTGCAAGTGACTGTTGTTTTATTTGATTTGTTTGCTATTGATTGAAAAAACTTTAAGTATTTCATTATATATAATTATTAACCTCTTTGGATTATATAAGTGAAATACAGGTTTAGGAAAGCAATTGCTACTGCTTTTGGTTTCATGAAAATAAGCGTTATTTGCTCGATAAATAGGTACGCTCTTGGATTACAATTTTCTCACGATATTATATTGTTTTGGGACATATTCTTTTAAAAAATAATGTTATATATTGTTATAGTTGATATTATATTTTCTTTTGAGATGCTCCGTACAAAGGAGACTCTGCCAAAATTTTCCATGAATTTTGGACTTAGAATTTTTTTTTTCGAAATGTTTTCCGAACTTTTACTAACTTGAAAATAAAAGATTTAAGTGTTTATAAATTTACATATTTTTTTCAAATTATATGATTTTGGAAATTTATTTGTTTATAAAGGCAATATTTTGAATAAGATATATTGACTATTTAATTTCTTATTTTCCTTTCTTTTTCCTTTTCGGGAACGAAAAGTTTTGAGTGGGGGAGAGTGTAACAACCCGTAAATTTCCGATAATTTAATGAATCTTATTATTTAATGTTGAAATAAATTCAATTTTTAAATGAATAATGAAAGATTAACTAAGATGAAATATAACAACTAAGTTATTAAAGTTAATTATTGATAAATTGAATGAAATTACAATTAATTGAAATAATGAAAATTGTTATTCTTGGTTATGAATTTAATATAAGAAAACAAATGTGAACATTGAATAAACTAATGAAATAATATAATTAATGATAATTGGATAAGAGCAGTGTTATGTAAGTAATTGTAACATTTGTTGTTAATAATAACTGATAAGAGGGATTAAACGATTATTATAAGTTTACCATTTATTTAGTCTATTAAATTAAAATTGGTAATCAATTGCACTAAATCTAAATTAAATGTTATGTTGGTATAAGTTAAGGTAATAATTGGAAATGATGTCAATTTTATTCATATTATGACAATAGGTTGAACAAAAGAATGGAAATTAAAATTTATTAAATTATTACAATTCAATTTTTTTATAATTGGATTAATTGCAAATAAATGAAATTAAATACTGAAATATAACGTTAATGTAAATTTTGATGAAATTTGAAGATACTAATGCAATAAATCATGAACCAATGTAAATTTTATCCATTTGATAGTATTGAATTGGATAATAGGATGAAAGTTAAATTAAATGGAATTATTGGAAATTTAATTTATAGTTTCTGAATTTAATGAAATGGAAAAACAACACTGAAATTGATGAATTAATCAACTTCAAATTTACATCTAAATTTGTTTAAATTATTATAAATGGTTAAGAAATCAAAATGATAGGATTTGTTAATTATGGAATTGGAAATGAAAATTTTGATTTAATTGATTTAATACTAATTTATTTAATTAACCTGAAAAATAGCCATTTTGGCCACTGACTCGGATTTCAAAGAAACCAGTTTCATCCTATCCGTAATGGTGAATTATTATAGGATCTCAAGTTTCAGAACAATCGGACTTGTCGTTTGATCGTACGGGCTTGAAACGCCTAGAAATCAATTTAATTGAAATCAATTTGAAATAAACTAATTTTAACGAACTTCCTCAAATGGTGGAATTAGGACTTGAAATCTATTCCATTGAGTTTAAAATCATTTAAAATATCTATTTTGATATATGGACTGATCCAGTTTCGCTCCGGAGTCGAAATGGGCTTTTCGGATCATTTATCATTTAAAACCCAAATTCGTTCAATCCATTTGTTCTCATATTCTAGTCTGTCTATATATATATATATATATATATATATATATATATATATATATATATAGTTATAAAGCCTAGCAGCCTTCCTATTTCTCATTTCTGTATGTACAGAAATTCTGTTGGCCCTCTTACTCAATGGCTGAAAACCCTAATATTCCCAATCCAATTTCAAATCAAATTCAAATCCAAAATTTCAAACTCCTCAAAAAAAATTCGAAAAAATATATATATTGAAAATCTCAGCAATACGAATCTGCATCTATTGTTCGTTTTTCGAGACAGTGACCGGATTGATCTGATATCATGGTCAAAATTAAATTTAGGGGTCTAAATTGGAGCTTCAATCGATGAAATCGAGAGGTGGGTTTTGTAGAGATTGTCTTCGGGAGTTTATCGTAGTTGTCGCTTGGTCTCCAACAGCATATGGCGGTCGGAATTTCACGTTTAGGGTTTTGAAAACCTAACTCGAACGGCGGCGACGACGTCGCGTGTGCCCGTTTGGCATTTGGTAGGAGCGGCTTTAATGGGCGAGCGCTTGGGTGTGGTCGGTGACGAGATGGTGGTCGGAGGTGTGAGGTAGCGGTGGTCAAAGATGCTCGTGCGTGTGTTAAACGTTTGTCCTAGAGAATTTTCGCGTGGATAGCACATGGATGTGGCAAAATCTGAAGAGGTGATGTGTTTTTATTATTATTTATTTAAGTTTATAATTCAAATCTTCTAACTTTAATAACTTTCACACACGAGGTTAGATTCACGCGCAGTTCGATCGCTAGGATCGTATTGAAATTCCGGACATTTTGAAGCTGGTTTGGACGAATTCTAAGACCGTTCAAATTTTGGGCTTTAATTGAATTTAAATTCGATTTAAATTCAAAAGGTGAGTGTTTTAACCCACTCACAACTTCTAAAATTTCTTATGTTTGTTAAATTGATTTATAATGTGATTAAAAATTTATTTATGACTATTTGGCATATTTTGAATCATCATCTCAGTTAATTTGAATTTATTTGGATTAAATAGTTAATTAATTTATTAGTGAATATAAACTGCCATTTAAATACCTGTTATTTATTTATTATCAGTGCAATATCAATATTAATTGATTGTTTTGGATGATGATTGTGATGGATGTATGATTTTGATAATGGATGAATGGATGTTTTATTTTATATCGCTATAAACTGTAGGTTCGTGATGGATTTTATTTATTATTAATTCGGGATTGTCGTTTGAAATGATATACAACTGCAATATATTTGAATTACGGGTTCAAATGATAAATATCCGTGTCACTTGACCCTAGGGTAGAAAATTATATGCGGACATTGGATTGGTTAAATTAAATGATTTTAAAATCCTTAAATTTTTGAATTTAATCAATTGATGTTTGAAATAAAATTTAACTATAAAAATTGAAGTATTATTGGAAAATCATGTTTTGTATTAAAATGCGAATTAGTTTAAAAAGGAATTTCTTTAAAAAAAATTATTGGGAGTCTAAAGTTAAACTTTTTCGTAAACGAAATTCTATCGAAATTGAGTTATTAAATTGCTTAAAAAATAACTTTGAAATATTTTGAGATTAGAGTAATCCGTGTTGATATTTTTAACATGGATATAACGATATGAAATCCGATTGTTTATTGAAATTTATTTTATCGATCTGGAAATTTGAAATGGTCCAAATATGTTGAAATGAAATGAAATGAATAGTTAATTTGATATAAATTTCAAAGTCATATTTTTATATAAACTGTTTCAAAGATCTATTATTTAAAATTTATAATTATTAAGATTTTCAAATCTATTAAATTATTTTACCAATATTAACTATATATATATTTATTTTAATCTATTTTAAACCAATTTAAATTATTTTAAACCAATTAAACCATTTTAATTTATTTTAAATCTAGTTAATATTTTAAGCTATTTAATCTATTTAATTATATTTAATCTAAATTAAATCTATTTAACTATCTGAAACCAATTTAAAAATATTTTACCTATAATTAAACTATTCTAGAGTATTTTAACTATTTATAACTATTTAAAAAAATTATGAATTTCCAAACTAAGTACGTGGAAGAGATTATATTCATTTCAATTTGGTTTTAGAAGAAAATGAGGTTAAATGATGTTATAACCTAATTTGGGATTTTGAATGTTATACTAGATTGAAATTATGATTTTGAAGCAAGGATTTAAACTGTTTTGGAAATATGATTTTGGAAGAAATTATGATTTTGGAAACGATATGATTTGAAAGTGATATAATCTTGAGGGTACGGTATTTCATTGTAAAATGTTAATTCAACTTTGAAAGGAAATATAATTATCAAACTATGACTTCAAATGTGATATGATTTCAAAGATGAATATGATTTCGAAAGCATGTAATGATTTCGAAAATGATATGGTTTGAATCGAATGTAATATTTTGATATCAATTATGAAACGATTTTGGAAATGTAAAAGGACCATCCGGTGTATAATAAGCGATTGGTTGTCAAAGAGACCAGGATCGGATGTTGTCATACTCTCTGTTAATACTGAAAAATACTTTGATAAATGTGTACGCGGTGGAGATTCCAGAATGAAGTAGGATGGTGGCGACGATCCTATAAGAGGTATATACGTGGACCCGACTCCCACGAGTTGGCTTAAGGTGGCTAAAACATGAGCAATTAACGGGCCAATGAGGTAGCTCCTCTGATAGAACACATTCAGTAGATCCTATATTCTGACATTTGATTTATTCGGTGGCCATCCCTCGATTTTTACTCCAGAGTGTGTTTTGGGATGGGCGATAGTTGTGGCTATGCGTTACCACCAGTCTGTAAGTGTATTTGGAATATCTACTCTGGCATTGCCTAGATGTACCGTGTCACCTACCCTAGCGCGCCTTATACGAGTTTGTTTTATGTCGTACCTATGTGGTATCCTCTAGCGACCCCATTTTACGGGGAGTTACGGTACTGTATAGACTATTGGCATCATAAAATGTGTTAAGGGGGATATGGGTAACGCCTTAACGCTATTTTAATAGTTTACTTTACTATAGATATAATTATAATAGCGTATATTACTACATAGTAGATAGTTTAACGAATCCTCAAGAGGTGCGAATCCCAAGCATCTCTTAAGTTACTACACTCACGTTACACACTGGATAGGACATGTCAAACCCCGTAAACATCTCTGATGCCGTTACACTCATATTTACCATCGATTTAACTTATATAAGATCTTTTAGTTCTGACTTGAGTGTTTTGTCTTTTCAATTCGCTCGGGTCAGCCTGAGCATTTCAGGATTTGAAGACCTTGTCTTTGGAGCTGAAGACGAAGATTTGTACTACTATTATTTACTATATTTAATCCGCTGCATCATTTTGTTTCGCTGGATTTATTTAGTTATTCTTGTTTATGTAACTCTGATATGTGTGTTGTAAAGAATAATCAAATATATTTATAAATAGCTTCATGAACTGTTATTTGATTATTATATTTTGTCATTCCGCTGTGAGATTTTGTATTTGTTTTATTTCTTTCTCATTTTCTTATTCACCCCAATAACAATATGCCCTCTTGTATGGCTTAAGTCTAACGTGTGTAGTTTATCGTCGATTTAAAGCGTGTAAAAAGGCGGGATGTTACATGATACTTGGTTGCCTGAAAAAATAGGACACCCATTGTTTAAGGGAAAAGAAAATAAACTTCGAGTCAGTTATGGGACCGGTGTGAGGAAACTTAAAAGAAAATATTAAAATCATATGGTATCTTACAAGACCACGCCGTACATAAACACATATGAGTTTTAACCTTATGATAACTAAAACATTTGATATGTAAAACTAGGGATATTATTCTTAGTGACATTATTTGAAATCTCTTTCAAATAATATATTAATCATAGCCGAAATTATTATATTAATTAAATTCCAACATACTAGGTTCTACAATCAAAACCATAAAGGAATGTATTAAAGAATGATTTTCCATCAATGATAAGGTAAGGGACTAGCTTACAGTACATCTCTAGAAGAATGTACCGACACATAGCCCGTTGCCCTCTACCAACACAGATCCGGCCTACCTCTACCATAGATAGTATCGAATATCCCATCACCCCGGTCATTCTCAACCTATCTGTGGGATCCAAAGCATACACAACAAACCCAATATATAAAGGGTGATCTAGAATGGTAAAGATCATATCCTAATGGATGCGACCCACTTAGCCCTGCCATCTACCCTGTTTTTTCCATTATCGATGTTTGAGGCTTGAGGTAACGTTTTATGGCAAATCCCTCATTTAATGCCACATTACCATTTCCAATGACTCGCTAATTTGTTTCCACAAAAGTACAACCCTCAAGTTTATACACCTCTGAGAAAGGTGTTAATTATAAGAGGGATTACCTCTTACACCACTAAACAGATGTAAGTTTGTAAAAGCTAATATACATTATCATAGAAATGCAATGTCAAACATTTGTCCATATAAATTTTTCATGAACATGACAAATTAAAGTACCACATCCAATTTGGGAATCAACCCCCGAATTAATAGCGAGAAGTCCTTGCATTGAAGATCTTAAAATCATTGTCCTCAATATGTCCTTACCTTCGAACACGTACATTGGTTCGAAGTGGTATACAGATAGGAGTCGCCCAAATTTGATCTTGGTCACTTCGAACCAACTATCGATAGAATAGATGTTAAGTATGTGGGTGATTGGTGATCAACATTCAATCAATTGAAGTCTTTGTATCCAATAAAATATCTTTAGAGACATACTTTAAACCATTTTTCTTGGTATATACAGATTTATTAAACTTTTTTCTAACTTTAAAAATACCAAATCAGTTTCTTTAAATTACTTAGGAAAATTATTTCCGTCTTCCTAATGGAGATTACTTATTTCCAAAACATATCTTTTAATTGATTAAAACAGGGGTTTTTAGTTTAATTATGCTCAATATTAATTTCAGTATTCAACCCGTATCATTCGTCGAATAACAATGAAATCACCTTTTAAACTCAAACGTATTATATCGGCACCCTCTACGGAATTTAATACAGAGTTTAACTAGAATGTTCTCTTTGCCATCAAAGCCTTTTTTGAAATATTGTTTAACTTCATGGAAAATTCCAAATATCTTTTTTTATGATGTGAGTAAATCAAATTAACTATCCTCTCCATTGGGCCAGTTCGAATGACTAGGAGGAGCAGACAACTGGTTTTTCAAACTACAGCCTAGGAACTACATCTCTGTCACATAAGGTGGTCAAGTTATTTGATCGACTCTAAAAACTTTAAAAGTGCTTGATTTCTTATTTGAATTTTTTTTATAAATGATTCGAGAAGAAATACCCTAGTTTAAATCTTATTTCTATAATTCCTAAATTCCTTTTCTAATTGCCGGTGAATAGTGCTTTTAAGGGCTTCGTAGCACAAATCTCATTTTAAACCTTTTATGTATCCAATTTTTCCATTTAAAACTCTTTTAAAGTATTATAACATATTTTAGAATTTATTCCATATTTTAAAGGTAAAAAATATCCATTTAAAAAGAATTTGAAATTATGGTCTTCGAACTGTACAAAGGGATTATTTTGAAAATTTAAGTTGGACATATCTAAATCTTTATTTAATAAAAAATTGATTTTTTCTTCATTTGAAAATTATAGTTGTACGAGTCTAGAAAATTCTTATTTCAATAAATCACACTTGTAATCCGTCTTGCACAATGATTAAACTTTTATAGTGCGAAATTGCGAACAGATGTTACACGATGCGCTCAATTTTTTCACCTTTTCCAAACTTTTTAAAACTTTTCCTAAACTTTATTAAATGTTTACAAAACCATTATGAATATTTTTAAACCATTAACGATAATATTTTTTTATGTTTATAAATTATATAAAGTCTTCATGTAAATTCGACATGTATTTTTCGTGAATTATTTCTACAACCATGCAAATGTATTATCGCATCCAAAACATGATAATTAAGCATAAGAAATAAGAAAGTAAAAACATATCATGTCAACATATAATTTAATAAAATAGACCGGGGGACTAATTCCCACATATATTCTTTCCTGTTCTAACTTTTAGTACTAAGAAATCGACTATAGCTCGATGGTTAAGTGATTCAATTTTGGTGCAAAAGATAAAAAGTTTGAAATGTGCATAGCATGATTCGAACATATATTGTCATGTGATTTGTGTTATGTTGTCCCAGTGACACATTGTATCTAAGTACCATTTCAAAAAAAAGAAATCTACTATAGCTCCTCTATTCATATGCCGAACCTTACGATATCTGCCTTGGGACCCTATGGCATGCTCGACTTTGAACTTTGGAGGGTGGAGGTGCCTAGATGAGCTCGACCAAGCAAGAAGAGAAGAGGAGAAGACCACTTGCTTTAATTTCAAACTAAGGTGGTATATCTCTTTATATGTTATGATTTATTTCGGTAGATTTTCGACTCGAGTTTGGAATATTTTAAAGAGGTCATGGAAGCCACTAATGGATTCATGAAGAATACGAAGAAAGCTCAAGATGTTATGAAGTAATGTGTGAATAAGTAAGAGGGTATGCCACACCTTTTATGGGCAAAATTTGTAAATTTCTAAAGACAACATCATTACAAATCACATCACCACTTTCCACCAACCTACCCTCCATATGCTCGAACCACTCCCCATGTAACAACCCTGGTTGTGGAGATTAACTATAAATATTAAATTATAATTTATGGCTATAATTTAATATTATGAATTAAAATAAAATTGGAAATTTTAATTGTTTATTTGGAATAAACAATGAATTTTGGAAATAAAATGAGAAAATAAAGATTGAAATTTTATTTTTATTTTATTTGGGTTAATAATGAATATAAAGTGGTTTTTATTTGGAGAAAAGGCAATAATTTTACTAATTATTGCCAACTACTTCTTTTAATAATTTTTAAAGGAAGTATTTAATTTTTAGAGGTTGTTTATTTAAATAAAAAGGTGAAATTTGGTTTAAAAATAAGTTTTAATCATAAAATTGATGAAAAATGGTTTGTTAAATTTTATGACACAAGAGAATAATTTTTTTAATTTTTGACGTTAAAAATGGTATTTTGTGCGTTTATATGTGTAAATTGTGCATTTATGTAAAAATAAGGGATACATGTGTAAATTGTGCATTTATGTACAAATAAGGGATTTAATAATAAAAATAATTTTATAAAATAATTTTCTTTTTATTAAGTGCAAAATATTTTATATAACTTGAAAATATGTTTACATAATTTATTTATAGAGAAAACTTAAAGAAAAATGTTGTTTTAATAATCACATAAGTGTGTATACTTGTATTAGTGTTGATTTGTTTTCATAGGCTAATTAATTCTTTTTTTAATCTTGGGTCCAAAGGCCACTTATCTAATTTAATCAGAAATGAGAAGTTTCTTACTATATATACTTTACTTATTCATCTTCTCCTATAAACCAAAATAGAGAAAAAGAAAGAAAACTCCTCTCCTCTTTAAACCTAAAGCTAAAATCTTCAATTTTCTTCAATAAATTGTTGTATTTAGAAAATCTAAACAGAAATTCAAAGGTAATACATTCCAAAACTGAATATTTCATCAAAAATCTAAAATCTTAAGTTCGGTTTTACGTAACAGTCTCTTCTTTGTTTGCATGTCTCTTTTGCCCATTTATAGGTTCTTGAAGCCATATTTTGTACAAAGCTTCTACCTTTCAACGAAAAATCCGAGTTTTGCACTTCGAAAATAAGGTGAGTTGCTGCTCACATAATGCTAGCTGAAGCAAAGCTTCAAATGCTAAAATAATGCAAAAATAGCTAGAAAATATTGATTTTTGTTGATGTTTTTGTTTCTGTAAAAACTGAGTTTGGGTGTCACTTTGCATGTTATTTTCTCTCAATTCAAGCAACGAAATGCTGCTGGATTTTCTTCTATTGATAGTTCATGTGTAGTAGTATATATCTGCAAAATTTCATAGCAAAACTCTTTGCTTGTACCTAAAAACGTTTCTTCAAAATCAATGCACGACCTAGAAATTACCTGTACACATCTTGTTTCCCGAGTTGCTGCAAACATGGCCTGAGTCCATGTTTGAGACATCACATCTCATTCATTTCTTGCTCGAATTATGTGATTTTTGTTTGTTTGAAATATAAAGATTTCTACTATAAGCGTACCAAATTTTAGGTCATTGCGACCTATATAGCTTACTGAATTATGCTACCGAACTTTGATCCGGGGTATGTTTTTGCCCAACGTTTCACAGTGAAAACACTGTCTGGGTTCAACTTTGAGACATCATAACTTTCTCATACTTTAGCCAAATTGCGTTATTCTGTTTTTGTTGAAATAAAAAGTTTTTTTCTATATTTTCACCAACTACGAGCTTAATCCAATGCCGTTTGTACTCTATTTTGTACCTGAAGGTTGAAGCCATAATGGATTTTCAGGCCCAGGCCCATTCTTGTTGAACGGTTATAAACATGGTCTGAGTCCATGTTTGAGACAGCGTAACTTTTTCATTTTTTGTAAGAATTTATTTGTTCTTTTTTTGTTTGAAAGATGAAGTTTTCTATTTTGTGCACACCAATTTTCAGTTCTATCAAAGGTCGTTTGGCCACCTATTTCATGTTCGAAACTTGAACCCAGAGAAGATTTCAGACCTGGGTATTATTTTGCCTAAGCGTCCTTGTGTTCTTTTTCCAACCGACTTTTGACTTTTATATCACATTTTTACGATATCTTTGAAATGTTTTTAGGGCTATTATGCCTATTAATAGGTTAAAAAGTTTTAAAGAATTTGAAATTCAAATTTGAATTAAATATTAATTGAATTTGAATGATAGTTTTGAGTGATTGCTTTGGTTTCGAGTACAAATTTTTCAAAACAATTTTGAAATAATTTTTAAAATAAGTTAGCATTTAAAATAATTATTATGTAATATTTTTAAATAATTTTAAGCTATAAAATCTATTTATTCTCTACAATAAGGGAATTTTCAAATATTGTCTTAAAAATTGATTCGAAAAATGGTTTTAAAAGTTTGTTTTCTCAAATAAATTATTTTATATATAAAATACTTGTTTTTGCACTATTCGAGCGAATGAGAAGGAGAACTAAACGGTTTGGTAAAACACGAGGTATGAGATACGTGCTTTTATTTTATCGGTTAATTTTTGACTTGTCTGTTTAATCGTTTTGACCTTCGGGTCGAGTTTACCGATGAGATGCGGTAAACTTTTTACTGCTTTGTGTGTGAAATTTGCTGGCGACTAGTAAACCGATTAGTGCGAACGTGTGGTTTGAGACGCATGTTAACACTATTCGGGTTTCTATTCGAGAGTTTGTGACACATTTGCCATTACGGCATGCCAGTACTGGACCTTCAGGTCATTGCCATTGCGGTGTTTGTCATTGTGGTGGATTTGTCTTCGAGACATTTGCCATTGTGGCGTATTTGCCATTGCGGTGTATTTGTCATTGCAATTTTTTTCCTTCCGATGAGGTACCTATTTGAGGCTACGGCCACATGCACGTGCAAACACTTTTGAGATGGTTTCTTTGACTATTTTCTTTAGTGCATCGCCCCTTTTTGGAATTGGTCCTTTGAACCATTCGATATATCTTTATGGCGATTACTTTTTGGGAATTTGAACTCTTGGAAGTTCTATTTTTGAGATTTGAATTGCCTATACTGGTGTTGTATGAGATTTTCCTTTTGGAGTTTACTTGAGATTTTATTCTCCGCTTTGGAGATATATTTGCCTTATGGCGTGTTTGAGATGAGATCTCTCTATGCATGTTTTAGGTTTGCCAAGCTGGCGGGTTTAGGATTTCCCCGAAGCCATATTCGATATTTTATGAATGTCGATAAAAGGAGGCTCGCTACTTTTAGCATTATATGGGTTATTTTATGTCTTTTGAGATTATATGTTTGTGTAGCGATACCATATCATCACTTGATGTAATCACACACTTTAGTTGTCCCTTCTCACTCGAGAATATTATCACATTATCCTTATGCTCATATTATCGCTTATCCTTATTAACTGATTTTTTTAGCTAGATTGACCCATGTATTTTATACTCGGTCAGACCGAGGTGTTTCATGTTAGGTACATTTGGACTTATCCTATTCTGCTTCCGCATGGACTCTATTCTGCTAGCTCCTTTTCTTATAGCTTTTTGTATAGTCCATTTTGGTTTTCTACTCTGATATGTATATTCTTTTGACTCGTATTTGTATTGTGGTCGTCATACCACATATGTGATATATCATTTTGTATACTATGTGATGTATATGTATATGTTTGTATATACATGAGTATCTACTCTTCTATGATGTGTTTTTCATTGAGTTGTTGTGTTTTGTTCTGATAGATCGTGTGGCCAGCTATGGCTTTGTATTAAGTATTTATTGGATATGTCGATCCACTTAAGATAGAAAAAAATTTATCGGCATTTGTCGACGTATTAATAAATATTTAAGACAAGGCTATATATGGTCGCTCTTATCCAGCCCTATTCTATACATTAGCAGACAACATTACCAGTAATACTCTTTGTTAATGTGGGTCTCGGGGTGGGGCATCACAACTTGGTATTAGAGCTGAATTCAGAACAAAATATGATAAACACAGAACAAAAACACATATTGCTATACATTCTAGTGTAATACAAGTGTTATGACTTCCGGAATCATCGTGCCTTTGACCTTTTCTTGTCCTTTGGTGTAGGTAGAAATTTGGGAATGCGCCTAGGAATGAAATTTTAATTCCATAGTATTCCATATTTGAATTTATGAATCTACCATGTGAATTATCCTTATCTTATCTTAACTTTTAGCTAATGGCTGGATAAAGCAGAGGACGACGCTCGGATGCGGGATAGTCCAGTGGCTCCTATTCGGACGGCGTTTATATGTCCTCCAATCAGTTTACTAAGTTATTTAGGAGCATTCAGCCTCCATCTCCTACTCCAGCATCTCCTCCACGCAAGTATGCCATTGCGTGCATGTGTAGTGATTTTTCCCTTCTTGGAGGCAAGCCGTTCAAAGGCTTCGTGTCTGTATTGGAAGTTCAAGCCTGGATTTGCACGTACGAGCGGATATTTTCTCGCATGGATCTTTCTGACCATCATTTTGATGCCCTACCCCAAGATCCACATTAACAAAAAGTATTACTGGTTAATAGTGTTTGCTAATGTAGAGAATAGGTCTGGATAGGAGCAATCATCAATAGCCTTGTCTTAAATATCTATTGAATACATCGACAAATGCCATATTTTTTCTATCTCAAGTGGATCGACATATCCAATAAATATTTAACACAAAGCCATAGGTGGCTATAGGATCTTTCAGAACAAATACAATAACACGAATGCAAAACACATCATAGAAAAATAGATCATCACATATATATACATATACAGACACATCATAGAGTATACAAAATGATACATGCCAAGTGGTATAACAACTATAATATAGAAGCGAGTTAAAAGAATATACATATCAGAGTAGCAACAAAAGGACTACACAAAAGGTATAACAAAAAGAGCTAGCAGAATAGTTCATGCGGAAGCAGAACATGCTAAGTCCAAATGTACCTAACCTGAAACACCTCAGTCTGACCCAAATATAAAATACACGAGTCAGTCTAGCTAAATAAATTAGTTTACAAGGATAAGCGATAGTATGAGCATAAGGATAATGTGATAATATTCTCAAGTAAGGAGGGACTACTAAAATGTATGATTACGTCAAGTGATAATATGACATCACTACACAAACATATACTTTCAAAAGAGATAAAATAACCCACAAAATGCTAAAAGTAGCGAGCCTCGTATCATCGACATTCATAAAAAATCAAATATGATTTAGGGGAAAACCTAAACCCGCCATCTTGGAAAACCCAAAATATGCATTAAGAGATCCCATCTCAAACACGCCATAAGGCAAATATGTCTCCACATAGGAGAATAGAATCTCAAGTAAATTCCAAAAGGAAAATATCATATAACGCCAGTGTAGGCAATTCAAATCTCAAAAATAGAACTTTCCATAGTTTAAATTCCCAAAAGGTAATCGCCACAAAGATATATCGAATGGTTCGAAGGACCAATTCCGTAAAGGGGCGATACACTAGGAAAAATAGTCAAAGAAACCATCTCAATAGTGTTTGCACGTGCATGTGGCCGAAGCCTTACCAAGTATTGTTATCTCAAATAGGTACCTTGCCCGAAGGCAAAGTGTCACAATGACAAATACGCCGCAATGGAAAATAGGCCACAATGGCAAACGTCTCGAAGACAAATACGCCGCAATGGAAAATGCCATAATGGAAATGACACGAATGTCCAATACCGGCACGCCACAATAGCAAATGTGTCACAAACTCTCGAATACGAACCTGAATAGTGTTAACGTGCATCCCATACCGCACGTTCACACTAAATAGTTTACAAACCGCTAGTAAATTTCACACTCAAAGCAGTAAAAAATTTACCTTATCTCATCGGTACACTCGTTCCGTAGGTCAAAATGATCAAACGGACAAGTTGGGAATCAACCGATAAGATAAAAGCACGTGTCCCATACCAAGTGTTTTTCCAAACCATTTATTCTCCTTCTCATTCGCTCAAATAGTGCAAAAACGTGTATTTTATGTACAAAATAATTTACTTGAGAAAAGATTCTTTTAATACCAATTTTAAAAGCCACATTTGAAAGTTCACTTATTATCGAGACTAAATAGCTTATATATTTGAAAATACTTTAAAAATATGTCATACAATAATAATTTAAACTGCCCATTTATTTTAAAAATTATTTCAAAAATGTTTTGAAAAACCCGTGCTCGAAAACGAATAAAAACACAAGAAATCACTCTAATCGATTTTCGAATTCTATTCAAATTTAATCTGAAATTTGAATTTCAAAATCTTAAAAATTTGGTTGGTCTACTAATAGACATCATTGCCTCAAAACATTTCATGAATACCACAAAACATGAAGTAAAGGTCAAAAGTTGGACTTTGTATCATGAAGTAAAATAGTTTCGGCCACCTAAATCTCATAATTTTACAAAATTAAGAACATGAAAGTTCTAGGCAAAAGTCTCAGCTTTAAAAAAGAAAAAGATCATTTAATTTGAATTTATAGTTTAAAAATTATGACCGAAATAATTTTTAGATTTAAATTCATTATCGCTGTCGTTTATTCTCACGGCAGCGACAAAAATTATGATTTTGACTGCATAAAGCTCAAAATTTAGCAAACTATAAAACATGATAGTTGTAGCTAAAAGTATAAGATTTCCAGAACATTAAAAATTATCAAACTCCGATTGAAGAAAAAAAAATATGGCCAAAACAATTCTGTGCATGTTTCAAAGTTGAAATTAAAAACACAGGACAAAGAGGTTACTTTCTCTTCAAACACATATTACGATTAGCAAAATGTAAATTTACAGAAAATGATAAACATCAAAGTTGTTCCTTATAATTATACCTTCCAACCGGAAAAAACCTTATTCAATTTTGATTTACCATTCAAAAGTTAAGGTGATTTTAGTTTTAGGTTTCAACTAAGAAAATCAACAGAGCAGAGCATGTGTATCAGTTTCAAACCCAATTTCAAACCCCATAGATCATAGAACTTGTAGAAACTTACAACATGAAAGTTGTTCGATAATATCTTAGCTTTTTAAACAAAAAATAGTATACTTAATTCAGAATTATGCCTGAAAAGTTATGACCATTTTACTATCAGATGTCTTAATTAAATACAGCTGAGATATTGCTATTTTACTACAGCAATGTTCACAAATAAATTTCAACCACTTTGCAAATTTTAATAATTCAATCAAATTACTCAAACCATTCGACTATTTATTGGTAATTATCACTCAATTCAAAGAATTAAGGCTTAATAGAGATAGATATGTTAGTTTGCAACTCACTTTAGAAATTTTGAAGAGCAAACCCTTAGAAATTTGAAGAAAGATGGAAGCTTGCCTTTGATTTGGAGATTTTGGCTCTAGGTTTTTTTTTCTTTTAAAGCTTTGAGAAGCTTTCTTTTAGTTTACTGTAAATTGAACTTGCATATGTTAAGCTTGGGAAGTAGATGATTTCTCATTAGTTAAAATGGTGAGTGCGCTTTAAACCCAAAACCCAATAGTTTGTGTGTTAATACTTAATCCAAATTAACTAAGTTATTCATGTTTTTACACTTCATTTCATATATTTTAGCCAAAACAACTTACATTTCCATAGTTTCAACTTTACATAAGTCATAAAAACTTATTTTATATTTAACAAAAAATTTCACAACATATAAAAGATATTATAGCCGTCAAAATTATTTTCCATCATTAAAAGTCTTATTTTTACTTAAATACTCAATTTACACGATAATTTATATAAAGCAATATTTTAGCAATCAAAATTTACATAAAAATCATTTTCTTGTCAAATTAAATATAACAAACCTTATTAACATCATTCTTACAACCAGATCTTATTTTAAACAAAATTTCACCTTTTTAATTACAATAAAATTAACAAAAATCAACAATTGGCAATAATTTGCAATGCAATTTATTAAATTAAAACCATATAATATTCATTTTTCCTCCAAGCTAACGTAATAAAAAAATTTAAAACATTTTTTTTCAACATTTTACACTTATTTCAACAATTTAATGTTGATTAAATTATTTTGTCTCCTTAATTAATCCAATAAATTTCCATATCATCATATTTCTAATCTTTCCCATTTATAACCAACATTATCAACTTTTAGTCTATTTTATTTTTCCAATTTTATTTTTTACTTAAATTAAACAATTTTAAATCTCTAATTTATTTTTATTTTCCAATATTAAATTATAACCACTTTATGAATTAATATTACAGGTAATCATCAAAACCAGGGTTGTTATAGACTCCCCCTTATAAACATTGCGTCCTCGCAATTTCTAGAGATGAGCTGTAAACAACAGCGGTTTAATTTCATCAAGCAAAGAGAAAGATAAACAAGCTTGATTTTTTTTTAAAAAAATTTCTCACGCTCAACTTAAGATGATAAAAAACCAAGACAAAATTGCTCGATAAATTCAATGATTTCCCAAGGTAATTACTGGGATTAGCGGATCATTGAATTTCTGCGAGCAAGACATCATGATTTCGAAGACGTCTCACCTTCGAAACAAGAACACAAACCGAATGCTACATAAAAGATCAACTGAGTGAGATTGATTTCTCAAAAGCTTCTCGAATAATGTCGGGATTTTAGCATCACTTTATCCCAGACTCCAATCGACAAGATAATTAATGACATGAGTTATGTCGTTTCCATGTGTCGCTATGAAAAGAGCCATATTGATTTTAGATTAACGATAACAAAGATAAGAAAATTCAACGAGTGGTGGTTCTTCAAATGCCACCAAACTCGGACGATCGCATAACTGCAAGCCGTTAGACCATTGCACTAAGGCAAGATAAATATAAGGAACCCAAAAAAAGAAGACATATATATATATATATATATATTAATTTACAATCAAAATTTTTTAGAGTTTCAAAGCGCATTATCTTCGTAATCATAGTCTCAATTTTCAATACTTGAAAATTTACATAATTCTTATTTAAATTTTAATTTAAACTCATTACTCTTTATTTAGAGTAAATAAAATTTAAGTTGCTTATTCTCTAACTCTTCTATAAATATATTTTAATTTTTAACACGTTTTTTTTTTCAAATTTGTTTCTTAAATTTTCTAAGTGTTAGAAATTTTTGGAAAAATCAACAGAATCTCCTTTGTATGAAGGGTCATTTACAATATCACAAAAAATATTTATAATATACATCGACCATTAGGTCGGAAAGAAAATATATATCAACATTTAATACTTAAAAATTTAATTCGAAAACATATCTTTCTTTTTATCATTTTTAAAGCGAGTTAGCTTAATCTTATATAACCCTTTTTCTCAAAATATAATCCAACTATCATCTTTCACTTGTACTTAACTCAAATAGATCATATTAGGTTACGTTCATAAAACAAGAAGCATTACATTTGACTATTAACACATACAAATCATTTAATTTTTTTTTCAAAACTGCTGTAAAGAACTTAGATTTTGACATAGAAAACTTCAAAATCTGAAAATACTTATAAAATAAAAAAATTTCTAGAGAGTCTAACTTTTCCAGTAATATTAAGAACATCAAAATTTGACTCACAGTTTAAAAGTTATGCTAAATTTACTATTATTTTAAATCTCATAAATTTTCATAATAGGACAGAGATGTCCATCCATTTTCAAACCCATTTTAGACTGAGTCAAAGGAAAAATCTTTCAAAGTGGTGAAAATAATATTCATAGCTTATTGAAAGAAACTTTCATTTACAAAAAGACTGAGCTCATTTGGAGTTATAAATCTCAAGTTATCGTTGTTTTAGCACAGTACTTTTCAAAACCAAATTTCAGCTTTCAGATCAATTTAAAATTTAAATTTTTTCCCAAACCAATTTAATTTTAACTACATTTTCAAACAAGGTTTTTGCTAAATCATTTATTAAATGTCCTGAAAAGCTAAGACATACAAAATTATGATAAACTCTATGTAATCATCTTTTAAAAGAAATACTTCACTAGTTGGAAACGTTTTATCACTTTCAAACAAGTTTTTTTCTTCAAACAACTAACGACTCATTTTGAAAGAGATAACTAATCTCTTTCATTATCAAAAGATAGTTATCCATCCAAAATAAATTTTAAATTTACATATTAATTTTAAATTTTTTCTCTAAATTTAAACTGATTGCCTCTCATGACTTATTCATTTATTAAACTTTGCATCTCATAATATAGCATTTTAAAATAAATGAACCATTCAAATTCATATTTCCTCTTGTCACAAAATTAATTTCCGTATTTTTATGTACATAAAATTAGTTAGAGTTAATAATTAACTCAAACTTGTTTTCGAAAGATTTAAAATTTCATACCAACAAGTTTTAATACAATCAAGGTTTCAAAACCCAAGCTTAGTCACAAACTTATGCTAGAAATTTAAAATTAGCATTTCATTAATTTCCCTTAAGATAGAGTTTTAAATCATACTATCTATTTTTTTTCAAATAACCAATTACCAAAACAAATTTTAAATCATCAAATTTAGCTTTGAACAAAAACATTTAATTGCTATTCCAATATTCTATAACTAATGTATTATTTTATCTTGAATACATCATGTTATTAATCAAAGCATCATATGATTTCCAATTAAGACATTTCTTTAATTAGAATTAATTTACTTTATTTCCTCAAATCACCATATTCAATTTCTCAAATTTCAAATAATATAAGAGTATTTCCTTGCCATTGATTTATAGCCAATGACCCTATCGATTGGCTGTATTGTTGACCAAATGGTCAAAACTACCTCGCCGCTCATCCAACATTCACTATGGTTCAATGGCTCCATTAAGCATTTCAAATAAAAATTAATTCTTCACCATATTAATTATTTCCAACTTTACTTATTAAAACTCAATTTACCGTGTCTAATTGTCTTATCATGGTGTTTAGGAAACTCCTATCGATAACGTTGGCTAAACGGATCGAACAGAATTCTTAAAGCACTAGACGAACAACCCAATACAAAAATTCATTTTCTTTAAACATAAATACCTTATAGACAATACCCAAAATATTCTTTGTTTTTCCCAAAAAAATCCAATTTCTCGTACAAACATAAGTACAATTTGAAAGATTTGAAAACTCAATTATAACTATACTCAAAATCAAGGAACACAAATAGAGCTCATCGAGGTATTCCCAGAATACTCTATCCCCAAGTTTGATGGAATAGACTAGAGTGTTCATTATTCTGAACAGTATAATGAACCACTCACAAGACTCATAACGAGTGCGGAATGCAGTAAGAGTAATTCTATCCTCCACGACTCGAAGGTTATGAAAAACCGGTGAAAGGTCAAGCTGAGGAATGACCCTAGCACCACACAGTAGATAATAAAGAGAGAAACAAGATATAAAAGCAAGGGTGAATATCTTTTCAAATGAGGAGAAGTAACATTAACCATAAATTAATACTTCGAGTGAAGTAATACTACAAAGTATATCAACAAGTGAGTGTCTAAAGAGGATATCTCAAAAGGGGGTTAAAAATGGTAATATCAAATAAATTCATTAAATCACCTCATTTCCCTAGTAGACATCTTCGTGGAAGGATGACCTAAAAGCTAAGAAAAGGAAAGGAGGTCAATACAATACTCGATTACCCGATTGGGTGTCATACTCATATTGAAGTGGATCAGTAGAATAATCCCATTGGATTACTCTTAAGATAAGATATCATAAACTATTTTGGAATACTACGAAATAAAATAAATTCCTAGACATCCCAAACTATCTACTCCAAAGAATTAAGCGAATGCTAAGGACACAAAGAGTAATGGATTTGTAACATTTGTATTACACTTAGATGTACCGTAGTATGTGTTTCTGTTCTTTGTTTATTATACTTTATTCTGAATTCAGCTCTGATACCACGCTGTGACGCCTCACCCCAAGACTCATATTAACAAAGAGTATTACCGGGTATTAGTGTCTGCTAATGTATAGAATAGGGCTAGATAGGAGCGACCATCTATAGACTTCTCTTAAATTCTATTGAATACGTTGAAAAATGGCATATTTTTTCTATCTCAAGTGGATTGTCATATCCAATAAATACTTAATACAAAGACATAGGTGGCTATAGGATATATCAGAACAAATTATAATAACTCGAATGCAAAACACATCACATAACGATAGATCATCACATATATATACATACAGATATATCATGGAGTATACAAAATGATACATGCCAAGTGATATAGCAACCATAATATACAAGTGATTAAAAGAATATACGTATCAGAGTAGCAACAAAAGGACTACACAACAAGCTATAACAAAAAGAGCTAACAGTATAGTTCATGCGGAAGCAGAAATGGCTATGTCCATATGTACCTAACGTGAAACACCTCGGTCTGACCCGAGTATAAAATACACGGGTCAGTCTAGCTTAACAAATCAGTTTACAAGGGTAAGCGATAATATGGTACAGGGATAATGTGATAATATTTCCAAGTGAAAAGGGACAACTAAAGTGTATGATTACATCAAGTGATAATATGGTATCACTACATAAACATATACTCTCAAAAGAGATTAAATAACCAATAAAATGCTAAAAGTAGCAAGCCTCATATCATCGACATTCATAAAACATCAAAAATGGTTTAGGAGAAAACCTAAAGCCGCCATCTTGGCAAACCCAAAACATGCATAAAGTGGTCCCATCTCAAACACGCCATAAGGCAAATATATCTCCATAGAGGAGAATAAAACTTCAAGTAAATGCCAAAAGGAAAATCTCATATAACGCCGGTGTAGGCAATTCAAATCTCAAAAATAGAACTTCCCAGTGTTCAAATTCCCAATAGGTAATCGCCACAAAGATATATCGAGTGGTTTAAAGGACCAATTCTGGGAAGGGGCGATATATAGGAAAAATAGTCAAAGAAACCATCTCAAAAGTATTTGCACGTGCATGTGGCTGAAGCCTTGCCAAGTACTATTATCTCAAGTAGGTACCTCACCCGAAGAAAAAACGTCATAATGACAAATACGTCGCAATGACTAATACGCCACAATGGCTAATACACCACAATGGCAAACGTCTCAAAGACAAATACACCGCAATGGTAATGACCTGAAGGTCCAGTACTGGCACTCTGCAAAGGCAAATGTGTCACAAACTCTCGAATAGGAACCTGAATAGTGTTAACGTGTGTCCCATACCACGCGTTCGCACTAAACGGTTTACTAACCGCTAGTAAATTTCAAACTCAAAGTAGTAAAAAGTTTACCTCATCTCATCTGTAAACTCGACCTGTAGGTCAAAACGATCAAATGGACAAGTCGAGTATTAACCGATAAGATAAACGCAAGTGTCCCATACCACGTGTTTCACCAAACCATTTAATTCTCCTTCTCATCGCTCGAATAGTGCAAAAACGTGTATTTTATATACAAAATAATTTACTTGAGAAAACAAAGTTTTTAATTCTAATTTTGAAAGCCATGCTTGAAAATTCCCTTATTATTGAGAATAAATAGATTCTATATTTGAAAATACTTTAAAAATATATCATATAATAATAATTTCAAATGACCATTTATTTTAAAAATTATTTCAGAAAGGTTTGGAAAATCCATGCTCGAAAACGAATAAAAACCTAAGAAATCACTCAAATATATTCGAATTCAATTCAAATTAAATTCAAATTTAATCCAAAATTAGAATTTCAAAATCTTCAAAATTTGGCTAGTCGACTGATAGAGATCATTGCCTCAATACATTTCGTGAATACCACAAAACATAAAGCAAAAGTCAAAAGACTTTGTATCATGAAGTAAATTAGTTTTGACCACCTAAATCTCATAATTTTACAAAACATAGAACATGAAAGTTGTAGGAAAAAGTATCAGCTTTCAAACAAGAACAAGATCATTTAATTTGGATTTATGGTTTAAAAGTTATGACCAAAATAATTTTTAGATTTAAATTCATTATCGTCGACGTTCATTCTCAGGGCAACGACAACAATTATGATTTTGACTATATAAAGCTCAAAATTTATCAAATCATAAAACATGAAAGTTGTAGTTAATGTATAAGATTTATATAACATTAAAATTATCAAATTTCGATCAAAGATGAAAAGGATATGGCCAAAGCAATTCTGTGTTTCAAAGTAGAAATTAAAAACACAGGACAAAGTGGTTATTTGCCGTTTAAACAGATATTACGGACAGCAAAATGTAGATTTACACAAAATGATAAACATGAAAGTTATTCCATATAAATATACCTTCCAACTGAAAATAACCTCACTCAATTTTGATTTACCATTCAAAAGTTATGAGGATTTTATTTTAAGGTTTCAACATAGAAAATCAACAGAGTAGAGCATGTGTATCAGATTCAAACCCAATTTCAACCCTATAATTCATAGAACTTGTAGAAACTTACAACATGAAAGTCGTTCCATAATGTCTTATATTTTTAACAAAAAAATTATACTTAATTCGGATTTATGGCTAAAAAGTTATGGCCATTTTACTGTCATATATCAACTCAGGAAATTTGAAATAGTTGTGCTACAACATCAGTTTAAACTTAATTAGACCCTTTTAAACATTGAATTTCGAAAAGTATTCAAAATAGAACTTATAGCTTAATTAAATATATTTCTATTACAAAAAGAATGAACGAATTCGAATCATTCTACACTGAGATATTGCTGTTTTACTACAACAATGTTCACAAATAAATTTCAGCAACCACTTTGCAAATTTCAACAATTCAATCAAATTACTCAAACCAATCAACTATTTATTGATACTTATCACTCAATTCAAAGAATTAAGGCTCAACAGAGATAGATATGTGAGTTTGTAAATCACCTTAGAAATTTTGAAGTGCAAACCCTTGGAAATTCGAAGAAAGATGGAAGCTTGCCTTTAATTTTGAGATTTTGGCTCTAGTTTTTTTTTCTTTTAGCTTTGAGAATCTTTCTTTTAGTTTACTGTAAATTGAACTTGCATATGTTAATTTTGAGAAGTAGATGATTTCTCATTAGTTAAAACGGTGAGTGGGCTTTATCCCCAAAACCCAATAGTCTATGCGTTAGTACTTAATCCAAATTAACTAAGTTATTCATGTTTTTCACTTTATTTCATATATTTTAGCCAAAACAACTTACATTTCCATAGTTTCAACTTTATATAAATCATACAAACTTATTTTATGTTTAACAAAATGTTTTCACAACATATAAAAGATATTTTAGCGATCAAAATTATTTTCCATCACAGAAATTCTTATTTTTACTTAAATACTCAATTTACACTTTAATTTATTAAAATAATTTTTTAGCAACCAAAATTTACACAAAAATAATTTTCTTGTCAAATTAAATATAAAAAACCTTATTAACGTCATTCTTACATCCAAATCTTATTTAAACTAAATTTCCCCTTTTTAATTACAATAAAATTAACAAAAATCAACAATTGGTAATAATTTGCAAAATTATTGCAATTTATTAAATTAAAACCATATAATATTCATTTTTCCTCCAAACTAACAAATAAAGCTTTTTAAAACTTTTTTCATCATTTTACACTTATTTCAACAAATTAATGCTAACTAAATTATTTTGTCTTATTAATTAATCCAATACATTTCCAAATCATCATATTTCTAAAATTCACCATTTATAACCAACATTATCATTTTTTACTCTATTTTATTCTTTCTAATCTTATTGTTTGCTTAAAATAAATGATTCTAAATCTCTACCATTATGATTTGATATTATAGGTAATCATCAAAACCAGGGTTGTTACAATCATGGAGTTCTTGTAGCATCTACCATGTTGCAAGAGCGTGCCATTGACTGGTATGAGCTTCTCATTGCCGAGCTCGATGAGTCCACTCTCTCTTGGATAATTTGGGGAACGATTCAAGTTTAAATTCATTCTCGAATCAGAGAAAGCTTTATTGGCCCGTCGCTTCCTCGAGTTGAAGCAAGGGAAGTCCTCGGTTTCTGATTATATTTCTTCATTCGAGCCTTATCCAAATATTGTCTTGAATGTATCAGCAATCCCTATAAGAAGAATCTAAAGTTTGTCTTTGGTCTTAGGAAGTATTTGAAGAAGTCTTTGATGCTCCAGCTTAAGCTTTCTTTTGAGGAGTTGGTTGACTCGGTGCTTCATCTCTAAGCCGTCGAGAAGTAGTGTAATAGTGGTGATGAGGCTGAGGTTCGCAAGAACCCCAGTAAGAAAAAGTTCCCATTTCACAAGTCGAAGTCTTTTCCTCAAAAAAGAAGAAGTTTGTTGGTACTAGTTCTCAGCCTAGTGGAGCACCTCCTACTCGGAAAAGGTGTTTCAATTGTGGTTCTCTTGACCATATGATTCAGGATTTTCCTAAGCCTCTCTTCTGCCACTATTCCAAGAAGGAAGGCCATCGTATTTCAACTTGTCCTATTGCTCCAAAAAATTCTAAATCTGGCAAGCTGAATGTTGTGGATGCTTCTGGAGGTTCTTCTCAGCGTAAAGGTACATCTCCTTCTATCCTCAAAGATTCTTTGTTGTTTCATGACCGATCTATTCGAGTCCTCTTTGATACCGATGCGTCGCATTCATTCGTATCGAAGGAGCTCATTGATGTTGTTCATTTAGATGTTTCTTGTTTGATTACTTCATTGAGGATTGCGAATCCTATTGGGGGATCTACAACCCTTAGCATGCTTTGTGAGGATGTTGGGATTGTTTTGTGTGGCTTTACTTTATGCGTGAATCTGCACGTTATTTCTTTTTTGGGTTTTGATAAGATTTTGGGAACGGAGTGGCTAGTGCAATACGATGCCAGGATTATTTTTTATGAGAGAGTTTTATATGTTTGACATCCAAATTCGTCTGCTCAACTATCAATTGTTCTTCGGAATATAGATAATTTCGAAGCATCCTTATTTTCTCTCGACTCATGAGATGATGATGATATATCTCGTATTCCTATTGTTTGTGACTTCTCTTATGTGCTTGAGCTTGTTTCGGGTTGGCCACCCAAGCGGTCTATCGAGTTCCGCATTGATATCATTCCAGGCGCGCAGCCAGTTAGTCATCCTCCTATGAGGATGTCTACCAAGGAAAACGAGGAACATAAGAAGTAGCTTTTAGGGCTTGAAGCTAAGCAATTTATCCAGTCTTGTTCTTCACTATGGTGTGCCGCAATCGTCTTCATAAAGAAATCTGATGGTACTCTTAGGCTTTGCATCGATTATCACAGCTTAACGAGGTAATCATCAAGAATAATGATCTGTTGCCTAGGATCGATGATATGTTCGATCAATTGAGTGACACTAAGCTCTTTTCTCAGCTAGACCTTGCCATTGGCTTTTATCAACTCCGAGTGGCGGAAGATAGCATACCCCTTATAGCTTTCTACTCGTTATGGATCTTACGAGTGGCCTGTTATGCCATTCGGTTTGACGAATGCTGCTGCTTACTTTTTCGATCTGATGAATCGAGTATTCCGAGAATATCTCAACAAGTTCGTCCTTGTGTTCATCGACGACATCCTTGTCTATTCGAAGTCTGAAGCCGAGCATGTTAATCACTTGAGAATTGTCTTGAGTACTCTTCGTCAGCTTCAGCTTAAACCAAATACTCTAAGCGCCATTTCTGGGAGAATAAGGTTAATTTCATAGGCCACGTTATTTCTCCGAAGGAATTTCAGTCGATCCTTCGAAGATCGAAGCCATCCAAAATTGGAAGAGGCCTAAGAATGTTCATGAGATTCACAGCTTCCTTGGATTAGCGGGTTATACCGTTTATTAATTAAGGATTTCTCTCGTATTGTGCTTCCTCTCATCAGCCTTACTCAGAAAGGCGTTCAATTTATTTGGTCCGACAAGTGTGAAGCTTCTTTTCAGCAGTTGAAGGAGCTTCTCACTAATGCTTCTATTTTAGTGGTTCCCGAAAGGAATCATGAGCTTGTTTCTACACCAATGGTAGTAGGTATAGCCTCGGTGCCATTCTTATGCAAAGAGAATAGGTAGTTGCTTATTCTTCTAGGCAACTGCAACCGAATGAAGTTCGTTATGCTACTGATGACCTCGAGCTGGCCTCCATAGTCTTTGCCTTGAAGATATAGCGACATTATCTTTTAGGCGAGTGCTTCATTCTCTACATTGATCATAAATATTTGAAGTATCTGCTCACCCAGAAGGAGCTCAATATAGGGCAACGGCATTGGCTCAAGTTCCTTGCATCTTATGACTTTGATATCCAGTATACCCATGGAAAGGGTAATCATGTTGCTGATGCGCTTAGTTGTAAACATTCGGTTGTCGTTTCTATGATGCTAGTAGAGTGGGATGTTCTTGATACCTTATCTCTTTGTGTCGTGATCGAGCTTCATCATCTGATTCGCCTATTCTATTATTCAGTTTGGAAGCTCGACCCAGCTTATTGGATCATATTGCTAATGCTTAGCGGCACGATCCTGATCTTGTGCACCTTATCCAAATTTGTGAGTCTGACTCCCGTGACGAGGAGTTGATGGATTTCATCATTGATTCTAGTGGGTGTCTTCGTAAGAAGAACCACCTAGTCGTGCCTTCTGATTCCGCATTTAGGTAGGACATTCTCGATGATTGTCACCATTCTAAGTATACCATCCATCCCGACAGTAGTAAGATGTGTGCCTATATGAGTCGCCTTAATTAATTGGAAGGCATGAAGCGTGATGTGGCAAGTTATGTGAGTAAATGCATGACTTGTTAACTCATCAAAGCCAAGCATCAGCGCCCTTCTGGTCTTCTTCAGCCTTTGGACGTCCCATTGTGGAAATGGGATCAGATGTTGATGGATTTCATTGACGGCCTACCTCGTTTGAGATCGGGCCATTCTAGCATTTAGGTTATTGTTGATCGCCTTACCAAATCAGGTCATTTTGTTCCTATTATATCTAATAGGAATGCTTCTCATTTGGCCAAGTTATATATCAAGGATGTAACGACCCATAAAATTTTAATAATTTAAATAAATTAATAGGTAGAGAATAATAGTATAAATTAATAGGTAGAGAATAAAACGTATAAATTAATAGGTAGAGAATAAAACGTATAAATTAATAGGTAGAGCATTAAACATATAAATAAATAGGTAGAGGATAAAACGTATAAATTAATAGGTAGAGAATGAAACGTATAAATTAATAGGTAGAGAATAAATAGTATAAATTAATAGTTAGAGAATGAAACGTATAAATTAATAGGTAGAGAATAAATAGTATAAATTAAAAGGATCTGCAACATCGTAGTTGTAAATTATGAATGTTATTGTTTATAATCATACATGTAACTCTAATGATACGATTTTAATAACAAATTCCGCGTACAAGATATGGATTACATAATAGTATTTTCTTAATATCCTTAGCTTTCAACAATAATCAATTAGCGACCTTAATCTTAATAGGATTTGAATATCATCAACCTTCGGATAAGTCAAATGATATTCTAAATGTTAATAATAATCTTGAAAAAAAAACTTTATCAGAAGAACATTTTAAGTACACATAAATTTTTATGGGATTATGTTAATATGTATTCAGTAGGCATATGCTAACAACCGCTCAAACAAGAAATAATCACTAATACACAGTGTAAATTGTTAAAAAATCAAACTATCTATATTTATCACGCAAAAATGCAAAATCATAAAGGTTATTAGTGAAATTATGCAAATCTTAACATGTGCGTAGAGGGCACATGCTGATTTTTCCAATTTTGTGCATTGCACTAAGAATTATTGGATCTTATTCATCGTTAATTTGCTACCATTTCACGACTTTGACCACCACCATAATTTGTTGAATGCCACGAATGCCAAAATGATGAATGATGTTGCAAGTCAGAAGAAAATGCATGCTCCTATATGCGTTTCTTTTTTAACATGGGTGTCTGACATGACTGATGCTAGTTAACGTTAAATGACATTAGATGCCAATAATATTATTATGCACTTTCATTATCTTAATTCTTTTATCAATTAACCTCTCCACTTTTCTTTCCAATCTGATTTATAACCTGCCTATTTACTTTTCTTACCATATTTATTATTTGCTAGAATCTAGCCATTTCATAATTCCCTTTTTCAGCATTTGATGTGTCTTCTCTAAATCTAAGCGGAAAATCTGGCTTACCCCTTTTATTCATTTACATTTTCTTCTGTTTCAAATTTCATCGTGACTGACACGCAACCTTACTTTAATCACTGCGTCAATCAAGCATCCATCTATTAATTTTCATTTATTTTATATTTATTGCCAACGTTATAAATTTGAAAGATCACTTGCTTCCCCTGTCTCCCTGATTTCACGTCTATGTGCCTATCCTTTTGAGTTTCTTACATTTATATTCTATTATTAGCCTAAACGTGCATTTTGACTGTTGCCATCCCCGTATTTATTTCTTTCCTTTTTGAAATTAAAACGTATACGTTTTACATTTATTTATTTCTAAACCATTCATTGCCTTTCCTTTAGATCAATCCATTCTCTTCTTATTTGCTTTAACTTCTCTGCTGAATCAATGCATGAACGTTGATATTTCATTTATTATTCCCTTTTATATTATATTTTTCTCTGTAGCTTTCCACTACCTCTCTCTTCATATATTTCATTGTTGCCTGCTCCTTCTTCATTTTCGAGATCCACTCCCCACCATTGCTTACTTTTCCTCCTCCCAAATTTTTCCATGGCCTACGCCAGATATAAAAAAAAAATTGCACGACGTATATACCCATCGCCTGAAGCTATCTCTGCCCCTCTTCCCTTCCCACCGCCTACAACCCTCAACCTCCACTCACGGTTTCTCCTACAAGTGCCTGCTTATTTTCTTTCCTAACTAAGAAGGTATATTTATTGTTTAAAAAGTTTCTTATAAACGTTCAAAAGGATTTGAGAAAAGTTTGCATTCTTTTGTACAGATCTTGTTATATGTGAAAGTAAATAAGTTATGAAGCTATAAAGGTTCACTTATACAAGATTTATATATATATATATATATAAGAGTGTTATATAAATGAATTTTATACTATGCGTTAACTAAATACATTGTTATTTATATGATCCAATTTTTGAATATATGTTTGAAACATTTTGATTTTTATATATACAAATATTTTATTCTATACATATATTTTGTTATATATAAAGGTTTTATAAAAAATATAAAAAAAAAAAGAGAAAAAAAGGAGTAAGTTAACAATGTATTATAAAGAATATTGTTTATCTACACATATATGTGCATAAGTTTGTTTGATTTCCTGCTGGATATTTTGAAAAGGAAAGTAATAAACTATAATAATTATATATATACATAAGTATTCATTTCAAAAGATATTATATGTGTGTTTATCTTTAATATATGTGTTTTATGTTAGAACATTGATTTTTTTAACTATACATATATATTATTTTAATATTGGTTCAAAATGAATATGTATTACATGGAAACGACAACAATAAAATGAGTATACTATATATGTGACATTTTGAATAATTATATATTTGTATTTAACATTAATATGAAATGGAAGCATTTTAAAGTTATATGGTTTTCATGGGTGTGCATATATATATATATATATATATATATATATCATTTTTAAATGCGTGTTTTGATTTACCGTTCATTTTGAAAGAAAGTAATAAATTAATCATATAATCTTCATTTCAATTTTATCAAGCTAATTTGATCCGTTCTCATCAATTTCTATCTATCAGCTTTTCCGTCGAAATCGTACCATCTAACTTTGCTTTGAAAGTCGTGCTTGCATTTCATAACTCAACTTCACTGTCTATCTCTCTAACTTTGAAAGGTGAGCAATCACTCACGATTTACATTCTTTTATTTATTAAATTTGATTTCAATTGAAACGACAATTGAAATATGTTGCTGTAGTTATTTAAATTGATATATTTATGCTATTACCTGTATCTGTTCACCTATGGGATATGACACCATATCCTATTGTTTATACTTTATTTAATTACTGATGATATATTCCTGTTGTATATTATTATCATATCCTGCTATATTTTTGTTATCTGTTATCACTCTGCAAGTTCCCTGTAGTTTAGAATTCACTATGGGTTGAAATGATACATACCCGAACAGACTTTAGAATAGGAGAATTTCGTTATGAGTTGAAATGATAGACCCAAGCGATTTTCATTTAATTAAATTTGGGATTACGGATTGGAATGATATCCACCCGTATATATTTAGTGTACGGATTTAAATGATAAATATCCGTAACACTTGACCAGATGATAAGGAATATATACAGACACCGTGGTTCATATATAAATATTTTGGAAATAAATTCTTTGTTTGGAAAGAAATATATGGTCTTAATAAATGTTAATTCTTAAATTTCTATATATATATATATATATAGATTTAATAATATTTAACTTAATTAAGTTTGATTTAATACATAAACTATGTTAATATTTATGTAAATTATATTTCAAATAGATTTTTGAAATAATTGGGATAAATTAAGATGGGGAGATAAATTTGAGTTTATTAAATGGTATCTAAATAAGGATTTATTTAATTAAATCAATCTAAAATTTTTAAATGGGAAATTTAAAAAGGTAGGATTTTATAACTGGATTTTTTATTTAAGCGATTAAATGCATATTTCACGTTTAAGTAAATTAAAGAAAATATTGAGAAAAATGGAATTTAAGGTTAATTAAATAATCTTGAATCAAATGAGGAAGTATTTCAAGACTAAATAATAATGAGGTTAAATCGAGATCTATATGAAACAGTTAAATTGAGCATTTAAATTTTTAAGCCTTAAACTATATTGGAATTTAAATGGTTTAAATTTGAGATTCGGATCTGTATTTGAAATCAATATAGTTGAATTTTTTATTTAGAAACTAAATTGAATTAAAATGAAAATTTAGGTTGAACTAAATTTGAATTTATTATTTAGAAAACTAAATTGAATAAAAATTTAGTTGAAACGTTGAATACTTAAAGGTTTAAAAATATTGAATATAAAGGGGTATTTTGTGATTACAAATCCGAATTTGAGATCGATAAAATTGAAGTGGTTATTTTAGGAATTGAGTTGAGTTTAAATTGATAAATTAAGATTGAATTTAATTTAAATGGGAAGGTCGGGTTGATGTTGAAACAATTTTTTTTGTTGAGGGAATTGAAAATATTTTACGGTATAAATTATTTAATATATCTAAATAATATTTTGGAAAATAGCTATATTTGAAGTGAAATGATATTTGATTTTGAGGTATAAATTAAGATGAAAGAACCACGATGTTATAGTGTATATTTCTACCCTGTAGATACTTCCATGGACCCTTAGAGGATGGTTATTCCAAACATCCTTTAAGTTATTTGTATTTCAGTTGATATTTCACTTGAGCTGGATTTATTGATATAAGAATGTTAATCGTGACTCAAGTGTTTTGTGTTTTGCTTTACGCTCGGGTCAGACTGAGTGAAACAGCATTTGAGACTCGCCTTCGAAGTTGGAGCCTTGCTTGAAGATCCAGCTATCTATCCTTTCAGTCATCCTGTTGATTTGTTCAGAGAAGTCATCTGCGCACACTGGAGACTTCACTACATCTAAGATATTCAGTTGTATTTTATTTCTAACTCCAATGTATATAGTAGCTTCATGAACTACTATTCTTTATCTATTCCGCAGCATTATATTACTCTGTGTCTGTAATCTGTGATGATTTATTTACTATATATGTTAAGTTTTGCCAAATTTTAATTAACAATTCTGTATTTTGAATTATTCAAGTCGGACATGTATGGTTTTATTGTCGATTTGAATGGTCCAAAATAGCGGGTCGCTTCAGTTGGTATCAGAGCTTGGGCTCTAGGCAAAACTTAGCATATATGGTAAATTTATTAACAGAATCACTTTCGCTCGAGTTGAATCTCTTCCTTTCTGACTCGATTTCCTTTGAATTTTGGAATGCCCCTCGGTTCCAAAATTCATTTTTGTCTCTCTCTATTTATATTCTTTTGATTCTGGAGTATCCAATAACACCACTAAATGATTTGTAAAGGGGGATGAAAACTCCTTTATAATTGGCGTCGATTCACCGAAGATTTTTGTATCCTCGGTTTAGATGCTACTATCTCCTGTTGTTCCAAATTCTATCTCTAGCGATCGAATGTCGCTTTACCTTAGAATTGTGCATCCATCATATTGCTAAATGCACGATTGACCCGATTAAGGTCGCCCGTGATTTATAGAAGTATATCCATCTCCTATTTTGTAATTTAATCATCTTCGATCGAGTCTATCTTCGAATCAGGATTCTATTGGTTAGAGTCTTCTAATTTAAATCTCTACCTTTGTTTTGAAATCCATTCTTAAATCACCCTTTGAAAAATCGAGTATGTTGTATTTTTGAAATTGTTTTGTACCGAAATTATTATTTTGATAACTATGATTTTATTCTATATATAAAAAGAAATTGTTTTCGATAAGGATTTTATACCTATATATAAAAAAAATAAGAAATGTTATTCTATATATATAAAAGTTTTGAAAGGAATTGAAAATTTGAAAAATTGTAAGAAATTGATTTATATAAAAATGATTTACAACTGAAGGGTTAAATTTGAAATTCGAGAATTGAATTCCGGTATTTTGAAATTGGATTTAAGATTTTGGAAAATATATAAAAATAATACGATTTAAAGGTATTTTTCCAAATAAGAAATGTTTCAAATGAGTTCAAATGAGTTCTAATAATTTTGAAGAAATTTCAAAGAAGTTTTCAAGAAAATAGAAGTCCAGAACTCCCGTATGTCGCTGGAAAATAATTTCGATGATGAGTGCACGCATCATCGACATTGATTTTCGAGTTTCAGAGTGGGGGAGAGGCCACTTTAATAGCTCGCTATGCGAGTGATTTTGTAAAACCGTTATGATTTCAAATTCCGAAGTATAATTTAATATTTTTGAAAGATATATGTATATATTTGAAACAATTTAAAGTGAGACCGGTGTTCAGTCCTCGAGTTTCGAATTTGTTTTGGTATAACCCTATATATTGAAATTAATTTATTATTGATTTTCAACTCTTGAATTGAAAATGTGATTTCCCCTTATCATTTTGAAGGTTCGAACACTTCCAAGTCAAGGTCTAAAATTTTAAAACCAAGAAATTTCGAAGAGTATAAAATGTTTGATAAAGAATATAAATTTAGTTTGAAATGTTTCGAGAAAAAAATATAGTTTTGAATAATAGTTTTCCGAAAGGTAAATTGAATATTTCAACTAGAAATAGATAGTTTAAAAGTTTTAAAGGGATAATTATAAATTTGGAAACCATTTGAGTATAATTGATTTTGAGAAAACTTTTAGTTTTGAAATTAAATTGAAATTAAAAACCAGTACTCTTATGGAGATTTTGGAAATGAATTTGTTTGACTTGAATTATTTTAATTTAGAAACTGGGATAATTTTCTAAACCTATTATTTTGGGAACTTTGAACTTTAGATACTTAATTTGGAAGAAAATTTGGTGAAATCATATATGATTTGGAAACTGAATGGATATTGAATGATTTGAAATTGAGAACCTTATATTATTAAGCACTTGATTTGGGAGTGGTCGAACTTATATAAATTGGATTTGTAAAAGTATGAAATTGATTTGAAATCCATTGATTTGAAGGTACTCAATTTGGAAAGCTATTTTATATAATCGAAGTCTATATAAGTATGATTTGATCTACTATTGATTTGGAGAGTATTCGATTTGGGAAAAAGGGAATCCTATATATAATGGACTTTATATAAGTATGATATTTGAAAGTGATTTGAAAAGGTACTATATGATATATATTTTCGAAGTAAAGATATGGAAAGTGCCTTCTGCTTGATATCTGCTTTGTGGCCACATCGTGGCTTCATTCTATCGATATTATTCTTTCTGATTTTTGGTTTTCCGGATGTAATACTCGAGTGTTCCCACCATGGCGTAACCCATGGTTTTTTTTTCTCGTGAATGCATAGCGCAATTGCCGGGCTGAGTCTTGCCTAGGGGTATGGATTGTTTCCTGGGGGATCCAGGCGTAACCATTGTGTATCCTGCAATCTGTGTAGGTCGCGAATAGTAGCGCAAGTGCCTGGCTGAGTCTTGCCTAGGGGTACGGATTGTTTCCTGGGGGATCCAGGCATAACAATTGTGTATCCTGCACTCTACTAGTCATCATGGCGTAACTCGCAGGGCTGAGAAAGCTTACGGATATGGATTGTTTCCTGGGGGATCCAGGCGTAACCATTGTGTATCTGCGAATCATGGTCGGACAAAGGTTTTGGTTTGGTTGTTTTTTTTGGATTGTACTTTCCATATCTGTTTTTTTTTTTTTAAGTTTTTCAAGTATTTTCACTGGGTGTTGAAACCGGTCTACCAAGTACTTGTAGAATTCTAGCTTTGCACCTGATCAACGCATGGCCAGAGTCTGCAAGAACGAGGATAAACTTGTTGAAACATCGAGTTATAAAAGTATTTTTGAAAGAAAGATTTATTTCGATATAAAGGTATTTTATTATAAAGGTATTTTTCAACAAAGAAATTTTGTGTTAATATTTGAAATTGAAACTCTTATGGTTTGGAATTTACGATTCATGCCCGATTCTATTCTTTAAATCTACCTTATCTTCTCAGCTTTCGTTGTTCATCTTGATTCTGTTTTTCCGAATCTACCTTCTTTCATTTTTGAATATAATCTTTTAAAGATTGCTTATCTGTATACTACATTGGTTAATAGAAAATTTTAGTGGTATAAATATTTTTGAAGTTATTAATTAAATAAAACATATTTAAAGAAAATGGTTATTAATTTATTGATAATATTTGAAAAGTATCTTAAGATAAATTAAAAATTTCATGAGTTATGAATTTAATGTTTTCAAATAGTTCTTTAAATATAACTAATGATGTAAATAATTATTTTAAAATAGTTTTCATATACTTATAAAGGTGTTACTTAAAATATAAATGGTATTTATAAAAGAAGCAAGAAGTTTTACAAATGGGTTTTGAAAAGTATGAATGTCTCAAGTAAAATTTATATAGTTAAATCAATTATTTACCCCTGACTTTCAATCTACTTTTATTTCTGGTTGTTCTATTCTCCTAACTCCTTCCTTTTCGGGGACGAACAGTTTTGAGTGGGGGAGAGTGTAACGACCCATAAAATTTTAATAATTTATAATAAATTAATAGGTAGAGAATAATAGTATAAATTAATAGGTAGAGAATGAAACGTATAAATTAATAGGTAGAGAATAAAACATATAAATTAATAGGTAGAGAATGAAACGTATAAATTAATAGGTAGAGAATAAATAGTATAAATTAATAGGTAGAGAATGAAACGTATAAATTAATAGGTAGAGAATAAACAGTATAAATTAAAAGGATCTGCAACACCGTAGTTGTAAATTATGAATGTTATTGTTTATAATCATACATGTAACTCTAATGATACGATTTTAATAACAAATTCCGTGTACAAGATATGGATTACATAATAGTATTTTCTAAATATCCTTAGCTTTCAACAATAATCAATTAGCAACCTTAATCTTAATAGGATTCGAAAATCATCAACCTTCGAATAAGTCAAATGATATTCTAAATGTTAATAATAATCTTGAAAAAAAAACTTTATCAGAAGAACATTTTAAGTACACATAAATTTTTATGGGATTATGTTAATATGTATTCAGTAGGCATATGCTAACAGCCGCTCAAACAAGAAATAATCACTAATACACAGTGTAAATTTTTAAAAAATCAAACTATCTACATTTATCATGCAAAAATGCAAAATCATAAAGGTTATTAGTGAAATTATGCAAATCTTAACATGTGCGTAGAGGGCACATGCTGATTTTTCCAATTTTGTGCATTGCACTAAGAATTATTGGATCCTATTCATGGTTAATTTGCTACCATTTCACGACTTTGACCACCACCTTAATTTCTTGAATGCCACGAATGCCAAAATGATGAATGATGTTGCAAGTCAGAAGAAAATGCATGCTCCTATATGCGTTTCTTTTTTTAACATGGGTGTCTGACATGATTGATGCTAGTTAACGTTAATGACATTAGATGCCAACAATATTATTATGCATTTTCATTATCTTAATTCCTTTATCAATTAACCTCTCCACTTTTCTTTCCAATCTAATTTATAACCTGCCTATTTACTTTTCTTACCATATTTATTATTTGCTAGAATCTAGCCATTTCATAATTCCCTTTTTCAGCATTTGATGTGTCTTCTCTAAATCTAAGCGGAAAATCTGGCTTACCCCTTTTATTCATTTACATTTTCTTCCGTTTCAAATTCATCGTGACTAACACGCAACCTTACTTTAATCACTGCGTCAATCAAGCATCCATCTATTAATTTTCATTTATTTTATATTTATTGGCAACGTTATAAATTTGAAAGATCATTTTCTTCCCTTGTCTCCCTGATTTCATGTCTCTGTGCCTATCCTTTTGAGTATCTTACTTTTATATTTTATTATTAGCCTAAACGTGCATTTTGACTGTTGCCATTCCCATATTTATTTCTTTTCTTTTTGAAATTAAAACGTATACGTTTTACATTTATTTATTTCTAAACCATTCATTGCCTTTCCTTTAGATCAATCCATTCTCTTCTTATTTGCTTTAACTTCTCTGCTGAATCAACGCATGAACGTTGATATTTCATTTATTATTCCCTTTTATATTATATTTTTCTCTGTAGCTTTCCACTACCTCTATCTTCATATATTTCATTGTTGCCTGCTCCTTCTTCATTTTCAGATCCACTCCCCATCATTGCTTACTTTTCCTCCTCCCAAATTTTTCCATGGCCCACGCCAGATATAAAAAAAAAATTGCACGACGTATATACCCATCGTCTGAAGCTATCACTGCCCTTCTTCCCTTCCCACCGCCTACAACCCTCAACCTCCACTCACGTTTCTCCTACAAATGCCTGCTTACTTTCTTTCCTAAATAAGAAGGTATATTTATTGTTTAAAATTTTTCTTATAAACGTTCAAAAGGATTTGAGAAAAATTTGCATTCTTTTGTACAGATCTTGTTATATGTGAAAGTAAATAAGTTATGAAGCTATAAAGGTTTACTTATACAAGATTTATACATATATAAGAGTGTTATATAAATGAATTTTATACAATGCGTTAACTAAATACATTGTTATTTATATGATCCAGTTTTTGAATATATGTTTGAAACGTTTTGATTTTTATATATACAAATATTTTATTTTATACATATATTTTGTTATATATAAAGGTTTTAAAAAAATATAAAAAAAAAGAAGAGAAAAAAGGATTAAGTTAACAATGTATTATAAAGAATATTGTTTATCTGCACATATATGTGCATAAGTTTGTTTGATTTCCTGCTGGATATTTTGAAAAGAAAAGTAATAAACTATAATAATTATATATATACATAAGTATTCATTTCAAAAGATATTATATATATGTGTGTTGATATTTAATATATGTGTTTTATGTTAGAACATTGATTTTTTTAACTATACATATATATTATTTTAATATTGGTTCAAAATGAATATGTATTACATGGAAACGACAACCATAAATTGAGTATACTATATATGTGACATTTTGAATAATTATATGTTTGTATTTAACGTTAATATGAAATGGAAGCGTTTTAAAGTTATATGGTTTTCATGGGTGTGCATATATATATATATATATTTCATTTTTAAATGCGTGTTTTGATTTAACGTTCATTTTGAAAGAAAGTAATAAATTAATCATATAATCTTTGTTTCAATTTTATCAAGCTAATTTGATCTGTTCTCATCAATTTCTATCTATCAGCTTTTCCGTCGAAATCGTACCATCTAACTTTGCTTTGGAATTCGTGCTTGCATTTCATAACTCAACTTCACTGTCTATCTCTATAACTTTGAAAGGTGAGCAATCACTCACGATTTACATTCTTTTATTTATTAAATTTGATTTCAATTGAAACGACAATTGAAATATGTTGCTGTAGTTATTTAAATTGTTATAGTTATGCTATTACCTGTATCTGTTCACCTATGGGATATGACACCATATCCTATTGTTTATACTTTATTTAATTACTGATGATATATTCCTGTTGTATATTATTATCATATCCTGCTATATTTTTGTTATATGTTATCACTCTACAAGTTCTCTGTAGTTTAGAATTCACTATGGGTTGAAATGATACATACCCGAACAGACTTTAAAATAGGAGAATTTCGTTATGGGTTGAAATGATAGACCCAAGTGATTTTCATTTAATTAAATTTGGGATTACGGATTGGAATGATATCCACCCGTATATATTTAGTGTACGGATTTAAATGATAAATATCCGTAATACTTGACCAGATTATAAGGAATATATACAGACACCATGGTTCATATATAAATATTTTGGAAATAAATTCTTTGTTTGGAAAGAAATATATGGTCTTAATAAATGTTAATTCTTAAATTTCTATATATATATATATATATATATATATATATTTAATAATATTTAATTTAATTAAGTTTGATTTAATACATAAACTATGTTAATATTTATGTAAATTATATTTCAAATAGATTTTTGAAATAATTGGGATAAATTAAGATGGGGAGATAAATTTGAGTTTATTAAATGGTATCTAAATAAGGATTTATTTAATTAAATCAATATAAAATTTTTAAATGGGAAATTTAAAAAGGTAGGATTTTATAACTGAATTTTTGATTTAAGCGATTAAATGCATATTTCACGTTTAAGTAAATTAAAGAAAATATTGAGAAAAATGGAATTTAAGGTTAATTAAATAATCTTGAATCAAATGAGGAAGTATTTCAAGACTAGATAATAATGAGTTAAATCGAGATCTATATGAAACGGTTAAATTGAACATTTAAATTTTTAAGCCTTAAACTATATTGGAATTTAAATGGTTTAAATTTGAGATTCAGATCTGTATTTGAAATCAATATAGTTGAATTTGTTATTTAGAAACTAAATTGATTTAAAATGAAAATTTAGGTTGAACTAAATTTGAATTTATTATTTAGAAAACTAAATTGAATAAAAATTTAGTTGAAACGTTAAATACTTAAAGGTTTAAAAATATTGAATATAAAGGGGTATTTTGTGATTACAAATCCGAATTTGAGATCTATAAAATTGAAGTGGTTATTTTAGAAATTGAGTTGAATTTAAATTGATAAATTGAGATTGAATTTAATTTAAATGGGAAGGTCGGGTTGATGTTGAAACAAATTTTTTGTTGAGGGAATTGAAAATATTTTACGGTATAAATTATTTAATATATCTAAATTCTATTTTGGAAAATAGCTATATTTGAAGTGAAATGATATTTGATTTTAAGGTATAAATTAAGATGAAAGAACCACGGTGTTATAGTGTATATTTCTACCATGTAGATAGTTCCATGGACCCTTAGAGGATGGTTTTTCCAAACATCCTTTAAGTTATTTGTATTTCAGTTGATATTTCACTTGAGTTGGATTTATTGATATAAGAATGTTAATCCTGACTCGAGTGTTTTGTGTTTTGCTTTACACTCGGGTCAGACTAAGTGATACAGCATTTGAGACTCACCTTCGAAGTTGGAGCCTTGCTTGAAAATCCAGCTATCTATCCTTTCAGTCATCCTGTTGATTTGTTCAGAGAAGTCATCTGCGCATACTGGAGACTTCACTACATCTAAGATATTCAGTTGTATTTTATTTCTAACTCCAATGTATATAGTAGCTTCATGAACTACTATTCTTTATCTATTCCGCTGCATTATATTACTTTGTGTCTGTGATCTGTGATGATTTATTTACTATATATGTTAAGTTTTGCCAAATTTTAATTAACAATTCGGTATTTTGAATTATTCAAGTCGGACATGTATGGTTTTATTATCGATTTGAATGGTCCAAAATAGCGGGTCGCTTCAAAGGAAATCGTGAGACTTTACAGAGTTCCTAGCTCAGTTGTTTGTGACCGTGACTCGCTATTCACGAGTCATTTCTAGCAGAGTCTTCAGCAAGCTTTAAGAACAAAGCTTAATTTCTATATGGCATATCGTCCATGGTCTGATGGACAAATCGAATGGGTGAATCGTATTCTTGAGGATCTTCTTCGTGCTTACATTCTAGATTTTGATGGCAGTTGGCAGGATCACCTACCTCTTGCAAAGTTCTCCTACAACAATATTTTTCAGTCTAGTATCGGTATGGCTCCTTTCGAAGCCTTATATGGAAGGCCATGTCGATCACCTTCTTGTTAATTAGAATCTGGTGAGAAGCTTATTCTGGCCCAAATTCTGTTCATGATTCTTCTGAGAAGATTGAACTTATTCATCAGAGAATGAAAGAGGCACAAAGCCGCAAGAAATCCAATGCATACAATCGTAGGAAGCCTCTTGAGTTCTTGGTTGGTGATCTCGTCTTTATTTGTATTTCTCCTTTGAAAAGGGTTTTGCGCTTCAGTACGATTGGGAAACTTGCTTCTCACTTTATATGATCATTTCCTATTACTGAACGTATTGACCCTGTGGCTTATAGAGTTTCACTTCCAGCTCATCTATCTGGCATGCATGACGTGTTTCACGTCTCTCAGCTTTAGAAGTGCCTTCGAGAGTCGGATCATGTTATCGATTCTCCTGATTTGCAAGAGATTGAGATCTCACCAGACCTATCTCTTGTGCAGCGGCCTATTTGGGTAGTCGCTTTAGAGGTGAAACGCCTTTGAAACAAGGACATGATGCTCATTAAAGTTCAATGGACCACTAATTCCAATGACTGCACTTGGGAAACCAGAGAATTTATCGAGCGATCCTACCCTAGTTTTCTTTCTTCGCATAGCGATGGTGAGAATATTTTTAACTCAAGCATGTTTTTTTCTTTTGAACTGATGAAATAATTATGTTGAATACAAACTCTTCTCTAAAAATTGCGGGGATGCAATTTTGTTAAGGGGGAGTCTGTAGCAACCTTGGTTTTAGAGATTACATGTAAATGTTAAATTATAAATTATAACGGTAGTTATAATTTAACATTGTGAATTAAAATAAAACTGAATTTTTTTTATTTGGAATAAACACTGAATTTTGAAAATAAAATGAGAAAATAAAGTTTGAAAATTTGTTTTAATTTTATTTGGGTTAATGTTAACCCGCTTTTTGGCAAGGCCGTAGACAGACGGATTTAACTAAATCGACTGCTTGTTTGCCGAGACTGGAACACAATGGGTTTGAGCCAGCTGAATGGATAGACGGTCCGTCCTTGATGGTTCGGTGTATGTGGATCGACCTAGGTGGTTCGGCAGGTGCCGCTTGGCCAAGTGTAACATCCCGCCTTTTCGCACGCTTTAAATCGACACACGTGCCAATTCAAACCATACGGAAGGGCGGATTGTTATGGGGTAAATAAGAAAAATGAGAAAGAAATAAAAAAAACAGAATCTCACAGCGGAAGGATAAAATATGATAATCAAATATACAGTTTATAAACCTGTTTACAAACATTTGATTATATTATATAATACATATTAGAGTTACACATACCAAAATCGTGCAGCGGAATTAAATAGTGTAGTGGAATATAATTAATACTAATAGTAGAAATCTCTGTCTTCGTCCTCCAGATCTAAAGTCTTCGATCCTGAAACGCTCGGACTGACCCGAGCGAATTTGAAAAGACAAAAACACTCGAGTCAGAACTAAAAGATCTTATGTGAGTTAAATTAACAGAAATAAATATGAGTGCAGTAACTCAAGAGATGCTCGGGATTTACATCCCCTAAGGATCCGTTAAACTATTTACTATGTAGTATATTGCGCTATTATAATAGTGTCTAATTATAAAATAAACCTACTTTTAAATAGCGTTAAGGGGTTACCCATATAGCCCTTAACACAAATAATGTCAATAGTTTATACAGTACCGTAATACCTCCTGATCGGGAGGCTACCAGAGGATACTCCGTAGGTACGACACAAATAGAAACTCGTACAAGGCGCGATAGGGTAGGTGACACCGCACAACTAGGCAATGCCAAGGTAGATATACCAATTACGCTTCCGGATCGGTGGTAACGCGTAGCGCGCAGCTACCGCCCACCTCGAGCCACACCCCCAAATAAAATCAAAAGTGGCCACCGAATCAATCCAAAGTCAAAGTATAATATCGAAGGGATGTGTCCGATCAAAGGTGCTACCTTATTAACCTGTCGATCGCTCCTGTTTTAGCCACCTTATGCCAACTCACGGGAGTTGGGTCCACGTACTTACCTTACAGGAAACGTCCCCACCAACCTACTTCATTCTGGAATGTCCACCGCGTACACGGTTGTTAAAGTGGTTTTCGGAGTTGGCAGAGAGTATGACAAATTCCGATCCCGGTCTCTTCAACAACCAAACGTTATTATAACACCGTGGTCTTTAAAATAGTTTATACTTTAAAACCAGAAAATAATTATCCATTTCAAAACCCATAAAAACGATATCATTTCCTTTTAAAACCCAAATAAATGTGATATCATTTTATTTCAAATATATTGCTTTTCCAAAATCATGTCACCTTTAAGATTTAAAACCTCGAAACCAAATATTTGAAATTTAACTTTCAACATAATACTTCAAAATCCATAGTTTTAAAACATAACTTTCAAAACTGAAATAGTTTGGATATTCAACAGTATATAAAATAAAACAGTTGAATTTAAAATTTCTTTAAAAGTAAATAATTTCCATGCCTTCATATTTTTTATTCATTTTAAATCCAGTCTAACCCATAACTTTTAGATTCACTTTCAGTTTGAATAAAACACTTCGATTTCAATATTTTCAAACTTTGAGTATTTAATGAATTTCAAAACTAAGGTTGGGAATTTCTATTCAACAATTCATTTTCCTATTATTTAGTTTTGAAAGGTTTACATGATAAATCCCTAACCATTTAAAATAAAACTCAATTTATTAACACTATATATTTCCTTCCATTTATATATACTAGAATTATTCATTAAATCAAGTTAGAAATATCATTCCTTTAAACTTCAAATTTTAATAAGTTAACATCAACTTATGGCGTTAAATTTTTAAATAAGCTCAATTCCAATTAATTTCCAATTTATCTTTCAATCATAATTGATTTGAATCATTTAAAACTCTATATATATACGAGATCTTAAACTGTACTTAAAACATATAATATAGATTATCAAATTCCATTCAACTTATTCATTTTTATTTAACAGATTTATACATAGCTTAAATTCAAAATTTAACTATATATGTATATATAAAGTAATATTTATAAAATATTAAAATTCTATATTTATTAAACCGTATCATATCCAAAGCATAAAAATCATTTCAAAATAATTTATATATATACCGCGGTGTCTGTATATAATTCTCTATCCTACGGTCAAGTGATACGGATATTTATCATTTCAACCCGCAAAAACATCTACAGGAAACGAAGCCGAAAAAACAACCCTAGCCACCCCCTACAACGTCCAAACGCTGACCAAAACACGCCGAGCCACGTCGATCCACCTTCACCATCGCTCCAGTCACCTCAGGCCGCCCCCACTCTGAACTCGCGCGCGCCCCTAGGTGTCAGGAGCCACCTCCGCCGCCGTTTCCTCTGAAAGCGAATCTCGACGAATTTTGAAGCTTATATCACGAACGAACATCACTGTAGTGGACTGCACGACTCCAGCTTCCCAACGCCACTTCCTGATCGAAGATCGAGTGACGATCCACCGTCGAATCGTCAAAACCCTAAAACGAACGGCCCATAATCAATCTCGATTTCTAGGAAAACGGTCAGTCGGATTGAAAAACGAATTCGGGTAGATGATAATGCTCATTGAGGACTTCAACATATAATTTTTCCGGAATTTTCTGAGAAATTTGAATTTTGACTTCAATTTTGAAATTGTGTTTGGATCTAAGATTTTGCATCCATTGAGGAAGAGAAAGAGTTGAGGAAATGAACGTACAGCAAATGAGGATAGATGGAGGCTAGGGTTTAGAACTGGGTTTATATAGGTAGGTTAGAAACTTGAATAGATGGATCGGGTTAGATATACGTGCTAACGCTAACGTGGCCCAAAAAGCCCGTTTTGATCCCGGAACGAAATTGGGTAAACCCATATATCAAAATAGGTAATTTAAAATATTCTGAACGCGATGGAAAAAGTTTCACGTCCAAATTCCATCGTATGAAGAAGTTATGCTGAAATCAATATTTCCAAATTTATTCCAAATTGATTTCAATTAAATCGATTTCAAGGCGTTTCGCGTTCGTACGATCAAACGACAAGTCTGATCGCTACGAAACTTGTAACCCTATAATAATTCACTTTTACGGATTCGATGAAACTGGTTTCGTCGAAATCCGAGTCCGTGGCCAAAATGGCTATTTTTATATAAATTAAATAAATTCAAAATAAATTAACTAAACCCAATTTCGCGTTAAAAACTCCGAACTTTGCAATCTTTGTCACTTTAAAATTTTCAAACATTTATAATGATTTAACAATTCTTTTAAAAGTCAATTCATTAAAATTTAATCAATAGAAATGCTCAACTCCATAAAATTCAAAATTATAGAATAAATTTGCAAAATTTCCATTAAATTGAATTTAACCCTAATTTCTATTCAAAATTTCAAATAGAAAGGTTTACCATTGGATTTAAATTTATTACAAGATATTATCCAATTTCAACTTAATTTTTATATTAACGTAATAGCTAAATATTTGATTTTTATTCATTTTCAATAAATCTAATTATTATAAATTAAATCAATTAACTCACTATTTAAGTTCCAAATTCTAAGATTCATAAATCTTATCATCTTGTATTTCTTATTAATTTATAATTCCTTAAACAAATTCCCATCTCAAATTTTTAAGTGTACATTATTTCACCAATTATGGTATTTATTCAAATTTCTTAAAATAATCCTTTTATTACACTTTGAATCCAATTTATTTAATAAGTTTCCAATTAACGGGTTAGATTCAATTTCAAACTTACTCATAAGTTTAGGTTATAATCAATTTAGAACGTATTACTTTCATAGTTATTTACACACTTCTCGATTAATCATAATAAATAAAATAACGCTTAAAATCAATAACGACATTGTAATTACTCACATTCAAATGATCGTTATTTCAAATAAATTTATCGACCAATTAATTAGGGAATTTATAATAGTTGTTGTCTACCCTTTATATTTACTTCCTAATAACGTACTACCTACTCTCCTTTGAATTGAGATTTGAATTCCAACCTTTATTTATCATACTAAATAAACAACATATAGATTGTTACCTATTTCCTTACATGCCTTTATAGGTTTATTACTCAACAATCACCGTTTAAAATCTCGTGTATACACAAATTATTACACGACATAAATCTACTCTTTTATTACCTTACGTTCACACTTCCATTACTATCTAATTAATCACCAAGTAACATTATCATCAAACCAACATTAATTAATATATTAAATTGCTTACATTTATTTCTCTACATCCAATTTGTTCCAACTTAATTTATATTAATGCTATCCCCTTATATGGTTAATAATTATCCACTTGTTCTAACTTTTATTTCCTAAATTTTTCATTATTGTAACCCTTTAATAATCTCATTTAAATTAAATATAGATTCCAATTCAATCAACCCTTTCAACATGCAACTTATAAAAACTACATACAAGTACAAATGGAATTATCATTTATTCTAGTATTTTCTAAATTTACACTAACATATTAGCTAGTTCCCTTTAAATGAAATTTATATCCAGGTATAACACTTACCTCATTTCATTTATTGAAATTATTCAAATTGTTAATAAATAGGTTTTAAGTCACCATTTATATAATTTAATTTATCGTTCATTTCAAATTTGTTTATAAAGTTTTTATTTCTACTAAATTAAATTACAAAACTCATTAATTCAACCAAATTAAATCCACGAAATTTATGGGTCGTTACACCAAGGATGAAAGGTCATGCATGGCTCGGCCTAGGTGGGCCGACAAAGATAGGACAGTCAGTTCTGGTTGGGCATTGGAGTGGATCGATAGTGGATTGGTTCTGTCCAGATTGGGTCGTTTGGTCTGGGAGGCATGGTTCGGTCAACATGTGGTCATTCGGTTTGAGAGGCTTGGTTCGGTCAGGATGGGGTCGTTCGGCCTCGATAGGGTCGGCCTAGGTGGACTGGTTATATGGGATCAGCTGTGGTGGTTCAGTTTGGATGGGATTGGCTTTGGAGGAAATAGGTCATGTGGTTCGGCCTATGGTGGTTCGGCCTCTATGTGATCGGTCTTAGTGGTTCATCATGTTCTGGTTTGGTCGTACTGAAGTGGATCGGTGGATATGGCTCGGCTTGCCTGGTTCGGCCGTAGTGTTGAGGTTGGTTCGGCCTTGATGGTGTGGGTAGGTCATGTTGAAGTGGGTCAGCATTGGAGTGGTTTGGCATGAATGGTTCTTTCCTCCAAAGGATTGGAGCATGTGTATCGGCCATATGTGATTCGACAATAGTGGGTTGGCCATGCATGGTTTGGCCATAGTAGGTCGGTCGTGATGAAGGATGTTGGCTCGGCTATGGTCTTGATGGCCCCACATCACTCAGGAAGCCCAGTAACTCAGGTTTTGCCTATAAATACAACATGTGGGGCTTCAAAAAGGGATTCTCATTCTGCTTCCTTTTTTCTTCCCTACTAAGGCTGCTTTGCCATTGTTTTTCTAAAAACTCTGGATTGTAATTGTAATTGATTCTAACATCAATAAAAAGAAAATTTCGGGAGTGGACGTAGGCCTGAGTCAGCCAAACCACTATAAATTCTGTGTAATTACTGCTTTCTTTTTAATTTTATTACTCTTCACATTCATACTCTCTACATACATTCTATCTATGATCTGTGATTTGATTTGGTGCTTTCATCTGGATTTGAATGTTAGTGACCAATTTTGGCGCTAATAGTTAATAATGAATGGAAAGTGATTTTTATTTGGAGAAAAGGCAATAATTTTATTAATTATTGCCAATTACTTCATTCAGTAATTTTGAAGGAAGTATTTAATTTTTAGAGGTTGTTTATTTGAATAAAAAGGAGAAATTTGGTTTAAAAATAAGTTTTGATCATAAAATTAATAGAAAATGGTTTGTTAAATTTTATTTCACAAGAGAATAATTTTTTTGTAATTTTTGAAGTTAAAAATGGTGTTTTATGCATTTATTTGTGTAAATTGTGCATTTATGTAAAAATAAGGGTTTTTAATAATAAAAATGTTTTTATAACATAATTATCTTTTAATTAAGTGTAAGATATTTTATATAATTTTAGATATGTCCACATAATTTATTTGTAGAGAAAACTTGAAGAAAAATGTTGTTTTGATAATTACATAAGTGTGTATAATTGTTTTAGTGTTAATTTGTTTTCATAGGCTAATTAATTCTTTTTTTATCTTGGGTCCAAAGCCCACTTGGCTAATTTAATCAGAAATGAGAAGTTTCTTACTGTACGTACTATACTTCTTCATCTTCTCTTATAAACCAAAATAGAGAAAAAGAAAGAAAACTCCTCTCCTCTATAAAACCTAGAGCTAAAATCTTCAATTTCTTCAATAAATTGTTGATCCTAGCAAATCTAAAGAGAATTTCAAAAGTAATTCATTCCAAAACTGAATATCTCATCAAAAATCTAAATTTTTAAGTTGGGCTTGTATGTGACGATCTCTTCTTTGTTTGCATGTCTCTTTTGCTCATTTACAGAGTCTTGAAGCCAAATTTTGCACAAAGCTTCTACCTTTCAGCAAAAAATCTAGGTTTCACACTTCAAAAATAAGGTGAGTTGCTGCTCACATAATGCTAGCTGAAGCAAAGTTTCAAATGCTAAAATATATGCAAAAATAGCTTGAAAATATTGATTTTTGATGTTTTTGTTTCTGTAAAAACTGGGTTTGGGTTTCACTTTGCATGTAATTTTCTCTCAATTCCTTCAACGAAATGCGGCCGGATTTTCTTCTATTGATAGTTCATATGTTGTAGTATATATCTGCAAAGTTTCATAGCAAAACACATTCGTTTGATACGTGAAAATTTTGTTGCAAAGTCAATGCACAGCTCGGAAATTACATGTACACATCTAGTTGAGTTGCTGCAAATACGACTTGAGTTCATGTTTGAGATAACATATCTCATTCGTTTCTTGCACGAATTGTGTGATTCTTTTTTTGTTTGAAAAAAAACTTTCTACCATAAGCATACGAAATTTCAGGTCATTTCAACCTATATAGTATATGGAAATATGCGGCCAAACTTTAATCCGGAGCATGTTTTTGTCCAGAGTTTTACAGTGAGAACACTGCATGGTTCAACTTTGAGACATCATAAATTTATCAAATTTTTTCCAAATTAAGTGATTTTTTTCGAAAGATAATGTTTTTTACTATGTGCTTACCAATTTTGAGCTTAATCCGATGCCGTTTGGTCCTTTGTTTTATGCCTGAAATTTGAACCCAGAATGGATTTTCAGGCCTGACACATTGTCGTTCAACTGTTACAAACATAGTCTGGGTCCATGTTTAAAACAGCGTAACTTTTTCATTTTATGTCAAAATTCATTGATTATTTTTTTGTTTGAAAGATGAACTTTTCTATTTTGTGCACACCAATTTCTAGTTCTATCAAAAATCGTTTGGCCACCTGTTTTATGTTCGAAACTTGAGCCCAGAGAAGATTTCGGACCTGGGTATCATTTTGCATAAGCGTTTTGGGTTCTTTTTCCATCCGACTTTTGACTTTTACTTCTTGCTTTTGCGATATATCAGAAAAGTTTTGAGGGCTGTTATGCCTATTAATAAGCTAGCTAAGTTTTGATGAATTTGAAATTCAAATTTGAATAGAATTCGAATTGAATTTGAATGACCGTTTTGAGTGATTTCTTTGATTTTGAGCACAGATATTTCAAGACAATTTCGAAATAATTTTCAAAATAAATTAGCATTTAAAATAATTATCATGTAATATTTTTAAGTAATTTTATGCTATAAAATCTGTTTATTCTCTATAATTAGGGAATTTTCAAATATTGTCTTAAAAATTGATTTTGAAAAATGGTTTAAAAGCTTGTTTTCTCAAAATAAATTATTTATATATAAAATACACGTTTTTCACTATTCGAGCAAATGAGAAGGATAATTAAATGGTTTGGTAAAACACATGGTATGGGACGCGTGCGTTTATCTTATCAGTTTTAACTTCGGGTCGAGTTTACCGATGAGATGAGGTAAACTTTTTACTGCATTGAGTGTGAAATTTACTGGCAGTTAGTAAACCGATTATTGTGAACGTGTTGAATGTAATGCATGTTAACATTATTTGAGTTTCTATTCGAGAGTTTGTGACACATTTGCCATTGCGGCAAGCCGGTCTGGACCTTCGGTTCGTTGCTATTTGCACAAAAAATGGGCAAACACCTCCAAGTCGTATGATTTAGTTGATTATATGTTGTTCTGGATGGTTTGGGTGATTTATGCAAATATATGAAATAGATGGACTAAACTGTAAAAGACACACAGATTTATAGTGGTTCGGCCAGAACGTGCCTACGTCCACTGTATATGTTATTCTTCCTTTTCTATTCAGATTACAAGTACAAAGCTTTGATTACAATTAACTGAAAGTTGTTTGAAAGTTCTATCCGTGCTTGAGCTCTCAAACTTGTCTGCCATTGTTGTACCCCTGCCCTCCTATTTATAGAGTGAGGCTGGGCGTAGGGGTCTTGGATGTATATAGCTGCTGGTGGGCCTGGGCTAAGGCAATCTTGCCTGGTAGTGCTAGTCTGGTACGCCTTCCTCGTGTTGGTTCGGTAGGAGGTGGTATGAGGTTTGGTTCGGTGTTGCTTGGAGATGGAGGCTTGGACCGGCATTGTGTGGTTCGGTGTTGCTTGGAGATGGAGGCTTGGACTGGCATTGTGTGGTTCGGTGTTGCTTGGAGATGGAGGCTTGGACCGGCATTGTGTGGTTCGGTGTAACCAGTCCGGTGAGATGTTGGACCGGTGGGACTTGGTGGAGACGTGGTCCGGTAGGAGCTAGGGAGTGGTTGGAAATGGATTGGTTCCGCAGGTATGGAAAGGGGCTGGTTCGGCAGGGGATGGTTCGGCATGTAGGGGAGAAACCTTGGTCCGGTGGTGAGAACTCGACCAACATTTACCCCCCAAAAGTGGGGCATATGCCTGCATGTGTCGCGCTTTGTTTCGCATTCGGTTTTAAGCGCCGAGCCACCTGGTCCGGTCATTAATGCTTGCTTATAAATAGGGGCCACGTGCCTTCATTATTCCTTACCAACCGAGCCGAACCTTTTGCCGAATCAAACTCTTATTTTCGCCGAATCAAAGTGTTAGCCGAACCAGGTGAGACCCCTTTGCCGCCGAACGATCTTTTATATCGTTCTACCGAATGAACTTGAGGGTTCTAACTACCGAATGAATTGGAGAGTATGATTGCCGAATGAGCCTTCATATTTGTAATGCCGAATGAACTCCATGAAGTTCAAGTGTCGAATGGGCCTTGTGCCTTGGGCCACCGAATGGGTTTGAGAAGCATTAGCGCTGAATGAACTTTCGGTTTTGAACTACCGAATGTACATATGTACTTGAATTACCGGATGAAACCGGAGGCTTCGAGCACTAAATGTTCTTTTATATTTGCTTTACCGAGTGATCTTGAGAGTTTGAATGTCGAATGATCCTTATGTTTGAACTATTGATTGAACTCTGGGACCCTGAACGCTTAATGAATCTCTAGCTTTTCATGTTTCGACCTACGAATGAAACTCTAGATTGTACATACTTGCTTTTTTATATTTCCATACTCCTTGTTCTAACAACATACTTTTGCTTTTATGTCTGCAGATAAATGTCTCACAAAGTGGAAACCCGATCAGAAAAGAAAAAATCTACGGACCGAAGTGAGTCTTCCGTCGTGCCCCCAGTCCGGCCGGGACCGGCGCGTCATGGACCTGCCCCGAGGTCATTAGTGGACGGATATGGCTCTCAGGAGCTCCTGAACTCTCCTCCCGATTGCTTTTCGAGCTCCCTCAAAGAAGGGCAACTTGATGTCATCGCTCGCTCCTTTGGGATTGACAGGGCGAGTATGCTGTTGCCGGGAGAGGGTGTGATGCCATACGATCCTCCTGAAGGATATTTCGCTTACAGCCTATACCATTGTATGTGCGGGGCCATTCCCCCAATCAATGCCTGGATAGTCAGCTTTCATACCTATTTGAAGGTGGCTCCATTCCAACTTCAGCCCAATTCCTATGCTATCCTGGTGTGCTTGTTCATCATTTTTCAGAGGAAATATGGGCGTCCCCCTTCCAACCGGGAGATCCGGTATTTGTACAACTTGAGAGGCTATAAGAAAGGGTCTCCATATATCAGCTTGGAAGCGGCGGTGCCCTTCAAGCCTGTCCTGGATTTGTATTCGAAGCTCGGTATGTTCAAGAAAGAATGGTTCTTCATCAAGGATGACTCTATTTCCTTCCGTCTTTTCACTTCCGGCTGTAAGTAGAACCTCATTTATATTTTCCTTATTTCGACCGCAATGCTTCCTCTTATATGCTTTTATTTCTTGCTAGCGACAGGTGGCTTTGCAGTCATGGAGAATGATTCCTTGGCTCGGATGGCTGCGGAAATAAAGGCCATTTCGGGACGGGATAGGTCGGCTTCTTACCTGATCAGGAATGTCACTCTCCTGGAGTACAACTTAATTCTGCCACGTCAATTCGTGGTTAAGCAGAGAGATACAGCCGAGGAGAGGGATGCCAAAGCTAAAGACGGAGCTACTGCGAAGAGTAGAAAGAGGAGACCTTTCTCGGTACCTCCAGTCGTCGGGGGGAAGAAGCTTAAGAAATCTGATGGACCTTCTCCTAGCACATGCCCAGATGTTCCGGAGGAGGAAAGTGGAGAGGAAGAAAGAGGCGAGGAGGAGAGCGGAGGTGATGGAGAAGGTGACGGTGGTAACGGTGGCGAAGGGAAGAGTGGTAGTGGCGCTGGTGCCTTGACTTCTGGGCAAGCGGGTGAGATTCAAGAGTGGACGGATGATGCCTTCCGTCAAGCCTTCGAGGGGTTGGGGGAAGGGCCGGCCTTGGTGGAGAAGTCGAAGAAGTCTGATAAGGCCGGGTCGGGCGCCCGTCTATCTTCTGAGAGTATTTCAGCTAAGGCAACTCCGACGGTTCATGGTGAATTCTTAACTTTCGCAGACTCCCTTTATGATAAGAACTTAGTAATATTTTATGGCCAACTCCCGTCCTGGAATGAGATTCAGGACTTATTGCAGTATCCCACAGTCTTCCTCAGGGTTTGTAAATAAACGTGTTTTCCTACTCCTTTTAACTTAATATATTTCTCAGATCATAGTTTCATGCATGCTTGTAACACTTTGTTTTTATTCCAGGCACGGGTAAGGTGGCCAAGACATCCGATATTCGGCACCATCTTGAGCAGTACAAGCTACTCAAAGCTTCCACCAAACCAAAGCCATCAACTAGCCGTCCCGGAGATGTGGTTGGATATCGCCCTCTTCTCGGAGTTATTAAAGAAGATATGCAAAAGAGGAAAAGGGGGCGATCTTCGTTTGAACCTTCACCTAGCCCTCAGCCTCTAGTCCAGCCTATCCATGATATTACTGAGGAAGATACTGAGTTTATGCCTTCCCCACATCCGTCCGAAAATCCAACCGTCACCCCGATAGACCACCCTGGTTTGGTTCGCAACCCACTTGCCGGCCACCCGGATCTGGACCCGAGTTTTCAGGACATTTCTATTGACGAGGCCACGGGTGAGCATCTTCTTTCCCGCAATCCCATGGTACGGGTGCTTGATGAGGCTAAGTCCTTAGACCTCGATTTGCTTACTACTCGGATTGTGACCATGGGAGATGAGGCCAAGGCAAACATCGATCGGGTGGCTGAAGAGACCAAGAGGCTAATGGAGCATCACGCTCGACTGGCCAAGGCTGGAGAGGAAATCGGAAGTGCTAACATTCGGTTGTGGCTAAGGGTTTCTGATCAGGCCAAACAGCTTGCCGATCAGGCTATTCAGATATCCCAGCATGAGGCGGCCTCCAGACGACTAAAGAAAACCATGGAAGAGGCTAGCAAGGCTGAGTTGCAAAAAATGGAGGCTGTTTGCAAAGAACGAATTGACATAGCCATCGCAACGGTGGATGAGGTTCGAAGAGCGGATCTTGAGCAGGTAGAGGAGTTATCTGGGAGGCTTGAGGCCGTAGAGCTTTCTCAGGCCAAGCTGAAGGAGGAGATGGAAGTGATGCGGAAATCCCTTCAGGCTGACTGCTCGAGATACCGATTGGAGAGAGATGCTTCCGTCGCACGACTGTCGGCTTCTGAGGCCCGGATGAAAGAGTTTGAGGAGAACAAGGGGATGATGGATGAAATGCTCCAGGACATGTATTTTCGAACTTTGAAGCAGGGCAACCTGTCCTGGATGGACGACTATCCCCGGGTCATGGCTAGGATATATCTTCGGGCTTTGGAGGAGGCTAAGGCCGATGCGGATAAGGAAGGTGGTGCGGCTTTCAGGACGGGTGTGGTTATGGCCCAATTTACTAAGGAAGAGAAGGTAGCGGTCAAGGAGGGCATGCGGCTGCTCGCCGCGGACGAGGTAGGCGTGCAGCTAGACGACGACGATCAGGGAGCAGGTGCTGGTAAGTCTTCCCTCTCAATCTTTCCTTAACTTGATTGCATATAATTTATCTGATGTATTCTTTTCCCGAATCGGACAGGTGGGACCCCTGACCAGCATGCTGGGAGTTCTGACCCTGTGGTCAAGTAGATCCCAGAGGGCGAGCAGGATAGAGGCGGAGCCCTGCTGCAGCTGATTATTTTTTGGCCTTCTTGGCATTCCTGTATATACTAGTTCCAAAACATTGATGTACTTTTGGGTTGTAATTATATCATTCGTAATGAACGGCTTTATTTTTTGACATGTAATCTCATAACACAGACTGATTCTGCTATATTTGAATGCTTTTGTTACTTTGATGTGTTGCATAAGAAATATAGCTGTGCATGTGCTAGTGATTTAATTGTGTTTAACGTTAAGTTCTTGCTTAAACAATAACTTATGTTAGGTAACGTTAGTGTGACGTGCGCATAAATTATAGCTACGTATTTATATACAAAAGAAGAAAGTACCGCCCTTCAAGTTTTAGCTGTATATGGTAGCTTTGAATGTCTTGTGTAGCTGAGTATGGAATGCAGCTGAGTGTCATGCCATCTAGTTGTGAGTTCCTATTTCCATCGGCGGGCATCTCCTATTCTGTGTCCTGTACTTTAGGGATCGTTATGGAGGATAGGAGGAAAGTTTTTATAAATAAAATGGAAATATAAGAAATAGTAAACTTCGAATCACGGAAGGCTGTCGATATGCTTAAGTTCGTGGCAAACGGGTTTTGTAGTCACTTTCCCTAGCTGTGGGTCTTGGAGACATTTGTCACCCATCTTACGCCTCCGCGGGGAGTTTATCTTTTTTACCACAGCCGCACTTAAGACATATCGGAGCCGAGATCGCGCACAGTAACTGCCCGAGCCATTATGGCCCATAATCGTGGGTACTATTCGATTTACTGTGGCCGGCTAGCGTGGGTACCGATCGTCAACCGTGAACTACCCCTGGCTGGCCACACCTTATGTTGGGGCTTAAAGTAGGTTCACAGTTGCCAGCGAGCCGAACGCCGTAATGAGCTGCCATCGGCTATAGTCGGCCTTCTTGATGGCTTATAATCGGCTCATTACAGTTGGATTTGAGGGCAGTCGCGAGCAATGAGTTAACCCGCAGCAGAGGGATGCTGGAGCAAAAGTGTCTCATTGGCGAGTGCATAGATTCGCATAGTACCTGTTTGGTCTTGTTCAGGTGAGGTTGCGCCGTGAAGTGTCCAGAATGGAAATGTCATTATACATGATTTTGTTCAACAGAAAATGATAAAGCTTAACAAGCAACCAAGATATAAAGGAACAAGTTAGAAAGAGACAAGATTTTTAAAGTGGTTCGGCACGAAAATGCCTACGTCCACTGATTCTCTTTGTTAATTCACTTCATATGGGAAGTACAAGTTAAGAAAAGTATCGACGGAGGTGTTGGATGTTCCATGCCCTCTGGAACACCTCTCTGTCCACTGTTGACAAAATATAAGCACCATTGTGGAGATCTTTATGAATTACATAGGGTCCGTTCCAGATTGGATCTAGCGCTCCGGGGCGCGGGAAGATCCGCTTGAGGACAAGATCTCCTTCTTGTAAGCTGCGGTGCTTGACTTTGGAGTTGTATTGTGCTGCTACTTTTTGCTTGTGAGCTGCCGCTTTAAGTGCTGCATCATTTCTTCTTTCTTCAATTAGATCCGAAGACATGTGGAGGAGTTCTTCATTCTCTTATGGGTTGTAGTGGATCCTACGGTGTGAAGGCACTACAGTTTCAACTGGGAGCATGGCCTCCGATCCGTATGCCAAAGAGAAATGAGTATGCCCTGTTGATGTTCTGTAAGATGTGCGGTAGGCCCAAAGTGCCGTAGGAAGTTCATCCACCCAAGCACCCTTTGACTTTTCAAGTTTCTTCTTGATTAGGGTTTTGAGGATTTTGTTGACATCTTCGACTTGTCCGTTTGCCTTGGGGTAAGCAACATATGAGAAACATTTGTGAATTCCGTGCTCTTGGCACCAGTCGGTGAATTCCTCGCTGTCAAATTGAAGTCCATTGTCCGATATGATTTTGAGTGGAACCCCGTACCTGCATAAAACATTTTTGATCAAGAAGTTAATAACTTTCGCCGAAGATATTTTATTTAGAGGCTCCGCTTCCACCCATTTGGTGAAATAGTCAACTACTACTATGGCATATTTGGCTCCGCCTCGGCCCATTGGCAGCTCGCCAATCAAGTCGATTCCCCATATTGCAAAGGGCCAAGGGCTGGTCATCTGTGTAATTTCATTTGTTGGTAGTCGAGGAATCTTAGCAAATTTCTGACATTTGTTGCATTTTTTGACGAAGTCTAAGGCGTCTTTGTTTAAAGTGGGCCAGTAATACCCGTATCGGAGTGTCTTCTTGGCTAGAGTCTGCCCTCCGGTGTGATCTCCGCAACTTCTTTGATGGATGTTGGACAAGACTTCCCTGGCTTCCCTTCCAGCGATACACCTTAATAAGGGATTAGAGAAGTCGCGCCGATAGAGGATGCCTTCTTGTAATGTGTAGTGGGAAGCTTTCCTTAAGATTTTCTTAGCTTCTTTACGCTCGTCGGGCAGTGTGCCATCTTGTAAATATTTCCGGACAGGAGTCATCCAAGTTTCCTCTTCGATTGCAGCTATCATGTTCATTGTCTCGTAACTCGGGGCTAGTTGCTGTGAGATGGTTATTGTTCGGGAAGCGGTGTCGTCCTTCATGCTAGCTTGCTTTTCCAGTTCGTCGGCCTCCTGATTCTCTTCTCGAGGAATGTGTTTGATTAAATAGTGATCCAATTTATTGAGCAGCAGCTTGATCTTCTTTAGATATGCTGTGAGTCGTTCTCCTCGAGTCTGGAATTCTCCTAGTATTTGATTTACAAGAAGTTGAGAATCACTATGGAGACATAAAGAACTGACTCCAATCTCCAGGGAAAGTTCTAATCCGGCTATCACTGCTTCGTATTCTGCGTCATTGTTGGTGGTGGCGAATTCCAACCTTAGGGTGTAGTGCAGCTTCCTTCCCCCGGGGGTGATTATCACAACACCTGCCGCCGAACCTTGTTCATTTGATGCTCCATCTACGAAGAGATTCCACTTGATATCTTATGCTATTTCAGATTGCTCCTTACCTTCGTTAGAAGTGAATTCGGCAATGAAATAAGCTATGGCTTGCCCCTTGATAGCGGTGCGAGGATGGTAGGTGATATCATATTGACTCAGTTCAATACACCGTTTAAGTAGTCGCCCAGAAGTGTCGGGGTGATGGAGTACCCGCCTTAACGGCTGATCGGTTAAAACTCTGATGGAATGAGATTGGAAATAGTGTCGCAGCTTCCGTGACGTGATTAGCAGACAATATGCTAGCTCTTCAAGTTTAGGGTATCTGGCTTCTGCCCCTGTAAATCTCTTGCTTACAAAGTATACGGGCCGCTGCGCGCGGTTGTCTTCTCTCACCAAAGCGGCGCTTAAAGCATGGGACGATATAGTAAGGTATAGGTATAGTTCCTCGCCTTCATTTGGAGTTGAGAGTACTGGTGGTCTCTGGAGGTGTCCTATTAAGTTAAGGAAGGCTGTCGAGCATTCGTCAGTCCATTCGAACTTTCCTTTGTCTTTCTTTAGAGCTTCGAAGAAAGGGATGCATTTGTCGGTCGCTTTAGAGATGAACCTGCTTAGGGCGGCCACTTTCCCATTTAGGCTTTGCATCTCTCTTCGAGTGGATGGTACCTTGATATCTTGCAAAGCCCGAACTTGTTCGGGGTTTGCTTCAATCCCCCTGGCGTGGACGATGAATCCCAAGAACTTTCCCGACGATACTCCGAAGGAGCACTTTAGAGGGTTCAGCTTCATTCCATATTGGCGAAGTACTTGAAACATTTCCTCCAGGTGGTTTATATGATCGACGGCTTTCCTCGATTTTACCAGCATGTCATCCACATAAACTTCCATAGTTCGTCCTATTAGTTTCGCAAACATCTTGTTGACGAGGCGCTGATAAGTAGCTCCGACGTTTTTAAGTACAAAAGGCATTACTCTGTAGCAGTACAATCCCCGGTCAGTGATGAAACTAGTGTGGTCTTGATCGGGGGCGTGCATAGGGATCTGGTTATATCCCGAGTATGCGTCCATAAAGGATAAGAGTTCGTGTCCGGCTGTGCTGTCCACGAGCTGATCGATTCGGGGGAGTGGGAAGCAGTCCTTCGAGCAAGCGTCATTTAAGTTGGAGAAGTCGATGCATGTTCACAACTTCCCATTAGCCTTCTTTACCAGCACCGGGTTAGCGATCCATTCTGGGTAGATGGCTTCTCGTATGAAGTTATTGGCAAGTAGGTTCTTTACTTCTTCCTCGAGGGCTGCTAATCGTTCTATCCCAATGCTTCTCTTTTTCTGCTTTACCGGCACTTTGGTGGGATCGATGTTCAGCACGTGGCATGCTACGTCTGGGGAGACTCCTGTCATGTCAGCGTGCGTCCATGCAAATACATCCATGTTGTGGCGAAGAAAATCAATGAGTTGATCCTTTAATTCTTCTTTTAGTTGAGATCCGATTTTCAATAGTCTACTTGAGTCGTGTTTGTCTACAGCTACGAATTCCATAGCCTCTGCAGGCTCGGCGGTGGGCTCCTCCTCTTTGTCCCTGGGGTCTAACTCATTGAAAGGATCACTGGTATATCGAAGAGGAGGGGCTTTCTTTAGTTGCTATGCTTCTAAGTTTTTCATGCAGAGAGTAGTCTCTGCATTTTTCCCTTTATCCTTTCTACGGTTATTGCGAAGTTCAGTTACATAGGAGTCTCGAGCAGCGTCTTGATCTCCCTCCATTTCCCCTATTCCATTATCTATTGGAAATTTCATCTTCAGGCACCATGGGGCTAGGACAATTTGGAAGTCGGACAAGGCTGGTCTTCCCAAAAAGGCGTTGTAGGACGAATGGTTCTCTATTAGTACAAACGTTTGTTTTTGCACAGCGGAGCGGGGATGACTTCCTATTTCGACAAAGAGGTCCAGTTGCCCGAGGGGCATCTTCGCATCTCCAGTGAAACCATGTAGTGGTTTGTTGCAGGGAGACACATCCTTCATTGACAGCTTCATTTTGTCGAAAGCATGCTTGAATAGGATATTTACTGAGCTTCCAATGTCTATTAAAATTCGGAAAACTTTGGCTGGACCAAACCAGGCAGAGATGACCATAGGATCCATGTGTGGGTACTGTCTTCCCTCTAGGTCACGCCTTCTGAATGTGATGTCGTCATTTTCTTTCCGTTTCGGGTGGTGTTCTTCCATGACAGAATTAACGTAGCATTCATCGTTCCTAAGTGACTTACCGTATCTTTCCATCTCTGCCCAGCTCCTGTCGGCAATGTGCGGTCCTCCTGATATGGTATGGACCACTATCTTCTCTTGACTAGAGCCGCTGGTGTTGCGATTTCCTCCACCTACTTCTGGGAGGGGTAGCCCTGGGTTTTCATTGGCGGGAGCTGGAGTCCTGTTATGGATTTTTACATAGCGTTCCAGTCTCTTCCTTCTGATGTGTTCTTCAATTAAGTCCCTGAGATGGTGACATTCATTGGTGTCATGTCCATGGGATTCGTGAAAGCGGCAGAACTTTCTAGACTTGAGAGCGTTATCTAACTCATTCTTGTGCGGGGGCCGCTTGTATCTAACTTCGTCTTGAGTAGCTAGGAAGATGTTTTCGATTGTTTCATTCAAAGGAGTGTAGGAGTCAAATCTTGGTCCTGGTCGATATAAGCGCTTTTCTCCCTTCTTGCCTCCAGCATTGTCTCTAGAGTCACTTCTCCGAACTTCCTTTGCTGCAGCGGGAACCCCGTCTGGAGCTGTCTTAGCCTGTTGCCCTGACTGCCTCTCAGTGGCAGCATCTTCAAGTCTCATATACTTTCCAGCTTCATGGAAGAAATCAGGTAAAGTAGCTGGTTTTTCCTTCGTTAGTCTTCTAGCAAATTTAGTATCCGGATGTACACCACTGCAGAGGGCCATTAGGATAAGTTTCTTGTCGGCATCTTGGACTGCGGCCGCCGCGGCATTGAATCGGGTTAGATATTGTTGCACTGTCTCTCCGGGTTTCTGTTTGATAATAGATAAGGAATAAGCGTCCTTGGGTTGTTTCACATGAATGCGGAACTGGCTGATGAACTTTTCTTTCAATATTTCCAATGAGCTGATGGACCCCTGGGGTAGGTGGCAGAACCAGCAGGTAGCTAGATCTGCCAAGAATAGTGGGAAGCATTTACACAACACTCCCTTCGTTGCTCCGCTCATGAGCATATGCTGGGAGTATCTTTGTAAGTGTACGATGGGGTCAGAGGTCCCCTTGTAAGGTTCCATTGTTGGCATTTTCCATTCCCGGGGGGTGATGGCAGTTTCGATATTGCGGGTGAAGGGGCTGCTTACCCTAGCACCTATCCCCCGATCTCGTTGCTCCCGTTGGACGCACTCTTTGAATAATCGCGCCATCCTCTCGTCAGAACTTGGGGCGGATAGAAATGAGTTTGGTTCTTCCCTGCGGGATTGATTCCGTCCAGATGACCTGTAAGGGTGGTATCGTCTATCACTCCTGACATTCTCCAATGGCTGCCTCTGGTCTTCCGGGGGAAAGCTGGGGTTAGCCACAGTTGGCCCTTGCCTTGATCTTCCCCTGTTGGGTTCTGTTCTTAGCACTTCCTTGGGTCCAACTTCGGGCTGGACTCTAGCTCGGCCCCGTCTACTGGTGTTTTCATGGTTAGGTAGCATGACAGGCTCAGCTACATCCGACCCCTGCCCGGCACCTCCCCCGTTGGGTTCGGTTCCAAGCGTTTCCTCGGGTCGGAGTTCGGGCTGAGTCCGGGTTCGGCTCCTACCATGGCAGTTTCTGTTGTTAGCCTCTTCGAAGAAGAAAGACGTTTGTCGTCTCCCAGATCGTCCAGACCGGGACTCACCCCATGATTCAGTGTTGCGGTTGAATTCTTTAGCATCCCTTAAGCGTGACATGAGTTGATCCACTAAGGCTTCTTGTTGAGATGCGAAGCGGTTAGTTACTTCAGCCACAGCCCTGTCCAGATCTGCCCTTGTAATTGGTTGTTCCATAGCAGGGGCTGTTAGATCTGCCTGATTTAAATTTGCTGTTGGAACTGGACGATTGTCTTGATCTCTGATCACTGGATCTGGGATACTGCCAGTTGCGATGTTCTTTCCTTTGTTAGCATCTTTCTTCCGTCCGGGAGGCGTGTTTTCCAGGTAATGAACGATGCTGATAGAAAAAGGGTTAAGTGGGGGAAGCTGAGGCTTCGATCTCCTGCCCTTCTTAGTGAAAGCACCAAAAACGTTTGCACAAAAAATGGGCAAACACCTCCAAGTCGTATGATTTAGTTGATTATATGTTGTTCTGGATGGTTTGGGTGATTTATGCAAATATATGAAATAGATGGACTAAACTGTAAAAGACACACAGATTTATAGTGGTTCGGCCAGAACGTGCCTACGTCCACTGTATATGTTATGCTTCCTTTTCTATTCAGATTACAGGTACAAAGCTTTGATTACAAGTAACTGAAAGTTGTTTGAAAGTTCTATCCGCGCTTGAGCTCTCAAACTTGTCTGCCATTGTTGTACCCCTGCCCCTCTATTTATAGAGTGAGGCTGGGGGCAGGGGTCTTGGATGTATATAGCTGCTGGTGAGCCTGGGCTGAGGCAATCTAGCCTGGTAGTGCTAGTCTGGTACGCCTTCCTCGTGTTGGTTCGGTAGGAGGTGGTATGTGGTTTGGTTCGGTGTTGCTTGGAGATGGAGGCTTGGATCGGCATTGTGTGGTTCGGTGTTGCTTGGAGATGGAGGCTTGGACCGGCATTATGTGGTTCGGTGTAACCGGTCCGGTGAGATGTTGGACCGGTGGGACTTGGTGGAGACGTGGTCCGGTAGGAGCTAGGGAGTGGTTGGAAATGGATTGGTTCGGCAGGTATGGAAAGGAGCTGGTTCGGCAGGGGATGGTTCGGCATGTAGGGGAAAACCTTGGTCCGGTGGTGAGAACTCGCCCAACAGTTGCCATTGCGGCGTTTGCCATTGCGTCGTATTTGCCAATGCAGCGCATTTGTCATTGTGACGTTTTCCCTTCAGACGAGGTACCTATTTGAGATAACAGTACTTGGCAAGGCTTCGGCCACATGCACATGCAAAAAAATTTTGAGATGGTTTCTTTGAGTATTTACCCTAGTTTATCACCCCTTTAGAATTGGTCCTTTGAACCATTCGATATATTTTTGTGGCGATTACCTTTTGGGAATTTGAACTCGTGGAAGTTCTATTTTTGAGATTTGAATTGCCTATACTGACGTTATATGATATTTGTCTTTTGGCTTTTACTTGTGATTTTATTCTCCTCTTTGGAGATATATTTGCCTTATGGCGTGTTTGAGATGGGATCTCTTCATGCATGTTTTGAGTTTGTCAAGATGGTGAGTTTAGGTTTTCCGCTAAATCATTTGACGTTTTATGAATGCCAATGATATGAGGCTCGCTGCTTTTTGCATTTTATGGGTTATTTTATCTCTTTTGAGATTATATGTTTGTGTAGTGATACCATATTATCATTTGATGTAATCATACACTTTATTTGTTCCTTCTCACTCGAGAATATTATCACATTATCATTATGCTCATATTATCACTTATCCTTATTAACTTATTTGTTTATCCAGACTGATCCATGTATTTTATATCGGGCCAGACCGAGGTATTTCAGGTTAGGTACATTTGGATTTAGCCTATTATGCTTCCGCATGGACTATACTCTTCTAGCTCTTTTTGTTATAGCTTTTTGTATAGTCCTTTTTGGTTTGCTACTATAATATGTATATTCTTTTGACTCGTGTTTGTATTGTGTTCGTCATACCAAATATGTGACGTATCATTTTGTATACTCTGTGATGTATCGATATATGTGTGTGCATATATGGGATTATCTGCTGTTCTGTGATGTGTTTTGCATTTGAGTTGTTATGTTTTGTTTTGATAGATTCTATAGCCACCTATGACTTAGTATTAAGTATTTATTAGATATGTCAATCCACTTGAGATACAAAAAATGTATATGGCATTTGTTGACATATTCAATAAATATTTAAGACAAGGCTATAGATTGGTCGCTCATATCCAGTCCTATTCTCTACACTAGCAGACAGTATTACCTAGTAATACTCTTTGTTAATATGGGTCTCGGGGTGGGGCGTCACACCCCATGACACCACCTTCATCACTTCATGCCTTTTTCTTTGACTCTAAAGAAGTATATTTGGATCATAACATGGCTTAAAGAGAGGATATGTCATCATTAATTAGTTTTTCACTTAAGAAAATATCATGATATTTAGTTTTATTTACCATTAATAGTTCTGAGATGTAAATGTAATTCCACTGTGTATGTATGTGTACATGGTGGTGCGTGTGTGTGTTTATATATTCATATATGCGCGTGTATGTTACATATAACATATAACATTGCACCACTTCCTCCGGTTAAACCGTTGCGAATCTGGAATTCGATTTCCGGTCGTATTTTCACTTATAAGTGGAATTACATATTAATGTGAATTTTTTTTTAAATGAACCTATTATTATCATTTAATAATTAAAATGGACTCAATTGATTTTAAAATAATTATTAAATCTTATATATTACTTTTAAAAAGTGATGCAAAATTATGTCGTCGAGCTATCAAAGCGCGACAAATTTTTTATATTATACGAAACAAGTATAAATCTTTATAAAACTGTTATAAATCACTTATTATTATTATATAATAATTAAAATGAATTATTTATCATTTAAAACAATTATTTGAATATTTAAATACCTAAAATACCAAAACTTTCATTAAATGCTCATTTTTGAAATGACGACATCATCGATGACACAATAATTATTTTTATTTCCAAAAATGGTTATTCCTTGTTCTTGTTTAAATATTTAAATAAGTGTATGAAAAAAATCAGGCACGATTCCGACAGGAAAAAAGCTGTTTATCTATAAACGATTTTCGGTCATATTATCGATGTTTTTCTGACAAAAATCCGAAATCCTTTATTTTTGGAAATTTTTTTAGAAACAAGATTGCTCTTAATATTGATCACACAAAACATGATTACTTATGTCTAATAAATTTATTTTTGAATAATTAAAATTAATTAAATATTCTAATTCAAAGCAATAAAATTACAGGTCGTTACAGTTTTACTTATGATAATTTAAGCTTGATTTATGTGTAATTTATTAATTGTTTATAAAAAAGAATTTTTAAATAATATCCTTATTATTTATCATAATAGAAAAAAGAGCCCCACTCACTTTTCCTATCATAAATTAAACCCCTTTATTTTGCAGAAATAAAATAACATATAAGTTCATTAGTAATCTAAGTCAAAATTTCAATTCAGGAACCTTGACATCAAATGCAAAAAATGATGAATCAAGTACTTTGCGCGGTTCAAAATGTACCGTTCAATGCAGTAAATAAAAAGGAAGAAGAAATAGAATTTTGAACATGCAATATCTTTTCATCATTTAGCTTCTTGAAATATGACATTTTTATAAGTATACTTAAAGTGACTTTAGCAAAAACGTAAAAATTCAATACCATTATGCTCGTTGTACTATACTAATGCAAAAAATGAAATATTGACAGATTATGCACTATAAAATGTGATTTTTGCACGATAAAGAGTGTAACACATAAAAATAGCAGCCGAATTGCATAAGAGCACATTATTAGGAATAATTTGTTATTAATAACATTTATTTTTATTTTGAACGACATACTTTAATGTTGCATTTAAATAATTATTTAAATCGAGGGTCTGCATTGAACTTTCATGAATTCTAAGGTGTTTTCCTCAACTTGAAAAGGCTAATGGTTTCTGTATTTCTAAAATATTTTTAGGGCATAAACATTATACTCATCTAAATAGTGGTTTAAATGTGAAAGTTAATAAGTAAGCAATGTATATTTAAATGTTATTATTTTCAAAATTTTAACTTTCTTCATTTATCCACCATCCATTATAATTTAAGCTAAATTAATGATAGAATGAGTTTGAATTTGGACAATTTTAGTATAAAAATAAATAAACCTAGCTTTTTTCCACTTTGCGTAGAAATAAGTTTAAAATATAAACAATTACATAAATAATGCACCGATTAAGTTAGGTAAAGGTAAGCCATTGCCCAACTTTTAGTTTACTTTTCTTCTGCATTTTAGTTTAGTGTAACGTTATGTTTATTGTAAAGTTGTCTAATAGTTTTAAATTCAACAATTAAAGCTCTATGTAGGATGAATTTGTTATTTCATTTAGTTGCTGAAAAAAAAATTTGGAGCTTTGTAAAATCATCAATAAACATATCATGATTGTATAATTGTGAATCCTATTTTATATATGTTGCCTTCTTCGTTTTCTTCATCTTCCATTTCCTTTTTAAATTGAATTAATGACAACCCAAAATTAAATTTGGATGGTATTAGCAAGTAAAGTAGCTTAACTTTCATTTTCTAGATAACAGTAATGTTGCAACCTAAACAATATAAACACAAATAAAGCCTATAATTTTGATAAACAATTAACTATTGACTTATTTTTATTTTTTCCATGACGTTGGATTAGGTTGATGCAAATACCGTTGGTTATTGTACTATTGTATATGAAATTCAATTTCTATAATTAAGGCTTTATTTAGTTGGAATATTTTGATTTCATTCATTAACATAGTTTTCAATAATGAAAGTAAAATTAAGGCTTTGTAAAATCATCAATGCCCCAATATTCTACTTTTAGGTTTTTCCAAACATTTAACTACTTTCAATCAAACCTACAATTTGGATTTACGATCGATTAGGATTAAATTTGGACTCTACCATTGTAAACATGAACTATGTCTTTTTATTTCAATTCAACGTATCAATAAAGTTGCAACCTAAAAGATACATACTAGTACAAATTTAAAATATTCATAAACATAGCATTATAAAATGTTATGCCGCTTTGTTCTAGTTTGATCCACTATTAGTAACTAGGGTGAACCCATGATTCACACACGATATGATGCTAAAAACATGATAGTACTGTCATGCAAAAATCGTAGTCCTGTAGAATCCATATATCCATATTTTAATAGTTGATTTGTTTAAAAGACATGTATATTGATATTACATTATTTGCTAATAAACAGACTATGTAGTAAACTGTGTTATAAATATATATAAATTACTGTAATATTAATCTCCAATGTATATGTCAGGGCCAGTAGCCCATTGAAAATAGTGAGAGTAAGTGGTAATACTGTTTGGAGAATGAAAGCAAATATTGAAATTAAATTTGTAGGAACATAGTAGATAGGCAGTTTTTTCGTATTGAAAATGTTTGACAATGTTAACATATCTTTGATTTTGTTGTTATCCGGTACAGAATGTAGATTCAAGTCAATAACAAAAATAGACTGCTATTTGTAGTCCTTAAACATAGAGTATAAGATGGTATAATATCGGTAGCAAATAGGCAATGCATAATCTATTTATTACAAATTATTGCATTATTAAAAAAAATTAATGAAATAAAGGTGCAACTAAATTAATATATTTTAGTTGGCTGATTACCGAAATGGAAATTGTTGTCTTGCTTATCGCCGGCTCAGAGTTGAGGTAAATTCTGTAATAGAAGTAAACATGGGTCAGAATCAGCCCAAACTCAGATAGCAATTTATTCAGTAGGGGAGAATACGTGAGAAACGTCCTAAAATGTCATGTGATTTAGAGTTTTCATCTAGTCCCTTGTTTGTTGGGTTCCTGCATAATTTTTCATCTAAATTCGGTTAATAATGACTATATTATAGTATGCTTGACGAAATTTTTTGCATATGTAATTTGTTAAGTAAACAGAATACAAATAGTTAATGGCACATGTTAATTTACGTTCGATTAAAAGATTTAGAATGGGAAAATGCATAACGTGTGTAATATATTTACACTTGCAAATGTAGGGTAACGGCGCAGGTATCATTATTGGTGTAAATTGAGGAAGATAATCCATGTCGCATATCATATGATTAAGACTCAAATTAAAACAAATTGAAAGTTGTGGGTTTTTTCATTTTAATGGTGGAAGTATGCAAGTAAATAAAGCATTGCCTCTGTAACATCCTGCTATTTTCAATCATTTGCATCAACATAAGTCGAACTTGAATTGCTCAAAATATCAGACTGTTAATTTATACTTGTAAAAACTTAGCATATATACAGTAAAGAAATAATCTCAGAATCACAGACGCAGAGTAATGTAACAATAAGCAGCGGAAATAAAAGAATAGTAGTTCATGAAGCTACTATATATATAACAGAGTTAAATAAGATACAACAGAAGTCTCAAATACAATAGTCAAATACAAGATTAGAATATATCACTGGAATCAACTGAATAGTTGAATGTTAAAAAGATGTAGATGGATCTCCAAGCGAAGCTCCAACTCCAAAGGTGAGTCTCAAAAGCTGTATCACTCGGTCTGACCCGAGCGGAAAGTAAAATACAAAACACTCGAGTTAGGATTAACATTCTTATGTCCAACTCAAGTGAAATATCAACTGAAATACAAGTAACTTTAAGGATGCTTGGAATCGCCCATTCTTTAAGGATCTGTTAAACTATCTACTATGTAATAATACGCCATTATAATAATGTCTAAAGTAAAGTAAACTATTAAAGTAGCGTTGAGGCTTTACATTTTCCACCTTAACATATTTTATATATTACCATAGTCTACACAGTACTGTAATCCTACCCGCACTGGGTGTCATCAGAGGGTACTCCATAAGTATGGTACAAACCAAACTCGTAGAAGGCGTGCTAGGGTAGGTGACATGACACAACTAGACAATGCCAGGGTAGATATACCAATTACACTTCTAGACTGTTGGTAACGCATAGCCGCAACTACCGCCTAACTCGATCCACACTCCTGAATCAAAGGTGCGCCCAAATCAATCACAAAATAATAGAATGGCTAACGATGTAGTTGTCTGGTCGGAGGAGCTACCTCACTTGGCCCATCAACTGCTCCTGTTTTAGCCACCTTATGCTAACTCATGGAAGCTAGTCCACGTAAATATACCATTAGGATCGTCGCCACCATCTCACTTCATTCTGGAATCTCCACCACTTACACAGTTGTTGAAGTGGTTTTCAGTATTGGTAGAGAGTATGACACTATCCGATCCAAGTTTCTTTAACAACTACCACTATTATAACACCGCGGTCATTTCTAAATGATTTATACTTCAAAACCAAATATCAATTCCATTTAAAAACCATATCAATGCTATATCATTTTTCACGTCAAATATATTCATTTCCAAAGTCATGGTACTTTCAAAATTATAACACTTTCGAAACCAAAGCACTTGAAATCATAACACTTTGGAATCATAACACTTTGAAAATCATAACACTTTGGAAATCATAATACTTTGAAATCATAATACTTTCCTTTAACCAGTTTAGATATTAATAATAATATATATAATAAATATTTTATAAAATAAAATGTTTATATAAAATAGTTATAAGTTAAAATAGTTTATAATAAAATAGCTAGTTTATTAAAATAATTTATATAAAAAATAGTTTATATAAGTATAGTTAGTAAAATATAAAAATAGTTTTAAATATAATTTAAAAATATTTTATAAAGTAAAGTAGCTTTCTCAAATTTCACAAATCGATTCAAATCAACTTGAATTCAAAAGTTCAAATTTATTTCAATCTAAATTCATCAATTTCAATTCAGTTCACTTTCTAAATAAACCATTTTAAATATATCGATTTTTAAAAGAGAATTGAACCAAAAAATAAACCATTTCAATTTCGATATATTTCAAAGCTATAAATATTCAACATTTTCTAAACTAAATTTGATACTTTCATATATATATATATATATATATATATATATATATCAAATTCACTTTACTATTATTTAGCTTTGAAATATTTACTCAATAAATCTAATATCCATTTAAATAAAACCTCAAATTACAACTAAATATTCTCTTCAATTTATTTAACTTGAAATATTCATTTATACCACCTTAACCAAAATCAAGTTATAAAATCATATCCTTTGCAAATCTCAAATTCCATGAGTCCCAAATCGATTTAATTAAATAAATTTACAAATTTCAAATAAATTCAAATTTATCTTCCCAACCTCAACTTATAAAAATCATTATAAACTCTATTTTAAAATATAAATCTAAATAAATACTTAAACATATTACTTATTAAATAAATCCAACTTTATTAAATTAAATCTTATTATTAAACTTATTTTCTCTATAATTCAAAATAGTAAAATTATAAGTAAAATCTTAAAATTTATAATTTCGAAACTAACTTTTAATCTTTAAAATTTTCAAACATATAATTTTAAAAATCAAAAATTTAACTTTATATAAAATAATATTTGTATATAATATTCAAAAATCAATATCTATATAAAACCATATATACATCTCTTTAAACCTTGGAAAATCATTTCAAAAATACATAAACCAACGGCGTCTGTATATAATTTTCTATCCTATGGTTAAGTGATACGGATATTATCATTTCAATTCGCAACTTAAATATATACGGCTATATATCATTTCAACGCGCAATCCCAAATTCAATTCAATGAAAATTGCTTTGGTTTTTCATTTCAACCCATAACGATTTTCTCCTATTTTACAGATCATTCGGGTATGTATCATTTCAACCCATAAGGAATTATTTACTAATAGGGAACTTGCAGAGTGATGACAGATATGATAAAAGTATAACAGGCATATATCATCAATACAAATAAGTAGTGTCAGATGTCACAGGTGAATAGATACAGATAATAGCATATATATAGCAGTGTACATAACTAACAGCAACATATTTCAAATGTCGTTTAAATTGAAATCAAATTTAATAAATATAAGAACGTTAATCGTGAGTGATTGCTCAACTTTCGAAGATAGAGAGTTTGGCATTGAATTGAGTTACGAATCCAGGAACGAATTCCAAAGTAAAGCAAGATTGGCATGAATCCAACGATCAAAGCTAATAATAGTGACCAATGAGAACTAATTAGAATCAATTGATGTCACTGAAATGAAATGTATATTATATTAATAATTTCCTTATACAAATATTCAATTTAAATACATTTTTAAAATGACATATTTACACGTTACATTTATTAAAAATCAAACATGTACCTTATAAATGTAAGTTATTAAAATATCTATATTAGCATATTTCATTATCCTATAAACAGCATATCAATCACAAAAATTTATATACGCAGGCGACGTAAAAGAGATATCGGCATTAGGTAAATATACTTGCAAAACCGATGTTATGGCATATATATATATATATATATATATATGTATATATATATATATATAACTGACAACATTTATACCTTTTAAACAACAAATTACAATATCATTGTTTTACATAAAATATATCCACTGAGAAATACTAGCAACACGTATACACACACACACACACAATCTGACATAATATAAAATATATATAATAATACCTTTATAATGTAATATACTTCGAAACCCAGAATAAATATATAACTCTGTATATACAAATATATATAGGCTTAAGTATATTTAGATAAAATATGGATATAAACTAAGGAATATATACGTAACTTACTTTTTTAAATTACATATTATTATTACACTTATATACTTATACTATAAACCCATATTTTAAAATAAAATATCTATCATATAACCGATAGAAGTTTACAACTCAAAACATATATATATTACAAAATCAACATATAAGCTTATAACACATAACTTTATAATACAAACAATTTTAACCTGCTTACAAATCTTTAGAAATATATTTAATTGGCTTATGTAGAGATCTTAACTGCCACATAATAAAATTTAATGTAGGATCAAGATTAACCCTAGAGGGGGGGGGGTGAATAGGGTTAATGCAAATTTTACAAGAAACAAACTGCAGAAATAAATATGCTGTAAGTAAATCATACACAAAATTTACCCAGCTTCGACAACCCCTGCCTACTGCTGCATTCCCAGATTTCTATTAGAATTAAACAGTATTACGCTTACACTACAAGAAAACCTATTTTTGGTGGCATATATTGGTAGCGTTTATAGACCAAGTGCAACCATCGTGTTGGGCTTTCTTTTTAATTAATGTGATAAGTGGCGCTAGGGTTAACTTTTGGTTACCCGCCAAACATTTTTGCGAAAAATTCTAAGTACATCCCTTCTAATTTTCATATCCCTCTTATTTCCACTTTTGTAATATTCTCTCCAAAAATTCTAAATTGCCATCTTCATTCATTACTCCACCTTCAAACGAAAATCAAAACCACATGTCGATCTACTCCACCTTCGTTGTTCAGAAGCTTCTATTTTTCCATCGGTTTGTAGATGCATGAAAACCCTAATTTTATTTATCCGCATTTCTAATCTGCTTCCAATTATAAATATGCTCTTTCCATGTTGTTCGGAAGCATCTATTCCTTGCTAATATACTAACATACAGAAACGTTAGCTCGAAGATGCTTTTGGTCGATTTAGAAAGCTTCTCGAAGCTCAGGTGTATTAATTATGTGGATTGATTGATTTTATGTGTATCAATGTAATAAAAAACGACAGATGTGTTTATTCATATAAATAATTTTGTTGAATTCAGAAAGAAGTAAAGAAAGGATTTCTTACTCAATTGTTTTTCAACTTCCGTTTATAGTAGAATCATACTGTAATTTGATGTCAATTGGTATTATCTTTTACTACTTATGCACACAAAAGATTGATAGTTGTTGAACTATGTCTAAATCAAAAGTAAAATTGTTTAAGACTTTCTACCTATCTAGTTAAATCCTTAAAAACCATTAAGTTTACCACACTGAATAGTTAAATCCTTAAAATCCTCTCGAAAGAGTGACAGTTCTATCTAGTATAACCATCTATTTGGGATTATACCTAACTATTTTGAATCTCCTTATAGGCCACACACAGTTACCACTATGTGTAATGAAATCTCAACATCGTCATTTTTTTATTCAACTTAAAGGAAGACGAAGGATTTTAAATGTTTTCAATTGATTTTAGATATTTATCAATAAAGCATTGACAATATTTTCTAATTTACAGGATGGATAATAGGCTGAAAATGTTTCTTTTGATATAGATACATTAGTCTAGAGCTTTTTATATTGCTAGTGAAATAAGACATAAGGCTAACTGTTTTGTAGATCAAAATGACACTAAAATATAGGTGAAGTCTCCTGTTAGAAAAATAATTATTTTAAAACTTTGTTGACTACTTATAAATTTAATTCATTTCAGCCCGTAAGGGCAAGTTTCAATAGGATATGGTTTCTCTTTGTCCATAATGGCGCACTGTTTTTTTCATTTGAAGCACCCTATTAGCTGCTTTCTTATCCAGTATTTATAATACTAGACGAGGAAGAGGATGTATGATTACAAATATGGTTTGAAATTATAGTCATTTTTATCAGTTGTTTAAACACGCCAAAAAGAAAGAAACTTTAATTTAAATGCTGGGTGTAGATGAGTTGCAGTATTGTTTATAATATATTTTAATAGAAGACCCACATTAGCACTCAAGAGTGTTTTTAGCAATTAGCAATAGTTGGAGAAAGAGGCAGAGAAGTTTTTTTTGCCCAAACCATCACTCATTGACAACTGAATCCATCATTTATGTTCTTATGTGTTTCTTTTTGTTTGCAACTATAGTAGTCTATGAAATGAATTTGTCTTAAATCACCATTATTTCATTTAATTACCTTACATAACTATTTTATTAGAAGTAAGTTTATGTCTTGTAAAAAGTTAATACCAAGTTGATAGTATCTTAGGAATCAATTTACTAGTTGAAAATTTTAATTTCTATCATCTACATAATGCCAGGTTAAAGGTTGATTTCTGAGTTGAGTGCTTCATCACTATTTAACAGCAGTGATTTAGATAGCTGTTCATATAGCAAGCCCACATTTATTGTGTTATTGATCATTAAAGCTTATTTAATATAACATGCTTGATTATTTCTTATCTTCTTGACCCTCATCTTCTTCTCCTCGGTCATCAACGCAGACCCCACTCTTGTTCAAGGCATCTGTGTGGCAGATCTCACTTCAAGTAGGTCCTTTATCTCATTACTAAAATAGCTGCAAAAATGATTAAATCTATGGACTACTATAAACTAACTCTTAATTAGTGATTCACATATACTTGTAAGTATAAAGGTAAATGGGTTTGTATCTTAGCCAATGATGAATATAACAAAAATGGACTTCTCATTCAAGGCCATAGCCAAAGCCGGAAACACAAACAACACTATGTGGCTGTTGCAATTTCATGTGTGTGTATGTATGCTTGTATATCAGGTTTATTGAACATTGTTTAATTCAAGTTAATAAAATTGTCCATTCATTTTCCAAGTGTTTGTTCGTACCCTAAATGTGTAAGTTTGAAAATTTTCATTCATTTTCTTTACAGATACGTGGCACGTTTTTGGAATGGCGAGTATAAATAAGATGGTATGTATTGTTGTCCACCCAAGTATAAATATTTAGAAGATATCTAGATATAAATTCAGTAAAATTATTATACATAGAGTTATATATAAAGAGGAAACTGAATATGTGTCAATAACACGAAGATTTAGATATATTTCTCTTCATATCATCATGGCATAGAAATGACTAAAATGCCGATGATGGGGTAAAACATTGTTAGCCTAGGCATTAGTATTTTAGTCCTTCTATAGAATGACATAGAAAACTATCTTGGGGTGTGTGTGTATTAGAAGTATTTGCACTAGTTACACACCATTCATGATCTGATCAAGTACATTGTAAATCTGCCTCATATCCAACTTTCCGCTCAAATATAAATATTTTTTAATCAAATCACCATGTCTGCTTTCTTTTGCAATCCACATCCTAGTCCAAACAGCACAAGTCATGTTGCTTGAGCCGGTGTCATCTCTGATTCCATCAATTGTATCTAGCGCCGTCTGATAAGTGGCAGAGCCTCCTTTGTTATCATGTTTCCAACTAATAATACAAAATGTTCATTAAGTATCTCAGCTTCGTTGTCTTATCTTAAAATTCTATTAAACTATTTGCATTTCATCATGGGACAACACTAGGTCATGGGGCCTAAATTGCATCATAATGGTTAGTTTCTATACCCAAAGGACTCAAATATTGAATTTTATGATATCAATCTTTAGTGTCCTCTTTTCTGTTATTACTATACATCTTAAGTAAACATTGTTGACCCTTTTCCCTGCTGTTTTTCACATAATTTCTTCTATTATAAAACATTGACCAAAGCAATTCCTCACTTTTAGTTGCAAGTGTACTCTGGAGTCGTTAAGTCAGATTGATTTTTATTTATCCATCTCAGGATGAAAGTTATTTTCTTCTAATTTTTAATTCAAGTTAATATTAGATTCTTCGCTATATGCGATAGCATGTTGTATCATGGTGCTAGGTATGTATGTATGGTGTTTATGTGCATGTGATGAAGCAATGAATGTTGTTGTGGCAGGTAGTAGGTTGGCAAGGAGAGACACTGTTGATGTAAGTATAGGGTAGTGCAATAAGTATAGGAATGTGCACTGCTATGATCAGAGATGAATAGTAAAGTACGGAGTTTTGCAAGAAGAGGCAGACAGTTAAATGATGTGGGAGATGACTGTGTTGAAGGAAGAGGTGTGAAATGATGGTTGTGGTGCTTATGTTGTAGCTGTTAGATGGTGATGGTTAAAACAGTTGGACTGGGGAGTTGTTGGTTATAATAGACAAAGGTGTTTGCTGATGGTCAGAGGTTTGTATGTGGATTGAACTGAAGGAGCTGCTGTTGTTGTGCTGTGAATTTTGAAGTTTTGGCAAGTTGATTGCTAAAGGGAGGTTGTTGTACCATTTCTTGAAATTTTGTAGGTGCAATGTGAAGATATAGTGCTTGAAGACACAAACGTCGCCAAGAAAATTGTCGAGTTTGTGGCACATGCACCTATCGAAAAGCTTGTTCTCGGAGCTACATCTAAAGGAGGATTTGTCAGGTGAACTTCTTATATCAAAACTTGTTTTTTTATAATGTTTGCTTCAGAGCTGAAGTAGCATTTGTTTCAGTAACAATCATCTACCTGATACAATTGCTGCGTTACTGCAAAGCAAATCCATATGTTTATATCAGTCTTTTTGTTAGAAATTTAAACACCATAAGTATATAAAAGTGAAAGTAACTTGGACTGTCTTATCGAGCAGATTTAAAACATTGGATATGCCAATAAATATTTCAAAAGCATCTCCAGATTTCTGCACAGTTTATGTTATATCGAAAGGAAAAGTTCAATCGGTAAGAAATGCAGTCAGAGCAGCACCTATTGTTTCTCCTCTGCGTACACAAATACAAAACCAAACCGATCTCAAGTCTGCTTCTGAATCACCTAGACGCTCTATTGGTACTCCAAGAGGTCTGAATTTAACCAGACACGATCCTTTATTTTTCTTCAGTTTTCAATATAGCTATCCAAATCTCCGTGGTAGTAGGAATTCAAGAAGTTTTGTGCAAATTAAATGTATCAAAAGTGTTTAAAATTGTTCATTGTCTTCTGAATTGTACCAGTGGTACAGTAATGAATCTGTATCATTGGTACACATTCATTATTTTGTTTTCAATATTGGAAAATTTATCCTAAACCATATTGCTCCTAGTTAACTTGCCCACATTTTTTTTCTTCAGTGTCTCATGAAGAATAACCTAACAGTAAGAGCCTAAACGAATTCAGGTGAGTTGGCATGGTTACATTTACCTTATAATCAAAATGAGTATGTGATAGAAAATTAAGTTCATTCAACAAACATTATTCAGGTCACCATTCTCCAGGCCAGGTAGAGCACATATCAAGTCCTTTGCAGAACTGTCAGACAACACAGACAGATCATACATCGGATCGAACAGACCAAGCGTGGAACGAGGAATCTTCCCACCAAGGCCTGCCTCTGATTCTCTTAATAATAGCTTCGAAAATTTATGGCATCTAGGATCAGATACCTACAGTATAGGAAATGATTATTCGTATCAAAGTAGCTCATCCTGGTCATCCCAGCCAATGGTGAGTGTACTTTTCTCATTCAGCAAGTTCATGAAATCACTTCAATTTTTTAATCCCTAATTACATGATTTATTATAATTGTTACTTTAGGATGATGTCGAGGAAGAGATGAAGAGGTTGAAGCTGGAACTCAAGCAGACAATGGATATGTACAGTCAAGCTTGTAAAGAAGTGCTCGTAGTTAAACAGAAGGTGATAAATGCACTAGATTATTTACATGTGGTCCACGACCACACACACACACATTTAATATATGAGCGTATACCAGCATAACAAACTTTTAGTTATGCCACAGTACAAATTATTAACTTTAAATCCTAATTTGTAATGGTTGGTCATATCAAATACCACACACAAGATTCTCAAAATGGGATTTTATGTAGGTGGTAAAGTCCAACTTAAAATTGAAAATATTTTTAAGTCTTGAACTACAGATTCAGAATATTCATATGTCAATGTTATATATAATTGTATACAAGAATATTTTGCTTCATGTAGGTTATTAATTGACATTTAAGTATGCGAATGTATCAACTCTTCTTGGCACAACAATCACTCGTAATTTCGAAACAGATTTTGATCCTTAGACATCTATATCTAAACTAAAAGATTGTTTTATGTTCCATCTTTATTTTGATTTGGAAATGATAAGTTTATAAAAATTAACTAAGTTTATAATATTAATAATAGTAATACAATTAAGTTAACTAAGATTTAACTTGACCATAGTACAGAATACACGATCTGCCCATAGTACTGAATACACAATCTGCACATAGAATGAAATCCAGTCAGACTTCTAACCCAGTTTTGATCTGAATATCTGTGTAAATTGAAAATTGTGTATTCGTTGGGGAACTATATAGGATGCATATAAAAATAGAACAATTTTTGTTAATATGTGTTAATATAGAATATCGAGTTATAGACTACATGATTTTCATATATACATATATATACATATATACATACATACATACATACATACATATATATTGTTGATTGTTAAACTCGTTTGCAGGTAATTAGCTATTTCGAAGCGAAGACTGTCGACAACAAAGAACTATTGGTAATCAAGCAACGAACATGAATTTAATTGTTATATATGTTGTCGTATTTTGTTAGTACCATTTGTAGAAACTTGTCTGTGAATGCTTGTAGTATGTGACTTATTTTGTTGAAAAACTACTATCGAATTGATTATGGATATTATATTTGATTGTGAAATTAGCATGTTTTTGCAATTATTGGAATATGATGATCATATGATTGATTGTTTGTATATGCTAATTATGTGATTTAATTGTTTGTTTGAATATATGAAAATTATGTGATTGATCGTTCGTTTTAATATGAATAGTATATAAGTGATTGCTGAAAATGGTATAAACCATCAACCGTAAATAGTAGCATTTAAAATATGCTACCAAACAATCAATAACTTTTAGTAGCTTTTCAGAAATGCTACAGAAATGCATTTAAAAGTGACTTTTGGTAGCGTTTTTTAAATCCTACAGAAAATACCTATAGTTGCATTTAAAAGTGACTTTTGGTAGCGTTTACTACAACGCAACAAAAAGTTTAGACTTTTAGTTGCATGTCGTATAACAGCGTTCTCTAAAACGCTACCACAATTTATGGTAGCGTTTTTTCAACGCTACCAAAAGTATTTTCTGGTGTAGTGTTACAAACACTCTACTAGACTCGCAAACATTTGCTCCCGCTCACAAACACTCTACTAGACTCGCAAACATTTGGTCGCGCTCACAAACATTCTACTAGACTCGCAAACATTTGCTCCCGCTCACAAACACTCTACTAGACTCGCACACCCTGCTCCCGCCTATAGAGTTTCGTTTACTCGCAAACTCTGCTCCCGCCTATAGAACTTTGATTACTCGCAAACTCTGCTCCCGCCTATAGAGCTTTGATTACTCGCAAACTCTGCTCCCGCCTATAGAGCTTTGCAAACTCGCACACCCTGCTCACTGAACTAATTCTAACTAGACAATCTGACACTACCTAAACCCTAGGTGGTGATTTACAAATTTTTTGATTCAAAAAATAAAAACAACAAATAAAAGACAATTAAACCCTATATTAAAAATAAAGGCCTAAACAAAATTAATCCCCTTTTTCCTTTTAACAAGGCCGGCCCCTTTTATATCTTCGTTCACTCTTGCCCGTTCCTTTTTGCCTCGTTCCTTTGTGAAAATGGTGGCTCTGCAAATTAGGGCTTCGTTCCTCTTTGAGATAGTGGCGGCTCTGTTCGATCTTAGGGCTTTGTTTCTTTTGCGAAATTTAAGGCTTATGCAAATTGAAGTTCGCCGCTTGATATAGTTTGATAGTAGACTTCGATGCTCTTTGATTTGCTCTCGGCTCTTCAATTTGGATCGAGTTCGTTCTGCGTTTTCGGTATGTATTTTACTCCTTTTGCTTTTCTGGTTTTGCCTTGCTCGAACTCGATGAATAAATTGCCGATGATGATTGGGCTTACATAGGACTCGAATTCCTATTTTTGCGTTTGTATAAAATCATTTGAATTTGTCATATTATTCATCTCAGCCACTTGATTTTGTTTTGATGCTTGGGATTGATTTCTGACTTGTTCATATTACTTGAATCTTACGGTATTGATTTTGGCTTGGTTCGATACCTTTATTCTCATGGTTCTGACTTTTTCATAGATGCGTACTTGAAATTTTTAACGTGGTCAACCCAGTATTGTTGAATTTCATTCTTTATTTTCTGTACTGTTGGCTTCGGTCTTGGCTTTGATTCATTTTGTGATGATGTTGATTTCACTGTGTCCTCGCTTTTCGACTTCACTGTGAACTATAGTCTCTGGCCATGTTTTCTGTTGATATTGATGTTGTTTATGTTGATATCTTGTGTGCTTTGTCTCTGCATTTACTTGTAATTGCATTCCGTTTAGTTACACTGAGCTCTGTGTAGTTACCACTTTTTCAAGTATGTGGCCTTCATGTATGATTGTCTTTGAGCTGCTGTGTTGTATTGAGTTGTTGTGCCCTGTACTTGTATACAACTGTTTGCATTTGGTCTTGATCATACTTCGGCCATATGTGTTCATCTGCACTTGTTATTGACGTGGTCTTCTGTCCATAGTACTGTTCATGTTGAGTTGATATATTTGTGGTCTTCATTTGGTGATTTGCACTTGCACACTTGCACTGCTTCATCAGTTCATTTTTTTATCTGTTTCCTGTCATGTTGTTTGCAACTGTGTTGCACTTGCTTTTGATGTAGCTATTGGTCTGCATTTTTTGATTTCGAACTTGGACTTGTAGTTGCAACTGGACATGTCGTGAATTTGTGCACTTGTGCATTGTTGTCATTTGGTATCTTTGCATTCATCACTGCAATACTCATTGTTACTTGTGTATTGCTTTTGACATCCATGTTCTTCACTGTGTACCTGGTCTGCATGCATGTGCTTTGATGGTTCAGTGGTGTTTTCTGAAACTTGCAGTAGTCTTCATTGCAGTATTTGCCATTGTTCCATTTTGGTTCTTCATGCATGTTCTCTTTTCATTGCTTTGTATCATTCTTTTGTTTGCCTGCAGACCATGTTGCATGCATGTTTGCATATTGGCTTGTTAGTTTTCATGAGTGATCTTGTTGCTGTTGCTATGCCTTGCTTGGTCTCTGTTCTTTGTTCATTGGTCAATGCTTGGTCATTGCACTGCTGAACTTGTTCACTTCATGTATGGCTGTTCTGATTTGTTGAAGCTTTGAACTGTTTCATTGTTTCATGCATTATTGATGCTCTTTGTAGTTGATGTACTTGAGTTGACTGCATGTCCATTGATTTGAGGTTGTGTCATGTTTAAACATAGCATTCATGTGTACTTTTGATTTGCACCTGAGTTGAATCCAGTTTTAAAACTCGGGTTTGACCTTGTGCTGAGAGTTGTGACTTTTATGTTATTGCACGTGAGTTGAACCCGGCTTTTTATTTGGGTTTGACCTGTGCTCACCTGTCCCTGTAAATCAATCAAGTGTATATCGGTGTGCACGGCCTTGTGTCATATACAGTGATACACTGTGTATGTCACAAGTTGTTCATGTATGATGAATTCAAATTTAAATGATGACGAACAACCCAAATAACTGAGGCAAATCATATTTTCAAAAATCATATTTTATTTTATATTGCAAAAATATTTGTTTTCAATTTTACTGCGTTAGTGTATATTTTTGCAGATTGCTCAGATGCTGGATTCAAACTGGAAGGAAGTTGAAGATAAATACGAGTGTGAGTGATATGTAGTGAGGTGAACTGTAAATATGAAATGTGATGTAATTGTAATCAAAGTTGTATAGTTATAGTGGGAGCTTGAAATTGTACTATTCAAAGTTGTAATAAATATTTGTTTGAATAAAATATTCGTTTGAATTCAAATTCTGCGTTATTTAATTTATTCAACAAATATTTATTTAATCTGTGAAAACAAAATAGTATATTAACAAATACATTTAAACGAATGTATATATGTTTATTATCATCAAACAAAAATCATATAAGCGCAGAGCGCATATTCAACAATCTCCCCCTATTGATGATAACAAACATATAATTAAGATTTTGAATGTATTAAATGTATTTGATCGTTCAATTTGCTCCCCCTATTTAAATGCTCCCTTTCAACACAATACTCCCCCTACATATATGCATACAAATAAAAATATGTAAATGAGCCTATATGCAAATGGAAAATTATTTGACCTTTGCTTGATTCTATTTGACAAAATCTTAACTTTTCTCTCCCCCTTTCGTTATCAGCAAAAGAATAACAGTGTTATAAAAATAGGGATGAAGTGACAGACATGAACCAAACATTTAACTCAATTGAATATAAATATCAAATTTCAATAAAACTCAAACAAAAAATCATAATTACCCTTGTCAAACGCATATTCCACTTTCAGAAGTGATGGGGATAAAATCATCGAAAATCATATAATTCTGTCTATTTGTGGTATATTTATTTCGAGAAATTTGAATATCTACTAATCATGCATAACCGTTAGGACTTTTAAATGAGATTAGTAGTATTCCAATTTAATTTAAAAAATGAAATCAAGTATCTTCTAACCACGCATGACCGTGAGGACTTTTAAATGGGATTAGAATCAACTTGTCTATTTAATCAATTAATTTTGATATGTGTTCCATACATGCATAACCGTAAGGACTTTAAAATGAGTATGGAAGCACATAATCAAAAATCCAAGTAATTCACCCATGCATAACCGTGTGGACTTTTAAATGAGAGTGAATACTTTGGATATTTATTTTTATTGAAGAATATAATAAATTGAAGCACAGATAATTTCCTTAATAATAATAAATTGAAGAACGAATAATTTCCTTTGTAAACTACCACAAATTTACATACTATATATGATTGTGATGAGTGATGGTCGATAGAAAGATGATAGAAATAGAAATGATCATGGAATTTTTACCCAACAAAAAGTTTTTATAACTCTTGTTATAAAATTCAAAAGAAATTTTCTAATTATACTTTCTCGAGTTATAATATATGATAAATATCAACACTCATCACTTTTTCAATCACTATTCATCTTTCGATAATCAAAGGGAGTCAGATTAGTCAAAATAGTCATTTAAAATCAAATTCAAAAATTATAAAATCAATTTTTCAAAAATGACTAATCTGTAAATATGGTCAAACATGATTTTCTCGAGGGGGTTATATGAGAAAAAATTTCTGCTATTTAAAAAATTATTTGAATTGAAAATATATGCATATATTTCCTTTGAATGAATTATGCAGTTACTAAATGTTTCAACAAAAATCATGTTCCACTAGTAATTTTTCTATCAGCTATATTACCAGTGTAATCTGCATCTGAATTTAAATTTCACTCAATATTCACTCGTTGGATGTCAAAGACCAGATTTGTGAAATTTCAACAAACTATCTCAGAATGAAATTTGAAAATGAAGCCATGTTGTCACTCAAACAAATATCATAGTGTTAAACTTAGAAACCATAGGATGAACAACTATCAACAGTCATTAAAACTTCATTATTATTTCAAAACAATTTCTTGAAGTTTCAACAATTTCATAAAGTTTCAACAATTTCAAAAATTTCTTAAAATCCTTTTTATAGCATGAGTAAACAGTAATCAATCAACATCATAAATTGACCAAACAGATTAAGTTCAATGATGAAAGGATGGTTGGTCTACTTTTAAGCACAAATCAAAGTAAGAACAAGTCAAAAGAAATCATATCAATTAAGAATAAGTAAGAATTAAAAAATCATCTCTTTTCAGCATCACAATCTTTGGCTGATTTCATTCAGAATACGGTGCAGATTATCACATTTAATATATCGTTCAAAACAATTTTACCTGTTTTACCTTTACAATAACTTTTCGTTGTTGTCCATTGTGATTCTGTCACCTTTATACTAGGCGAAGGAACTTTGCTTTGTCGCCCGTTGTGTTTCTGGAACAGCCAAAATCCAGAGAGCACTGTTGTTGTTCCTTAGCCTGCCACCACACCTACACGGGAAAAGATTTATGTGACCTATTTGTTTTTATAGGTCCATGGTTGTTAGTGGCAGAATAAAAATAATTTTGTGGAGACCCAAAACTATTTATAATTGTTCCCTTCGGCACCCAAATTTGTTTAACTTTGAGAGATTCTACATTTGTGCCTTTTGGAACCCAAATCGGTATAGTTTTCACATGTTTGGGTCTATACCAACAATTATTTTGATTGTGTCCAAATTTTCTACAAATTGTGCACATTGAATTGACTTGATTAAATTTTGTATTCTTGTTCCTATGACTACAATTTTCAACACGATGTCCAATTATTTCACATCTAGCAAAGACACTCATCAACTTGTGATTTCCCAAAACCTAGTCCTTTTCTGTTGTTAGCAAAGAGTTGATCTCCCATTAACATGTTAAATGATTTTTCTCCTCTTGAAAAGTTGTTTAGAGATTTCTCAAGATTTTGGACTTTGGTTTTAAGTGATGTGTTTTCAGTTACAAGTGAGGTGCATCGATTTATAAAATCCTTTTTCCTAGTGTCGATGGTTTCCTTAAGATTCAAGTTTTCTTTTTCAAGATTCTCAAAGTTATTCCTAAGTTTTGATAATTCTGAATCTAAAATCTTACATTTTTTACATTCTAGGTTTTGAATATTTTCAAGTTCAGTTTTTAACCTAAAATTTTCACGAGAAAATTCTCTCCTATCAGATTTCAGTTTTTCAATTTTAGATTCAAGACTATCAATTGTTTTAGTAAGATCTAAGCACATAAAAACAAGATCTCTATAGGAATACTCACCTGCCTCACTAGATTCCTCGAAGCTTGCTTCTGAATCTGATTTCGCTATAAGACACAAGTTAGCCTCCTCTGAGCTGCTATCCGAAGCTTCCTATCCTTCTTCATCATCCCAAGTCGCTGCAAAGGCCTTCTTCTTCTTTTTCTTTTCTTTGTTGTTTTTGAGAAGTGGGCATTTTGGTTTGATGTGGCCAGGCTTGTTGCAGTTATAACATGTCAGTTCATTATCGGAATTTTCAGAATCTTTTGGCCTATTACGACTTGTTTTCTTCTTGCGTGGCTTGAATCTAGACCATCTTCTAAGATTATTGACAGCCATTGCAAGCTCTTCAATTGGATCTTCTTCATCTTCATCGCTCTCTTCTTTGCTCTTTAAGGCAATCGTCTTCTTCTTTGGTTCGGAGTTGTTGCGTTCTTCCTTTGCTTTTAGCTCAAGCTCATATGTCATCAAGTTACCAATCAACTCCTCCATGCTTAGCTTGCTCAGATCTTTCGATTCTTGTATTGCCGTGACTTTTGCCTCAAAGTTCATTGGTAAGACTCGTAATATCTTCCGCACAAGCTCTACCTCAGTGAAGACCTTCCCAAGCGCTCTAGCATTGTATACCAAGGTTAAAAAGCGTCCAAACATGTCTTTTATGCTCTCGCCTTTGTCCATCACAAAGTTTTCATATTCATTGCTGAATAGGGCTAGACGAGACTCCTTGACTTGAGAAGTTCCTTCGTGTGTCACCTCCAAAGTGTGCCAAATTTCATGTGCTGTTGTACAATGAGAAATTCTATTAAATTCATTTTTATCAAGAGCACATATCAAAGCATTCATGGCTTTAGCATTTGTCATTTTCAATCTCTTATCGTTAGCATCCCACGTATCCTTAGGTTTAGGAATCTCAGTATCACCAACGATTATAGTGGGAGGTATATAGCCAGTTTCAATAATATCCCAAACATCATAATCAACGGAACTAAGATAAATACTCATCCTAACTTTCCAATAAGCATAATCATTCCCGTTAAACATGGGTGGCCTAGCAATAGATTGCCCCTCAGAAAAAGCATTATTCGGTGAATTCATGACTCTAGAGTTAAAAACAAAATACCGGGCTCTGATATCACTTGTAGGATCAAGATTAACCCTGGGGGGGGGTGAATAGGGTTAATGCAAATTTTACAAGAAACAAACTGCAGAAATAAATATGTTGTAAAGTAAATCACACACAAAATTTACCCAGCTTCGGCAACCCCTGCCTACTTCTGCATTCCCAGATTTCTATTAGAATTAAACAGTGTCACGCTTACAAACACTCTACTAGACTCGCAAACATTTGCTCCCGCTCACAAACACTCTACTAGACTCGCAAACATTTGCTCCCGCTCACAGACATTCTACTAGACTCGCAAACATTTGCTCCCTCTCACAAACACTCTACTAGACTCGCACACCCTGCTCCCGCCTATAGAGTTTCGTTTACTCGCAAACTCTGCTCCCGCCTATAGAACTTTGATTACTCGCAAACTCTGCTCCCGCCTATAGAGCTTTGATTACTCGCAAACTCTGCTCCCGCCTATAGAGCTTTGCAAACTCGCACACCCTGCTCACTGAACTAATTCTAACTAGACAATCTGACACTACCTAAACCCTAGCTGGTGATTTACAAATTTTTTGATTCGAAAAATAAAAACAACAAATAAAAGACAATTAAACCCTATATAAAAAATAAAGGCCTAAACAAAATTAATCCCCTTTTTCCTTTTAACAAGGCCGGCCCCTTTTATATCTTCGTTCACTCTTGCCCGTTCCTTTTTGCCTCGTTCCTTTGTGAAAATGGTGGCTCTGCAAATTAGGGCTTCGTTCCTCTTTGAGATAGTGGCGGCTCTGTTCGATCTTAGGGCTTTGTTTCTTTTGTGAAATTTAAGGCTTATGCAAATTGAAGTTCGCCGCTTGATATAGTTTGATAGTAGACTTCGATGCTCTTTGATTTGCTCTCGGCTCTTCAATTTGGATCGAGTTCGTTCTGCGTATTCGGTATGTACTTTACTCCTTTTGCTTTTCTGGTTTTGCCTTACTCGAACTCGATGAATAAATTGCCGATGATGATTGGGCTTATATAGGACTCGAATTCCTATTTTTGCGTTCGTATAAAATCATTTGAATTTGTCATATTATTCATCTCAGCCACTTGATTTTGTTTTGATGCTTGGGATTAATTTCTGACTTGTTCATATTACTTGAATCTTACCGTATTGATTTTGGCTTGGTTCGATACCTTTATTCTCAAGGTTCTGACTTTTTCATAGATGCGTACTTGAAATTTTTAACGTGGTCAACCCAGTATTGTTGAATTTCATTCTTTATTTTCTGTACTGCTGGTTTCGGTCTTGGCTTTGATTCATTTCGTGTTGATGTTGATTTCACCGTGTCCTCGCTTTTCGACTTCACTGTGAACTATAGTCTCTGGCCATGTTTTCTGTTGATATTGATGTTGTTTATGTTGATATCTTGTGTGCTTTGTCTCTGCATTTACTTGTAATTGCATTCCGTTTAGTTGCACTGAGCTCTGTGTAGTTACCACTGTTTCAAGTATGTGGCCTTCATGTATGATTGTCTTTGAGCTGCTGTGTTGTATTGAGTTGTTGTGGCCTGTACTTGTATACAGCTGTTTGCATTTGGTCTTGATCATACTTCGGCCATATGTGTTCATCTGCACTTGTTATTGGCATGGTCTTCTGTCCATGGTACTGTTCCTGTTGAGTTGATATATTTATGGTCTTCATTTGGTGATTTGCACTTGCACACTTGCACTGCTTCATCAGTTCATTTTTTTATCTGTTTCCTGTCATGTTGTTTGCAACTGTGTTGCACTTGCTTTTGATGTAGCTGTTGGTCTGCATTTTTCGATTTCGAACTTGGACTTGTAGTTGCAACTGGACATGTTGTGAAGTTGTGCACTTGTGCATTGTTGTCATTTGGTATCTTTGCATTCATCACTGCAATACTCATTGTTACTTGTGTATTGCTTTTGACATCCATGTTCTTCACTGTGTACCTGGTCTGCATGCATGTGCTTTGATGTTCAGTGGTGTTTTCTGAAACTTGCAGTAGTCTTCATTGCAGTATTTGCCATTGTTCCATTTTGGTTCTTCATGCATGTTCTCTTTTCATTGCTTTGTATCATTCTTTTGTTTGCCTGCAGACCATGTTGCATGCATGTTTGCATATTGGCTTGTTAGTTTTCATGAGTGATCTTGTTGCTGTTGCTATGCAGTTGCTATGCCTTGCTTGGTCTCTGTTCTTTGTTCATTGGTCAATGCTTGGTCATTGCACTGCTGAACTTGTTCACTTCATGTATGGCTGTTCTGATTTGTTGAAGCTTTGAACTGTTTCATTGTTTCATGCATTATTGATGCTCTTTGTAGTTGATGTACTTGAGTTGACTGCATGTCCATTGATTTGAGGTTGTGTCATGTTTAAACATAGCATTCATGTGTACTTTTGATTTGCACCTGAGTTGAATCCAGTTTTAAAACTCGGGTTTGACCTTGTGCTGAGAGTTGTGACTTTTATGTTATTGCACGTGAGTTGAACCCGGCTTTTTATTTGGGTTTGACCTGTGCTCACCTGTCCCTGTAAATCAATCAAGTGTATATCGGTGTGCACGGCCTTGTGTCATATACAGTGATACACTGTGTATGTCACAAGTTGTTCATGTATGATGAATTCAAATTTAAATGATGACGAACAACCCAAATAACTGAGGCAAATCATATTTTCAAAAATCATATTTTATTTTATATTGCAAAAATATTTCTTTTTCGATTTTACTGCGTTAGTGTATATTTTTGCAGATTGCTCAGATGCTGGATTCAAACTGGAAGGAAGTTGAAGATAAATACGAGTGTGAGTGATATGTAGTGAGGTGAACTGTAAATATGAAATGTGATGTAATTGTAATCAAAGTTGTATAGTTATAGTGGGAGCTTGAAATTGTACTATTCAAAGTTGTAATAAATATTTGTTTGAATAAAATATTCGTTTGAATTCAAATTCTGTGTTATTTAATTTATTCAACAAATATTTATTTAATCTGTGAAAACAAAATAGTATATTAACAAATACATTTAAACGAATGTATATATGTTTATTATCATCAAACAAAAATCATATAAGCGCAGAGCGCATATTCAACATTTAAAACAAAACCTATAAAGGCAAGCTATACAAACACATATAATATATATATACTTCTTCTTCCAATCAATATATAACAATAGCATATTTCTTAATAGTTAAAACCGTAAAGTGGAATATAAACAAATGAACAAAATATGGAAGCCTCAGAAATTCATGTATAGATGTACATATATAAAACAGCTCATAGCTTTACAATATGCATATATATATATATATATACACACACACATAAACTTATACATATATATGTAGATGGAAGTTTAATACTTTAAGGTAACAGTCTGCTAAATCATATCTATATAAACTATATATTTATATATATTACTGTAAAAAATGTAAACATAGTTAATATCTTATCAATAATATAGAATATACTATAACTCATATATAGATTATATACCCATCCAGAGAATAGGTGGAGGAGGCTGCTGCACAGGGGATGTTCGGCATCGAAAGGCCAGAGGGTGGAGGCCGGTGAAGTGGTGGGTTACTATGGTGGAGATGGTCAAGGAATGGGCTACCTGGTCGTGCTTGGAGTTGGTGATGGTTTTCAGGCTCGAGGGGAGGTAGCTATCTGGGAGGCTTCGGTTCCGCTGGAGATTTGAGTGGGCCGAGGCTGCTGACATGGGTGATGGAACCGGTGGAGGGGTTGGTGCAGAGGAGAGAAAGGAAGAGGGGTTTCGGTCATGAAATAGATCTAGGAAGAAGTATGTATAAGCTTGGTTATTTATATATACTTTAGTTATATTTGATAACGTAAGTACAGAAGAAGAAGGGAAAAGGCGGAACAATACGAACCAAAAATATGTATCGGGGACCAGTGGAAAAGCAAAAGTCACATCTGCTGAATTCATGCATATTAATGACAAACGGCTAATTGATGAATACGGTGGAAAGTGAATGGTCATTGCAAACCAAAGACATAACGGTGTGGTTAACCGTTTTATGGACTAGACACCAAAACACAGAATTGAATATACCGCAGAGATCAGCACGACGAGACGATCAAAATGGTATACATGTATCAGTGGTACGATCATCCGGTCAAAAGTCGATGTCAGTACCGAAATTGATGCTAAAATGCCGAATTAAGATAAATGGAGCAATAGAGGTCCAAATTTAAAGAAACGAAATATGAAGCCTCACTCATATGATGATTTACGAATTTATTATTTAAAAATATTTAAGTTTGGAAAATATTTATTATCATCTAATGTCAATTAATTTAAATTTTAAATAAAAATAAACAATAAAATAAACTTCCATATTATCAGATGAAAATTTACCAGTTGCTATGCTTAAATATACATATTTCAAATATTAAATTTTTATTTCAAAGTTCAATTATTTAAAATTTCACAAAAATTCAGTTAATTATGCAAATAAAACCTTTAAAATTTGTGGGTCGTTACAGCCTCAGTTGCTATAGCGAATCCAAATCAACTTGCCCATCTTATTTCGACTATTCACTTTAGGGAAAGTCCATGTATTGTTTCAGATGTGTCAGAACCGATGCCACACGCACGGTATATTTTTTATTTTTGTTTTAAGAAGTAATATTGGTGAACTGGAACTTTGAGGGAATTTAGAAATAATGGTGATTTAAGAAGTAATTCGAATATTGAATAAAGCTAATATTTGGACAAAATATAATGAAAAAGACAAAGTAACTACAAAAATATCTTTACAAAATTTAATTTAAATCATCATAGCTTAACTCATTGACTCATACATTGAGTTCCCAGTACAACTGCTTAAGCACATCATCTGAAAATCATTGCTAAAATACAAATAATATCCCTATATTGGCATGATATCTTAATGCACACTTCATCGCGTTCTTTCTTATGCTACAACCTAAGAAGGCGGTTGGGAGATAAAAAATAATGGTAATGCTACCTCATGAAAGTCTACAGGATGGATCGTGTAATGTATATGAAAGTATATATGACAAAATATATGATGCATCTAAAACAATTGTAACGACCCATATTTTCGGCCATTTTAAATTATTAAATTTAGTGCATTTATTGGATAAATATGGATAGAAATAAAATTTAGAGATTTATTAATATTAGTATATTGCATAATTAAATTGTTTAAAACTTGGAAATTATTTGAATAATTTAATTCTGGATCTAAGATGATTCAAAATGATATCGAAAATTTATTTAAGTTTTATTTAAATATGAATAAAGATGGTTAACATTTAAAAATGGATTTAAATATGAATAATTGAAATTGAAAATTTTGTATTGTAATTTACGAGTAAAAATAGCCATTTTGGCAACTGTCTCGGATTTCGACGAAACTAGTTTCATCGAATCCGTAATAGTGAATTATTGTAAGATTTCAAGTTTCATAGTGATCGGACATGTTGTTTGGCCGTGCGAGCTTAAAACGCGTAGAAATCAATTTAAAGGAACATGATAAAATAAATTGACTTTGAAAAGCTATCTTCCAGAATTAGACCTCGAATCTAGTTCCATTGCGTTTGGAATGGGGGTAGAACATTATAAACGCCTGGCGGCACGTCTCGATTGGCGTTCGAACGATTTTGGACCTAACTATATAAATACGCTTGCAAATCGAGATAGCTTTATTATTATTTTAATTTCTGAAACCCTAGCCGTCACTTTTTTTTAATGGCTGATAATTCACCAACTCAATATCTCTCAATCCGTTCAACGAAGTCAAAAAATTGCAAAAGCAAAGTCATAGATCTCGGCGAGCTCTTTATGTCCATATGGCTGATTCATGTCCAATTCATCACGGATTTGCCCAAATCTATGTTTGAAAGTCGCATGCGTTTTGGTCTTTTTTGGAGGATCGGCAGCACCATTCATTGCTGCACTTGGGGCGTGGCGTTTCTGGACGTGGCACACGAGGTGAAGGTGGTAGATCAACGTCGGTCGATGGTGGTTGCATGCGATATGAAGCTTTGGTCGTGTTCTTAATAGGTTCGGTTTCGGCCTGTAATGTGCGTGAGGAGATAGTAAGTTTTATTTAATATATTTTTTTATATTATTTTATATTAAAATTCAAATTACGTGGATAAGTTTTGCATATGAGCTTGGATCGACGTGCAATTTTTTCCGTTGCGTTCGTATCGAAATTCCAGACGATATGGAACTTCGTTGGATAAATTCTAAGACTATACAAATTTGAGCCTTTATTTGGATTTTAAATCATCGCTAATCAAAGGTGAGTATTTATACGCTCACAATTGATTGATTAATTCTTATTTTAGCTAAATTTTAGTGAAGTGATTTGAAATTTATTGGTTGTTATTTGATGAATCTAAATTGACATTTGAATTAACTGATAGAATTTGAATTGACAGTTAAATTGAATTAGTATTTAATTGCCCTTAAAATACCAGAAATTAATAATTATGAAATTGTTGGATATTTTATTGACTGTTGGATGATTGGTTGTGGTGGATGCTATTGGTTGATATTTGGATGTTTATTTATTTTGATATATCATGTTATCATCCTGTGTATTATTTACAATATGTAAAACTGTAAATTGAATTATTTCGAATAAAATAAGAAATAGGTTGAAATGATATATAACTATGAAATTTATTTGGATTGAAATGATATATATCCATCCTTGAAATTAAATTGAGATAATTATCCACTTGGCCATAGGTTAGAAAATTATATACAAACACCGGGTTGGTTAAATTGAATGATTTTAAAAGTTGTTTTGAAATTATTTAAATGAATTGATTTTTAAGAATGAAATCCAATTTATGGAAATTGAATTATTTTGAATTGAAGCTCAAAATTTTTGAACTTAAACTCGGTAAACGAAATTGTTTAATTAATCGAAGTTTAGATTTTATGTTAAAAAATTGAAATACGGCGTTAATTTTCAAAAGTTGATTTTTTTTAGATTGGTCTTTTATTCGAACTTTGAATATTTCTAAGGAAAATTGATATGAAATGATATTTCAAATTTGAGTTTGGAGTTGAAAATTTGGATTTGAAATCGGTATTGAAAACAAATTTGATTTAAGTTTTTAAATCAATATTTTGAAATCAAATTTGGAATTGGAATTGGAAATTTATTTGAAATTGAGATTAAATTAATTTGGAATTGGAATTAAACTTAAAGAAATTTGTGGATTGAAATTAAAATTCATATGGAATCAAAATTTATTCGAGTTGAGATCGAAATTGAATCGATTAAATCAAAATGGAATTTTGAATTGATTTGGGTAGGAATTGGAAAGTTGACCGGTTTGCTTTTGGAATTATTTTTAAAATATTTTAAGTATAAATGATTTAATATCTGTATTCTTTAAATATTCAAAATTATTTTGATTTTCCAAACTATTTTACTATGTAAAACATTTTTATATTCAAATTATTTTCGATTAAACTATTTAATATTTCCTATTATACTATTTTAACTATTTAACTATTTTAAACTATTAAAACTATTTTCTAAAATTCAAACTGGTTAAAGGGTTGTTTATATTTAAATCTTGGATTTAAGTACGAACTAGGTTAAAGTGAAGATTATAACCTAAATTGAATTCAAATCAAATTTTGGAAGCGAAATCGATTTATTGGACAAATTTGATAATCTTGAATATATGATAAATTTCGAAATGGATTTGATTTTAAAACTAATATATGATAATTTATAAATGGATTTGATTTTCAAATGAATATATGATGATTTAGAAATGGATTTGATTTTGAAACGAATATGATATTTTGATATCAAGTGCAAGTTGTTTTCGAAATGTAAAAGAACCAACCGATGTGTAAAATGACGATTGGTTGTTAAAGAGACCGAGGCCACTTATTGAAATACTCTCTTTCAATATTGGAACCACTATGACAACTGTGTACGTGGTGGATGATATCCAGAATGTAGTGGTTGAATTGGCGACGTTTGCTTGAATGAAGTAAGAGAACGATGATTGATAGCCTTGACGTTCGTGTCATAATAAAATGACTAAAACATGAGCATATGTCTCGCCATTGAGGTTAGCTACCTCTAGCGACGTTGATCCCGCGTATTATTATTGTGATTTCGGATTCGATGGGTGCACCTTATTTGTCGTTTGGATTGATTGCCGCGATCGGCCAGGGATGGGTTATGGCTAGCTAGAAAGGGTAAACTGGTGGAATCTTACCTTGGGCATTGCCTCACGTGCCTTGTCATATTTATCCCTATACGAGCCCATTACAATTTTGGTTTAAAACTGTAAAATGTGCTAAGGTGGATCAATGTAAAGCCTTAGTGCTATTTTGATGTTTATCTTACTGATAGACATTATCTATTATAGCGTATACTATTATATATATAATAGTATAACGGACCTTAGGAGATGGAAAATCCCGTAACATCTCTTAAGTTATTGTGCTCATATTGTGATATTGATTTGACTAACATAAAATTATTTTAGTCTTTACTTGAGTGTTTTGTTTTTTCATTACGATCAGGTCAGTCCTGAGTTTTTCAGTGTATTGAAGACTATTCTCTGGAGGACGACGATGGAGTTTGGTATATTACTATTATTATTATTATCCTCTGTATCATATATTGATTATTTCTCCTTGTTGTATATTTATAACTCTGGTAAATGAGTATGGTTTAAAACCCAATGTATAGTAAACAGCTTTATGAATTGCTTGTTTGATTATTATATATTATCAATTCCGCTGTGAGATTCCATGTTTTATTTTCTTCTTCTCTTCTTATTTTCTTATTTAACCCCAATTGATTATCTACGTTTCGGATTGTTTAAGTCGGACATGTGTGGATTATTTTCGATTTAAACCTCCGTAAACGTGGGTCATCACAGTTGGTATCAGAACAAAGGTTTAGTGATAACCTTGGTTTTATGATGTTTGACTCATTAGAGATAGGGTAGTGATACCTAGAATGAGTCAGTTTGAGTGTATATATATGAGAGAGCATACTTGTTAGTGTTATAAAATGTTTTATATTGTGTTTACTTATCCGTTGAGTTGTTTATGAACTCTGATGTGCGGGATGTCGTGTTATCGATAGGGGTTTCTAAACACTCAAACGAGTCAAGTCGACATAATATTGTTTTAAATAGGGTAAATGAAATAATTTTACCTAAGTATATATATTATATATATATAATGATAATTTTATGAATGTAAATTGTTAGGAGATGATAGTATTTAGTTATCATCAATTATTGGTTGACAGAAAAACATAAAATAAAACGAATACTTAACAAACTTTATCTTATGAAGCATTGAAAATTAAATTGAGTTAAACTGAAATATAATTGCAATATGAATCGGTTAAAATGATCAAGTGTAAATTAATGAAATATTTTGTTAATAAGGTAAGAAAATTTGTATAAGTACATTTATAATCTAACTTACGTATAAAGATGATTTTAGAAATTGAGAATTTTGGAATTTAAAATCCTTTTGTTTTCAAAATTGTTTTTTTCAAGGCCTTAAAATTAATAAATGGTATTATTTGAAAGAGTTTTAACAAGAAAAATATTTTGAAAATATTTTTGAAAGAAATAAAAGCATTAAACTCATTTAGTTGCTTGGAAATAATTCTAAGGATGACTGCATCATCGCTAGTGTTCATTTTCGAATTTTTGAGTGAAGATTACTACCAAAAGAAAATTAAATTTCGATTAAACAAGTTTTGATTGAGAAAATATATTCTAAGTGTGATTTAATAAGTATATGGAAATAGTTTGAACTTAAAAATTTAAAATAGTATGGATGAGAAATAAGTTGCAAATTATAAATTGGACTAGGAAATTTAAATTGGTTAAACATTTTGATTAAGTAAATAAAATATATTTAACTCATGAAAGCATAAAAAAAAATTGCATTTGAAATAAAATAGACAAAATAACGAAATGAAACTCTAAAAGGTTAATTTGTATAACTTAAAGACTTGAGAATTAATAATCTAAAAAAACGAATTTAAATTTGTAAAATCGAAATGATAAGGAATTTAAGTTGAATAAAATTAAATAAAATGAATAATGGATTAAAAATGAAATGAAGTTTGACTAAATATTAAATAAATTGAATTGGATATAAATAAATAAAATGCAAGTGGAGTAGTTTAAATTAAAAAATTGAACGATAACTAATATAATATGAAACAAATTATAAAGTGAGGTTAACTTAAGAGGGTTTAAATGAATTGATCGTGGAAGAAATTATATATTTATTAATATGAATTGAGTTATAAAATAAAATTTTGTTTTAATAAATTAATAATTTGAATTTGAATAAATGAAGTGAATTGATGAATTAATAATAACTTAAGATATGAAGTAATAGTAATAAAAGCGAGTGTTGTATAACACATTTGTAACAAACTTAGATAATTTATAAACGACGATAGTATTAACTAAAAGGGATATACTAAGTGGAATAAAATTTTATAAATGATTCATAAATAAATTTATATAAAATGGGTTAAACAAAAATTGAAACAAATTGGAATTTCACAAACTGAATTGAATAAAAATTGAATATAGTGAATTTGTAACGAATGTTGATAAATTGGAAGAAAATGGGTTGAAACCAAATTAGTTGAATGTTAATCAATCAAAAGAAAATGAATTGATTATAAATCCCTTGTATGATTAACGAATGAGTATTAATAAGTGAATGTGAATCAATTTAAATATATGAAATGTGGTATGGATTAAATTACTTAAGTGTAATTAATTATTTGAATTATTAAAATGAAATAATGAAAGTGAAGAAAGAAAAATGAATGTAACTATCAACGAGTGTGAATTAATGGAATGTGAATTAATTAACGTCGATAAGTGCATGCAAATCAATTAGAAGCAAATGAACTGAATGAAAAATCAATTGAATGTGAATCTAATTGAATAAAAGTTGATTGAATGCAAATAAATTGAGATGAATCAATTAAAAGGTTAATGAAATGAATGTTTGTAAGGACCCGATTCTTCGACTTCCGAAACCTGACATCAATACGTCCACTGTATCAACTGTCGAGCAATCGAATGCCGGAAAACCGAACACTTAGGGTTTTAAGAAAAGAAAAAGATAGAAGAAGAGAGAACAATCAAACATAATAGAAAGAAAACAACAGAACAATATAAGAATCTCACAATCGCAACGGAACAACATATAATAGATAAATGAAAAATCTTTAAACAAAGAACTATATCAGTTATTACATTACATCACATTACAGTACATCATCGTCAGAGTGTACAACAAACAACAACAAACAGCGGAAAAAGAAATACTATATACTAGTGATACGCCATGCCGTCCATCTTGCCTCCAGCAACTCCTGAATTCCAGAATATCCTGATAAACCTTAACTCGTGACTGCCCGTGTGGAAATTGGTGGGCACCCAGAGTTTAGGAAGGAAAACAATAAACTCCGAGTCAGTCATGTGACTGGTGTGAGAACTCAAAACAGTTTATTTATCTTTAAAATCAAAATAGAGAAATATTTTTAAAGTCACTTCGCAATGCTTTTTAAAAATGAGACTACCATAAGGCCTCCCGCACACACACACAATGCAAACGCAGAATCGGAGGAGATTTCTCCTTATGATAGTCAAAGATGCTTGATACGCATTAAAAAGACATTTGATATTATTATTAGTGCATAGTGTAGGAAATATTTCGAAAGTAAAGATATAAATCTTAGCCAGCATAGGCATTCCGCACTTATGCCTACTATAGCTACCATCCAAACAGTGGGGCGCCACCATAAGTGAATGATAGGTTCTACAACTAAAACCGTACAAGATCGTATTGTTTCTTTGGATTTCCAACAAATGGTCAGGCCAAGGAACTTCCCATTGCCACATGGAAACGCCTCTGGAAGGACGTCCCGAGAACCTAACCGGATGTCTGCCAGCACAAGGCCGGGTTACCTTTCAAACTAGGTAACAACTGACACGAGTATGCCATCCCCCGGTCCTTTGGGACCTTTATCCGAGTGCTCGTAACCAACATCACACCATAATAAATAAAGTGTTTCAACATGAGTAAGTATCTGGGCTCCATACCATGATACCACCCTTTTCCAGAAGGAAATGCACATACCCTAAAGGGAGCTACCCTTCATAACCTTGCCGCATCTTTCCTGTTTTGACCATTCAGGGGTGTGAGGTTCGACGAAGTTTCGTCCACAAAGCCACGCTTTATACAAAAGCTGTGCTTTGGGTCAACAAATGATCATAGAAATGGTCACAAAGATAAGTGATCAAACAAATGATCATATCACAAATGATCAAACAATGATCATTTCACAGCAACACTCAGCATGCCACACTACCAAATTGGGAGTATATCACTAATAACCTTCAACTATATAACCTCTAGGCTCGTATGTCTCAGAGAAGGGTGTTAAGCTAAGAGAATAAATTCTCCACCACCAACAGAAATATATTTGAAAGAAATCAGCTTTATATCTCAACTTGTAATGTCAGACATACAATCCATACAAGTCTGTTCCGGGATCGAACAGAACCGAAGGCACTTCCAAAGAAGTCCTTGCAATCCGGATATTCACTAATCACGACCGGACTTCCCGTCACTAAGGGTGATAAAACCTCTATATCGGAGATCAGCCGATGTAGAGTAACTCGACGGTAATCCTTCCGTTTTCACAAATATCCGGTCTTCAACACCGGTCATCAAATGTAATCCATAACGACGTATCACATATTTGGAATGGGTTATACGACCCCAAGGTCCTTTTCTGGCTAACCCGAATAGTGAGCGCTTATATTAAAAATAAGTGTGGCATTCAAATTCAAGCAAATCACAACAAATACCCATTTAAAGGTAAATATTGATAGTCAGATTATTTAACTATCAATAGGCATGCTCAACATCAGCAAATTCCAAATAATTTCCCAAATTATTTACTTTCCAAAATATCTTTACTATATATAAAATTTTCCACACTTCAACCATTTGAAAACAAATTTTCAAATCACTTTTCACCTTTTCCACTTTTGAAAATAAATTTCAATCATTTCTTTACGCGGAAATACTTTCATTTCTAAATGGTTTATTTAAACCAATTAAATAAATCCTTAACGATTTACTTTATATTTACGTTCCAAATCCGTAAATTTATTCCCACAGTTCAAAAATAAATCAACGTTTATTTTTAAACAAATTTCCCTTTCTTTTATAAATTCCCTAGTGAATTTACAATCCAAAATATTTATGAATATACGATTTCAATTTTTTTCATTTTCAATTTATCTTCAAAAAAAGATAAATTCTCAAAACGTTTCATTTCACGTTGGAAAAACATTTCCATACTTATTTACTAATAAGTAATTCACAAGTCCATTCATTTTCAACACTTGAAAAATATTCAATATACTTAAATCGAAATTAAGTATATATTTCATTCTTTAAGAAATCATCCTCTTAAACACATTTGTTTGGGTCACAACAAATGTTGCGTAAAACATCGTTACGACGACCCAAAATCACTAGTATAGGGTTTCAAAATTAAAATAGATATGTAAATCCCAATACTATACAAAATATTTCCTTTCGGAAACCATTTACTATAACAACAGTGTTATAGTCCACCATTTCCTTCTATTTCTCGAAAACGTCTATTTCAACAATGAATGTTGAAATCTATGTTTTCGATGTTTACACCTTTTACAACATCGTTAAAACAATTAACTTCATTTTATAATATTCATTTTCTCAAGCATATCCATTTTATTTATAATAATATATTCACTGTCCAAAAACGTGAATATACTTCCTTAACCAATTTTCAACTTTCAATTTATCAAATTCCCTTGATTTCGAATTTATAAACCATGTCTATAATTCCATTTCTATTTATAAGCTTCGATTTATAAATTTCCTTTATTAACCAATTCCATTTGTATATCTCAATATATACCAAAAGTCCATATTATAAGTTGATTACTTATAATTCATTTATTTACAAAATCGTTCTTTTAAAGCTTCACAAATCATAAATCTTATTACTTATAAGATTCCTTTATATTTTATAACAACTTCAACTTATAAAATCTCCTTTATTAACAATTTCTATTAATATCCCATTTATATGCTTAAAACCCAGTTTATAAGTTAATTACTTATAAATCTTTTATTTTACAACATCTATTCATTTTATATCTTCACAATTTATAAATCTATAATTTTCAATGAAATCCATTTTATTCTTCATTTTAAATACTTAATAAACTTGTTTCATTATTCCAATATTTTTAATTTATAAATATCCATTTTATAAATCTTTTGTAAAAATTGTTTGTAATATTTCAAAAATTCCAATTTAAACCATTTCATAAATTTATTAACTATTTATTTCAAAAATCACTTTTCGCTTTCATTTCATAAAAATCATACTTTTATAACATTAAAATTTTAACGTTTATTTATTTTTAACAATTCAAAATTTAATAAAACGTATACTTTCGAAAATCACTTTAAAATTCCTTTTAAAACCAAAATCATTATTTTAAAACTTTAGAAATGGATCCGATGATGCAGCAACACCAAATAGTCAATCACGACATCCAAATATCATATATCGATATGATAATCAACAAATAATCACAATATCTGTAAATAAATCAATATTGTTGAGGAATCCAGTTGGATCCCTTCAACCTGTTTTCCTGCATCCACAAACATTAGCACAATACCAATTCCGCTCCAGTACGGAATTATCGCGGTATATGGGATTTATAAATTATTATCCGCTATTATGCGGCGCAATAGGGTCTCATCCGCTATATAATGCGGGAAAATCAACTCCAAGTACAATAACTATAACGACCCGATATTTTCAACCATTCGCATCCGCACATGTCGGAGTTGAATTGCTCAAAATACCGCGTTGTAAATAAAATTTGGCAAATCTCAGAATATACTGTAAATACATAATCACAGATCACAGACACAGAGTATTTAATAATGCAGCGGAATTTAAAAGAAATAGTAGTTCATGAAGCTACTTTATAAAAATAAGATACATCAGAGTTAAACATGATGCAACAAAAAGTAACAAGATACATCAGGTACAAATCAGAATACATCCCTGAAATCACTGGATACAGAAAGCAAAATAGATGGCTGGATCTTCAAGGAAAGCTCCAACTCCGAAGGTGAATCTTGAATGCTAACTCACTCAATCTGACTCGTGCGTAAAGCAAAATACAAAGCACTCGAGTCAGGACATAAATACTTATGAACTGTAAATAAACTCAAGTGAACAGTAACAAAAATGCATCAGTAACTTAAAGGATGCTTGGGATCGCCCATCCTTTAAGGATCCGTTAAACTATTTACTATGTAGTAATATTGCGCTACTATAATAACGTCTACAGTAAAATAAACATACTTTTAAATAGCGTTCCGGGCCACCCATATCACCCTTCACACATAATAGTCCCAGTAGTCCATCCAATATCATGCCATCTCCACTCTGGGTGGCTGTTAGAGGATACCACACGGGCTACGGGAGAAAAACAAACTCGTAGTAAAGGCTCGGTATGGTAGGTGACACGACACACAAGACAATGCCAGGGTATATATACCAATTACGCACACGGGCTGGTGGTAACGCAGCAACCACATACGCCCACCTCGGAACACACTCCCAATCAAAATCGGAGGATGGCCATCTAATCAATCACCAGTAAGAGTATAGTATCGAAGGAATGTGTCCGATCAGAGGTGCTACCTCCTTTGGCCCGAGATCGCTCCTGTTTTAGCCACCTTATGCCAACTCACGGGAGTTGGGTCCACGTAATATACCTCAAGAACGTCGCCACCATCCTACTTCATTCTGGAATCTCCACCGCGTACACGGTTGTTAAAGTGGTTTTCGGAGTTGGCAGAGAGTATGACAACTTCCGATCCTGGTCTCTTTAACAACCAAACGTTATTATAACGCCGTAGTCATTTCAAAATAGTTTATATTTCAAAAGGATCAAATCATTTCATTTCAAAACTATATTCCTTTCAAAATAGTATACGCCTCGAAACCAAAACCATTTTTATTTCAAAACTATTTATTCAATCAAAATAGTTTATACTTCGAAACCAAAATCATTTTTATTTCAAAACTATATTCAAATCAAAATAGTTTATACTTTATCATTTCTATCTCAAACCTATATTCACTTCCAAAATCATAATACTTTCAAAGTTATAACTCTTTCGAAACCAAAATACTTGAAATCATTACACTTTGAAAATCATAACATTCTGAAATCATACATTTGAAATCATGAAACATTCATTTAATTCTTTACATTTTACAAATTTATTTCCAATTTAATTCAAAATTTCAAATTTCCAATTTAATTCAAATCAAACCATCAATTTCAATTCAATTCAGTTTTCTAACAAACATTTCAAATCTTATAAATTTCAAATATAGATTTGATCTACAAAATAAGCTATCCAATTTTAATATGTTTCCAAACTTTAATATCCCACATTTCAAAACTAAACTTTATAATTCCATATATTCATATCTCAAATCTAATTTCATTATTATGTAGTTTTGAAATATTCATTTCATAAATCCAATATTATTAAAATAAACTTAAATTACAATTAAACCAAATATCTTTTCATACAAATATAAACTTCAAATATTCCTTTATCAAATAAAGCAAAATCAAATATCATTCAACATTCACATTCTTTATTAAAATAAAGATCAAATCATTTCCACACCATTTCAAAATCATTAAAATATTACATCCTTTCAAAACTTCATAATCAAATCATTATTTGAATTCAAATCCAAATATTCAAAGTTAAATATCATTTAAAAATCAAATATGTCATTCATTTATTATTTCAAACATCATTACCAAAAATACATTCCAAAATTCCATTCAAAAATTCATTTATTATATTACATTTCATTCCGTTTAACACATAACCAAGTAAACTTTATTTAAATTCAAATTCAATTTAAATTCCTTAAAAATTCAAATTGAAATATTCAAAACTTCTAAAATTTCACAGATAATCCATTTCAAAAGTTAAATTATTTAACACTTTAAAATATAGCCCAAACAGTGTTAAAATCTATAACATTTCAAAGCATTGTCAAATTATAGCAAAGACAGCATTTATAAAGTGCTATCGTAGCTTATATTTTCCAAAATGGTTTATTTCAAGAATAGCGACATTTATAAAATGTCGTAATAGATATTTAGTTATTTCAAACATTGTTAGATTCAAAACAATAGCATTAAATTGCTGTCAAAAGACTAAAGCATTTTGAAAATGCTATAAAATTCCAGGTTTCATTTTAGCTTTTCAAAAATAATAATAAAACTCCAAATTTGTATTATTACAACTTAAAAATCATATTTCTAGACTTCAAAATTTCATATTTAAAATCATTTTAACATATGATTTAACACAATAAAATTTTAAGATCAAATATTCAATTTTGCAAACTTCATTCATTTATTAAGTCAAAATTCACTGTTTATTAATTTATAAATTTAATAAACTTAAAATTTTACTTCAAATATCATTTCAAAACTTTAAATTTAATTTCCATTATTTATTTACATCTTAAAATAAAATTTAAAGTCAAACGTCACATTCACTCCAAATTTACATACTTGAATTCACTTAAATTCACAATTTTAAGATTTAATATTTAACTTTCTTAAAACCATAATATATATATTTTAAATCAAATTTTCATATTTTTGAAAATACATATTTAAAAAAATCATTTAAAAATATACCACGGGGTCTGTATATGATTTTCTAACCTAGGTCAAGTGATACGGATATATATCATTTCAATCCGCAGTTTACAAAGAAAACCCGGGTTCTATCATTTCAAACCCGCAATCCCAAGTCAAATAAAATACAATAAAAATCGCTCAGGCCTATCATTTCAGCCCATAACGATTTTTCCCTATTCTAAAGTCCGTTCGGGTATGTATCATTTTAACCCATAGTGATTCTATTCTAACAGGGAACTTGTAGTGTGAATATATGCATAAACAATATAAACAATGTCAATGTCACAATATAATGTCATATATCAGATGTCAGGTGATAATTAACAGTTTTAACATGGTAATAACATGGTGTAGCATATCATATGATCAACATTAACTTGCATAACATTTTATATTACTAAACACTTGTCATCAATTCACTATTTCATAAGTATAAATGTCAGAGTGAGAAAGACTCACCTTTTCAAGCTGAAGACCACTACGACACACAAACATGATTCCAAGGGCAAGACAAGCACGACAATAGATTCAAATAAGTGGAGAGAGCCTAGATGATCATCTTGTAACAATCCAATAAACACAAACAAGACAATGCAACACATGAATATACAACACAAAACAATATTGAACAAGTTGAAATACGAAGCAATAAAGAGCAAAGTGACTTGACCTTGCCTTATCACTCAAATGCATAGCCTAAGTGGAGCATACATTCAGCCATGATCAGGTTTAGCTTAGGTATGGAATCCATAAAGCACGGCTAGAAGGAATATAAAAGGTAGGGTTTGCAACATGAAGCATATTAATGGACAAGGCAAAATAGGTGAAGTTTTTGGTACATTTTGGTTCGGCTATGAACCCATATAGGCCCGGCCATGGGGTCTTCATGTTAGTTCAGATCTGGATAGCAGTGAAAGGGGCAGCCAAAGGTGAAGTAGATGAAGGTGGTGGTGGCTAAGGAGTGGCCAAAAGCCACTATGAAGGCAATAGTGGAGTACAGGCTTGGCTAGCATTGTTTTGTTGAAGTGCTTTGAAAATTTGAGGTGGTGGCTTCATCTAATGGTCATGGCCAGAGGTGGTGTCAGAGGAGAGGGGTTGGTGCTGCTGTAGATGGTGGAGAGTATGGTGGTGATGGTGGGTGGTAGGGGCCAAGCAAAGTTGAAGAGAGATCTAGGCAAAACAATGAAAATAGGAAGGAAAAGTAGAAGAAGAAGACCATGAACTTTGCCCTTTTTTTTCTCAAATTGAAATGCCGTGAGTTTAAGTGAAGAATGATATTTTCTCACGTGAATTTTGAAGGGAGATACACGGCTAAGGAAGAAAAAGGTACGGCTAAAAGAAAGAAGAGGAAAAGGCAAAAGCAAATGAAAAGACAAGGATATGAAAAGACTAGAAAATGAAAGGACATTGCCTCTTTGTTTTCTATTTTATTTTTAAATTTTAAATACATGTAAAATATGTATAAATATAGATAAAATACGAAAATATAGTAAATAAACAAAAATAAATAATTAAATATTAATTAAATATAATTAAATTAAGAAAATAACAAAGAAAATGTAAATTAGGCTTGAAAATTTGAAAATAAATGAAATGAACTTTGGAAAAATTGTATGTACATGAAAAATATTTATAAATAAAGATAAAAACATAAAAATAATATGCATACATAAAAATGAATAAATAAATTTTAATTAAATATAATTTAAATAAAGAAAATAACAGAAAAATGGAACTATGCTTTAAAAATAGAAAATAAATTAAATAAGCTTTGGAAAAATTCAAACATCACTTTAAAAATATTTAAAAGGTAAGAATATATGTAACATAACATATAACACAAATTAGAATAAGATATGGCAATTAAAAAGATTATTTATATAATTTAAAATGAACAATATTGTTAAATAAAACAATTTACACCCAATTTTGTAAAAAGCATAACTTTCACAATATTATTCGGATTTCAACGAAACGAAAAGCAGTGTTCTTGAAATTTTATTTTCTTTCATAAAAAAAGATAAAAATCAAATTTTAAAACTTTTAAAATTTAAATTTAAAAGTCAAAGTTTGACCAAATTGACCAAAATTCGCATTTTCTGGAAATATTCAACTTATTCATGTTTGAAATTCTAATTCACATACAAATCAAAAAATATATTAAAATAACTAAATTATTCTTTTTAATAAATAAAATAAAGTTTTATCCAATTTAAATAAATAAATAAAGTTTTTAAATCAGGAATTTCAATTTAAAAATTTTAAAATATACAATTAAATAAATCACAAAAATACAGGGTTGTTACAATAATAATACCAATTTCACTGTACTGTGAAATATTCGCGGTATATGTTTTTAATAAATAACATCCGCTTACTAACGGCGCATAATGTCTATTTTAACAATCAATAGATAACAATCATCATTCGACATACAATCAACAATTTTAAATCTAACTATTTAAAATTAAAATCGAAACTGATTCGATTGAGTGAGAAGTTCTCACCTTGATTTCAAATTTTGTTTTAGCGATTTATTTCGAATAAAATTAAACGCGCGTTTAATTTTACCCAAAATTTTCGCTAGCTCCAAACGACTCCAATCCAATTGCATAGCGTAGTGCTCGTCCATACGACTCCAACGCAACTGGTTTCATGCGTTTTCGACCTCGTATGAAAAAGATATGAATTTTTAAAGTTACACGAATTTTTAATATATAATTTACAACATATTTTTATTTTCTTAAACCTACATCTAATCTCAGCCACTAGATCCAAACCCCTGCAATCGTGACCGTGCCTTCCCTTCTTCTTCCATCTCACGCGATTCTACAAGAAGTAAATCACGCACGGCAACCCATTATAGTCGAAACTAGGGTTTGATTTTTGCGACCTCCACGAGCATTTCAAAGTTGATCAACCACCTCCATATTGAAGCCCAAAGCAAAAACCACCTTCGGCTGTAAGCATAGCGAGCTCGGCCATCTCCCCACTTCGAAAAGCGTGCACGACTTTCGGCAGTTTGAGGACGATTTGCCACCAATCTGCTAACCCAAACGCGATCATGACCGTTAAATACCTAGACTCACTCCCCTCTACAAGTTTCATGTTGAAAGATTTCGCTAATTGTTGATGGATGAAGAGATAAAAGAGGATGAAGTTGAACAATTTTCGGCCTTAGGTTTCAGAAAGTGGCGGCTGAAGCTTCCATGAAACCCTAGCTCTTTTCTTTGCAAATTTGTGAATTATAAATCCTTATATAGAAAATTTCACGAACACTATTCACCCCGAATTTTCCGAACTCCAAACGAAGCGTGCCGGTTGGCGTTCCTAAGGTTTACCCCGCGTTCCGAACACAATGGAACGTGTTTCGAGAGCTAATTCAGTTATCTGTGCGAGTTATGGCAATAAACATTCAATTTAAAATTAAACCGATTAAACGATTTTCTAGGCGTTTTAGCTTGCACCGGACAAACGGTAAATCCGATTGACACAAAATTTGAAACCATACAATAATATCAAATTACGGATCCGATGAAACTGGTTTCGTCGAAATCCGAGACTTTTTGAAAATGACTATTTTAACTCGCCAAATTAATATTAAAACAATTTCGATGCGTTTCGAGCTGCCACGATCAAATGACAACTCCGATTGCTACGAAAATTGAAATCCGGTAATAACAAACTATTACGGATCCAATGGAACAAGTTTCGTCCAATTCTGAGACTGTTCTAAAATTGGCTAATTTCACTAGTCGATTAAATATTAAAATATTCAATTTTCACAAATTAACTTTTAATTCAATTTTAAAAGTTCTATTACATCATTCTAACTCCAACATGATAAAATAAAATTTTACATATCATTTTCAATCATATTTAACCCTAATTTAAATTATTTCTGTAATTTAACATATTAAATTATCGATTTAATTATCCAATTAAATCAAATTATTCGAAATAAAATTTATTCGACTTATAAATTTCACTTATTAATAATTAAAATTAATTAAATATACTATTTTAAATTAATAAAAATTATGGGTTGTTGCAATCTTCCCCCCTTGAAAGAATTTCGTCCTCGAAATTACCAAGTAAGAAAAAGTTACAGAATTCATTAACTTTCCAAAACAAATTTAAACTTCTTACATACTTTACTAAGTTTTCAAATCATACTTAGTTATCTTTTCAAAACCAAACTATATCGTTTAATTTCCAATTCCAAAACCAAATTATAGTTTTTAGAAATTTTCCAAATTTTCTCAAAAATTTTCTAACGCCTTAAATTTTTGGAAAAATTCGCCAGTCTCCTTTGCGCGGCTCGATCCGAAAAAAATGACAGTATATATATCACAAATATACATCTCATCAAGTGATGAGGCATCCCACAAGGAAAAAAGTGTAAAAGTACGGTACGTAATCCGAGATATGTACCTTATATATTATTGGCAAGCATATACGGCTAATATAGCGCGAAAGCGAGCTCCAAATGCGAAGCAAGCGCAATCCGCACCTACTAAACACTCAACAACAACATGAGAATCATGCATATATGAAAATAGTATCAATATACAATATATATCTCCATATGCTAACATAGAAAGTGCAACAAAAGCAATAAATGCATCAATCAAACAACTAATATCCATATCCAAATCAATATTCATTCATATTCTCATTAATATTCCATGAATTGGTTTTCCAATTTAGATCACATTTGATTCGTTAACATTGGATTTTACTAACATTCATTCTCAATTCAATTAGCTAACATTCACCAATTTAATTCACATTAGTTTACTTTCAATCCAAATCAAATTCATTTCTATTCCAGATTCACTTAACTTTCAATTTGATTTCAATGATTCATAGCTTTCCATTTCATTAATTCATTTTCATTTAACACTTAATGAAATATACACAATCAATCAACAATCAAATAACAACCAATGTTTATTTAACATAACCAAATTATGCAATTTACATTCAATTTGGTCCAACACTTTTAATTCCAATTGGTTTATATTTAATTGACTTTCATTCAATTTATTCAATTTCCAATAACATTAGCTTTTAATGAATTAACACTTATATTCATTGTTTCATACTAATTATTTACATTCAATTGATTAATATTTCATCCATTCATCAGTTCAATTGTTATTTCCTTTAACAATATAACGTTGAATTTTAATTATATATCTCAAGGTCATATTCATCACTTCTCTTGATTAATTTACTTTGACACCAAAATCAACTTCATTCAACTTTATTTAAGTTATATTCCATTAAACATCATTTGTTTAGCTTAACTTAAATTTCCACTTATAAATCCAATTCAGATTTCATTTCTATTTAACTTTACCAAAGTCAAATTTATTAACTCATATTATAAGTTCAAAACTCTTTTCACTCATATTCAATTCATTCTTTTACAGCTGTTGTTTTTATTTAACTTATTCAACAACCCAACAATCAATTCATATATGCTTTAATAATTCTAGAAAATTATTCCTTTATATATAAAATATAATTAAGGTAAAATTATTTCATTCACCCAATTTAAAACAATATCGTGTCGAATTTGCTCTGTACAAGTGTTTAGAGATCCCTATCGATAGAGTTGTATGGAATATACCGACCAGAATCCATATACCACTCAACAAACCAATCATCACAACATAAAACAATTTTTATATTCACTAACAAATACGCACTCGTATCTATTATTACACTCACACTCATTCTAGAGTACTGCTGACTCTATCTCTAATGATTTATACCCAACAGAGCTAAGGTTGTCGCTTAACCATATGCTCTGATACCACATTGTAAGGACCCGATTCTTCGACTTACGAAACCTGACATCAATACGTCCACTGTATCAACTGTCGAGCAATCGAATGCCGAAAAACCAAACACTTAGGGTTTTAAGAAAAGAAAAAGATAGAAGAAGAGAGAAAAATCGAACAGAATAGAAAGAAAACAACAGAACAATATAAGAATCTCACAATCGCAGCGGAACAACATATAATAGATAAATGAAAAATCTTTAAACAAAGAACTATATCAGTTATTACATTACATCACATTACATTACATCATCATCAGAGTGTACAACAAACAACAACAAACAGCGGAAAAAGATATACTATATCCTAGTGATACGCCATGCCATCCATCTTGCCTCCAGCAACTCCCGAATTACAGAATATCCTGATAAACCTTAACTCTTGACTGCCCGTATGGAAATTGGTGGGCACCCAGAGTTTAGGAAGGAAAACAATAAACTCCGAGTCAGTCATGTGACTGGTGTGAGAACTCAAAACAGTTTATTTATCTTTAAAATCAAAATAGAGAAATATTTTTAAAGTCAATTCGCAATACTTTTTAAAAATGAGACTACCATAAGGCCTCCCGCACACACACACAATGCAAACGCAGAATCGGAGGAGATTTCTCCTTATGATAGTCAAAGATGCTTGATACGCATTAAAAAGACATTTGATATTATTATTAGTGCATAGTGTAGGAAATATTTCGAAAGTAAAGATATAAATCTTAGCCAGCATAGGCATTCCGCACTTATGCCTACTATAGCTACCATCCAAACAGTGGGGCGCCACCATAAGTGAATGATAGGTTCTACAACTAAAACCGTACAAGATCGTATTGTTTCTTTGGATTTCCAACAAATGGTCAGGCCAAGGAACTTCCCATTGCCACATGGAAACGCCTCTGGAAGGACGTCCCGAGAACCTAACCGGATCTCTGCCAGCACAAGGCCGGGTTACCTTTCAAACTAGGTAACAACTGACACGAGTATGTCATCCCCCGGTCCTTTGGTACCTTTATTCGAGCGCTCGTAACCAACATCACACCATAATAAATAAAGTGTTTCAACATGAGTAAGTGTCTGGGCTCCATACCATGATACCACCCTTTTCCGGAAGGAAATGCACATACCCTAAAGGGAGCTACCCCTCATAACCTTGCCGCATCTTTCCTGTTTTGACCATTCCGGGGTGTGAGGTTCGACGAAGTTTCGTCCACAAAGCCACGCTTTATACAAAAGCTGTGCTTTGGGTCAACAAATGATCATAGAAATGATCACAAAGATAAGTGATCAAACAAATGATCATATCACAAATGATCAAACAATGATCATTTCACAGCAACACTCAGCATGCCACACTACCAAATTGGGAGTATATCACTAATAACCTTCAACTATATAACCTCTAAGCTCGTATGTCTCGGAGAAGGGTGTTAAGCTAAGAGAATAAATTCTCCGCCACCAACAGAAATATATTTGAAAAAAATAAGCTTTATATCTTAACTTGTAATGTCAGACATACAATCCATACAAGTCTGTTCCGGGATCGAACAGAACCGAAGGCACTTCCAAAGAAGTCCTTGCAATCCGGATATTCACTAATCACGACCGGACTTCCCGTCACTAAGGGTGATAAAACCTCTATATCGGAGATCAGCCGATGTAGAGTAACTCGACAGTAATCCTTCCGTTTTCACAAATATCCGGTCTTCAACACCGGTCATCAAATGTAATCCATAACGACGTATCACATATTTGGAATGGGTTATACGACCCCAAGGTCCTTTTCTGGCTAACCCGAATAGTGAACGCTTATATTAAAAATAAGTGTGGCATTCAAATTCAAGCAAATCACAACAAATACCCATTTAAAGGTAAATATTGATAGTCAGATTATTTAACTATCAATAGGCATGCTCAACATCAGCAAATTCCAAATAATTTCCCCAATTATTTACTTTCCAAAATATCTTTACTATATATAAAATTTTCCACACTTCAACCATTTGAAAACAAATTTTCAAATCACTTTTCACCTTTTCCACTTTTGAAAATAAATTTCAATCATTTCTTTACGCGGAAATACTTTCATTTCTAAATGGTTTATTTAAACCAATTAAATAAATCCTTAACGATTTACTTTATATTTACGTTCCAAATCCGTAAATTTATTCCCACAGTTCAAAAATAAATCAACGTTTATTTTTAAACAAATTTCCCTTTCTTTTATAAATTCCCTAGTGAATTTACAATCCAAAATATTTATGAATATACGATTTCAATTTTTTTCATTTTCAATTTATCTTCAAAAAAAGATAAATTCTCAAAACGTTTCATTTCACGTTGGAAAAACATTTCCATACTTATTTACTAATAAGTAATTCACAAGTCCATTCATTTTCAACACTTGAAAAATATTCAATATACTTAAATCGAAATTAAGTATATATTTCATTCTTTTAGAAATCATCCTCTTAAACACATTTGTTTGGGCCACAACAAATGTTGCGTAAAACATCGTTACGACGACCCAAAATCACTAGTATAGGGATTCAAAATTAAAATAGATATGTAAATCCCAATACTATACAAAATATTTCCTTTCGGAAACCATTTACTATAACAACAGTGTTATAGTCCACCATTTCCTTCTATTTCTCGAAAACGTCTATTTCAACAATGAATGTTGAAATCTATGTTTTCGATGTTTACACCTTTACAACATCGTTAAAACGATTAACTTCATTTTATAATATTCATTTTCTCAAGCATATCCATTTTACTTATAATAATATATTCACTGTCCACAAACGTGAATATAATTCCTTAACCAATTTTCAACTTTCAATTTATCAAATTCCCTTGATTTCGAATTTATAAACCATGTCTATAATTCCATTTCTATTTATAAGCTTCGATTTATAAATTTCCTTTATTAACCAATTCCATTTGTATATCTCAATATATACCAAAAGTCCATATTATAAGTTGATTACTTATAATTCATTTATTTACAAAATCGTTCTTTTAAAGCTTCACAAATCATAAATCTTATTTCTTATAAGATTCCTTTATATTTTATAACAACTTCAACTTATAAAATCTCCTTTATTAACAATTTCTATTAATATCCCATTTATATGCTTAAAACCCAGTTTATAAGTCAATTACTTATAAATCTTTTATTTTACAACATCTATTCATTTTATATCTTCACAATTTATAAATCTATAATTTTCAATGAAATCCATTTTATTCTTCATTTTAAATACTTAATAAACTTGTTTCATAATTCCAATATTTTTAATTTATAAATATCCATTTTATAAATCTTTTATAAAAATTGTTTGTAATATTTCAAAAATTCCAATTTAAACCATTTCATAAATTTATTAACTATTTATTTCAAAAATCACTTTTCGCTTTCATTTCATAAAAATCATACTTTTATAACATTAAAATTTTAACGTTTATTTATTTTTAACAATTCAAAATTTAATAAAACGTATACTTTCGAAAATCATTTTAAAATTCCTTTTAAAACCAAAATCATTATTTTAAAACTTTAGAAATGGATCCGATGATGCAGCAGCACCAAATAGTCAATCCCGACATCCAAATATCATATATCGATATGATAATCAACAAATAATCACAATATCTGTAAATAAATCAATATAGTTGAGGAATCCAGTTGGATCCCTCCAACCTGTTTTCCTGCATCCACAAACATTAGCACAATACCAATTCCGCTCCAGTACGAAGTTATCGCGGTATATGGGATTTATAAATTATTATCCGCTATATAATGCGGGAAAATCAACTCCAAGTACAATAATAATACTCACCGTACTGTGAAATATTCGCGGTATATGTTTTTAATAAATAACATCCGCTTACTAACGGCGCATAATGTCTATTTTAACAATCAATAGATAACAATCATCATTCAACATACAATCAACAATTTTGAATCTAACTATTTAAAATTAAAATTGAAACTGGTTCGATTGAGTGAGAAATTCTCACCTTGATTTCAAATTTTGTTTTAGCGATTTATTTCGAATAAAATTAAACGCGCGTTTAATTTTACCATAATTTTCGCTAGCTCCAAACGGCTCCAATCAAATTCCCAACTTTCGTTGTTTACACATCACATGTGGATCGGTGGTTTTCTTATAGCTGGTGTTGCTGCACATGCAGCCATTTTTATGGTAAGAGACTACGATCCAACTACTCGATACAATGATCTATTAGATCGTGTCCTTAGGCACCGCGATGCAATCATATCACACCTAAACTGGGCATGTATATTTCTAGGTTTTCACAGTTTTGGTTTGTATATTCATAATGATACCATGAGCGCGTAGTGCTCGTCCATACGATTCCAACGCAACTGGTTTCGCGCGTTTTCGACCTCGTATGAAAAAGATATGAATTTTTAAAGTTACACGAATTTTTAATATATAATTTACAACATATTTTTATTTTCTTATACCTACATCTAATCTCAGCCACTAGATCCAAACCCCTGCAATCGTGACCGTGCCTTCCTTTCTTCTTCCATCTGACTCGATTCTATAGGAAGTAAATCACGCACGGCAACCCATTATAGTCGAAACTAGGGTTTGATTTTTGCGACCACCACGAGCATTTCAAAGTTGATCAACCACCTCCATATTGAGGCCCAAAGGAAAAACCACCTTCGGCTGTAAGCACAGCGAGCTCGGCCATCTCCCCACTTCGAAAAGCGTGCACGACTTTCGACAGTTTGAGGACGATTTTCCACCAATTCGCTAGCCCAAACGCGATCATGACCGTTGAATACCTAGATCTCACTCCCCTCTACAAGTTTCATGTTGAAAGATTTCGCTAATTGTTGATGGATGAAGAGATAAAAGAGGATGAAGTTGAAAAAATTTCGGCCTTAGGTTTCAGAAAGTGGCGGCTGAAGCTTCCATGAAACCCTAGCTCTTTTCTTTGCAAATTTGTGAATTATAAGTCCTTATATAGAAAATTTCACGAACACTATTCACCCCGAATTTTCCGAACTCCAAAGGTAGCGTGCCGGTTGGCGTTTCTAAGGTTTACCCCGCGTTCCGAACACAATGGAACGTGTTTCGAGAGCTAATTCGGTCATCTGTGCGAGTTATGGCAATAAACGTTCGATTTAAAATTAAACCGATTAAACGATTTTCTAGGCGTTTTAGCTTGCACCGGACAAACGGTAAATCCGATTGACACGAAATTTGAAACCATACAATAATATCACATTACGGATCCGATGAAACTGGTTTCGTCGAAATCCGATACTTTTTGAAAAATGACTATTTTAACTCGCCAAATTAATATTAAAACAATTTCGATGCGTTTCGAGCTGCCACGATCAAACGACAACTCCGATTGCTACGAAAATTGAAATCCGATAATAACAAACTATTACGGATCCAATGGAACTAGTTACGTCCAATTCTGAGACTGTTCGAAAATTGGCTAATTTCACTAGTCGATTAAATATTTAAATATTCAATTTTCACAAATTAACTTTTAATTCGATTTTAAAAGTTCTATAACATCATTCTAACTCCAACGTGATAAAATTAAATTTTACAAATCATTTTCAAATATATTTTACCCTAATTTCAAATATTTCTATAATTTAACATATTAAATTATCGATTTAATTATCCAATTAAATCAAATTATTCGAAATAAAATTTATTCGACTTATAAATTTCACTTATTAATATTTAAAATTAATTAAATATACTATTTTAAATTAATAAAAATTCTGTGTCTTACAATGTTAATAAGGAATGAATGGAATAAATTAAAAGTTGACATTGGATAATTCTGTTCACATGGTTATAAATTTAAATTGGATGAATTGGACGGATATTGATAGTTGGATGGTTTCTTTTGTTGCAAACCATTGTTATTACCGTTTTAATTGCATATGATTGCTACATATTATGTATTTGTAATTTTTTGTGTTGTTTGGATTCAAAATCTATTTTAAATGCTTATGTTAGACTTATACATGTTTCTGTATCATTATAAGTGACTAACATTCCGAGTTGAGTTGAGATAGGTACAAACGAAGATCGTTTGGGCGTATACGGGGATTTATATGCTTTTGCTTACTTAGTACGAGTGAACTCGCTTGTATTATAAATTATAAGGTACATATCTCGGATTACATACCGCGATTTTATATTTTTACCCTTCGGGATGCCTCATCATTGAGATGAGATGTATATTTGATATATATTGGTTATATTTGTGCTATATATTGAATTGTAAAAAAATTCCGATCGAGCTACGCAAAGGCGACTCTACCAAAATTTTCCATAAATCTGGGAGATAGAAATTTTTTAATGTTTTAAAATTTTTATAACTTGTTTTCCTATATATATTATATTTTCTATAAACCGATAGCGGAGTAGTGTAGTGAAAGCGTAGTAAAGATTTTCTAATAAGATTTTAAAGTTATAAGTGATTATTTGAATAAATCCATTGTATGTTAAATTCTTTACTTAACGCCTTTTCGAGGACTAAAAGTTTTGAGTTGGGGAGTATGTAACGACCCGTATTTTCGGCTATTTTAAATTATTAAATTTAGTGCATTTATTGGATAAATATGGATAGAAATAAAATTTAAAGATTTATTAATATTAGTTTATTGGATATTTAAATTGTTTAAAACTTGCAAATTGTTTGAACAATTTAATTCTAGATCTAAGATGATTCAAAATGATATCAGAAATTGATTTAAGTTTTATTTAAACATGAATAAAGATGGTTAATATTTAAAAATGGATGTAAATGTGAATAATTAAAATTAAAAAATTAGTATTGTAATTAACGAGTAAAAATAGCCATTTTGGCAACTGTCTCGGATTTCGACGAAACTAATTTCATTGGATCTGTAATAGTTAATTATTAGAAGATTTTAAGTTTCTTAGCGATTGGACATGTCGTTTGGCCGTGCGGGCTTAAAATGCATAGAAATCAATTTAAAGGAATACGATAAAATAAATTGACTTTGAAAAGCTATCTTCCACATAAGATCGAATTAGATCTCGAAACTAGTTCCTTTGCGTTTGGAATGGGGGTAAAACATTATAAACGCCCGACGACACGTCTCGATTGGAGTTCGGACAATTTTGGACCTAACTATAAAAATATGCACGCAAATCGAGACGGCTTTATTGTTATTTTAATTTATGAAACCCTAGCCATCACTTTCTTTTAATTGCTGAAAATCCACCAACTTCCCCCATCAATATCTCTCAATTCGTTCAACGAAATCAAAAAATTTCAAAAGCAAAATTTTATATCTCGGCGAGCTCTTCAAATCCATAGGTTTGATTCATGCTAATTCATCACTGATTTACCCAAATCTACGTTTGAAAGTCGCGCGTGTTTCGGTCTTTTTTGGACGATCGGCAGCACCGTTCATGGCCGCACTTGGGGCAGTGCATCCCTGGACGTGGCACATGAGGGTGAGGGTGGTAGATCAACGTCTGGTCGATGGTGGTTGTATGCGATGTGAAGCTTTGGTCGTGTTCTTATTGGGTTTGGTTTCGGCCTGTAATGTGCGTGAGGAGATTGTATGTTTTATTTAATATTTCTTTATTAATTATTTTATATTGAAATTTAAATGTTCTAACGCAGATAACTTTTGCATACGAGCTCGGATCGACGTGCGGTTTTCTCTGTTGCGTTCGTATCGATATTCTGGACGATAGCCTTTAAGTGGTATTACCAGCCATTCTGGAGGTGGAACTAGTTTGGACGAATTCTAAGACTATTCAAATTTGGGCCTTTATTTGGATTTAAATCATTGATAAATCAAAGGTGAGTATTTATACGCTCACAATTGACTGAATAATTCTTATGTTAGCTAAATTTTATCGTGAAGTGATTTCAAATTTATTGGTTGTTGTTTGATGAGTCTAAATTGAAATTTGAATTAATAGATAGAATTTGAACCGACGGTTAAATTGAATTAGAATTTAATTGCCCGTAAAATACCCAAAATTGATAATTATGAAATTGTTGGAAAATTTATTGACTGTTGGATGATTTGTTGTGGTGGATGTTGTTGGTTGATATTTGGATGTTTATTTATTTTGATATATCATGTTATCATCCTGTGTATTATTTAAAATATGTAAAACTGTAAATTGAATTATTTCGAATAAATTAAAAAATAGGTTGAAATGATATATACCTATGATATTTATTTAGATTGAAATGATATATATCCATCCTTTAAATTAAATTGAGATAATTATCCATTTGGCCATAGGTTAGAAAATTATATACGGACACTGGGTTGGTTAAATTAAAAGATTTTAAAAGTTGTTTTGAAATTATTTAAATGAATTGATTTTTGAGAATGAAATCCAATTTATGGAAATTGAATTATTTTAAATTGAAGCTCAAAATGTTGGAACTTAAACTCGGTAAACGAAATTGTTCAATTAATAGAAGTTTAGATTTTAAGTTAAAAAAATTGAAATACGGCGTGAATTTTCGAAAGTTGATTTTTTTAGATTGATCTTTTATTCGAACTTTGAATATTTCTAAGGAAAATTGATGTGAAATGATATTTCAAATTTGAGTTTGGAATTGAAAATTTGGATTTAAAACTGGCATTGAAAGTAAATTTGATTTAAGCGTTAAAATCAATATTTTGAAATCAAATCTGGAATTAGAATTGAAAATTTATTTGAAATTGAGATTTAAATTAATTTGAAATTGGAATTGAAACTTAAAGAAATTTGTGGATTGAAATCGAAATTCATATGGAATCAAAATTTATTCGAGTTGGGATCGGAATTGAATCGATTAAATCGAAATGGAATTTTGAATTGATTTGGGTAGGAAATTAAGAAGTTGACCGGTTTGACTTTGGAATTATTTTTAGAATGAATGTTTTAGTATAAATGATTTAAAATCTGTATTCTTTAAATATTCAAAATTATTTTTATTTTCCAAACTATTTTACTATATAAACCATTTTTATATACAAATTATTTTCGATTAAACTATTTAAATATTTTTTATTATACTATTTTAACTATTTAACTATTTTAAACTATCAAAATTATTTTCTAAAATTCAAACTGGCTAAAGGGTAAATTGTTTATATTTAAATCTTGGATTACAAATACGAACTAGGTTGAAGTAAAGATTATAACCTAAATTAAATTCAAATCGAATTTTGGAAGTGAAATCGATTTATCGGACAAATTTGATAATTTTGAATATATGATAAATTTCGAAATGGATTTGATTTTAAAATGAATATATGATAATTTCGAAATGGATTTGATTTTAAAACGAATATATGATGATTTCAAAATGGAATTGATTTTGAAACAAGTATAATATTTTGATATCAAGTGCAAATTATTTTCGAAATGTAAAAGAACTAACCGGTGTGTAAAATGACGATTGGTTGTTAAAGAGACCAGGGCCACTTATTGAAATACTTTCTTTCAATATTGGAACCACTTTGACAACTATTTCGATATTTATCTTACAGATAGACATTATCTATTACAGCGTATAATATTATATATAAATTTTTTAACGGGTCCTTAGGAGATGGAAAATCCCGTAACATCTCTTAAGTTATTATGCTCATACTATGATATTGATTTGACTGACATAAGAGTATTTTAGTCCTAACTCGAGTGTTTTGTTTTCTCATTACACTCGGGTCAGTCCTGAGTTTTTCAGTGTATTGAAGACTATTCTCTGCAGGACGAAGATGGAATTTGGTATATTACTATTATAATTATCCCCTGTATCATGTATTGATTATTTCTCCTTTATGCTTATTTATAACTCTGATAAATGAGTATTGTTTAAAACCCAATGTATAGTAAACAGCTTTATGAATTATTTGTTTGATTATTATATATTATCGATTTCGCTATGAGATTCTTTCTTTTGTTTTCTTCTTCTCTTCTTATTTTTCTTATTTAACCCCAATTGAGTATCTACGTTTCGGATCGTTTAAGTCGGACATGTATGGATTATTGTCGATTTAAACCTCTCGAAATGTGGGTCGCCACAACAATATTAATCTAAGTAGATATAGAATAAGAACACCAGGATTTTATACTATTTTATAACTCTTATCCTACGTCCAGTCCTGAAGCTCGCCTTCGGAATTCGATTATAAACAATCTTGCTTTGCCCGGAGGAATAGGCCTGGTTATAATTAGTTGTTCCTGTCAGATGCGTGTTCTAGTATAACACGGATGTTGACTAATTTATGAAGACCCTGAATTTTGAATATTTGAAATTGAAATATTTGATTTAATTTTAATATTTGGAAGTTAATTTTTAACTTGAATTTTAAATTTAATTATGGGTTTGGCAATTTAATTATGGGTTTGGCAATTTAATTTTTGGAATTTATCATTGAAATTTGAGTAAAATATGTTATCTTCAATTTTTAGCTTTTGAAAAATAATTTGATGGCTTGGAAAATTTATATTTATAATACTGAAGATAATAGAAGCTTCAGAATTAAATTTGAAAATGCTTTGTTCAGTTTTGAAAATTATCAATTAAATCGATATGTAAAAATAGCCTTCCGCGGAACAGTCTCGGAATTTGATGAAACCAGTTCCATTCGATCTATAATATTGTAATATTATCGGATTTTAATTTTCATAATGTTTAGAGTGATCGTTTGGCCGTACGATAAGTAAAATGCTGAAATTTTATCGAAAATTTAATTTAATAACTGGTCCAAAAAGCTATCTTCTCCATACAATCGAATTTAGACTTGAAACCTTTTCCATTGTGTTCGGAATAGGGGGTCGACATTATAAATGCCTAGCGGCATGCTTCGATTGGAGGTCGAAATTTTGAATCACGGAAATCGGAACGATTTGAATTTGTATTTAAATTAAATATATACATATATGTATCTAATAATATTTTTATAAGGTAATTTTATTCGTATCCTTTTGAATAACACATGCTTCGTTTTCTCTGATAATTTGACACGCGTTCGTTGAAAATATGATGAATAGCTCGCTCGAAAGAAATCAAACCAAACGTTTTCTTTCGTTCATAGAAAAATGGTCGAAGCCCTCCTTCTCAAAACAGATTACGATCCCTCCCATTCCTCTCTTTGTACAAAATCGAAATCAAAATTAAATGGCAGCGAGATTTGTCAATCGAAATCGTTCAGTTATTCATTAAACGAAAAAAACTTTGGAGCTTCAAAATGAAATAATGGCCGCATCTTCTTCGTTCATTTCGAATCGAATCGCGCGATATATTGCAGCGACTGGGTGGTAGGCGATCGACATTGGAGGAGTCTCGATGGTTGTAAGCGGTTGTGAATGATGGAAGGATGTTCCACGTTATTCAAGAGAGATCTGATGAAGTAGCCGGCGACTACGAGGAGGAGTTCGCGAGCCGGGGTCGTGGCGGCGACATTAAGGGAGGCTAGGGTTCGAACTTGAGTTCAAGTGTGAATTCGTGGAGGTTGGCATCAATCCATCTCTCGCGTGCTCGAGTGGTCGTGACCTAATTCAGTGTGAAAGGCCGACTCAGGCGAATTTGTTCTAGACAATGAGTGATCGTCGGTAAGGTATTAAACATATTTCAGTTTAATTTCATATATGTGAATCTGTATATATAAGTTAGAAACAGCAAGTATATATATACGTTTAATTTAAAAATGTATATGTATATACATGAATATATACAGTTAAAGCAGAAAACATATATAGTATATAGGCAGAAAATATTTGCAGTAATATTAGAAACAAGCAAGTTTTAAATAGTGGACTAAACAGTGAAGAATAAAACAGTAAAGTTTTGTGTATAATGGTAAGGTGTAAAAAAAGAGAAAATATTCTACCTTAAAATCAAAATTTTAAATTTATATTAATGATGATTGGTTATTGGTTTGGTTCAATTATATTATTATAAAATGAAAATTTGTTTAAAATAAATCATTCGATAAAATTTAATTTTTAATTTATTAAAATGATCAAAAAGAATTTTTTTAGTTAAATTATAAATGACAATTGAATTGTTCGATTATTTTGAATATTAATAAAAATTATATAATTGGTTATACAAGGTCAATATCTGAATGGAACAAGCCGGAATGGGAAATAGATAGCATGCATTGTTAAAGGTGAGATCTTCTCACTCAAATTATAATAGTTGAAAATTTTAGTTATTGACTGATTGTTGAATTGTGATAGTTAAATTTAAAATTATTGATTGTGTGTTTGAATGATAAATTATTATCTGTTATATTGAAATAGACCCTATGCGCGGCATAATAGCGGATGATATTATATTAAACCCATATACCGCGATATTCCACCTCGAAGTGGATTTGGTATTATATATGTATTTCGAGTGATTGATTTCCTGCATTATATAGCACATGAGACCCTATGCGCCGCATAATAGCGGACGATATTTTATAAATCCCATATACCATGATATTTCACATTGAAGTGGAATTGGTATTTAATTGTTGTGCTAAAGTCTGTGGATGTAGGGAAATAGGTTGGAGGGATCCAACTGGATTCCTCAAATATTTGAATTTGTTTAAATATTGCGTGTTGATTTATTTAAAATCTGTGTGTGTCTATATTGCGATTAAAATCGTTGAAGGCTAAAATTTAGCCGAATATATTTTTGGTATTGCAAGATACCAAAAATAAATAAAATTGGATTTTTAAATTTAAGTAGAAAATCTATAGTGAAATCCTATTGAATAAAATTCCAAAATAAGGGAAAAAGTTTAATAAATGGATTTCAAGTAATAATATTGAAAAGGTGAAGAATTTATTTTAAAAATATGGTTTTTAAATAATTTGGAAGAGATAAAGGAATTTATTTTAAAAATATATTCGAAAATTGATTTGGTGTTAAAACAATAAATCTTTGGGAAATCCATATGAAAATTAATTTGGTGTTTGAATGAAAATCGATTCGGTGTTGAAATAAATTAGAAATCAATATGGAATTTGATTTGGTGTTTAAAATGAAATTTGAAATCAATTTGGAAATTGATTTGGTGTTTGTAGATGATTTTTTGAAATTGGTTTAAAAATCATATATCAATGCATATTCCGGAATTTGAATTCACAATGGGAATTTAAAAAGGAAAGGGAAATTTGATTTAAAAATAAATGTTGTTTATTTTTAAAGGTGTGGAAAGGAATTTAATAATCTGGAACGTAAATTTAAAATAAATCAAGAAAGATTTATTAATTGATTTGAATGAACCATTTTAGAATGGAAGGTGTATTTTCCCTAGAAAGCCGAGTATATTTTTAAAATAGCTTTTGAAATAAAATTAAAAGTTATAGATTTGGTTTTAAAGGAATATTGTTATAGAAATTATTTTTGGGAATTGTTTTAAATCTTTAAAGTAAAGATTTGTTTAATTAATTATAGAAGGGATTATTTTAAAGATTAAATTGATATTTGATTTAGAAAATTGTTATTTAAATATTTATACTCTATCTACTAATTTTATTTTAAAATTAGTTTGGACTTGAAGTCTTATATTTGTGATAATTAGTATAATATTTTCATAACTAATATTTAAGTAAAGGTAGTTTTATTTTACATGTCTCCCAGAATATTTTGGATAAGTGATTTAAATTATTTTAAAGTACTTGAACTCGGTAGATTTTCAGTGGAAATGAATAAATACTTGGAAATATGTTCCGTAGTAAGGAAAATGATTTGGAATTTGTTTTCAAAGGATTGAAATGTAGAAATTGATTTGAAATTTGTTTTCAAATGGTTGAAATGTTAAAATTATATCTTGTAAAGATATTTTGAAAATAAATAATTTGGGAAAATTATTTAAATCTGGGTGACTGTCATGAATATTGTTTGATAGTGATTGTTGTGAATATTGATTGATAGTTAAGTAACCGGATATCAATATTGGCTTTTAAATGGCATTTGAATTTCGATGTGACTAGGGGTCGAATTCCGAACGGATACTCGAATACCACATCGAATCTTTGTGATGGATCTTTTATTTAAAAGATCAAAGTGGAAATTGTTGTGATTTGTTTGAAATCTGAATGTAATACTTATTTTTAAAATAAGCGCTCGTTATTCGGATTAGCCGGGAGAGGACCTTGCGTCATAAAACCCATTAAGAATAATGATACGGCGAAATGGGATTGCATTTGAAGACGTTGTTAAAGATCGGGTATTTTCGAAAACGAAAGGATTACCTATCGAATGTCTCTGCACCGGGTTGCTCCGGTATAAAGATTTTATCACCCTTTGTGATGAGGATTCCGGCGTAATTAGTGAATATCCGGATTGCAAGGGCTTCTTTGGAAGTGCCTTCGTTCCGTTCGATCCCGAAACGGACTTGTATGGATGTATGTCCGACGTTACACTTTGAGATGTAATGCTGGTTTCTATCAAATACATTTCTATTGGTGGCAGAAAATTTATTCTCTTAGCTTAACACCCTTTTCAGAGACGTACGAGCTCAGAGGTTATGTAGTTGATGCTTACTAGTGGTAGATTCCCAATTTGGTAATGTGGCATATGAAGTGCTGCTGATCATTTGTTGATCGAAGCATGACTTTATGAAAAGTGTAGCTTTGTGGATGAGACTTCGTCGGACCTCACAACCCGAAAATGGTCGAAACAGGAAGGACGCGACAAGATTATTTGGGGGTAGCTCCCCCTGAGAGTATGTCATTTCCTTCTAGAAAAGGGTAGTATCATGGTATGGAGCCCCGAGATTTTACCTATGTTGTTGCTGCAAATTTACTATACTTTGTCGTTGTTGTTTGTGGTTGAGGATCCTCGGATAAAGGTCGCAAACGACCGGGGGAATGGCATACTCGTGTAGTAGTTACCTAGTTACAGAGGTAACTCGGCCTTGTGCTGGCAGAGAGCTGGTTAAGTTCTCGGGGCGTCCCTCCAGAGGCGTACCCATGTGGCAGTAGGAGGTTCCTTAGCCTGACCATTTGTTGGAAATCCAAAGAAACAACACGAGCCTTTACAATTGCAATTGTATAACCTGCCTCCTCAGGAGGTAGCTATAGCCGGCATAATATAATGGTATCAATGTTGGTTAAGACTAATATTATACTTTTGAAAGGTTTTCTTCACTATGCACTAATAATAATATAATCAAAAAGGATTTTTGCGCATCAAGCATGTTTGACTATCATAAGGAGAAATCTCCTCCAATTGTGCGCTTGCATTGTGTGTGCGCAGGGAGGTCATATGGTAGTTTCGTTTTCCAGAAGCATAGCGGAGATCTTTTCTGTTCTTTGTGAAAATAACTGTTTTTAAGATCTCACACCAGTCCGATGACTGGTCTGGAGTTTATTGTTCCCTTTCTAAACTCTGGGTGCCCATAACTTTTCACACAGACAGCCTAGAGCCAGATTATCATTATTCTGACGAAGTCAGAAAAGAAGTTGCTATGGAGGACTGGATTCAAGCTGGATGGCGAGGCGTATCACTAGTATATGTAATATTTACTTTCCGTTGTTGTGTTGTTGTACACTCTGATAATTTATGTATAAACTGATATGGTATTTTTGCTTTAAAGATATTTATTTATCTCTTGAATATTGTTCCGCTGCAAAATGTGAGATTCTGTTTATTGTTTCTGTTCTTCTGCTATCTTCTTCTTTTTAAACCCTAATGGTTTGGTTTTTCGGCATTCGACTGTGTGGCACTGGATACCGTGGATGTATCGATGTCGACTTTCGAGCATCGAAAAATCGAGTCATTACAAATTTGGTGTCAGAGCATTTGGTTAAGCGACAACCTTGGCTCTGGTGGGTGTTACTCATTAGAGATAGAGTCAGTAGTACTCTAGAATGAGTGTGATTGTGATAATAGATATGAGCACGTATTTGTTAGTGAATATAAAAAAATTATATTGTGTTGACTTATCGATTGATTGTTTATAGATTCTGGTCAGTGCAGTTTGGCCAACTTTGTCGATAGGGATTTCCAAACTCTTAAACAAGATAAACCGACATAGTATTGTTTTAAAGTTGGTTAAATGAAATAATTTTACCCAAATTATTTTTATATATAAAAGAAATAATTTTCCATAAATTATATGGTTGCTTGGTTGTTAGGAAGTGATAATATTAAATTATTATCATTGATTATTGAATAGGAAATTGAAATCATAACTCAAAAATTAAGAAATTAATTCATATACAAATGGAATTTGTAAATATAAATTGTAAATGTGATTTATAAATTTGAAATAGAATTCCAGAGGAATATTTAAAAGAATTTCAAAGTTTTGAAGTTTTGGAGATTTGGAAAAAAATTAAATTCCCTTGAGTTTGAAAATGAGTTTTCAAAGGTTTAGGAAAAGTGTTTTGAAGGGATGAAAGCACTAAACTCTTTTCGATCGTTGGAAAATAACTGTGGTAATGACTGCAACATCATCGATGTTCATTTGCGAGCTTCAAGGAGAGGAATTGCTGCCCAATTTTTTTAAATGGAGGTTGTTTGCAAACTGAGTTTGGTTTTGGAAATTCAAAAGATAATTTGAATTGATTTCGAAAATGGTTTTGAAATATTGGAAAGACTCTGGAATCAGATAAAAATAGTTATAGAATAAAAATTTATTAAGGTGTAAAATAAAATTGTGAATGAATAAATGGATTTACAATCGCAAGTAAATGAAAGCGAAATTAAATGTTGAAATTCATTTCGAATTTGTAAGTAATGAAATTCAAGCTGAATATTGGAAATTGAACTTGATCCGTGATACACAAAGTGAAGTGGAAAATTTGTCAAGTTGGATTAAATGATGCAAAATAATAAAATAAAATTGGTAAGTGAAACTAATTAAAGAAATGACAAATTTAAAATGGTTGGAAAGGTAAATTAAATTCATATGGAATTTGAAATCCAGTTTAAATATAAGTGGTTATAGACCAAAATGGTGAATTGAAATTGAATTATGTTTGGGAATGAACAAAAGAATAAAACTGGAATTGAAACTGAATATTGAAAACCAATTTGAATTGTGTGAAATGATGTTGTAAAATTAGTTCAAACTGAACTAAAGATAATAAAAGTGGAAAAAATAGTTTGAGATAAAATGAATTTGAATTTGCGGAGGATTAGCAAATGAAACTAATTTAAAATAGTGATGTAAATCGCTTGTGAATGAAAGACAGTTGATAAAAATTCAATATTCAAAAGGTAAATTGTATCCAAATAGAATTAAAAGTGTAAATTGAATTCAAATGAAATTGAAAATGTAAGATTGGCTGAAAATGGATATATAACTTTAATAGTTAAGTACAAAATGGTATAAGGAGTATATATTGAAAATTCTGTAAGGAAATGAATTAAACGATTTTGGATATAGTAATCAGATATGTTGTTAAATAGCATAAAGGTGTTATAAAGGAAAAGGAATTGGGATTTGATTTTCGAAGATAAATTTGAATTGCTCGGAAAAGGTATGTATTTTAAATTTCAATATGAAATTTGATGATTTTCTTCTCTAGCCGCTTGGCTTTTTGTTTTTTTTTGAAATTTGGAGGCCCGTGGTGCCATTTTGTAGCCGTACCGAGATAGCCGCGCAAAGGAGATGCTGGCGAAATTTTTTGAAAATTTAAGGTATCAGAAAAAATTTGACAAAATTTTGAAAATTTAAATTTAAATTTGAATTGATGGGAACATAAAGTTGCTAGGAAAATATGGAGAAAGTTATTTGAAGTGAACGGGTCTTTAATAAAAAGATTTGTTTTGGCAAATTGATAAAACTATTTGGTTTGGAAAAATAGTAAACGGCTTGACGATCATTCTTCTTAACTAGTAATTTTGGGACAAAATTCTTTTAAGGGGGGAGAATGTGACGGCCCAGAATTTTGAATATTTGAAATTGAAATATTTGATTTAATTTTAATATTTGGAATTTAATTTTTAACTTGAATTTCAAATTTAATTATGGGTTTGGCAATTTAATTTTTGGAATTTATCATTGAAATTTGAGTAAAATATTTTATCTTCAATTTTAAGCTTGTTAAAAATAATTTAATGGCTTGGAAAATTTATATTGATAATACTGAAGATAATAGAAGCTTCAGAATTGAATTTGAAAATGCTTTGTTTGGTTTTGAAAATTATCGTTTAAATCGATATGTAAAAAATTGCCTTCCAGGCGTACAGTCTCAGAATTCGAAGAAACAAGTTCCATTGGATCCATAATATTGTATTATTATCGAATTTCAATTTTTATACTGTTTGGAATGATCGTTTGGCGTACGATAAGTAAACGCGTTGAAATTTTATCGGAAATTTAATTTAATAACTGGTCCAAAAAGCTATCTTCTCCATATGATGGAATTTGGACTCTAAACCTTTTCCATTGCGTTTGGAATGGGGGGTTAAAATTATAAACGCCTAGTGGCATGCCTCGATTGGAGATCGAAAATTTGAATCATGGAAATCGAAACGATTTGAATTTGTATTTAATTAATATATACATATATGTGTTTAATAATATTTTTATAACGCAATTCTACACGTATCCTTTTGAACAACACATGCTTCGTTTTCTCTGATAATTTCACACAAGTTCGTTGAAAATATGATGAATATCTCGCTCGAAAGAAAAATAAACGAAACATTTTCTTTCGTTCAAAGAAAAATGGTCGAAGCCCTCCTTCTCAAAACAGATCACAGTCCCTCCCATTCCTCTCTTTGTTCAAAATCGAAATCAAAAATTAAACGGCCGTGAGATTTTTCAATCGAAATCGTTTGATTATTCATTAAATGAAAAAAACTCTGGAGCTTCAAAATAAAATAATGGCCGCATCTTCTTCGTTTATTTCGAATCGAATCACGCGATACACGGCAGCGACTGGGTGGAAGGCGATTGACATTGGAGGGATCTCGATGGTTGTAGGTGGTTGTGAATGATGGAAGGATGTTGCGCGTTGTTCAAGGGAGATCTGATGAAGTAGTTGGCGACTGCGAGGAGGAGTTCGCGAGCCGGGGTCGTGGCGATGGCGTTAAGGGAGGCTAGGGTTCGAATTTGAGTTCGAGTGCGAATTCGTGGTGATTGGCATCAATCCAGCTCTCGCGTGGATGAGGGGTCGTGATCTAGTTCGGTGTGAAAGGCCGACTCAGGTGAATTTGTTCTGGACAGTGAGTGATCGTTATTAAGGTATTAAACATATTTTAGTTGAATTTTATATATGTGAATCTTTATATATAAGTTAGAAAACAGCAGGTATATATATACACACGTTTTATTTAATAATGTATATGTATATACATGAATATATACAGTTAAAGCAGAAAATGTATATATGATTATAGGCAGAAAATATTTGCAGTAATAATAGAAACAAGCAGTAAATATATTTTTGTTTTGAATATTAGACTAAACAGTGAAGAATAAAATAATAAAGTTTTATATACAACAGTGAGGTATATAAAAAAAGAGAAAATATTCTAGTTTAAAATCAAAGTTTTAAATTTTAGATTTATATTAATGATGATTGGTTATTAGTTTGGTTCAATTATATTATTATAAAAGGAAAATTTGTTTAAAATAAATCATTCGATAAAATTTAATTTTAAATTTATTAAAATGATCAAAAAGAAAACGTTTAGTTAAATTATAAATGACAATTAAATTGTTCGATTATTTTTAATATTAATAAAAATTACATAATTGTTTATACAAGGTCAATATCTGAATGGAAACAAGCCTGAATGGAAAATGGATAGCATGCATTGTTAAAGGTGGGATCTGCTCACTCAAATGATAATAGTTGAAAATTTCAGTTATTGATCGATTGTTGAATTGTGGTAGTTAAATTTAAAATTATTGATTGTGTGTTTGGATGATAAATTATTATCATTTATATTGAAATAGACCCTATGCGTCGCATAATAGTGGATGATATTATATTAAACCCATATACCGTGATATTCCACCTCGAAGTGGAATTGATATTATATATGTATTTGGAGTGATTGATTTCCCGCATTATTTAGCGGATGAGACCCTATGCCCTGCATAATAGCGGATGATATTTTATAAATCCCATATACAGCGATATTCCGCCTCGAAGTGGAATTTGTATTTAATTGTTGTGCTAACGTCTTCGGATGCAGGGAAATAGTTTGGAGGGATCCAACTGGATTCCTCAAATATTTGAATTTGTTTCAATATTATGTGCTGATTTATTTAAAATCTGTGTGTGATTATATTATGATTAAAATCGTTGAAGGCTAAAATTTAGCGGAATATATTTTTGGTATTACAGGATACCAGAAATAAATAAATAAAATTGGACTTTTAAATTTAAGTAGAAAAACTATAGTGAAATCCTATTGAATAAAATTCCAAAATATGGGAAAAAGTTTAATAAATGGATTTCAAGTAATAATATTCAAAAGGTGAAGAATTTATTTTAAAAATATGGTTTTTAAATAATTTGGAAGAGATAAAGGAATTTATTTTAAAAATAAATTCGGAAATTGATTTGGTGTTAAAAAAAAAATCTTTGAGAAATCCATATGAAAATGATTTGGTGTTTGAATGAAAATCGATTTGGTGTTGAAATAAATTTTGAAATCAATTTGGAATTTGATTTGGCGTTTAAAACAAAATTTGAAATCAATTTGGAAATTGATTTGGTGTTTGTAAATGATTTTTTGAAATCGATTTAAAAATCATATATCATTGGATATTTAGGAATTTGAATTCACAATGGGAATTTAAAAAGGAAAGGGAAATTTGATTTAAAATAAATAATTGGGGTGGCGATTTGGGTTGCTCCGATATAGAGATTTTATCACCCTTTGGGATGGGGATTTTGGACGTGATTAGTCAATATCTGGATTGCAAGGGCTTTTTTGGAAGTGCCTTCGATTCCATTCGATCCTAGAACGGACTTGTATGGATGTGTGTCTGACGTTACACTTTGAGATGTAAAGCTGGTTTCTATCAAATACATTTTTGTCGGTGTCGGATAATTTATTCTCTTAGCTGAACACCATTCTCTGAGACATACGAGCTTAGAGGTTATGTAGTTGATGGTTACTAGTGATACATTCCCAATGTGGTACTGTGGCATACGAAGTACTGCTGATCATTTGTTGATCGAAGAATGACTTCGTGAAAAGTGTAGCTTTGTGGGCGAGACTTCGTCGGACCTCACAACCCGAAAATGGTCGAAACAGGGAGGATGCGGCAAGGTTATTTGGGGGTAGTGCCCCCTGAGGGCATGTCTTTCCTTCTGGAAAAGGGTAGTATCATTGTATGGAGCCGAGATATTTTACCTATGTTGTTGCTGCAAATTTATTATACTTCGTGGTTGTTGCTTTATGGTTGAGGATCCTCGGATAAAGGTCGCAAACGACCAGTGGAATGGCATACTTGTGTAGTGGTTACCTAGTTACAGAGGTAACCTGGCCTTATGTTGGCAGAGAGCTGGTTAAGTTCTCAGGACGTCCCTCTAGAAGCATACCCATGTGGCAGTAGAAAGTTCCTTAGCCTGACCATTTGTTGGAAATCCAAAAAAACAATACGAGCCTTTGCGATTGCAATTGTATAACCTGCCTCCTCAGGAGGTAGCTATAGCAGGCATAATATAATGGTACCGATGCTGGCTAAGATTAATTTTATACTTTCGAAAGGTTTTCTGCACTATGCACTAATAACAATATTATCAAAAAGGATTTTTGTGTATCAAGCTTGTTTGACTATCATAAGGAGAAATCTCCTCCAATTGTGTGCTTGCATTGTGTGTGTGCGGGGAGGCCTTATGGTTCATTTTCGAAAAGCATAGCGGATTTCTTTTCTTTTCTTTGTGAAAATAACCGTTTCTAAGATCTTACACCAGTCCCATAACTGACCTGGAGTTTATTGTTCCCTTTCTAAACTCTAGATGCCCATAATTTTCAACACGGACAGCCTAGAGTAAGGTTATCATTATTCTGAAGCGAAGTCAGAAAAAAAGTTGCTGTGGAGATCTAGAGTTCAAGTTGGATGGTGAGGCGTATCACTAGTGTATGTAATATTTCCTTTCCACTATTGTGTTGTTGTACACTATGATATGTATGTGTAAACTGATATGGTGTTTTTGCTTTAAAGATATTCATTTATCTATTTTATTGTTCTGCTGCGAAATGTGAGATTCTGTTTATTGTTTATGTTCTTCTTCTATCTTCTTCTTCTTTTTAAACCCTAACGGTTCGGTTTTTCCTGCATTCGACTGGGCGGCATTGGATACCGTGGATGTATCGATGTCGACTTTCGAGTGTCGAAAAATCGGGTCATTACAAATTAGTACAAACGCTTCCAATATATATCTAAAGAGTATTGTCTATGAAGAACTGAATATATGGAAGAGTGAATACAAGTGTAGATTGCTAGAGTGTAGAGATCAAGAATATATGATAGATTATAAAATTAAAGAGCGTAAGTAAGTAAGGTAATTTGTTCTCTTAATTCTTGATTCCAAATATAGTTGTAGATAGGTATCTTGAGTAGTTGTATCCATCAACGAGTGCTCTACAGTTGCTTCTGTTGATGATGAAGGGTTGCAGTGAAGAGAAGCAAAGGTGTCTATTCGAATGTGGCAGTTGAAGTTCTTATTTGAAATCCGAGTTTGAAATCAAACGTCTGGAATATGTTTTAGGTGTCTGATGCTATACATATTTTTGAATATAGTAGTAGATCAGACCTCTGCGTGCAATTGCCAGACGTCTGGTTCAGCCTATCTGTTGTTTCAGAGAACTATTTCAGTCGTCTGGCGTGCAATTGCCAGACGTCTGATATTGTGCATATCAATTTTTGTGCTCTTTTTTTTGTGCTTATTTGTTCCTATTGACTTGTAGTCTCTTGTAGTATCCTTTGAACCTTGTTCTTGTCTTTCTAGTGATGTTGTTCTAGCAAGTACCTGTATATATAAATATATATATGTATATTCGATTTCCATTGTATAGTTGTTATCATCGAAACCGTAGATTTGATTTCCTAACAATCTCCCCCGTTTTGATGATGAAAACTATACAATATACTTATATATAATTTTATAAATCTCCCCCTGAACATGTGCTTTTTATTATTTCTCCCCCTTTGGCATTATCAAAAAGCGTTAATAATTTTTAATTGTAGACATCAGGGTTCAACATGTAGTTGGGGTTGAGCCTTAGCTTGTCCGGCTTGACGACGTTGTGTCCACTCTTCAAATGATATAAAATATGGAGGATTTTCTGGTAAGTGCATTAGAGAGAGAAATTTTTGTGGACACATATTTCATAGAAATCTCTTCAAAAGTTCATAAATACGAAGGGATGTTGTGAGCTCTTAGATGTTGCATGATGTATGTAGGATTGAATGATGGATGGGCGTGATCGAGTCCAAAAATATTTGAGCTCGTCAAATATAAATTTCTCTCAATTAACCCTTGTTCCACTGAATATAGCATGTAGACCTTTGTGCTCTAACTCTGTGATTTGCTCATGACTACCAAGGCGAGAAATGATAGTGTTGATAATCATTCTAGCGAGAAGTCTCGCCTTAGGTCTTAGGTATTTTGATGCAAATCTGGGCATTTCATCTTCCCATATTTGATGTGTGGTATTATCTCTCGGTTTGAGACGCATATCCAGAATATTATATAAATCTTCTTCGGTGTTGGAACATCCGAGAGTTCGGCCTATAACCCTTAGCGTAAGTCTAATTATATTGCCGTAAACACTTGATCATAGCCAATTATCATCGATGTCGGTGTTCCAAACGGATGTGCTATCTAAATTAGCATAGCAAAGAAATATGGCGAGCTGATCAATTTGGAAATTATTGGGATTGAAGGAAATCTATGTTTCTAACCCAGCACTTTCGCACATTTCGTCCAAATCGTAGACCGAGAACTTAAGCAAATTATAAAATGGACCCATATGAAGCTTTTTCTTTTGAATATCCTCGTATCTTTTGATTGAATGTGGTACACGATTCATCCATCTCTCAATTTGATCGTCAGAGCAAACTTGCTGGTTGGATGAAGTAGCTTTTCTTGCTTGCGCTTAGATATTTTAGGGTTTTTCGCTTTAGGAGCCATGAAATTCGAGCTTATTTGGAGGAGAAAATAATTTTGAGAAATAGGGAACCGACTTTGCAGAATAAATAAAATGAAATGTAAGTGAGAAAAGTGAAAAAAATAGACGTTATTAGGATACTGAAGTGTGTTGATTGAACTTCAGACGTCTGGAAGGTTAATCAGACATCTGATTTAACCTAGTTTGAAAATAGTAAATAGAATCAGACATCTGATTATTTGTGGCAGCCGTATGGAATTGTTCGATTTGCAAATGTTGAAAGGCAAAGAGTTTTGTCAGACGTTTGGAAGTAAAATCAAACATCTGAAATAGGCTGAAGTGTAATTTTTGTGGGACAGATAGTTTTCTCAAACGTCGGGATATAATATCAAACGTCTGAAAACGACCTGAGTTGCATCATAAGGAGGCAGGGATTTTGTTCAGACGTCTGGTCAATAGTTCACACATTTGAATTAGACTAGTTTGTTATTAGGCGGAGATAATTTTTAGACATCTGGAAGGTTATATCTGACGTTTGATATATGCATGATGTTTAAAAATTTGTGTGATACAAGAGTGTCAGACGTCTGATGGCAATGTTCAGATATCTGAAATAGCCTGTTTGTCTTAAAATAGCCTAATTTTTAAAGGTGTTTTTCGAGAGATTGATTTTAGTAAAACATAATATTATTATTTGTGAAATAGAATACAAATATACGTAGACAAAAATACAATGAGAATAAGTAAATTTATTTAGATGAAGATATAGCATTGCGATCTTCAGACTTGTCATCCCTCCATGGCTTGAGTGGAGACCATATATTTCCACGTTCGTTGGTTCTTGGGAAACAAGAGAATCGTTGTAATGATCCGGGATTTTTGACTCCGAAAATTCCAGATTGTTAGAGAAAAGAAGAAAGAAGGTAGAAGAAGAACAGAAAAAAATCACAGAATCTCGCATTTCGCAGCGGATCAAAATATAATATCACATAATAATATTTATACAAAGATAAGCAGCAATTGTGAATTTACATTCAATACATCAGAGTTACAACCATACAAAAATAGACTAGACAGTTATCAACCTGTCTCGGACTAATATCATAACAACTCTCAAATGCACAGTGGTAAACTCCATACGTTCCTGCCATCCAGCTCGCCTCCAGAGCTCCAGAACACCCTCATATGAGAATCTGTAATACTTGGTCTGACCCGGGCATTACATCAAAGTAACCCCCCGGGTCAGGCTGGAAACCAGCGTGAGTAAAACCATCTAACATGAAATGCTAATGCATAAAACTTATTTAAAAACCTGGTAACTCGTACCTCACAACGAGTTCTTTACTTGCCATAGTCAAATACACATCTTACAATTATATCTAAGAATTATTACTCAGATTAAATGACCAAGTTTACATCATTTATGCCATTCCAACCTATTTATTCCAAAGTCAAATTCATAAAGAATTATTGCAGATTCCAAACCGAAGTGGTTTCGGGTATGTATTGATACCCGACCCCGGTCTCTTTAAATCCAATATTATCTTAAAAACAAAGCTGTTTAAGGTTTAAACAGTTCCATTTATATCCAGAATTCCATATTTACATAGTCATTCATCACAGATAGATAAACCATATTATCACAGTTTAACCCAAACATATCATATCACATAGCATCACAAATCACATATCAGAGATATCAAGTAATCTAAGGCATACAATATCATACAATCATTCATAAGCAAGATTAATTTGTCACACCATTTCTAATTAATTTATATAAATTAAATTAATTAATTCAATCACCTTTTAAATCCTACTTACTTAATCATTAATTAATTACAAACCATTAACCAATCATCCTTTAATTATCCATTAATTATCCATAAATATTACTTCCATTTGCTAATTATCCCATTTGTTAATTATCCTTAATTAATTAACCTTTAATTATTAATTAATTATCCTCTAATAATTGATTAAATTAATTTAACCTTAACAAATTAATCCTTAATTACTTGCATTAAGCAATTATCATTTAATTAATTAATCTCTAATTACTTACATTAATTAATCTATAATTAATTAACTTATAACCCTTATTTTTAATTAATTAATCCTTGACCATTAATTAATTAATTTCTTTTTAATACTTGATTAATTAATAAATCAACAATTAACCTTTAATTACTTCATTAATTAATATTTAATTATCAATTAATTAATTAATTACTCTTTAATTACTCAACCCTAAAATTAGTAAAGATGAACCATTTTCTTAATTACTTTCTTAATTATCATTTGAAATCTTAGTTAATAATCTTGGAATTAATTTATCATTAACTAATAATTTAACTTAAGATCTTTAAGTTTAATTAATGTTAAAACATTGATTCCCTTAATTCCCACTCAATCACATTAATGATTAAGTTTAAATAGACTTAGGATCTATCTTAATTAATTTAAATTAAAATAAATTACATAACTTTTAATTAGCCAATCATTTCAAATAAAATTTATTATTTGAAAGAAATAGTTTAAGAATCAGTTTAAACTTGTTAGCCTCAACATTTTATCCGAGCCCAAACTAAATTTTCCTCGAGCTACCCACGAACTCGCACGCGTACGGCCTTCCTCGAGACAAACACGAGAAAACTCGAGTAACTCCCCATGTCATCCTTCTTCCCCGAAGACTCAAACTTTACCGGACATTTACGTGCATGCATGCATGTGCACATGCAACTAGGTCACCTCCGACCACTACTCCGACTATCCGCCCTTGAGTCGACCCGACCACCCACGTCGATGAACCATTCACCAATTCAAAATCGAACAAAAGAACAACTACAGTCTCCAAAACCCGTCGCCAAGATCCACCTTGCCTCATCATTTCCGATGACTGGATACCCCGGCCTTTCTCCTGAATCTTCGTCTGCTCTCCATCTTCCTTTTCCTGTAACTCCGATTCACCTCGACGCGATGTCGATGCCACAAACGCCATGAAACCAACCACGAACAAAAACTCATCTTAAACCCTAGATTTAACTTGTCGCGCCTCCACGACATTCCAAAAATTCGCCAACTATTTTTCCTACGCTCCTTGTTCCATGATCAAGCTTCAGCCATGACCTCGAGTCACATCTCCTCATCGATCGCCAGAATTTCCCATTCAATCAAAAACCGTTCATTTTGCGAAATCTCCTCACACATACTTAAAAATCTTGAATTCTATATTACAAATCATGATTTTAAATCACGACTCCAATCGTACAATCAATATTTGAAAATTTAATAACAAAATTTTGACTTGAATTGATTTTTCCACTGTAAATTTCTATTCCCTAGTTAATTACCTACAAATTATACTTACAAACATTTTTAAAAAGAAGATTTGGTTAATACAATCAGTTTCCTTTTAATGATTCATGATCTGAAAGACAGTGAAGCAAAGGAAGTTGATTTTTGAATTGAATTTTGAGATTGTAAACCAAGAACAGAGGCTACACACACACACACACATGTGTAGTTGATCATCAGCAATTACATTGTAATTTCCATGCAACATACTTTTATAAATCCACACAAATCATGTATCTATCTTTATTTATCATTTCACAAGTAATCATGATGGTTTAATCTTAAATAGTTTAAAGTTCTACTCACCTGTTTTTGAGAATAACAGAGGAACCGGCCTCCTTGATCTTAAATCTGGATCTTTGTAGTGATCTTGAATTGAGTTTGAATTTGCTTGTTTGACGATTTAATCTTGCTTTGCTTTATCAATTTTTCACTAATTATTTTGATTTTATTTCCTTTCCAAGTTGAGAAGAAAATGAAAACCGGTTTCAGGCTACAAATTTTTTCTTTCTTCTTTGATTTGTTTTTCTTTGTTTTGCTTTAGAAAATGAACTGATAAAAGAAATGAGAGAGAGAGAGATGGAGAAGACAATATAACCTATTCTATCTTTTATTAATTATATTTAAAAATAAAAAGCAATTAAGGACACTTGTTAAAATCAACTTACATTTGTCATTAGATATATTTTAGGCTTACATTTGTAGTTATGTATACATATTTCTTACATTTGTAATTCCATTTATTAATATGTTTTTAGTATATATTTATAATATATTTTAAATTTAGTTTTATATCTATTCATGTCTTAAGTGTATTAATATTTAAATTTCTCCTTATTTAATTTTAAAAGAAAATGATATAATATCCCAATCATACACTTAAAAATAATTATACAAGTTTAATATGTCCTTTATAAAACCCTCTAAAGACAATGATATAAAACTAATCTTATAATAATAAAATCATATATACATATTATTTCTAAATCCAATTTTTTTAAGATTATTTACATTTGAATTTCAGATCCAAATTCTCTTTAAAATCTGCCTATATACATATCCAAATATATTCTAATTATCGAAGTTTTATTTGTTCAATCAAAGAAAATCATTATTTCAATAGAGAATAATCTGTTGATTACCAATTTTTAGATGACCAAAATCTGGATTATCACAATCGCCTAGGTGAAGGATCCAAAGGTGCACGACAAGAAGCAGAGGGATCCAAAGGATTGCTAGGAAGCGGAAGTGGTTCATGTACATCCTTCTTTCATGAATTGCAAAATTTGGTCGCACTTACTCCAGAAAACTTAGTCGCCGCGCAGTGACCTTTTGTTCAAAGTATAATTCTCGTTGTAAATCTATCTGTTGTCTTTGGTAGTGATGTATCTCATCGATTTTCTCCTTGGTGTTAGAAGAGACAAATAGAGATCGTTTGGATTTCTTTTTATCGGGAGTGAATCCCGTGTGGTAGGAGGACCACTTAAATGTCGGTTCCTGATCTGGTGTAGAACTAGGAAGGCGATGAGGTGTATCCACTGAGCTATCTGTTGTTGTTGTTGTTGTTGAGAAGAAGAGATGAGAGTTGTCGGAAGACATGCTTTAATTTTCTTCGGTAAAATAAAATATGAAATCTATATATTCTTCACTTTTTTGTTTTGTAAAAACGCTATTTATACATGATTTTTAAGGTTAGACATAAGTGCTTTCAGAAAAAAATTGCTAAAAAATTGTTGGTTATTGTTAACAATTTTGATTTGTGGATAAAAAATTGAGCAAAAAAAAAGTGAATGAAAATATAGTATTAGTTTAGAAGATCATTAAGAGAACATATTCCTAAATCACGTCACAGCTTAACAAATGTTTTTTCATTTAGTGATTTTGTGAAAATATTTGCTATTTGATTTTCGGTATTTACGTATTCTAATGTAATAATTCTTTTTTCTACATTGTCACATAAAAAATGAAGTCATATATCTATGTGTTTATTACATGAGTAATTTACAGGGCTTTTTGATAGATTTATTGCACTTGTATTATCGCAATATATTGGTGACTTATTGATAACTTTGCCGAAATCCTTAAGTGTTTGTTGCATGTATATCACTTGTGCACATGCTAGAGCTGCTGAAAGATCTTCGGCTTCGCAAGTAGATAGGGAGACACAATTTTGCTTTTTGCTAAACCATGAAACTATTGATTGTCCGATAAAGTGACACATTCCGCTAGTACTCTTACAGTCTGTTTTACATCCATCGAAATCTGCGTCACTATATGAAACTAGTTCAAATGATGATCCACCAGGATAAAACAAACCATAATCTCTAGTTCTAGATAAATATCGTAATATACATTTAACATATTTTTGGTGAGATTCTTTTGGTTTTACTTGAAATGGGGCACAAAGACATATTCTCATCATAATGTCGGCAGACTAGCCGTCAAATAAAGTAAGGAGCCAATCATACTATGACATAATTTTTCATCAAAATCTTTTCCGTTATCATCTCTTTCCATGTGAACACTAGTACGCATTGGTGTTGGTTTGCTTGAAGTTGTATCCATTTTAAAGCGACGTAATAGATCGTTACGATATTTTTCTTGATGGATAAAAATACCATTTTCAATTTGTTTTATTTGTAAACCTAAAAAGAAATTTAATTCTTCCTCGTGAGACATTTCAAATTTGTTTTTCATAATATTTGAAAATTGAGTACAAAGGTTTTCGTTAGTTGAAACAAAATAGTAAATTTGTACAACTAAAATGTCGTTATTTTATCGTTAATAAATAAAGTCGTATCGATTTTACCTATTTGGAAACTAGATGTAATTAAACGATTTTTAAGATGTTTGTACCAGGCATGGGAGGTTTGCTTTAAACCATACAAGGCTTTTTTGATTTAAAAACATGATCGGGATATTTTTCATGAACAAACAATGGATTGTTCAACATATACGGTTTCTTTAATAAAACTATTTAAAAAGCACTTTTGACATCCATTTGAAATAATTTAAAATTGTGATGACATGCAAAAGCAAGTAATGTACGTATGGCCTCGAGTCTTGCTACTGGAGCAAAAGTTTCATCGTAATCGATGCCTTCTTCTTGATTATAACCTTGAGCGACTAGACGTGCTTTATTTCTAACTTTATTTCCGTTTTCATCTGCCTTGTTTTTAAATACCCATTTTTTTCCAGTAACTGATTGATTTTTTGGTCTTGGTACTAATTCCCAAAAATTATTACGTTCAAATTAATTTAATTCTTCTTGCATGGTTATTATCCAAAAATTATCGTTTGAAGCTTCTTTATGATTTTTTATTCAAAATTCGACATATATACAGTATGACTAATTTAGTTAAGTTGATTTCTATTTACTCTGGAATTGAGATCTCCAATGATATAATCTTTTGGACGATCTTTTAGAATTCTAAGGGGTGACACTAAGTATTATTTTGTGCATTTGTCTCATTATTACAAAAGTTTGTTGTATTTGTTATTGAAATTATTTCTTCATCGTCGTTAGTATGATGGTTAATAAAATTTTCATCAAACGAAACATGTAAACTTTCCTCAATTGTGTTATTTCGTTATTAAAAATTCTGTACGTCTTGCTACGATTCGAATATCCAACAAAGATTCCTTCGTTGGCCTTCAGGTCGAATTTTCCCAAATTATATTTTGTATTTAGTATAAAAAAATTTGATCCGAAAGTTTTAAAGTATGATACTTTAGGTTTTCTTCCAAAAAATATTTCAAAACAAGTATGTTTAGTCATAGGTCGTATTGTTACTCGATTCAAAATATAACAAGCCGTAGCAATAGCTTCAGCCCAAAAATGTTTTGGTAAACCAATACTATTTAATAATGTTCGTGCACATTCTTGCAACATACTATTTTTTCTTTCTACTACACCATTTCGTTGAGCTGTGCGTGGAAAAGAAAAATTATGACTTAGGCCCTTTTTATTACAAAAACTAGTAAAAAGATCATTTTCGAATTCTCCACCATGATCACTTCAGATATTCTTAATTTTCAAATCCATTTGAGTTTTAATTCTTTTAGCAAAATTTTTAACATACCAAAGGTGTCACTTTTATGTTTTAAAAATAAAGTCCATATATATCTTGAAAAATCATCGACGGTTATGAAAACATATTTGTTATGATTTATAGATCGTGCTTGAGTTGGACCGAATAAATCTAAATTTGATAATTCTAATGGTTTTTTTGTAGAAATATTATTTTTAGATTTAAATAAGCTTTTCTTTAGTTTTTCAAATTGACAATCATCACATAAATTTTATACTCTATAATTTATTTTAGGTAAACCTCTAATTAGCTCATATTTTTCTAATTTATTAATATATTTAAAATTAATGTGACAAAATCATTTATGCCACAACCACGGATCATCATGTTTAGCGGTTAAACATAAATTTGAATTTCGTTTTATATTCATATTTAAGACATAAATATTTTTGTTTCTAAAACCCTCAAAGATAAGTTGTTTGTTATTGCCTAAAATATTACATCTAACTTTTTCAAAATTGATTTAAAAACATTTATCGCATAATTGACTAATGCTAAGTAGGTTGTGTTTTAAATTTTCTATGAACAACGTTTGTAAATAATATGAGAGTTAGAAATACCAGAGTTGATGACTTCTCCGATGCAACATATTCTTTTGAGTTATCTCCAAAAGTTACCGTTCCACCATCGATGTATGTTATATTTGATAACATTTTTGAGTTTCCAGTCATATGCATGGAGCATCTACTATTATCTATCCATTTCTCCTTATTTTTTTCTTTGGGTACCTACAAAATAAAATATAATTTAATTGGTATCCATATACTTTGTCAGCGTCCTAGATGTAAGGAGGGGCAGGTAGCCATACCCAAGAAGGTTTGGTACCTTATGAACATAATTTTTATTATAGACGACGTTATCTAGAAAATTATTAATATGCTTTTGTCTAATCAAATTATTATTTGTCTTAGGAATCCAATTTTTAACATTTTTGGTATTGTATTAGACTTGGGTGATTTTTTAGTCATTTGATAGATAAATCTATATTTCTTAATATTATTCCCTTTTTGTTTGGGAATATTTTTAAATCCTATTCCATTTCTATAACCTGGCGGTTTTGAAGTATTGATAAGATTTTCCAAATCTTCTTTTTGTAACATCCCAAAATTTTATAAATTTAAAACTAGTAATTAATTTGAAATTCTGAAATTGAATTTGAGTTAATTTGAATTAATTTTAAATTTTCAAACCATATGAATAGTTTGTTTGTTTAATTATATATCTATATACATATGTATATAGAATGGATTGAATTTCAAATTTGAATTTAAATTTGAATTTGAACTTGTATTTGAATTTAAAATGAGATATTTAAAAAAAATATTTGGATTCAAATATATTAACATATGTGTATAGTTTTATAAATTAGGATTAAACTTTTTTTAAAAGATTGTATAAACATAAATAAGAGAAAAGTAATTATAAAAATTTATTTAAAATTCTTATGCATGAATTGGCAAGTGTTAGGATCATAGGAGAATGAATTAACAAGTGTAATAACTTGAGATGCAAAATGAACAAGTGTCATCTCTTTTGATTTTAATTTTTAAGAAAATTTATAAAAGAAAATTTAGCTATTTCTCTCACCCTTTTTTCTCATTTTCAAAAACTTAAGAGAACAAAGCCTGTACAAAATTTTAAGTCAGAAAGAAAAATCATCAAGCAAGTTAAAACAAATCAAATTCATAAACCAAAAAAACAACTTCTTCAATTCAAAAGATTTCAAGCCTGGAATTTCATCTCAGTTCAGAAATCAAGCACTGTAAAACCAAATCTGCAAATAACACAGCAGAGCTTCAGTTAACACTCCAGTTTTATCATCAGATAACAAGATCAAGCTCAGATTATCAAATCAGGAATCAAAATCTTCTTCTTCCAGTTTTCAAGTCTGGTAACATCAACATTTCTTTGTTTTCATAAAAATAAACTGAAGGTAAATTCTTTTAAGAATCTGAGTCTCAATTCGTTAAGTAATCAAGCAAATGATTCCATTAGAAACTAAGCAAAATTTTCATAAATTAGTTGCAGATAAAAAGGTTCAAGATCGAATTTTTAAAACAGTTCCAGACTTTCAACTTTTAAAACCAGAAAGCTCTTTGTTCAACTAAACAGGTGAGTAAACCTTTCAAAATCCTGATGTTTGATCTTTTGTTTGAATGCATGATGTAGGCAAGTTTAAACATTGGTTTGCATTCACCAATCTGTGAATGTGTATATGTATCTTGCCTGTGCGTGTTGATGAAGAGGGTTGATAAACCCTATTCAAGTTCTAGGTTTTCAAAAAACTGTTAGAAAATGAAATTCTCATCCTACAATCTTTGGAAGGCTTTAATGTCTAAGAAAATTTTGTTTGCATGATCAGTATCTAGGTTTTTAAATAAATTTCTAAAATTAAATTATCAAAAGGTTGCTGGAAATCAAGCGAATGCAGTAAAACTCTGAACTAAGTAAAAATTCAAATATCATATCATCTTGTTTCAATAACATCATCGAAATCGTTATCAAAAATGTTGTTTTTTAAAACTTAAATCAAGATTTTTAGTTATGTATTTAGGAGAAATCACGAGACGAAAAAGATTTAAGTTTTTGGGCAAATTACGACGGTCGACGACATTGATCGTCTCGTGATCGGTGCTGTAGCTAGTCGGGAGGTCGTAGAGTCTAGGAGCGAATTTTTAGATCACCGTAGTGGGTGATCGGAGTTGAATTAGGGTTTAAGCCTAATATTATGTCAAGGTCAGAAATCTCGTCATTGTCGCCTCGTCTATGCATCGGAATTTACTGGACCGGGTGGAAATGAGGCGTCAGACATCGGTGATGCTTCGGGTGTGATCACGTGACTGCTGATGGCGAGGTGGATGATCGAAGCGATTTCGTGATGACCAGTTTTGGTTCCAGTTTGGGGTCGATAGCGAAAATTCGAATTCATCGACGTGATGGGTTTCTGGGTACTCGTGGAGTTTAGGTGAGTTGTTGTCGATTTGATGGAGGCTGGAGCTTCGACCAACGGTGGCGATTCCATTTGTGCATGTGCACAGCAAGTTGATTGGTGTCAGTGGAAAAAGATTGGGGAAGAAGAGTTCGACTCGAAGTCAGTATCAGGGGAAACATGTGATAACTCAAGATTGGGCTCGAGTAAGATTTCTGATGCACCGGGCGAAAACACTTAGAAAAAATTTAGGCTTGAAATTTTGGGCGCTTGGGTTGATTTTTGATAAAACCCGAAGCAAACGAAAATTGTTTTCAGGTGTGACTCGAAGCAGGTCTCGAGTTTAATATGTAAAACAGTTTTACTTTAAAAAATTTCAAACTTTTAAACATTTTTAAAACCCATGTTTTCAAAATGATGATTTGATTACAGTTTGAATTAATTAAAGGTTTAAGTAAGATACTTTCAGAGTAGTTAAATTTCAATTTATCTAATTTGGATACATTATTTTATAAAGTTATTTATATTAAATAAACAATATTAAAAAGGTAATTAAGATAAAAAGTTATTTAAACTATCTTAACCTTTTAAAGCAACTAATGTATGAGGATGATGATTAAACAAGATTTATAAAATATCCAAAGTGATTAATAAAGATAAAAAGATTTATCTTTCAATTTATTAAGTAATTAATGATTTGTTAATAAAATTATTTTAAAAGTAATTATTTAACATTAAAGATTAATTTAATAAATAACTAAGGATTAATTAATTTGAAATTAATTATTATTTAATTAAGAAGTAATTAATAAAAAGTAATTAAGATTTAATTAATTAATAATTAAGGGTTAATTAATTAAGATAATTAATTGAGGAAAGGTTAACCAATGAAAATGATTAAGTCTTAATCAATTATAATTAATGATAACTAATCATTGATTAAAGATCACTAATGAAAGTAATTATGTGGTTAATAAATTTAAAACCACACGATTAATACATCTTAATTGAAGATGTTTGATTATTATTGACTGCTGTGTATTGGATTGATATTTTCTGTTATGTGATTGTGATGCTATGTAATATGAATTACTTTATGCTGAGTTGTGATATCTGTGATGAATATACTTCTGTGTGAATGTAAAAAATCATTGGTCCGTAAAATGGCAATTGAATTTCGATGCGACAGGGAGTCGGATTCAGTTGGTTATCCGAAACCCACATCGAACCTATGAATCTTTGTGAATGTTATATCCACATGTTTTAAAATTGAGCGCTCACTATTCGGTTTAGTCGAGAGAGGACTTTGTGTCATATAACCAATTCCGAATATGTGATACGACGAAATGGATAGCATTTGAAGACGGCGGTGAAGACCGAGCGTCTTCGAGAACGATAGGATACCTATCGAATGACTCTGCACTGAGTTGCTCCAGTATAGAATTCTCCATATGTGATGGGTAGTCCGATCGGAATTGTGGATGCTCGGATTGCAAGGACTTCTTCGGAAGTGCCTTCGGTTCTGTTCGAACCCGGAACAGACTTGTATGGTTGTATGTCTGACGTTATAATTTGAGATATAACGCCGATTTCTTTCAAATACATTTCTGTTGGTGGAGGAGAATTTATTCTCTTAGCTTAACACCCTTCTCTGAGACGTACGAGCTCAGAGGTTATGTATTTTAAGGTTATTAGTGATATACTCCCAATTCGATAGTGTGGCATGCTGAGTGCCGCTGATCATTTGTTGATCGAAGCATGGCTTTGTGAAAAAGCGTAGCTTTATGGACGAAACTTTGCCGAACCTCACAACCCCGTTTTGGTCGAAACAGGAATCGTTGCAGCAAGGTTATTTGGGGGTAGCACCCCCTGAGGGTATGTCCATTTTCTCTTGGATTATAAGTGGCATCATGGTATGGATCCCCGATACTTACTTTGTGGTTGCTGCAAACTTATTGCTTTGTGGATGTTGGTTGAGAAGCGCTTCGGATAAAGGTTGGTAACGACCGAGAGATGGTATACTCGTGTCAGTTGTTACCTAGTTACAGAGGTAACCCGACCTTGTGTTGGTAGAGATCCGATTAGGTTCTTGAGGACGTCCGTCCAGAGGCGTTCCATTTTATGTGGGAAGTTCCTTTGCCTGGCTATTTGTTGGATATCAATCATCCAATATGAGCCCTTTACAGTTTTATTTGTAGAACCTTCCATTTAACCTAGTAGTTATAGTAGGCATACTATAAAGGTACTTATGCTGGCTGAGATTTATATTATACCTTCGAAAATGTTTTCAACGCTATGCACTAATAATAATATCAAAAGATTTTTCTCATATTAACCATGTTTGACTATCATAAGATGAAATCTCCTCCAAGTCTGCGTTTGCATTATGTGTGTGGTAGGAGGTCTTATGGTAGTTTCATTTTCCTAAAAAGCATATCGGTTTTCTTATATAAACTGTTTTTATTTCAAACAACTGTTTTTGTTTACGCGTACCAGTCCCGTGACTGACTCGGAGTTTATTTTTCCTTTCCTAAACTCTTTGTGCCCATACTTTTCCACATGGGCAGCCTAGAAGCAGGTTATCCGTGTTTTCGAGCTAGCTTGGATTTTGAAGTCTTTCGAAAGCTGTCGGATTTTGGAAAGCTTTTGGCCTTGGGAATCTTTAGAAGTGTTGGAGTTTTGAAGACCTTGTCAAAGCAAAGTATGTTGAAACTTGTTGAAGTTTTCCGTTGTCGTATTATTGTTGTATCATATTTGTATCACTCTACTATTGGTGATCGATGTTGTATGGATATTGTACCAAAGTTGTATCTGTATTGTGATCTATGATATTCATTTTTCCCTTGTTTATTTTCATCTAATGTTGTTATAAGCTCCATCTGAACTGGAGTTCGACGTTTGAACCTCCGACAGTCGAATACAAGTGAGGTATTTGATGTCGATTTTCAATTGTTGGATTTCGGGTCGTGACAAGTGGTATCGGAGCTAAAGGTTGAGTAAGAACTTTAGCCACGGAGTATAACACATTAGGTGGCTCGTTAGAGATGGGGTGAAGTATACCCTAGAATGAGTATAAACTGAAAGACCGAAACCCTAAAATTTCTTGGTCTATTCCTTTTAATTGTTGATATTCCCTAAGATATCTTGTCCGTATGCCTAAACCAAGTTTTCTTACTATTTACAGATACTGAGAATGAGCGGAAGAAGAGGACAAGGTAGGGAACGGGGAAATACCACTACAACTGGACAAGTCCTTGCAACAACAACTATGTCTACTCAATCTCAGCCGAATCTGGCTGATTTATATAAGAGTTTCTCCAGACTTGGTGGTAAGCCGTTTACTGGAAAGGAATCTATTGTTGAAGCCCAAGCTTGGATCCAATCGTGTGAAAGTATTTTTAAAGGATTGAAGTTGGAAGATGATCAAAAGCGACTAATAGCTTCTTGGCAACTCCAAGAAGAAGCATTAGCTTGGTGGGAGACAGTTACTGTGGATAAGTCGGAAGATGAGTTTACATGGAAACGATTTAAAGAAGTGTTTGACCAGCGATATATTCCATCTGTTGGTACCTCTCGAATGGACCGGAAATTCATAGATTTGAAACAAGGAAGTCTATCATTTGAGGAATACTTGAATAAATTCAATGAATTGTCTCGATTTGGTCCAAAGCTAGTGAATACACTTTTGAAGAAGAATGAAAGATTCATTCGTGGAATGAATAAGGAATACCATAAGAGGATGACAACCCACATAAAAGAATCTTTTTCGGACTTGATCGATAATGGCTCTCGATATGCTACCCCAGATATGCAGAAAGTTCCGAAAGAGAAGGGGAGTTCAAGTAGTTCAAATTGGAAGAAAAGAAAATTAGAAGGGGAGAAGCGGGATCAAGGTAAGAAGAAGAGAAGTAATCAAGAGAACCCATCTGGAAATATTAATTGTTACAACTGTTAGGAGAAAGGCCATTTAGCAAACGATTGTGAGAGGCCAAAGAAACAAGTAAAGAAAGATCAACCCGTGAAGGCAAGTCAAAGATCTAAGGAATGCTATTGTTGTCACCAGTCGGGTCACGGAGTTAAGAATTGCCCGAAAAAGAAACAAGCACAAATAGCGAAAGTGTACGCAGTAAAAGATGACCCCTCATCTTCAAAAGCGGATGAAGGAAAGGAAGTTTTAGAGGGTAACCTTATTGTTGGTAATACAGTTGCTAGAGTTTTATTCGACATGTGAGCTTCACATAGCTTTATCTCCCAACAAATCGTGAATGAATTAAAACTCAAACCTAAGTTTGTCGATGAACCTATTTGTGTGAAGAATCCAGTAGGTGGTCCCGCAGATATATGTCTATATATTGTAGGAGAGCGCCTATCTCATATTCTGGCTATCAGTTGCCTATCAACCTTTATGTTCTCGACTTCAATGAATTTGAAATACTACTCGAGATGAATTGGTTAACGAGATACGAAGTCAAATTAGATTGCAACAATCGAATGATTTTGGTCAAATCGAAACCGGGAAATTTTATTGAAATCTCTTGTGAAGACCCTAGTCCAAAAAGGAAAAGTTGATGTATATGTTGGGATATCCAGAACCTAGTCTGGAATCCATTCCTATTGTTCAGCATTTTCCTGACGTATTTGAAGAAGTAAAATATTTACCCCCACACAGAGAGATTGAATAGAATTGACTTAGTTCCATATGCTCGTCCTATCGTTCATGCTAGTCGTAGGATGGCACACCGAGAAAGAATTGAACTAGTCAAGCAAACTTGTGATTTGTTAAAGAAAGGATTGATTCGTTCTAGTGTTTCTGAATGGGGCTTAGCTGAAGTGTTTGTGGCTAAATCTAATGGATCCTTGAGATTGTGTGTTGACTATCGCGATCTCAATAAACAAACTCTTAAAAAAAGTTTCCCTTACCCAGGATCGACGACTTATTCGATCAACTGCACGACACGCGATACTTTTCTAAGATGGATCTAGCCTAGGGATTCCATCAATTGTGAATTGCCGAAGATTGTGTTCACCTAACTGTTTTTAGGGGTCCGGATGTATTCTACAAATGGTTAGTCATGCCTTTCGGACTAACCAATGCTCCCGCGTAATTCATAGATTTAATGACCCGAGTGTTTCGGGAGGTGTTGAATAAATTTGTTCTTGTATTTATCGATGATATCCTAGTCTACTCCAAAACCGAAGAGGAGCATGCTGAACATCTCAGAATTGTTCTGGCGATTTTGAGAAGGAATATCCATTCGCCAAATTTTTTTAAATGCCACTTTTGGGTTAAAGAAGTCAGATTTCTTGGCCATATTGCTAATGAAGAAGGGATTTCCGTTGATCCGAGCAAGATTTCCGCTATTCTTGACTGGAAGCGACCCACAACTTCGAAAGAAGTTCGAAGTTTTTTCGGTTTAGCAGGATATTACCGGAAGTTTGTTCAGGACTTTTCTAAGATAGCTAGCCCATTGGCTAAGCAACAATGGAGAATGCCAAGTTCGAATGGACTCCGAAGTGTGATGAAGCTTTGTAGGAATTGAAAAGGAGATTGACTACTGCTCCTGTTCTCGCAATCATGAACGGAAACCAAAGCTTATCTATCTATACTAACGCCTATGGTGATGGTGTGGGTGATGTTTTAATGTAGAATGGAAAGGTAATTGCCTACACAAGTAGACAATTACGTTCGCATGAGAGAAACTACCCAATGCACGATTTGGAGCTCTAGGCTGTAATTTTCACCTTAAAGATTGGGCGATATTATCTTCTAAGTAAGAATCTCCTTCAGCTTTTCTAAAAGAAAATTTTAAAGTTCAACTTAACTTAATATATACTTAACAAATTCTTCTTGTTTAGGTGAAAAAATTGAATTATTCACCGACCACGAATATTTGAAGTATCTGTTCACCCAGAAAGATTTGAATCTACGACAACAATGTAGGTTGGAATTTATGGCATCCTATGACCTAAATATTCTATATACACCCAAAAAAGCCAATGTAGCTACCGATGCTTTGGGTAGGAAACACGCTATTCTTGCTCATCTTGTTGTCACTCCTACTCTTCTTGAGAAAGTTGCCAGCAAATAAAAAGAAGACAGATTTCTTAAGGAAATCAATGGAAGGATTTGTCGAGGGGAGGATTCCAGTTTTAGAATCGATAATATTGAAGTTATAAAGTCGAAAGACAGGATCTGTGTCCCAAACATTCCGGATCTGAAACGTGAAGTTTTGGACGAGTGTCACAAGTCTAAACTTTGTATCCATCCTGGAGTCAATAAAATGTATCGTTATACCAAAGAATTTTCTAGTGGAAAATGATGAAAAGGGACTATATGTATATGTGAGTCAGTGTGCTACCTGTCAACGAATAAAAAGCGATCAAAAGAAAATGGCGGGTTTACTTCAGCCTTCGGAAATACCGAAGTGGAAATGGGATCAAGTATCGATGGATTTCATCGACGGCTTGCCACGAACTAAGAAAAGAAATGAAGCAATTTGGGTTATAGTGGATCGTTTGACCAAAACTGCTCACTTCATTCCAGTGAAATCCACCAAGATAGCGGCAAGCTTAGCAGAGCTATATATAAAAGAGATTGACCATCTCCACGGTATTCCTAGCAGTATATTGAGTGATCGTGATCCGATCTTCACTAGTAGATTTCAGAAGGCATTCCAGGCCGCACTGGAAACAAAGATGAACATCAGTATTGCTTATCACCCGTAGTCTGATGGGTAGACTGAAAGGATTAATCGAATTCTAGAAGACCTATTGCGGGCTTGTATTCTCGACTTTGGTGGTTCTTGGGAGGACCGTTTACCTCTGGTAGAATTTTCATATAATAACAGCTATCACGCCAGTATCGAGATGGCTCCCTTTGAAGCTTTATATGGTCGTCCGTGTTGATTGCCTGCATGTTGGATCGAGTCAGGTGATAGACTTGTCCTTGGACCAAATATGATTAAAGAAGCTACAGAGAAAGTAGATTTTATTCGAAAGAAATTGATAACTTCTCAAAGTCATCAGAAGAGCTATTATGACCCAAAAGAAGAGAATTGGAATTGGAGATTTTGTATTTCTAAAAGTGTCAGCAACGCATGGCGTGTTAAGGTTTGGGAAAACTGGTAAACTGGCACCACGGTATATTGGTCCTTTTCCTATTCTGGAGAGGATTGGTCCTCTAGCATATCGAGTATAGCCACCCAGCTGGTTATCTGGCGTGCATGATGTGTTTCACATTTCTAACCTTCGGAAATATGTGCACGACCCAAATAGTATTATTGAAGAGGCAGCTCAGCAGGATCTTGAAATTACTCCCAACTTAGAAGTTAAAAGAGAGCCATTGAAAATAATCGATCGTGATGAAAAACAATTGAGGAACAAAATTGTGAAACTAGTCAAAGTGCAATGGAGCAGCGATCCAAAGGACTGTACTTGGAAATTAGAGGATAGCATGCGAAAGTCCTATCCCAATTGCAGAGTGGATATTCCGGCTTGATTGGTAAGCCATTTCTTTATCTTTTATATTTTCATATCTTTTTAGTTTGTCTTTCTCTCTCTTTCAAATTTCGAGAACGAAATTTAATTAAGGGGGGAGCCTGTAACATCCCTAAAATTTTATAAATTTAAAACTTGTAATTTATTTAAAATTATGAAATTGAATTTGACTTAATTTGAATTAATTTAAATTTTCAAACCATATGAATAATTTATTTGTTTAATTATATATCTATATACATATGTATATAGAATGGATTGAATTTCAAATTTGAATTTGAATTTGAACTTGTATTTGAATTTAAATTTAAAATGAGATATTTGAAAAAAATTAATTCGATTCAAATATATTAACATATGTGTATAGTTTCATAAATTAGTATTAAACTTTTTCTTTTAAAAGATTGTATAAATATAAATAAGAGAAAAGTAATTATAAAAATTTATTTAAAAATCTTATGCATGAATTAACAAGTGTTAGGATCATAGGAGAATGAATTAACAAGTGTAATAACTTAAGATACAAAATTAACAAGTGTAATTTCTTTTGATTTTAATTTTTAAGAAAATTTATAAAAGAAAATTTAGCTATTTCTCTCACCCTTTTTTCTAATTTTCAAAAACTTAAGAGAAGAAACTTGTACAAAATTTTAAGTCAGAAAGAAAAATCATCATGCAAGTTAAAACAAATCAAATTCACAAACCAGAAAAACAACTTCTTCAATTCAAAATATTTCAAGCCTGGAATTTCATCTCTGTTCAAAATCAAGAACTGGAAACCAATATGTAAACAACACAGCAGAGCTTCAGCTAACAATCCAGTTTTATCATAAGATAACAAGATCGAACTCATATTATCAAATCAACAATCAAAATCTTCTTCTTCTAGTTTTCAAGTCTGGCAACATCAACATTTCTTTGTTTTCATAAAAATAAACTGAAAAAAATTATTTTAAGAATCTGAGTTTTAATTCGTTATGTAATCAAGTAAGTGATTCCAGCAGAAACTAAGCAAAATTTACATAAATTAGTTTCAGATAAAAGGGTTCGAGATCAAATTTTTAAAATAGTTCTAAACTTTCAACTTTTAAAACCAGAAAGCTCTCTGTTCAACTACACAGGTAAGTAAACCTTTCAAAACCCTGATGTTTGATCTGTTGTTTGAATGCATGATGTAAGCAAGTTTAAACATTGGTTTGCATGCACCAATCTGTGAATGTGCATATGTATCTTGCCTGTGCATGTTGATTTACATGGTTGATAATCCCTGTTCTAGTTCCAGGTTTTCAAAAAACTGTTAGAAAATGAAATTCTCATCCTATAATCTTTGAAAGGCTTCCATGTCTAAGCAAATTTTGTTTGTATGATCAGTATCTAGGTTTTAAAATAAATTTCAAAAATTAAATTATCAAAAGGTTGCTGGAAATCAAGCAAATGCAGTAGAATTCTGAACTAAGTAAAAATTCAAATATCATATCATCTTGTTTCAATAATATCATCGAAATCATTACCAAAAATGTTGATTTTTAAAACTTAAATCCATATTTTTAGTTATGCATTTATGGAGAAATCACGAGATGAACAGATTTTAGTTTTAAGGGCAAATTACGGTGGTCGGCGACATTGATCGTTTCGTGATCGGAGCTGTAGCTAGTTCGGGAGGTCGTAGAGTCTGGGAAAAATACTCAACGAATTTTCTGATCACCGTAGTAGGTGATCAGAGTTGAATTAGGGTTTAAGCCCAATATTATGTCAAGGTCGTAAATCTCATCGTTGCCGCCTCGTCGATGCATCGGAATTCACTGGACCGGGGGGAAATGAGGCGTCGGACATCGATGGAGCTTTGGGTGTGATCACAGGACCGCTGATGGCTTGAGGTGGATGATCGAAGCAATTTCGTGATGACCGGTTTTGGCTCCAGTTTGGGGTCGATAAAGAAAAATCGAATTCGTTGACGTGATGGGTTTCTGGGTGCTTGTGGGGTTCAGGTGAGTTGTCGTCGACTCGATGGAGGCTAGAGCTTCGACCAATGGTGGCGATTTCATTTGTGCATGTACATAGCAAGTTGATTGGTGTCAGTGGAAAATGATTAGGGAAGAAGGGTTTGACTCAAAGCAAGTATCGGGGGAAATGTGTGATAACTCGAGATTGGGCTCGAGAAAGATTTCTGATGCGCCAAGTAAAAACACTTCGGAAAAAATTTAGGTTTGAAACTTTAGGCGCTCGAGTTGATTTTTGATAAAACCCAAAGCAAAAGAAAATGTTTTCGGGAGTGACTCGAAGCGGGTATCGAGTTTAATATATAAAACAGTTTTACTTTAAAAAATTTCATACTTTTAAATATTTTTAAAACCCATGTTTTCAAAATGATGACTTGATTACAGTTTGAATCAATTAAAGGTTTAAGTAAGATACTTTCAAAGTAATTAAATTATAATTTATTTAATTTGGATACATTATTTTATAAGTTATTTATATGAAATAAATAATATTAAAAGGGTAATTAAGATAAAAAGTTATTCAAACTATCTTAACCTTTTAAAGCAACTAATGTATGAGGATGGTGATTAAACAAGATTTATAAAATATCCAAAGTGATTAATAAAGATAAAAAAAATTATCTTTTAATTTATTAAGTAATTAATGATTTGTTAATAAAATTATTTTAAAAGCAATTATTTAATATTAATGATTAATTTAATAAATAATTAAGGATTAATTAATTTGAAATTAATTATTAATTAATTAAGGATTAATTAATTAATAAAAGTAATTGATATTTAATTAATTAATAATTAAGGGTTAATTAATTAAGATAATTAATAAAGGAATGATTAATTAATGGAGGTGATTAAGACTTAATCAATTGTAATTAATGATAATTAATCATTGACTAAAGATTACTAATGAAAGTAATTATGTGGTTAATAAATTTAAAAGTCATGATTTATTCCTCTTTATTGAAGATGTTTGATTGTTATTGAATGCTGTGTATTGGATTGATATTTTCTGTTATGTAATTTTGATGCCATGTTATATGAATTGCTTTGTGCCGAGTTGTGATATCTGTGTTGAATATACTTCTGTGTGGATTATGTAAAAACCCATCGGCCCGTAAAACGGCAATTGAATTTCGATGCGACACGGAGTCGGATTCCAGTTAGTTATTCAAAACCCACATCGAACCTGTGAATCTTTGTGAATGTTATATCCACGTGTTTTAAAATTGAGCACTCGCTATTCGGTTTAGCCGAGAGAGGACTTTTGTCATATAACCCATTTCGAATATGTGATACGACGAAATGGATAGCATTAAAAGACAATGGTGAAGACCGGACGTCTACGAGAACAATAGGATAAATTGTCGAATGACTCTGCACTGAGTTGCTCCAGTATAGAGATCTCCATATGTGATGGGCAGTTCGATCGGGATTGTGGATACCCGGATTGCAAGGACTTCTTCGGAAGAACCTTCGGTTCTGTTCGAACCCGGAACCGACTTGTATGGTTGTATATCTGACATTACAATTTGAGATATAAAGCTGATTTCTTTCAAATATATTTTTGTTGGTGGCGAGAATTTTTTTCTTAGCTTAACACCCTTCTTTGAGACGTACGAGCTCAGAGGTTATGTAGTTGAAGGTTATTAGTGATATACTCCCAATTCGTTAGTCTGGCATGCTTAGTGCTGCTTATCATTTGTTGATCGAAGCATGGCTTTTTGAAAAAGCATGACTTTGTGAAAAAGCGTAGCTTTATGGATGAGACTTCGTCGAACCTAATAACCCGGTTATGGTCGAAACAGGAATCATTGCAGCAAGGTTATTTGGGGGTAGTGCCCCCTGAGGGTATGTCCATTTTCTTCTGGATTGTAAGTGGTATCATGGTATGGAGCCTAGATACTTACTTTGTGGTTGCTGCAAACTGCTTTGTGGTTGTTAGTTGAAAAGCGCTTCGGATAAAGGTTGGTAACAACCGGGAGACGGCATACTCGTGTCAGCAGTTACCTAGTTACAGAGGTAACCCGGCCTTGTGTTGGCAGAATCCGGTTAGGTTCTTTGGGACGTCCCTCCAGAGACATTCCATTTTGCGTGGGAAGTTCCTTTGCCTGACTATTTGTTGGTAATCCAATCATCCAATACGAGCCCGTTGCATTTTTAGTTGTAGAACCTGTCGTTTAACATGGTAGCTATAGTCGGCATACTATAATGGTACGTATGCTGGCTAATATTAATATTGTACTTGAAATTGTTTTCTACACTATGCACTAATAATAACATCAAAAGATTTTTCTCATATTAAGCATGTTTGACTATCATAAGAAGAAATCTCCTCCAAGTCTGCTTTTGCATTGTATGCATGGTGGGAGGTCTTATGGTAGTTTCATTTTTCAAAAAAGCATATCGGTTTTCTTTTATAAACTATTTTTATTTCAAACAACTGTTTTTTTTGCTCCTACCAGTCCCATGACTGACCCGGAGTTTATTGAACCTTTCCTAAACTCTGGGTGCCCATAATTTTCCACACGGGCAGCCTAGAAACAGATTATCAGTGTTTTCGAGCTAGCTTGGATTTTGAAGTCTTTCGGAAGCTGTCGGATTTTGGAAAGCTTTTGGCCTTGGGAATCTTTTGAAGTGTTGGAGTTTTGAAGACCTTGTCAAAGCAAAGTATGTTGGAAACTTGTTGAAGTTTCCCGTTGTCGTATTATTGTTGTATCATATTTGTATCACTCTGATATTGGTGATCGATGTTGTATGGATATTGTATCAAAGCTGTACCTATATTGTGATCTATGATATTCATTTTTCTGCTGTTTATTTTCATCTAATGTTGTTATGAGCTCCATCTGAACTGGAGTTCAACGTTTGAATCTCCGGCAGTCGAATACAAGTGAGGTATTTGTTATCGATTTTCAATCGCTGGATTTCGGGTCATGACAGTTTTTCTTTATTAAATTTTGAAACATTATTTGTAATTTTATCTAATTTTTCCTTTAATTCTAAATTTTCAATTTTCAATGATTCTATGTTACTTTTCAAGTTGATATTTTCTTTTAACAATTTATCCTTTTCTAGTTTAACTTTTCCAAAATCATTAGATATAGTCTCATTTTCAACTAAACTATTTTTATTTTTTTCTTGAGATAATTCTAGTTCCTTCTCTAAAATAATTTTTTCATCTTTTAACATTCCTATTTCATGTTCTAATATATTTATTTCGTTTATGTGCTCTTTATTCAATTTTTAATTTGTCTAAATTTAACGTCTAATTCCATGCTAAATTCAAATAATTCATCATATTGAAGTTCGGACATAACTCATCAGTTTTGTCATAAAGCATACATTAGCTTGTTCTCCATCACTACCGCGTTCACTATCTGATGATGATGATGAAGAATCCAAGTATTCCTATGTTACTTTGAAAGCTTTCTTCTTTTTACATTTTTCTAGTTTGTTCTTCTTTTTTATCATTGTCGAGCTTGGGACCATCTTCCTTCATATGTCCAAATTGATCACATATATAACATTTAATTGACGTTTGATTTGTCGAGCTTGATTTTCCTCCTTTCTGAAATCTATTCATTTTCCTAAACTTCTTGCATTTGTTGTAGTTTTTGGCAATAAATATAATTTCTTCTTCGTCTAAGTCAAAGTCTTCATTTGTTGATGGGAATGCTATGTTTTTCTATTCTGAATTTTTTTTTCTTGCATGCAAATTAGCTTTATAGGACATTAAATTTCCTATCAATTCTTCATCTAAGAGTGTTGAGAGATCATTACCTCCTTGAGTCGCTAATACTTTTCTTTCCTACCATGGAGTTAAAGAATTGAGTATTCTAGATATTAAGTCAAAATTTGTTTAGTGCCATTAAATCGTTTTGAATGGTTTGGAATATAGAGTACATGTCTACTGTAGATTCATTTTGTTTCATTTTAAATAATGAAAATTGATTTTGTAAAATTAAAATTTTAGTTTGTTTAACTTTGTTTGTGCCTTCTATGTAACTTATAAGGTATGCCAAATATCATATGCAATGTTACATAACATGACACGTGAAAATTCATCTTATCTAATGAACAAAATAAAACATTCATAGCTTTGGCATTATTAGATGCTGCTATTTTTTGTGCATCATTCCATGTGTTCATAGTAGTGTCAGGTGCTTCATATTTATTTTGTGTGGCTGACCAAATTTCTAATCCATTAGCCTCCATAAAAATTCACATATGTGTTGACCGATATGCATAGTTAGAACCATTAAAAAGTGGGGGTCATGTTGTGGATTGACCTTCTTGAAAATTACTTTCCATATTAAAGTGATTCAAAAAACATGTTACTGTACTTTGATCAAACCTTGTTCTGCTACCAATTGAAAGTCTACAGGGTGGATCGTGTAATGTATATGCAAGTATATACGACAAAATATATGATGCAGCTAAAACAATATTAATCTAAGTAAATATGGAATAAGCACACTAGGATTTTATACTGGCTCGGACCTCCCGTCCTACTCCAGTCCTGAAGCTCCCCTTCGGAATTCGACTATCAAACACTCTCGCTTTGCCTGAAGGAATAGGCTTGGTTATATTAAGTTGTTCTTGTCAAATGTGTGTTATAGTATAACTCGGATGTTGATTAATTAGTACAATTGCTTCCAATATATACCTAAAGAGTATTGTCTAAGAAGAACTAAATATGTGGAAGAGTGAATACAAATATACATTGCTAGAGTGCAGAGATCAAGAATATATGATAGATTATAGGTTTAGAGAGCGTAAGTAAGTAGGGTAATTTGTTCTCTTGATTCATGATGCTATATATAGTTTTAGATAGGTATCTTGAGTAGTTGCATCCATTAATGGGTGCTCTAAAGTTGCTTCTATTGATGATGAAGAGCTGCAGCGAAGAGAAACGAAGACGTCTATTCGAACGTGGCAGTTGAAGTTCTTATTTGAAATCCGAGTTTGAAATCAGACTTCTGATACTATATATGTTTGAATATAATAGTAGATCAGATGTCTGAGTGCAATTGCCAGACGTCTGGTTCTACCTGTCTGTTGTTCCAAAGAACTATTTCAGACGTCTGTCTTATGCACCCAGACGTATGATATTATGCATATCAGTTTTTGTGCTCTTTTTCTAGTGCTTCTTTGTTCCTATCGACTTGTAGTCTCTTGTAGTATCCTTTGAACCTTGTTCTTGTCTTTCTAGTGATGTTGTTCTAGCAATATATATATATATATATATATATATATATATATATATATATATATATATATTCGATTTCCATTATATAGTTGTTATCACCAAAACCGTAGATTTGATTTCCTAACACCTCACACACCACATGCTTGACCAAAATGAAGATAACTGTTTTACCGTAGTAAATGGTAACGACGAAAGGGTAGTAAAATGTTTTTGAAAAAAAATATTGGTTTCACACATAATCTTATGATTCAATTTCCTTCAAAAACATAAATAGGAGCTGGATTTATTTCTAGTAATAAATATCCAATTTAATCTAATTGGCCTAATTAGGCTTGGAAATAAAAAAGGAATGATATTATGTCCCTATGGTCTTATAGAGAGGCATTACATAGTCTAATGAAAAACGATGTCAGCATGTCGCCTATCGAGCAATTTAAAATTTGTGCAATACGCATAACTAATTTAATTATCATAGATTGACTAGTTCCTTAACTTTAATTTGTATTTTGATTTTCTCATTCCCTAAACCTATAGATTTATGACGTTTACTTACATTATATGTACCGAATGCAAGCAATCTTTGCTGTGCGGTGTTGCACTTTTATTTGATAAAGTAAGTGTTGGGAAAATTTAAACTAATTTAAATCAAACCATCCAAGCACCCTTAATCAGGACTATAGGGCATTCCAAAAATATAAATATGTGGATCTAAAATAATCAACAAATCTGAGCTATTCTTGAGAGAAAACCGATACTTGTTTTTATATTTTTCAGTTTTGGCATTCTTATGAAAGAAATAGAGTTCTTCGCAGTTTAAAACAATGTTATATTTATTAAAGGGGTACTTTTGGCACAGGTTCTTATTAAGTTTCAAAATTCACGAAAAGTCCTTCACTAAATTTTAGTGTAAATTTGGTCCATGTTTTTTATTCACGATTATTGCAGGGCATGACACAACTTTTCATAAAAGTTGCTGATATTTCTACAACTTTTCTGTACACTGTGAACATAGTGTATGAAAGTTGCTGAAATATCAACACTTTCTTATAAAAGTTGCTGACATTTCACCAACATTTATGTACAATGTAAACACAGCGTATGAATGTTGCTGAAATATCAGAACTTATTTATAAAAGTTGCTGACATTTCAGCAATAATTTTTCTTCGTTTCCAGAAAACAGGGACCCTCTTTACAATGAAACTTTGAGAGGGAAAGTTGCTGAAATATCGGCACTTATTTCTAGAAAACAGAGATCCGCTTTACAATGAAACTTTAACAGGGACCCACTTTACAATATGAAAGTATGATAGGGTTGCCTTCCTAATTTCCGCTTTGTTAAAGTGGTATGAATAATGTCAAATAGAAAAAGAAAAAAAGAAATAACAAAAGTTCATACATAATTTGACATGTAGATAGGAAATAAGGTCAGCTATTTGTTCTGTTTATGAGTGTAGTCCTTTCTTTGTCAACTTTAACTAACCAATATTTTAGTTTTTGCATCTACTGACATCAGGACCTTTGAGGTAATCCATTTTGTTCTAGTTGTTGTAGATGTGTCTATTTCAGCATATATTTTTGTGGAAAAAGTCATAGAACATAAAAGAATATGGGCAAAAGAATTATCAATCAGATGATCAGAATTTGGTTGAATGGGATAAGATTTAATAGGACAAACTATACATTAATGATTGGATCTACGATGGAAAAAAAGAATAAAAAGATATCTACCAGTAAGAAGAACATCCCTTCTCAAACACCATCCACTCTCTCTCCCATTGATTCAGCATATGAATTAGATTCATCTGTGCCACCATACCTAGACATCTCCCATGTTCTACCGTTAGAAGAAGTAGAATCTTGAGCAAAAAACTCTCCAAGTATAATATATGATGACAAGCATATCAACATGGAATATAAGGGGAGCACATAAAGATGCAAAACTTGCCCAAATTAAGTCTCTTATCTGTGATCACTATCCCTCTCTAATATCAATCTCTGAATCAAAACTTAGCCCAACTCTATCCTTAAGAGTAGCAAAATACATAAACTCAAACTGGAAGTTCTTAACCAACCTTTCCCATGCCCCATATGGAAGATCACTAATTCTGTATGATCCTTCTATTTACATCTTATCACCAATCATAACTGATAGTCAGTCCATACACTACCATGCTACACACTTTCCATCTACTACTTCTATGTATTTCACATTTATATGTGCAAATAACACACCACAAGTAAGAAAAAAGATGCATGATTACATTCCTTATGTCAATAACCTTCCTATCCCTGGTTAGTGATTATAGATTTTAATTGCTCATTTCTATCTTCTCATAAATCTAGACGTAATCCATTATCTATATTTGATTATATGGATAATGATTGTATAATTTTTTATCCTATGGCCAAGTGGATCAGTTATTTCAATTTAATTCAGGGATGGATATATCATTTCAATCCAAAATAAATGTCATGGGTATATATCATTTCAATGGATTATTTAATTTATTCAAAATAATTTGATTTACAGTTTTATATACTATAAATAATATACTTGATGATAACAGGATATATATCAAAATAAATAATCATTTAATCATCCAAATATCAATCAATTGGCATCCGTCACAATCAATCATCCAAACAGTCAAAATATCACACAATTAACTAGATATCAATAATCGAGAGTTTATGAGTAATTTAATTCCAATTCAATTTAACCGTCGATTAAAATTTCTATTAGTTAATTCAGATGTCAATTTAAATGTCTTTTAAATTTATCAAACAACAATTAATAAATTTAAATCACTTCATAATTTCAAATTTAACTAACATAAAAATATTCTAGTACTTCGTGAGCATTATAAAACACTCACCTTTTATTTGAAACTGTAAATATCTCAGCTTTAAATAAATACCAATCCAAATTCTTGTCGTAGACGACGTCGATATGATTCCAATGCAATTTGTTTCATCCAAAACGGGCCTTGTATGAAAACTATATACAATATTAAATATAACAATAATTATAAGGGGCATTTCACTAGAAGGACAAACTTTGCAGTCCAATTAGTTTCTAGGACACACATCCATAGAAACTTATTTCAAGGCCAAAGTCAGCAGAATAATTAATTTTAAGGACAATATCACCAGTCCAATTACTTTCAACGACATAATTTCATAGGTTTTTAAGCCTTAGAAACTTATTATTTTGCATTTTGTCCTTAAAAATAATTATTTCAATTTTGTGTCCTTGAAACTAATTGCACTTGCTAAAGAGGCCCTTGTGGCTAATTTCCACTAATTATAAATATTAATTAACTTAACAATTATACTTAACAACTAATTAACATACCTAATCCTCTTTGTATCGTTCCCCAAGCCTGCCTTCTCAACTTACAGTCGCGGCTATTCTCGTTTCTTTCTTTTCTTTCTTAACGCGCACCCTCCATCATAGGCCAACCGCCATCGCCGACACACCTCTAAGCGTCTCGCGCATGCACGCTCAGCCATCGCCAGTGCACGGACATTGATGGACCACCACTAACCAACAGCCGCTCCAGCTCTCGCTCATGACCCTGCCTCGAAGCACAGCGCCACCGCGCGCTTCATCCACAGCCTCCCTCTACGTGTGCGTCTTCGCCCATCATTCGCTGCGGTCACGGTTTTTTGTCATTCTTTCAATATAGGAGAATTTAAAGTGAAAAGGGGAGAGGAATGTACAGGGGAGACTTAAGGGTGGCTGAACGTACGAATGGTCGATGAGGGAATAATATATATATATTATAATAAGAAAATATCTAACTCGATTGGATTGCGAAATCCCAACTCCAATTGAAGCGTTCTGCCTGGCGTTCCTAATATTTTACCCTCGTTCCAAAGGAAATGTAACTAGTCGAGGTCTAATTCGATCGTTTGCAGAAGTTCGTTCTTCAAATCAAATTTATTTTAATTAAATTTCTTTAATTAATTTCTGAGCGTTTCAAGCTCGCACGGCTAAACGATAAGTCTGATCGCTATGAAACTTGAAATCCTATAATAATTCATTATTCTAGATCTGATGAAACTGGTTTCGTCGAAATCCGAGATAGTGGTCAAAATTGCTATTTTAAATCGTTAAATAAAATATACAATTTCCAATTTTTATTTATTCGCTTTTAAATCCAATTTTAAATGTTAATAATTTTAATTCATACTTATATAAAATTTAAATCAATTTTTAATACTATTTTCATTCACATTAATTAAAGATTAAATTATTTAAATAATTCCAGTAATAAATTTAAACAATAAAATTGTTCAATAAATTACATTATTTCAAATATAAGTTATTTAACTTATGAAATTTACTTTTAAAAACAAATTCAAATAATAAGCAACTACTTTTATTTTACTGTAATCTAATATTTATCATTCAATGCTTGCTATTGACTATATACACATTAAATACATAGAATTTCATTTCAATACTTATTGTCATCAAAATCTTCGAAATTAGTTATTTCAAAATTTTATTCAAGTTCATATTCAATAACTACACTGATAAATCACTAAATTCACTACAACAAAAATCATTTTTAACAGCAACAATTCTCAGCGTTTGTTAGACAAATGCAGTAAAAAATTATTTTAAACGAACTGATTTTCGTGAAAACGCTGACATTACCTTAGGTCAAAAACATTTCGCTTTCCCTCTCTCATTATTAAACTTCGTGAAAAAAATTCGCTTTCCCTCTTCTTATTCCCTCTTCTTTTCAGTTCCCTCGTTCCTCAATTTCATCCTGCCTGAATTCCTTTCCATTTAATTTTCGTCGTTTCGTCTTTTGCTTAGGGATACACCAATTTTTAACCGAATTTGTGTTTCGCAGATGGACGAAAAATCGAATTCGGTCCAGAATTTCAGAGATTTGGGGGTTTGTGAACCGTTAGTGGATGCTTGCCGGAGCAGAGGATGGGTGGTGCCTACTAAAATTCAAGCCGAAGCCATACCTCAAGCTCTGCAAGGTTTTATGTTTTCTTCTCATTTTGGTGTTGCATGTATATATACTGACTTCATTTTTTTCCTTTTTTGAAAAATGGTTGTTTTTAGTTTAGCATATTCGTAATCAGTTTTTCACGATGATTATAAAATATTATAGTAATCACCAGCAAATTTGTCAAAAAAAAAAGAAGGTGTTTTTTGGTGACAAAGATGCAATTGAATTAGTGCACTGCTAAAAGCACACGCGTTTGTGCTGCGGGCTATCACAGTCGGTGGTTTTCCGCCGACCTCAGTGTAAATCAAAAAAAAAAATGGGTAGCCTATAGTACAAAACCATGTTTTTAGCAGTACACTTGAATTATTCCAGGTATAAGAAACTATTTACCATATCGGTTATAAGAAATATCAAATACTAAAACCAAATCTAAACGGGGTAAATAATAAAGGAAAGAAGAATAAAAAAGTTGGGAATTAGATGATAATGGCAAGATTAGAGAGAATTCTATAAAATCCATTTTTATTAGTTAATTCATTGTGGATTAACCCATGAAAAATAAAAAATAAGTTAATTTTCTAATTGAAATTCAAAATGTGGATTAACCTTTGGAAGTTGTGAATATAAATTAGATTTCCCAATGTCTTTTTAAACCCTTAGATGTATATTTTTTTTTCATGCTTAATTTCGGATACTAATGATCCTGAGATTACGTTATGTTCGCTTGGTTGGTATTTCTTATGTTAATTTGTTCACATGACGTACTTCAAAACCAATTCATTTTCATATCAGTAAACAGTATAAAATTATTATGGTAATATAGAGATTTAATATAGATTAGTTCTTGCTTTCGGTATTGTAGGTAAAATGTTCCTGTATTTGATTGAAGAATCAATCAATTTGGTAATATTCTATTTCATGCAGGGAGAGATATTGTTGGACTTGCAGAAACAGGGTCTGGCAAAACTGGAGCTTTCGTTCTTCCAATTATACAAACATTTCTGGAGAAGAAACACGAAGGGGAAATACTAGATTTCTTTGCTTATGTATTATCGCCAACTAGGTAAAAATAGAAAATCGAATTAGTCTATTCCTGGAAGTTTATGTTTCACCAAATACTCTGCTATAGCGTTTGACTTTTGTGTATGACTTTATCTGTTTGGTTGAATACTCTTGAACAGTATTTAATCTTTAGCCTTTAGTGTAATTTATAAAGCGTACAATGTTGCTTGGAATACATACAAAATTCAAATGCTTATAAACCGTACTTTGATGAAGTTGTGCTTGTTATTTCAGGGAATTGGCTCTTCAAATAGCTGGTGAATTTAATGCTATAGGATCTGGAATAGGACTTAAATCCACAGCGGTATGTGTTAAGACATAAAATTATATTCATATGTATTGTGGATTGTTGTAGTAAACTACCCTAAACTGCCTTCATGTAGTCCGCTAAGTTTTTTTTATTACTGACAGTGTACATTGTACACCTCTATAAAAGTGAAAATATCTTTGAAAACAATCGAAAGATGTAAGTGGTAGAAAACACGTTCTTTTTGCATGGATTTATTGGACCAAACCAATGCGACATTCATTGTCATGTAGCACTTACCCTCTCTTATGGTTTTTATTGGGGTAGTGTGGGCACAATTTATCCTTTGATTTGACATTCGAGTTTCGAACCATGCAATTGTTTTAATGCGTATCTTTTACGCGGTTATGTATAGCTAAATGTACTCTAAAATGGCTAATTTGTTGGACGCACTTCAGTCTCAAGTTAAGATGTTACATGATTGCATGTGATGATTAAATATACATTGTTTTTTTGATTTCTGACCACATAATGGCATGATTTTCACTTTTAACAAGTGGTTTTATTAATAACCATTGGAGTTTTACATTATGAGTTAAATTTCATTTGCAGCTCTTTGGTGGAGTTGATATGACCGAGCAAGTGGTTTCCCTTGGGAGATGCCCACATGTTGTGGTATGTATAACTTTAAATATACATAAGAATCTTGTTTGTTAGGTATTTTTATGAGGAATTTATATATTACTAATTTTATTTATTCGTCTTGTGCATTCAAAAATTACAACTATTCTGTGTCCATCCTTCGATGTAGGTGGCCACTCCGGGGCGTTTATTGGATCATTTAACCAACACGAAAGGCTTTAGCTTGCGCATGATAAATTTTTTGGTATGAACTCCAGATTTGTTGTTAATACCATTTTTAAAAAGGTTATCTCAAAAGGTGAACATTCAATTATGTTTTGGTTTCAAATGCTAACACATTTTCTGTCTAGGTTTTAGATGAAGCTGATAGGTTGCTAAGCTCGGAGTTTGAAAGAGCAATCGGTGACATCTTGAAAAGTCTACCCTCAGAACGGCGCACTTTATTATTTTCAGCAACCATGACTAAAAAGGTTAACATAAAAAATTACTTTTTTTTTAATGTTTCATGAATGTCATATGTCCTCCTATATACTTCCATTACTCCGACAGTTGGGGAATTGTTTAACTTGCTGTTATGTCAGGTTGGTAAACTTGAAAGAGCTTTTCTGAAGAATCCTGTCAAGGTTAGTGTTCAGTCATACTAATGTTTTAATGTGTTCTGAAAAAATTGCAATTAATCACACTTCTTTATATTTGTCAGCTTGAAGCTTCTGCAAAATACTCAACTGTCTACACACGCGAGCAAAAATTTCGATTGGTTCCTTCACAATATAAGGTTATTGTCTATAAGAATTTTGGTTTACATCACATACTGTCTTGTAAGGATGAGACATGGTTTTGAATTACTTTACCACAAGCTAAATATACTTAGAATTAGTATTAGAGTGAACAAACCTAACTGTTTGGTCAACAATAATCAATCCAATGCTTTATTATGTGTTTCACATTTTAATCGATTCTAAGTAGTGCCATCTTAAACAATGCTCACACTTATATTTCCAGAAAAATACTCATGGATTGCCTTCTATTTCAATCATAGTGATCTTTTTTTCTTTGGTTTACCCTTTTTTTTTCCTTCAGGATTGTTACCTTGTTTATATTCTGACTGAAAAAGAAGGATGTACCTCTATGATTTTCACTAGTACATGTGAGTCAACACGAGTTCTTGCCATGCTTCTCCGGCAGCTGGGTTTTAAAGCCATCTCTATCAATGGTCAAATGTCTCAGATGATGCATCATATATTCGTATTTTATGTGTTCTTAAAAAGGTACCGTACTAAGAAAGCATATCACAACAATCAAAAAATTTATCCTGAAGTTTTCCCTTTAGAGCAATAGAACTTGGTCATTGTAATTCTAGTAAGGTTAGAATTACCTCTCTTGGTCATAAATACCAATCACAAATTCACAATAATATGAAGACCTTAAAGATCAAGATTTTTAGCATTGTTTGGTAAATTCTTCAAAAGATTTTGCCATGCTAAACTATCATTGACCTCACGTTTTCCTTATCATCTATATACATGTTTTGTCTTGTACGAATTCATTTTTATCATTGACTTGCAGACACTCTTAATGTTGAAGACCAGGAACCATGCACCACCTATAACATGCTTAAGGTAATTCACTTTTATTTTATGATGCCAACAGTGGACCAATTGGGCTTTGTTCATGTTAAGGCATTCATGGTCTTCAACATATATTTGGCAAACCTATTGTCAATCTGAAATATATATATAGGAACTGCATCATAGTATTAAGAGACATTCATTCTTTACCTTGTTAAATTAGTTCAACAAAACTTGAAATAAATTCATTCTTTACCAATGGTTAGATTGATTTCACTTGAAATAAATTCATTTATCATCGTATTCTACTCCTGGTGAAAGCTGATACTTGACCCAACCTACTTTCTTAACAGGTTAAAGTGGTCAACATTTTCAGATGCAAAAACAAAGATAAAATGGAAGGGTATAGAAAATGTGGAAAACTAAGGCAAAGAAGTCTCCTATAAGTCACTTGTGATTCAAAGACTTACCAAGAGTAAGGATGATCATATTGACCATGTACTTCTAGTAATTTTACTTTATAGCTCAATTTTATCATGATATATCCTACATCTCTGGAATATAATAAAAAATCTTTGTTAAACTTTCTAGTCCCAACTCATTGAAATCTAACTAAATATAAGGATCTATATATAACCGAAGAAAGAACACACTAGTAATTTAACTCCACTCCAAATCAACATCATAAGCCGGAAATTGGCATTTGCAAGTAACAACTATATAGTGGAAAAACGAAGAAAACAGAGTTTGTAACTTTTTAAATTGAATGCTCTCTTTTTCGAATAGTGGATAACTTATTTGTCTAAAAAAACAATATATTAATTATTATTAGTTAAAATTTTACATTAGTCGAATTAACTTATCGTATAGATCAAAAAACTTTTAAAAAAAAATCAACGCTGTTTTCACGACTAGTAAAACCATTGAATTCTTTGATTTTGCACCAACGGAGTAGTATTCACCCTTTGATATTCAAAACTATGGGTTAGGATTAATCATAAGCAACCGTGTTGGGAATGAAGCGGAAAATTAGAATATTAAATCATTTGGTCCAAGTTTAGTTTATAAAAAGTTTTATTTTCCATCAGTCCCATGCATGCATGCAACAGCTAGCTGTATTTTGTACATTTCGACGACAATATGCTTTTTTTTCAACAAAGTCAGCATCACAAATTGGTTGTTCAGAGAAAAAGTTGGTAGTAGTCACTTTAGAAGTCAAAATCACCTTTTATTAAACCCAGCTATGATCTACATTCTGTAGGCATAATACTATATATATAAAGTTGAGTTACTATTTTTATTTTTATTTTTATTTTTATTTTTCCTCTTCTTCATTTTTTTTAACACCGATTCCAGCATCAGAAAATTGATAAATCTGCACAAACTAGACCAATATTAATGCATTGGAGGATACATAATCATGCATGCATATACACTTGGGACTGGATAATTTACTGTGGTAGAAAAAGGTTGAATGGAGAAATTATGAACTCTGTATGCATGATTATAGGATGAAGAGAGATTGTGTTCGCCAGATCAGTTTAAAATTTTGTAGTTTGGTCAAAATCATCCAATTTTGATTTCCGTGACCAAAATAATAATTATTATTATTATTTGACATTTAAAATCAAATTCCCACCAAATTCATTAAACCAGACCGCAATACATGGATTTGAAAATTAAGAGCGCTTGGAAGGAATAAACAATTTTATAGAAGTTTGACTACAACATGAACATGAATATGCAAGCAACTTGCATTCTTTAGGCCAGAAAAGACGCAATGCCGTTGAAATGAGTATAGGATCCACACAAAGTAGATATAGTTTGCTGGAAAGGAGCAATGCCGTTCAAATCATTAGACGATGTTAAGAAATTATTTAATACTTCGGTTTTAAAGTTCGGTAGTTGGCTTAGAGGAGTGCAGTATGAATACCACCTGAACTATCTTATCATCACAGTAAGCATTACCATTTACTTACTGACATTAGTGTTTTTAGCATGCCATTCTTCATGGTTTACTGTTTTTTGAATTTAGGAACATGGAAATGCATGCTTGGGAATTCCTGAAGGCAGTAAACATCGCCTAAATGATCTCAAACTCATTGGAGGTAAGCTTATGCGAGTCCACTTAATTAATATATATGTAAACACTAGCATATATTACGACGCCATCTATATATTACTAGTGACTGAAATTACATGACTGGCTGATGTTTGCAGATATAGCAATGCTAAACATGATGGTCAATTATGACAATGAAAGGCATAGAATAGGTTGGACCAAAAAGACTTGCGACAGACCCCCCAATTATACATTCCCCATGCCGTGGAACAGCAAGGAGGAAAGTTTCTAAGAAAATCGGCTACACAGAGAATAAAAGGAAGGTCGGTTGAACTTGTGTTTAAGATTAAAGGCTTGTATGCAATATTAAGTCTTATAAGAATACATACAATAATAAAATCCTACGCTTTATACAGTGTAGTATAAGTTCCATTGTCGTGTTGCTCCTATTAAAAGTTGTAGAAAGTACACATGTTTTTATGTTCTTATTCTCACTTTTTCATGTTTAACATAATTTGTGCCAACTTGGTTTACTTTGTTATTTTTGTTTATGGATATTATTGAAACTTGGTTTATGGATGCCTTTTGTTTATTAATATTCTCTTAACTAGTTTATGTAACCAATTAATAGTTATTAGAACCTGTTATATATACTAGTTGCTTGAATATGCTTAAAATATAGTTTTGGAATATTCAAAAATAGAGTGGAATATGAAAGCTGTTATATAAATAGAAGACAACGTTTGATTAATGCTGTCAATGAAGAAACAACAGCGTTTAAGTCGTGCTGTAATTATCTTGAAACTGTCAATAACAGCGTTTATCACATGCTGTCGAAATAGTTGATGATTCAATCACAGCGTTTTTAACATGCTGTCGAAATTGTTGATGATTCAGTAACAGCGTTTAGAAAACGCTATTGTAAACAGTTAAAGTAGAATTTGAACATCTTCGACAACTAAATTATAAACGCTGTTGAAACATAATACAGCATGTCTGAAAACGCTGTAAAAAGATTATTGACAGCTCGTAATAAACGCTGTCAAAGAGATGTTTCAACAGCGTTTATATAAAAGCTGTTGTAAGTTATCTATATACGACAGCATGTCGTTATACAGCGTTTGTAATAACGCTGTAGTATCATATTACAGCGTTTATCAAACGCTGTTAAAAGCCTTTTGTGGTGTAGTGATTTTTATTTCTAACCATTTTTATTCAATCATCATATTAAATTCAATAATTTAATATAGTTAAAAATACGGGTCGTTACACTCATTCTAGTAATTCCTCTATTACTACATTGTGGCTATTATTTAATGATAAACCCTATTTCTATCATCAACATGAAGCATATAGATGGATAAATGAACTTAAAGAACACTCTACTCATACTGTCTACACTGCGCTTGCGGGAGATAAATAACTGAACAACTTCTCATGGTATAAAAAATATCGAACTTGCATGCAGATAAAAAGCTAAATTTAATGCTATGGAAGTTACTCAAGAATGCTCTGAATACTGTGGGAAAATTGGCTACAAAAGGTTTTTTCTATCTCTACCACATGTATATTTTGCTCCTCTACTGTTGAAGATATTCATCACTTATTCTTTTGTTGCTCCTTTTGTTCATTTCATATGGTTAAAAATAAAGAAAAGAGGTGGTTATGCAACTCCTGTGAGAGACAGTAAAATAGAATGATTGAATATATATAAGGCAACAAGGTGGAAGAAGTCGTCAACGTATGAACTAATATTTCTCAAAATAATGGTCAGAGAAATATGGAAGAAAGGAATCAAGGAATTTTTAATCATCAGAATAGGAATTGTATGCAGATATACTTTGGCATTTGTAAAGAAACACACTCTTCAATCTCTCTGTCCACTTATCCCTTTGACACAGATACCATGGTGAGGTGGTCCTAGGGGATATGTTGTGTCTCTTTTCTCTATCTAGTTTTTTTTGTAATTTTTAATATTCCTATCTTCTATCTTGTATCCTATGTATCTCATTTATATTGTAAGGCTCTCTTATATATCTGAATATATGGTAGGGGCCATTACACCAAGCTAGCTTTGCCAAAAAAAATATGGACAAAAGAAGGATTAACATATTTGATAGATAAGTACGTACGTCAAGATTATCTCCTCAAATTGGTTGATATATTTGCTTGGTTTGAGCAGTAGAGATATTGGACAAAAAGTCAAATAGCATTGCATTCAAATTATACTTCTTTTTTCACTTTCTTAGTAGTTAAAACATTATCAAGCAAATTATATTTCCTTTTTCGCATTGTTTGTAGTCAAAATAGTATATTCAAAAGGAAAAAAGAATTATATGAAGATTAATGCTGAAAATTAATGTTGTGCCATATGTATGCTCTTTATGATTAGATATTGAAACCTAAAAACTAATATGTTGGATAGTTTAATCAAGTTATCTCATTTTCATCATAAATATGAAGTATAGACGACTGAAATTAGACACCTCTTAGCCTCAACTTGTAGGTTGAACATTATGGAGCAGTATAATGTAAGTTAAACATTGACATCATAGCTTCAATAGAGTGGCTAATATTTATTTTTTTGATATGGCTAACCAAAAGTCATGAATATCGTAAAGAACATGTGAAAGTGAATTATGTATTTGTTGTAAATGATTTACATATAGAAGATGGAATAACAACCATTAAAATTTAATTTATGGTGCTTATCATTTGTTCCATTGTCTACATCATGCAAATCTTAATTATAAGAACAAAAAAGTCATTATAGTTTGTTTTTAACATCCATGGCTTGTGATGTAAAGAATTTGTTTAAAGTATTACAATTATAGCAACAGAGCTCATAGTCTAGACTATGTTATACAACTTAAATAATCAATACAACATTATGCGTGTAAATACCAAACTAAGTGGAGAGAAAAATATAATCAACCTTGTACACGATTAATTAAAATTATTGTCGAAAAGTTTACATATAACTCATAATAAACATGTGTTAAAACAATATAGTAATTTTATTGTGTAAAAGCAAAATGAATAACATAATGACAAAGTGTATGGCCAATCAAGAAGCTTGATAACCGATAAGAAATAAAAATCAAGAAATGAACAAATATGCTCTACCCATATTTGTTTTGAATTTGCACTATCCATAATTATTTCACCTCTTGTACTACAAATCACCGCTTCATAGGGTAAAGTACGACTATATGGTAAAAACAATTGGCTTATGAACATATGCAATATTTATAATGTATTATATTAGAATGAAAATAATATAAGTTCTCACAATTTTTTTATTTCAATGTTGATTGAAGTCAAAATATAATAAGGATGTTTCGATGTAAACTGACCCAGGGATCAGTACAATTAAAGCAACATATATGTAAAGAAAGAAATAAATATTTTAGAGGTATCATTTTCCTCTCCATATTATCATTATCATCTCTATGTTAACAACCAACATTACGACGGACATCTACAATCATTCGTAAGACAACCATAATGCAATTTTCGAACATTGTTAGGCCAAAATCAAAACTTAGAAAACATTCATTTATTTTGTTTATTCCCAACTCGTTCATACTTAGTGGATATAATAGGAGAATAAAGTGATAGCAATTTACAATTTAAGTATGTGTACATATTTCTTTGACCCATACGTGCATGCTGCAACTTTGCCTTCTTTTTCTTTACATGTATTGACAATAATACTTGCATCATTAACCTTTTAAAATATTGGTCAATTTCAAATAGACCTTTTTAAGTATTCTTCAGTAGTTTTTCCTGCTAATAATTAATTTGTGAGTCTATTTACACCTAAGCGAAAACTAAAACGTGGCTTAAATGGGAAATAACTATCTAACCTGTGTTTGTGCCAAAATTGGTCACAAACACCCAATATCGTGAAAGCACCCGTTTATGAACGCAGATCAGCAACAATCAATATAAAACTCGGATCTAAGCAATAACAATCACAGCAGTTCACAAATAACAATCACAAACGCGGAATTTATAGTGGTTCGGCGATCTTGCCTACGTCCACTCTGAAGTTTTCTCTTTATTGATATTCTCTTGATGATTACAGTTGGTTACAGCAAGTTACAATGGATTATAGCTCTGAAACTTGAATGCAACAACGATGATAAGGTGTAGAATTGAATCCAGTAGAGACTTGGTGCTTCAGAATTTCCCCTTTCTAAATGACCTGGGGCTCTATTTATAGCTGTAGGAGGCTGATATTTCGCCTAAATTTAGGGAGACCAATTCTGGCACGTAAGGGGGCCCACGAGCCCAACCTCAGGAAATTTGGGCCCACTTTGGGATCGATTCGAAGTACGTTCGAATCGATCAAGAATTCATTCAATCGAGGCGAAATTTGGCATGGACATTCTTCAACATGCATGCAAGCTTCTGTGAAAATTTCGTTGCATTTGGACAGTGGTTTAGGAGATATGATCGATTCAAGTTGCGGTTTTTCGTGAGGGCTGTTGTGTTCGAATCCATTGCTTCGAATCCACTCCATTCGACTCGATTGGTCACGCGGTTCTTTGGTGACGTGGCGCGCACTCCTCGCATCGATCCTATTTTTTCTCCGAGTTGACCGCTTCGCATCCATGAATTTCGCCTCGTTCGTATCATGCACCACGACCCATTTTGCATCAGTGAATTCGAATCATAGATCGATACGAAGGGGATCGAGACGAGCCAGGTGGATTCGAACAGGGAAGAATTTATGGATACGAAGTAATGATCTGGAACTCTTGATGGACGCGAGGACGATCGATACGAAGTAGTGCCTGGGCACGAAACCGATCGATTCGAAGTAGGACATACTGATGGTGATGGATTCGAAGTGCTCTGGACTCGATGGATACGAAACAGTGCTCTAGCATGGATATGAACGTGCTGAGGGGATGCCTATCTGATGGATTCGAACCGATCGATTCGAAGTGATCAATATCATGCCTGATCGGTTCGAACTCGATCGACTTGAAGGGTATGCAAACCGATGGATTCGAACAAGATGGATTCGAATCCTATGGGTTCGAAATGAGCATCTCCTCCACTTTTTGATGGGTTCGAACGACATTCTTTGGCTAACTTGCATCGATCATATCTCGTTCATACGACCTCTGATTAACCTGAAATTTGGAACGTCGACTTTCATAGCTTTGCTTGTCATGTCCTATCAATTGTAGCCTGATCCGGGCTCGGACAAAATTCATCGATATCCATAGCGAAGTGAAGTACAATCAATCTCTGAGACGAATTGTCTTTTGTTTTTGACCGATCTTTTGGTATCACGGCTTTGCCAAAAAGCGGGATAACATTTGCCCTCCAAAATATGCCTTGCGGTAGGAAGGCGTGTTTTGTAATGCCATGAGCTAGATGTTCATATCCTGTTGATGTCCTGCAAAGAAATTTACAGTTTTATGTGACCTCAAATAATGACCGTTCGGGATCGAGATATTTGAGATGAAGTGCGACCGTTCATGGTCAAGCGCCTATCTTCAAATGACGATCGTTCGGGATCAAGCCATTTGAGGTGAAGTGCGATCGTGCGCGGTCAAGTGGCGGACCCCAAATGACGACCGTTCGCGATCGAGCCATTTGAGGTGAAGTGAGTTGTGCCGTTCGGGGCGAGTTGTGTCGTTCGAGGCGAGTTGTGACCGTTCGAGGTAGGGTGCCGTTCGAGGTCGGGTGCCGTTCGAGGTGAATTGTGACCGTTCGCGGTTGGGGACCGTTCGAGGCGAGTTGTGACCGTTCGAGGTCGGGTGCCGTTCGAGGCGAGAAAGTGTGCCCGGGAGGGCTTGGTATTATCGATGCCAGGGTCACGTTCGGGTGAGTTCCTGGATTGTTTGTGTGCCTATTGGTGGCGAATAAGTGTGCCCGGGGGGCTTGGTATTGTTGATACAAGGTTCACGTTCGAGTGGGTCCCTGGATCGTTTGTCAGGGTGGCATATCGTCATCTCAGAGCATGCCTAAGGACCGTTCGCGACCCCGTACATGTGTAAGTAGCTTAGCCATTTCAGAATTATCTGAACCAAATATCCATTTAACTGATGAGTTTTAAAACATAAATGTCCAAACAAACAAAGCCTAAATGTTCAAATCAAAACGAAACAAAAGCAAAGCAAGGATGTCAAAGTGTAAATTTTCACAACGATGTGGTTACTAGCCATTCAGAGCATGCCTGTGGACCGTTCGTGATCTCGTACATGCGTAAATGATTAAACCACGTTAGTGAGAGGTTTACTACTTGTTCATCGTTATTAATTGATGACCAAACGATGTCCCGGTTCAGGGTCACCCTAGTTGAAGTAGACGGCGGCCACTCTGGCTCTACCGCTGGGCTCATCTCCTCACATACTGAAGCAGCATACCATTCCTGATGTGCCCTTCTACCTCATCCTTTAGATGCCTACAGTAGTTAGTGTTATGACCGTTCAGTTCGTGGAATAAGCAATATCTGTCTGATTTTCTCTCGTCAACAGTGGGGTCCCTTCGTATTGGCCTACGGTATGGAACTTGCTCTCGTGTATCTCGGTAGATTCGCTCCAAATTCTCATTCAGCTCTGAATAGGTGGTGAATCGCGGCTCCCTCCGTTGCCGCTTTGACCTGTCATTATTATCCTCAACCTTTCGTTTTCCCTTGCTAGTTTCTGCACCTTTCTCGGGGGGATCTCCACCTTCGACCGTATAAACATTAAGTTCATCTCCTTCTTATCTTTCTGCAGTTGCGTCTTCCAGTCGTAGGAACTTGTCTGCTTCGTGATAAAATTCTCCTAGATCCAAAGGTGGATATTTAGTTAACGAATTTTTGAACTCTGTTCCGTCGGCTATTCCGGACACAGCTGCCATTATAACCATAGATGGATCTGGTCGATCTACCGAAGCTGCTGCCGCATTGAATCGCGTCAGAAAGCTTCTCAAAGTCTCTCCAGCCTTCTGTTTTAGAGTTGCCAAAGTCATCACATTCTCGGGTCTCGCAATGTGAACCCTGAATTGCCTTACGAATCTTTCAGTTAAATCATTCCATGTTCCGATAGATCCACTCTCTGGTTGTCTAAACCATAATGCTGCAATATCCGCTAAGTACAATGGAAAGCACCGGGCCATAACCTCCTCTGATGCCCCTAGCACTTCCATATGCCTCATATACTTCGTTAGGTGAACCGTGGGGTCCGTTCTCCCGTTATACATGTCCAACGATGGTAACTTGAAATCCGGTGGGTTCCTAGCTCGTCTGATTGCTGGAGTAAGAGGACTTCTATTAACATCTTCTAAATCCTTGTTTACCAAACTGCCTCTCATAGCTCTTCTAACCATCTCTTCCAATCTGTCATTGTCTCCGAGATGCAATCTTCGTTCATCACTTTCAACCCGCCCCCCGAGTTCACGAGGGAACTCTGGGATCTGCCCCCTTGACTGAGCGTTCACTCCTCTGCTACTCCCAGGTTGCGTAGATGTACCTCTCTCTCTTTCCAAGATTGGATCAACATTCTCCATGTGCGTGCCCCCTAGTTCAGGTGCTATGCTAGATGGTCCTGCTCCGTTTCGAACTCCGTCTGCTTCTCTATTCTGTGCTCTAAGTTGCCCTATCTGTTGAAATAAACTCTGGATCAACTCCTCTTGTTTTTTCATCATCGTCTCCAACTCGTCCCTAGTGATGATGACTGAAGCATGGTTCGCTCCTGAGGAAGCCTATTGACTTCCTTGATGTTCACTTCTCTCTGGCCTTTGTTTCTTACTTATTTGTCTCGTCATGGTTCTTAGATCTAAATCCTTAAGTCTTCAAATTCAAATTATCCTGAATCAGCTATTCTCAGTGAAAGCACCAAAATGTTGGCGCCAAAATTGGTCACAAACACCCAATATCATGAAAGCACCCGTTTATGAACGCAAATCAGCAACAATCAATATAAAACTCGGATCTAAGCAATAACAATCACAGCAATTCACAAATAACAATCACATACGTGGAATTTATAGTGGTTCGGCGATCTTGCCTACGTCCACTCTGAAGTTTTCTCTTTATTGATATTCTCTTGATGATTACAGTTGGTTACAGCAAGTTATAATGGATTATAGCTCTGAAACTTGAATACAACAACGATGATAAGGTGTAGAATTGAATCCGGTAGAGTCTTGGTGCTTCAGAATTCCCCCTTTCTGAATGACCTGGGGCTCTATTTATAGCTGTAGGAGGCTGATATTTCACCTAAATTTAGGGAGACCATTTCTGGCACGTGAGGGGGCCCACGAGCCCAACCTCAGGAAATTTGGGCCCACTTTGGGATCGATTCGAAGTAAGTTCGAATCGATCAAGAATTCATTCAATCGAGGCAAAACTTGGCGTGGACATTCTTCAACATGCATGCAAGCTTCTGTGAAAATTTCGTTGCATTTGGATCAGTGGTTTAGGAGATATGATTGATTCAAGTTGCGGTTTTTCGTGAGGGCTGTTGTGTTCGAATCCATTGCTTCGAATCCACTCCCTTCGACTCGATCGGTCACGCGGTTCTTTGGTGACATGGCGCGCACTCCTCGCATCGATCCTATTTTTTCTCCGAGTTGACCGCTTCGCATCCATGAATTTCGCCTCATTCGTATCGTGCGCCACGACCCATTTTGCATCAATGGATTCGAATCATAGATCGATACGAAGGGGATCGAGACAAGCTAGGTGGATTCGAACAGGGTAGAATTTATGGATATGAAGTAATGATCTGGAACTCTTGATGGACGCGAGGACGATCAATACGAAGTAGTGCCTGGGCACGAAACCGATCGATTCGAAGTAGGACATACTGATGGTGATGGATTCGAAGTGCTCTGGACTCGATGGATACGAAACAGTACTCTAGCATGGATACGAACGTGCTGAGGGGATGCCCATCTGATGGATTCGAACCAATCGATTCGAAGTGATCAATATCATGCCTGATCGGTTCGAACTCGATCGACTCGAAGCGTATGCAAACCGATGGATTCGAACAAGATGGATTCGAATCCTATGGGTTCGAAATGAGCATCTCCTCCACTTTTCGATGGGTTCGAACGACATTCTTTGGCTAACTTGCATCGATCATATCTCGTTCATATGACCTCCGATTAACCTGAAATTTGGAACGCCGGCTTTCATGGATTTGCTTGTCATGTCCTATCAATTGTAGCCTGATCTAGGCTCGGACAAAATTCATCGATATCCATAGCGAAGTGAAGTACAATCAATCTCTGAGACGAACTGTCTTTTTGTTTTTGATCGATCTTTTGGTATCACGGCTTTGCCAAAAAGCGAGATAACAACCTGCAAGCTATACGATTTAAATTTAATGATATTGATAGAAGAATTAGTTGTTTTTTGTTATCTATATTATTAGTTAGTCCATTCCTATTTGTCATTTTCCTAATTCGCTTTTCTATATACACTACATGAAACCAAAATGGACATAGTATTTGTGACGATCCGGAATTTATGGATATTTGAAATTGAGATATTTGATTGATTTTAAATATTTAAAAGTTAAATTCTAACTTGAATTTCAAATATCACTATTAATTGGATAATTTAAATTTTTGAATTTAATAATTGGTGTTTTGGGTAAAATATGAAATCTGGAGTTTCAAGCTTGTTAAAAATAATTTGAAGGCTTATAAAATTTATATTGGCAATGTTGAAGATAATAAAAGTGATAGAATTGAATATAAAGGTGATTTGTTTAGTTTTTTAAATATATCATTTAAATTGATATTTAAAAATAGCCTTTCAAGGTACAGTCTCGGAATTTGAAGAAACAGTTCCATTGGATCCATAATAGTTATTATCGGATTTCAAATTTTGTAATGCTTGGAGTTAACGTGTGAACGTACGATATATAAACGCGCTGAAATTTATATTGAAAATTCAATATAATAACTGGGTTCAAAAAGCTATCTTCTCCATACGATCAAGTTAGGACTCGGCATTGCAAATTCAAATCGATTTAAATTTAATTTTAAATTTAAATAAATATGTGTAGACTAGTCAATGAAATTCACTTCAAACCTTTTTCTCTTCAGCATCACTGTAGCTTAGAAATTCCTACACGTAAAGAATTTCACATGCCACCTTCGCTCAAAAGAACACGTCTCCTGCTTTTCAACACATGCACTCTTCTTTTTTTTTCTTTTTACTTTATTAAACTTGAACAGCCGAGCACTTTTGAAAACAAAATCGATTTCTCCTTTAACAAAATACATGGCCATGTTCTTTTCAAATTAAAATTAAAAATATATTAGATCGTGAGCAATACTTCTCTTCCTCTGAGTTCGGAAGCAATTCGTGATGGAATTGCACGAGCGCTGGGGTGGCCGTGTCAGATTGGTGAGGTAGGAGGCTAGCAGCGTGAAAATCTAGGCGGCACTGGTACGGGCGAGGCGGCCTGTGGGGTCGGTGACCAAAAGACGACAGCGTAGAGGGAGGTCGCGAGTTCGATAAGGGTGCTAGGCGAAGTTGAATCGATGAGGCTCGACGGCATTGATTTTTGGGATGGAATTTGGGAGTGCCGGAGATTGCCTTGGAGATTCAAGGTAATGAAGGCGGCTTTGTCAAGGAGGCGATGGTCGCGAGCAATGTCAGTAGCTGGCATGAGAGTATCGCATGCGTTGAGTCAGCAAGGTAACGATTTTATCTTTTATAAAATTTAATTAATATATCTCTAGGCAAACAATAACGTATAGGGAAACAGAAAATGTATTTACTGTAAGGTATAAAAAACAATTTATTTTTCCAATTAAAAGACTTATAGACATATATGTATATATATACAGTGAAAGGAAAATGTTTAAATAGGAAATTATTATGGATTTCGAAAAATATTGGAGTTATATTAAAAAATTAGATTTTTAAACCTATATAAATTATTTTTATAAGTATATACATATTTATTTTCAAAAATAAAAATAAATATACATATATACCTACTTTCACTTAACTATTTTGTTTTAAAATAATATATTTAAGAGATTAATTAGAGTAATTAAATTATCTTAATTATTTTACTTACCAAAGGATCTCTATAGGAAATTGTTAGTTTAAAATTAAATAAATAGTAATTAATTGTTCGATCAAGTCAAATATTAATAAACCATATAATGTTAATTTAAGGTCTGAAATCATGAAAAATCGCGAAGAAAACAAGCTGGTTTGGTTTAGGCCGCATAAAGTCAAAGGTGAGTTAATCTCACTCATTTGGATTTACCCTTTAAATTTAAATAATTTTGGTTGTTTGCTTGAAATGATAATTTAATATCAGTTTGGATGTGGTATATTATATAGTAGTATATATGTTGGAGTGATTGATATTCCCGCGTTATATAGCGGATGAGACTCTATGCGCCCCGCATAATAGCGAATGACCCTATATACCGCTATATCCCCCTCGAAGTGGGATTGGTAATTTTATATTATGCTAACATCTGTGGATGCAGGGAAACAGGTTGGAGGGATCCAACTGGATTCGTCAAATGTTCGAATTTATTTAATATTCGGTGATATGTTTTATTTGTTAATCTGTGATAGATTATATTGATTGTATTAGGAATTGAAAATATTGAATGCTATGGTTTGAGTGAATATATTTTGCGCATACTGAGATATCAAAAATATAAAGATTGGATTTTAAAGGAAAATAAAAGAAGGAATCCTAAGCACAATAAATATAGTGAGATTGGATAAATTAAAAGAATGAATTTAGGAAAGGATAAAGAGTTTGATTTAAAATCCTATCAAATAAATTCCTAGTATGGGAAAGAGGTTTTGAACAAATGGGAATAATTGAATTTTGAAACTTAAGTGATATTGTTTAAAGAAATAAAGGATTTATTTTTGAATTCAGGGTTTAAAATAGTTTGCGAGGAGCAAAGAAGAATTTTGAGAAAAAAAATATGAAATTGGTATTTTCAGTTAAATAAGATTTTAAATCATATTAAAGGAGTAAAATCTAAAATTAAGGGGTTTTGAAATAAATTTGAGTTAGTAAAGGAATTTATTTTAAAATGGAGTTAATTTTGAAAAACGATTTGAAAATCGATAAGTGTTGAAATTGTGATTAAAAAGAGAATGAGATTATGGAATTTATAAACAGGGTTTATAAATAAAGTGAATGCAATTTCAGTGGATATTTGGAAGTATAAATTCACGGTGGAAATTTATAAGAAAGGGTAATTCGTTTTAAAAATAGAAAAGGTGGTTTTATTTTTAAAGGCGTGGAAAAGAAATTTACGGGTTTGGGATGTAAATTTAACTAGAATAAATCGGAAAGGATTTATAAATGACTAGACGGTTGTATTGAAATGGAAAGTGTAATTTCCTGAAAAGCTAAGTATATTTTTCAATAAAAGATTTCTAAGTATTACTTAAAGGTTTTAAAATTGTTTTAAAAGAATGTTTTTAGAGAAATTTATTATTTTAAATTGTTTTAGAATTTTAAAATAAATATTTATTCAAATTAATTATAGTAGTAATTATTTTAAAGGTTAAATTAGAATTATGTTTTTAAAAGATAATCATTAAATATTTATATTTTATACAATAGTTTTATTTAAAATTAGTTTTGGCTTAATTTTTACATGAGAGGTTATTATAAAATTTCATAACTATTATTTTAAATAAAGTGTTTTAAGTAGTATTATTTCAAATGTTTTGAGTATATATTTTGGATAATGTGATTTAAAATTATTTAAAATCTAAATTTATAAGACTTGGTGTTTTCAGTGGAAAATAAAATCATTGGTTGAATGGTTGTGTGACTTGATAGTTCAATAACCGACTATCAATATTGGCCAACGTGCTGATCGTTTCGAAGGGTCCGGATCAGATTTAATTATCCGAAAACCACTTCGATCCTGTTTGAACATTTGAGAATGAAGACCGTGAAGATGATGAAGACAGTGATTCGGTTTGTCCAGACCCATGGCAACTTGTATGGACGAATGCTATCAGAACATCGTCAGGAGGACGAGGAGCATTTCAAGTGAATGTGTGCTAAAAAGGTAACGCTTAGCCTCGAGCCTCATCAACTGAAAATGGCTAAAATAGGGGAGGTGCGGCAAGGCTAAGTGGCTAGCAACCAACAAGGGTAAAGTCATCCCTGTCTAGACGTCACAACCCGAAATCCAGCGTCCGAAAATCGACATCAAATACCTCACTTGTATTCGAATGTCGGAGATTCAAACGTCAGACTCTGGTTCGGTGGAGCTTATAACAACATTAGATGAATACAAAACAACGAAAACAAAGTGAATTGTCATTGATCACAACATTTGATTACAACAAATAACCATCATCATCAGAGGGCTATACTTGATACAACAACAGAATAATAACACCACAGCGGGACGACAACAAGACTATAATAACTACGACAGAGTCTTCAAAAGAAAGAGATCGAGACCGAGAATCCAACATAAGCACCCTCAAACCCAACTCCAAAACTTCTAAAAGATTCTCAAACCAAAAGCTTCCAAAATCCGACAGCTTCCAAAAGACTTCAAGAATCTACTTCTACTATCCAAGCTAGCTCCAAAACACAGATAACCTGCTTCTAGGCTGCCCGTGTGGAAAATTATGGGCACCCAGAGTTTAGGAAAGGAACAATAAACTCTGAGTCAGTCATGGGACTGGTATGATTAAAAAAAACATAGTTGTTTGAACAAAAAACATTTTATAAAAGAAATCAGTTATGCTTTTTGGAAAATGAAACTACCATAAGGCCTCCCCGCACACACACAGTGCAATCGCATAATTGGAGGAGATTTCCTTTTATGATAGTCAAAAGTGCTTGATACACGAAAATCCATTGATATTATTATTAGTGCATAGTGTAGAAAAACATTTCGAAAGTATAATATTAATCTTAGCCAGCATACATACCATTATAGTATGACTACTAAATCTACCATGTTAAATGGCAGGTTCTACAACTAAAACCGTACAGGGTTTGTGTTTGGTGATTGGATGTCCAACAATGGCCAGGCTAAGGAACTTCCTAACCGAATGGGTACACCCTTGGAGGGACGCCTCGAGAACTTAATCTGCTCTCTGCCAACACAAGGCCGGGTTACCTCTGTAACTAGGTAACTAACTGTTATGAGTATGCCATCCTCCGGTCGTAACCGACCGTTATCCCGGGCCCCAACAACAACAACAACAGCCAACAACCACATAAGTTAAGTATCTGGGATCCATACCATGATACCACTTTTTAACTAGAAGGAAATTCACATACCCTAAGGGGCGCTAAGCCTGTAACCTTGTCGCATCCTTCCTGTTTCGACCATCACCGAGTTGTGAGGTTCGACGAAGTCTCGTCTACAAAGCTACGCTTTTCACAAAAGCCATGCTTTGATCAACAAATGATCAGCACTCAGCATGCCACACTACCAAATTGGAAGTATATCACTAATAACCATCAACTACATAACCTCCGTGCTCGTATGTTTTAGGGAAGGGTGTTAAGCTAAGAGAATAAATTCTCTGCCACCAAACAGAAATGTATTTGATAGAAATCAACTTTATATCTCAAAATGTAATGTCAAACATACAACCATAGAAGTCCATCTTTGGTCCGAATGGAACTGAAGGCACTTCGTCCAATAAAGGAAGAAGCCCTTGCAATCCGAGAATCCACAATACCGATCGGACTCCCCATCACATATGGAGATCTCTAACTGGAGCAATTCAGTGCAGAGACAATCGATAGGAAATCCTTTCGTTCTCGAAAATACCCGGTCTTCACATTGGTCTTCAAAAGCACTCCAATTCGTCGTATCATTATTCGGAATGGGTTTTATGACACAAAGCTCTCTCCCGGCTAATTCGAATAATGAGCGCTTGTTTTAAAACACATGGATACATAAGTAATAAAGATTCACTATTAAGATTCGATGTGAGTGTCAGATAACATTTGGAGTCCAACTCCCTGTCGCATCAAAATTCAATTGCCATTTAAAGGCCATTTTCACATTCACACAGAAAAATATGACAGATATCACACATCAATTCATAGCAATTAACATCACAAAGTATCACATCACATATCAGAGGTATCAATCAGTTCAAGGCATTCAATAATAATTCAACATTTATAAGCAAGATTAATTAATCGTGTGATCATAATTAATTAATCACATAATTATTTTCATTAACTATCCTTAATTGGTGACTAACTATCCTTAATTCTAAATTAATTAGTCCTTAATTATTAATTAATTAATCTTAATTATTATTTAATTAACCGTTAATTATAATTTGATTTATCTTTAATCATTAGTTAATAATTAATTAATTATTCTTTAGTTACTGTCATTAAGTAATTATCTTCTAATTACTATCATTAAATAAATAAGTCTTTAATTAATTAATTAAAAGATAAATCATTTATTCTAAATAATCACTTAATTATCATTAATATATTTAATTAATGAACCTCATAAATAATCATCATTAACGCATAAACTAATTCAAGATATTAAGGTTAATTAAAAACAACATTTCATCTTAATTAACTCTTTAATTACATTATTTATTTTAAAAAAAAATAAGAATTTATTTATAAATAATGTCACATAAGTAATGAATTAAACCTAATTACTTAAAATAATTTACTTTTAAACTAATCCCATACTTAAAACAAAACAATTATTCAAAAGAATGAGTTAAAACATGTTTTAATTTGAATTTGTTTTAAAATTTTAAAAACTGTTTTACAACAACCCGAGACCTCCCCGAGTATCACCCAAGCCTAGATAAGTTTTCTTCGAGTCTTCCCCCAAACCAACCCGTAATTTTCTTTTCAAAACTTTGATTTTTGTTCAAGTTTTAAAACCCGGTACTCACTCAGAAATACCCGAACCAAGACTCGGGCCAGCACCCGAATCCCTCGAGATCGACTTCGAGACACAAACTTTCTTCCCAAATCCTATCCGCTGACATAACCCAGTGGCATGTTCACATGCACCAGAGCTTCGACGAACTTCATTCAACCTCGCCCCTTCCAGAAGTCTATGATCATTTATTCAGTCTTTCAAACCACCCAGATCGATGAATTCGTATGCCAATCGAAATCGAGCAGCCTGACTCAACATGGAACAAAACGAACCACCAAAGATTACCTCGTTCCGCCGCCTCAGGCCACCAGAGGCCACGCGACGCCGTCCAGAGCTCCTCCGATCAACCACGCACCGCTTCCACTCGTCCTAGTCCGATCCGATGTAACGTCGATGCTGCAGTTGGTGGAATTTCAACCTTATCAAAAACTTAGGCTTAAACCCTAAATCTCTGTCGCACCTTCACCTCGGTGAATTATAAATTCATCAAGCATTTTGATGATGATCCCCGACCACCAAGAAAGCTCCAACCTCGATGACGAGACCCATTATTACTCCGATCGCCAGAATTTGCCAATAAACCCAATATCGTTCGACCTGTAAGTTTTCCATAGATTCGTACTTAAAAATTTTGATTTCACTATTAAAAATCATAATTTTTGAAAATGTTTCAGATGGTATACTTGAAACCAGAAATCATAATGCTTGAAGTTTCAATATGCATTGGGTTTTCCTGTATTTTTTTAATTTCCAGAAAAAACTTTAACTAGTTATACATAAAATTATTTTTAAAACCTAAAACATGATCATAAAAATATGTTTTTTTTAGGTCTTTAAGCCTATCAAGAATCAAAGGAGAAGAATTTGATTTTTGAAACGGGTTTTTGAAACCTGGAACCAAACAGAGGCAATATGCCTGTATATCAGACTGCATAGATGAATATATACATATACACACATATTTGTGCACATGCAAAACAATTTTCACTTTTCTTCAGGCATGATTTCACACAACAAGTTTATAATCCAGATTTAAAAAGAATTTACTCACTTGATACTTGAAGAAATAGAGAAGAATCCGGAAGTGTTTGAATTTGAAAAACTGGAAATGTTCTTTGGATTTGATCTTTTTGAAACTGGTTTAACTTTGAAGTGATTACTGTTTTTAGTGATGATCCTTGCTTTGCTTAAATTTTTGAAATTGAAATCTTTCTCAGGTTGAAACTAAGGTTGATGTGAGCTTTGATCTTGAATTTGAACTTGATTTACTAGAATTTATTTTCTGTTTTAAATTTTGTTTTCTGTTTTGATTACTTGCTTTTGATTTCTTTTCTCTGGTGTGTTTTCTTTTTGATCTGCTTAGATTTTAGAAAAGTAAGGATAAAAGAAATGAGAGAGGAAAGAAATGGAAATATATATTGCCTTGATTCTCTTTAATTTGAAAATGAAAAGAAAATAAATTTTTTGACACTTGTTCATTTATGTGATAAAATGATTTACACTTGTTAATTTTCACATTTGAATTGTTACACTTGTTAATCTATATGTCTTAATGGCTTACATTTGTATTATGCATGAATTAAATATTTAAAATAAATTTTCATATTACATTTTCTTATTTCATAAATACATTTTCTTTATTGTTATTATACACAACTTAAAAGAAAATGTTTTAAAACTAATTATACATAAAATAAATCGTATATATATTATTTTCAAATCTAAATATTTTTCAGATTTTTAGATTTGATTTTTTTAAATTCAAATTCAAATTACAATCTATTTATATATATATATATCAATGCTTATCTTATTTACTTTTGAAAAATTCAAATTAATTCCAAAATTTATATTAATTTTTAAATAAATATTTGGCCTAAAAATGGGATGTTACAGATTTCCCCCTTAAGAAAATTTCGTCCTCGAAATTTGAAAGAGAGAGAGAGACAGAAAAAGAATATATGGATACGTATAAAAAGATAGAGAAATGGCTTACCAATCAAGCTGGAATATCCACTCTGCAATTGGGATAGGACTTTTACATGCTATCCTTCATTTCCCAGGTACAGTCATTTGGATCTCCACTCCATTGCACTTTTACCAGTTGCACTACTTTATTTCCCAACAGCTTTTCATCTCGATCAATGATCTTCAACGGTTCTCTTTTTACTGCCATATTTGGTGTGATCTCCAAATCTTGCTGAGCGGCTTCTTCAATGATACAGTCTGGATCGTGTACATATTTCCGAAGGTGTGAAACATGAAACACATTGTGTACGCCAGATAACCAATTGGGTAGCTGCACTCGACAGGCCAAAGGACCGATCCTTCCAAGTATAGGAAAAGGACCTATATATCCCGGTGCCAGCTTACCAGTCTTTCCAAATCTCTGTGTTTCCCGCATTGGAGAAACCTTTAGGAAAACTGAATTTCCAACCTGGAATTCTAAAGATCTTCCCCTGCGGTCAGCATAACTTTTCTGATGACTTTGAGTAGTTTTCAACTTCTTTCTAATAAAACCAACTTTCTCGGTAGTTTCCTTTTCATATCTGGTCCAAGAACGAGCCTATCACCTGACTTAATCCAACAAGCAGGTGATCTACACGGACGCTCGTATAATGCTTCGAAAGGAGCCATTTCGACACTGGCCTGATAACTATTATTATATGAAAATTCAACCAGATGCAAAGGGTCCTCCCATGAACCGCCAAAATCAAGTATACAAGCACGCAAAAGGTCTTTGAAGATTCGATTGATCCTTTCTATTTGCCCATCAGACTGCGGGTGGTAAGCAGTACTGTAGTTCAATTTGGTTCCTTGTGCGGCTTGAAATGCTTCCCAAAATCTGCCAGTGAAGATCGGGTCACGATCACTCACTATACTTCTTGTATACCATGGAGACGAACAATTTCTTTTATATATAAATTTTCAAAACTTGCTATTGTTCGGGTAGATTTTACTGGGATAAAGTGGGCAGTCTTGGTCAGACGATCCACGATAACCCAAATTGCCTCATTACCTTTCTGAGTTCTTGGCAAACCATATATGAAATCCATAGACACTTAATCCTTTCCAATTAGGCACCTCCAATGGTTGGAGTAAACCCACCATATTCTTTTGATCACTTTTGGTTTGCTGACAAGTCGCACAACGACTGACATAAATAGATATATCCCTATTCATCATTTTCCACCATAAAGTCCTTTTAATATCTCGATACATCTTGTCAACTCCTGGATGGATACTAAGCTTGGACTTGTGACACTCGTCTAAAAATTCACGTTTTAGATCTGGGATATCTGGGGCACAGATCCTGCCTTTCAGTCTTATAATTCCTCTATTGCTGATTTCAAAGATGGAATCTTCACGTCGACGAATTCTTCTTTAAATTTCCTAAAGAAACTTGTCTTCTTTTTTCTTGTTAGCAACTTTCTCAAGAAGAGTAGGAGTGACAATAAGATATGCGAGAACAGCATGTCTTTTACTCAAGGCATCGACTACCACGTTGCCTTTTCCGAGCGTATACAGGACATCCAGGTTGTAAGACGCTAGAAATTCCAACCAATGTTGTTGCCTCAGATTTAAATCCTTCTAAGTAGTGAGATATTTCAGAGATTTTTGGTCAGTGAACAATTTGAATTTCTCACCTAGAAGAAATAGGATTTATTAAGCATATACATTAAGTTAAGTTGAACTTTTAAATTTTTAGGAAAGCTGAAAGAGATTTTCACCCAGAAGATAACGACGCCAGATTTTTGATGCGAAGATAACAGCCAAGAGCTCAAGAGAGTGGGTTGAGTTGTTTTTCTCATGTGGACGCAATTGTCTACTCGCTTAGGCAATCAATCTAGATTCCTGCATTAAAACAACACCCACACCCTCGCCACAAGCATCTGTATAAACAGATAGACCTCGATTTCCATTAATAATAGCAAGAACAGGAGCGGTAATCAATCTCCTCTTCAACTCCTGGAACGCTTCCTTGCACTTCGGAGTCCAATCAAACTTAGCATTCTTCATAGCTAATTTGGTTAACGGCTGGCTATCTTAGAGATATCCTGGACAAATTTTCTAAAATTCTCGAATAAACCTAGAAAACTTCTGACTTCTTTCGGAGTTGTGGGTTGCTTCCAGTCTAGAATAGTGGAAACCTTGCCCGGGTTTGTGCAGTTAACGCGCTCGGTTGATTCAAAGCGCTGGAGGTGCAAAAAGTCATAGCGGGGATACAGCGAGGATATAGTGGGGTATAGCGGATAGCTCTAAAATAGCATATAGAACTCATACTTAATGTTTTTGCCAAATATAAATGGTAATTAAATGAAAAATTATCATTCAATTGAATTATAAATAATACATTAACAATTTTAAGTAAAAACATGTGCGATTATACTTTAAATAAACGAAAAACTGTTATATAACATAATTGAATTTGGTAGAATATTAGAGTTTTTCATTTCTGAAAATATATTAAAAATTAAATCAAATAGATTAGTTTCATAATTTTATAATGTATAAATGCAATTTTTCAATTCATTTTATTAAAAAAGATATAGCGGGAATAGTGGAATATAGCGGAAATAACGGGATATAGCGGAAATAGCGGGGATTAAAGCGGAAGTGCAATATTCTGGGGCTATATGGAAAAATCGTAGCGGCAGAAATCCGCTATGAGATATAGCAGGATTGTAGCGAGGTAATAGAGGGGCATTAACTACACAGGTCCGAGTCTATAGAAATTCCCTCTTCTGTAAAAATATGACCAAGAAATCTAATTTCCTTGACCCAAAAATGACACTTAGAAAATTTGGCAATAGAATGTTCTTTCTTAATATTTTCAAAAAAATTCTTAAGTGTTTAGCATGTTCTTCTTCAGTTTTGGAGTAGATTAAAATATCGTCAATGAATACAAGAACAAATTTGTTCAACACTTCTCGGAATACATCGGTCATTAAGTCTACGAAATATGCTGGAGCATTGGTTAGTCCAAAAGGCATAACTAAGCATTCGTAAAATGTGTCAGGACCCTTGAAGGTAGTTAAATGAACATAGTCCTCAGCAATTCTTAGTTGATGGAATCCTTGAGCTAGATCCATCTTTGAAAAGAATCGAGCACCGTGCAACGGATCGAACAAGTTGTCGATTCTGGGCAAAGGAAATTTATTTTTGAGAGTTAATTTACTGAGAACGCAGTAGTCCACGCACAATCTCAGAGATCCGTCAGACTTGCCCATAAATACCATAGCTGAACCCCAATTAGAAACACTGGGACGTATTAATCCTTTCTCCAGCAAATCTCGGGTTTGCTTGACTAGCTCTATTCTTTCCTTTAGTGCCATCCTACGGCTTGCATGAACAACAGGATGAGCATTGGGAACCAAGTCGATTCTGAATTCAATTTCTCTATATGGAGGTAAAGATTTAACCTCTTCGAATACGTCTGGAAATTCCCAAACAATAGCTATAGACTCCAGACTAGGTTCGAAATACCCCAAAGTATACATCAACTTATCCCTCTTCGGAATCAGATCCTCATAAGAAATTTCGATAAAATGACCAAAATTTTTTTTGACTGAAATCGTTCGATTGTTACAATCTAGTTTAGCTTCGTATTTCGTCACTAGTTCATTCCAAGTAAGTTTTCAAAGTCGTTAAAGTCGAGAACAAAAGGCCGTTAGGAGATCGATGACAAGAGTACGAGATAGGAACCTCTCTGCAATGTAGACAATGGTTCGCATGGCCACCAATCGCATTCTTCATGCAAATGGGCTAGTCGACAAATTCGGGTTCAAGTTTTAATTCGTTTACGGTTTGTTGGGGGATAAAGCACTGTGTGGCTCCAGTATCGAACAAAACTCTAACAACTCTATCACAAATCAGAAGGTTACATTCTAAAACTCCTTTTCCTTTATCCGCCTTTGAAGTTAAGGGGTCGTTTTTGATCGCATACACCTTCGCTACTTGAGCTTGTATCATTGCTGGGCAATCTTTAACTACGTGTCCAGGGTTGTGACAATAATAATATTCTCTGGCTCCCTGACTAGTCTTCATAGGTTCATCTTTCTTTTCTTGTTTCTTAGGCTTCATACATCTACTTGAGTGATGGCCCTTCTCCCGACAATTGTAACAAGCAATACCCTTTGACTTGTTTTCCTGATTGTTCTTCTTCTCTTTGCCTTGCCACGGTCTCTTCCCTTCGGACTTCCTTTTCTTCCAATTCGGATTGCTTGCACTTCCTTTCTCCCCCGAAACTTCCAGCTTATCCAAGGTAGCATATCTCTATCAAGTCAGAAAAAGATTTCTTCACAGGGGCAGTCATCCTCTCATGGAACTTCTTATTCATCCCTCGAATTAATCTTTCATTCTTCTTCAAGGGGGTGTTCACCAACTCCGAACCAAACCACGATAACTCGTTAAACCTGTTCAAGTATTCTTCAAAATATAAGATCCCTTGTTTCAAATCTGTGAACTCCTGGTGCATTCTAGAGATACCAGCGACAACATATAACGTTGCTCAAACACTTCCTTAAATCGATTCCAAGTGAACTTATCCTCCGGCTCATCCACTATAATAGTCTCTCACCAGGCTAGAGCTTTCTCTTGGAGTTGCCAAGAAGCTATTAATCTCATCGGATCGTCCTCCAACTTTAATCCTCCGAAAATTCCTTTGCACGATCGAATCCAAGCTTGTGCTTAGATAATAGATTCCTTGCCTGCGAATGGCTTTCCACCAAGTCTGAAAAAACTTCGATATAAATCAGCCAGATTTGGCTGAGGTTGAGTGGGAATTACTGCTTCCGTTGTTGTAGGGCCTTGACCAGTTAAAGTGGTACTTCCCCATCCCCACCTCATCCTCTTCTAGTGCTCATTCTCACTATCTGTAAATACTAAGAAAACTTGATTTAGGCATACGGACGAGATATCTTAGGGATATACTCATTCTAGGGTATATCTAACCCTATCTCTAATGAGTCACCTAATGTGTTATACTCCAAAGCTAAAGTTCATACTCAACCTTTGGCTCTGATACAGTGAGAAATGCGGATTACGGATCTTAAATCTAGAATCAACACTAGAGGAGGGAGTGAATAGTGCTTTAAGGAATTACTAAATCTTTTTGAGTTTATATTAATATGAACACAAATGTATGTAATATTCAGACACAGATATGATCATAGAATCAAACACAAATGCCGAAATAGAGGAAAGAACATACCGGATTTTATACTGGTTCGGAGTTACCCTACATCCAGTCCCGCACACAAGTACAGATTTTCTTTCAAAAGCAATTATTACAATTACACCCTCGATTTCAAGGCCACGAGGTACACCACCCATATTCACAATCCTTTGGGTAGAGATACTTGATTTTATGGGCAACAAGTTCACCCAATTGATTTCATAGGCTACAATCACACCTTTTTCACTTGATTGATTTCACAGGCTACAATCACCCCTTTTTTCGCTTAATTAATTACAAAGAAGCCTATAACCTGAATAGCACTGAGATCTTGTTGAGATAGTGATAGAGAATCAAACCAAAGATGATCTATTTATATTCAATGGTGACTTCGGCAGAGTAATGGTAAAAATATTTATAAAGAAATATGGAAGAAGAAGAAGAAGAGTGAAATCAGAGAAAATATGAATATAAATTCGTTTACAACTGCCCCTATTTATAGTAGAACAATAGCCTTGTCTATTCGTGAAAGAATATGACGAATAGGCACTTCTTTTGAAATTCTAATTTTTAAAATCAACTGCCATCTTGTCGACAGGGGTACCTAGGGGCTGTCGACAAGCCTACGGTATTTTTGGTGATTTGTTTTTCTTTGAAAATAACTTCTATCTTGCATTAAAACTATTTTTAAACTTTATAAATATACTTAACTATAGTCAAAATACATAAATAAATATAGAGAATAATATTTCGGTATATATAATATTTTACTATAATTTTATATTTAAATCTAAGTATAAATATTAAAAGTTAAATATAATATTATTAAAAGATAGTTTAAAACCAAGGATATTTTGATTTTGAAAATAAAGATTATTTTGAGGCTAAAAGTAGTTAAAACCAGGATAGATGTTTTTTATTCTTTTAAAAGGAAGGTTTTGAAATCATTTTGAAAATAAGATATAATTTTGTAAAAACATTTGAATAAAAGTTAGTGGATACAAAACAATGTTCTACTAGATTTTTCATAGGTTCCATCCTACTTAGGATTCCATCCCTTTAACAAGCTCGAAGTGGATTCCATTCCACGAATAAATTGGATTTTAAGATGCCGGTGCTTTTCTAGGAGTTTTAACAAAATTCCTAATTAAATTACTTATTATTGAAATCTTGAACTCTTGATAATCTTGATACTCATGAGTCTTCGATCTTGATATCTTGAATCTCTATACTGTGCAGTCTTCATTTTTGATGCCTGCATGGTTAAATCCTGCATATACATATATATCTAAACTATAATGTTAGCGTTTATATTTTATAATCTTATTCTAAGGTTGTTGTCATCAAAACCATCTTCTCAGGGACTAACGATCTCCCCCTTTTTGATGATCACAACCTTTTTTGATAAAATATTACTTTTATCCTTATAGCTCCGCTTAATCTATGCCTAATTATCCTATTTTATACTTCTTCCCCTTTGTCATCAAAAAAAACTATCTCGAAACTATACAACTCCCCCTAAGACTAATACTATATAACATGTGATTATAATGATAGTGTTATCATAAATAATCATCACTTAATTCTAAAACTAAAATTTAGTCCTTAATTACTAACTATCCTAACTAAGAATCCATATATGATAATACTTATAATAGTGATAATGTGAGAAATCAAATATAAGATCACAAATTATTTATTAATTTTATATTGTTTTATCTACTTTTGCGTACAGGACGAAAGTATGATCATACAACAAAAGGAAAGAGAGAAAAGAAACTAATGTGTGTCTTTGAAAATGAGAGATCTATGAACCGAACAATTTGGGTAGTGGAAACAGAAATTTCCACGTTGTTCGACTAAATTTCCATCCTTGTCGAAGCACATTTCGCCAACGCAAACTACTTTATCGTCATCTTCAGCGTGCTCTTCTTCCATGAAGGCTTCTTCTTCTTGTTCCTCGCTATCCTCTTGCACTTGATCTCGTGAAGTTTCTTCATCAATTAAGATCGGATTAGCGTGATTGTCCATTAGAAACTTTTGCAAATTTCTAAGGAATTTTCCTTTCCGTTCTTGTTCTTTGGCCATTCTAAGTTGCACTACTTGAATTTCAGTCAATAGTTGCAGTGCATCCTTTAAGGAATCCCCCATTTTCATTACTTGTGCAAGCGTAGTTCATTGAAATGCTCCAGTAGAAGGAGAAGGGAACAAAAATGTTGAATTTTTGTTTGATTTGGAAGAGGAGGCCATTGTTTTATTATTTTCAGAAGTTAGAATAGAGAAAGGACAGAAAGAATGAACAAAATTTTGAAATAATTAGAATATATAACCACTCATTTGAATTTGTTGTGAAAATTTCAAAAATGAAAAACTAGTTATATGTTGACAGGGTTAAGAGGGGGTTGTCGGCATGGTTCCTATATTTTTGCTATTTGATTTATTTTAATTTAACTTTTAATTATACTTTGTTATGTATATTCCATATTTCAGTTATTGAACAAATACCTAATTCTCTTCTTAATTTAGTAAATATAGATTCATTTAAGGGTTTTGTTAAGATATCAGCAATTTGGTTCTCGGAATTGGTATAATCGAGAGTAATTACTTCCTTACTTATATTATCTCTAAGAAAGTGATGTCTGATATAAATATGTTTAGTTCGAGCATGATGAGTAGTATTTTTTGAATAAATTTATTGCACTAGTGTTATCACAATAAATTGGTGATTTTGAGATATTTAAACAAAAATCTTTTAAAGTTTGTTGCACATATATTACTTGAGAACAAGCCAAAGCACTAGAAATATACTCTGCTTCAGTTGTTGATAAAGAAACTGTGTTTTTCTTTTTACTAAACCAGGAAATCAGATAATGCCCCAAAAAGTGACAAATTCCACTTGTACTTTTTTGGTCTGATTTACTACCAATCAGCATCACAGTAAGATATTAATTCAAATGATACATTTTTAGGATAATATAAGCCATAATCAAAGGTGTGTTTAACATATCTTATGATACGCTTTACATCCTTTTAGTGGGTCTCTTTAGGTTGGGATTGATATCTTGCACAGAGACAAACACTATGCATGATATCAGGTCTACTAGCAGTGATATAGAGTAGTGATCCAATCATTCCTCTATATAATTTTTGATCTACATCTTTTGAGAGATCTTCTTTACTTAGGTACTCGTGGGTTGCCATGGGAGTGGGTTTTCCACTTGCAGTGTCAAACTAAATTTACTAACTAGGTCCTTAGCATATTTTTCTTGACTAATAAAGATACCATTATTTGATTATTTTATTTGTAATCCAAGAAAGAAGTTCAATTCACCCATATGACTCATCTCAAACTCTTTTATCATTATTTCAAAAAATTCTTTATTCATTTCAAAATTAGTTGATCCGAAAATGACATCTTCTACATAAACTTGTACTAGTTGAATAACATTTTTATTTCTTTTAATAAAAAGAGAATTATCTACTTTACCAATTTCAAAGTTTGATTATAATAAGTAAAATCTTAGTCTATCATACCAGGCTCTAGGAGCCTGTTTTAGACCATATAGAGCTTTCTTAAGTTTGTAAACATGATTTGGTAATTTTCCATTTTCAAAAAGTGGTGATTATTCAACATATACTTCCTCTTTTACAAATTCATTTAAAAAGGCAATTTTAACATCCATTTGATATAATTTGAAGTTATTATGATTTGCGGAAGGAAGTAGAACCCTAATGGCTTTTAATCTTGCTACGGGAGCAAAGGTTTCATCAAAAACTATTACTTCCTCTTAACAATAACCTTGAGCGACTAATCGAGCTTTATTTCTAACAAAATCTCTTTGTTCATTCATTTTATTTTATAAACCCATTTAATTCCAATTATAGTTTTATTTTTAGGTCTAGAACAAGTTCCCAAACATCATTTCTAGTGAATGGATTTAGTTCTTCTTGCATAGCCAAAATCCATGAATCATCAGTTGATGCTTCTTTTGGATTTTTGGGTTCAATAGTTGATGTAAAGGCTACATTGCTCATTTTACTTAGCTGATTTCTGGTTGCAACAACAGATTGCATATCTCCTAGTATATTTTCTATAGGATGATCTTTTAAAAGTTTGATTTTTTTATTAGGACGATTAATTTCATTATTATTTTCAGTTGAATCTTGATTTTGAAATCCTCTTCATCATTTGTATCTTCAAAATTTTTGAGATTTTCATCGAATGAAACATGCATTGTTTCTTGGATGGTGTTAGTTCTTAAATTAAACACTCTGTATGCTTTACTTCTATTAGAATTTCCAATAAAGATACCTTTGTCGGATTTAGGATCAAATTTATCTAAGTTATCTTTTGTATTTAAAATAAAACATTTACTTCTAAAAATTCTAAAATAAGATACCTTAGGTTTCTTTGAGAGCAGAAGTTCATAAGATGTCTTATTAGTTAAAGGTCTAATTAAAATTCTATTTAAAATATAACAAGCAGTAGCAACTTCTCCTGCCCAAAAATAATTTGGTAATTTACTATCTGAAAGCATAGTTCTTGCACACTCCTTAATCGTCCTATTTTTACAATATACTACTCTATTTTGTTGTGGAGTTCTTGGAAATTAAAAATTATGAGCTATTCCCTTTTTATTGCAGAATTCCTCAAGCTTTTCATTTTCAAATTCACCACCATGATCACTACGGGTGGTTATAATTTTTAGAGAACGTTGATTTTGAATCCTTTTTGTAGAGTTCTTAAAACATTCAAAAGTATCACTTTTATATTTCAAAAATATTCTCCATGTAAATCTACAATAATCATCTATAATTACAAAAACATATAACTATGCTATTGACAGAATTTGAGATGGACCAAATAAATCAAGATGAAGTAATTCAAGAGGTTTTGAGGTTGAAATCATGTCTTTTAATTTAAAGGAACTTTTTCTAAGTTTTTCTAATTGACATGCATCACAAAAACTATCTACTTTAAAATTCATTTTAGGGAGACCTCTTACTAGATCATGTTTTGGCAGTCTAGATAAGAGTTTGAAATTCAAATGCCCAAATCTCTTATGTCAAATCTAAGGGTCACTTGTATTTCCCAAAAGACACAGGTTATCACTTGAAACTTTCAGACTAAGAATATAAATATTCTTTTTCCTAATTCCCTCAAAAATTATGGTTGAGTTATTATCTTCAATGTGACACTTATCTTGTTCAAATTTAATTTTATATCCTTTATCGCAAAGTTGACTAATACTTAGCAGATTATCTTTCAGATTTTTAACCAGCAAAACATTAGTAATAATAGGAGTTTCAGTGTTACCGACTTTGCCGATGCCAATCACATATCCTTTTGAGTTGTCTCCAAAGTTAACCAGTCCTCCGTCTTTGTGTATTATATCATTCAACATATCTGGATTACCAGTCATGTGTCTAGAGCATCCACTATCAAGTATACATTTATTCTTTTTGATATGCACAATTTGTACATTGTGAATTGATTCCTCAACACCCATAAAGCATGTTTCGTGCACATCATACAATTTTGATAGCCAACTTGAATTTGAATATTGATTATATGTTGACTCGGGAGACAATGATGATCTGAATATTCCTAAACTGGTACTAACAAGTCTTTTAAACATAGCCATTTTAAAAAGCTTTTTCAAAAATCATATTATGAAACTTTGAAAACCTTGCTCTGATACCAAATGTGAGAAATGCGGATTACGGATCTTAAGGATAGAATTAACACTAGAGGGGGGTGAATAGTGTTTTAAGGAACTACTAAATCTTCTTGAGTTTATGTTAATTTGAACACAAATGTATGCAATATTCAGACACATATATGATCACAGAATCAAACACAGATGTAGAAATAAAGTAGAAGCAATAAATGAAAGAACACACCGGATTTTATACTGGTTCGGAGTTACCCTACAGCCAGTCCCGCACACAAGTACGGATTTCTTTTCAAAAGAAATTGTTACAATTACACTCTAGAATTTTAGGCCACGAGGTACACCACTCTAGATTCACAATCCTCTAGGTAGAGATACTTGATTTTACAGGCAACAAGTTCACCCAGTTGATTTTACACCACTCTAGATTCACAATCCTCTGGGTAGAGATACTTGATTTTACGGGCAACAAGTTCATCCAATTGAGTTCACAGGCTACAGTCACACCGTTTCACTTGATTGATTTCACAGGCTATAATCACACCTTTTTCGCTCAATTAATTACAAAGAAGCCTATAACTCTGAATAGCACTAAGATCTTGTTGAGATAGTATAGAAATCAAACCAGAGATGATCTAGTTAGATTCAATGGTCATTTTGGCAGAGTAATGGTAAAAATATATATAAAGAAATGTGGAAGAAAAACAAGAGTGAAATCAGAGAAAATATGAATATAAATTCATTTAAAACTACCCCTATTTATAGTAGAACAACAACCATGTTCATTCATGAAAGGATATGACGAATAGACACTTCTTTTGAAATTTAGAATTTTAAAATCAACTGCCACCTTGTCGACAGGGGTACTTAGGGGTTGTTGACAAGCCTATGGTATTTTTGATGATTTGTTTTTCTTTGAAAATAACTTCTATCTTGTATTAAAACTATTTTTAAACTTTATAAATATACTTAACTATGGTTAAAATACATAAATAAATATAGGGAATAATATTTTGATATATATAAAATTTTACTATAATTTAATATTTAAATCTAAGTATAAATATTAAAAGTTAAATATATTATTATTAAAAGATAGTTTAAAACCAAGGATATTTTGATTTTGAAAATAAAGATTATTTTGAGGCTAAAAGTATTTAAAACCAGGATAGATGTTTTTGATTCTTTTAAAAGGAAGGTTTTGAAATCATTTTGAAAACAAGATATAATTTTGTAAAAACATTTGAACAAAAGTTAGTGGGTACAAAACAATGTTATACTAGATTTTTCGTAGGTTCCATCCTACTTAGGGTTCCATCCTTTTAACAGGCTCGAAGTGGATCCCATTCCACTTATAAATTGGATTTTAAGATGCCAGTACTTTTCTAGGAGTTTTAACAAAATCCCTAATTAAATTACTTATTATTGAAATCTTGAACTCTTGATAATTTTTGATGCCTGCATGGTTAAATCCTGCATATACATATATATCTAAACTATAATGTTAGCATTTATATTTTATAATCTTATTCTAAGGTTGTTGTCATCAAAACCATCTTCTCAGGGACTAACAAATACCACTTATAACGACCCAAAATCCAGCGTCCGAAAATCGATATCAAATACCTCACTTGTATTCGAATGCTGGAGATTCAAACTTCGGGCTCCAGTTCGGTGGAGCTTATAACAACATTAGATGAATACAAAACAGCGAAAACAAAGTGAATTGTCATTGATCAAAACATATGGATACAACATTTGATTGCAACAAAAAACCATCATCATCATCATCAGAGTGCTATACATGATACAACAACAGAATAATAACACCACAGCGGAACGACAACAGGACTATAATAACTACTATAGAATCTTCAAAAGAAAGAGATCAAGAGCGAGAATCCAACATAAGCACCCTCAAACCCAGCTTCAAAACTTCCAAAAGATTCCCAAATCAAAAGCTTCCAAAATTCGACAGCTTCCAAAAGACTTCAAGAATATACTTCTACTGTCCAAGCTAGCTCCAAAACACGGATAACCTGCTTCTAGGTTGCCCGTGTGGAAAATTATGGGCACTTAAAGTTTAGGAAGGGAACAATAAACTCCGGGTTAGTCATGGGACTGGTATGAGTAAACAAAAACAGTTGTTTGAACAAAAACAATTTTTAAAAGAAATCTGTTAGGCTTTTTGGAAAATGCTACCATAAGGCCTCCCCGCACACACACAATGCAATCACACAATTGGAGGACATTTTCCCTTATGATAGTCAAACATGCTTGATACGCGAAAATTCTTTGATATTATTATTAATGCATAGTGTAGAAAAACATTTCAAAAGTATAATATTAATCTTAGCCAGCATACGTACCATTGTAGTATGCCTACAATAGCTACCATGTTAAATGGCGGGTTCTACAACTAAAACCATACAGGGCTCGTATTTGGTGGTTGGATTTCCCACAATGGCCAGGCTAAGGAACTTCCTCACCAAATGGGTATGCCTTTGGAGGGATGACCCGAGAACTTAACCAGATCTCTGCAAGCACAAGGCCGGATTACCTCTGTAACTAGGTAACTAACTGTCACGAGTATGCCATCCCCCGGTCGTAACGGACCTTTATCCGGTGCCCCAACAACAACAACCAACAACAACATAAGTTAAGTATCTGGGCTCCATACCATTATACCACTTTTTATCTAGAAGGAAATGCACATACCCTAAGGGGCGCTACCCCCGTAACCTTGCTACATCCTTCCTGTTTCGACCACTGGGTTGTGAGGTTCGACGAAGTCTCGTCCACAAAGCTATGCTTTTCACAAAAGGCATGCTTTGATCAACAAATGATCAGCACTTAGCGTGCCACACTACCAAATTGGGAGTATATCACTACTGACCATCAATAACCTCTGAGCTCGTACGTCTTAGAGAAGTGTGTTAAGCTAAGAGAATAAATTCTCCACCGCCAAACATAAATGTATTTGATAGAAATCGGCTTTATATCTCAATGTCAAACATACAACCATACAAGTCCATCCTGGGCCTGAATGGAACCGAAGGCACTTCGTCCAATAAAGGAAGAAGCCCTTGTAATCTAGGAATTCACAATCCCGATTGGACTCCCCATCACATATGGAGATCTCTATACCGGAGCAACTCAGTGCAGAGACAATCGACAGGTAATCCTTTCATTCTCGAAAATACCCTGTCTTCACAACCGTCTTCAAATGCACTCCAAATCATTATTCGGAATGGGTTTTATGACACAAAGTCCTCTCCTGGCTAATCTGAATAATGAGCGCTTATTTTAAAACATGTGGATACACAAGTTACAAAGATTCACCATTAAGATTCGATGTGGGTTTCGGACAACCATTTGGAATCCAACTCCCTGTCGCATCGAAATTCAATTGTCGTTTAAAGGCCAACAGTTTTCACATTCACACAGAAATATATCACAGATATCACAGTTTAATTCACAGCAATTCCCATCACAATGTATCACAATCACATAACAGAGGTATCAGTCGGTTCAAGGCGTACAATAATAATTCAACATTTATAAGCAAGATTAATTAATCGTGTGACTATAATTAATTAATCACATAATTATTTCCATTAACTATCCTTAATTAATGATTAATTATCCTTGATTATAAATTAATTACTCCTTAATTATTAAATAATTAATCTTAATTATTATTTAATTAACCTTTAATTATTATTTGATTTATCTTTAATCATTAATTAATAATTAGTTAATTCTTCTTTAATTACTGTCATTAAGTACTTATTCTTTAAGCAATTATCTTCTAATTACTGTCATTGAATAAATAAGTCTTTAATTACTTAAACTTTAATTAATTTATTATATGATAAATCATTTATTCTAATTAATCACTTAATTATCATTAAAATATTTAATTAATAAACCTCATAATTAATCATCATTAACACATAAACTAATTCAAGAGATTAAGGTTAATTAAAAACAACATTTCATCTTAATTAACACTTTAATTACACTATTTATTTTAGAATAAATTAAGAATTTATTTATAAATAATGTCACGTAATTAATTTATTAAACTTAATTACTTTAAAATAATTTACATTTAAACTTTAAACTGATCCCATTATAAAACAAAATAATTATTCAAAAGAATGAGTTAAACATGTTTTAATTTGAATTTGTTTTAAAAATTTAAAAACTGTTTTACAAAAACCCGAGACCTCCCCGAGTGTCACCCCGAGCCCTGACAAGTTTTCTTCGAGCCTTCCCCCGGACCAACCCAATATTTTTCTTTTCAAAACTTTGATTTTTGTTTAAGTTTTAAAAACCCGGTATGCACTCAGAAATACCCAAACCAAGACTCGAGCCAGCACCCAAATCCCTCGAGATCGACTTCGAGACACAACCTTTCTTCCCAAATCATATCCACTGACACAACCCAGTGGCATGTGCACATGCACCAGAGCTCCGGCAAACTCCAGCCAACCTCGCCGCCTTCCACAAGTCTACGATTGTCTGCTCAGTCTTTAGACCAACCAGATCGACGAATTCGTATGCCAATCGAAATCAAGTAACCTGACTCAAACTGGAACAAAACTGAACCACCAAAGATCACCTCGTTCCGCCACCTCAGGCCACCAGAGGCCACGCAACGTCGTCCGAAGCTCCTCCGATCAACCACGCCCAGATTCCACTCGTCTTGGCTCGGTCCGAAGCAACGTCGACGCTAAAGTTGGTCGAATTCTGACCTTATCTAAAGCTTAGGCTTAAGCCTTAAATCTCTGTCGCGCAATCACCTCGGTGAATTATAAATTCACTGAGCATTTTTCTAATGATCCCCGACCACCAAGCAAGCTCCAACCTCGATCACGACACCCGTTGTTACTCCGATCACCAGAATTTGCCAATAAACCCAATATCATTCAACCTGCAAGTTTTCCATGGGTTCGTACTTAAAAATTTTGATTTCACTTTTAAAAGTCATCATTTTTGAAAATGTTTCAGATGGTATACTTGAAACCAGAAATCATTATTCTCTAATTTTCAATATACATTCGGTTTTCTTGTATTTTTTTAATTTCTAGAAAAAAACTTTAACTAGTTATACTTAAAATTATTTTTAAAACCTAAAACATGATCATACAAACATTTTTTTATATTGAAGCCTATCAAGAATCAGAGGAGAAGAATTTGATTTTCAAAACAGGTTTTTGAAACCTGGAACCAAATAGAGGCAATACGCCTGTACATCAGACATCCACAAACAAGTGTATACATATATACGCATATTTGTTGACATGCAAAACAACTTTCACTTTTCTTCAGGAATGATTTCAAATAACAAGTTTACAATCCAGATTTACTCACTTGATACTTGAAGAAAACAGAGAAGAACCTGGAAGTGTTTGAATTTGGAAAAGTGGAAATGTTCTTTGGATTTGATCTTTTTGAAACTGGTTTAACTTTGAGTTGATTACTGTTTTTAGTGATGATCCTTGCTTTGCTTAAGTTTTTGAAATTGAAATATTGCTCAGGTTGAAACTGAGGTTGATGTGAGCTTTGATCCTGAATTTGAACTTGATTTACTGGAATTTGTTTTCTATTTTAAATTTTGTTTTCTGTTTTGATTACTTGTTTTTGATTTCTTTTCTCTGATGTGTTTTGTTTTTGATCTGCTCGGATTTTAGAAAATTAAAGATAAAAGAAATGAGAGAGGAAAGAAATGGAAATATATATTGCCTTGATTTTCTTTAAATTGAAAATGAAAAGAAAATAAAAAATTTGACACTTGTTCATTTATGTGATAAAATGATTTACACTTGTAAATTTTCACATTTGAATTGTTACACTTGTTAATCTATATGTCTTTATGGCTTACATTTGTATTAGGCATTAATTAAATATTTTAAATAGATTTTTATATCACATTTTCTTATTTCATAAATACATTTTCTTTGTTATTATTATACACAATTTAAAATAAAATGTTTTAAAACTAACTATACATAAAATAAATCACATATATATTATTTTTAAATCCAAATATTTTTAAGGTTTTTATATTTGGATTTTTTTAATTCAAATTACAATATATATATATATATATATCAATGCTTATCATATTTACTTTTGAAAAATTCAAATTAATTCCAAATTTATATTAATTTCTAAATAAATATTGCTTAAAAATGGGATGTTACACTAGATGTCCCTTTTATTCTGCTGTGTGGGCAGTTGCTGATCCCAACGGTGGGGTGATTTTATTCAGACAATCCAGTAAGGGGTAGCTCCGGTCTTGTATTGCAGGAGATCAGGAGGGATCCTCGGTACGCTGATCTAGACCAGGTACTGTAACGGGCGGTACCCCAGTAGCCCTACCATTGTATGCAATCCGATCTCCAATGAGCTCCTGTATGATTTTGATTATGCCCAACTATTGCTGAAACGTGAGATGCAAGCATTTCGGCTAAATTCTATTTTACTTTCTATCGACACTACTATAATATCAGATGGAATTGATGAAAATGTTTTGGCTATCGTAAGGTAAAAACCTGGCATATTTATTCGTTGTGTGGTCTTACGAGATACCTTTGATTTCAAAGGATTTTGGAAACTTTAATAATCCAATTAAGTGTGTTTTCTCACGCTAGTTTTCCAAACTGACTCGGGTGTTATTTTACTATAATGCTCGGGTCAGACCGAGTATTATAGAATAAAGACCTAGATGGACTGTTATGGAGCTCAGGGGATGCGCTGGACGGCGAGACATGTCATACGTACCTGATTCATTTGCACTATATGGTGTACTGTATATTCAGCTTTGTATGGACAAGTTATCATAATAGTCCACTGATGTGTTTTTGTTTGATGTTGTACTTTGATGATGTAATATATAAGATAGTTACAATTCTTTTGTATAAATCTGTTATTATCTATTTTATGTTATTCCGCTGCGATTGTGAGATTCTAATTTTGTTTTCTATTTTCTTCTTCTACCCCCTTCTTCTTTAACCCTAATGGTTCGTATTTTCGTTCACTTGAGTTGATATGTTGGAGAATAGTGTCGACTCGAGGGATATGGATTTGCGGGCTGTTAAAGTATTTTTAATGTTGTCTTCAAAATATGAAACCGACACATCATCTTATAGTGAAATAAGAAAATTGCACCAATAAAATTTAATGAAAAATGCATAATTAAGATTCGGACATTGGCACCATTTGGTTTTATCATAAGAAATGCTAAATAATTTTACCCCTACAAGCACTTATCATGTTCTAAATAAAAAAGAATTTTACTTTCTTTCTTAGTTTCTATTAGTTTAAGACAACATAAAAAAGATTATACAGCATTTATCTATCTATTATATAATCACATGGGTTAAATAGAATAGAAACTATGAATGACTCACAACTCCAGACAAAACAAAGAAAATTATATTCACAACCAGTCATGACAACACAATCAATCTATAATTTCTCATGTTTTATCATGATGGTTTAATGGAGATGTGTCAATCCCTCCTTATATAGGATGTATTTCCTATAGTATTTGATTTTATCTTCCATAATCCCAAGAATAAATGTAATTTATGTTCTATTCATATGGAAAACATTGTTTTTCATGTTGAAAGAAAACATTATTTTTGACTATCTATTGATTTATTGCCAAACATACGAAACCAAGTTTTTTTCAAAGGAAAAGGAGTTCGACAAAGCCAAAATACAATGCATGTAGCACGAAACAAAATTACTGGATTGCACCTAAATTCCAATGCATTGGCAAGATATTAGATAAAGCTTCTAGAAGTTGTGCCTTCGGTTGTTCTTGCAACCACTTTGAAATTCTATCTACAACTTTATTATTTCTCTTATTTTCGCTTTTTGAATAAACTGTGCAAGAAAATTAGTTAGTATCGATATTGCCTTGGTGCTAATTAAAAAATAGCAGATACAAAGATGAAAGTACAAAAATAAGCAGCAACGATGAGTCTAAATATACCATAATGATAAAAATAGGAATATAAATTTAGAAAATGTTGTTATAAACTAAAGAACTTCTAATTATAGATAAAAACATTGGTTATAATTTTAAACTTATTGCAAATGCTCCATAATACAACTAAAAATTGCACACTAAACCAATAATGTCCTATGCAAAGGACAGTACGATTACTTGTACTAGATTGCTCTTATAAAAAAGTTTTAATGCATATAAATAAACTTAATTTTTTAAGTTCAAATAAATAAATGCCAAAATATTCTTATGTAAGAATGTATATTTTTATTTGTATATCAACCAGCGTGTCATATCTTATGTTGCCCACAATTTTCATGGCTTGGTAGAGTACATTACAGTACCGTATTGTCATTAATTTGGATGCGATGTTATGATTGTTTTAGATTTTTGTCCCAGCTAGGTAAGGTTGCACTCTTTGTAAAAGACCAACCTTGTAGAAAAACAAATAAGACCTAACTGATAGTGAGGCAAAACAAATAACAGATAGTCACCAACTAAAAGCAATCATAGATCAAACAATAAAAGAAAATAACACACAGGATTTATAGTGGTTCCACTACCGCGGGGTAGTGTACATCCACTTGAGGAGAGGAGAATTTATCACTTTCTAAGAGGACAAAATTTTACAAGATTGATAATGGAGAAGAAGAATAAGAAATACATTTGAGAAAGATAATTCTACTCATGCTAATCTCTGCCTTTATATAGAGATAATGGTCATAAATCAATGTCTCATTAATTGTCCTATTAATACAGGAAATATTTATCCATTTGATTTTTCATTTCCCCCAATTTACTTGCGCTTGATAAGATTACTTTTTTAATCATCTATTTAGGGAATTAATTAATTACCTCAATCTCCCAAAATAATTCTTCTTCTCACGTGGATAATTTATAACTCTCTTGAATACTATAAAAGAGGCAATATATATTTGACTTATTATCTCAAATATCTTCCAAATCCTCTGCAATTGAAATATTATATCATTGAAATCAATAATATCTTTCAAATCTTCTGTAATTGAAAATCTATATCAGCAAATCTTACAATCTCTACCTTGATATTATATTCCTATGCAAGCCTATTAACTCCACCAACATCCTCTTGCTCTAAGTAAGACCTCTCAATCGCCCCAATGAAAACAAAAGTCTCCAGGAACCATCTCAACTCTCCCTCCCGTCCTGTGCCACCATGTGGCACCTAGAATTTGTCAAGCTATTCTAGTTCGAGCAATGCCTGAACTCTACAGCCTGCAAAGACTTATGCACATCTGTTGCTTTCTCCTTTGATCTCTCATGGCCAACTTCAGATGATTCCCTCTTCCACTTATCAAGCTCATCCTCTTGGCAGAACCTCACCTTGTCAAAGCTTTCCCATTTGATCTTGTTCTATCTATGTAGAAACTCAAAGTCCCTTCTCGTATGCCTAGCTTTCACATCTTCTCTAAGAGAACTATAAGCTCCAACCCTAGACCCTCTAAGTACAGTTCTGCCCTTTAGGAGATACAAATTTTGGAACATATCTCCCTTTATCACTATAAGTGCACTCCTAAGAAACCCTTAGACTGTTCTTTTCCACAGTCAATTTGAATCCTTTCGATGAAAATTATCCGGTAGGTATCATCGACTTAGGGAGACCTAGAACATAAAGGACACCTACTAAGGTGTGTATCATTCCGTTAAACAAGCGAATCTGCATAGTACCTACGTCCATGACTCTACAGCCAGCATCATTTTCCATAAGAATGTCCTTCCTCCTTTTTCTTTCAAAAGAACTGAAATAATCCTTAATAGGTTAAACGACCCGAAATTTTCGACCTTGAAAATTCGACATTAATACGTTCACTGTAGAAATGCCGAGTATGCGAATGCCGGAAATTCTAGATTGTTAGGTAAAAGAAGAAAAGAGGTAGAAGAAGAAACAGAAAACAAAACAAAGAATCTCACATTCGCAGCGGATCAAAATATAATATCAAATAATAGCATTTACACAAAGAAAGAAGTATCTGTTAATTTACATTCAATACATCATAGTACAACCATTCACACATAAAATGGACAGTTAAAATTAACTTATCCCAGATAAACAACTCCATATATAGCGGGATAAACTCCATACGTTCCTGCCATCCAGCTCGCCTCCTGAGCTCCAGAACGTCCTAACCTGAAAACCTATAATACTCCGTCTGACTCGAGCATTACATCAAAGTAACACCCGGGTTAGGCTGGAAACTAGTGTGAGTAAACTCAAATAACTTGAAATACTGAGTTATAAAACATAATTGGAAACCCGGGTAACTTGTACCTCTACGAGCTCATAACATGTTATAGTCGACACTTATTTCAAAAATCAATCCCTAAGTACCCTTACTTAGTTTCAATGGTCCAGTTTGCTTTAATTATTCCATTCCAGCCCATTGATTACACATATCAAATCTATAAGGAATTATCGTAGATTACAAATCGAAGTGGTTTCGGGTATTTACCGATACCCAACCCCGGTCTCTTCGAATCCATTGTCATCTTTAATCCAAGTTGTTTAGGTGAATACAATTCAATTCAAATATAGGATTTCATATTCACACAACAATTCATATCAGAAAGGTGACCTACAATATCACAGTACAACCTAAGTATCTCATATCACAAAGCATCACATATCAGAGATATCAAATAATCTAAGTTATTCAATATATCATAATCATCTATAAGCAAGATAAATTAATTGTACCATTTCTAATTAACTTAATTACTTTTAAAATCCTGCTTACTTAACATTAATTAATTACAAACCATTAGTTAATCATCCTTTAATTATCAATCTAAATTAATTATCCATAATTACTTTCATTAAGTAATTACTCCATTGGTTAATTAACCTTTAGTTAATTAATTATCCTCTAATTACTAATTAAATTAATTGACCCTAAATAAATTAATCCTTAATTACTTAAATTAAGCAATTACTTGCATTAATTAATCTCTAATTACCAATTAATTAATGTCTAATTACCAATTAATTAACCTCCAATTAATTAATTTATAGTCCTTAATTATTAATTAATTAATTAATGCTTAATCATTTATTTATTTATTTCTCTTTAATTATTTATTTATTTTATCCTTACTTAATTACATTAATTAATTAACCTTAATTAATCACATGAGTTAATTAACCTTAATTAATTTCACAGATTAATTAACCTTAATTAATGATCCATTAATTAATCACATTAATTAATTATTCTTTAGTTATTAATTAATAACCTTTAATTATTAACTAATTAATAAATAACTAAACTTTAATTACTCAAGACCTTAAGTTTAATTAATGATAAAACATTTTATTTCCTTAATTACTTCTTAGTTACGTTATTAATTAAGTTTTAAGACAACTTAAGAATTAACTTTATTAATTAAACTTAAAATAAATTACACAACTTTAAATTAACCAAACAATTATTATTTAGAAGAAATAGCTAAAAAAATTGTTAAACGTGATTTTGTTTAACCTTAAACTTGTTAATCTCTAACATTTTACTCAGTAAAACCCGAGCAATCCCACACTCAAACCCGAGTTCTTCTTCTTCTTTATTATTATGTTTTTTAAAACCTTTATTTAAATTTTAAAAACTTGTTGCAAGTATTATCACTCACGAATACTCGAAACGAACCCAAGAAAATCCTTCTTTTACCTGATATCGACCCCGAGGCACTCCCCTTCTTCTCCAATACTAAACACTGGTGCACAGAAAACTCCTTGTGCACATACACCGATTAACGGCAACGCTCCGACCACCCAAGCAGTCACCGACAATTCGTCTTCAATTTCCTCTAGCCAACTGAACACCCAGATATCCAAATCGATCTCGAAAATAAAATTGAGTTCGATCGAACCCAAAGGAACAAAACTAAACACCTAAAAATCCACCTCGTTTTGCGGCCTTAAGCCACCGGAGGCTTCGAAACTCCAGCCATACCCTCACCGATGACTCACACTCAATTTTTCCCATGATCAATCAACTTTGATGCCTGTTGTCGACACCACAGTCCAATTTCGAACCTCGACAAAAAACTAGGCAAAAACCCTATTTCGACGCCACGACGCCGCCAAAGTGAACAAAAAATTTACCTACCATTTTTGTCGAGCTCGTCAACTCCTCCGCTACCTCCAGCAGTAGTCTCGACCACCCAGATCACTCTGATCACCAACAAATGCCCAAAACCCAAATCACGATCTACTTTCAATTTCTCTCGAATTTCTATCTTAAAAATCATGATTTTATTTTTAAAAATCGTAGCTTCCGAAGATAAATCAGATCATGTACATGAACCTATCAGATTCCACCATGAATTTCCTCTTAAATTTCTCTCGATTTTTCTTTTTTGTTAAAACTACCATCAGATTCCACCTTGAAAATATTTTTAAAAATTATATCTTGTTAATTCTAACAAATTTTGTTTTAACATCAGAGTCTAAAGAGAATCAGTGAAGAAGTAGTCAACTTTTGAACCTATTTCAAACCTGTAAAATAAAGAATAGGGCAGATGAACTGGAACATAGATATGCACAAAATATCAACATACATATACACATTCATTCAGGTTTAAACAATCATGCAAGCATATTTCACCTCATAATTTCAAGGATCATAACATGCATCAGATCATTAGATAAAATTAAGCTTTTGAAATTTTGTTTATTCATAGGTTATTGAAGAACAAAGAAGACTTTTGAAATTTAAAAAGCTTTTGATGATTTGACCTGGAATTTGTACTTGAATTTGATTAGAAACTGAGTTGATTCTTTACTACAGCTTTAGGTTGAATTTGTAGTTTGAACGATTGATGATCTTTCTCAGGTTTATATTTCTGAAAGACAGAAAAAGAAATGAGATGGAGATGGAGATTATACATATAGCCTTGTTTATAAATTTAAAAAATTGAAAAGAAAAATGAAAATTATGACACTTGTTATAATTACCTTACACTTGTCATTTGCATGCAATAATTAATTTACTTTAAATTGTATATATTTAACTTACATTTGTAACGTTCATGTATTAATATGTTTTTATTTAAATTTATATAATATTTTCAATTTAGTTCTATATTTATATATGTTTTATGTGTCATATATTTAAACTTACCTTGTTATTTATTTTTATACATCTTTAAAAAATCCAATTATACATAAATAATTAGTTATGTATATACATATAATAGCTATAAAATATAGAGTTTTCAATCCAATTTATTTTCACGATAATTACATTTGAATTTCAAATTCAGATTTTTTTTATTTGCAAGCTACTTATAGATATTTACACAAACAAATACACATTTTATTAGTTTTGAAAAAGAATAAATTTTAGATCATTTTAGATAATTATAAAAGAAATTATCACATATTTATTTGCTTGAAATTCCAAGATATCACATTCCTCTCCCTTTTAAATCTTTTCGTCCTCGAAAAGAACGAAGCCAAAGATTTAGTTATACTGCCTTCTATTAGTTAAATTACACTTTGATCATTTTCAACTATAAACTCTTTTATTAAGAATTTTTAAAACACTTTAAAATTTATATAATATTACCAAAATAGTTTTATAAATATACTTTTTATAACTCGATGTCTCAACAAGTCCATCCTCGTTTTTACAGAAATTCGGTCATACGTTGATCAGGCGTAGGACTGAAAATCTATATGTACTTGGTAAACGCATTTTCAACAGCTAGTGAAAATACTTGGAAAACATTTTCGAAAACTTTGTGAAAATATAGAAAGCAATTTTTGAGAATATAGGAAACATTTTTAGTCAGGAATACTTTGAAAATCATCACCCCTTCCATGGTCGCAGTTAACCCAGTGGTTACGTTGTCATCCCGGAAAAATCCATAGATAACTGTAGGCACTCCGCGCCCCTCGATTACACCATCGAATCCGCCACAAATCGCAGCTACATCCAGGGTTACGTCGCCATCACGTAAAAAACCATGTAAGTGTAGGCATCAGCGCCCTCGAATTTCGCTGCCAAATAAAACTTCACCACTCCTACATAGATTGCAGACTGCATCTGTCGAGTCCCAATGTAGCCTATAGGCTCTCACGGCCTCATGACTTTTGCTATGTCTTCATAGAACGTAGTCTACCGATGCTACGTTGCCATCATGGATAAATCAAACGTAGACCGTTGGCTCTCACGGCCACACGACTTCCGCTATGATCCGTGGTAGATCGCAGTGACATCGAGTTACACTGTCGTCACAATATAACCCAAATGTCTCTGTGGGCATCAGCACCCTCGACTTTCGCTACCCACAACACAAAATCCTTAGGAATTTCAGTTTTTCTGGACTTCCTCCCAAGATCCAATTTAGAGCCTCCCCCTTCGGGCTCAAGGCAGAACCACCCCGTGGATCTCCTATGAAATTCATTTCAATGGGAGCGCCTTTTTCCCCAAATCCAATTTAAAAAATATTTTATACTATACACATATAGTATCTTCAAATCATACTCTTTATGATTCACATAAATCTCCTTTACACAAAATCGATATCTCAAATCGATACTTCCAAACTTGGCTTTTCAAATCCCCAAATTGATTATTCCCAAAAATCAAAAGCCTTTCCAAATCCATTGGTTCCTTCCAAAGTCATTCTCATAAAACCATATATATATATATAGATATATATATATATCCTTGAAAAATCTTGGATCACTTCATACTTATATAAATATTTTTTCAGAAATATATTCTTCTGGCTATAGATTCAGCGAGGGAAGTATATCATATATAACAAATATATATATATATAACTTTACTATGCCAAATCAACGTTCAATTTTGATTTTCTTTTATAAAGTTACTTACCATATCACTTACTTTTCAAAGAGTGAATTTCAAAAGATATCCAACTTCCGCCTTTATTTATATATATTTCTCAAAATATATTTTCCTTTCAAAAATCATTTTCATTTCTTTCAAAATTTCAATATCTATTTCATTTAAGCACGTACGATGTACATATACCATCCGTATGCAACATCAAATCCGACCGCTCACTCAATCACACAATTTCACTTTCGAACTAGTTTCGTCCACCCGACTTTCTAGTGCGGACTCAGGTTTTCTTGACCAGAAACCGTCATTCTTCTTACATAGCCCTAACTATGATAGAGAATTTTCAAAATCAATCAAATATCCATATCCAGGGTTCATCGTCGAAAATTGAGTGAAAAATCCCAACTCGGATCGATATACTATCTCGAAATCCTGTGCTCGAATCTAGATCAAATCATTCTGCGAATAGAATAATATATGTACATCCTAGTATTTACCTTCATTGATTATCAGCTAAATCAATTTTCTTTTACTTCACGTTATTTTAGATTTCTATTCACTTATTCACAATTGCTTCAATTCCCATTTGAACTATCACTTCACTTATAAACATTTTGCACTCTGACCAACTTGAATTTAGAAAATTGCTTGAAAAAGTTTAAAAAAGATAAGTAGTTATAAAATAGTTATTAGTTGCAAAATAGCCGTAAATAGTTAAGTATTTATAAAATAATTATAAAATTGTCGGAATAGTTGTGAAATAGTAATTAGTTTATAAAACAGATGTAAAATAGTAATTGGTTTTCAAAATAATTGTAAAATAAGTACAAGATAGTTTGGGTTTAAAAAGAAAGGTTGTATAGTAAATAGCTAGGAAAAATGGATTAAAACAGTTTATATAAAGTAATTTTTTTTGAAAAAGTTTTCAGAGTCAATCCGATTCATTTCCCAATTTCTCATTTCAATCAATTTCCCTTCTCATTAAATTGATTCAATTTCAATTTACATTTGAATTAACTTCAATTTCTATCCCAAATTCAAATCAATTTCCATTTGAATTTAAATTTATTCAACTTCAATCAAAATTTCAATTTATTTAAATCAAATTCAATTTGAGTTAATTTAAATTTCAATCTCAACTTTAAACCATCTCGAATTATATAAGTTCGAGTTAAATTTTAAATGTTGATTTAATTCTTTAAATCAAATTAACCTTTATTTTTAATTTAACAATCTAAATTTTTAAACAATTTAATTCTTAGTCCAATATCACAAATTCCATTTTAAACTACCTTTACTTAACTTATTTCAAAGTTCAAATAAAAGTTCAAAACTTTTTAAACAATTTAATCTTCAGAATCAAATCTATAATTCAATTTTAACTTTTAACTTTGAAACCAATCCAAATAAATTTTAGTTTGTAAGTTCATTTAAACATTTAAATCTAAAGTTCAAAGTGATTACATTCCCATAATTCCAATTTTATTTCTAAAAATCAAAGCCCTCTAAATAGTTTTAAAATAAGGCTTTACTTTTCATTTAATTTCAGTAATGGATATATAGACTATTTCAATCCACTTTTCAATTCATTTAAAATAATCCAATTCTCAGTTTTATAGATTATTAATAATAATAGGATGATATTAAGATAAGCCAAGGAAAATAAACATCCAAAATTATTTAAAACATTCATCCATAGCATTCATTACCAATTTCCAGAACTCAAACTCGTTTTGAGATCACACATAACTCCCATTTCAAAACCAACCCATTTAACTTCCTAAGTTAAATCTCAATTTCATCTTAAAATTTCCAATTCAAGTTGTTTATTCTAAACTCATTTAACTTCCCTAAAGTTAAATTCAATTCATTTAATCCAGTCAACTTTACCCAATTTGAATTCTCCATTTCAAATTGTAAACTTCTTATCAATATCCTTTCCCACTTATAAGTTCAAAAACTTGTTTCTCTTAGGATTATTACATCACATTTCAGGGAAAGTTCAAAACTCAACGCTTAGTGTTTACTTCCAATCAGCTTTGATCTTATGCATATCCCGCATGTATACATATTCATTTCTTTTGTGCCGCAAGACATATTTTAAATTTTAAAGCATTCTTCATTTTTAGTTCAAAACTTTTTTCTTTTAAATTTTAAAACAATTCTTGTTTTAAGATAAGATTCCTACATTTAAAAATATAATAACATTTGAAACAATTTCAAATTTTCTGGACTTACATTTAAAAATTCACAATTTTAATTATCTTCAATTCCAATTTATAAGTCATACTTATCTAAATTATTACTTCTTTAAACATTTCATTCTGCTTAATCATTAACAAAACAAAAAACATTTTTAGGATAATAACCAAGGTTATCATAACTGTAAACCAATTTATTAGATAATAAAATCAGGGTAACTTAATTCAGCATTCTGAAAACACTCTTACAAATTTCAGGATTTTATTCTTTGGTTTACATCCATTTCTAGCTTATCTGATTTATATAGTTCATATTATCCAATTCTTATTTGGTTGTATTTCTATCACCACTTCATTCTTATAATTACATTTAATTCGAATAATCAACAAACAATTGCTTAATATATATATATATATATATATATAATAAGAAATATTATTGCTTTATATATCAAAATATAAGTTTATATAAGAATCATTCATTTTTAAAATCATTTTAAAATCTTTGTATAAGAAAATAACAAGTGCGCTCTCATAAATATAATACACTCGACTCAACCTAGGGTACTCATGACCCTATCCTTAATGAGTAAACCCACCAGAGCCAAGGTTCTCGCTTAACCTTCTGCTCTGATACCAAATGTAACGACCCGAAATATTTGACCTCGAAAATTCGACGTTAACATGTTCACTATAGAAATGCCGAGTATTCGAATGCTGGAAATTCCAGATTGTTAGGAAAAAGAAGAAAAGAGGTAGAAGAAGAAACAGAAAACAAAACACAGAGTCTCACATTCGCAGCGGATCAAAATATAATATCAAATAATAGCATTTACACAAAGAAAGTTGTATCTGTTAATTTACATTTAATACCATTCACATATAAATCGGACAGTTAAAATTAACTTATCCCAGATAAACAACTCCAATATACAGTGGGATATACTCTATACATTCCTGCATCCAGCTCGCCTCCTGAGCTCCAAAACGTCATAACCTGAAAATCTGTAATATTGGGTATGACCCGAGCATTACATAAAGGTAACACTCGGGTCTGGCTAGAAACCAACGTGGCTAAACTCAAATAACTTGAAATACTAAGATATAAAACATAATTGGAAACCCAAGGTAACTTATACCTCACTACGAGCTCATAACTTGTTATAGTCGACGCCTATTTCACAAATCAATCCTTAAGTACCCTTACTTAGTTTCAGTTGTCTAGTTTGCTTTAGTTATTTCATTCCATCCAATTGATTACACATATCAAATCTATAATGAATTGTTGTAGATTACAAATCGAAGTGGTTTCGGGTATTTACTGATACCCGACCCCAGTCTCTTCGAATCCATTGTCATCTTTAATCCAAGTTGTTTAGGTGAATACAATTCAATTCATATTCAGGATTTCATATTCACACAACAATTCATATCAGTTAGATAACCCACAATATCATTGTTCAACCAAAGTATCTCATATCACAAAGCGTCACATATCAAAGATATCAAATAATCTAAGTCATTCAATACATCTTAATCATATATAAGCAAGATAAATTAATTGTACCACTTCTAATTAATTTATTACTTTTAAAATCCAGCTTACTTAACATTAATTAATTACAAACCATTAATTAATCATCCTTTAATTATCAAGCTAAATTAATTATCCATAATTACTTTCACTAAATAATTATCCAATTGGTTAATTATCCTCAATTAATTAATCTTTAATTAATTAATTGTCTTAATTACTTACATTAAGCAATTATCACTTAAGTAATTACTTACATTAATTAATCTCTAATTACCAATTAATTAATGTCTAATTACCAATTAATTAACCTCCAATTAATTAATTTATAATCCTTAATTATTAATTAATTAATCCTTTATCATTGATTAATTTATTTCTCTTTAATTACTTATTTATTTATCCTTACTTAATTATATTAATTAATTAACCTTAATTGATTACATGAGTTAATTAACCTTAATTAATGATCCATTAATTAATTATTCTTTAGTTATTAATTAATAAACCTTTAATTATTAACTAATTAATTAATAACTAAACTTCAATTACTCGAGGCCTTAAGTTTAATTAATGATAAAACATTTTATTTCCTTAATTACTTCTTAATTACGTTATTAATTAAGTTTTAAAACAACTTAAGAATTAACTTTATTAATTAGAGTTAAAATAAATCGCACAAATTTATATTAACCAAACAATTATTATTTAGAAGAAATAGTCTAAAAAATTGTTAGACTTGATTTTGTTTAACCTTAATCTCTAACATTTTACTCGAGTAAAACCCGAGCAATCCCACACTAAACCCGAGTTCTTCTTCTTCTTTAAAAATCCTTTGATTAAATTGTAAAAACTGTTACAAGTATTATCACTCACGAATACTCGAAACGAGCCCGAGACAATCCTTCTTTTACCCGAGATCGACCCCGAGGCACTCCCTTTCTTCTCCAATACTAAACACTGATGCACAGAAAAGTCCTCGTGCACATGCACTGACGGCACTCTTCGACCACCCAAGCCGTCGTCGACAAGTCGTCTTCGACTTCCTCTAGCCATCTGACCATCCAGATATCCCAATCGATCTCGAAAATAAAATTGAGTTCGATCGAACCCAAAGGAACAAAACTGGACACCCACAAATCCATCTCGTCTTGCCGCCTCAGACCACCAAAGGCTTCGAAACTCCGAACATCCCTCATCGATGACCTACACTCCATTTTCCCCATGACCGATCAACTCCGATGCCCTGTCGTCAACGCCGCAGTCCAATATCCAACCTCGACAAAAAACCAGGCTAAAACCCTACGTTGATTCCATACTGCCGCCATGGTAAACTAAAAATTTACCTACCATTTTTGCCGAGCTCGTCAACTCCTTCGCTATCTCCAGCAGTGTCTCGACCACCCAGATCACTCCGTTCACCAGCAAATGCCCAAAATCCAAATCACGATCAACTTGCAATTGCTCTCGAATTCTATCTTAAAAATCATGATTTTATTTTCATAAATCATAGCTTCCGAAGATAAATCAGATCATATATATGAACCCACAAATTATTTAAGTCAAGATTTTTAATATGTTCAAGTTTTACTGTAATTTTCCTTTTTGTTAAAACTACTATTAGATTCCATCTTGAAAATATTTTTAAAATTATATCTTGTTAATTCTAACAATTTTTTTTAAACATTAGTGTCTCAAGAGAATCAGAGAAAATGCAGTTAATTTTTGAACCTATTTCAAACCTATAAAATCAAGAACAGGGCAGACGAACTGGAACACAGATACGCACAAAATATCAACATACATATACACATTCATTCAGCTTTAAGCAATCATGCAAGTATATTTCACTTCATAATTTCAAGGATCATTACATGCATTAGATCATCAGATAAAATTAATCATTTGAAATTTTGTTTACTCATAGGTTATTGAAGAACAGAGAAGACTTTTGAAATCTAAAAAGCTTTTGATGATTTGAACTGGAATTCGTACTTGAATCTGAACTTGAATTTGATTAGAAACTGAGTTGATTCTTCATTATAGCTTCAGGTTGAATTTGTGTTTGAAAGATTGATGATTTTTCTCAGGTTTATGTTTTTGAAAGATAGAAAAAGAAATGAGATAGAGGGTAGAGATTATACATATAGCCTTATTTATAAATTTTAAAAATTGAAAAGAAAAATGAAAATTATGACACTTGTTATAGTTACCTTACATTTGTCATTTGCATGCAATAATTAACTTACATTTGTAATGTTCATGTATTAATATGTTTTTATTTGTATTTATATAATATTTTCAATTTAGTTATATGTGTGTGTGTGTGTGTGTGTTTTATGTGTCTTATATTTAAACTTACCTTGTTATTTATTTTTATATATCTTTAAAAAAAATTCAACTATTCACAAATAATTAGTTATGTATACATATACTAGCTTTAAAATATAAAGTTTTGAATACAATTTATTTTCAAGATAATTATGTATGAATTTCAAATTCAAAATTTTATTTACATGCTACATATAAATATTTACACAAACAAATACACATTTTATTACTTTTGAAAGAATAAATTTTAGATCATTTTAAATAATTATAAAAGAAATTATCACGTATTTATTAGCTTGAAATTTTAGGATATCAGATTAGGCGCCATTTGGAGAGACGCTCCCGTATCAAGCACCCAATGGTCTGATACATCCAATACTACCGCCGTTAACAAGTCATTGTATATAGCTTTATCCATTGCAATGATGAACTTCCATCTTCAGTCTTTCTCTTCAAGTCCGGACAATCTTTCTTCTAATGGCCTAGTTTATTACAAATGTAGCATTTCCCATCTCTGGATTTACCTTTCCAATCATTATCGGCATTCTAGATTTGGAATGCCCCTTAGAACTCCGATTCTTCTTCTCCTCTCTCCCTCTCTCAACAAAAAGGCCTTGACTACCACTTCCTACTCTACCTCCATCTGATCGCTCAATTCCTCAGAGAGAAGACTGGACTTCACATCTTCATTGGTCAAAGTATATCTCACAAAGATAAGGCCATTAGCGAAACCTATGTAATGGTATGAAAGGGAACACAAGATAACCATAGCCATATGCTCTTCATCAACTTTCAAATCCGCAGTCTTTATCTTCATTACTAGATCGTCAAAGAAACCCAGATGCCCCTTGATAGAAGTACCATCTCTATCCTCATGGTGAAACTTTTCTTCAACAAAATCAAATTTTTAGTCAAAGATTTCTTCAGATAGAGATTTTCCAGCTTGTTCCAAATGCACTTAGCAGTAGTTTCGTCACTAATCTCGAAAACAACATTTTCTCCTGTAGCTAATTGCAAAGTAGTAAACGCCCATTTTACATCTCCTTCCTTTCCACGGCTAAAATTTCAGCAATCAACTCCTCATGAGCAAACATCACAAGATGAACTTCGTTTCTCATCAGAATAGCTTTCATTCTCCATTTCCACTTCTCGAAGTCTTCATCACTGTTCAACTTCTCTATTACTAAACTAGATCTTGATGCAATACAGGTCCCTATAACATAGGGTCTTAGTACAACCATTGGAGTCTCCTTATCTCTTGCCATAATGCCTAACATCCTTTCTCAATCAACCTTGTCGCTCTGATATCAGATAGATGGGGAAAAAATCCCTTAAGATCGCCTTAGGAACAAAAAATTCAACCTAGCGAAAAACCAAATAGGACCGAATTGATGATGAGGCAAAACAAATAACAGATTGTCAGTAGCTAAAAGCAATCAAAAGTCAAGAAATAAAAGAAAATAACACATGGGATTTGTAGTAGTTCAACTGTCATGAGGCTGTGTACATTCACTTGGATAAAGGACATTTATTACTTTCTAAGAGGAGAAATTTTTACAAGATTGATAATGGAGAAGAAGAATAAGAAATACATCTAAGAGAGAAAATTCTATTCATGCTAATCTCTGTCTTTATATAGAGAATATTACTTGTGGTTGAAGTAATTGATCTATGGTCATAAATCAGTGCCTCATTTATTCTCCTTTTCATACAGGACATGTTTATCCATTTGATTTTCTAATTTCCCCAAGTTACATGCGCTTGATAAGATTCCTTCTTTAATCGGTTAACTAGGTAATTATCTAATTACCTCAATCTCCTAAAATAATTCTTCTTCTCGCTTAGGTGATTTATTACTCTCTTTGATGCTATAAAAGAAGAAATATGTATTTGAGTAATTATCTCAACTATCTTTCAAATATTTTGAAATTCAAAATATTGTATCACTGAAATCAACAATATCTTCCAAATCTTATGTTATTGGAAATATTGTATCACCAAATATCACAATGTGTAGGTATACTACACTTGGTTATGCAATCACGTTGAGAAAAGTTGGAAATATGTATTAAAGAGTTGATCTAATAGAAAAATGGACCGAGCTATATCACCAATAAGTGTTATGGCTAAAAATTGGTATATACAATATTATTTTGTTGTACTTCATCCATTAATCCATTGTTAACAAACAACTGAAGAAACAACAGTATGCTATACAACTAGTCTGATTGTTTAATATGGAAATAAAAGCCGTAATGCACTTAGTTACATGTTCAATTATTCTTATTGAGGTTGGAAAAAAAATTTTGTTCATGTAATATTATCTTATGAATTTTTACTGATAATTTTATAATAGATTTGGTATGAATTATCTCACGCAATTGGACTTATATATTTAAAAGTATACAAATTCGTATTGATCATGTATAATACTTTTTCCACTAATTATTTTCTAATTTTCCAACTTTTCAATGCATATTATTAATAGGTACATATAAACGGTTAGACATGATATTGTTTCCTAATATTCACCTATTGTTTACTACAACAAATAGCTTTATATGACAAAATGGGAGATAAAAAGATTGATATTTATTGATTAACTGTAGTAGTCAATGTATTGTTACAGCAAAAGTTTCATTGCAGCCGATAACAACTATGTACTACCTAAAAGGATAAAAAATTGAGTAGCTTATATAAAAGTTGAAAAAACAAATACAAGTTAGAAAAAAATCAGCACATACCGAACATAAAATTAAACGATTGATTAGCTTACTTAAAATCTAATATTTGAAATGGTAAAAAGAGAATAAAAAAATGAAAGAAGAAGAAGAAACATAGAAAGGAAAAAGAAGAAAACGAGAGAAAGAATTTAAGTTTTAGTAGAGAAAGAAATTGATACATAAAAACTATGTTTCAATGTTGTTTTAGACACAGATGAATAATGCAAAGAAAAATGATTCATACATGTATAGTTATTTTCATCAGAAACAAAAACACAAACAGTAACCAACAGGCATTGTCATGGCATCAATGCCTTGCTATTATTGAACAGACCATTAACTATCATGTTGTAAGCAATGTGAAAATGAAAAGAATTGATTTAAATTAGCGTATTATATTTTTTTTACATATAGGTCTAGAGAGTACTTAACAAATCGCATGGCTCAAATTCGAAGCGAACAAATAACAAACAACTAACATAATAAGTAATTCATTTAGATATTAAAAAGATACCAACAAACACTTGAAATGAGTACATGGAGTGTAGAAGTTTTCTTGGACTTTCCAGCTATTACCGGAGATTTATTAAGGATTTATATCCGATAGCAGCACCTTTGACTAAGTTAACCAAGAAGGATGTAAAGTTTGTCTAGTCCAACATATATGAGGAAGCATTCCTTAAGTTAAAGCATTTGTTGACCAATGCACCTATGTTAGTAGTTCCAGATGGAAACCAAGGGTTGGTGGTTTATACCGATGCATGTGGGACTGGATTAGAAGCTGTGTTGATGTAAAAGGGTAAAGTTATTGCCTACACTTCACGACAGCTTAGACTGCATGAAATGAGATATCCTACTCATGATTTAGAGTTATCTGCAGCAATTTCCGCATAGAAAATATGGAGACATTTTCTCTTAGGGGAGAGATTTGAGCTATACGCTCACATAACAAGCCTTTAAGGTACTTATTCTCTTAGAAGGAGTTGAATATGAGATAGCAAAGTGGCTGGAGTTTTTAGCAGCTTGTGATTTTGGTATAGAGTACACACCTGGAAAAGGAAATAAGGTTGCGGAAGCTCTTAGCAGAAGAAATTAGAATGTGGTGTTAGCTATGTTGGCAGAATGGAAAGATTCAGAAGATTTGTCTACTTGTAGTATGCATTTAAGATCGACTGCTAGTTCTGGTCAGAGTACCGCTATGATGTACTGTTTAGAAGTTAGACCAGTGTTGATCGAAAGAATTTCTTCTAAGCAGAATGTCCATTATCAATTGAGAAGATTAGGGGCTTGAGATTGGTCGAAAATCGATGATCTAAAGGATTTTAGTCTTGACCATAGAGGCTGGTTGTGAAAGAAGGGACGGTTGTGTATTCCGAATGTTGAGGACTTAAGGAAAGAAGTTTTAAAGGAATGGAACCGATAAAAATTTACGATTCATCCTAGAGGAAACAAGATGTATCAAGATATGAAGAGGAGATTCTATTGGAAAGGTATGAGAAGGATGTTGGCTTGTGTATTAGACAGTGTGTAAATTTTCAACAAGTGAAGGCTGAACATCAAAAGCTGAGTGGATAGCTTCAACCTTTGGATATACCAGTTTGCAAATAGGATTCTATATCCATGGATTTATAGATGGGTTTCCAAGGTTAAGTGGAAGAAATGAAAGTATATGGTTCATAGTGGACAGGTTAACCAACAGTGCCCATTTCATTCCAGTTAAGTCAACCAAGACGGCACATGTTTTTAACTAAGTTGTTCATGAAGAACATAGTTGGACTACATGGAATTCCTATTAGTATAGTCAGTGACAGGAATGCTTTGTTTATAAGTGAATTCTGGAAGAGTCTACAGGATGTGTTAGGTACCAGGCTTAGGAAAGTACTGTGTATCACCTTCGGGCAGATGGGCAGACAAAGAGAGTCAATAAGGTACTCGAGGATTTACTAAGAGCTTGCATATTAGAGTTTGGTGGATCTTGGGAAGATCACCTACACTTAGTAGAGTTTTCCTATAATCATAGTTAATAGATTAGTATAGGAATGGCCCCTTTTGAAGCTTTATATGGGAGGCCATACAAATCACTACCATGTTGGTAAGAAACTGAAGAGAGATTAGTCTTGGGTCCAAATCTGGTTAGAGAAGCAACACAGAAGATTGAGTTGATCCGAGAAAGGATGAAGGAAGCTTAGTCCAGACAAAATATATGCAGATAAGAGGCATAAAGACCAAGAATTCTCAGTTGGTGCTAATATTTTCATTGAAGCATCATCGATGAAGGGTGTGGTACGATTTGGAAAGTCAGGGAAACTGGCACCAAGATGTGTTGGACCATTCCCTATTATAGAGAGGATCTAAAAGCTCGCATACAGAGTAGAGTTGCCAAGTAGTACGGCAGGAGTCCGTAATGTGTTTCATCTTTGCAAGTATGTGCGTGATCCGGAGACTGCTATTCCTTCGACAGGGTTGGAAGATTTGATAGTAGAACCGAATTTGACATTTGTTAATTAATTAGTTTGGCTTGTGGCGAGAGATGAGAAAAGGTTAAGGAGTAAGATAGTCACGAATGGACATGGTTGTTGTTCTTCTTTAAATAGGGGTTAGTTTCAACGAATTTTATATCAGATTTTCTGGTTTTTCACCCCTCTTCTTCTTCCACTTTTCTTAATACATATTCTTACCATTACTCTGCCGAAATTAACATTGAATAGAACTTGATTACTTCTAGTTTGATTCTCTATCACTCTCTCTACAAGATTCTCAGTGCTATTCAGAGTTATAGACTTCTTTGTAATCTATTAAGCGAGAAAAGGTGTGATTGTAGCCTTGAAAATCAATCAAAAGAGAAAATGTGTGATTGTAGCCTTGGTAAATCAATTGGGTGAACTTGTGGCCTGGAAATCAAGTATCTCTACCCAGAGGATCGAAATTCTGGAGGGTGTACCTCGCAGCCTTGAAACTGAGGGTGTAATTGTACAATTGCTTTTGAAAGGAAATCCGTACTTGTGTTGCGGGACTGGATGTAGGGTAACTCCGAACCAGTATAAAATCCGGTGGTTCTTTCCTTTACTACTTTTATTTTATTTCTGCATCTGTGTTTGTTTCTGTGATCATATCTGTGTCTGTATATTGCATACATCGGTGTCCAAATTAACATAAATCGAAAAGATTTAGTAATTCTTTATTAACACTATTCACCCCCACTCTAGTTTAATCCTAGCCTTAAGATCCGTAATCCGCATTTCTTACAAAAGATGTTCGAAATTTCTTTTATAAAGAGTTCATTATGATGTTGTAATAAGGATATTCTTTTTGAATTATTCGACCATTTAGAAATAAAAAAGAGTGTATAAGAATAGATGTGATATAAGGTATAGTTGGTGTTAGTCCCTGAGAAGATAGTTTTGATGACAACAATCTTAGAATAAGATTATAAAATATAAATACTAACATTATAGTTTAGATATATATGTGTGTATGCAGGATTTAATCATGCAGGTACCAAGAATGAAGACTGCACAGTATAGAGATTCAAGATATCAAGATTGTAGACTCATGAGTATCAAGATTATCAAGAGTTCAAGATTTCAATAATAAGTAATTTAATTAGGAATTTTGTTAAAACTCCTAGAAAAGCACTAGCATCTAAAAATCCAATTTATTCATGGAATGGAATCCACTTCGAGCCTGTTAAGGGATGGAACCTTAAGTAGGATGGAACCTACGAAAAATCCAGTGGAACATTGTTTTGTATCCGCTAACTTTTATACAAATGTTTGTTACAATGTATATCTTGTTTTCAAAATGATTTCAAAACCTTCCTATTAAAAGAATCAAAAACTTCTATCTTGGTATTAAAATACTTTTAGCCTCAAAATAATCTTTGTCTTCAAATTCAAATTATCCTTGGTTTTAAACTATCTTTTGATAAATATTTAACTTTTAATATTTCCAATTGGATTTAAATATAAAATTATAGTAAAATTTTATATGTATCAGAATATTATTCTCTATACTTATTTACGTATTTTAACTATAGTTAAGTATTTTTACAAAGTTTAAAAATAGTTTTAATACAAGATAGAAGTTATTTTCAAAGAAAAACAAGTCACCAAAAAAAACCATAGGCTTGTCGACAACCCCTAGGACCCCTTGGCGACAAGGTGGCAGTTGACATTAAAAATTTAAATTTCAAAAGAAGTGTCTATTCGTCATATCCTTTCACGAATGGATATGGCTGTTGTTCTACTATAAATAGGGGCAGTTTTAAATGAACTTATATTCATATTTTATCTAATTTCACTCCTCTTCTTCTTCTTTCTCATATCTTTATATATTTTTTACCACTACACTGCCGAAATCACCATTGAATCTAACTAGATCATCTCTAGTTTGATTCTCTATCACTATCTCAACAAGATCTCAGTACTATTCAGAGTTATAGGCTTCTTTGTAATAAATTGAGTGAGAAAAGGTGTAATTGTAGCCTACGAAATCAATCAAGCGAGAAAAAGTGTAATTGTAGCCTGTGAAATCAATTGGGTGAACTTGTTGCCCGTAAAATCAAGTATCTCTACCCAAAGGATTGTGAATCTCAAGTGGTGTACCTCGTGACCTTGAAATCGAGGTTGTTGTTTGCGTCTAAATTGACCACAAACACCCAATATCGTGGAAGCACCCGTTTATGAACACATATCAGCAACAATCAATATACAGATCTAAGCAATAACGATCACAATAATTCACAAATGACAATCACAAACACGGGATTTATAGTGGTTCGACCATCTTGCCTACGTCCACTCTGAAGTTTATATCTTTATTGATATTCTCTTGATGATTACAGTTGGTTACATCAAGTTACAATGGATTATAGGTCTGAAACTTGAATGCAACAACGGTGTTGAAGAGTGTAGAATTGAATCCGGTAGAGCCTCGGCGCTTCAGAATTCCCATCCCCTTTTCTGAATGACTTGGTGTAACGATTGCGATTTTTCGTTGCCGAAAAACCGAAATGTTATGGGTTTTAAAAAGAATTTAAGAAAAGAGAAGAGGTAAAAGATAGAAGATGGAGATAAGAAGGTAGAAAATAGAGAGGAAAGAAAATCGAAAATAGAACGGAATAGAAAACAACAGAACAACAATATCAGAATCTCACAATTCGCAGCGGAACAACATATAATAATAAATGAATAATCTTTAAACAAGGAACTATATCAGTTATTACATTACATCACATCATATCATCATTACATCAGAGTGTACAACAACAAACAGTGCAGCGGAAAAAGAAATACTATACTTGTAATACGCCATGCCATCCATCTTGCCTCCAGCAACTCCAGAATATCCAGAAAATCCTGATAAACCTAACTCTCGACTGCCCGTGTGGAAATTGGTGGGCACCCAGAGTTTAGGACGGAAAACAATAAACTCCGAGTCAGTCATGTGACTGGTGTGAGAACTCAAAACAGTTTATTTATCTTTAAAATCAAAATAGAGGGATATTTTTTTAAAGTCAATTCGCAATGCTTTTAAAAATGGGACTACCATAAGGCCTCCCGCACACACACACAATGCAAACGCAGAATCGGAGGAGATTTCTCCTTATGATAGTCAAAGATGCTTGATACGCATTTAAAAGAACATTTGATATTATTACTAGTGCATAGTGTAGGAAAAATTTATTTCGAAAGTAGAATATAAATCTTAGCCAACATAGACATTTCGAACTATGCCTACTATAGCTAACTATGTTCAATAGCAGGTTACCGCCACATTCCATAGCAGGTTATACAACTAAAACCGTACAAGTCTCGTAGTGTTTCTTTGGATTTCCAACGAATGATCAAGCCAAGGAACTTCCCATTGCCACATGAGAATGCCTCTGGATGGACATCCCCGAGAACCAAACCGGATCTCTACCAATACAAGGCCGGGTTACCCCTAACTGAGTAACAATTGACCGAATATGCCATCCCCCGGTCCTTTGGGACCTTTCACCGAGCGCTCGCAATCAATTCACACAATCATAAAGTGTTTTCAACATGAGTAAGTATCTGGGCTCCATACCATGATACCACCCTTTTCCAGAAGGAAATGCACACATCCTAAAGGGCGCTACCCCTCATAACCTTGCTGCATCTTTCCTGTTTTGACCATTCACGGGGGGTGAGGCTCGACGAAGTCACGTCCACAAAAACATACTTTATACAAAAGCCATGCTTTGGGTCAACAGATGATCATAGAAATGATCACCAGGATAGACGATCAAATAAACGATCCTATCACAAATAATCAACACAATGATCATTTCACAGCAACACTCAGCATGTCACATTACCAAATTGGGAATATATCGCTGATAACCTTCAACTACATAACCTCTGAGCTCGTACGTCTCAGAGAAGGGTGTTAAGCTAAAAGAATAAATTCTCCGCCACCAACAGAAATATATTTGAAAGAAATCGGCTTTATATCTCAAATTGTAATGTCAGACACACAATCCATACAAGTCTGTTCCGGGCTCGAACAAAACCGAAGGCACTTCTCACGAAGCCCTTGCAATCCGGGTATTCACAATCCCGATCGAATTTCCCATCACTTAGGAAATCTCTATACCAGGAGCTACCCAGTGCAGAGACAATCGATAGGTCATCCTATCGCTTTCGCAAATATCGGTCTTCAACACCGGTCATCAAATGCAATTCATAACGACGTATCACATATTCGGAATGGGTTATACGACCTCATGGTCCTTTCCCGGTTAACCCGAATAGTGAGCGCTTATTCAAAAATAAGTGTGGCATTCAAATTCAAACAAATCACATCAATTACCCATTCAAAGGGAAATATTGATAGTCGGTTATTGTACTATCAATGGATATGCACACATCACCAGTTTCCAAATAATTTTCCAAATTATTTATTTTCCAAAAATATCTTTACTAGATATATAATTTCACACTTCAAAAATAAATCACTATTTATTTTTAAACAAATTCCCCTTTCTTTTATAAATTCCATAGTGAATTTTCATTCTAAAATATTCATGAATATACGACTTCAATTCGATTTCTAATATTCATTTTCAATTTATCTTCAAAAAGATAAATTCAAAATATTCACTTAATATTGGAAAACATTTCCTTACTTATTTATTCATAAGTAATTCACAAATATTATTTATTTTCAATACTTGGAAAATATTCAATATACTTAAATCGAAATTAAGTATATATTTCATTCTTAAATCATTCTCTTAAACATATTTATTTGGGCCAAAACGAATGTTACGTAAAACATCGTTACGACAACCCAAAATCACTAGTATAGGGATTCGAATTTAAGATAGATATATAAATCCCAATACTATACAAAACATTTCCTTTCGGAAATCATTTACTATAACAACAGTGTTATAGTTCACCATTTCCTTCTATTTCTCGAAAACGTCTATTCCAACAATGAATGTTGAAATCTATGGTTTTGAATCTCGACACATTTAAAACATCGTTAGATCGTTTTAATTCAATTTAAAACATCACATTCAAAACAATTTCTTTAACATATTATTCACTATTCAAAAACGTGAATATACTACGTTAACAAATTTCATCCTTTTATACATTTTATTTTAAAGGATTATTCACAGTCAAAAATGTGAATATAACTCCATTAATAGGTTTCAACAATTTACTTATCAAAATAAGTCATTTGCGAATTTATAAAACGACGTTTATAAATTCCATTTCTATTTATCTTATAACATCTTTCTTTATAAATTTTCTTTATTAACCTATTCAATTTCATATCTAAATGATATACTAAAAATTCATATTATAAGTCAAATACTTATAATTTATTTGTTTGCAAAAATCGTTCCTTTGAACTTCATAATTATAAATCTTATAACTTATAAGATTCGTTTATTTACCTGAATATATCCTTTAATAACTTCACGAAATTCATAAATCTTATTATTTATAAATTTCACTTATAACTTCACCATTTATAATTTTATAAATTCCATTCACTTATGCAATTCATTTTCACTTCATTCAAACACTTATAAAAACTCGTTTTATAATGTCAATATTTCAATTTATAAATATCCATTTATAAATCTCTTAATATAAATCAATTTATATTATTCTTTAAAACGTCTTTAATCTCCTTTATTATTTCACCATTTTGATTCATAAAATAATTAAATTGTATAAATCCTATATTTAAACTTTTCACAATAAATTCTAAAATCCCGATTAAACTATTTTATAAAATCATTAGCATCATATTCTCAAAAATCAGTTTTTAACTATATTTCTCAAAAATCATAATTTTTATAACTTTAAAAATTATAACGTTTATTTATTTAAAATGGATCAATTCCAAAATTATTTTATACACGTATACTTTCAAAAAATCATTTTGAAAACATTTTTAAAATTCCAAAACTTGGTACAATGATGCTACACACCAAATAGTCAATCACGACTACAACGATATCATATATCGATATGATAATCCATCAAATATTAAAATATCTGAAATCAAATAAATACTGTTGAGGAATCCAGTTGGATCCCTCCAACCTGTTTTCCTGCATCCACAAACATTAGCACAATACCAATTTCGCTCCAGTACGAAATTATCGCGGTATATGGGATTTAAAATATTATCCGCTTAATAGACGGCGCAATAGGGTCTCATCCGCTAAAAAAATGCGGGAAATCAACAACTCCAATATATACATATGCCAATATATAAATTGCTATTATATATAATACCAATTTCACTGTTTATGAAATATTCGCGGTATATGTTTTTAATAAATAACATCCGCTTACTAACGGCGCATAATGTCTATTTTAACAATCAATAGATAACAATCATCATTCAAACATGCATTCAAATATTTTAAATCTAACTATTTAAAATAAAATCGAAACTGATTCGATTGAGTGAGAAGTTCTCACCTTGATTTCAATTTCGTTTTCAGCTTTTATTTCGAATAAAATTAAACGGACGTTTAATTTTACCCAAAATTCTCACTAACTCCAAACGACTCCAATCCAATTCCATCGCGTAGTGCTCGTCGATACGATTCCAACGCAATTGGTTTCGCGCGTTTTCGACCTCGTATGAAAAAGATATACATTTTTGAAGTTACACGAGTTTATAAAGCATATAAATTACAACATAAATTATAATTTTAAACCTAAGCAAATATGGGCCGTTGGATCTGCTTTCTCCTCATCAGGGAAGAACGCCCCTTCTCCTTTCCTTCTTCATCTTTCATGCATAAACTACAGGAAGCCGAAACCCATATTTACAAATTAGGGTTAGAAATTCGATCACCATACTTCACTTCGACGATGATCAAAGAGTTCCATCGCGTGCGCCTCCCCTCACTCCACCCACGGCCTCCGACCGCACGCCCCTACACGAAACCAGCCCTTTTAAACCCATTTTGCCGATGATCCGTGAAGCCATTCACGATCTTGACCGTTGAAGTCATAGAGCTCGAGACGATCTACAACATTGCAGTTGGAGATTTTAGCTAATTTCTGATGGATTGAGAGATTTGAAGGGAAGAAAATGGATGCATTTCGGCCATCCATTATAAAAGAGGCGGCTGCGTTATAGATTTAGGGTTTTAGTTTTTTTTTTTTTTTTTTTTGTGATTAATGGGGGTATATATAGAAGATTTTTCAATCACTATTCATCCGGGAAATCCAAACTCCGATTTACGCGTGGTGACCGACGTTCCTAGGGTTTATCCCGCGTTCTGGATACAATGGAACAGGTTTCGGAAGCTAATTCGGACATCTGTGCGAGATATGGCAACAAACGTTCAATTTAAATTAAACCGATTTAAACGATTTACTAGGCGTTTTAATTCGTATCGGACAAACGGTAAATCCAATTGACACGAAATTTGAAACCTTACAATAATATCACATTACGGACCCGATGAAACTGGTTTCGTCGAAATCCGAGACTTTTTGAAAAATGGCTATTTTAACTCGCCAAATTAAAATTAAAAATAATTCGATGCGTTTCGAGCTGCCACGATCAAACGATAGCTCCGATTGATACGAAAATTGAAATTCGATAATAACTAACTATTACGGATCCAATGGAACTGGTTTCGTTCAATTCTGAGACTGTTCAAAAATTGACTATTTTCACTAGTCGATTAAATATTAAAATATTCAATTTTCACAAATAAACTTTTAATTTGATTTTTAAAAGTTCTAAAATATCATTCTAACTCCAATATGATAAAATAAAATTTTATAAATCATTTTCAATCATATTTAACTCAATTTTCAATTAAATCCATAATTTCACATATTAAATTATTGATTTAATTATTCAATTAAATCCAATTAATCGAAATAAAATTTATTCGACTTATAAATTCACTTATTAATATTTAAAATTAATTAAATATCCAAATTTTAATTAAATAAAATTCTGGGTCGTTACACCTGGGGCTCTATTTATAGCTGTAGGAGGCTGATATTTCTCCTAAAAATCCGATAGACCACTTCTGGCACGTGAGGGGGCCCACATGCCCGGCCTTAGGAAATTTGGGCCCACTTTGGATCGATTCGAACTCCATTCGGATCGATCAAGAAATCATCCAATCGAGATGAAATTTGGCGTGGACATTCTCCAACATGTATGTAAGCTCCTATAAAAATTTCATTGCATTTGGACTTGTAAATCTCAAGATATGGTCGATTCAAAATGGATTCTCTCGGTGGCTGTTTGGTTCGAATCGATTCCTTCGAATCGATGCCTTCGACTCCATCTGCTCACGTGGTTCCGTAATGAGGTTGCGCGCTTCCTTCGAATCGATCCGGTCTTTTCTCCCGGTAGAATGCATCGATCCCTTAGATCTCGCCAACTTCGTATCGTGGAGTGACGCGTCATCCAAGCTAGTTGACTTGGTGGATACGAACAAGTGATTGTTCGTGTGACCGATTCGAACTGAGGCATCCTAATGGGTTCGAACTCGATCGATACGAACTAGATCGGTTCGAAGTGACTTACTACTGATGGATTCGAACATGATGGATTCGAATGGAGCGAGGCGTTGTCATGCTGATGGATTCGAGGCTGGGAAAACATGATGGATTCGATCATGTGTTGCAGCGATGGATTCGAAGCGGGGGAACTTGGTGGTTTCGAACAGGAGCTCTGCCTATCGATTCGAACTCAGGGCCATTTCCTCCAACTTGCACTGATGACAACTTGAGCGGACGAACTCGGATTGACTTGAGAGTTGGCTTTAATAGCTTTGCTTGTCATGTCCTATCAATTGTAGCTTGATCCGGGCTCGGACGAAATTCATTGATATCCATAGCGAAGTGAAGTACAACCAATCTCTGAGACCAACTGTCTTTTGTTTTTGACCGATCTTTTGGTATCACGGCTTTGCCAAAAAGCGGGATAACATTTGACCCCCAAAATATGCCTTGTGGTAGGAAGGCGTGTTTTGTAATGCCATGAGCTGGATGTTCATATCCTGTTGATGTCCTGCAAAGGAAGTTACAGTTTTATGTGACCTCAAATAACGACCGTTCGGGATCGAGATACTTGAGATGAAGTGCAACCGTTCATGGTCAAGCGCCTAACTTCAAATGACGATCGTTCGGGATCGAGCCATTTGAGGTGAAGTGCGACCGTGCGTGGTCAAGTGGCGGACCTCAAATGGCGACCGTTCGCGATCGAGCCATTTGAGGTGAGGTGAGTCGTGCCATTCGGGGAGAGTTGTGACCGTTCGAGGTCGGGTGCCGTTCGAGGCGAATTGTGACCGTTCGCGGTCGGGTGCTGTTCGAGGCGAATTGTGATCGTTCGCGGTCGGGTGCAGTTCGAGGCGAGTTGTGACCATTCGAGGTCGGGTGCCACTCAAGGCGAGAAAGTGTGCCCGGGAGGGATTGGTATTACCGATGCCAGGGTCACATTCGGGTGAGTTCCTGATCGTTTGTGTGCCTATTGGAGGCGAATAAGTGTGCCCGGGGGGGCTTGGTATTGTTGATACCAGGTTCACGTTCGAGTGGGTCCCTGGATCATTTGTCAGGGTGGCATATCACCATCTCAGAGCATGCTGAGGACCGTTCGCGACCCCGTACATGTGTAAGTAGCTTAGCCATTTCAGAATTATCCGAACCAAATATCCATTCAACTGATGAGTTTTAAAATAGAAATGTCCAAACAAACAAAGTCTAAATGTTCAAATCAAAATGAAACAAAAGCAAAGCAAGGATGTCAAAGTGTAAATTTTCACAACGATAGGGTTAATAGCCATTCAGAGCATGCCTGTGGACCGTTCGTGATCTCGTACATGTGTAAATGATTAACCTATGTTAGTGAGAGATTTACTACTTGTTTATCGTTATTTCAATTAATTGATAACCAGACGATGTCCTGGTTAAGGTCACTCCTAGCTGATGTAGACGGTGGCCGCTCTGGCTCTACCGCTGGGGCTCGCCTCCTCACATACTGAAGCAGCATACCATTCCTGATGTGCCATTCTACCTCATCCTTTAGATGCCTACAATCGTTAGTGTTATGACCGTTCAGTTCGTGGAATAAGCAATATCTGTCTGATTTTCTCTCGTCAACAGTGGGGTCCCTTCGTATTGGCCTACGGTATGGAACTTGCTCTCGTGTATCTCGGTAGATTCGCTCCAAAATCTCATTCAGCTCGGAATAAGTGGTGAATCATGCCTCTCTCCGCAGTCGCTTTGACCCGTTACCACTATCCTCAGTCTTTCGTTTTTCTTTATCCTTGCCTGAGTCCTTTTCGAGAGGCTTTTTGTCTTTAAGCGCATAAATTTCTATTCCCTCTCCTTCTTCTCTTTCTGCATTCGCATCCTCTAATCGTAAAAACTTTTCTACCTCGTCGTAGAATTCTCCTAGATCCGCAGGTGGATCTTTAGTCAATGAATTTTTGAACTCTGTGCCGTCCGCTACTCCGGAAACAGCTGTCATCACAACCATAGATGGATCTGCTCGATCCACCGAAGCTGCTGCTGCATTGAATCGCGTTAGATAACTCCTCAAAGTCTCTCCAGTTTTCTGCTTTAGGGTTGCCAAAGTCATCACATTCTTGGGTCTTGAAATATGAACCCTGAACTGCCTCATAAATCTCTCAGTTAAATCATTCCATGTTCCGATAGATCCGTTCTCTAGTTGTCTAAACCATAACGCCACGATATCCTCCAAGTACAATGGAAAGCACCGGGCCATTAGCTCCTCTGATGCCCCAAGCACTTCCATATGCCTCATATACTTCATCAGGTGAACCGTGGGGTCCGTTCTCCCGTTATACATGTCCAACGATGGTAACTTGAAATCCGGTGGGTTCTTAGCTCGTCTGATTGCTGGAGTAAAAGGACTCCTATTAACATCCTCCAAATCTTTGTTCACCAAACCGCCTCTCATAGCTCTTCTAACCATCTCCGCCAACCTGTCACTGTCTCCGAGATGCAATCTTCGTTCACCACTTTCAACCTGCCCCCCGAGTTCGTGAGGAAACTCCGGGATCTGCCCCCTTGACTGGGTGTTCGCTCCTCTGCTGCTCCCAGGTTGCGCAGATGCTCCTCTCTCTCTCTCTCCAAGATTGGGTCAACGTTCTCCATAGGTGTGCCCCCTAGTTCAGGTGCCACGCCGGATGGTCCCGCTCTATTCTGGACTCCATCCGCTACTCTATTCTGTGCTCCAGGCTGTCCTATCTGTTGAAATAAACTCTGGATCAACTCCTCTTGTTTCTTCATCATTGTCTCCATCTCGTCCCTAGTGATGAAGATCGACGCTTGATTCACTCCTGAGGAAGCCTCTTGACTCCCTTGATGTTCACTTCGCTCTGGCCTTGGCCTTCTGCTCGATTGTCTCATCATAATTTCTCAAATCTGAACTTTCAAACTTCCTGAATCAACTTCTAATTGGTAGAACTCCTGAATTAGCCTTCTCAGTGAAAGCACCAAAATGTTTGCATCAAAATTGACCACAAACACCCAATATCGTGGAACCACCCGTTTATGAACACATATCAGCAACAATCAATATAGAACTCAGATCTAAGCAATAACGATCACAATAATTCACAAATGACAATCACAAACACAGGATTTTTAGTGGTTCGGCCATCTTGCCTACGTCCACTCTGAAGTTTATATCTTTATTGATATTCTCTTGATGATTACAGTTGGTTACAGCAAGTTACAATGGATTATAGCTCTGAAACTTGAATGCAACAACGGTATTGAAGAGTGTAGAATTGAATCCGGTAGAGTCTCGGTGCTTTAGAATTCCCATCCCTTTTCTGAATGACCTGGGGCTCTATTTATAGCTGTAGGAGGCTGATATTTCTCCTAAAAATCCGATAGACCACTTCTGGCACGTGAGGGGGCCCACATGCCCGGCCTCAGGAAATTTGGGCCCACTTTGGATCGATTCGAACTCCATTCGAATCGATCAAGAAATCATCCAATCGAGATAAAATTTGGCGTGGACATTCTGCAACATGTATGTAAGCTCCTGTAAAAATTTCATTGCATTTGGACTTGTAAATTTGAAGGTATGGTCGATTCGAAATGGAGTCTTTCTGTGGCTGTTTGGTTCGAATCGATTCCTTCAAATCGATGCCTTCGACTCCATCTGCTCATGTGGTTCCGTGATGAGGTGGCGCGCTTCCTTCGAATCGATCCGGTCTTTTCTCCTGGTTGAATGCATCGATCCCTTAGATCTCGCCGACTTCGTATCGTGGAGTGACGCGTCATCCAAGCTAGTTGACTTGGTGGATACGAACAAGTGATTGTTCGTGTGACCGATTCGAACTGAGGCATCCTAATGGGTTCGAACTCGATCGAGACGAACTAGATCGGTTCGAAGTGACTAACTACTGATGGATTCGAACCTGATGGATTCGAATTGAGCGAGGCGTTGTCATGCTGATGGATTCGAGGCTGGGAAAACATGTTGGATTCGATCATGTGTTGCAGCGATGGATTCGAAGCGGGGAAACTTGATGGTTTCGAACAGGAGCTCTGCCTATCGATTCGAACTCAGGGCCATTTCCTCCAACTTGCACTGATGATAACTTGAGCGTACGAACTCGGATTGACTTGAGAGTTGGAACGTTGGATTTCATAGCTTTGCTTGTCATGTCCTATCAATTGTAGCCTGATCCGGGCTCGGACAAAATTCATCGATATCCATAGCGAAGTGAAGTACAACCAATCTCTGAGACCAACTGTCTTTTTTTTTTGACCTATCTTTTGGTATCACGACTTTGCCAAAAAGCGGGATGACAGTTGTAATTGTAACAATTTCTTTTGAAAGGAAATTTGTACTTGTGTGCGGGACTAGATGTAGGGTAACTCCGAATCAGTATAAAATCCGGTGTGTTCTTTCCTTTATTGCTTTTACTTTGTTTCTGCATCTGTGTTTGATTCTGTGATCATATCTGTGTCTAAATATTGCATACATTTGTGTTCAAATTAACATGAACTCAAAAATATTTAGTAATTCCTTAAAACACTATTCACCCACCCCCTTCTAGTGTTAATTCTAGCCTTAAGATTCGTAATCCGCATTACTCACAGTCGGGATGAAAAGAGTGAATATTCATTTTTGCTACATAAAGAAATATCGGTACATAGAATTGTAATTATAATTGATGCTTAACATTGGAATAAGAAATATGATTTTCATTCTGAAATATATCTTCGTGTAGAAAATTATTTCCTATGAGATTTATTTATTTGAGTTCAAGATATTGGATCAAAGAACTCTCCACTATAAATTGGTTACATTTTTTGAAATGAATAAACTATATTAAGTGAATGGACCTATAAATGCATAAATAGTGGGAGAATGTCATATAGCACTTATTAATTGCGTCAAACTACGAAAAAAAATTCGTAAAATGTACCACACATTATTTTGAAATAATGAGTATTTTTCACTGTCGATTGAAAGTTATATATAGTTATATTGTAGTAGGAATATTATGAATATTCATTATGAAATAAAACTATAGCGTTGTACTTGTTTTCACAACAAAAGTGATGCATTAGAAAATATTGAAGTATTTAAAGTTATTTGCAATTATTTTGGAATTATAGGCAAGTCATAATTTTGAGAAATAATTTTTATTATATGATGATTATGATTTATATGTTAATTATATCTCAAATAATTAAGGGTTATGCATCCATTTAGTGGGAACATCATAAGAGTTGTTGAATTATTCGGGTCGATACATATAGATTTATGCGATCATAAGTTTATAGATACAAAAACGGTCCCACATACTTCGTTACATTCACTGATGAGTTATCACATACATGAGCATGTGTATTTGATACGCATTTAAAAGTATATGATAAGCCCTTAGAATATAAAAGGAAAGTAAATAATAATACATGTAACCTAAATGAATTTGATCGAATGAGTGTGTATATTGGAAAAAGTTGCATATGTACCTAATATATATAATGATTCAGACTTAAAGATCACTCCTCCTCATAATACATAATGATGTATTGATAATGAGTTATCAAACTTTATTGGATAAAGCATAATTAATAGTGAGTGAAGTTGAGTTAAACTCTTTCTATAAGGTGTATTTAAGAATTGTACACAAGGTTATAATTAATATCATCCAAATAATTATTTACAAAACCGTATGTGATAGAGGTTTATAAGAACTCCCTATATATCCTAGGCCATGGAGTTGGCAGGTTGTGCTAGTTAAAAGACTGCACGTAGTAGTTATACGTAAGGGATCTGGTATGAATCGTCCCAAGAGAACTTTAGGAAGGATAGTCATTAGATGACTAATTTGTGTTGTAAACATAAATGTATTATGAACTAATGCAAAATCGGTTTTATAAGACAATTCATAAAATGTTTATGAATGCCCATTCTGTTGCATTGAGAAACAAATGTTGTTTCAGGAAATTCCAACTTCGTAGCAAAGGAATATCTTTAAGAAATTATTGGTAGTAAAATGGATTTGGATATGCCCAAGGATAAAACTGATTGCAAAGGATGAAATGAAATTGACCAAACCTAAATGAACACAATATATTAGAATGTCTAATGTGAATTTTTGTATGTTAAAGAGAACCATGGGTTTTTTACCAATATCAAGAATAAATAATCTTCAATTGTTTAATAAAACCATGAAGAGTATTGGCTTTATAATATGGCATAGTGCGCATACCCGGAATCGATTCCAAGTACATTATCAAACTATTATTTTGATAGCTGTGTCCGAAGGGATATGATCCATTAGCTACAAATCTTTTTTATGAGAAAGACAAATGCAGTTGGAATATAGTGAGCCACATTGATAAGAATTGCTTGTGTTAAAATTGCTTTAAGTTGTTTTAATACTCAACGTTGGATATCTAAATAACGTATTTTAAGTAAGTATAAAAGATGTTGGAAATATCCAAAATAATATGCAAGGACACCTTATTGAAATATTTAATATAGAACATGTTAGATGAATTACATATGATTAGCAATAGGAATTGTAACATCTCATAGTTTTATGATAATTAATTAAGAAAAATTGATTGCTAAATGATAACACAGGAAAATAGAATTATTACAAACATCATGATTTAGCCACAAACTAGTACTATTGTGTTCATGATAATTTTTTATATCAATTTTTATGTATAAAGTTTTTCGAATGAAGTTCAAACAAAAAGTTATTAACATAAAGTTTTGAATCAAAAATAATTATGTTTGTAATTTTGGTAATAAAAGTTAATTAATGTTTGTTGCTAACATTAATGCAAAACTTAAATGTTGGGAGATATTAAAGCTGACAAATCTAGAAAAATACGCATTAAGGGAAACAAATTATCTCGCCGAACCAAACAAGGAATTAAATTTACCAAATCAATGCACGTTAATTAATTAGTGCTGAAACAAACAATAGGTCAACCACTGATCCACTAAGGTCGACCAATAGCAGTCGACCGTAGACCATAAACAGTCTACCGTTGCTAGTGTTAAATCATAATTTTTTTAAAAGGCATGAACGAACATAATGGACTATAAATATTTTACTTGCACATGAAGTAATTGAGGAGCGTCCCAGATGAGAATAATGATTTCCTAGGCTAAATCTAACGATCCTGATTAGTCCATGCCCTTATAAATTAACAGCTAACCTAATCCTAATTTATTTAGAAAACTTATTGCATACCGAAACTCTACCATTTTCTCTTCTCATCCAAATTATAAAAGTAGTAAAACTATTTTATTATATATATATATATAAGTAGAGAAAAGTAGAGAATAATATAAGAGAGGAATATGATTGATTTAGAACACAGAAATAAAGGTAAATCATGATACTTAAACTCAAATCTAAATTTAATACAACCCTTTCCCAAGATCTGTAAATCTAATAAGAATATACCCTTTTTACATTTTTTATTTAAAGTCAGAGAAAGTCAAATAAAAAGGAAATCGATCTAGAGCTAAAGAATTGGAAAACTAAAGCAAGGTGAGTGGAAAATTACATATTTCGTAATATATAGGATTTATATCATTGTAGATCTATTTCATTTATGCCCATATATAAATCACGATTTGGATACTTAATTTTATACATGTAAGGAATTGATATAAATCATGAATGGGATATTTAGCTGAATACATGTAATGATTATGGAAAATATAATTATATGTTATGCAAAACCCTAGACTTAATAGATATTTTATACATTTGAATTTGAAAAGTTAGGGGTATAAATAGTCCCTAGATTTGTAAATAACTAGTTAATGAAATCATATTAGGACTTTAGATTTGGTTAGTTTATATAGATTGTTCAACATAAATTAGTTGGGATCAGAATTATTTTTATATATTGTAATGAATTGTGTAAAAATGTGAATATATATAAATTGCCTAAAAAAACAAAAAAGTGTATTTGCTGAAATAACAAGAAATGTAAACAAAAAGGAAGAGATATACAAATTAAGAGAATTGCCGTATTGCGTACTGTCTATTCCAATAGAAAAATAAAAGATAATTCCATATTATTTCACACATAACACCAGGCCTCGTTTACATAATTTATAGAGAACTACAGTGTTAACAATTTCCTTTAGAGAAAGAAGTAATTCCAATATACTAAAGTATAAAAATCCTTAATTATAACCAAAGTAATGTAAGTAGGAACAATAATATTAATTCAAATGGGAAACCTAAAGTATGTAATTTAAGATGGTAAATAAAAGAAACGGCAAACAAAGAAGATATAATTAAAAGAATAGGGAAGTAATAAATCTAAATATGCAATTAAAGAGATATATCAGTTAAAAAGGAACAGATGATTTCATCCAATAATGTTGAACGAAATGGAAATAACAAATGACAATTAAAGTTAATAAAATAGAACTGGATAATAAATGGTAATAAATGAAAAGAATAACTCAAAAGTAAGTTATGTAGGATTTATATTGAATAATAATACTTAAAAGTAAATAAAATTAATAATTAATGAATGTATATTCAAATATACGTTATGACAGGCATGAAATATGTATTTACGTAAAAACTTAGTAAATAAGAGTGACATGATCATTAGAATAGGTTGGAATGCGAGGTCAGTAGTGTTACACAATAGAAGTTTGTCTACCGCAAGAGGCTACCAGCATTTGTATATACATTATACTGGTGTGAGACATATTCAACTATAGAACCCATGGAGAGTTTACGTTTGGGTATAGATAAAGGAAAAACCCAATAGAAAGTACAGTGTGCTTAAAAAATAGGAAAGAGATATATATTTTCATGGTTGCATTAGGCAATCTAAATAGGATTGTGGGTAGCTCGACGCTACGTCAATAGGTGGGTCACCAAATCTAGAGTAGACCACGGTAGGTAATGCATCACTATCGATGTTTGCTTACTTGTTTATTAGGGCAAGGCTAGTTAACTGGCAGAAGAATTCTTTCAAAAATGGAGGGGTTACTCCATGGTGTTGAGTTCATAATAGGACGAAGACAAGTTAGTAAATCCCCAAGTCGAGGTAGATAAGGCTAAAATTTTGTGATGCTATTATTTGGAACTAACGGGAGACTCTACTCTCTCCTTGGAAATTTGGCATAAACATTAATGATGATGTCCGACTGTGCAGAATTACAGACACTAGTAGGGATAGTATGTTCCAAAGGGGGATTGTGGTACACACACACACACACACACACACAGATATATATATATATATATCTATGTATGTATGTATGTATGTATGTATAAGTAGTTAGTCCACTTCGGGTAGATGGGCATATCGTACACGAACATGGAGTCGAACGGCTAATAAAATAAAAGACATAATATGTAATGGAAAGCAATTGGCATAAACTAATGTTATTTAAAAAGTGTATAATTTACAAGCCAACAAAACATTATTCTGACTGCTTTCTCATTACAACCCTAGTATAGCTTTAGAGGGATAGATATCGGTACAAGGTGGGAAAAGTGGAAGGACGGGTTTCCTAATGCATGCTTTGCATTGACAAGGATACTAGATATTGGAAGTTCTAACTTGGTTAGCAACTATATATTCTATTATATTTTACTATTCCATCATGAGTTACATCAACAGTGCTCTGGTATGCCATTTTTTGTTTGCTTCATGACACCAAAGCAATAGTCTAAATTATCTATTCCTATAGTCAAATAAAAGATAATTACTTGTTATTTCACACATAACACAAGTCCTCTTTTATGTAATTTATAGAGAGTTATAGTGTTAAATATTTCCTTTGAAAAAAGAAGTAGTTCCATTGTATCAAGGAATAAAAGTTCTTAAGTATAACTAAAGTAATGTAAGTAGGAATAATAACAACAATTCAAATGAGAAACCCAAAGTATGTAATTTAAGATGGTGTATAAAAGAAACGGTAAACAAGGAAGATACAATTAAACAAATAGAGAAGTGATAAGTCTAAATATGCAATTAAAGAGAGTTGTTAATTAAAAAGAAAACATGTGATTTCATCCAATAATGCTAAATAAAAGGGAAATTATAAATGATAATTAAAGGCAACAAATATGAAATGGATAATAGATGATAGTAAATGACAAGAATAAATTAAAAGTAAGTTATATAAGATACATTGAATAGCAATAATTGAAATAAAGAAAAGTAATAACTAAATGAATGTATATTCAAATATATGTTATGAGGGGCATGAAATATATATGTATGTAAATAACTCAGTAAATAAGAATGGTATAGTCAGTAGAATGGATTAGAATGTGAGGCCGGTAGTGTTACACAATATAAGTCTTCATACCGCTAGGGGATACCAGCAGTTATGTATATATTATACTGATGTGATACATATCCAACCATAGAACCCATGGAGAGTATACGCTTGCGTATAGATAAAGGAATATCCCAATAGAAAGTGGAGTCTGCTTCAAAAACAAGAAAGGTGGCGCTGCCTTGAATGCATTAAGAAATCTAAATATGATGGTGAGCAGCTCGGTGCTATGTCAACAGTTCTGGCACCAAATCAGGAGTAGGAGCTACATACGTTGAGTGCGTCATCAGTACAAAGTGGTAAAAATAGGAAAGACAATGTTTCACCTAATGGGCTACACCTTCTACTAGGGGCGACATTAGCTAATGCATCGTCGCAGTTGTTTGCTATTTTGTTTCTTAAGGCAATGATAGTTAACCCATTGAAGAATTCTTGCAGAAACGGATGGGATAGTCCATAGAGTTGAGTTCACAATAGGAAGCCGACAAGTTAGTAAATCCCCAAGGCTAGATAGACTATGGCTAAACTATTGTGTTGCTGTTATTTAGCACTAACAGGAGTCCCTTGTAATGACCTAGAATTTTAAATGCTTTATATTTAAATATCAAAATTATTTAAATATTTAAATCTTGGATTTTATGTGAATAAAAATGATTTCGAAAGCTTTGTAAACTCTTTTTAAATAATAAATGATAATTTTATACTTTTAATGTATAATTAAATTGATTAACCCTATTTCGATAATAGTTCTTTTTAATCAACTATGAAATTATCATCCTAATGCACTCTCTTGAATTTTGATGAAACTAGTGTTAACGCGACCAGTCTATTGGGTTGTTGTGCAACGACGAGTTTTTTGATGATCAGATGCATTCTTTGGTCATATGAGCTCGAAACGCAGAGAAAAAAATTTAAGAGAATTAAATATAATAAATTTTTTATTATGAATAACTCTTAACCCTTATCCTCACTCTTCCCTAACACTCTTCTTTTCCTTTTTCCCAATTCCTTTTCATTTTCCAGTAAACGAAACGTAGCCGCCGCCCTCCCATAATTCTTTCCAGGCCAAAAAGCATTATTAGAGCTTGACTTTAGGTCCATTGAGTTCGCATTGGCGAGGGCTTCTAATCTATGTAATCGAAATTGGGTGCGGCAATGGTCGAATTTAATGGCTGGACTAGGATTTTGATTTGTCGGCGATGGAGAGAAAATAAGGTGAAGTGCAAAGTGGTGTTAATCTTTACATGGAGAGTTGAGTGGGTGGAGTTAGTTTGGGATGTTGCGATGTTGTTGTGGTGGGTGCGACATATGGTTTATCCTATAGTGAATCTTGGGTCGTGATGAAGTAGGGGAGGCCGGATGTATGATGCTTTAGAGAGATACCTACAATCCTTGCACAGGAGGACCGTTCTTGAAAAACTGAGGGCACTTCCGTGGAATCCAACACAATTAGCGAACACGCTTTAGTACTTTTGATTTTATACCTAGTATTGTTTTGGTGTATACTCACATGCATTACAACTACTCGATTATTTATATTTCACCCTAGCCATTATTATAATATCATTGGATTTTCTAATAGAAATAGTTTGGTTAGGGTAAAAACCATTCCGTGTTTATTTATGGCGTGGACTTATGAAATATCTTTATTTTTGAAGGGTTTTATAAATATAAAAGCCTACATGATTTGAGTTTCTCACGCTGGTTTACCAGACTAATCCATGATTTATTTTCTTATAGTGCTCGAGTCAACCCCAAGTATATTCCCAAATTTGGTTGGATGCTCTGGAGCTTCATGAGATGAGCTAGATGGCTCCAAACATATTTTCGTATTTTATTTTATGTTGCATTACTTGTTATGTTTCTATTAGCATTTGTGAGTACAGGCTATTATAAATGTCCAGGCTGGTAGTAGGTTAGTTTACTCCAATTGTTGTATGTATATCAAATTTGCTTTTCGGTAAATTTCTTTTGAAATATTATATATTGTCATTCCGCATGTGAGATTCTGATATTATGTTTTTCTTTTGTTTTACCCTGATGTTCTATCTTTCCGGTACTTGAGTGTCCGGCATGAGAATACCGTGGATGTATTAGTGTCAACAATTAGGAGTCAAATGGGCTATTCGTTACACTTGGTACTAGAGATGAAAGTTAGGTGAGAACCTTGGCTTTGGTTGGGTATAACTCGTTAAGAGATAGGGCAATGGAATGCCTTTATTATGATTTGAGTGTATTATATATATACACACGTATGTATGTGTATATATATGTATGTATGAATGTATGTATGAGAGTGCATATTTGTTATTGTTATAAAAAAATTATTGTGGTTATTGACCTATTGAATGGTTTATGGATTTTGGTCAATATGTGTTGCTAATTTTATTGATAGGAATCTCTAAACCCTTGAACAAGACAAACCAACATAGTATTATGTTGAAATTTATAAATGTCATAATTTTACCTCGGATTATATTTTGTGTATAAAAGAATAATTTTCAAAAATTGATATAGTTAGTTATGATGTGCTTGTTTGTTAGGAAATGATAACATTCAATTATTATCATTTACTGTTTATTGATGTTTGAATTGTGCTCGACTAGTTTATGAGCAGTTTTACCTTTACCTTTTTACTACATGAGTTGGGTACTATTAATTGTAGGGACATTGAAGTGAACACCTTTCGAATAAAGTTTCACAGTCAAACTATAAGGTGTTTGGTGATAATGTTGGTTAAAATTTAATTTTAACAAAAGTTGTTTATTGTAATCTAAACACAAATATACATTTGTGAAATGATTTAGATAAGGAAGTAACTTTATACAAGTGTGGTTTATAAAATATGGTAAATAAATAGAAAGGGTTTAAATTGAGAATTTAAGAACTTAAATCTGGATATTTTTGGAAATTGTTTTTCAAAGTTTTTGAACAAAAAATAATACAAGTATTATTTGAAAGCATTTATGAATAGAGATATTCTAGAAGGATTTTAAAGGTGATAGAAAGTATTGAAGTCATTTTTCTTACAAGAAAATAATTCTAATGATGACTACAATATCATTGCCATTCATTTTTGAGTTTCAAAGCGGGGAATGCTACCGTAGTAGTTTTTCTACATAGTTTTTTAGTAAAAAAATTAGATTTAAATCCTGAAAGCATGATTTGATATACAAAAATATATAAATATATATATTATATAAACATGATTGAAATAAAACCCGGTGTTTTTTCTTTAGTTTTCTATTAAGATATTTTATGGACACATGTATCCTACACATTAGCATAGTTTGGTTTTGCATCTTGTTTAATCTGTTGATTAGTAGTTTACAATTATTGGAATAAATAGAATTTTTAGCGATATTGAACAGTCAAAAACTTTCTAAATTGATATTAGAAATTTAAGCTAAGTGCTTTTATGAAAATATAAAAGTTGAGCTTTTATAACTCTTAAATTGAAAGATAGTAGAATTTAAACAAATTTTAAATTGATTGAATATCCACGGTAAGTAAATTGAATGAGATTTTTTGTATATCCGGGTAGGATGTAGTGGAGTGATATACGAATATAAACTTAGTTTTTTAAAGTGTTAATAAACATGAGTTGTGTTTTATGGGATGTTTTAAAATGGAATTATGTTTACGAGAAATGTATTATCAATAAAGTAGTAACTTTTTAAAGGTAATTATAATCTTGGGTAATGTTTTATAAATGAAGATAAGTCTTTATAATGTTTGTAGACTTGAAGTAATATGTTATGAAATGACCCAGAAATGAATTCTAGTATTAAATAAAATACTAAGAATGTAGATGGAGGTGATTTAAAATGAAAAGAAATTGGTGTGGTTAAGAAACCAATTAAATAGAGTATGTAAGTTGTACGTAAATCAGTTTATTTGCATGATATATCTAGATCCAAGATTCGAGTACATGATTTCGATGTGATTTACATAGGTCCGAGAGAGATTTTTTTCACTCGATTCTTAATGACGAACACTTAATACGGAATCTTGATATGATCCTAAAGTTTTCTATTATGGTATATGGCTATGCAAGAAAAATAGAGGTTTCTAAACAAGAAACTTGATCGGAGTCTGCACTACAATGGTCAAGTGAGATACACTAGTTCGGAAGTGGAATTTACGTGATCGAGCGGGTGATCAGATTAGAGTTTCTGTATGGACGGTCCATGTGCATCGTACAGGCTTTATTAATATTTGCATGCAATGTGTGCTGGCTCGTGGAGAGTTTGGAGGATGACTCTTCAATTTTTATGAGGTTGCATGAAAGATCAACTGAGTAATACCTAAGCCCGTTGAGCGTAAGGTAGGCTTAGTAGGTTATTTATCATCCTTGTGCAAGGACAAGTCTTTGAACCTAGGCGAACCATAAGCTTTGGTTTCTAGGGATTGTAGTACTATGTAGTATTGTTATGTGATTGTTTCATTGGTTACCAGTGATTGCAATACCGTTAGGTTACAGTGTGCGATTGTTGTTTTGTTGCTTATGTCAGTATTTCAAGGACGAAATAATCTAAAGGGGGAGAATGTAACTACCCGGAATTTTAAACGCTTTATATCTAAATATCAGAATTGTTTAAATATTACATCTTGGATTCAATATGCAAAAAAAATGATTCTGAAAGCTTATTAAACTCATTTTAAATAATAAATGATAATCGTAAACTTTTAATTTATAATTAAAGGGATCAAACCTATTTTAATGATCATTCTTTTTAATCAATGTGTGAAATTATCTTCTCAGGGCCCTGTCTCGAATTTGATGAAATTAAGTCATCGGGACTAATATATTGAGTTTTTATGAGTACATGAATTTTGTGATGATCGAGTGCATTATGTGGTCATGCAAGCTCAAAATGCGTAGCGAAAATTTAAAAGAATAAATATAATAAATTTATTATTATAAATAACCCTTAACCCCTATCCTAACTCTTCCTTAGCACTCCACTTTTCCTCTTTGCCTTTTCCTTTTCATTTTCCATCAAAAGAAATGTAGCCACGTCCTTCCTATAGTTCTTCCCGAAGCTAGAAGCATTGTTAGAGCTTGATGTTTGGTCTGTTGAGTTTGTATTGGCAAGGGCTTCGAATCTATATAGCCAAATTAAGGTGCGGTGATGGTTGAATTTAGATGGTCGAATTAGGGTTTTGATTTATCAGTGGTAGATTGGAAGTTAAGAGAAGAGGAAAGTGTCTTTTAGTTAGCATTGGGAGTTAAGTGGGTGGAGGTACTATAGGATCATGCAGTGCTATTATGATGGATGCAGCATATGTTTTGTCCTATAGTGGATCCTAAGTTGCGACGAGGTAGGGAGGCCAGAGGTCAAATCGAGGATGTGCTTGGACTAGAGGTACAAGGAGGAGTTGATTGGCGGCAGTTAGATGTGGTCTGGTGATTTGAGGGGGAGTGCAACATTTGCAAGCCGTGGGTTAGGGCAGCAGGTTGAAATAGGTACGGGATGAGCGAGTGGAACTTGGTCGGGTTCACACGTCGAGCTTGCCAGGAGAAGATCGACGGAGCAGATGGTGGTTGATTCCATGGAGTGATGCTTCATGCCACTATTTTTATGCTTATTTTAGAGCGGTTGTACCAGTATTATGCACAGTCAGGAGATATAAATTAGGGAAGCTGATTTAGTGAAGGGGGTAAGGTAAAGTGTTAATTAATTAAGTTAATTAATTATTTAATTAATCAAATTCTTATTAAATCCATAACTTTTTTGTACGAGGTCCAATCCAAACACCGTCTTCACTTTTTTGCATTCGTAGTGGGATTCCACATCTTGGGTTGGCTTCAGCTTGTGCGAGTTTACTCACCAGTTAATTTGTATATGTTGTGCATACAACATCTGTTGTGTAAAATATAAATTAAAATAGATAACGATGCAAGTTATTACTTTTGGACCCCTGCATGCTTTTTAAAGCAAGTAATGACATTATATATAGTATGATCTCTCTTTTAATTTTCTATGACATATACCGTGGCTTAGACTACTTATTTACATGTTTGATATTGTAGTCTAGTAAAGTTGGAATTTATGTGTGAATGGTTGAGGCGAAATGGTCGCTGTAATGCACTTTAAAATCCCTTGTATTTGACATTTTTTAAATTGGTTTAATTGTGAATATATTGTGAAAATATATATTAGGTTATTCTCTCCACATGTTTTGGGTGTGCTTGACATAAAGGAATTAGGTTCGGAAGTTATTGAAATTGTGAAACAAAGTTTGTTGAAAATCTCAGTTTTTGGCAAGGTATAAAGGGTTTTTACTTTGGATATTTTTTCGATTCTTTTCAAAAGGAGTTTATAAGTGGTATTAACATATTTTAAAAGGAGGGAATTAAAGTTTAAATGTGTTATTAGAATTATTTCTTAACTTTAAAAGTAAAGATTTTTAAATTATGAAAACAGGTTTTTTATGGTTTTAAAAAAATTATAAAATAAGTATTTTTAAGCAATGCTTAGACTAAATATTTTAAACCAAAGTACAAGTATTTTAAAGTACTTTAAAGAACATTTTAAGTATATATAGATTTTAGAAAGTTAGCAATTATTTTATCAAAGTAATTTGGAGCTTATGTAACATAAGTATCATCTTAAGGAGATTTTAGTAAATACACATGTGGAAAAATTAAATTAGGCCTTTAATAAACTAAAGAAAGTTTGGATTTTAACACTTTTTGCTAAAATAAGTGGCTTTGTAAAGCTAAGAGAGGTACATTAGTTTGTTAAATTAATGTAGAGATAAGTAATTATAATTTAGATTATAATTATGACTTTAATGAGGAAAACTTTAAAGAAATAATAATAAAGAAATGGTTTTAGGTTTATTTTGGTATTGTTTGAGTAACAATTATCTTAAACCCTTATGATTGTAATTTAATCTTTAAAGAGAGTTTTAAAGATAGTGATTTAGAAAAGTGTTTTGGGCTTATTGTAAATAATAGTTTAGTAACATTTATTTTTAAACCCTTGAATAATATTTTCAAGTAGTAAAATATTGTAAAATGATTTTGGGAGATACTTAGATCTTTAATATTTTAATTTTAAAGATAATAACAAGTATGGAACCATTTGGGAAAAGATAGAAAAGCATAAGTTTTAAAGTATAGAAGAGCGAAGAGGTTTATAGTAAACAATGTGTGAGAAACATTTTTTTAGCCTCTTTGGTTTTATTTTAAAGTAAGTAAATGTAACGTCACGGTATTTTCAACCATTCGCATCCGCATATGTCGGACTTGAATTGCTCAAAATATCATATTGTTAATTTATATTTGGCAAAACTCATCATATACAATAAATCAATCAATCATAGAATCACAGACATAGAGTAATATAATAATAATAATGCAGCGGAATGGATAAATAGTAGTTCACGAAGCTACTATATAAACATCAGAGAGAAATAAAATACAGCAGAATATCTCTAATACAAACTGATGACATCTCTGAACAAATCAACTGGAAAAGCTACTGAATCGATAATTGGATCTCCAAGCGAAGCTACAAACTCCAAAGGTGAGTCTCAAATGCTATGACGCTTAGTCTGACCCGAGCGCAAAGCAAAACACAAAATACTCTAGTCAGGATTAACATTCTTATGTTAATAAATCCGACTTAAGTGAAATAACAAATTAAATACAAGTAACTCAAAGGATGTTTGGCATGCCCATCCTCTAAGGATCCATGAAACTATCTACTATGTAGAAATATATGGTATTAAGAACCAAACGTCATTATAACACCGTGGTCATTTCAAATAATTTATACTTCAAAACCAAAATATCATTTCCATTTCAAATATATCTATTTCCAAATTTTAGCACTTTCAAAGTTATAACACTTTTGAAACCAAACGCTTAAAATTATAATATTTCCAAACATAATACTTCGAAATTCATAACTTTGAAAACATAACTTCACCAGTTAAACAATTTATATATTAAAATAGTATATATAATAAAATAGTTTATAAAGTAAAATAGTTTATATAAAAGAGTTATAAGTTGAAATAGTTAGTATATCAAAATAGTTATATTAAAAATAATTTATATTAAAGATGATTTATATTAAAATAGTTATACTAAAATAATTTATAAAGTAAAATATAAAATAGTTCTAAATATAATTTAAGAATACTTTATATAATAAAATAGTTTCCTCAAATTTCACAAATCGATTCCAAATCAACTCGAATTCCAAAAATACAAATTTAATCCAATCTTAAATCATCAATTTCAACTTATTTTAGTTTCTCCACAAACCATTTCAAATTATACCGATTTCAAATATAGATTTTTAACCATAAAATAAACCATTTCAATTTCAATGTTTTCAAAGCTTTAAATATTCAAACATTTCAAAACTTGATTTGATAATTCCATATGTGTGTGTATATATATATATATATATATATATATATATATATATATATTGAATTCACTTTACTAATATTTATTTTTTAAATATTTAATTAATCGTTCAAATAACATTTATATAAAATTTCAAATTTCAAATTTAAATAAAACAAATTATACCATTTCAATTTATGTAAACTTGAAATATTCATTCTAAATCAATTTTAATCAAAATATCAAGTTACAAATCATATCTTTAAAGTCCCAAATTTAATCAATTTTAAATCAAACTTATTTGAGTATAATTCTTAAATAAATTCAATTTCAAAACCTTGGAAATCATTTCAAAATATATATGTGTATTGACCAATAGTGTCTGTACATAATTTTCTATCCTATGGTCAAGTGTTACGGATATTTATCATTCCAGTCCGCAATTTAATTATATACCGGTATATAGAATTTCAACCCGCAATCCCAAATTCAATTCAATGAAAACCACCTGGGTTTATCATTTCAACCCATAATGATTTTTCCCTTTTCTATAGATTGTTCGGGTATGTATCATTTCAACCAATAGGGAATTCTAAACTAATAGGGAACTTACAAAGTGATAACAGATATATTAATAATAATATAACATGCATATATCATCAATGATTAGACAAAATATAAACAACAGGATATGGTGTCATATCCCGGAGGTGAACAGTTACGGATAATAGCATATAAATAGCAAATGTAAATAACTAACAACGGCATATTTCAATTGTCATTTCAAATTGAAATTAAATTTAATAAATATAAGAACGTTAATCATGAGTGATTGCTCACCTTTCAAGGCTAGAGAGAATAGACAATGAAATGGGTTACGGATCCAAGCACGAATTTCCAAGGAAAGCACGAGGGACACGAAATCAACGATTAAAGCAAAGCTGAGCTGGTAATTATGAATCAATGAGAATAAAATATACTTGATATGAATTGAAATGAAATACATATTAATATATACCTATATATATAATTTAATAAATTACAGATGCTAGACACAGTACTATACTCAAAATTCCTAGAAAGAAAATGAACACATATACCATATTTTAAACTAATATATACTTACACTACATAATACAAAACATAACTTTATGTATACACGTACAGATTTCAAACCAGTATTATAACTTATATACACACTTTAATATATGCACTGTAATAAAAGATGCATTCGATATATATAAGCGTATATATGTAAAATATATATATACACACACATACATAAATGTCTATAACCAAATATAACTTACATACAAATATATACTTTTTATCCACCTATATACATGCAGAACTCAAAGCTTTACAGAAATATATATATATATATATATATATATATATATATATATATATATATATATATATATATATATAACAGACGTATCATATATTTATATTTCAACTATCACCCATAAACTAGTAAAACCTGTACAGATCTTACTTGAATATGATTAATGTATACAACAAAACAGATCCAGACTAGTATATAGTATACGTATAAATATATATAAGTTTTAAACACATAAATTTTTGAAAACAAACATATATATATATATATAAGTTAATATGTGAACAGGCTAAAAGCTATGTATACAATCTATTCGAAACTGAACATATAAACTGGAGTAAAAATGTGCGTGTGTGTGTAAGCAAAAGAACCGCCGCATATATAAAAATATAAACTACACATATATATATAAATATGAACATAAATATACACTTCGAAAACTTACATAAACAAATACATACATAAAATCTGGTCATAATGAAGTTATGCAAATCAATATATAACTGTCAAATATATTTATATATAATATAAACAATATAAACAACGAATATTTACCAATATATATACATACGGATCTTATAATCTTACATAAATACTTAAATATATTATATTTTATATCCTTAAACGCATTATATACAAACTATACAACATCTATATATTACTGTATATACAACATAACCCATTTGAATGCATTAAAATATAATATAACGATATATACTCACATACAAACAGGCATGATCGGTGTGAGGTGAATCTCGGCCTCGGCAAGTTGAATGCTGCGTGGCTAAGTCCGAGAAGAAGCTATGTGTGCTGGTGGGGAATTGAAGCGAGGCGGAGGTGGAAAGGATTTGGAGATGAGGCTGGTGAAGAGACGCATGAAGGTGGGAAGCTGGAGAGGGAGGGAGAGATGGCAATGCGGTTAGGTTTGGTGATATAGGCTTCGGCCAGGCTAGGAGAGAGGTGGGAAATGGCGAAAGGGTGGCTGCAAGCAAGGCTTCACGTGGAGGAAATGGAAAAAAATGGAAGATGGTAGATGAAGTAAAAGGTAAAGGGAAAAGGAAGGTTACAGTACAATGAACTTTATATAAAAATAATATTGGAGTAGAATGGAAAAAAGAGAACCGAAAGGCAAAGGAATGAACCAGTTATATGGTAGGTAATGAATGGACACAAGCAATTCAAAAGGCTTAAAACGTACCGATACGATGAATTGTTTCACATATTCCATAATGTACCGGACATCAAAACACAGAATTAAATATATCACAGTGATTAGCATGATGAGACGATCAAAACGGTATACAGATACCAGTGGTACGATCATCGGGTAAAAAATTCGATAATCGGTACAGAAAATGCTGCTAAAACGTTGAAAATAAGATAAACGGAACAATAGCAGCCCAAATTTGGAGAAATGAAATATGACGTCCCAGTCATAAGATGATCTACAATTTTATTATATAAAAATATTTAGGTTTGAAAAACATTTTATCATCATCAAATATAAATTGATTTAAATTGAAATAAAATTACAGAAAAAAATAAACTTCCATGTATACAAATGAAAATTTACCCGTTGCTATGTTTAAATAGACGTATACCAAATATTAAATTTTTACTTCCAAATATTATTATTTAAAATTTCACAAAAATTCAGTTAATTACGTTATTAAAACCAATTAAAATTTACGAGTCGTTACACTCTCCCCTACTCAAAACTTTTCGTCCCCGAAAAGGAAAGAGGAAGGAGGATAGAAACAAAAAAAAGAAAATGGATTGGAAAAAATCAAAATAAACAATTAATTTAAAACCATTCAGATTTCAATTTTAAATTAACTAATATTTAATAATTTGGTTAAACCCATTTATTATATCCATAATTCATAAATTTATTAAATTTTATCTCAAGATACTTTCAAACATTATTAATGGATCAATAATCATTTACTTTAAATATGTTATATTTAAATAATAGCTTCTAAATTATTTATAACACTAGTAATTTGCTATTAAACCGTGTAGCATATAAAAAACAATATTTTAAACATTTTAAATTATTTAGAAAGAAAATGATTAAAATATCCTTTATATAATACTTTATTAAAATACTTTTACAACTCGATGTCTTAACAGGTTTATCCTCGTTCTTCCAGACTCTGGCCATGCGTTGATCAGGCGCAAAGCTATAATTCTCCAAGTACTTAGTAGACCCGTTTCAACATACAGTGAAAATACTCGAAAAACCTTCAAAACCGATATGGAAAGTACAATCTAAACAAATCAACCGAATTGAATCACGGATTGCGGATACACAATGGTTATGCCTGGGTCCCCTAAGAAACATCCGTACCTTTAAGCAAACACTGCCTTGCGAATTTCGCCATGATAGCAAAATGAACTATAGACTGCGGATACACAATGGTTTCGCCTGGATCCCCCAGGAAACATCTGTATCCTTTAAACAATCTTTGCCATACGGATTACGCTACTAAAACGACCATAGATCGCAGATACACAATGGTTGCACTTGGATCCCTCAGGAAACATCCGTATCCGTGAGCCATCACGGCCCTGCGAATTACGCTATGCAGTCGAGTTCATAAGACCATGGGTAACACCATGGAATTCGAAGGACACTCAAGTATCATATCCAGCAAACCCAAATCAGAGAGAATAATATCGATAGAATGAATCCAAAATGTGGCCACAAAGATGATATCAAGCAGAAGGCACTTTCCATATCTTTACTTCAAAAATATGTATCATATATACCCTTTCAAATCAATTTCAAATATCATACTTACATAAAGTCAATTACATATAAGATTTCATTTTCAAATTGAATACTTTCCGAAATCAATAGTATATCAAATCACACTTATATAGACTTCGATTATACAAGATTTCTCTTTTCAAATTGAGTACCTTTCCAAATAAATAGTTTTCTAATCAACTTCATACTTATACAAATCAATTTTATATAAGTTCGATAACTCCCAAATCATGTATTTAGTAAAATAAGTTTCTAAATTTCAATAAAATAAGGTTCTCAATTTCAATTTGTTTCAATATCAGTTCACTTTCAAAATCATATACGATTTCACCAAATTATTTATTCCAAAGTTAATATCTTCAATTTCAAAGTTTCCAAAATAATAGGTTTAGAAAACAGTCCAGGTTTCTAAATCAACATAATTTAGGTCAAACAAATTCATTTCCAAAATCATCATATAAATACTGGGTTTTAAATTCCAATCTATTTTCGAAACCAAATATTTTTCTCCAAATCAATTATACCCAAAATGATTACCAAGTTTATAACCATCCCTTTAAAACCTTTAAACTATTTATTTCTCTTTGAAAGATCCAATTTACCTATTGATAATTATTATTCTATATATATATAGTTTTATAAAAGATGTTACCAAGTTAAAAACATTTAAAACAAAATTTTATTCAAAACATTTCAAAACTAAATTTCATACTAGTTGTTTGCACCAAAATTGGTCACAAACCCCAATATCGCGAAACACCCATACATGAATACAAATCAGCAATATTCAACACAAATCTCAGATCTAAGCAATATCAAACACAGCAATTCAGAAATAACAATCACAAACACAGGATTTATAGTGGTTCGGTGATCTTGCCTACGTCCACTCTGAAGCTTATGATTTCATTGATTCACTTGATGATTTCAATCCGTTACAGCAGATTACAGCAAGTTATATCTCTGATGTTAGCGTACGATGGTGATAGAAAAATGTAGACTTGAATCCGGTAGAGTCTGGACGTTGAATGGCCAAAAGATCCCCTTTCTGAAGGCTTGGGGAGGTGCTATTTATAGGCGTAGGAGGCTGAGATCGCACTCAAACTTCGGGAGACTTCTTCTGGCACGTGAGTGGGCCCACGCGACCGACCCCACCAAGTTTTGACTCGATCTGCGATCGATACGAAATGATTTCGTATCCATCAAAAAATGATCTAATCGAGCCGAAATTTGGCAGGAACATTCTTTACCTTGTATGGAAGCTGCTGCGAAAATTTCATGGCATTTTTAGTTGTGGTATGGGAGATATGATCGATTCGAGTTGGAGTTTCAGGGTTGGCTGTTCGTTTCGAGTCGATCACTTCGAATCAATGCTTTCGAATCGATGGATGCACGTGTTTTCGAGACGACGTGGCGCGCACATCTCGCATCGATCAGCCTTTGCTCGGAGTTGACTGCTTCGACTCCATGAGTTTAGCCTCGTTTGTATCGACGACCGTTGCATAGCTCGAATCCACCGATAACGTTTACTTCGCATCGGTTTGCAGCATGCCCACTTCGTATCGATGGAGGTGGCCTTGTTCGCATCGATGGAAGTTGTCTCCATTCGATCGATACGAACAAGCATATTTGGGATGGATACGAAGTGAGAACAACTGATGGATACGAACCAAAGTTGCTGATGGATTCGACCAAGTACCCCCTCGATGGATATGAATTTGGCATTGAATGACCGATACGAAGTGTACTATTTGCTAATGGATACGAAACCGATCGATACGGACGAGAGCTTGTGGATGGATACGAAGTGTATCGATGCGAGCTGTGACACGGCGATGGATACGAGAGTGATCGATTCAAAGTAGGGTGCACCGATGGATGCGAAGCGGTGTGGATTGATCGATGTGAACGTCATCGATTCGAACCTGATGGATATGAATCTGATGGGTTCGAATTGGGTGCGATGATGGATACGAATCTGATGGATTCGAAATGGACATCTCCTCAACCATTTGATGGATACGAACAGCGTATTTACCTAACTTGCATCGATCATATCTCGTTCATACGAACTCCGATTAACCTGAAATTTGAAATGCTGGCTTTTATGATCTTTCTTGTCATATCCTATCAGTTGTAGCCTGATCTGGGCTCAGACAAATTCATCGATATCCATAGCGAAGCAAAGTATAACCAATCTTTGAGACGAACTGTCTTTTGTTTTCGATCAATCTTTTGGTATCACAGCTTTGCCAAAAAGCGGGATAATATTTGCCCCCCAAAACATGCCTTGCGATAGGAAGGTGTGTTTTGTAACGTCATAAGTTGGATGTTCATATCTTGTCAACAATCTGCAAAGAACTCGATAGTTTCATATGACCTCGGATGGCGATCGTTCGGGATCATATGCCATTTGAGGTGAATCGGGACTGTTCGCGGTCGATGCCTTTCACGGCAAATGATGAGACGGGACCGTTCGCGGTCGATGCGTTCGTGGAAAATGATGACATGGGACCGTTCGCGGTCGAATGCAGTTTGCGGCAGATGATGCAATGGGACCGTTCGCGGTCGGATGCCATTCGCGGCGAATCGTGGAATGAGACCGTTCACGGTCGGATGCCGTTCGTGGCAAATGACGAAATGGGACCGTTCGCGGTCGAATGCCGTTCGTGGCAAATGTTGATCGTTCGCGATCGAGTGCCGTTCAAGGCGGATTGTGACCATTCGTGGTCGGGTGGCGCTCGAGGTGAGTTGTGATCGTTCGAGGTCGGGTGCCGATCGAGGCAGAGTGCAATCGTTCGCGATCGATTGTCCTATAAGGTGAGTTGCGACCGTTCGCGGTCGAGTGTCGTTCGAGGCGAATTGTGACCGTTCGAGGTCGGGTGCCGTTCGAGGCGACTTGTGACCATTCGAGGTCGGGTGCCGTTCGAGGCGATTTGTGACCGTTCGAGGTCGGGTGCCGTTCGAGGCGAGTTGTGACCGTTCGAGGTCGGATGCCGTTCTAGGCGATTTGTGACCATTCGAGGTCGGGTGCCGTTCGAGGCGAGTTGTGACCGTTCGAGGTCGGGTGCCGTTCGAGGTGATTTGTGACCGTTCGAGGTCGGGTGCCGTTCGAGGCGAGCTGTGTGCCCCGGGGGGGACTTAGTGTTATGGATACCAGGTTCACGTTCGAGTGAGTTCCTAGATCGTTTGTCAAGGCGATTTATTGCCATCTCAAAGCATGCCTAAGGACCGTTCGCGACCCCGTACATGTGTAAGTAGCTTAGCCATCTCAGAATTATCAAAATCAAATATTCATTCAACAGAAGAGTTTTAAAGCAAAAATGTTCGACAAAATCTAACCCCAAACACAAGAAGCAAAACACAAAAGCAAACCTGTGACACCAGAGTGCAAACACCTACATCAATATGATTTATAGTTGTATCAGAGCATGCCTGAGGATCGTTTGCGGTCCCGTACATGTGTGAACAACCTAGTTGTGTCGATGTGGGGTTTTCCACTCATTCTTCATTATCTCAATCAATTGATAATAAGCTGGCGTCTCGATCCTGAGCCGTCTTCAATTGGTGCAGGTGGTGGCCGTTCCTATTCCACCATTGCGGCCCTCCTTCTCATATATTGTAATAGCAAACCATTCCGGATGTGCCCCTCAACTTCATCTTTCAAGTGTCGACAGTCGTTTGTGTTGTGACCATTCAACTCATGGAATGAACAATACCTGTCCGACCTTCTCTCATTGCTAGTTGGATCTCTCCTCGCTGGCTTTTGATAAGGGACCTGTCCCTTAGTGTCCTGGTAGATCTGTCCCAAAGTCTCATTCAACTCTGAGTATGTGGTGAACCTTGGCTCCCTCCATGGTCGCATTGATATGTTACCGTTATCCTCAGCCTTTCGTTTTTCCTTGCTAGTTTCTGCATCTTCCTTAGGGGGGTTTCCATCTTTGACCGCATAAACATTAATTTCTTCTGATTCTTCTCATTCCGCACTTGCATCTTCCAATCGTAAAAACTTTTTTGCCTCGTGATAGAATTCTCTTAGATCCATAGGCGGATCTTTAGTCAATGAATTTTTGAATTCTGTTCCATCAGCTATTCCGGACACAGCTGCCATCATAACCATAGATGGATCTGGTCGATCCACCGATGCTGCTTCCGCGTTGAATCGCGTCAGAAAACTCCTCAAAGACTCTCCAGCTTTCTGCTTTAAAATTGCTAAACTCATCACATTCTTGGGTCTTGCAATGTGAACCCTAAATTGCCTCATGAATCTCTCAGTTAAATCTGTCCACGTTCCTATGGAGCCGCTCTCAATTTGCCTAAAGCATAATGCTGCGATATCCATCAGATATAATGGAAAGCACCAGGCCATAACTTCCTGTGATGCTCCCAGCACTTCCATGTACCTCATATACCTTGTCAGATGGACCGCGGGGTCCGTTCTCCCATCGTATGTCTCCACTGATGGTAACTTAAACTCTGGCGGGTTCCTAGCCATCCTAATTGCAGGAGAAAAGGGACTCATATTCACGTCTTCTACATCTCTGTTCAATAATCCGCCTCTCATGGCTCGCCTGACCATCTCCGCCAATCTATCATTGTCTCCAAGATGGAATCCTCGTTCATCGCTGTCGACCTAACCCCCGAGTCCATGGGAGCCTTCTGGAATCTGCCCCCTTGACTGAGCGTTCATTCCTCTGCTACCTCCAAGTTGTGCAGATGCTCCTCTCTCTCTCTCTCTGGGATTGGATCAACATGCTCCAAGTGTGTGCCTCCTAATTCAGGTGCTACGCCGGATGGTCCTGCTTCATTTTGAACTCCATCAGTTCCTCGATTCTACGCTCCAAGTCGCCCAATCTGTTGAAATAAGCTCTGGATCAGCTCTTCTCGCCTCTTCATCATCGTCTCCATCTCATCCCTGGTAATGAAGATCGATGCTTGATTCGCTCCTGAAGAAGCCTCTTGACTTCCTTCATGTTCACTTCTCTCTGGCCTCTGCCTTCTACTTGTTTGCCTTGTCATAGATCCTTAGATCTGAATTCTTAAATTTTCAAATTCAACTTCTCCTGAATTAGCTTCTCAGTGAAAGCACCAAAGTGTTTGCACCAAAATTGGTCACAAACCCCAATAACGCGAAGGCACCCGTATATGAATACAAATCAGCAATATTGAACACAAATCTTAGATCTAAGCAATATCAAACACAACAATTCAGAAATAACAATCACAAACACAGGATTTATAGTGGTTCAGCGATCTTGCCTACGTCTACTCTAAAGCTTATTATTTTATTGATTCACTTGATGATTTCAATCCGTTACAGCAGATTACAGCAAGTTATACCTCTAATGTTAGCATACAATGGTGATAGAAAGATGTAGACTTGAATCCGGCAGAGTCTGGACGTTGAATGGCCAAAAGATCCCCTTTCTGAAGGCTCCAGGGTGCTATTTATAGGCATAAGAGGCTGAGATCGCGCTCAAACTTCGAGAGACTTCTTCTGGCACGTGAGTGGGCCCACGCGACCGACCCCACCAAGTTTCGACTCGATCTGCGATCGATACGAAATGATTTTGTATCCATCAAAAAATGATCCAATTGATCCGAAACTTGGCAGGAACATTCTTTACCTTGTATGGAAGCTGCTGTGAAAATTTCATGGCATTTGGACTTGTGGTTTGGGAGATATGATCGATACGAGTTGGAGTTTCTGGGTTGGCTGTTCGTTTCAAGTCGATCACTTCGAATCCATGCTTTCGAATCAATGGATGCACGTGTTTTCGAGACAACGTGGCGCACACATCTCGCTTCGATCCGCCTTTTGCTCTGAGTTGACCGCTTCGACTCCATGAGTTTCGCCTCATTTGTATCGATGACCGTTGCATAGTTCGAATCCACCAATAACGTGTACTTTGCATCGGTTTGCAGCGTGCCCATTTCGTATCGATGGAGGTGGCCTTGTCCGCATCGATGGAAGTTGTCTCCATTCGATCGACATGAACAAGCGTATTTGGGGTGGATACGAAGTGAGAACAACTGATGGATATGAACCAAAGTGTGCTGATGGATTCGACCAAGTACGTCCTCGATGGATACAAATTTGGCATTGAATGACCGATATGAAGCGTACTATCTGCTGATGGATACGAAACCCATCGATACGAACGAGAGCTTGTGGATGGATACGAAGTATACCGATGCGAGCTGTGACACGGCGATGGATACGAGAGTGATCGATTCGAAGTAGGGTGCACCGATGGATGCGAAGCGGTGTGGATTGATCGATGCGAACGCCAACGATTCGAACCTGATGGATATGAATCTGATGGGTCGAATTGCGGCACGATGATGGATACGAATCTGATGGATTTGAAATGGACATCTCCTCAACCATTTGATGGATACGAACTGCATATTTTAACTAACTTGCATCGATCATATCTCGTTCATACGAACTCCGATTAACCTGAAATTTGAAATGCTAGCTTTTATGATCTTGCTTGTCATGTCCTATCAGTTGTAGCCTGATCCGGGCTCGGACAAAATTCATCGATATCCATAGCGAAGAAAAGTATAACCAATCTTTGAGACGAACTGTCTTTTGTTTTCGATCGATCTTTTGGTATCACAGCTTTGCCAAAAAGTGGGATAACGCTAGTATAATTCAAAATAGTATTATTCATTTACTTAACAAAACAGTTTCAAACTTATTCAAATCATATTACTTCATACTTAAACATACAAAACTAAACTTATATACTTTATCAAATGATTTATACCTTCCGAAATTTCTTAGCTTCGAAAAATTAAGCCTCTATTCGGAGGTTTTCGAATGTTCAAAATGGTCGAAGAAATCAAATTTCCAATCCAAGAGTTGGAAATCAGCAACAAATCAGTTCGTCCATTTCAATAGATTGGGTTATACCGAAACAAATCCGAAACTCAAGAACTGAACACCGGGCTTTCTTCAAATCATTTCAAATATATATATATATATATATATATATATATATATATGCATACATCTTTCGAATATCAAATCATACTTCGGAATTTGAAGTCAAAATTGGTTTCACAGAATCAATCGCATAGCAAAGCTACTAAAGTGGCCACTCCCCCACTCTGAAACTCGAAAATCAACGTCGATGATGCATGCACTCATCACTGAAATTATTCTCCATCACATTAGTGAGTTCTGGACTTCTATTTTTCTGAAAACTTCTTTGAAATTTCTTCGAAATCGTTGGAACTCATTTGAAGTCATTTGAAAATTTTCTTTTCGAAAAATACTTTCAAATCGTATTATTATATATTTTCAAAATCTTAAAACGAATTTCAAAATACCGAAACTCAATTCCTTAAATTTCCATTTTAAAACCCTTCAGTTATAATTCATTTTTATATAAATCAATTTCTTACATAATTTTCAAAATTTCAAGTCCTTTCGAAACTTCAATTTCTCGCTTTTAAAAGATATATAATCCTTATCGAAAACATTTTCTCTTTTATACATAGAATATAATCATACCTATCAAAATAATAATTTCGATATATAAAACAATTTCTAAAATACAAAAAAACATGATTTTTTTCAAAGGATGATTTAAGAATGGATTTCAAAACAAAGTTAGAGATTCAAATTAGAGGAGCTCTAATCAAATAGAATTCTGATTAGAAGATAGGCTCGAACGAAGATGAGATAATTAAATTTCAAAATAGCAGATGGATATACTTATAAAAATCATGAGCGACCTTAACCGGGTCAACCGTGATTTCAGGAATATAATCGATGCGGACTTCTAAGGCAAATCGACATTCGACTGCCAAAGATAGAATTCGACATAGCTAGAGATAGCAGCATGAAAACTGAGAGTATAGAAATCTTCGATGAATCAATGCCAATTATAAAGGAGTTTCACCCCTTTACAGATCATTTAAAGATTGGCGGGATCACCGATTTTTATAGAGATCTTTTGAAATAGAGTTATGGGTGATCCAGAATTAAAAGAATACAAATAGGGGGAGATAAGAATGGATTTCAGAACTAGTGGGAGCGTTCCAAAATTCAAAGGAAACTGAATCAAAGAGGAAGAGATTCAAGCACGAACGAAAGTAATTCTGTAATTAAATCTACTACACATGCAAAGTTTTGCCTAAAACTAAAACTTTGATACCAACTGTAACGTCCTGTATTTTCAACCATTCGCTCCGCACATGTCGGACTTGAATTTCTTAAAAAATCAGATTGTTAATTTATATTTGGCAAAATTCAGAATATACAGTAAATACATTAATCAAAGAATCACAGACACAGAGTAATATAATAATAATGCAGCAGGATAGATAAATAGTAATTCATGAAGCTACTATATAAACATCAGAGTTAGAAATAAAATGCAGCAGAATATCTCAAATACAGACTGACGACATCTCTGAACAAATCAACTGGAAAAGCTGAAAGCTGAATCGATAGTTGGATCTCCAAGCAAAGCTCCAAACTCAAAAAGTGAGTCTCAAATGCTATGACACTCACTCTGACCCGAGTGTAAAGCAAAATGCAAAACACTCGAGTCAAGATACATTCTTCTATCAATAAATCCGACTCAAGTGAAATAACAACTGAAATACAAGTAACTCAAAGGATGTTTGGGATACCTATCCTCTAAGGATCCGTGGAACTATCTACTATGTAGAAATATACGCTATTAACAACCAAACGTCATTATAACACCATGGTCATTTCAAATAATTTATACTTCAAAACCAAAATATCATTTCCATTTTAAATATATCTATTTCCAAATTTTAGCACTTTCAAAGTTATAACACTTTCGAAACAAATGCTTGAAATTATAATACTTCCAAACATAATACTTTGAAATTCATAACTTTGAAAACATAACTTCACCACTTAAACAGTTTAGATATTAAAATAGTACATATATTAAAATAGTTTATAAAGTAAAATAGTTTATATAAAAGAGTTATAAGTTAAAATAGTTTATAGTAAAATAGTTAGTATATTAAAATAGTTATAATAAAAATAGTTTATATTAAAGATGTTTTATATCAAAATAGTTATATTAAAATAATTTATAAAGTAAAATATAAAAAAGTTCTAGATATAATTTAAAAATATTTTATATAATAAAATAGTTTCCTCAAATTTCACAAATCGATTTCAAATCAACGCGAACTCCAAAAATTCAAATTTAATCCAATCTCAAATCATCAATTTCGATTTATTTCAGTATCTTAAGAAACCATTTCAAATTATATCGATTTCAAATACAGATTTTTAACCTTAAAATAAACCATTTCAATTTCAATGTTTTCAAAGCTTTAAATATTCAAACATTTCAAAACTAGATTTGATAATTCCATATATATATATATATATGTCAAATTCATTTTACTACTATTTATTTTGAAATATTTGCTTAATCATTCAAATAACATTCAAATAAAACTTCAAATTTCAAATTTGAATAAAACAAAATATACCATTTCAATTATGTAAACTTGAAATATCCATTTTAAATCATTTTAATCAAAAAATCAAATTACAAAATCATTTCTTTAAAATCCCAAATTTAATCAATTTCAAATCAAACTAATTTGTATGTAGTTCTTAAATATATTCAATTTCAAAACCTTGGAAATCATTTCAATATATATATATATATATTGACCAACGGTGTCTGTACATAATTTTCTATCATATGGTCAAGTGATACGGATATTTATCATTTCAATCCGCAATTTAAATATACACGTGTATATATCATTTCAACCCACAATCCTTAATTCAATTCAATAAAAATCGCTTGGATTATCATTTCAACCCATAACAATTTTCTCCTATTCTACATATCGTTCAAGTATCTATCATTTCAATCCATGGGGAATTCTAAACTAATAGAGAACTTGCAGAATGATAACAGATATATTAATAATAATATAACAGGCATATATCATCGATGATTAGACAAAATATGAACAACAGGATATGGTGTCATATCCTACAGGTGAACAGTTACGGATAATAGCATATAAATAGCAAATGTAAATAACTAACAACAATATATTTCAATCGTCATTTCAAATTAAAATTAAAATTAATAAATATAAAAACATTAATAGTGAGTGGTTGCTCACCTTTCGAGGCTAAAGAGAATAGACAATGAAATGGGTTGCGGATCCAAGCACGAATGCTAAAGCAAAGCACGAGGGACACGAAATCAACGATTGAAGCAAAGCTGAGTTGGTAATTATGAATCAATGAAAACAAAATCAACTTGATATGAATTGATACAAAATACATATTAATATATACCTATATATATATATATATATATAATTTAAATAAATTATAGATGTTAGACGCAGCATTATACTCAAAAATCCCAGAAAGAAAATGAACACATATACCATATTTCAAACTAATATATACTTACACTACAATGCAAAACATAACTTTTTTACACAGACACAGATACAGATACAGAAAGAAAGAGGATGATGATGATGAAGATAATCCAATCTTCTTGCTGACTTTGGAAATAAACTTGTTCATCTTGGATGAAACTTTTTCCAACTTCTTGTTGACGGATCGTTTAAAAATCCGTTGATTCTCAACAATGGTCTTTTGTTTTCGAGGAGGATTTTGTTGGATGGATTAGGAGGATAGTTGATGCTTTTCAAAGAATTTTCACCTTCTTCTTCAATTTCCATTTCATCCCCTTCTTCTTCTTCTTCCTCTTCCACTTCTTTCATCTCCTTTTAAGCCAAACACTCTTCCTTTTCAGCAAGAGTCTCATTGGGTTGAAAAAAAATGGAATTTTCATAAGCGAAATGTTGGAATGATTGAAAACTTTTCTAGAAACAAATTCTTCTTCTTTGAAATCCACTCCAAAATAGTTAAAAATCCGAGAGAGATAAATTCCATGATACAAAGTATTCTCACCCATTTCAAGATTTTTGGGACAAAGTTCATCCAAAATAACTTACGCCCAATTAATATCATAATTTTCAAAAATAGCAAAAAGTGCTTTGCAAACTTTTGAAGTAGGATTGTTAAAATTTCCCGATCTTAGGGTCAAAGTATGTTGCAAAAGAAGATTGACAATTCTAGCTTTTTGGTTGAAAGTTTTGATTTTTGAATTCAAAATTATCATTTCCTTCGAAAATATGACGAAATGTCGCACGATCATTTTCATTTATTTTAAAATTAGAAAGATCCATTCCCGTACTCTTGCAATTGAGAATGGTACCCAAATGATCACAATTCGAAACAATTCTAGTGCCTTTGACACTACTCCAAATTTCATCATCGTTTCCATTATAAAATCCACGATTAAGATTTGCATAGAAAATTTTAACAAGATTTGGATAACAAACAAAATCATTTTGAGAAGCATCAACAAGACTAAGAATTTGATTGTTTGCAAAAAGAGAATCAATTTCATAAGAAGAGAAATCTTGAAATATTGCAAACTTTCTGGGATGGACTTTTGCATAGTTAGCATAATTGATGTATGCTTTTATAGCCTCCGGATCATTGAAGATTTGCTCTTTTATCTTTCTGGAAATTCTCATGGTGGAGGGGTTGCTTGAAGAAGCCATTAGAGTAGAGAGTAGAGAGCTTGAAGTTTTAAAGAGAGGGTTTGAATTTGAAAATGAGAGTGAAAAGATGTGATAAAAGATAGTGAATAAATAGATTATCAAAGGACATATTATCTGGTCAAAAGATGCATTTCCAGAGAATTGAATGAAGTGAAAAGGTGGAGGGAAATTCAACTATTTGAATTCAAATTTTGAATTTCAAATTCTATATCCATGTCGACATCATGGTAGGGACCATGTCGACATGTGCTTGTGAATTTCTATGATTTATTTTTCCTAAGTACTCTAATATATATATATATATATATATATATATATATACTTATTATTTTTAATGTCTATATATATCTGGAATATTATTAGAATTATAGTATATTCCATAATATATTATTATACTAATAAAAATAATAATAAAAATAATAATAAAATAATAATAAAAGAATAGTAAAAAAATTAAAATTCAAATAACACGCCAATTCACAATCAATCAAGCAAGCAATCAAACATCTAATTCTAAGCATGTAATTTCAACCAATTGTATTGTAAATGTGTACCTTTTTCTGAGTCTGTTTCTCTGAATTCGTCGGAGTCGTGAACTACCATGAAATACAAATTTGAATTATCTGTCTTCTAATCATCATCGCTTGAGGATGAGTTTGAGTCATGTAGAGTAGTAGTAAATGCACGCTTACGTTTCTTTACTAAATCATTGTTTATAGGAGGATTTTGCTTTCTAGATACGGACAATCTCTTTTAATATGGCCTGGTTCATCACAGTTGAAACATTTGACATTATTTGGAACTACATTCTGATTTCCATAGTTCTTATAGTTATTTCTCTTCAGATTATTCATCTTTCTGTATTTCAGAAATTTTCGAAAATTCCTGGTCATCAAGGCTATCTCTTCATCACTATCGCTGTTTGAGTCTGATCCATCAATCAATGCATTAAATGCCATTGATTTCTTTTCATATGCTTTGCTTTCTCTTCTCCCAATCACTTGGACTTCAAATGACATTATATTTTCAATTAATTCTTCTACCTTTAAGGTACTGATGTCATTTGCCTCTTCGATCGCAAGTGTCTTTTCATCCCATTCTGGAGTAAGAGAATTTAAAAAAAAATTGACTTGATCTCCTTCCGAAAATTCCTCTCCCAAGGATATTAGAGAATGCACAATATTCTTAAATCAACTATACATATCTGAAATAGACTCATTAGAATTCATTTTAAATAATTGAAACTGATTTGTGAGCATGGAAATTTTGGTCTGTTTAACTCTGCTTGTTCCGTCGTGAGTAACTTGCAAAGTTTTCCAGATTTCTTATGCAGACTTACAAACAGACACTCTATTAAATTTATTTCTATCAAGTGAACAAAATAGAATATTCTTGCTTTAGAATTATTTTGTGCAACAGTCTTTTGCTCAACGGTCCACTGCGCAAAATCAATTGTGGGTTCAGAATATTCAGTTTGTGTGATATTCCAAGTGTCTAATCCTACAGATTGTAAATATATTTTCATCCTACATGCCTAATATGCATAGTTACTGCCATTAAAAAGTGGTGGTTTGACAGTAGACTGACCTTCTACAAATGAACTAGTGACAAAGATATTAGTGTTAGTAACAACACCAGTGCTGGTAGCCATTTTGAAAACTTTTCAAAAGTCAGATTATGAAACTTTAAAAACCTCGCTTTGATACCAAATGTGAGAAATGCGGATTACGGATCTTAAGGCTAGGATAAACACTAGAGGGGGTGAATAGTGTTTTAAGGAATTATTAGATCTTTTTGAGTTTTTGTTAATTTGAACACAAATGCATGCAATATTCAGACGCAGATATGATCACAGTATCAAACACAAATGATGAAATAAAGTAAAAGCAGTAAAGGAAAGAACAAACCGGATTTTATAATGGTTCGAAGTTACCCTATATCTAGTCCCGCACACAAGTACGGATTTCCTTTCAAAAGCAATTGTACAATTACACCCTCGATTTCAAGGCTACAAGGAACACCCTCCAGATTCACAATCCTCTGGGTAGAGATACTTGATTTCACAGGCAACAAGTTCACCCAATTGATTTCCAAGGTTACAATCACACATTTTCTCGCTTGATTGATTTTCAAGGCCACAATCATACCTTTTCTTATTTAATTGATTACAAAGAAGCCTATAACTCTGAATAGCACCGAGGATCTTGTTGAGATAGTGATAGAGAATCAAACCAGAGATAATCTAGTAAGATTTAATATTGATTTCGGCAGGGTAATGGTAGGAATATGTATAAAGAAATATGGAAGAAGAAGAGAAATGAAAACCAGAAAATATGATTAAAAAATCGTTGAAAACAGCCTCTGTTTATAGAAGAACAATAGTCATGTCCATTCTGAAGAGATATAACGAATAGACACTTCTTTTGAAATTTAAATTTTGAAATTAACTGACATTATGTCGACATGGGTATATTAGCATGTCGACATCCCAAAGGAATTTTTGGTGGTTTGTTTTTCTTTTGGAAATAACTTTTATCTTATATTAAAAACTATTTTAAACTTTATAAATATACTTGACTATAGTTAAAATACATAAGTAAATATAGAGAATAATATATGTAAAATTTTATATTTAAATCTGAATATAAATATTAAAAGTTAAATATATTATTATTAAAGATAGTTTTAAAACTAAGAATAATTTGATTTTGAAATTAAAGATTATTTGAGGCTAAAAGTATTCGAAATCAGGATAGATATTTTTTATTCTTTTAAAAGGAAGGTTTTGAAAACAAGATATAATTTTATAAAATCATTTTGAAAAAAAATTAGCGGATACAAAACAATGTTCCACTAGATTTTTCGTAGGTTCCATACTACTTAGGGTTCCATCCCTTTAACAGGCTCGAAGTGGATTCCATTCCACGAATAAATTGGATTTTAAGATGTCAGTGCTTTTCTAGGAGTTTTAGCAAAATTCCTAATTAAAAAATAAATTACTTGAAATCTTGAATTCTTGATAATCTTGATATTCTTGATGCTCATGAGACTTCATTATTGATATCTTGAATCTATATACTTTACAGTCTTTATTCTTGGTACCTGCATGGTTAAATCCTGCATATACATATATTTCTAAACTATAATATTAGTATTTATATTTTATAATCCTATTCTAAGGTTGTTGTCAGCAAAACCATCATCTCACGGACTAACAATTACAGACTCCCCCCTTTAATATGTGCATCCTTGCAATTCCTAGAGGAAAAAGGCTGTAAACAACACATCAATTTCTTTAATCGAACAAAAGCTGGACAGGCACGAGACGAAATTCCCCATCTCTTATTTAAGATGAAGGCAAAGAAAAAGGAAATTACTTGGTTATTCTATAAATTTTTCTAAACATCTATATAGGGATAACCGGATTCGAGAAATTTTCCAAGAACCAACTCAAAAGAATTTGAAGATATCCCATCTTCGAAACAATACTCAATAAAAAGCCCAACAAATAATCTGTCAAATAAGATAGATTTCTTAAAACTCTACGAATAGACTCAGGATAAAACTCATTCAACCCCAAACTCTAAGCAACAAAAATGGTCATCAACACAATTTTCCGCATAACAATACGAAAAGAGCATCCTTACAACAAGGATAGACTCAATAGACAAAATAGATGAATCACACAAAATGCCTTCTCACGAGGCTACCAAACTCGAACGACCGTGAAAATGCATGTCGTCATCAATTGCACAAGAATAGATGGAACTCAAGAAGAAGAATATAGGCTCAAATTACTTTCCAATCCAAGATATTTAGAAAAAAAAAATTCAACATCTTTTAAATTTTAAATCTCAATTTTCAACATTTGTAAATTTTCAAACTCTTTACTATATTATTTAGTAAGTAATATAAAACTCAAATTATAAGTCCAAATTTCTTCTCTTACTTCAAAACTAATTTTCAAAGAATTTTGTAAATCCATAATAATATTCCTCAAAATAAATTAAGGATTTAAATTCTTTTTACTCTTTTTATTAAACCACTTAAATAGTTTAAAACAATATTCAAACCCTCTGGTAACTCTTCTTTGAAAACATCCAATGTATATAATATAGATTCTAAAATCACAAAATATACTTCCAATAAAGTATAACTCAAGAATATTCTCACTTATTCTCATCTTTATAATTTCAGAATAAATAAATAAACAAATGACATTGCCTCGCCATTGAATCTCTAATAAATAGATATATCCGTTGGCTGCAGAGTCGATCGAAAGATCAAAACTGCCTCGCCGCTCTATTACTCATCTCTAAATCAATGGTTGCAATTACCATTCAAAAATAAATTTAATATATAATCTCAAAATATTATTTTCAAAATCTCAATTTTTAAAACACAAACCTTCGTGTCTGATTGCCTCATCATAGCATTTAGGAGATTCCTATCGATAACATTGATCAGGCATATCAACCAAAACTCTTAACTACTCGATGGACAACCCAACACTCTCAAATTATTTCTATAAAAGAAATATTACTCATGTAAATATATTATCAAAATATTCTTTGATTTTTTTTAAATATCTCAAAGCTTAAGTTTCTCTTTAAAACTTATATTTATATAGCTTCAAAACTCAAACCAAAGAACATTAACAGAATGCATCGAGATATTCCCAGAATACTTAATTATCAAAATCAACAGAAGGAGATAGAGTGTTCGTCAATCTTACAATGTCATGAGCCACTCCCAAAAATGATCAAGATACAGGATAAGCAAGATATTCTTCTCTAAGGAGAAGAAGCGCACACACAACAAATCATTACTTCAAACAAAGTAATGCTACAAAGAATAACATCGATCAAGTATCCAAAAAGGATAACTCAAAGGAACTGAATGATAAACTCAACCAAACTCAAACATCTAGAAACTCAACCATTCCTTAGTGGATGTCCTAATGGAAGGATAGCCGACGGCTAACAGCCAGGAATAAGGTTAATTTAACACTCAATTGCCCGATTGGATATCAAACCCAAATAGATTCATCAAAACTCAACAAAGTCACCTTGACTGGAATTTGAGATACGACATCAACATCTCGATACTCAAGAGTGAATTCGAGATATACCATGCTTCAGTACAGCATGATAGGGGGTTCTCGCTTCGTGTTTGGTGGAGAACGGGAGACTCTTACCCCTACATGTCCCTTTGAGGTAGTATAAGGCCTTGAGTTGGTTGCGAGTCGAGAGGCTGGCCGTAAAAGCAAATTCGACGTACCATTGTATGCCACGGCGGAGAGTGGCCGTTGTCGATGGTTGAAAACCCTAGACCGTTATAGCATGGTATCAGAACTATGATCAGAACAAAGTAGAATAAACATAGAACAGTGCGTATATCATGATACGTCGAAGTACAATATGAGTGAATTATTGTCCTTTATTCGAGCTTGTTTTCGAATCGTGGTTTGATTCTTTTTCGAGTATTTGGATATTTTGAGATGGAATATGTCTAAGAATATATATTATATTCTGTAGTATTCCATAATTGAATTTGATATTATCTTATCTTATGAATATTCTTATTTGGGATTATTCTATTCTTATTTTTGTCGATGCGAGTGAGTTCATATCGATGAAGCTTATTGATTCCTTAGTGTATTCTTGTTGTGTTCCTTTAAGAGTTGTGAATCGTGCTGAGGGTTACCATAACGACTAGCTCATTGTGAGCATTTTGAAAATTCTGTTTGATGTTGCTTTTGTGAGTATTTGTTTGTTACTCACAATATTGAGATGCATTTGATTTGAGAAGGATTAACTTATTTGATATTAAGTCCAATCCTTTGTTTTATAGGATCCTATTGTATATTTAGGTTTCCTATTTTGATTGGTTTATTATTTTTATCACTTTGGAACGTTAATGATGATTTCAAAGTTTTTGAACTCACTATTGAATATCGAGATGTTGATGATATAACTCGAATTCCAGACAGGGTGACTTTGTTGATTTTTGATGAGTTCGTTTGGGTTTGATATCCAATTGGGTAATCGAGTGTTGAATTCACCTTATTCCTTGCTTTTAGCCTTCGGCAATCCTTCCACGAGGACATCCACTAAAGAATGAGGTGAGTTTCTAAATTGTTCGAGTTTGTGTGCTTCTTCTCCTTCGTGATGAATAACTTGCTTATCTTTTTCCTTGATGATTTCTGATTGTGGCTCGACGTCTTGTAGGAGTTGACGAACACTCCATCTCCTTCTGTTGACTTTGTGAATCGCGTACTCTAGGAGTATCTCGATGCGTTCTCTTAATGTTCTTTGGTTTGTGTTTTTGAAGCTTTGTATATATAGTTTTAAAAAGAGAAATTGAAGTTTTGAGATATTTTAAAAATAAAAGAATGATTTGAGAATATATATATATATAAGTAGTATTCTTTGATAGAAATAATTTGAGACTGTTGGGTTATCCATCGAGTAGTTAAGAGTTTTGGTTGATATGCCTGATTAATGTTATCGATAGGAATCTCCTAAATTCTATTATGAGGCAATCAGACACGATGATTTGTGTTTTAAGGATTGAGAATTTGAAAATAATATTTGAGATTAAATATTAAATTTATTTTGAATGGTAATTGCAGCCGTTGATTTTAGAGACGAGTGATAGAGTGGCGAAGCAGTTTTGTTCGTTCGGTCAACTCTGCAGCCAACAGATATATTTATTTATTAGAGACTCAATGGCGAGGCAATGCCATTTATTTATTTTTAAATTATAAAGATGAGAATATAAATGAGATTATTTTTGAGATTCGCTTTATTGGAAGTATATTTTGAGATTTTAGAATCTATATTGTATACATTGGATGTTTTAAGGGAAGAGTATAATAAGAGAATTTAAACCCTTAATTTATTTTGAGGGATATTATTGTGCATTTACAAAATTCTTTGGAAATTAATCTTGAAGTAAGAGAAGATATTTGAATTTTAACTTTGAGTTTTGAATTACTTACTAAGTAATATAGTAAAAAGTTTGAGAAATTTTCAAATGTTGAAAATTGAGATTTAAAAATTTAAAAGATGTTAAGATTTAAAATTCTAAATATCTTGGATTAAAAGATAATTCGAGCTTATATCCTTGTGCTTGAGTATATTCTATCTTTCAGCTATTATCAATGACGTGCATTTTTCGCAGTCGTTCGAGTTTCGTGGCCATGTAAAGAAGCCATCTTATGATTTATCTATCTTGTCTATTATGTCTACCCTGCTGTGAGGATGTTCTTTCTGTATATTTATGTGAAAAATCTTATTGATGATCTTACTTATTGCTTAGAGTTCGGGTTTAAGTGAGTTTGATCCCGACTCTATTCGTAGAGTTTTTTCTTAAAATCAATCATTTTCGATTGATTGATTGTTGAGCATCTTATTGAGTTTTGATTCGTACACGGGATATCTTCGAAATTCTTTCGAGATACTTGGAAAATTCGATGGTTTGCTGATCACTATATTAGCATTTGATGGGCCATTGGATTAACCAAGTGAGTTTTTCCTTGTTTCTCTCTACCATTCTACGTTGAGTGTATGAATGGTTTGAGTTTCGAGCTTGTCTTTTATCCTTTGTCGATTGAATTTTTGTGTTGTTTACGGCTCTTTTTCAAGAAAATTGCGGGGATGCAATTTTTGTAAGAGGGGAGTCTGCAACAACCTTGATTTTGGCGATTACCTGCAACTATTAAATTATAATGGTAGTTATAATTTAATATCGTGAATTAAAAATACATTGAAGAATTAAATTATTTATTTGGAATAAACAATGGATTTTGGGGAATAAAATGTGAAAAATAAAGTTTTGAAATTTTACTTGGTTAATTAAGTTAAAAATGAGCTAATCGTGATTTTAATATAAAAAAATGCAATAATTTTGATACTTTTACCAAATGTTTCTTTTATATATTTTTAGAAGAAGCATTTCATTTAATAAGTTGTATATTATAATTAAAAATGGAAAATTTGGTTTAAAATGAATTTTGGTTGTAAAATGTTGAAAATACGATTTGTTATGTTTTACTATACAAGGAAATAAATTTTTTTGTAATTTTCGAAGTTAAAAATAGAGTTTTAAGTAATAGTTGTGTAATTTGTGCATCTAAATTAAAATAAGGGTTTTTAGTAATGAAAATAAATTTCTAAAGATAAATGATTTTTTTAGTTGTAAATTAATTTTTAGAAAATAAGTATGTGTTATATAATTTTTATAAAGTGAAAACATGTTCATATATTGTTGTAACATGTATATATTAGTGTATAACGGGATTTGGTGTGTTAATCTCAATTAGACGCTAAGTTGATTAGTTTTGAACTTAGCCCATTTAGCAACCTAATAAGAAAAAGAGGGAAATGCCTCTTTCTCATTTCATGTTGTCTTCTTCTCCATGTAACTAAGAAAGTATAACCCACCTTTCCTCTTTCACAACAAAAACATAATTCTCCAATTTTATCTAACTCCTTGCTGAAATTATCAAATTAAAAGTCTATTTAGTCAGATAATCTGTCTCTAAATCAAAGATACTTCATCAAATTTGGATTTTTAATACGTTTGATTGTAGGTAATGGTGGTTTTTGTTTGCATGTCTTTGTAAACTCCATTTGTAGGTTGTTGAAGCAACTTTCAATGCTCAAGCTTGCTGTTTTTCGCCAATTCAATCTTCTAGCTCAAGTGTTTTGCAAGGTGAGTGTGACGACCGCCCATGACTCCCGCACCAAAACAAGAGAAAAGAGCGCTGAAGGGCGTGCCAGGTAGCCATGGACAGTAGTCAGGGTAAAATAAGCATCGTAGAAACTCTATCGCATAACTCACAGCGCATGGATAAAATACAATAGAGAAATATATATATATATATTGAAGCTTCATAACAGGAAATCATCATATAAGCATCACAGTAGTTTGATACAATCATCCAGGCAAATCCATACATCAAAGCCTCACTACATAGCACTCAGAATATATACAAGCAGCGGAACACCCAGTACAAATAGTAGGAAAACTAATATGCAAAGCCTCCTGCTCGTCTTCGTCATCATCAGCGTAGATCTCCAAGAACAGCACCTGTCACCTGCTACCTAGTCTGCCCATCCCAACATGGATGAACAGCCCAAGGTAATAAAAGGAGACATAAAACCTTGAGTCAGACAAAGTCTTAGTGAGTAGTAAATCAACTATCAAACATACCAAAAGAGCATAAGGAATAAAAGGAATAGGAACCAAACCGTCCCACTCCACCTCTTTCTACAGTGATAGCCCCCAGACACACACTAAGGAAAAGCAAGCATAATATAGCAGATAATTAAAGTAAAGCAATAATCACTCGAGTCAAGGGCGATGCTTTCCAAATACAAACCCCCAAGGCCTAAACCAAGATCAGATAAGCACCCAGAAAATACCGCTCTTGAGACCGAATGATAATACAACCAAACATCCATGACTCTGGCTATCACTGTTATCATTGCCATGATTTCACCGTTAATTGAATGACCACCTGTCAAGGGCTAATGGTAACCCCAGTTCTAGACATAACTCCGCACGTCGTCGCAGCCCGTGCCTAGGAATTTTCGCAACTACCCAGAGTACTAGCACGTCGTCGCAGCCCGTGCTTGGAACGTCGTCGCAGCCCGTTCCAACGTACTCTTGCTTTGAGCATGCTAGAACCTTCAACAACGATAAGATCTTAGCCTCCTAGTCATCCTCCTCGACGACTATTTCCATACTAGCTCAAGCGCCTCTCAAGCTAACCATTATCACCTACCCGGATTGCATTACCGAGTTATCAACATAACTTTGCACGTCGTCGTAGCCCGTGCTTGGAACGTCATCATAACCCGTCCCAACCCAACATCATGGTTTGCCTCCTCGCATCATGGCAAAGTCCCATCTCAACATCATCCAATCCATACATATGAGCTTCAACATCCGCTTCATATGCCATAAGCAGCTTTCACCATTCAAGAGCCTTTCCACTTAGCTTTCGAATCATCTTCAATCATCTTGTTCCAAATCAACTACTAGCTAACTTGGAAACAATCAAATCAATCATACAATCAAACAGTCAATCATTTAAACAAGATCTAATGAGCAATATCAATTATAATGGCAATTTCGTAAATAAATGAGCATAAGTCTAACATGCATGAATCATAGGTTTTTAGCATAGATCTATCAAATATAAAACATGGGTTTTGTCTCTAATACTTGATAAATGAACATGCATAAGTAAACATCTTCACAAACAATGAATCTACACTTGGATCTAAGGAAAATGCACAAAATCACTATCTACAACACTCCAACAAACCACCAATCCAATATACTCCTTTGGGTCCGCGTGAGAGATAACTACCACTCACCAAATCACCTAAACACCTCAAAAACTAAACACTTCATATCTGGACAGCGAAGATCAAGGCTTGATCCGGCGAAATCTCGCTTAAAACGATGAAATCTAACTTCGTTGGATGAAGATCTTCAACTTTGGTACTTGAATCTTTGATCTCGATCTTCGATCTTGGATGGATGTTAAAACTAGATTGGAATGGAGAAAAGAAGATGAAGAAATGTTGAAGTCGAGTTCCCAAAATGGCAGCACTTCGTCGCTTCAAAAACCGGTGCCAAAAAGTGAGCCAAACCCCTCTATTTATAGGCTGAAAACTCCTTAGGTCGTAACTCGTAGGCTCAGTTTTAGGTCGTCGCCGACCTAAGAAATCTCCGACCTAACATAGGTCGCTGCCGACCCATGCCATCCTGCGACCTAGTACGCGCATGTCCAACCCAATGCGCGACTCAACTACCCCTAACGACCTAACATCCTTAACCCGTGTACGACCTACCAATAGCCGACTCAACAATCCAACCAATACGGCCTAACGACTTATCCCTTCCTGCCGACTCAACCACTCACTCTTATGGCCGACCTAAGCTCTAACCGACCTATGACCAACGACTTAACACACAGCTGCTAACACTCCCAAGTCCTAAGTCGTATGACGACTCAACTATACACACAAAATAACTCACGACCCATGGCCTCACCGACCCATCAACACACTGCTAAGCCTTAAGTCGGTCCTTCTATAGGTCGTTGCTCTCCCCTTGAGTCGGTCACTTCCCCTTAAACTGTTAACTCGCCTACGACTTAAGCTATGACTCGGCAACCCTTAGGTCGTTACTTCCACAAATCTCTGAGTCGGTCCTACTATGAGTCGGCTACTCCATGACTCGTCCAAAATTGTAAACCGTTGTCTCTCTTGACTCGCTAACCCACTAACTTGGCAACACCTATGAGTCGGCCCTCTATAAGTTGGTCACGACTCAAAACTCTGACTCCCTAATTCAACACTTACTTTCCTTAAGTCGGCAACATCCCTAAGTTGTATGAACGACTCATTTACCCACCGACCTAAGCTTTACTCAAGCCAATTCCTACACGACTTAAGTACCCAATAACTTACTCTGAACGACTTATCAACAATACGACTTAAAGCAACTATTTTATGATTTTGTCGACACGTAAAATACGGGTCGTTACATTCTCTCCCCCTAAGGAATTTCGCCCCCGAAATTCCAAACAATCAAGAGCGAACAAAATTATTCTGCATGCCTACCATCCATAGCAATCAACAAACCATGCATCCAATTTCTAACCTAGCATGCAGAATTCTAAGACTTAGAACAAGCTACAAATTCATGAGATGTCACGACACTTTAGGGCCATACCTCGAAGAGTTCGGGATGAGCTGCCTTCATCCTCTCTTCCTCCTCCCACGTACAGTCGTTAACATCATCACTCCATTGTACCTTGAGCAACGTAATCGTCTTCCTCCTAAGCTGTTTCGTATCGGTTTCAACAATACGAAGTGGCTTACGAGGTTTCGTAACCACTGTATCAACCTCCAAATCTTCACAGCTATCAGCAGAAACCACTGTAGTTGGATCATGCACATACTTCCGTAGATAAGATACATGAAAAACATTATGCACACCCGCCATCTTTTCCGGTAACTTTAATCTATAAGCGAGCTTTCCAATTCGCTCTATAATCGGAAATGGTCCAACAAATCTCGGAGTTAACTTTCCTTTCTTTCCGAATCTAATAGCACTCTTTAATGGAGAAATCTTCACGAAAACCATCTCACCTACGTCGAATTCCAAATCCTTACGATGATTGTCGGCATAACTTTTCTGACGATCTTGGGCTGCTTTCATTCGTTGCCGAATGATCTCTATACAATCCGAAGTCTGTCGAATCATCTCTGGCCCAAGTATCAGCTTTTCTCCAGTTTCCAACCAACATGTCGGAGAGTTACACGGTCTTCCATATAATGCCTCATATGGTGCCATACCAATACTCGACTGATAACTGTTATTATATGCAAACTCCACCAAATGAAGATGATCTTCCCATGATCCTCCGAAGTCCAAAACACAAGCTCTGAGAAGATCTTCCAAAACTCGGTTAACTCTCTCAGTTTGACCATCTGTTTGAGGGTGATAAGCTGTACTCAAACACAACTCAGTTCCCAAAACTTCCTGGAAGCTCTTCCAAAATCTACTAGTGAACAATGGGTCTCGATCGCTCACTATACTCTTCGGATAACCATGGAATCGAACTATCCACTTAACATACAATTCAGCCAGCTTCGATGCAGTCCTAGTTGATCGAACAGGAATGAACCTTGCACTCTTTGTCAAACGATCTACTATGACCCAAATCCCTTCATTTCCTGCTCTTGTCCTAGGTAGACCATCGATAAAATCCATTGACACTTGCTCCCACTTCCATGTAGGAACTTCTAATGGCTGAAGCAATCCACTGGGCTTCTTCTGCTCAGCTTTCACCAACTGGCAGTTCATACACTTGGAAATAAAATTTCCAACATCCTTCTTCATACCTTCCCAGTAGTAGGCTCTCTTCATGTCCCGATACATCTTATTTCCACCTGGATGAATCGTCAACTTCGAGTGATGACTTTCCCTTAGAACTTCATCTCTCAATCCATCTATATCGGGAACAACCAGTCGTCCTTGCTTTCGAAGCCGACCCTCTCGATCGATCTCGAATCCTTTATCCTTCTCTGGTTCCAATCCAGATTCCAAACCACGGATAATCCTGACAAGCTTATCGTCTTGCTTTTGGCTCTCGCCAATCCTTTCCACAAGAGTAGGTCTTATCGATAAGTTTGCCAACATCTCAGGTTCCAATCACATCTAGGCCTGAAGTCAAACTCAGCCAAATACTCGAGACTCTTCCACTCCGAAAACATGGCTCCCAATCCTGCATGTCTTCGACTTAACGCATCTGCCACTGCGTTTCCTTTTCCCGGAGTATAGGCTATACCAAAATCATATGATGCTAGGAACTCTAGCCATCTTTGCTGTCGAAGATTCAAATCCTTTTGGGAGAACAGATACTTCAACGACTTATGATCCGTAAACAACTCAAATCGAACTCCCAATAGGTAATGTCTCCATATCTTCAAATCAAACACAATCGCTGCTAACTCTAAATCATGAGTCGGATAATTCCTTTCATGCGGCTTCAGTTGTCGACTAGCATACGCAACAACTTTATCCTTCTGCATTAGCACTGCTCCAAGTCCAGTGCTACATGCATCGGTGTAAACCACCATCTCATCATTCCCACTAGGAATAGTCAAAACAGGAGCACTCGTCAGTCGCTCTTTCAGGATTACGAAAGCTTGCTCACACTTATCATCCCATCTAAACACTTGGTTCTTTTTCGTCAATCCTGTCAACGGTGCAGCTATCTTGGAAAAGTTTTTAATAAACCGACGATAATATCCTGCTAATCCAAGAAAACTTCTTACATCAGATGCATTCTTAGGTCTAACCCAATCCTGGATTGCTGCCACCTTAGCGGGATCAACCGCAATTCCATTTCCAGAGATAACATGGCCTAAGAACCTCACTTCACTCTTCCAGAAGTGACACTTTGAAAACTTAGCCTTCAGCTGATGTTTCCGCAAGATTTCCAAAACAATTCTCAAGTGCGTCTTGTGCTCTTCCTCAGTTCTGGAATAAATCAGAATATCATCCACGAACACAAGCACAAACTTATTCAACTGATCTCTGAACACTCTATTCATAAGATCCACAAAATATGCTGGTGCGTTAGTCAATCCGAACGGCATTACCAGCCGCTCATAAAATCCGGATGGTGTCCTGAAAGCAGTCTTCGGCACACTATCCTTCGCCACTCTCAACTGGTGAAATCCCGTTGCCAAATCCATCTGAGAAAACACCTTAGCCTCGTGAAGCTGGTCAAACAAGTCATCTATTCTCGGCAATGGATACTTGTTCTTCCTAGTCAACTTATTCAGCTCACGATAATCCACACACAACCTCAACGATCCATCCGTTTTGGTTGCGAACACAACTGGTGCACCCCATTCGGACACACTACGCCGAATGAATCCCTTCCGTAAAAGGTCATCAACCTGCACCTTCAACTCTAGCTGCTCCCTAGGCGCCATCCTCCTAAGAGGCATCACAACAGGTCTGGCTCCCTCAACTAGATCGATACGAAACTCGATCTCCCTATGCGGCGGCAACCCTTTGACTTCGTCAAAGACATCCTCAAATCCATTCACAATAGGCACCGATGACAGTCCATCCCGTGGAACAACCAGCGAATACATGAAGCTCATGAAGACGTCTTCCTCATGCTTACATCGTATCACAACCTTTCGCCCTTCCACATTCCCGACTGTCACCTCAAGCCTCTCACAATCAATCCTTGCCGCATATTTCCTAAGCCAGTCCATACCCAAAATAATTCCGAACCCCGCAAAGTTCAGAACAAAGCAATCACAAACAAACGAGCAATCATGACTCGACACAACTAGACCACGGCATATCATACACAAACATGACGAACCCCCAACTGGATTAGTCACAACCAATGGTCTATCAACAATATCTGGTCTCAAACCTAACCGGTCTACCAAATCATTACAAACAAAAGAATGCGACGCTCCAGTATCAAACAACACTCTAACTGGAACACCACAAATAGAAAGAGTACCTTGAACCACCACACTCTTCCCCTTCTCTTCAGCAGTAGGAGCTTTTGAAGATGACGGCACAGCTCCCAAAGCATAAGCTTGCACAATCTGCCTGTCCTTCCTCGGTTCTGGACAGTCCTTCCTGAAATGCCCTGGTTTATCACAGTTGTGGCATTTCGCCGGCGCCTTTGGATTCCTACAATCCTTGGAGAGATGGCCCTTCTGCTGGCAATTATAGCAAGTCACCTCACCTTTCGGTTTCTTCTGGCCATCCCTACCCTTCTGCTGCTGCTGCTTCCTCTTCCTATTGCCACTCTGCTGTGGTTTGGATCCTTCCCTGGTTACAGCAACAACAGAACTTTCCTTAGGAAACAAACTCTCGTGCCTGAGAGCTTTCTCCACAAGCTTCTCAAACGGATCGTCCAAATGATCCACTAACTGCCTCCCAAGATAAGCATCCAGACCAGTCACAAACTTCTCATTCTTCTGATAGGGAGAATCAATGTATGATCTGGCATACTTAGACAAAGCTTCAAACTCAGAATTATACTCAAGAACAGGCCTCCCACCCTGCTTGAGCTCTACAAACCTCTTAAACAAAACAGACTTCTGAGCCGTAGAGATGAACTTGGCTTCAAATCTAACTTGGAATTGCTCCCAAGTAATCTCTTCTTCTGGAGTATCTATGGTGATAGAATTCCACCAATCAGCAGCTCTCCCTTGAAGCTGTCTCGATGCAAGCTTCCTCTTAGTTGCATCCTCAATCCCTAAGTCACCAAAGATCCTTCGGCAAGCATCAATCCATCTCTGCACTTCAATAGTCGACTTTGTCCCCAAGAAAGCTTTTCCTCCAAGAGAAGTATAATCCTTGCAAAGCTTAGCAAAATCCACCGGTCTTGGAGCTTGAACTTGAACTCCCACATCCACTGATGATCCTGAAGCTGGTATCCTTCTCATGATCGAAGTCATCATCGCTTCGAACATAGTTCCATAATCAATAGCTCCTTCATCAGCACGGCTTTCCCTTGCAGCTGGTCTCCCTCTTCGACTCATCCTTAATATCTGTAATAAGAATGATTAGAACACCTTAAGAAACAACTGCATAAGGAGTTCAAATCCTTCTAGGCTACTATATTATATATAGTAATCATCCATCAAAATACATTTACGTCTCTCGTACGTAGTTACGTCAGCGAGCGTTGGCTAAAATCGATTAACCAATGCTCTGATACCAAATGTGACGACCGCCCATGACTCCCGCACCAAAACAAGAGAAAAGAGCGCTGAAGGGCGTGCCAGGTAGCCATGGCAGTAGTCAGGGTAAAATAAGCATCGTAGAAACTCTATCGCATAACTCACAGCGCATGGATAAAATACAATAGAGAAATATATATATATATTGAAGCTTCATAACAGGAAATCATCATATAAGCATCACAGTAGTTTAATACAATCATCCAGGCAAATCCATACATCAAAGCCTCACTACATAGCACTCAGAATATATACAAGCAGCGGAACACCCAGTACAAATAGTAGGAAAACTAATATGCAAAGCCTCCTGCTCGTCTTCGTCATCATCAACGTAGATCTCCAAGAACAGCACCTGTCACCTGCTACCTAGTCTGCCCATCCCAACATGGATGAATAGCCCAAGGTAATAAGAGGAGACATAAAACCTTGAGTCAGACAAAGTCTTAGTGAGTAGTAAATCAACTATCAAACATACCAAAAGAGCATAAGGAATAAAAGGAATAGGAACCAAACCGTCCCACTCCACCTCTTTCTACAGTGATAGCCCCCAGACACACACTAAGGAAAAGCAAGCATAATATAGCAGATAATTAAAGTAAAGCAATAATCACTCGAGTCAAGGGCGATGCTTTCCAAATACAAACCCCCAAGGCCTAAACCAAGATCAGATAAGCACCCAGAAAATACCGCTCTTGAGACCGAATGATAATACAACCAAACATCCATGACTCTGGCTATCACTGTTATCATTGCCATGATTTCACCGTTAATTGAATGACCACCTGTCAAGGGCTAATGGTAACCCCGGTTCTAGACATAACTCCGCACGTCGTCGCAGCCCGTGCCTAGGAATTTTCGCAACTACCCAGAGTACTAGCACGTCGTCGCAGCCCGTGCTTGGAACGTCGTCGCAGCCCGTTCCAACGTACTCTTGCTTTGAGAATGCTAGAACCTTCAACAACGATAAGATCTTAGCCTCCTAGTCATCCTCCTCGACGACTATTTCCATACTAGCTCAAGCGCCTCTCAAGCTAACCATTATCACCTACCCGGATTGCATTACCGAGTTATCAACATAACTTTGCACGTCGTCGTAGCCCGTGCTTGGAACGTCATCATAACCCGTCCCAACCCAACATCATGGTTTGCCTCCTCGCATCATGGCAAAGTCCCATCTCAACATCATCCAATCCATACATATGAGCTTCAACATCCGCTTCATATGCCATAAGCAGCTTTCACCATTCAAGAGCCTTTCCACTTAGCTTTCGAATCATCTTCAATCATCTTGTTCCAAATCAACTACTAGCTAACTTGGAAACAATCAAATCAATCATACAATCAAACAGTCAATCATTTAAACAAGATCTAATGAGCAATATCAATTATAATGGCAATTTCGTAAATAAATGAGCATAAGTCTAACATGCATGAATCATAGGTTTTTAGCATAGATCTATCAAATATAAAACATGGGTTTTGTCTCTAATACTTGATAAATGAACATGCATAAGTAAACATCTTCACAAACAATGAATCTACACTTGGATCTAAGGAAAATGCACAAAATCACTATCTACAACACTCCAACAAACCACCAATCCAATATACTCCTTTGGGTCCGCGTGAGAGATAACTACCACTCACCAAATCACCTAAACACCTCAAAAACTAAACACTTCAGATCTGGACAGCGAAGATCAAGGCTTGATCCGGCGAAATCTCGCTTAAAACGATGAAATCTAACTTCGTTGGATGAAGATCTTCAACTTTGGTACTTGAATCTTTGATCTCGATCTTCGATCTTGGATGGATGTTAAAACTAGATTGGAATGGAGAAAAGAAGATGAAGAAATGTTGAAGTCGAGTTCCCAAAATGGCAGCACTTCGTCGCTTCAAAAACCGGTGCCAAAAAGTGAGCCAAACCCCTCTATTTATAGGCTGAAAACTCCTTAGGTCGTAACTCGTAGGCTCAGTTTTAGGTCGTCGCCGACCTAAGAAATCTCCGACCTAACATAGGTCGCTGCCGACCCATGCCATCCTGCGACCTAGTACGCGCATGTCCAACCCAATGCGCGACTCAACTACCCCTAACGACCTAACATCCTTAACCCGTGTACGACCTACCAATAGCCGACTCAACAATCCAACCAATACGGCCTAACGACTTATCCCTTCCTGCCGACTCAACCACTCACTCTTATGTCCGACCTAAGCTCTAACCGACCTATGACCAACGACTTAACACACAGCTGCTAACACTCCCAAGTCCTAAGTCGTATGATGACTCAACTATACACACAAAATAACTCACGACCCATGGCCTCACCGACCCATCAACACACTGCTAAGCCTTAAGTCGGTCCTTCTATAGGTCGTTGCTCTCCCCTTGAGTCGGTCACTTCCCCTTAAACTGTTAACTCGCCTACGACTTAAGCTATGACTCGGCAACCCTTAGGTCGTTACTTCCACAAATCTCTGAGTCGGTCCTACTATGAGTCGGCTACTCCATGACTCGTCCAAAATTGTAAACCGTTGTCTCTCTTGACTCGCTAACCCACTAACTTGGCAACACCTATGAGTCGGCCCTCTATAAGTTGGTCACGACTCAAAACTCTGACTCCCTAATTCAACACTTACTTTCCTTAAGTCGGCAACATCCCTAAGTTGTATGAACGACTCATTTACCCACCGACCTAAGCTTTACTCAAGCCAATTCCTACACGACTTAAGTACCCAATAACTTACTCTGAACGACTTATCAACAATACGACTTAAAGCAACTATTTTATGATTTTGTCGACACGTAAAATACGGGTCGTTACAGTGAGTATCAATCTCACAATATATATCTCATACAATGCCAAAAATCTCAAATTGAAATCAAAAATTTGCAAAAAAAAATCGTTTTTGAACTATTTTGATTTTGTATACTGTCTTAAGTTGCAACTTTGTGCAGTCATATCTCTCTATTCCTGCAACCAAATGCTGCCGGATTTTTTTTGTAGACCATATTTCTTAGATTAAGAATATTAAATTTTAGGTCATTTCGACCAATACAGCTTATAGAAACATGCTGCCGAACTTCGACTCGGAGCATGTTTTTGCCCAGATTTTTACAATAAAAACACTGCCTGGGTCCAATTTTGAGACATCATATCTTTTTCATGCTTTATCTAAAATGAATGATTTTTGATGCAGTTTAAAGTATTGTTGTTTGTCTTTATGCACGTTAAATTTCAGGTCATTTCGACCTATATAGCTAATAGAAACATGCCACCGAATTTTGATGCGGAGCATATTTTTGCCCAGATTTTACAGTGAAAACACTGCCTCGGTCCAACTTTGAGACATCATAACTTTCTCAACTTTATCCAAATTACATGACTCTTTTTTTGCTTGAAATTTGAATTTTTCTATTATATTTTGGACATTTTTCAGATTAATCCATTCAAATTTGGTTCTCTGTTTCATGCCGGAATGTTCTCCAGAGGGTTTTCAGGCCTGTGCATTTTTGGTTTTTGAGCTGTTGCAAACATGGCCCGAGTCCATGTTTGAGACAGTGTAACTTTTTCATTTCCGGTCGGAATTCGTTTATTCTTTTTTGTCTGAAAGATGAATTATTCTAGTTTGTGTATGCTAATTTTTAGTTCAATCAAAGATCATTCGGCTACCTGTTTTATATCCGAAAGTTGAACCCAGAGAAGATTTCAGACCTGGGTATTATTTTGGCATGTGTTTTTATGTTCTTTTTCCGTCCGATTTTAACTTATGCCTGATGTTTTTGTGATATTTCTGTTTTGAGGGCTATGGTGCCTATCAATAGGCCAGCAAAGTTTTAATAAATTTGAAATTCAAATTTGGTTTGAATTTGAATTTGAATTGAATTTGAATTGAATTTGAATGACGGTTTTGAGTGATTTTTTGATTTCAAGCACAGATTTTTCCAAACAATTTTGAAATAATTTTTAAAATAAGTTGGCATTTAAAATAATTATTATGTAATATTTTTAAATTATTTAAGCCGTAAAATCTATTTATTCTCTATAATAAGGGAATTTTCAAGTATCGCCTTCAAAATTAATTTCGGAAAATGGTTTTAAAAACTTGTTTTCTCAAATAAATTATTTTATATATAAAATACACACTTTTATACTATTAGAAAGTATGAGAAAGAGAATTAAACGATTTAGTAAAACACGTGGTATGGGACATGTATGTTTACTATTTCGGTTAATTTCGGACTTGTACGATCGAAACTATTTGAGATTATTGATTATGAGAGGTTTTGCCATTTTATGGCGTATTTCGAGTTTTATAATTTCGATTTATTGGAATTATTTAAGATGGCCAATATTTGGCAAGTATTATGGTTTGAGATCTCCTATGCAAGATATGGTCGATGACAACCATCACGATGTTTTGTTTACTTGACAATGATATAAGGCAAGTCTTGAGTTTATGATTTCATATTTTGAGATTTATGGTTTATGAGGAACCATCATGATGTTTTCACTTGTTGATGAGATGAGACAAGTTACGATGCCATTTAATACTTGTCGATGAGATGAAACAAGTATGGTGTCTCTTTATCACTCGCCAATGAGACTATGCGAGATATAATTTTCTAAGTTTTATGATGTTTCTAGTGCGGCATCAACTAACGGTTAGTAACCCGCTAAGTGCGAATGTGTGGTATGGGACACACGTTAACACTTTTCGGGTTTCTATCTGTGAGTTTGTGACACATTCGCGATGTTTACCTAATAGAATTGCTATGAGAGGAGTTAACGACCTTGTCATGAGGACGAACTGCTTTGGGAGGTGTTAACGACCTTTTTAGGGCTGACAAAATGGCTTGGAGAGGTGATAGCGACCTTGTCATGAGGATAAACTGCTTTGGGAAGTGTTAGCGACCTTATCTGGGGCTTCGGCTGTCTGAGTTTAGCACGTGGAGCATTACTTCGACAATACAATCGGGGATTTGGCCAATCCGGATTTTCTGAGTTTTCTGTTTTATTGTGATTTCACATTTCTAAGATGTTTTATTACATTGATAGCCTAGTGCTTTATGATATGTTATACATATGGTGATTTCAATTATGATGTTTTGAACTCTTATCGAGTTCCTTGAGTTATGAGTTTGGATAATTTTAGGAATTTATAGGATATTCTGGGTTTTGTTATTTTGGTGAGTTGAGATTGAGATTTATATACATTTATACCGATGAGATAAGGTATAATTGAATTTGGAGATTCATCTATAATTGAGTTTTGGATCACCCTATTTGAGAATGTTTTATGTTTGCCATTATGGCGAGAGTTTATATTGATGTTTCTCCTTTTGAGGATATATGTTTCATGGAAACCATGTACGCATTTTGGGATGTCGCCGATGATATAAGGCACTTGTGTTTGATTTGAGTATTGAGTTTAAGTTACCTTCTTCGAGGTATTTGTTCACTTAAGTAGCATTTGGTACTTAAATGTTGAGCTTATGAGTTTATCGATTCATTCTTCTCGTTTTATAAGGCTTCTTCATTATTTTGTACCATGTGAATGGGTAGGTAATAATCATGTGTGCAGTGGGAGGTTAGATTAAAATTGCTAACCTTAATAGTCATAACAATTAGATGGAATCCAACCGATATAAATTTATTTCATGGACAGTTTATAGATTTTCCAGTCACCAGACATTGTTCTAACCATCTCCTCATTACAACCCATAGGATAGATTTGGAGGAACAAGTCACTGGAGTTGGATCTTTTTAGTTGTTGGATAGGTCTCATTTTCTCTCATGCTCAATGCTGATGCGACAATCTACTATCCAAGTAGTAATTAAAATTTTTATCCTATTATTATTTTCACTGTGAGTTTAGATTTCTATAATCTCTGATGATGCTCATGCTTATTTGTAGATACCAAAACACCTTCCTAGTTATATCGTGAATCATTTAGATAAATCCCTTAAGAAATTAGGCCTAGTTTATTGCGATGTGTGATTTGATCAAAATTTGCATTTTATAGATTTGCAATACTAAACTATCATCCCATTTAATCTGATTGGGATGCCACTGACACTGGCATGGTTCTTGGAAGGATTAACATGAAGCTCGGACTTTTGGGTGTATTCAACATCCCCAAATGAAGAGGGAATTAATCCAACGATCCATGCTTTGATGGACTTGGCTTTGGATTTTTGTCTAAATTTAGGCCTACTAAGGTATGGGTTGTTATAGTGACGCTCTCCAAACATTGTGTGGTATATTACTCATGAGTGCTGAGGCCACCTATGGGTTACATACTGATAATTATTATATAACCGACTCACCCGATAGTTTTTTATTGGTCAATATAACTAAGGTCAAACTGGAAATATCGATGTGGCTTATTTAGGCGATTCTCTCAACTTGAGAATATTGTGGATCTTTATTATGAAAGCTCTGCTTTAATTATAGTCAAATCATGGCACGGTACCTATCAAGTGACTATAGTTGGGTCAGGAGAAAGTGTTGGAAGTGAAACACTATTAAATAGAGGATTCATCTCCTTAGTTATATGGAGTTAGTATCACGGTCGACTCAAGTCAACTCAAAGTCAAAATCTCTGACCAGAGTAGTGTAACACCCCACACCCCTTAAATACCCAAAAAGGATACACTAAGAAATATGATGTGTTATATGTATAACTAAAAACTTTACAGAGACTAAGATTCACAAGACAAATAAATAAAACAAAGGAAACATTTAAATAGTAACTCGTTAAAAATTAAACTTTATAAAATAAGTCATAACCAAAATATGTCTCAAAATACCAAATACTCATGTCTTATGAAAAATACTATCTCAGTCACAATATCAGAGTACATAAATAATAAAATCATCTCCCGCATCAAGTACCAGAACATCCCAAGTCAAAAAGAAAGAAAAATGAAAAAGAAGAAGAAGAATACATGAAGAATCTCCAAGAATATCCCTCCAAGAAAGCTGAAAATCTACTGCCCTTGCCCATGCTAGCCTATGGGGTGAAAAGGGGAAAATAAAGGAGTAGGTTAGACTAATAGTCTGGTGAATGAATGTATTACTAGTATTTCTAAGCAAGATAAAGATAATAGATTTAGCAATAGTTTTACTATAAAAGGAAATAAAGGAAAAGGTAAAGTTGGAAATAAATGATGTTTAACTGTTTTCTTTACATAGATTGTTTGGATTGGATCGTTTGCGCTTTTCTAAAACTGCTCTGATTAGGCTGAAATCTCAATCCTAGTTTAATTAGGATGAAATCGTAATTCTACCCTTTGATCGTCTTTCTATTTATGTTGTGCCACTGTGAGATAGTCTCATCTTGTGGGTCCCATAGCAAAAAGACACCTGTTTAGCGGTTTGGAACTCTATAGCGACTTATATCCTTGCATCGAGGCGACACGCTCGACCACCGTCGGTTTGCACTATCTGTTGCTCCCTCTTTTGACCTCGTATTTACCATTACTTTAGCATAAGCATGTCCAGTCTCACCTGATCTGTTGTGAGACCATCGGTCCTAGTCTGAAAAGGTCATGCCTAGTCTCACCTAAGTGTTTTGTAAGACCACTAGTCCTAGTCTGAAAGGAAAAAGCTGCAGGTACGGGTCCTAACAAACAAAATCTAGTTGCGCCCCTTGCCCAAATCCCCCACTTTGAGCTTCTATCTGTTGACCTCTTATTTACCATTACTTCAGTATAAGCATGCCCAGCCCCACCTAATCTATTGTGAGATGATCAGTTCCCGACTGAAAAAGGGATTGTTGTCGATACGAGACTTACTTCTATCTTTGCTTATTAACTTAGTGTAAGTTCTAAAATTGCTTATTAACTTAATCTAAGTCTTAAAATAAACCTCTTATACTATCATTGTTATATTTGCTTATTAACTTAATTATAAGTTTTAAAATAAGCCTTTTTTGTTATCTCTAATTATAACTGTGTGTTATAATTTTGCTTAATAACTTAACCCATGGTCTAAGTTTAAAAATAAGCTTCTTCTGCTATTTCTTCTATTTTCTCTTTTTAGTTATATTTACATGTTATAAATATACTTGCAAATGTCTTAACTTTGCCTATTTCAGTCTATGTCCAATTTATTATAGTTTTTCTTTCTTTACATCAAATTTCTTTAAATTTAATGTTCTTATATATAGTCCATATTAGCGAATTATTCACTTCTATTTATTTTATTCGCGTAAAAAGGAATAAAAAGAAACTAACATTTACAGGCTAAAGTTACACTAAAAAGGAATAGACGTAAATAGCAATAAATGAATGTAAATAATTGGGAAAAACGTAAATAATAGTAAATAATTGCAAATAACTGAAATAAAATAGCCAAGAGAAAATAAACTGAAGAGCAAGTCTATAATTTACTTAAAAATAAACTGTAAATAAACTTACATAATGGTTATCCCCAAGTTGTAGAAAAACTATAACTGTTGGAAAGCCTATTATTTTAAATTACTTAAAAATGTAAAATAATTACTAAACACTCACCTATGGTCCTTAGCTCATTTCCTTGGCCTTCCCTGATCAACTTCTAGGGTATAAAATATTTTAATTAAAAAGATTTTCACCTTGAAAAAATATTCCTTTCAGGGTCCAGCCTCAGGCAGTGAACCCAAATGGAGAAAATATGAATAAGAAAAATAGCTAGGCCTACGGTCTAATTTATAGTGCTACTTAGGGATCTCAGACCGTTGGATTTGAAACGTCATAGGCTCACTGGGAACTATCGAACGGAAGCACGGACGCACAGGATCAAATAAAAATAGCGAAACACGTTACTCGGTCCAATAGAAAACCGCCACGTCGGAAAATAAATCAATGTTCATTAATTATTCCTGTTAATTGATTGCATTGAAAATTTTTCATTTTTGTTGTTTATGTGTATACATTACACTTTTTAAGAGATTATACTCTCCTTCTTAATTGACTTTACAAATTGTTTCCCATTTTATAAATCTCATTAGATCTTTATTTTAAATATTTGTATTTGTTAGCAATCAATCCATCTTAGTTCGCCAAATTTATATCCATAAAGTTTCCTTTCTTATACATTCTCATTAATGTCAATTATGTCATTAATTAAACCAATCAATTTATTCTCAATCCTTATCTATTTATTAATTGGGTATGTTACAAATTTATTTACACTTTTGAATGTGTACAATTAATTAGGACATATGTATATATACACATACAATTTAAACTAATCAATCCCTTGGTTAATTTTATTCATTCATCGTTAATTTTCTTAGTTGATTGCTTACTGATTTTAAACATTTCTCATTAATTCTTGTCTGTTACAACATTTATTTGTTAACATTTTATCCTCCTTTCTAAATCTTCTGTTTTTAAACATTAAAGATTTAAACTTCAAGAATATATATTTTATAAATAAATTAGCTTTCTCATCTTACATGTTTACAATCTACGTTAATTTTCAATTAACGTACCTTAGTAAATGTTGTAACGCATGTTAATTACAATTGTAATGTACATTCATTACTAATAATGCGCATTTATTGTCAATAAATATTTTACCATATCCCTCCTTATACATGTGTGTGTATTAACACAATACTCTTGTTTCCAATTAATTTCATTAATCAAATTCAAACGTTTAAATGTGCGCATAAACGCGTAAGCTATTGAAATAATTCCAAACTTTGTGTATATAATATGTTTCCCTTTTTAATAAATTCTACTGACTCATGGCTGACTTTGTACATATGTAATTTAACACACATCAGCAATCAACCAATCAATTATAATTAATGCAAGTTACCAATTTCATACGTGTAATTGTTTCTAATGCCAAAACTTCCAACGGTCATAACTTCTTCGCTTGAACTCCGTTTAGAAAACGTTATATATGAAAATTAATCAAAAAATGCCACGAACACAATGGTATAAGTTTCATGGCTAATTCCAATAATTGCAAAATGTCCATTTTTCACAATCGTCTAAGTTAATTAATTATATTTCCATTAATTAATTAGTGTAAAAAACGTGAGGTGTAATTTAATTTACACATTTCCTTTAAATTTTCTTTTAATGATAACTTTTCTATTTTAATCCCTTTCTAATTATTTTTCCCCTGAAACATCAGGTTGTTACATGTAGTTTGTTTAATAATAATTATTATTATTGAACCAAGAACTTCATTTTTGGACTATAAAATTGAATTCGGATGATACTGGAATTTTGACAATCACCAAATTTTATAAGTTTATAGTGATATAGTTTTGACAAAGAGAATTATTGTAAATAAAAGTCATAACCGGGTAACGAATAATAAAGTGAAATTACCGAAACCAAGTAAGCAATAAATATGGCCAAAATGTCAAGTCATCTGCTAAGTTACGTGTGAACATTAATATTCAAATAGTTCGATATTGATGGTTGACCAAATTTACACCTAACAAGTCACACAACCGAAATGATGAATTCAACCAATAATATAATTATTTTGTTACAAATTAATTTATTTAATTAATATTTATGAAATATTATTTATGAAATTTTGTTAAGATTTAAGTAATAAATATTATTAATTGTATTTATAACAGCTAAAAATACATCGGTCGATATACGACATCAATAAACGATTAAATTGGATTTAATAAAAAAATATTTTCCTTGTACTTAAATGGGATTGAGGCCCATCATGGTGGGTAAAATTTTGGCAGCACATAGACATTAGGCAACTCATGTAGGGGTTGGAAATGCTTGATTTAGAATTGTTCAGGTTAAGAGAGAAATAGTATAAGATGAGATCCACTTTTTCTTTCTTCTATCCATTATGTAAGTGTTCCTAACCATAATTGCAAATGAATCTTTGTTGCTTCTTCATCCATTCATTGCCAGCCGACATTATACCAAACCATTTCCATCAATGCAAACTCAAATCAAATTAGATTCGATGGTTATTCGATAACCAAAGGTCAATAGTTCAAGGACTAGAAATCTGCTGAATAGGAAAAGCTTTCAAATGGGAGAGTTTATCTTTCAAGGTGTACTTTGAGGCTTTAGTACTTAGATGCATTTTTTATCAAATTATAGTTTATAATTTTATGTATAACATTTTATTGAATACAAATATTTGTCAGAGCTGGGCTAGTCCATTGTGGAGTTAAAAGGTAAATTTCCAAAAAAAATCATTTATTGGATCTATATTGTGCCAATATAAATTTTATTTTAAATAAAAATTTAATTTTGTTTGATTAGTTTGAAATTTTTTAAATATGATACGAATTTAAATGAATGGGTGCATCTAATGCACCTATGTGTGTAGCAGTTACTTATTAAAATTAATTTGAGAAAGAAAACTTTTACTTCCTTCTCTAATACTTGTGCAATCAATAAAATGAATAAACAATATTAATTAGAGAGAGAAATCTTTCATTTCTCATTCTATTTGATTAGATTGATGATTAGTAAGATGTCATTGATGATCAATTTAAACATAATTTGAAATGTGAGTATATTTAAATATACTCCAACGTATATTGTATAAGTTGCAACATATGAGAATTATGCATAGATGATGTTGCCTTTATATGTGTCCTTATTGCCCATGGGATTCTTTAAAGTACATATATACATTTATATATAAAAAGATTATATATACATATACATACATACAAATGTATTAAAATTAAGTGTCATTATTTTATATAATTTTAAAATTGAAGACAACATGTTATGAACCGCAAATCCGTATCCTTTGAATCGACATAATCCACACATGTCCGACTCAAAAGGCATAGACTAACAGCAGGAGAAAGAAAAGAAGAGAGAAGAAAGAGAGAAGATAGAACAAAACAGAACAATACAGAATCTCACATTGCAGTGGAAAACATATAATATTATATCAATGATCTTCACAAAACAGAAACTGTATATACATACATCAATCAGAGTTCAACAATAATTAACTAGTTATCAGCCCGGACAGTTATAATAACATGTCCTTATAATTGCCGATAATATAAACAACTAAGCACCACAGATAAACAAAACCAATACGTGTATACGGAATGAAGATCTCCAGCTCTCCCACTGAAGCTCCAAAAGCACAAATTTTAACCTGTAAGAATTGCCCGGATCTGTCTAGTAAACCAGCGTGAGAAACAAACTCAACGGAATTTATTAAATTAACAACTTTTCCTTTATCAAAACAAAAGTATCTCGTAAGACAAGTCCACACATTAACAAGGACATGTTTTTACCTTACGATAACTAAAACATTTCATATCAAATCATCTGATATTATACGTGTGTGTAGTATCTAAATAATATTAATCATAGCCGAAATTGTTACATTGATTAAATTCCAGCATATAGTCCAATGGGTAATACAATCAAAATGGCAGATACGTAGTGGAGTTTGGATTTCCATACAAATGACCAGGTGAAGGGACTACCTTATGGCAATACATCTATAGAAGAATGTACCGAGGATCATCACAAAGGATCCTCTATCAACACAATATCTGCCCACCTCTATAACTAGATGGTACCGAATATATCATCCTCCGGTCATTACCGACCTTTACCAAGGGCCCTCATAGCCTACAAACCACAATATTCATATACACAACGTCATAGCGTGTAAAGATATATCTAGAAGAGGATGATTATACCCTACATGGGAGTGACCCACTTAGCCTTGCCGCATCTAACCCTGTTTTGGTCATTTCCGGTTGATGAGACCTGAGGTAACGATTACCTTTCACAAATCACAATCACATCACTTTGAATCCCACACGGCCATGTCCGTTGACTACTAATTGCCTTCCACAAAAATACAACCCTTAAGCTCATACGTCTCAAGGAGGGTGTTAAGCTAAGAGAAGTTGCCTTCTCCGCCACCACTGATGTACGTTTGTAAAAACCAATGTACGTAATCTTTAGAAATGCAATGTCAGAAAAACATCCATACAAGTTTTCTAAGAACAGGACAAACCGAAGTTACCTTCCTACCACATCCTATCGGGAAATCCCTAGGATTAGTAGCGAACATTGGATAATTTATAATGAAGAGACCATTGCTAGTATATATGTATTGGGATTTTAACCCCAGATGATCAACAAATAGTCCCATACTGTGAAAATCCCAAATATCAATATCATCATAAGCAACCTGCACAATCGCCGCATACACGTTGGTCTGAAGTGGTTTTCGGATAAACGATCCTGGTCTTTTCACACCAACAACGCAAAAGCATTTCTCAACCTCACACAGAAACTAAGTCTCATAGACTTATCACGTCTCCAACTTTCAACTTGCTATCCTTCGGGCCAAGAAAGAAGCTCGATAGATTGGAGTAATACTCCGCGCTACACGAATCAACATCCTCGACACAAATGATAATCAAGCCTACACAGAAAGCTGCGTACTAAGTGTATGACTAAATAGTTCCCATATCAAGTCGAGGAACTAAAATGGCAAAGTTTGATAGTTGGTTATTTAACTATCAGAGCAATCAAACAAATATTTAGCACCATTAGCAATCATTAGGCCCTTTAATTAATCTTTTATTAATTAAATCCATTGCCAAATATTATCTTAAATTATCTTTAAAAAGATATATTTCCAAACCATTTCAATATTGGAAAACATTTCCATGTACTTATTTCGACTATATAAGCATATTCACAAATCTTTTAATATTCGACACTTAGAAAACATTACATATACTTAAATCAGGACTAAGTATATATTTATTCTTTAAGGAAAATATTCTGTTAACATATTTATTTGGATCAAAACGAATATTGCATAAAACATCGTTACAACAACCCAAAATCAATAGTATAGGGATTCGAAAATAAAATAGATGTATAAATCCCATATACTATACAAAACATTTCCTTTCGGAAATCGTTTACTATAACAACAGTGTTATAGTCCATTATTTCCTTATTTCTTGAAAACGTCTATTTCAACAACGAATGCTGAAATCTATGTATTTGATACTTAACACATTTTAAAACATCTTCAAACCATTTAACTCCATTTAAATATCACTTCCCAAATCATTCCATTTTATTTAATATATTATTCACTATCCAAAATCATGAATATACTTCATTTACCAAATTCATTACTTCTATATAATTAATTTAAAATATTGTCCGCTGTCTAAAATCGTGGATACAATTCCATAACTGAATTATTACTTATACACATTTTATTAAAGGGTTATCCATTGTTCAAAATCGTGAATATACTTCTCTTATCCAAATTCATTATTATTGCAACATTTAATTAAAGGATTATCCATAGTCCAAAATCGTGGATGAAATTCCTTTAATAAACTTCTGATTTAACTTATCCAAATCAATCGATTTCGGATTTATAAAACAATGTTTATAAATTCACATATATATTTTATAAAAACTTCCATTTATTAAATCCCTTTATTAACCAATTCCATTACAACGCATTTACATGCCAAAATCAAATTTGTAAATTATTACTTATAAATCATCTAGTTACAAAATTATTCTTTTTATAGCTTCTTAAATTATAAACCTTATCCACTTATAAGATTCATTTATACTTCCTTTTAACACTTATAAAACTCGTTTATAATTTCATCGCTTTGATTTATAAAAAATATCAGTTTTATAAATCTTATTTATAAACCGTTTATAATAATTCCAAAATCCCACTTTAAACTATTTTACCAAAATAGTTTATTCCATATTTTAAAAATCAAATATAATTATATTTCCCAAAAATCATAATTTTTATAACTTATAACTTCTATTTATTTAAAAATAAATTCACTTCTTTTAACAATTCAACATTTAATAAAACATCTATTTTCAATATCACTTGAAAATCCTTTTTAATTCGAAATCACTACTTTAAAAATTTTAAATTAAAAAAGATAGGTCCAATGCTGCAACAGCGCTAAATACATCAATCATGGCATCCAAAACATCATATATCATATGATAACACATATATCACAATATCTGTAAATAAATCAACAGCGGTGAGGAATCCAGTCGGATCCCTCCAACCTGTCACCTACAAAAAATATACATATTAGAAAATATGTGTACAATGTCCGCTTCAAGGCAGATGTGCGTACAAAAGGTCATCCGCTTATACACAGGAACGTATAGGGTCTCACCTGCTCCAATAGGCAGGAATATATCCAAATACCAATCAATATATAGATAATATATCATATATCATCAGTCATCATAAATAATATTTTCCTCACTTATATAAAAATATTAGTGAGTAAGAAAGAGTGAGTTATACTCAAATTGATTCCAATAGCAGTTGCAGTGTTTTATTCCGAATAAAATCAAACAGGCGTTTAATTTTATCCAAAATTTACACTAGCTCCAATCAACTCCAAACCAACTCTAAAATGTAGTGCTCGTCAGTACGGACTCGATGCTACTTGTTTTGTCAAAAATAGACCTCGTATGAAGAAGTTACGCTATTTTAAATATCACACGAATTATATAAATTAATTTACACATTTTTTTCGAAAAAAAACCTTAAACACATCAAAGCTGTTCATTTTGATCAAGCAAGATCTAGGCCGAACATTTGCTTCTTCTTCTCCTTCGTTTACCAGTCGAACGAAATTATCCCATAGCCACCGTTTTATCAACGATTATGCGACCTCCTCGAACGACTTGAAGACAGTCGGCGACCAGGGTTTCAAAACCCAATGCGAGCAATACCTTCGGCCAGAGCCGTGCTCGACTCGGCCCTCCTCAACACAAGATCCAACCCCTTGAACGCAGCCACAATGCGGGCTCCTAGCCTCCAATCCGCTTCGCTAAACTTGATCATCACCGTATGGATTTATAGATTTCATCGTGCTCTACAAGTTTGTAGTTGGAGGTTTGTTGAAATATTGCATGGATTGGAAGATAATGAAGAGGGATGATATGTGTTTCTCAGCCATTGAAAAGATAATGGCGGCTGGAAACCCTAGGGTTGATTAGGGTTTGCAAATAGAAAATAATAATGTCCTTTTATAGAAAATTCTCGCGACGCTATCCACTCGAAAAAATTTCGAACTCCAAACGAAGCGTGTCACCTGGCATTTATAATGTTTTACTCCTATTCCAAACACAATGGAATGTATATCGAGAGTCAATTCAATCATATTTGGAAGATAGGTTTTCGAATCGACTTATTTAAATTTAAAATTTACTTAAACGTTTAGCTTGCCCCGACAAAACCGTAAATCTGATTGATATGAAATTTGAAATCCTACAATAATATAACATTACGGATCCAATGAAACTAGTTTCTTCAAAATCCAAGACCGTTTGAAAAATGGCTATTTTTACACGTTAATTAAATATTAAAATATTCAATTTCTGCAATTTAACTTTTAAATCTATTTTAAAAGTTTACTAACACCATTCTAATTCAAATATGATTTAATTCAACTTTATAAATCATTTTCATTCACATTAAATTCAATTTCTAATTATTTCAGAAATTTCAAATATAAATTTAACAATTTAATTATCCAATTAAATCTAGATATTCAAAATATAATTTATTCAGCTTATAAAATTTACTTGTGAATGTTTAAGATCAATTAAATATCTGAATTTAGAATGACTAAAATTCTCGGTCATTACACAACAATTTTGACCTAGTCTCAAAACAAAAAAGAGTTTACGATTAAAATCATGATTTCACATAAAAGTTTGTTTTATAAACCTTAAGTTAAATTAATACACATACAGAAGCACATATATGTATACACACATATGTACAAATCATTGTAATGTTTTAAACTTAGTATGACATCTGTATGTTGAAATTTATAATAAAGTATATGCTTTAATATAAAGAAAAAAATTAAAGTCTATCTTTAATTTAAAGGAAAAAAAATCCAAGGTTTGTGATATTTTGCATAAATGTCCAATTATGTTTGTATTGTATTTTTTTGAAGATTAAACAGAAGTATGCAATAACCAAAAGGTTGTATTTAAAATAACAAACACAAATCATATATACGAACATAAACAAACTACGTATTTTTTCTGTTTGAATCAGCAATATAATTATTTTATTAATTAATTTTTAGATTTCAATCAGAAAGTTTTTTCCTTTTAAACAACAAATTTAAAACAACTTAATAGATATAACAAATTGGGCACATATAGATATTGCAAAGGTTTCAGATCAAAACTACATAGGCAATATCTATAATTAATTAAATATGGAATCATATGATGTGGATCTAACGATGACAAAATGAACGGTTAAGCAATCAAAATATATCTTAAAACAATTCCAAATCTAGGTAAACATATATAATTAATTAAGATGAAGCAAAAGGGTAATAATCTATATAATAAAATAAACAAATATTCAGATGAGATATGTGATGGATCAAATTATATAAACAAGGTAAAAGATAAATAGATAAATTTAGAATTACTACCTTGAATGTTGCCATGAGAATGCACCTTGAATGACGAAATCTCCTTATAACTCCAATATCCACACCAAATCCTTGTAAGAGATGGATGAACCACTTTTATTTTACTTTATTTGTTGGTTTTTTTGGAGATGAAATATTTTGAAAATCTCTTTTTTGGTTTTCTTCCATGGAAGATTAGGAGGAGAGAAGAGAAATATGAATGACAAAGAATGAAAATTCTCCGTAGAAAACAAATTAGTGGATATGTTTTAATTGAATGAATGAAATTTCTCATTTTTTTTATTATAACTTTCATAATTTATTCACCTGATTATCTTTTTTCTCCACACTTACCTATTTACATGGAATGGCTTAAATTACATACCATCAGATGACATAAAATTTCCATAAACCACTACATTCAATTAACTTTTATTTAAACTCGTTTAAAAGTAAATCGATATCGTATATTAATGCAAGAATATATAACTTTTATAAATGCATTCAAATAATTACAAACAACTCCCAAACATTAAATAAATTAAATAATAACTAATATTTCTCAAATATTAGTTAACTAAATTAATTTACAACATCTTATAAATTAATTAAACATGTGGTGTTTTGGAGAATTCATCATTACGGATATGTGACTCAGCTATAAATTCAGCCAACAATTAACATTAAACAATTCAAATATTAACGTTCACAGGTTACCTTAGTTAGTGGTGTAACATTTTGGCTAAATTTTTCATTTACACATTTTTAGTAAAATCAAATTTTTAGTAGCGACAACTATTTACACCAATTTTTTTCTTCAAAACTATATCACTTTGGAATTATGAAATTTAGTAATGGTCAAAGTTCTGGTATCATCGATATTCAACTTTATAGTTCAAACACAAAGCCTTTAGTTTAGTAATAATAATAATTATTAACGACAAGCACCTTTGTCCAAGTGGTTAACTGATTCGGCTTTGGTGTAGAATGTCACAAGTTCGAAACTTGCTTTCGAATGTTTATTTGACATGGGATATGTTGTCCCAATGATTTGTTGTATATAAAGTACCAGTTCAAAATAATAATAATAATAATAATTATTATTATTATTAACTGAAATACTCTAGCCAGAGGCTTTGATTGAGTTGAGTCGGTTGACTGTGATACTGAACTCATATAACTAAGGAGATGAATCATCTCTTCAATAGTGTTTCACTTTCAATGCTTCTCAAGTCGAGAGAACTGTATAAATTAGTTATTGAGTGAGTCATTCCATTATTATCCAATAACTATTAGTACATAACCCCTTGGTGTCCTCATTGTTCATGAGTAATATATTGCCCAACATTTGAAGAAAGTTATGTACTCTAGTCTCAATGGATATATCGATATCCAATCTCAATACATCTTGACTAGAAATATTTAAACTGACATATTTATTTTTATTGTGATAAATTACTCAAGTTACAACACTTTGTAATTATCACAAAACATACCATTTATGGATTGTCTATTAATTATACTTTTAATTAGATTAATTAATATAACACATTATATTAAGTGCATAATAGAAACAAAACACCGGTATTTCGAAATTTTGTCACAAATTAGTTTGGTTATATGCATGTATATACTTATGTTTAAAAAAAAATTAAATTTTTTATATAAATTAGATCTATACAATCGCAAAATATATATGATAATTAATTTGTATTAAATTATATATATATATATATATATATATATATATATATATTATTTAATTACATATATATAGCTTGTATTTGATTACATCATCATACCATGGTTGAAATTGGTCATACAATTTGATATATAAATTTTTATTTTGATAGCAATTTTCGATAGTAAGGAAATAATTTTCATAATTATCTATTTTTATCTAATATTATCTAAATCATTATACTACATAAATAAATCATATAAGATCAAATATGTTATGAAAATTTATTTTTAAATCTTATTAAATTATTTTAACATCGGAAAATCTCTTAGCACAAAAATAAAAAAATAAAAAAATTGTTTTCAAAAACTATTAGTTAATTCGCCCGAAAACTAATAAATTATTCAAAAATAATTTTAAACCAAAAAAATGCGAAAATAATTTTAAAACTTCAAAATATCGTTTATGGTTTACTTAAAATTTAAAATTTTGAAAATATTTCAAAAATAATTTTTTTTAAATTTTATGTAATTTCAAATGAACAATCTATTGACATATATTTTAAAATAATAAAAAAAATAATAAAATTTTCCTATACTATACACATGATCTGGAATTTTGTAAAAAATATTTTAATAATTTTATTATCTAATATATATGTTTATATATTGTGAATATATTTGTAAGTGTGTACATATATTAAATAAAATAAAGTATTATTTAATTGTTATTATTATTAATATTTGAAAATGGGTTCTTTTATTAATACCGAACAAATATTTACATGCATCGATGCAATGTAGTAGACACAAAATGCATCACCTATACAAATCACAAACACTTCATCCACCTGAACAATCCAATCCAGTCCAATGATGAAAAAAACTTATAAGCTAAAAGTTTAAAGAGCCACCATAAAAATGCAGTAACAAAATTTGCGTATTGCGTATCAACATATAGCAGAAATTGTTTGTTCTTCAAGGAGAGTTAGCTCCCAATCTTTTGAAGCATTAACCTTCGCAATATTAACTCCTAACAACAATGTTAAGGTAAATCCCATCAACACATATACATGAGTCCACGGTGCAGCATTTTATTATGTGGGTATCATCCCATACGTCAGTTATCATCCAAGTCAAGTCATTGAGAACAAATCAATGGTAAGTATTCGACCATTCTTCCAAATTATGATCAGATACTCTCATATTGCTGACTTAGACCACATTCCACCATCTCTTGCATTGTACATGCACACACACGTCATGCACATAGGGTACTTGAATATTCAGACTGCTACTCTATATAGCTAATCCATAGGATAAAGCATCACACTTATCTCCCATGTAGTTAATAACCTTCACATCTTCCTTGGACGATAGAGTTAATAACCATGAAAATAAAGGTGCACATATATCCTTTTTCCCACAGTCTACAATCTGCGGCCACCTACTTCTTCCCAATCTTCTCATGCCTGCATCTAATCATGCTCTACCATTTCTACTAAACTCTATGTGAGAGTCTGCAGGTACTATGGGGTTTGAATACATCACTGCTTTCTTAGCTCTTTTGGTACAATGTTATGATATAACCACAGAGCTCCTCATTCGTCTCTTAGGAGGACCAATAATTGGTTTTGATTTATTTTGCTTTTGAACGTATGCCAGATTTTTAGAGATTATATTACAGAAGTCTATATCCTCCTTTTCAGTCGGAACTTCTTGTATATGCATTAGTCACATTCTATATGAACTGTTGGTATGAGTCACCAAAATAGTCATATGCTTCGCATAGATCATCTAAACTCGAACTCTCATTTACATCTTCTATGATCACTCTGTCTTGTATAGAGATATTGGATGCCCTTAGCTCTGGAGCAATCTTTGTAAGTGATGCAGTAAACGTTGAAGCGAGGTCTTCCTTCTACAGGTAGTTCAAAGCCCAATTAGTAGTTTATATTAATATAAATAGATATATTAATATATACATTTTTCACGATTTAAAAAAAAATGTTATTTAGTTGAATATCCAGATAACTTATTTATATTAAATAGATATATTACAAGTATGGTGGCACGTCCGTTGGACGTGTGCGTAATAGGGAGAGAGCAAATTTTATCTTTGTTACAGTTGTTGTGTTGTTAGGGAGTATGGTAAAGTGCTTGGTAGTACTGGGGAAAAGGAGGAAATGATATGGCAACCAAGCAGAAATGAAGTATTCAATTTTAGTCGAACTAAAATATATGTGTGAATGAACTGACGTATCATTGTAGATTACAGTATTAGAGTGTGTGTAGGTAGGTGGAGTACCGTGACACATACGATGCACGTGCGTAGGAGGAACTGTTATAATAAAACAATGTTTGTAAGATATTTTTTTAATTGTACGAAATGATATGATGTGCACGTAATGTTGCATTTTTTTTATATGCATACATGCATTAAACAACCGTTTATCAAAATAGGAAAGATAGTAAGTCATTTTAGGAAAAAAAATAAATGCGTAAAGAGAGTAATCAACCATTATATCAATATCTAGAGAAATGTAACAAATATTAAAATCAGCGTTTTAAATAGTTTGGAACTTAAAAACTTGCACACGTCTAATTTAATTCTAAAAGTAATAAATATGCTCGGAAGTCTATATATATCTAATTTTTAATAAAAACCTTATGCTGAGTTACAAAATTTAACTCTTTATGATGTAGCCTATATTTGAAAGTCAACTCAACTCCTGTTGCTGAAATTTTGTTGAACCTGTTTATAGTTCATTAACCATTGTACGTTGAGTTTATAAATTAAACTCTTGTAGTGTAGCATAGAACAAATCATAACACTGTATCAGTCAACAAAAATTGAATTGGAGTTTCAGAATATAAGTGTATAGAAGTTTGATTGAAGATATGAAATATGCCTTAAGAGGTTTGGTTAAATGACCTGATTCATTTTTTCTTTTAATTGATAACATGGATTAAAACTGAATCCAAGAACGTTTGCGCTTTTTTTTTTTTTGAAATGAAATTCGTTACTCCTACTAATGCATTAGAAATAGCTATTATATATTCAATTTCCAGTATATTTGGCAAACAAATCCTCAACAACATAATGAAGTAACCATTAGCAGAGTACTACAACAACATCAATGGAATATCACCTGATAGGACACAGAAAGGAAGGCATTGATAGTGAGTAAGAAGATAAATTTTGCAAGTCAAAACTAAGAACACAAATCCAATCTCCAATTATCACCCCTATCATACACAAATTAACCTTCAATATGTCAATGAAATTCACCGAACCGTGTTTAATAACCTGAATGCACGACTTAGCTGTGAACCTAAATTCTCTTTCTATCCACTTCAACTCATCATCGCCATCAAGTGTTTGGCTTGAAGGGAACCAATTCTTTGCTGACCGAAATAGCCAGGGTGAGGACTCCACATAAAATTGTACAAAGAAAGTAATAAGAATAATATAACTAAATTTTGTCATTTTTATCATAATTATATCACCTAAAAAAATTCAAGTCAATAAAATAACGATCACTTGCACTTTACAATGGGAGAATAAAGAAATTAAATGTTAGAAAAAAAAATTTGAAAAGACACATCAGTTTTTTCTTTCACATGGTATCCTAAATCAAAGTCCTATATTTTTAAGGTTTTATTACTATATTGGAAAATTTATTCGCTTATTAATTACATGTATATGTATAGAAATTCCCAAACATAATGATTTTTTAAGAGATAGAAAATAATATATATTGTTTCCAATATAGTTCCAATACCAAAAAATGGTTAGATCAAGTAATAAATGAATTTTGATAACAACAAACCATATAAAAAATTAAATGTAGAGGCTTGACTTAACCATATAAAAAACAGAATCATATCAAGTTAAATTAATAAATGAAAAATATATAATAAGAAAAACGTATATCTAGGTTAGTGTGTATTTATGTTCTTAGCTTTTATATTGGCAATTGGCTTTAGTAAATAAGTGAATGGATTTGAAGTGATTCTCTCTTGTGCTTTTTCGTTTTTTTACTTTTACATCACCATCAAACTCACCCGTCAATTTTACAAATCAAGTTGTGTCAAATGGCATGTAAAATGCAAGATATCTCAAAAAAATCAAAACTATCTCAGTGAGAATTCATGTGTTGAACCAATTTTTGACATGTTATGCCACATGATAGATTTCAGTTACATGATTCCCATTGATTTGATATTGGTAAGTATATATTCGGAGTTGTCTTTTATTCAAATTTGTGTTAAAAATAATCGAGTTAGGTCATTTTGGATGAGAAGTACGTTGTCCCACTCTTCTTATGAACCGAACTGAGTAGCAGTGCAAGACTAACATCCACTTTGCTTTTGAATAGGATTTGTTGAGATATTGTAGATAATTTTCATTATAGATCAAACATTTATGGACTTGTTTCAAATATTATCCAGGTAACAAACATGTATTTTGCAAAAATATCAAGTAGCATTCACCTTAATTAGAGAGAAATCATAGACAAAATATACTTCAGGAGGTGGTCTAGGGAAGGCATTGTCTTCTTTGAAGTACTCACTATTGAATACTGCATTACATGGTACAAAAGTCAAATACCAATCCTTTGTTTCTTTTATATGCAAGGTTGTGAAAGAAAAAAAAAATATCAAATATTCTTACCTAATTTGAGTGGATTTGCATCCTCTTTTATCAGTATATACAGTAGAATGGTTGTGCATTTCTGCCTATGCAACACCTATTCCCTCTGGTTAAGGCACTTCTGGTTAGTTGCTTGCATTCTTGTTTTATTTTGCAACTAAGTCTTGCTGCAGTTTTCGCTGGGTTTGGATGGTTCAAACTTTTGCTGCTATTGGGTGAGGCCTGAATCAAATCTTTAGAGCTGTAAGTTTGTAAAGTGAGGCCTACTGGTGCTTCATGGCTAGTTGGGCCCAATGCCTTTGCATTTCTTAAAAAACTCGTTCACATTTATACTTCTTGCCTGTGCATCTTCTTGCCTGTGCCTTTCTCTTGCATGTGCATCTACTTGCCTGTGCCTTTCTCTTGCATGTGCATCTTCTTGCCTGTTCCTTTCTCTTGCATGTGCATCTTCTTGCCTACTTAATATATGGCACCTTCGTACTTCAGCACTGAAGCAGCATCATAGCATCACCAGGGCACCTTTTACTTCCACACCTAAGCAAAAAATACGCATAATACAAATGCAGGTGCAATGAATATGTGATGCGCTGTAGGTTACTAACTTAAAGAAGTATCACTGCCACTAAATTTAGTATAACTTATAAAAAGATATTATGGACTATCTATAACCACTAAATTTATCATGCATATAAAAATGGTTTTATGACAACCCAATATCAATTTCTTCTTTTAACGATTCTAACGATTTTCAAGCAATACAACTTTTGATTACGTGGTTTGAATTGCAAAGGAATCCAATGTTAAAAGCATAAGCATTCTACAGAAAAATAACTAAATTCAAATATACAAAATATGAGCATGCCGACATGAAATCATGAAAATGTTTGTCACGGAAATTGTTCGCCTATTCAATCAAATAGCCAAGCCACAATAACAATGATGTAAAGGAACATGTTTAAGTATGAATACAGTTACATAGAATAGTACGAAACCTAAATTTAGATTTTCTAATGAGTAATAAGTAGTGGAGAAAAACGTTATTTAAAAAAGATGTAAAACACTTTTTTCATTACTGTGAGTTTTTATTTTGGTTAGATAAAACTACAAACTCTACGAATCACTATGTATGTTTCAAAAATATGTGATAAATATCATGTACCCTTTTTGGAGAACTGTGTGCTCCGTTTGTGTGTTGGTCGTTTGTCGCTACTATTCGGTTTCTTCTCTATGTGCTCACTGTTGCACGGCCTGTTTCTCACATGTTTAAACCTAAACTCGAGAAGGAAAGAAAACTACATAATGAGTAATAATTAATATATTTACATAGCTAATTATTAAACAACTTCGTTGAATCGCTACCAAGCATCGCATAAACATACAATCATATGCTATAAATCTTCATAAAAATAATAACAGTATGCATAAAAGAAAACAGTAAGAAAATAAAGACAGGTGACATAAAAGATGACTATAAAAGCTCATAAAACTTAAAAAAGGTACCAAATCAATTGATATTGTTCAACCGAAGCATGCCAAAGCTCAATTTTCTATCAAAATTAATCATGCTCCATGTCTTCTTCATGAATTTTTTGTTGGATTTTGAAGCTAATCCTGATGTCATGGTTTCTGCAGATATTTTTTAGGCTTGATCCTACGCTGAAAAGGAAAAACAACATCACTGCTCTTCCATGTTGTAAAATAACGGAAGGAAATAGGAACGTAGATTTGTAGATGGAAAACGTGTGCGTAAAGGACTTACTCCCTCTACCATATCATCATCGAACCTTAAATATACCAATTACTAAAATAACTATATAAGTTACAGTTGAAGAGGTTTCATACTGTATCACGAAGATTCAGTGTAGTAACGACAGTAGTAGTGTAATGAACACATACTACCAACGACAGAAGCACTAAACATACATCAAAAAGAAAAAAACAAAGTAAAACAAACATTGAGCAACTCAAATAACCTAAATTCATGGTAAGTGTTCACAATTTCATTCAAAATTGGGAATGGGGTGAAAACCTGCTGTACAATTTCATTCATAGGTTGTACTGTCAACTATGTAGTTATTAACACATAAACAAACAATATATTAAGATTAGCAATAAATCCTGTAATGATATCCAAATCAGATTCTACTTGTTCAAATCATAATCAAAGTCTTACTAACATCCACGTCCACGATTCACTTTTTGAACTCCGCAGGCTCGAGCTCCCCCTAATGCTTGCAACATGTGCCTCAAATCTAAAACCACAATAGTACGAACTTCATGTACTCGTCGAAATTTCCTCATCCGTTGGTCGAAAGATTCAAATTGCATGTGCTTGTTCATCTAATTTTATGATCAATTGAAGATGTTACCTTTCCGATACTGTGATCTCTTTACGCATGATAGGGTTGCTATCGAAGATCGTATCAGGATGCTAAACTCGAAGGAGATGATTGGACAATCTTTGTCAGTGTCTAAGAGGGAGTGGCTTCCTTCGTTGAGGCTACTTTTCATCATTGAGCTTTTTTGGTAGTATAAAGTAATTTCGATTTTATGATTTGGAGTAATTTGGGGGAAATGGCAAATCATTTGGAGTGTGTAGAGAAATAGAAGGAGACTTAATCACGTTCACAGAAACGAACGTGCAGCAGTAATGGGTAAGAGGGAATAACTGTTGCCTCCAATAATTTGCCGTTGAAAAGTATCCCGCCTTAAAAAATAACCCTGCGTAAATAACTTACAGGCTATATTGGCATGGGCATTCTGGTCAGTTCAAAAAAGGCTTCACTTTGACCAGTTGACCAAAGGTTTTGCTTTATAGTATAGATAATAATATGCATAGATATATACTGATATTTTATTTATATGATTTTATACATATACATATATGTGTGTGTGTGTGTATTTAAATATCTTATACATTTTCATAAATTATTTAAATAAACTTAACATATATATAGATATATAATATTTATATATAAGTGATAGTTATATAAATGCATATATTTGGACGACATATATTTACATAATGGATGAGCTAACATATCTCTTGCGGCGTAAATTCCAACATCTATATACGGTATATAATACCTTACATGGGTTAACATATTGCACATGCACAAATATATATATATATATGTGTGTATATGATACACACACATATATATATATTAATATATAAATAAATTAAACTATATAATTTATGAATTTAAATAAAATAAAATATTTAATTTAAATAATATTTAGAAATGTTATAAACGAATTAGACTTCATAAGCCCAATATAGATCCAATAGGGAATTTTTTATAATTCACCCTTAACTTCCGCTACGGGCTGGTCCAGTTCTAACATTATATATGTATATATGATACACATATATATATATTTAATATAACATAAATTAAATAATACAACATCATTTTATAAATTTAAATGAAATAAAAGATTTTATTTAAAAAAAATTAGAAATGTTCTAAATTAATTAAACTTCATAGGCCCAACAAAGATCCAGTAAGGTAAAAAAATTGGAAATCACTTATATCTTCCACTACGGACTGGCCTAGATCTAATAATGGTATTAGAGCCCAATGGCCTATGAGATCTAAATTATTCATGTTAAGTTTAACAAATTAAGCTCAAAGCCCAATTAGTAGGGTGTCTAGAAAGATAGTTGAAAGTGACTAAGGATCGTGCAATATGGAATATTAAATAAATTATCTACTTATGCAGAATGTAAATCTAAAAGTAAAGTAATAAAGTAAATGACACCAGATATTTTTATAATGGTTCAAACTTTCCGTTCTAAGTCCAGTCCCAGACCCCTTCTGGAATTTAACTATCAACCCTCACTTATTCCGGAGGAACGGGTATTACATCGCATGAGCAACCGAATAGGACTTCAACCGTCTAAGCAACAGAATAGAACTTCAACTGCCTGAGCAACCAAATAGGACTTTAATAATACAAAAAATCATCTGTTTGAATATGCTCTTTTAATAGCATGGATAAGTCTTTAGAGTACACCCTTCTTATGATCTTCTCCTTTGTGGTATATCGTGTAATTCTGACGACGGGAAGTTTATTAGATCATCAATGAAGTATTCTTGACTGAACAAGTGATCAGGAATGAAGTTTTAAGTATTGAATGCTTAGAGTTCAAATAGCAAGATAGATTAGAAATAAAATAATAATTAATTATTAAAATAATGAAATTCATGACTATTTATAGAAAATAAGAATTCTATTTGTTCATGAAAGATAGCCATGAAAAGATATGGAAGCAACTCTTGAATGAAGAGTTGTTTCTGTTCATTAAAATGAAATGTCTCTTCAAAAACTAGCCATTATGAAGATTCAGCCGTCTGAGTGGAGAAACTTAGCCAGCTGAATCGATTAAAAATCAAAACAGCAAAGAAATAGTGCAAAAATGGTATAATTCAGCCGTTTGAATGTTACCAGTCAGCTGGCTGAATGTTTTTATTATTTTTGAACATGCGCAGCATTCGATCTGCTGACTAAGGTCATTCAGTCGATTGAATGCAATGTTTTCATGTAGCTCCTTTGATTTGCCAAAGTTTTTTATTTTGAGTGCATGTATATACTATTTCAGAGAGATTTTAACATCTATCTACATCCAATCTTAGACTAAATGCCTAACATAAATATTGTAGCAACATTCTGGAATCTGAATCTGGTCTTCATATGTCTTTGAGTATCTTCTCCTGCAATCTTGGTTAGTTCATATAATATATACTTATATAGTTGTCATAATAAAAACATCCAAATTCAAGGTTCTAAGATTCTCTCCATTTTTTATGATGACAACTAGTTATAGAAATAAAGATAGACATATTCTCTCCCTCTGTCATAATACTCCCATTATCGGTATGACATACCTTTTTCTTCCTCTTTGTCATCGATAAAAAGGACAACTTAATAGACAGGAGAAATATTAAAAATATGCGAAAGGTTGATATGATTAAAAAGAAAAAATTAGACAACTATGGAGAAATTTTATTTAAAAAACTGAATGTGAACAACTTTGAAATACTGTTCATGTGTAAAATTGTTGAAAAATAACAATCTTTGAAACATGTTTTAAAAAAGTAGAAATTTACAACTTAATATAGTTTGAAATAATGTTCATGTATATAGAATAATATGGTTCAAAAATAGTAATAATTTAGTATAGTCCCAAAAAATGTTAAGAAATAGTAATAATATGGTTTAAAAATCGTATTTAGTTTGTAAAAGATTATTTGAAGCAAAAACAACAAATATGAAAATATTGCTGGTACCTATTTTTCTTGTTAGGGTCCGTAGAGTTAGATCTTAGGAAGCTAAACCATGAGGGTTTAGAATTCCCTTTATATACAAAGTTATCACTTTCATGAACAGTTTTTTAAACAACGATATAAAATTATTTCTAATCGAATTATTATTAATTTTTGGCACGGAAATCATTATATTTTTTATGTTGTAAATGCCCCTTTTTTGCGTGAAAACCTTTGACTTTCGTTTTTCTTTTACAAAATTCTTATGTATTCTGAAATTTTTATATAGTGAACTGTTCCTCTTTACACTAGATTTTAAGGAGTTTGTATATCCTAAATCTTTCTTATTGAAAGAGGTTTGAGAGTTATTAATAATTCTAGAAAGATTTTCTCTACCTTTATTAAAGTTAGAAACATTTTTAGTAATATTTTCTAACTTGGTTTTGAGATTAGTATTGTCTAATTCAAGAATTTTGAAATTAGATTCTAAATCATGATTTTCTGCAGCTAATGTGTTATTCTTTTCTTTTTGAACTTCAATCTCATTTGACAGCATAGTCATTTGATGGCTAATGTGAGCTAGTTTAAGAAGTCTATTTTGATGTTATTTACATCTTTGGTATATCATTTGAGTCTAGTAAAATGCTTGATCTATGTTTGTATATGTTGTAGACTTTTGCAGACATGATATTTGAGACCTATCTTTATGTGTATGTGTGTGTGCACGTGAATACGTATGTATGTATGTATGTATGTATGTATGTATGTATGTATGTATAAATGTGGGTCTAGTATTTTCTTTTGTAGACTCATACTTTTGAGAAGATATTGATGTATATTATTTATGTCGCGATGTTAGACTATGTATTGTATATTATATTGTGTATTTTTCTGAATTATATTTTGTATTATTTTTTTGCACCAGGATTGGATATATTGAATTTCCACTTGTAAGAAAAGGAAAGAAGAATATAGTCATACGATTCAACGTATCGATACTCGCCTAAAGTAATAGTACAGATGGTCTCCCCTAACAAGCCATATTCTTTGCACTAATAGATAGTATTGCCTATTAATACCAATTGTTAGTGTCGATCTCTGGGTGGGGCGTTACACTACCCCTCATTGAATAGGGTCGAATATGATCACCCCTTGGTTGCGATCAAAAAATCATAATGAGATCCGAAGCATACATAGATATCAACTCTAGATAAGGGATGGTCATACTTTAACGGGAGCGACCCACTTAGCCCTACGACACATCCATATGTTATTTATTTACTAGTTAATGAGGCTTGAAGATACGCTTTACCTTTCTTTAGCACTTCCCACTTGAAATGCTAACATTTCCTCCAACAATAATGCAATGCCAACATTCATCCATACAAGTTCATTCTGGAACTGAATGAAACTGAAGGTACTACTTCTACTTCATCCATTTAGGAATCACCTTCATGATTAGTATCAACTAGACCTTGCACTTCAAGACTCCGTCTTCGATTTCATACTTTCAAGATGTCTTCAAGACGAAGGTTGAGTTGGATCGAAGTGGTTTTTGATAACTTATTCTTATCTGATCTCGGTCTCTTTGAAACAACAATCGATAATTTCCTGTAAACTCAACCCCGATTCTTTTGGAAATAAACAGGCGGTGGATAGGAGTGGGGATCACCCCCTAACCATTTAAGTGGACAAATCTCCCTATCATTTTTCCTAGAAGAATAAAACGAGATTTATAAGCACGGTACAACATCATCGAAGATGAATGTGCCATATAACACACGTGTTTCTTCTAGATATTTCCAGAGTTATGTTTTTGGCCAAGATTTGATTGTCGGATACTTAACTATCAAATAAACACGCAATCCAAACATAGATTTAATTTCCCATGGAAACCACTAAGCCCTATTTAATCAATCTCTTATTAATTAAATATCTTTTAATTAATCTCTCGTTAATTAAATCTCTTTGTTAATTCATACACTTATCTCACTGGTATAAATATATTCATAAAATAGTTGAGAAAGATTTCTTATTTCAAATTCATTTTAAATGGATCAAATCATAAATTATTGAAACCCAGTGTAACATCCTCTACTTGGAGGTCCAAAACTAAGGTTATGGATGGTGCAGTCATCCATGGTTATTAATCCTCGGCGACCACATACGGTGACATTAGATATATTGATACACAGAAACACAAGAGTATGAAGAAAAAAATAAACAGCAAACAAATTCCACATTCCATTTCAAAATATTCCAAATTGATTCCATAATCCCAAGAACGACTTATGAAGATTCCCCCTTGGTAGATCAGAGTATATAGATAGGCAAGAAAACAATTTTCCTTTACAAACAAAATGCACAACAAAACTAAAAGAACTCTAATAATAAGTTTGCCTCCTGCACATCCTCAAAAGCTTTTTTCGTCTAAAAGAACACCTGAAAACCTTTAACTCTCAACCTAATCGAAATCAATTGAGTACCCGAGAGTTTAAGGGGAAAAAAAACTTCAAGTCAGACATAAAGCCTGGTATGAATGATAATTTACTATCTCAAGCCATTTAGATATCTAGTGAGACCACGCCGCTTAGCGGAATGGGTTTTCCCCTCACTATTATTCTAAAACATTTATAAAACCATATACCATGCTCCTACATCCACAATGGTTAAAACCTAGTATTTCAAAACATTATGATGATATGCAAAACAAATAAATCAATTCTGGATTATCTATCCTCATTGATTATGACTATCTGTCTTAATTACAGTTTCTAGGGTTACTATTAACCTGCAAAATATTTATGGACTATCTATCCAATTAATTAGTTTTCATTGGATCACTAATAACTTATTGGCAACTCCAATACCTTATTACTTATCCTATTTTTTATGGGCTAACTAGGAACCTATTGGATGACCGCTAATATCTTAATCCAGATATAGTTTTCATGGGATAACTACAAATCTACTGGCCCCTACCATCATCAAATCATAGTTTTCATGGGCTGATTATGAACCTATTGGGACCTACCAATATCATATATTTTTCATGGGCTTATTGTAAACCTCTTGACCCCTACCAATATCTTTAATTAAAATGTTAACATCTGTTAAGTTATGTTCACTACTAGGTCAACCTAACTTGTTATTCTGCCATTTCCCCAAAATAGAGTTATGGGTTAACAACAATGTGAATAACATTTCAAAATCTTTAATTATGCCATGGTTATTACTTTAAATTAAGATTCGGTTTATGTTTTGAAACCATAAAAACATTTTTTCGAAACCTCTAGATAGCCTCCTTCAAAAGCAAAGCCCTATGTTTAAAACATTGTATACATACCTTTCGAAGCCCTTAGTAAGCACTCTTTTTTGAAACCTATTATACCTTCCGATGGTATCAAATCATCTTTTTTTTAAATATAGAGCTTCGAAACAAATGAAAGTACCCCTTTCAAAAACATTAGGTTTACTCTTTAAAAAAACCATTTGATTCAAAATGGTTATATACGAAAGTATCTCTTTCGAAACCAACAAAAATTTATCTGGGGAAAAATTGATGGTGTCGGAACCATCTTAGTCAAAAGAAAAACCTTTAAAACAAAAACTTTGAAGGACAAAGTCGAAACCCCTTTCGACTCCATCACCTTCGAAATCCTCAACCCTTTCGAAAGCAATCGAAAAAGGCTTAGTTTAAGGTAAAAATAAAGGTAACCTTTCGAAAGCATTACTGGTCAATATAGTCAAAAGGTAGAGTAGTGGCAGGTTTCGACTATGTCGGAACCTACCCTTTCAAAAGCAATTATTTAAAGAAAAAAGGTACTCCTTAGAAAGGAAATACTTTAACACAACATGAAAACCTTCTTCGAAAGCTAGTCCAAAAAAAAACCTTTTTGAAAGGATATGTTTAGACTGTGTCAAAAGCTTTAGGTAAAACTAGGCAAGAATGTTAACTTATGAAAACAAAACAGGGTTTCGACTCCATCAAAGCTAACTTTTCGACACCAAGGCTTCTGCCCTCCTTCCAATCCACTGCATATCATCTAAGTGATATCTCGTGTATTGGTTTCGACTATCGTAGTTTCAACTGTGTGGGTTTCGACTAAGACAAGGAGAAATCAAATGAGTCGAAATATCTTTACTAATAGAGGTGGAAATCCTTTTTCTGATTTAAAGGCTGAATTATAGCAACTTTTAATAATTACTTTCTAACAACTTGTCTATTTGTAAACTATTGATTAGTTGTCATAAAAACTTTTCAAATACTTTACCTTTATAACTGCCACATTTATATCAAATTAAAATCATTAAAATGCAAAATTTTAGCCATTCCATAAATTAAAGCCAATTATTTTAGAAAAATCCTTCTTTTAAAATAATTTATTTTCTCCAGTAAATTTATCAGGAAAAATCCTCAAAAATCCCAAAAATTCAATTACATCATGTAATCAAACATATTAAAATTTTATACCCAATTTCTTCCTGAAAATTTTGAAATATATTTTAAACCCAATTATATCGTATTTTTCATTAAAAATTCATAATAAAATTTGCATAGCTTGGAAAATCCTAAAAACTAAAAATCATCTTCAAAATCATGTTTTACATAACATAATTTTTTTTCCATGAAAGGCTGAAATCATAGATTCTCGGTTTCATGTCAAAATGTAACGACCCGTTGAAATTAATAATATTTAATAAATTAAATTAATATAATTTCTAATTTGTTTAAGAATAAATGTAGAAATTTGGTATAGTAGTTGTAACCTAGTGTAACAATAAAATTTTATGACAATAGATTTGGATAATGTAATTTGTCACTTTTTGTTAAAAGTAAATTTTAAGAAATCAATAAATGTTGAATTGAGAATATTAATAAAAAAATATTAACTAAAATGAGATTCATTAATATAAAATCAGTAGTGAAGATGTCACCTTTGGTTGTAATAAAGGTGAATGCTATTAGTGGATGTCAACACTTAATAAAATTTATTTAGAATAAAAAGAATTTAAATGCATGTTTGAATAGAGTATTAAATTGATAGATTAAGCGTAAGTAATTAGAATTTAACCCTATAAGATATGTAACTGAATGTATGAATATAATTTTGTAGAAATAGTTAATTAACAACTTATTTGTGCATACCCAATTTAATATAAATAACAAAAGGGCTAGCACTTGATGTGCCTAAGTATTAATATATTGGAACTATAATAAAATAGAGAGTTTGGTAGTAAATAGAAATAAAAAGACCGTTATTAACTAGTAAATTAATAAATGGATTCTAACAATAGGTAGTAATTAATGCGTGTATATTGGGCATTTGCGGATTACCAATTTTTCTACCTATTCATATAATTTATTTATGTAAATCTAAACCTATGGCAACATTTTGTTAATAAATGTTGGAAGTGAATTTGAATATATCAAAGGATAACAAGTGTTTAGGTTAACCATTTATTTTATTTAGTTAAGAAGGGAAATAGATTGAAATAAAGCTAATTAAATTTTTTTGGTTGTTAATGGGTATAGTTAAAGAAGGAGAAGTTATAGGAAATAAAACGCGCACTAATGAGATGTAATATAATTCCAAAGTTATTTATACCCACAAATAGGTTAATTACTGTATAGAAAGAGTCTAAATCAATAAATGAATTTATTAAGATTACATTTATAATTTTATAACCTTTATGCTGATTTAAGTTCAATTAATTTATTTGATTAAATAGTGCAGTAGCGTAGTTTTGTGCGGTAGTTGAAATAGCTAATTCTTTTAGGTGAAGTTAAGGCTAATTCTATGTATATATTTGACCTATTGTTGATATAGATTCTAGGAAGCAGGATCTATTAATTAAATGGAGTATTAGATTCAATAATTGCATTTATCGCATAAATAAAGAGAATATAACGGTTAAATTTGGCGTTATTGAAATTAAAAAGGAATGGGGGAATAATAATTTGAAATCATTGCAATAGATATTAATTTAAGGTTACCTTAAATAAATTAAGGTAATAAATGGAGGATAGTGTAAATATCTTTATAATACGATGATTTGTGTAGTTAGGGTAGTTTTGATTTGTCACTTAAGATGGAGGGTTTTTATAAAATGTAATAAATGCAGTTTAAATTAAGGCATTGACGTTTGGGTATTTAAGAAGTGATAAACTAAAATTTATTTATTTATTTGAAAATTTGAAATCCAATTTGTGGATTTATTGCAAATAAGTGAAATTTGTGTTTAACCATTACATCGATAGGAATAAATTAAATTTAAGGTTATATTAATAAAATTTGGACTAGAGAAATGATATGAATCGGTTTTAGAAGCCTTAAATATAAAATGGGAAGTAGACGAGATTTCACGTTACAACCATTTTTAAAAAATCCTGATGTATGTAGAAATATTTATGAAATATAACGTAAACCAATATTGAATCAAAAGAATAGAGTCAACACTTATTTATTCATTTATTGTGATATAATTACGAGTATGATTTATTGCAAATTACATGGAAATCTAATATATAGGACATTACCTAAAAAGGAAGAGTAGATAAAATTTATGATAAACATATTTGTATATGAAGGTTATTGATTTAAGGAGAAATTGGGCAAGTTTTATGTATTTGGGTTAAGTGCAACCTTTAATAGATAAATTTAGTGCAATTAAAGAAATTGACATTTAATATTTCGATAACTTAAAATTTGATGGGATAAGAACATTTGGGTAATGAAGGGATGACAAATATTAGCTATGATTCTAGAAGGAATTAAATAGATAATGGGAAGATTAAAATCAGGTTCTAAGCAATAATTATTAAATAACAGAAGTTTAGGAGTAAAGTGAGATAATTGAAAATTTTAATCATTCATATAAGTCATTTGTTTATTAATATGAGTTAGCTAATAAATTTAACTTGGGCAATACCTATATATTGGAAACACATTTGTAAAGTGTAATTAATTGAATTTGGTGAATTGGGAATGAATCCAAGGTTATAGGAATTGATGTAATACTACGCAAATAAAAGGTAACTGCATAAAATCAATGTTTCGTAATAAATTGGAATTGATAATTAAGTAGGAATGGGTTTGAATTTGACAAAAAGGAAAATTTATTATTTGCTTACCCATCTATTCAATGTATTAAATTTGATCAGATCCATTTGCAATTAAACGAATTTATTTACAAGTTAGTATGTATTTAGCTGATAACTATAAACCAATTAGGGCAATTGGGTATATATATTACCAGTTGAGTTATATAAGATAATGGTTGACTTAATTAAGGGAGTTTATGTAATAATTTCATTTATTTTGTAAGTGGAAATAAAACGTTAATGATAACAAGTATTCAAAATTTACCATCTATTTAGTATATTAAGTATAATTGATAATCAACTGCAGCAAGTAATAAATAATAAATACGTAACGTTAAATGAAGTAATATTTGAAATTTAATATTTAGAAACTATGTAAATATAAGTGCAGATGAAATTGGGGATATTTACATATTGAAATATGAATCCAATGATAAATCAATCTAATTGACAATAAATAATGGAAAGTAAATTTAATTAAATTTTGGAAATTTAATATATATATATATACAGTTATAAACCCTAGCTCCATCCTATTGTCATTTGCTGTATATTCATTTCTTCATCTCCTTCTCCTCCTCAAATGGTTGCAAAACCTAGATCTACTTCAATCCAAATTTCAATGAAAATGCAAACACTTCAGAAAAATTCCACAAAAAAATATATGTTAATGTTCTCGAGGCACGTAATCTACTGGTGCAATTCGTTTTCTGTTTTGAACATTCGTTTGACCAGAATTAATTCAAACAGTCTGTGACCATTCATCATCGTCGTCGCAAACTTCGTCGGATCGTCAAACCTTTTCTGGGTTTTGTAGAGTGGACGATGGGGATCGCATCTATATGGTTTGTGTGTCGTTTTATTTATTTTCAATTTTGAATTCAATCATCATTTTCGCCATAACTTTCTCATACGAAGTCGGATTCACACGAAATTTCTTTTGTTAGGATCGTAATTTAATTCCGGATTTGATGACGTTGGTTTGGACGAATTCCGAGAAGGGCGAATTTTTGGGTTTAAATCGAATTTAAATTCGATTTAAATTCCAAAGGTGAGTGTTTAAACCCACTCACAACTACTAGAAGCTTTTATGTTTGTTAAAGTAATTTTAGAAATGAATAGAAATTTATTTATGAGTATTTGGCATGTTTATTTTATTCATATCTGTTGAATTGCATTTATTTAATTTAACTGTTAATTTAATTAATTTATTGCGTATAAATTTACAGCTAAAATTTATTTGTTTGTATATGAACTGCTAGTTAACAGTTATATAATTTATTACTGAATATAGACTGTAGATTAATAGCTGTTAAATTTAATTTGAATAAAATTGCCAGTATTACCTGTTATGTAGTACCAAAAATAATATTGTTATTGATTGATACTGATTGATGATTGCGATTTGGATGATGGATGATGTTGATGAATGGATGTTTATTGTATATCATTAAATTGCAAATTATCATGCATACTTCATTTCATTCGGGATTGTGGTTTGAAATGATATACAACCGCAAAATTTTATATCTTTTAAATAACGGATTGAAATGATAAATATCCGTATCACTTGACCATAGGATAGAAAATTATATACAGGCACCGCGGTATATATATAACTATTTAAAGGTGATTTCTATGGTTTGGATGGAATACGGTTTATAATAATCTTAAATTTATATTGTATAAATATTATTCTTGCATATATATACATATGAAGTTGAAATTTTTTGAAATTAAAAGGTGTATAAATCTCTTTATTAAAAATGGAAAATTTTTAAGAAAATGGAGTTTGATAATTTATATCATATGTTTAAATGTTAAGTTTGGAAATTTTAAGATATGATATTTATAATTGGATTTTTTTTTCCAAGATAAATTGAAATGAATATTCTAGTATAATTTGAATTGAAAAAAATATATATTTTATTACTAGAAATTGGAGTTCTTATTTATTTATGGATTTTATGTGAATATTCAAGACTAAATAATAGAACATTTAATTTGGTTAAAGGAATAAATTCCAACTTTAATTTTGAAATATTAATAGTCCAAATGGATATATATATATATATATATATATATATATATATATATATATAAATTGAAGTGGTTTTGGAACTTGAGAGAGATAATACAAATTTTGGTTTAGACTTTAACAAAGAAATGTATTTGTAAAGCCATGAGAACTATTTTCTTTACAAAGTAACATTTAAGTTAAACCTTTTAATTCATATACCGTTGAATATCCAAACCATTCAAGTTTTAGAAGTTATGGTTTTAAATTATGATTTTCAAAATACTATGCTTTGAAAATATTTGATTTTCAGACAATATGAAGTTAAAGCATTTTGATTTTGGAAAAGAATTATATTTGGGATAAGTGATAAAATATGGTTTTGGGTTTTGAAATGATATCGTATTCATGGTTATGAAATGGAATGTTTATTCTGATTTTTAAAGTATAACCTATTTTTAAATGACCGCGGTGTTATAATAACGATGGGTTGGCAAAGAGACCGGGATCGGATATCTGACATACTCTCTGTCGATACCGAAAACCACTTTGACTAACCGTGTACGCGGTGGAGATTGCAGAATGAAGTAGGTGGTGGCGACGTTTCCTGTAAGGTAAATACGTGGACCCGACTCCCGTGAGTTGGCATAAGGTGGCTAAAACAGGAGCGATTCTCAGGCCAATGAGGTCATTCCTCTGATCGGATCCTCCTCTTCGATATTATACTTTGATTTTGGATTGATTCAGTGGCCACTTCTATATTTTGATTTTGGGGAGTTAGTCCGAGGTGGGCGGTAACTGCGGCTACGCGTTTCCACCAGCCTGGATAGCAATTGGTATATCTACCCTGGCATTGCCTAGTTGTGCCGTGTCACCTACCATACCGAGCCTTTACTACGAGTTTCTATTTGTGTCGTACCTATGGAGTATCCTCTGGTAGCTTCCCGATCAGGAGGTATTACGGTACTGTATAGACTATTGGCATTATTTGTGTTAAGGGCTATATGGGTAACCCCTTAACGCTATTAAAAAGTAAGTTTATTTTATAAATAGACACTATTATAATAGCGCAATATACTACATAGTAAATAGTTTAACGGATCCTTAGGAGATGTAAATCCCGAGCATCTCTTGAGTTACTGTACTCATATTTATTCTGTTAATTTAACTCACATAAGATCTTTTAGTTCTGACTCGAGTGTTTTTGTCTTTTCAAATTCGCTAGGGTCAGTCCGAGTGTTTCAGGATCGAAGACTTTAGCTTTGAAGGACGAAGACGAAGGAGTCGTATTATTATTATCTATAGTATTGCACCACACTCATACTGTTCCGCTGCATTGATTGTATTGGTAGGTGTAACTCTGATATTTATTGTATAAAGCAAATCAAGTGTTTGTAAACTGTTTTGAACTGTATATTTATTATTATATTTTATCCTTCCGCTATGAGATTCTGTTTTGTTTTATTTCTTCCCTGTTTTCTTATTTACCCCATAACAATCCGCCCTTGCGTATGCTTTGAATTGGCACGTGTGTCGGTTTAAAGTGTGCGAAAAGGCGGGATGTTACACAAAACCATGCAAATTCATGTGCTTATGAATTAAAACAAATCATCATAATACAACTCAAGCATATCATCATTGATTTTATCACTAAAAACGAATTTAAACCGTAAATCCAAAACCAGATAATCAAATAATAAAAATAGAGATGGTATGAGATTATTATTCACCTTAAACTTGATAAGGAATTTGAGATTTGTTGTTGATTAATCCTCCCTAGCTTTTTATCCTTAGCTTTAAATTAAAATTCCTCTTTTCCTCCTTGATAATGGCCGGCTATCTTAGGGTTTTTGCTTTTGTTTTGATTTGAGAAATAAAATGAACGTGAATGGAAAAAGGGAAATGTGTAGCCGTGAATAGAAAGTGCGGGTATTTTTACTAATAAGGTCTTATGTAAGTTAATTATCTTATAAACCAATTTAAAGCCCTTTTATCTTACTAATAAGCACGACCATATATATATATATATATATATATATATCAATCTCCTTATCATCATTATTCTATTTAATTTATCTAAATAAATCTTCTGAATAATGTTATCAAAAATTAGAGATGTTATACCTAGTTAATTGTAACAACCCGCATATTTATCGAGTTTGTATTTAAATATTTTATTTAAATATTAACTCGTTAATCGGATTTTGGTCCAAAAAGCTACTTTTTGCAAACGGTCAAATTAGGACTCGAGACCACTTCCATTGAGTTCGAAATGTCGTTTACAACTTTTTAAGTATAAACATCGATAGGTTTGGAGTTAGTGAAATTTCACTAACTTTTCCCGCTTTGGACTTTGGGTTAGTTTAGCCTATTAAGCCCAAGTTCCAACCCTCTTCTCCTCACTCTTCATAAATTTCCTAACTAATCAAGCTTTGGCATTAATGGTGGAGGGAATGGGAAATTAAAACTCCAAGCACAAATTCAATTGCAAATCCAACATTCAACTCCAAATTCAAGTAGAAGATATTGGATTCAAGCTTTGGATTGCTTCTCCTTGCTTTCAAGCTTCATCTTCATAAACTTTAGTGCAAAGGTGAGATTTTTGTCTCACAAATCTAGTCTATAACTATATTGGACTGTTGGGAATGATTCCCTATCACTTTTGCATGCACATTTGCATTTGGTTTGAATTGGATTGGCGAAAAACTCCAATTTTTAGCATTTTGGTGAATTTTCTGCACTTAGGTCGTTCTGGCCATTTTTAGGTCGTTCGGAGTTAAGTCGTTCGTCCATGGGTCTTGAGTCGTTCACGAGTTAACTTTAGGTCGTTCTGGAAGAATTGGCACTTCGGAATTAGGTCGCTCACGAGTTAAGTCGTTAGGTCGCTCGCGATTTAGTACCATAGGTCGCAGGGCTTTAGGTCGTTCTGGAAGAATTGGCACTTCGGAATTAGGTCGCTCGCGAGTTAAGCCTTAAGTCGTAGGTCGCTCACGAGTTTGGCCTTAAGCCGTAGGTCGCTCGCGAGTTAAGCTTTAAGTCTTAGGTCGTTTCCGACCTATAATCTCTAGGCAAACGTTAAGTCGCTCGCCCTGGTTTATCTCGTAGGTCGTCTCCGACCTAAGCTCCAGATAAGTCGTTCGAGTTAGGTCGTTGGACCATTTACCTTAGGTCGCTCGTCCACTAAGTCGGCCTGGTTTATCTCGTAGGTCGTCTCCGACCTAAGCTCCAGATAAGTCGTTCGAGTTAGGTCGTTGGACCATTTACCTTAGGTCGCTCGTCCACTAAGTCGGCCTGGTTTATCTCGTAGGTCGTCTCCGACCTAAGCTCCAGATAAGTCGTTCGAGTTAGGTCGTTGGACCATTTACCTTAGGTCGCTCGACTCTGTTAAGTCGGCCATGTTGGGTCGTGAGTCATCGTTAGGTCGCGAACACCTCTAGGTCGCAACCACTAAGTCGCTTGACCCCTTAGACCCCTAGGTCGCAGCCGTTAGGTCGTATGACCCTTGAGTCGTTAGGTCGTTAGACCTCATTTTGTCTTCACTAGGTCGTACCGTTTTGGTCGGGGCGCTGCCCCGCACCCCGCCGGGGGCGCTGCCCCCTGGACCCCCGCGACCTGACCGGGCAGGTCGAACCCCGTAAGCGGTGGCGTTGCCCCCGCACCCCCACCTTGGGGGGTTGCCACCCCCCCTGGACCCCCCCCTCCGTAGGGGATCTTATCTGAAAAACATTGAGCTGATTTCCTTGGATTTTATTCGCATCTCCGTATGCGATCTTTGTGACTGATTGTTTCTACACTTGCTTATGTGTTTTGTCACTTTATAATACAAAGGTTTCAATACTAGTAGTAAATATAAAAACTCTTTTAACAAACAATTTCAACTCTATTTTTAATAACAAAGCTCTTTTCTTAAACCGTTTTCCAATCTATTAGTATATACAAGCCTTTACCTCATTCGGATGAGAAATCTAATTAAACGACTTAGTAAAACAAGTGGTATGAAACGCTTGCGTTCACTTCGTCGGTTAATTCTTGGACTTGTTCGATTGAACCTCTTGTGACAATTTTATTAGTGAAGATTTACAGTTTGTTCGTAAATATTTAAGTTAAGCAAGTGGTTATGGGACATGAAGCTAAACTTCTATATTTACTAGCTTAGTGTAATTGACACTTCTCGTTGATCTTGATGATCGCTTTATGAATTAGACTAGCAATTGCGCGATGTCTCTTTCATTGCAAGGTTAGACTAGACACCACTTGTGTGATTCTATTCACACATACCTTTCTGCTTTTTGGTTAGTCTTGACCTCAATCTGTGTGATTCCACTCACACATGTGGGGTAGCTCCCCACGGTCTTCGGACCGTCATGTGATAGGCCTCTTTCCCTTTTTATGATTTCTGGATTTCTCGTGTTGATTTCTGGAATTTATGTCATTGACTTGTTATGAGTACAAGTTTAGGGTATGATGCCCTCTTCGAATCTTTGAGAAGATTCTTGTGATATTGATTATCTCTTATTGATTGATCTTCTGTTGATCATTATTTACATACTTATAGTGGTATGTCGTTATGGATATTTATGTTTATGCCATATCTTTTATGTTATATCATGTCATCTGATATTTATAGCTAGACTGATCCGTTTATTATTTTCTTAAATAATACTCGGGTCAGACCGAGATGTTACAGGTGCTTCTGCTTGACTTCTTCCCAAGGATTCATCACTCTGACTTTTGGCTAACTGTATAGATTAACAGTTTTTGTTGTATACACTTGAGATATAGACTCATAGTTGTATTCTTTTGTATAGCACGTGTTGCTATTCTTTTGTATTATCGTGGATCTTACTGACCACTACTCTGATGTACACTTTCATGTGTTAGTTATATATTCATATCTTCTTCCGCCTTTGTGATATGGATATCTGTGACTGATTTGTGATATGATTATTTCTATGTTTGTTTCCGAAGATTATTTATAGCCACCGTGTGATAAGCAATTACATGGATGGTCGCTCCTCAACAGCCTTATTCTCCGTGCTAGTTGACAGCACTACTCCGGAGTGTTCTTGGCTAGCGTGGGTATAGAGGTGGGGCGTCACAGCTTGGTATCAGAGCCAAACTTCGGAACAATGTAGAATAACTTAACAAGGATCATCGTCCTAGGTCTATCTTAGGAGTCATACCATAGGATTAATTCGAGTCTTCGTACCGATTCATCCTATTTCCTTTATGATTCCTTGTTTTATCTATCAAGATTACTTGATGTTCATTGGTAAATAACCTTCTTACTTCTCTTCTTTCTTTCTTTAAGGAAGAGAATGTCTAGACCAAGCCGTCCCAGAACTGGATCATCTGGTGCTGCTCCTCCGGATGGAGTTTTTATGACTGCTCAACAGCTTCTTGATTTAGTAACTAATGCTCAAGCAGCTGGAGCTAACCCAGAACCCACTCACCCAAAGTCGGGATTTGCACGCTTGTGCAGCGATTACACCAACTTGGGTGGGAAGCCCTTCAAAGGTTTGAAAAATATCATCGAGGTCCAGGCTTGGTTAAAATCATGTGATCGAATCTTCTCTCGCATGAACCTTATCGATCTCCACCGCGTTCAGGTGGCTTCCAGCATGCTCCAGGAGAGAGCATTGGACTGGTACGAACTCCTTATTTCAGAAATTAATGAAGCGGATCTCACCTGGGAGCAATTTCAGGGATGCTTCGAGTTAAAGTTTGTACCAGAAGCTGGGAAAGTAACCTTGGCTCGACGTTTTATTGACCTTGTTCAAGGTCAATCCTCTGTGACTGATTACGTCGCAGCCTTCGAGTCGCTTTCCAAATATGGGGTTGAATACATCAACACCCCATTGAAGAAGAACCAGAGGTTCGTTTATGGCTTAAATAAGAGTCTTAAGAAGCCACTGCTCCTGAAACTAGAAGTCGCATTTGATCAACTCGTCGATATTGCTCTTCGTCTTGAAGAGGCTGATAGAGCGAGTGATGTTGAAGTGGAAGGCGCTAAACCAAACTTCAACAACAAGAAGAGGCCAAACAAATTCAAGGGTCCTTATCCCAACAAAAAGGGTAAGCAGGCAATCCCTGCGGCAAAGTCTCCTTCTCCTAGTGGTGCGAGTTGCTTCAACTGTGGGTCTGGGGATCATTATGCGAATAAGTGCTCTAAGCCCAAATCTTGTCGCTATTGTAAGAGCCCAGATCACTTTATACATCAATGCCTCAAACGTAAAAGCAGGAATGAGGGAAAGTTAAATGTGGCTCAAGCCCCTGGCAACACATCTCGTGGCCAAGGTATTTCTCATTCCACTCTTGATGGTATTATTTTATTTCATGATCAACCTATTAGAGTTCTCTTTGATACGGGTGCATCCCATTCTTTTATATCAAAGGAACTGGTAGACACTTTTTCCTTAAGTGTTACTGCATTGATGACTTCTTTAAAAATTGCGAATCCTGTTGGTGGATCCGCAACTCTTAGTTTGCTTTGTAAAGATGTGGAGATTATTTTATGTGATTTTTCTTTCCTAGCCGATTTGCATGTCATGCGTTACTTAGGCTTTGGAATAATTTTGGGAATGGATTGGCTTAACCGTTATCAAGCCCATATCCTATGTCCTGAGCGGACTATTCATCTCCGACATCCACAATCCGTTAAACAGATTTCTGTTAATCTTAAAGATTCAGAATCCTGTTTGGTGGCATCTTTATATTCTTTAAATCCTCATGATGACGATGATGATGATGAAGATGATATTATTTCTCGTATTCATGTTGTTCGTGAATTTTCCGACATATTCGAGCCCGTTTTAGGTTTGCCACCTAAACGAGCAATTGAGTTCAGAATTAATCTTGTTTCTGGAGCTCAACCTATTACTCGTCCTCCTTATCGCATGTCCAATAAGGAAAATGAGGAGATGCGTAAACAATTATCTGAGTTGGAGACGAGGCAATTTATTCGCTCTAATTCCTCGCCTTGGGGAGCTTCGGCTATTTTCGTAAAGAAATCCGATGGTACTCTGAGGCTCTGCGTTGATTATCGCAAGCTTAACGATCTTACTATTAAAAATAAATATCCTTTACCTCGGATTGATGATCTATTCGTTCAGCTTAGTGGTGCTAAGGTCTTTTCACAATTGGACTTGGCTACCGGTTTCCATCAGCTTCATATCGCTGAGGATAGCATTCCTTTGACATCATTCCGTACTCGATATGGATCTTATGAATGGCTTGTTATGCCATTTGGGTTAACGAATGCTCCAGCTTATTTCGTTGACCTCATGAATCGAGTTTTCAAAGATTTCCTCGATCGGTTTGTTCTCATATTCATTGATGATATTCTAGTGTATTCAAAAACCGAGGAGGAACATGAGAAACATCTTAGGATTGTATTGGAAACACTTAGGAGTAATCAATTAAAGGCGAAATTTTCTAAATGCCACTTTTGGCAATCTCGTGTGAAGTTTCTCGGTCATATTATTTCCGAATCCGGGATATCCGTGGATCCTTCAAAGATCGAAGCGATTCAAGATTGGAAGAGACCGGAGAGTGTGACAGAGATTCGTAGTTTTCTCGGATTGGCGGGCTATTACCGCCGTTTTATTAGAGACTTTTCTAAGATTGTCGTGCCTCTTACTGGCTTGACTAAGAAGGGAGTTAAATACATTTGGTCGGACAAATGTGAAGCCTCTTTTCAGAAATTGAAAGAACTCCTTTCCGATGCTCCTATTCTTGTGATTCCCGAGGGGAATCAAGATTTTGTTGTTTATACCGATGCTAGTCACGTTGGTTTGGGTGCCGTTCTTATGCAAAAAGAACGTGTTGTTGCTTATGCTTCTAGGCAATTGAAGCCGGCCGAGACTAGATATGCCACTCATGATCTAGAGCTCGCGGCTATTGTTTTCGCCCTTCGAATGTGGCGTCATTATCTATTGGGAGAGAAATTTATTCTTTACACGGATCATAAGTCTTTGAAATATTTATTTTCTCAAAAAGAACTTAATTTACGTCAACAGCGTTGGCTCGAGTTCCTTGCACCTTATGATCTTGATATTCTTTATACCCCCGGTAAGGGTAATCGTGTCGCCGATGCTCTTAGCCGTAAGCAACAAGCAGTTGTTTCTATGATGATATCCGAATGGAACGATCTCGAGATCTTATCCACTTGTGAGATTCGAGAGCGCGTATCCGATTTATGCTCATCGCTTGTTTTATGTAGCCTTGAGGCTCATCCTTCTCTTTTAGACCGCATTCTTGAAGCTCAAGGGCTAGATTCTGAATTGGCTCTTCTTGGCAAAAATGTTAAGGATAAAATTGATATTGAAGGTTTGAAAGACTTTGATATTGATTCTCGTGGCGGCATTCGAAAATTTGGTAGACTTATCGTACCAAATATTAGAGATCTTCGTAAAGATATTTTAGAAGATTCCCATCGTTCTAGATTCACCATTCATCCTGGTAGTAGTAAAATGTACGCTGATATGAAGCGACTTTATTATTGGGAGGGAATGAAATCTGATATTGCTAACTTTGTTAAGTGTTGCATGACTTGCCAACTTGTCAAGGCCGAACATCAAAGGCCTGGTGGGTTATTGCAACCTTTAGAAATTCCAATTTGGAAGTGGGATCAGATTTCCATGGACTTTATAGATGGCCTTCCCCGTTCTCGTTTGGGTCATGATAGCTTATGGGTGATTGTTGATAGACTTACTAAATCCGCCCATTTTATTCCGGTTCGGTCTAGCCGAACCGTTCCGCTTTTGGCCAAACTATTTGTCAAGGAAATTGTAAAATTGCATGGAGTTCCTACTTCTATTGTTAGCGATCGTGATCCATTGTTTACTAGTGGATTTTGGAAGAGTCTTCAAAAAGCTTTAGGAACGAAGCTTAATTTTAGCACCGCTTATCACCCCCAGTCCGATGGACAAACCGAGCGTGTGAATCAAACTCTTGAAGATCTTCTTCGTGCTTGTGTGCTTGATTTTGGAGGAAGTTGGGAAGATCATATTTCACTTGTTGAATTTTCCTATAATAATAGCTTCCAATCTAGTATTGGTATGGCACCTTTCGAGGCACTCTACGGAAGGCCATGCCGATCTCCTTCTTGTTGGCTTGAGGCCGGTGAGAAGCTGGTTTTAGGTCCAGACTTTATTCGTGATTCCACGGAAAAGATTGAACTTATTCGACATAGGATGAAAGAAGCCCAGAGTAGACAAAAATCCTATGCCGATAATCGAAGAAGGAAATTAGAATTTTCTGTTGGGGATCTTGTTTTTATTCGTGTTTCACCTATGAAGGGTGTTGTACGTTTCAGTCGATCGGGGAAGTTAGCGCCTCGATATATTGGGCCATTTCCTATCACTGAACGTATTGGTTCCATGGCTTATCGCCTTGCATTGCCGGCTCAGTTTTCTGCTATGCATGATGTATTTCACGTTTCTCAATTACGGAAATGCCTTCGGGATTCCGATTCTATTCTTGAGCCTGCTGTTGTGGAAGAAATTGAAGTTTCGCCGAATTTAACTTATGAGCAGCATCCTATTCGAGTTATAGCTTCTGAGGTTAAACGACTTCGAAATAAAGATGTTCCGCTTGTGAAGGTTCAATGGTCCTCAAATCCTAAGGATTGTTCTTGGGAATCCAGAGAATTCATCGAGCGTACACATCCGGACTTGCTTACTCCTTCTCCTTGAGGTGAACTTCTTCTTTCAAAATTCCTCTTGTGTTAATATGCTTTTATGGTTGTTACTTTTTATTTCCATCTTATATATATTGCGAGGACGCAATTTCTTTAAGGAGGGGAGTCTGTAACAACCCGCATATTTATCGAGTTTGTATTTAAATATTTTATTTAAATATTAACTCGTTAATCGGATTTTGGTCCGAAAAGCTACTTTTTGCAAACGGTCAAATTAGGACTCGAGACCACTTCCATTGAGTTCGAAATGTCGTTTACAACTTTTTAAGTATAAACATCGATAGGTTTGGAGTTAGTGAAATTTCACTAACTTTTCCCGCTTTGGACTTTGGGTTAGTTTAGCCTATTAAGCCCAAGTTCCAACCCTCTTCTCCTCACTCTTCATAAATTTCCTAACTAATCAAGCTTTGGCATTAATGGTGGAGGGAATGGGAAATTAAAACTCCAAGCACAAATTCAATTGCAAATCCAACATTCAACTCCAAATTCAAGTAGAAGATATTGGATTCAAGCTTTGGATTGCTTCTCCTTGCTTTCAAGCTTCATCTTCATAAACTTTAGTGCAAAGGTGAGATTTTTGTCTCACAAATCTAGTCTATAACTATATTGGACTGTTGGGAATGATTCCCTATCACTTTTGCATGCACATTTGCATTTGGTTTGAATTGGATTGGCGAAAAACTCCAATTTTTAGCATTTTGGTGAATTTTCTGCACTTAGGTCGTTCTGGCCATTTTTAGGTCGTTCGGAGTTAAGTCGTTCGTCCATGGGTCGTGAGTCGTTCACGAGTTAACTTTAGGTCGTTCTGGAAGAATTGGCACTTCGGAATTAGGTCGCTCACGAGTTAAGTCGTTAGGTCGCTCGCGAGTTAGTACCATAGGTCGCAGGGCTTTAGGTCGTTCTGGAAGAATTGGCACTTCGGAATTAGGTCGCTCGCGAGTTAAGCCTTAAGTCGTAGGTCGCTCACGAGTTTGGCCTTAAGCCGTAGGTCGCTCGCGAGTTAAGCTTTAAGTCTTAGGTCGTTTCCGACCTATAATCTCTAGGCAAACGTTAAGTCGCTCGCCCTGGTTTATCTCGTAGGTCGTCTCCGACCTAAGCTCCAGATAAGTCGTTCGAGTTAGGTCGTTGGACCATTTACCTTAGGTCGCTCGTCCACTAAGTCGGCCTAGTTTATCTCGTAGGTCGTCTCCGACCTAAGCTCCAGATAAGTCGTTCGAGTTAGGTCGTTGGACCATTTACCTTAGGTCGCTCGTCCACTAAGTCGGCCTGGTTTATCTCGTAGGTCGTCTCCGACCTAAGCTCCAGATAAGTCATTCGAGTTAGGTCGTTGGACCATTTACCTTAGGTCGCTCGACTCTGTTAAGTCGGCCATGTTGGGTCGTGAGTCATCGTTAGGTCGCGAACACCTCTAGGTCGCAACCACTAAGTCGCTTGACCCCTTAGACCCCTAGGTCGCAGCCGTTAGGTCGTATGACCCTTGAGTCGTTAGGTCGTTAGACCTCATTTTGTCTTCACTAGGTCGTACCGTTTTGGTCGGGGCGCTGCCCCGCACCCCGCCGGGGGCGCTGCCCCGCACCCCGCCGGGGGCGCTGCCCCCTGGACCCCCGCGACCTGACCGGGCAGGTCGAACCCCGTAAGCGGTGGCGTTGCCCCCGCACCCCCACCTTGGGGGGTTGCCACCCCCCCTGGACCCCCCCCCTCCGTAGGGGATCTTATCTGAAAAACATTGAGCTGATTTCCTTGGATTTTATTCGCATCTCCGTATGCGATCTTTGTGACTGATTGTTTCTACACTTGCTTATGTGTTTTGTCACTTTATAATACAAAGGTTTCAATACTAGTAGTAAATATCAAAACTCTTTTAACAAACAATTTCAACTCTATTTTTAATAACAACGCTCTTTTCTTAAACCGTTTTCCAATCTATTAGTATATACAAGCCTTTACCTCACTCGGATGAGAAATCTAATTAAACGACTTAGTAAAACAAGTGGTATGAAACGCTTGCGTTCACTTCGTCGGTTAATTCTTGGACTTGTTCGATTGAACCTCTTGTGACAATTTTATTAGTGAAGATTTACAGTTTGTTCGTAAATATTTAAGTTAAGCAAGTGGTTATGGGACATGAAGCTAAACTTCTATATTTACTAGCTTAGTGTAATTGACACTTCTCGTTGATCTTGATGATCGCTTTATGAATTAGACTAGCAATTGCGCGATGTCTCTTTCATTGCAAGGTTAGACTAGACACCACTTGTGTGATTCCATTCACACATACCTTTCTGCTTTTTGGTTAGTCTTGACCTCAATCTGTGTGATTCCACTCACACATGTGGGGTAGCTCCCCATGGTCTTCGGACCGTCATGTGATAGGCCTCTTTCCCTTTTTATGATTTCTGGATTTCTCGTGTTGATTTCTGGAATTTATGTCATTGACTTGTTATGAGTACAAGTTTAGGGTATGATGCCCTCTTCGAATCTTTGAGAAGATTCTTGTGATATTGATTATCTCTTATTGATTGATCTTCTGTTGATCATTATTTACATACTTATAGTGGTATGTCGTTATGGATATTTATGTTTATGCCATATCTTTTATGTTATATCATGTCATCTGATATTTATAGCTAGACTGATCCGTTTATTATTTTCTTAAATAATACTCGGGTCAGACCGAGATGTTACAGGTGCTTCTGCTTGACTTCTTCCCAGGGATTCATCACTCTGACTTTTGGCTAACTGTATAGATTAGCAGTTTTTGTTGTATACACTTGAGATATAGACTCATAGTTGTATTCTTTTGTATAGCACGTGTTGCTATTCTTTTGTATTATCGTGGATCTTACTGACCACTACTCTGATGTACACTTTCATGTGTTAGTTATATATTCATATCTTCTTCCGCCTTTGTGATATGGATATCTGTGACTGATTTGTGATATGATTATTTCTATGTTTGTTTCCGAAGATTATTTATAGCCACCGTGTGATAAGCAATTACATGGATGGTCGCTCCTCAACAGGCTTATTCTCCGTGCTAGTTGACAGCACTACTCCGGAGTGTTCTTGGCTAGCGTGGGTATAGAGGTGGGGCGTCACATTAATTATGAAACCCTAAACAACTAGTCCCTCGGTATTGAGCAGGGAATTGCTTCCCCACCATCAAAATTAAGAAGGACAACCATTTATTGATTCATAATTTCATTAATATAAATGATCCAATCAAAGCTTTATAAAACCAATCTTTCTTTCCAAAATCAAAGATTCTCTTTCAAAATATAACTCTATTACTTAGTTCTTTATACAAAGTAGAACTCCCTTTAGAAACAACTTATTTGCTTAAACCCCTTTTTATATAAAGCAATATTATAATTGGGAGCATGTCCCTAAGTTAATTAATTTAACTTAATCACCACTTATAAATTAATTAATTAATTTACTCAAAACACAAATCATTAGATTAATTAATCAAATTAAACACTATTTAAATAAAGGTTATTTAAGTTTAGACCTCGTTGTTACGTAATTAATCCACTTAAATGCTTTTATAAAGTAATTAATCAATTAAGGTAAACCTTTATAAATAAAATAATTAACTTACTTTAGGTGCCTAAATTAAAATGATTAACTTATAAACATCATTAATTATAAGATTAATTTACTTAATACAAATCATAAATTAAAAGAATAATTATTTTTAACCATTATTAATTAAAATAATAATTAACTTAAACATTTAAATAATAATTAATTAAACATGATTAATTAAAATAATAATGAACTTAAACATGACTAATTAAAATAATAATTAACTTAAACATTATTAATTAAAATATTAATTAACTTTAAACATTATTAATTAAAATATTAATTAACTTAAACATTAGTAATTAAAATAATAATTAACTTTAAACCATTTATCAATAACATAAAACATCTAATTAAATAAATAAATAACTTAAACCCTATAATTAAATTAACTAAACTTTAACTTTATTAAATTGGATTAAACTTCAATAATACTAATGAGATAAAAATTCAATAGTATCAATTAATTTTGCAATTTATCTTAAATTGTATTGATACTAAAATATATTTCCAATTCATAACTTATCATAGTTGGAATAGGCTTAGCAAATTTCAATGGTACTTAAATAAATTACTATTATACCTCATAACGCCATTCAAGTTCCAACAGAAGTATTTACATAAATAACAGATTTGTAAATAAATCCATATTATGGATCGACGTATAACAAATTAATATAAACCAACTGGCATATAAATAGATGGCCAAATTAACAAAGTAGTATAACGGTAATTTGTTTTACTAAATAATGTCCAATAAAATATATTTAACTAAGATATGTCAGAACGGGATTTATTCTACTATTGGAATGTCAATAAAAAATTAATTACGAAATGACGTAATTAAATACAACTGGTATCAATTTACTATTAAATGACACAATTACATATGGGTCAAACGATTACATGAGCGTGTTCTATGTGCCATTATGAATCCAATGCCGGAAACAGCATGCAAATTGGATTTCGGACGAAGCAATTATTGAGTTCAAAGTTTGAGAGTTTAAAAGTTTTTTATTTTTGATTTTTTTATAATGCATATCAGACCCTAAGGCCCCACTATTCACTACGCAAGCCCTCAAACAAACTTCCCTTCTCCCTCAAAACTGCATCTACCTTTCTCTTTTATGCTTCAAAATTTCATAAACTAGAACATGACCGTGCACATGCACTCACGTCTGAGCCACCCCCGCCTACACCGCTACAAGTCCCCCACCGCCTACACATCATGATCGACCCGCCACCTCCATCTCAACTCCCTTCGAGTTCCAACTGACCCTCCCATGACCGAGCTTAACTCGGCTTTGAGTCCTATATGCGATGCCTAAAACCACTCATCCCAGTGCCTCCAATCATCTGCTAGTTATGCTATCGTCGTTGTTTTCCTCCCCTTCAACTCGTGCACCACTGTCCCTACAAACATCGAACTTGACGCTACATAGGTCTCCTGCGACCTAACAAACAAGAGCACTAAAAGGAAATTAAACCCTAGTTAGCACAATAATCGACAATCCAAGCTACGATAGCTTCCACCTCAATAGAGAAAAGATCAGTCTCCCTTCGATCATGATCTTAACCACGGGTTCGTCGGAACATCATTTTTTAACTCCAAAATGAACATTTATCAAATTCAGTACAATCACAACACTAAAAATCATGAAACCCGCTCTAAAGATCATGATTTACTTAAATAATCATGATTACAATTTCGTTCGTCGATTTAAGAATGACAAAAAACTGACATATTTGGTCACTTACCGTATTTTGAAAAATTCACAAATTATATTTAACTAAAAAATTTCAAATTATTTTTGAAAAAATCTACGCCTAAAAATATGCAACTTTGTTTTTGAGGGGTATGGACTTTAGAAGATAAGAAGAGTTTATGGTTGCAAAATAACAAAGAGTAAGAAATGATGATTTTGTGCTTGAGTGAACTAATTCCTTATATTTAAATCTAATACGTCCATTGTTTCAAACAATTTTACACTTAAGTATTGTGTGAACACTCAACAATACCATCAAAATCAGCATATATAATTATCATTCAAAAAAATTAAAACAAGTTTAAAATAAAAATCCCACAATTCTATAATTTTCATGCTTTTGTTTTGTTACTCAAATCTTTTAAGCTTAGATCTTGAACAATTAAAGAGTTTTTCAGCTAAAGTATTGAGATTTCTTAAAAGTTCAAAATATTAAGAAGAAGAAGAGATGGAGAAAGAAGACGAATCTCAAATGAAAATAAAGATATATGTATATGCATATAAGATGATTTAAAAGAATAAAATAAAAAAATAAAAAAGAAATATTATTTTCAACTCGACCATCACTTCGTTCTAACCATCATAGTATACACATGGAAGTGTACATTGGGTAATAGGGTGTGTTTAAGCAACGTTCATTGGGTAAAGTGATTTCATACACTACATCTCATTTCATGATTTTGAATTTTAAATATAACTTATTTTTAAAACTTAGTAATATTATATTCATTAATAAAAGTGTTTTAAACATTTTATATGTTGTTGTTTAAGAAAAACTCAAATATTATAACTTAAAATAGTTTGTTATTCTAAAAATGGCTGAAAATTCGCAGCATTTTCAGTTTTCCATCAAGCTATTTATTGATGTAAACAGAATTTAAAAATGGATTATCTATTATTAATCATAAATTTAAAGGAGGTTATTAAATAAATAAAATCGATAAATTGAATATTTAAATTGAATTAAATATTAACAAATTAAATCGATAAAATTCTTGATCATTACAAAACTACTTCTCGGCGCATGATGACTTGTCGAGTGCAAAGTCTTAATTGAACAATCCGCAGTATCGTTTGTGCTCTTATGTGTTTACGAGCGCAAACATTTAAAATTTGCAATTTTGTTGCCTAAGGTCCATAGTGGAGGCGAAATGGACCGTTTTGTAAAAAAAATTACGCCCGGGGGTATTTAGGAAAGTTGGAATAGTCAAACCCACGTGGCAGCATGTGCTATAATATATACAAATGTCGTTCATGTGGGCGGAATTGCATATGCGATAGCGAAGGGTGCCTATATAGGTACGGACGTTGAACACGGTCATGGTTGATGCAACAGAAGGTGAACCTCATACGTGGCTTCCCAAAATCCCCGTAATTTAAATGCTTCAGTTGAATCACTTTGTTATTTTTGGCCCTATCTGTTTTGTCCTATTGCCATAGATTTTAGGTGCTCTTTTGTGCATGTGTGAACGCGACTGATGCACACGTGTAACATGTCTGCATGGGTTGAATTTTTTTTACTTTGATTTTGAAAATTGGTGTCGAATTATTAATACTACTTCACAGTGCTAAATAATTTACGGTCTTATCCTTGGAAGTCCAATTCAACCTCCAAGGTAAAATGGTGAATGCTGGGTGGGACACACATACACTGAAAACGGTAAAGTGTGCGTGTAAGCTAAGGTCCGCAACCGTCCTTATTTAGCGCTAAGGGTGTTACGATTGCGGTAACTGACGTTATTACCACCAACCATAATCGTAACCATTGTTGACAATTATAAATTCTTCTAATCGTTATTTCAACCGTTCATGATGGTTAACCACTATATTTTCAATTTTGAAATATGTTGCATATATATTTTCAATTATATGTATTATTGATGATAAATTCATATATCTCTAATTGTTTTTTACAAATTTATTTCATTATTTACAAAACGATCAATATGCATGCACATGTTATTAGTTTATGAAAGCATATATTATCAACGTACAAGCTATTCATTTTAACTTAAATTACTAATTTTATACTAATGTTAAAATTATACAAAAAAATCTTATATGGTTAATATGGTTAATCGTGGTTATTTAATGATTCAACCGCTACCGTAACTATTACCGTTATAAATGTTAACCGCATAAATGATTGGTATGATTGAGTGGTTGGTGGTTCAACCGTAACAGCCCTATTTAGCACCATCACCTAGCCACCTAATTTTACAGAAATGAAATACACTTAAGTTAATGAATAATGGTGTATACAATTTCATATTTATAAAACCTTTAAGCATAAGCTCATTATCTTGCTTGAAAATTGCTCCCTTGTCAGTAATTCTTCTTCTTATCGTATTTGTAGTCACTACAAGATTAAACGGCTATTCCAACGGCACGGAGCCGTTGGAGAACGTTGGAATAGCCGTTGAAATAGAATCAACGTTTTTCAACGGAACCAACGGCTACTTTCCAACAGAATTTCCAACGGCCGCCAACGGTGGAGTGTCGTTGGAAACCGTTACAAACCGTTTGAATAAAATGTCCAACAAGCCGTTGAAAACCGTCGGAAATCTGGGTTTATTTTGATGTACAACAGCAAGCCCATTCACCTTCCAGCCATACCATTTCCAATCTATTCCACACACACACACACACACACACATATATATAAATATAAACAACACACATAAATCAATTAAACACCAATATAAACAAACCACGTACATACCATTAAAATATCGTTCTCACCCACTCCGTACCAATATATACAACATCAAAACACATACTAACCATCTCCAAGTCAATATATACATCGTTTAAACACAAACACTAAAAGCATATCTTCTCAAGCATCTTCGTCGTCGCCTCCGGAAGCACCGGACGATGAAGAAAAGGTAGCATGATTCTGCACATACTCCGCAAGCTTTTGATTCAGCTGCTCGATTTGTACAGCTCGCAGACAATTTTCCTCCTGTAGCTGCTCAATCATAGCTCTAAGCTCCTTAATTTCTTCTTTGTCTTGGGCCTTTTGAGCTTGTCGAGCATGCAAATAGAAATAATAGCAAAAGGGTTGTCTCAACATATAAAATATTATAACACTATATATTTAAACGCTAATTTGTTGTACATATGTAAAAGGATTAACTACCGTTACGTTCCCGAAGCCATAACGTCTACTCCGCTGCGTCGGATCCATAACAGCGTCAAATATGTTATCTTGCTCCTCCGGTGTCAACTCATCACGACCAGACTGCTGAAGCGCATAAGCCTGTGCCTCCTGTAACCTTGACTATAATGGAAAAAAAAAACAATTTCAGTTGATAAATAGTAGAATGTAATTTTTATTTTACATGGCTAGTAATTAATAAACTTATCGATGTAATTATTAGAAATTAAAAAATGCATACATATGCCTCAGCCGCCCTATCTTGATCACCCCACTGATATATGATTTTGCCAGACTCGTCTACTTGCCTAGATGAATGGGTGTGAGCAAATAAGTCCACTAAGCCAACGGGATGTCCATAAGCTCGTTCATGCAATTGATAATTTGAATAATTTAACTCCACACAACTAATTACTGAACTGATCAATATACAAATGTGATAATAGATAAATTTACTAAATCTTCGCGGTGATGCTGGAAAGATTTGGAGCCTCCACGATGAGTTACTGGATTCCTGCTCCTGTTTGCTGAGTTCCTTTCTGACTCCTCCTGCAAATTTACAATGAATAATTATTTATTAAACGTTAAAAAAATTACTGAGATTCATTATAGATTTACCCTGAACTCCTCAGAGTTCCACCAGTCAACCCACTTATCCCAGCCGCGCTCATCCACTTTGGTTTCTTCCCCACTTTCTTAATCTCTGACATCTTCTCCCTATAGTTCTTAGCAATCTTTGAGTTCCAGTGCCGCTAAACTAAGTCGATGTCTGACTCTTGCAAATCTATTTCGCCATGTACAATGAGAAAATATTACTAATTATTTATTTGTATTTAATTAATCATTTTGTAAAGCGGTATAAACTTAGTAGAAAATCTTGCCAAATGGTCTCTATCACATCATCGGGGATCTTGCTCCACTTGGGCCAGCAATCGCTCATCTTGCTCATATACGCCTGCTTAGAAATGTTCAGAACCACTTTAGATGGCTCCAACTCAAACCCACTGCGTTAAATATAAAATAGAACTTTGGACAATTATAGATATATCATCTACAAAAAATTAAATTGTTATGCGGCTAATTATGATACTTACGCCTAATCAGCCTTTGGCTGCAAGTAAACGACTGGACGAGCTGGTGGCTCACCACTACTCTCTCCAATCTGCTGAGAAGAGTCACGTCGTCGAGAGCCAGAACCAGAGCCAGACATAATATACCTGCCATATACATACATATCCAATTCATAATAATTATGATATGAGGAACCATTAAAAAATGTAATACAATATGCTACAAATGTGTCATGTTGTGTGTATGTATTGAGTGTGTGAGTATACACTTGTTATCATTAAAATTGTATAACTTTGGATAAATGCATTATTAATTAGAGATAAATGTAGTGTGAATAATTGTAAAAATTATCGAATATTACTCAGTCGTCCTCGTCGTTTTCTAATTCAGACTCGGTTTCGTGTTCTATGTCGTTTTCCTCTACACTCTCAAATGCTTCGACTAATACATTTTTCTCATTATTTAAAGGTCCAAAATCAGTTTGATCGTCTGTAATTTCTATTTCAACATTTTCCTCCAGATCAGCTTGATAGGTTTGTTTGTCTGGAATATTCTGTCCATCGAACGTAAATCTTGCTTTGGTTTTAAAAACTGCAAACCAATCTACTTTATCCCTTTTTAGATATGGATGATGGGCATAATAAGATTGTAGGGCTTGTTTGGCTAGTATAAAAGGGTCGTACTTTTGATAACGCGAGGTATGTTTAATTTCTATAAGATTATAATTTGGATGCACGTTAATACCAGAATCTGAAACATTGCTGAACCAGTTGCATCTAAACAAATAAACATCCCGCGAGTCTTGTAAAATATGTCAACTGCAAAATCTGAGTTAACACGCCATAAAAATCATTTATATGATTATTAGGATCATCACTACCTTTAACAAATACACCAGTATTGTTTATTAATTTTTCAGCACCGTATTCTTTGGTGTTGAATGTATATCCATTAACAAAAAATATTGGATACGTTTTAACTTTTTTTTTGGTCCAAACGCCAAATGTTTCGGTCCTTCATCGAGCACATTATTTATTACAATCATGGCTTTTCATTCCACTCAGTATTCCATTTTTATAGTCGACACATCTACGAAGATTAGAGAAAATTTCATCGAAAAATTGTAATCCTTCCACCCATTTTAACCGTACTTTAACTTGGTTGATGTCTAGTTCGTAGCATGCTTTGGGTTTTTTACTGTCATTGGACTTCATATGAAGCTCAGGACGATTGCATATTTCCTCTATATCACGTCTAGATTTCAAATCGTACTTAGTCTTGCCCTTCACATACAAAACTGTATAAAACAGATTATCAATTACGTTTTTTTCGTTTTGTATCGCGTCAATGTTATGACGGAGTAAGAGATTTTTCCAATAAGGCAATTCCCAGAATATACTTTGTTTGCACCAATTATGAAACGTCGATTTACCTTGAATTTCGATTTGTTGTCCGATCTCGTGTATCTTTGGATAATCTTTTATAAGTTCATATATATCATCGCTTGACCAAACCGTTGGTGGTCGTAGAGTCTCATGCCTATTAGCTATGAAGTTTTTTTTGTCTCTTCTAAAACGGTGATTAATATGAAGAAAACATCGATGACAATCAAACCATGAAATTTTCTTCCCATGCGATAAGAAAAATGCTCGTGTTTCTTCCATGCAATAAGGACAAGCAAAACGACCGGCCGTACTCCAACCCGAAAGCAATGCATATGCAGGAAAATCGCTAATAGTCCATAATAGAGAAGCGAACATCCGAAAAAAATTCTTTTTTGATATGTCGTATGTTTCAACTCCTTCATACCATAATATTTTCAACTCTTCGATTAACGGTTGTAAATAAACATCAATGCCCTGTGTCGGGTCATCAGGGTCAGGGACGACAATTGTGAGAAACATATATGGAGTTTTCATACACATCCATGGGGGTAGATTGTAAGGTGTGATTATTATAGGCCAAGATGAATATTTAGAACCAAAATGAGAAAACGGTGAGAAGCTGTCTGTACATAAACCTAGCCTAACGTTGCGGCTCTCCGCTGTGAAATCGGAATATTTCTTGTCAAAATATCTCCATGCTTCTCCATCGGATGGGTGTGTCAACGTACCTTCTTGAGGTGTTCTCACATTGTGCCATCTCATATGATGCGCTGTTACAGATGATGCATATAACCGTTGAAGTCTAGGGGAGATGGGTAAATAATGCATACGCTTGTACGGAACTTCTTTTCTCTTCTTTTTCCTCGGTTTGTATCTTTCTTGATTACATAATTTACAATTTCTAAGATTGATGTCTTCTTTCCAATACAACATGCAACCCTTTAAACATGTATCTATTTTTTGATATGGCAAACCGAAAGATGACATGTGTTTTTTAACTTCATAATAGTTTTCGCACATTAAATTATCGGGTGGCCTATGACGTTTAGCAGCTTGAACAATAGCCGTAAATCCAGCTTCTGTAAGGTTGTATTTTGATTTCATTGCAATGTATTCTGCAGTTACCGATAATTGAGAGCCGCTTAAACATCCATTCCAAAGGGTTTTTTTAGCATGATCCAATAAATCATATTTTTTTTAGCTCCAACATTTGGTTCCTCTTCGACGTTAACAGAAGGTGAACCTCATACATGGCTTCCCAAAATCCCCGTAATTTAAATGCTTCAGTTGAATCACTTTGTTATTTTTGGCCCTATATGTTTTGTCCTATTGCCATAGATTTTAGGTGCTCTTTTGTGCATGTGTGAACGCGACTGATGCACACGTGTAACATGTCTACATGGGGTTGAATTTTGTTACTTTGATTTTGAAAATTGGTGTCGAATTATTAATACTACTTCAAAGTGCTAAATAATTTACGGTCTTATCCTTGGAAGTCCAATTCAACCTCCAAGGTAAAATGGTGAATGCTGGGTGGGGCACATGAACACTGAAAACGGTAAAGTGTGCGTGTAAGCTAAGGACCGCAACCGTCCTTATTTAGCGCTAAGGGTGTTACAATTGCGGTAACTGACGTTATTACCACTAACCATAATCGTAACTATTGTTGACAATTATAAATTCTTCTAATCGTTATTTCAACCGTTCATGATGGTTAACCACTATATTTTCAATTTTGAAATATGTTGCATATATATTTTCAATTATATGTATTATTGATGATAAATTCATATATCTCTAACTGTTTTTTACAAATTTATTTCATTATTTACAAAACGATCAATATGCATGCACATGTTATTAGTTTATGAAAGCATATATTATCAACGTACAAGCTATTCATTTTAACTTAAATTACTAATTTTATACTAATGTTAAAATTATACAAAAAAATCTTATATGGTTAATATGGTTAATCGTGGTTATTCAATGATTCAACCGCTACCGTAACTATTACCGTTATAGATGTTAACCGCATAAATGATTGGTATGATTGAGTGGTTGGTGGTTCAACCGTAACAGCCCTATTTAGCACCATCACCTAGCCACCTAATTTTACAGAAATGAAATACACTTAAGTTAATGAATAATGTTGTATACAATTTCATATTTATAAAACCTTTAAGAATAAGCTCATTATCTTGCTTGAAAATTGCTCCCTTGTCAGTAATCCTTCTTCTTATCGTATTTGTAGTCACTACAAGATTAAACGGCTATTCCAACGGCACAGAGCCGTTGGAGAACGTTGGAATAGCCGTTGGAATAGAATCAACGTTTTTCAACGGAACCAACGGCTACTTTCCAACGGAATTTCCAACGGCCGCCAACGGTGGAGTGTCGTTGGAAACCGTTGCAAACCGTTTGAATAAAATGTCCAACAAGCCGTTGAAAACCGTCGGAAATCTGGGTTTATTTTGATGTACAACAGCAAGGCTATTCACCTTCCAGCCATACCATTTCCAATCCATTCCATTTTCAATACATTTCCAATCCATTCCACACACACACACACACACACACATATCAATATAAACAACACACATAAATCAATTAAACACCAATATAAACAAACCACGTACATACCATTAAAATATCGTTCTCGCCCACTCCGTACCAATATATACAACATCAAAACACATACTAACCATCTCCAAGTCAATATATACATCGTTCAAACACAAACACTAAACGCATATCTTCTCAAGCATCTTCGTCGTCGCCTCCGAAAGCACCGGACGATGAAGGAAAGGTAGCATGATTCTACACATACTCCGCAAGCTTTTGATTCAACTGCTCGATTTGTACAGCTCGCAGACAATTTTCCTCCTGTAGCTGCTCAATCATAGCTCTAAGCTCCTTAATTTCTTCTTTGTCTTGGGCCTTTTGAGCTTGTCGAGCATGCAAATAGAAATAATAGCAAAAGGGTTGTCTCAACATATAAAATATTATAACACTATATATTTAAACGCTAATTTGTTGTACATATGTAAAAGGATTAACTACGTTACGTTCCCGAAGCCATAACATCTACTCCGCTGCGTCGGATCCATAACAGCGTCAAATATGTTATCTTGCTCCTCCGGTGTCAACTCATCACGACCAGACTTCTGAAGCGCATAAGCCTGTGCCTCCTGTAACCTTGACTATAATGGGGAAAAAACAATTTCAGTTGATAAATAGTAGAATGTAATTTTTATTTTACATGGCTAGTAACTAATAAACTTATCGATGTAATTATTAGAAATTAAAAAATGCATACATATGCCTCAGCCGTCCTATCTTGATCACCCCACTGATATATGATTTTGCCAGACTCGTCTACTTGCCTAGATGAATGGGTGTGAGCAAATAAGTCCACTAAGCCAACGGGATGTCCATAAGCTCGTTCATGCAATTGATAATTTGAATAATTTAACTCCACACAACTAATTACTGAACTGATCAATATACAAATGTGATAATAGATAAATTTACCAAATCTTCGCGGTGATGCTGGAAAGATTTGGAGCCTCCACGATGAGTTACTGGATTCCTGCTCCTGTTTGCTGAGTTCCTTTCTGACTCTTCCTGCAAATTTACAATGAATAATTATTTATTAAACGTTAAAAAAATTACCGAGATTCATTATAGATTTACCCTGAACTCCTCAGAGTTCCACCAGTCAACCCACTTATCCCAGCCGCGCTCATCCACTTTGGTTTCTTCCCCACTTTCTTAATCTCTGACATCTTCTCCCTATAGTTCTTAGCGATCTTTGAGTTCCAGTGCCGCTGAACTAAGTCGATGTCAGACTCTTGCAAATCTATTTCGCCATGTACAATGAGAAAATATTACTAATTATTTATTTATATTTAATTAATCATTTTGTAAAGCGGTATAAACTTACTAGAAAATCTTGCCAAATGGTCTCTATCACATCATCGGGGATCTTGCTCCACTTGGGCCAGCAATCGCTCATCTTGCTCATATACGCCTGCTTAGAAATGTTCAAAACCACTTTAGATGGCTCCAACTCAAACCCACTGCGTTAAATATAAAATAAAACTTTAGACAATTATAGATATATCATCTACAAAAAATTAAATTGTTATGCGGCTAATTATGATACTTACGCCTGATCAGCCTTTGGCTGCAAGTAAACGACTGGACGAGCTGGTGGCTCACCACTACTCTCTCCAATCTGCTGAGAAGAGTCACGTCATCGAGAGCCAGAACCAGAGCCAGACATAATATACCTGCCATATACATACATATACAATTCATAATAATTATGATATGAGGAACCATTAAAAAATGTAATACAATATGCTACAAATGTGTCATGTTGTGTGTATGTATTGAGTGTGTGAGTATACACTGTTGTCATTAAAATTGTATAACTTTGGATAAATGCATTATTAATTAGAGATAAATGTAGTGTGAATAATTGTAAAAATTATCGAATATTACTCAGTCGTCCTCGTCGTTTTCTAATTCAGACTCGGTTTCGTGTTCTATGTCGTTTTCCTCTACACTCTCAAATGCTTCGACTAATACATTTTTCTCATTATTTAAAGGTCCAAAATCAGTTTGATCGTCTGTAATTTCTATTTCAACATTTTCCTCCAGATCAGCTTGATAGGTTTGTTTGTCTGGAATATTCTGTCCATCGAACGTAAATCTTGCTTTGGTTTTAAAAACTGCAAACCAATCTACTTTATCCCTTTTTAGATATGGATGATGGGCATAATAAGATTGTAGGGCTTGTTTGGCTAGTATAAAAGGGTCGTACTTTTGATAACGCGAGGTATGTTTAATTTCTATAAGATTATAATTTGGATGCACGTTAATACCAGAATCTGAAACATTGCTGAACCAGTTGCATCTAAACAAATAAACATCCCGCGAGTCTTGTAAAATATGTCAACTGCAAAATCTGAGTTAACACGCCATAAAAATCATTTATATGATTATTAGGATCATCACTACCTTTAACAAATACACCAGTATTGTTTATTAATTTTTCAGCACCGTATTCTTTGGTGTTGAATGTATATCCATTAACAAAAAATATTGGATACGTTTTAACTTTTTTTTTGGTCCAAACGCCAAATGTTTCGGTCCTTCATCGAGCACATTATTTATTACAATCATGGCTTTTCATTCCACTCAGTATTCCATTTTTATAGTCGACACATCTACGAAGATTAGAGAAACCTAGCCTAACGTTGCGGCTCTCCGCTGTGAAATCGGGATATTTCTTGTCAAAATATCTCCATGCTTCTCCATCGGATGGGTGTGTCAACGTACCTTCTTGAGGTGTTCTCACATTGTGCCATCTCATATGATGCGCTGTTACAGATGATGCATATAACCGTTGAAGTCTAGGGGAGATGGGTAAATAATGCATACGCTTGTACGGAACTTCTTTTCTCTTCTTTTTCCTCGGTTTGTATCTTTCTTGATTACATAATTTACAATTTCTAAGATTGATGTCTTCTTTCCAATACAACATGCAACCCTTTAAACATGTATCTATTTTTTGATATGGCAAACCGAAAGATGACATAAGTTTTTTTACTTCATAATAGTTTTCGCACATTAAATTATCGGGTGGCATATGACGTTTAGCAGCTTGAACAACAGCCGTAAATGCAGCTTCTGTAAGGTTGTATTTTGATTTCATTGCAATGTATTCTGCAGTTACCGATAATTGAGAGCCGCTTAAACATCCATTCCAAAGGGGTTTTTTAGCATGATCCAATAAATCATATATTTTTTTAGCTCCAACATTTGGTTCCTCTTCGACGTTGACATCGTTGTTATCAATTTCAACGGTAGGAAACATTGATCGTGTTGCATCTTCGACCATATGTTCTATGAGATTCGTACTAACTTCATAACTAATGACCTCCACTTACTGTTCTTGATTATTAGGGGCTACAATTTCTCCATGACGATGCCACAACAAATAATTGGATACGAAACCATATTGGCGCAAATGAACCTTAACTATATTCGGTACTAAATAGTTTAACAATTTGCATCTACTACATGGACAACGAATTTCTTCATCGTTTGCAATATTACTTATGGCAAATTCGATGAACACTTGTACCCCTTTTAGAAAATGTTCACTTATTGCGCCATTAATTTCCCTTCTTTGATACATCCAGCTCCGATCGTTAAAATAATTGACCATTTTTCCTACTTGAAAACCTATGATAAAGTAAAAAAATTATAAATCGTTCATTTTATGTTTTGTTTAAATTTTATTTATTGATTTAGCAAACATGTACTGAATTTTATATTTTTTCTACAAACTTCATTTTAAATAAACAACTATTGATTCATTGTCACTTATGTGTCTTCTTTGATGGTCGGCCATCCTACTTTCCATTACAAATATAATAGTAATTATATTCCATAAATCATATCATTTTAAACGATTTCACAAAATTTCGGCAGCATTTCCCCCGTGTTCCTTGTATCGTACATAAATGCGTGTACACAAGGAACGTAAAGGAAATGCCGTCGAAATTTTATGAACCGTTTATAGTGATATGATTGACGAAATATAATTACTTTATAGTGTTTGTAACTTGTCCAATACAGGGACAAATCCGACAAATGATGTATCAGATGAATAGAGTTGTTCGTTTTGTGGAAAAAATGAAAATCCCTAAAACGATCATATACAACACTTGTCAGACGGGGCCAAATATATCTAAGGATTTAAATATTTGTTTATATTAAATTTAAATATATAACTCGTTTAATTAATATTGGTTTATATTTTACCGTTTTATTACATAAGCTCTGAATTCATTTATACCCAAAATTTGTACACAAAATTCATTTATACACTAAATCAATTCGCCTGTTCGCACAAATACAAAACTCGTGTTCGCACAAATGCAATATCTGTTCTAACGGCTTCTAAATGTAATAAATTCTATCAAACACATACGTTTGGTATACTAACCAAATCAACATAAACTAATGCAATATCCTAAATTATAAAATTTTCAATTGGTAATAACTTGTTCATTATGGTATAATAGTTGTAATTAGGGGATAACATGATGTAATATGCATACACTAACAAGTAGAAATCAATCACAATTCAAATTAAGCCCTAAATAAAAAAAAACATAAATATTAGGTTTAGCAAAATTACCGAATTAGAGAGTTAGAAGGGTGGAGATGGGCTGCAGCAGCTTCTAGATGGTGTCGGAGATTGTTGGGATGGTGTTTGGGGCGGCGGTAGCAGGTAGCACTACAAGGGGAAACGCATTTTCCGACGGCCAGAATCCGTCGACGGCCGTCGGAAGCTGTCGGCAGCCGTCGGAAAAGACTGCATCGGGGAGTAGTATTTCCGACGGCTTTCAACGGATGCTGCCGAACACGTTTCCGACGGCTCTCGACAATTTCCGACGGCTTCCGACGCCCGTCGGAAGCCGCCGGAAGCCGTCGGAAATTACAGGCCGTCGGAAATTGTCGGAAGCCGATGAAAATTTTGACCTATAAGCCGTCGGAAATCTGCTGTTTTTTTTTACATTTGCTGCAAATAGAGCCTTCCGACCACATTTCTCTTCCAAACACTACGATATCAATACTGCACAATCCAATAAACAATATTCCAACCAAATATCCAAACCTAGACTACAAAATATTCAATGAACACACAAATGGATAAAATTAGAATAAAAATAAAATATAAAATATACATACCATTCCAACATTAACAATCCTAACAATAACTGTTCTATCATGTTGTTAATACACAAATTCATCAACATTCTCATGCATATCCTCATACAACTACAGAACTAAGTGTATCATACATAATTATACAAATAAACAATTAATCGCACCATCTACCAAATCATTCTAAAGTAAAACAAAACATAGCTGCACGAATGAATAAGCAAGCAATGAATCAATCTCCTCCAGATCTAAAGCCAGCCGAGGAAGGGAAGCAGCCACCAAACTGCTGCATGTACTCTAACAACTGTGCGGTCTGCAAGGCCTGTTGGCGGTTCTGCTCCTCCAATTGGGACACTCTAGTCCGCAATTCTTCTATACCTGCTAAATCGCTCTGAGGTCTACTCCGTCGTCACCTACTTTGACTACTGGACTGCAATAATTGAAAATAAATAAAATCCAAGTTTATTGTTTTGAAAAGGTAAAAATATCATATTTTCAGCATTTTAAGAAAAAGTAAATTATTTACCGCTAAATTGCCAAATCTGTATCGTCGACCATGCTCTGCTGGACTCATAACGGACTCAAAAATAACGTCCTCCTCATCGGTCGTCAGCTGCTCTCTACCTGTATCAGTAAGAAGTTTCTGCCGCTGCTCCATAAACATCTCCTGCATTAACAAATTAATAATATCATATCTTATTTCATCATAATTTAACAATTAAAAAAATTACTAATACTGAATAACATGAAATATGCTTACATGGCTTTGGCTGGATTTATCGTCCTGCCATGTGTACGAAACAGTCGCGTCTGCATTAACATGCTCGACAGCATGCGTACGGGTGAACACGTCCATATAGCTGACAGGACCATGTGTCTCAGCTTCCTAAAGTTGATTGTTATATACAAATATTATACGTTTAAAATCATATAGCATAAACTATTTACATTTATTATTCAGTAAATTTACCAACTCCTGCCGATACTGCTGAAACGACTTTGATCCTCCGCGATGAGTGACGGGATTCTTATTTCTATTTGCAGAGTTTCTATCCGACTCTGCCTGTACATTCAAAATTTGATATATTATTTTTCATTCACGTCAAATTAATAATTCAAAAAAAATTAGTATACTTGCCTTCGCCTCGTCCGTCTCCCAGTAGCTCAAACAAGCTTGCCACACGCTCTCTCCCATCCACCGTGGTTTCTTACCAGATTTCTTAATCTCAGATATCGTGTCCCTGTAGTTCTTGCGCATCTTCTTCATCCAGTATGCTCGTGCCAGCATCATATCGTCTGTCTGGATGTCTATCTCAGCCTGTATTAAAAAAAAGATTACACTTTAAACGATGAACAATAGAAAAACGACAAAAACAAATTAAAAAACAGAAAAATTATACATACTAGGACATCCTGCCATATGCACTCTATGATGTGAGGAGGGATGGTATCCCACCTCGGCCAGCACGCACTCATCCTACTGCGATAAGATGCTCTAGAGACGTCCAGCACAACCTTAGAGGGAAGTAGGTCGAACCCTCTGTTTTTAAGTACGATATAGATAAGTACGTACGTATATCATAGAAAAAATAAGATGCTGAATAAAATTTAATTCTTACCCATCTGCTCTAGGGACTAACGATACAACTGCACGCTGTGTCTCTTGCGATGGGACACTGCTATCGCCTCCTGACGATCGGGAAGAGCTCCTACCTCTATACGACATAATGATAAACCTGTGACATATACACATCATTATATAAGAGAATAAAAACATGATAATGAAATATATTTCATATGAAAATGACATCAACGATATAAATTGCTTAATTAATAACTGAAATGGAAATAGAAATGGAAGTGTGTTATACCTGATTCATAATAGGTGTACTCTTCCAACGATAAGCAGAGTTCATTGCATTTTTAATAAAAATTGCTAAATAAATGACAAATGGAAATAACATAAAACATGCAAACAATAGTAAACGGATTTGGTTGCATAGTTACATCAATTTCGTAATACATCAAGAATTCAACATAGTTACATCAATTGCAAAAAAACATATTCAGATTTGTATCAGTCATCATCGTCTTCTGATTCAGATTCGGTCGCGTTTTCGATGATATTTTCCTCTGCACTGTCAAACGCTTGTACCCAAACATTTGATTTATCGATCAAGGGACCAAAATCTGTATGATCGTCTGTAATTATTATTTCGTTATTTTGCTCAAGATCTGCCTGATAAGCTTGTTCGTCCGGAATATTCTTCCCATCGAATGTGAATCTGGCCTTTGTTTTAAAAAATGCAGACTAATCTGCTTTATCTCTTTTTAGAGACGGATAAGGAGCGTAATAAACTTGCAATGCTTGTTTGGCTAGTACAAAAGGATCGTACTTGTGATAGTTCGATGTATGCTTTATTTCGATAAGATTACAATCCTTGTGCACATTAATTTCAGAAGCTGAAACATTGTTAAACCAATTGCATCTAAATAGAAACACCTTCTCCGCGGGTCGTGAGAAATATGTCAGTTGCAAAATTTATGTCATAACGCCATAAAAATCATTTAAATGATTTTCTGGATCGTCACTACCTTTAACAAATACACCAGTATTATTTGTTAATTTTTCTGCACTGTATCTTTGGTGTTAAATTTATATCCATTGACGAAATATATTGGACATGTCTTGACCACTCTTTTTGGTTCCATCGCAAGATGTTTCAACCCTTCGTCAACAACACTATTTCTCGGCTCATAAACGTAATTTGAAAACCAACCGGAAAATTCTTTACTGAGATCTCCGTTCGGATGTTCACGTTCATAAACACTGTTTATATAAACAAATTATTACATTAGGTTATACACGCGCATGCATTATAGAAAAGAATAAAACACAAATTATTATTTCAGATTACCTAACAAACGGTGCAACCTCGGCACAATTTAGAAGAATATAAGTGTGTGCTACATGAAGATCTCTATCGTCTAGCCATATTTCCACACATTTTCCAGAAGGCCGACCATGTTGTCTAAAAAAAGATAACATTGCTTGAGAGGACTCTTGTTCGTCGCCTTCGTCATTACGAGGAACACTTTAAAATGAAATATTCACATGGTCACTGAAATAGTGAGAGAAAAAGAACGAAGCTTCTTCTTCGATGTAAGATTTACATATCGAATCTCAACCCGTGCTTTTTGCCTCACTTTTTTCTTCAGGTGATTCAAATATCTATGCAAAATTAATTTATATTGACTTCATCTTTCAAATGCAATTAAATTACGTTATAACATATTACATACCTCTCAAATGGATACATCCATCCATATTGGACAGGACCTCGAAGTCGTGCTTCAGATGGGAGATGAACAGGTAAATGTTCCATCACATTAAAAAAACCGGACGGAAATATTTTCTCTAATTTGCAAAGTAATATAGGAATGTCCACTTTAAGTTTACGTAAATGTTGCACTTTTAAAGTAGTCGAACAAAGCTCTTTGTAAAACATACTAAGCTCCGTTGCTACTTTTCAAACTTTTAACGGCAGTAGTTCTTTGAACATTACGGGAAATAAATTTTCCATCATTATGTGACAGTCGTGACTTTTCATTCCGCTCAATCTACCATTTTTAAAGTCAACACATCTACGAAGATTTGATGATATCCCATCAGGAAATCTTAACCCTTCCACCCATTTTAACACACATTTAACTTGATTATTATCTAATTCGTAACAAGTTTTGGGTTTTTTACTGTCATTTTGGTTTCATATGAAGCTCAGGACGTTTGCATAATTCTTCTATATCACGTCTTGATTTCAAATCATCCTTCGTCTTCCCTTTCACATTCAAAATTGTGTTAAAAACATTATCAAATACATTTTTCTCGTTGTGCATCACATCTATGTTATGGCGAAGCAGAAGATGTTTCCAATATGGCAACTGCCAAAAAATAGTTTGTTTGCACCAGTTATGAACAACTGATTTGCCTTCAATTTCTATTTGCTCGCCAGTTTCATATATCTTTGGATAGTACTTAACAAGTTCATATATGTCTTCGCTTGACCATATCGTCGGTGGTTGTCTGGTTTCTACTCTATTAGCTAAAAAAATTTCTTGTCTCCTCTGAAGGGATGATTTACATGGAGAAAATATCGATGACAGTCAAACCATGAAATTTTCTTACCATGAGATAAAGAAAACACTCGTGTTTCATCCATGCAATATGGACATGCTAGACGACCGGCAGTACTACATCCCGAAAGCATTGCATAGGCAGGAAAATCACTTATAGTTCACAACAAAAAAGCAAACATACGAAAATTTTTCTTCTTGGACACATCGTATGTTTCTACTCCTTCGTTCCACAGTATTTTTAACTCCTCAACCAACGGTTGTAAATATACATCGATTTCTTGTGTCGGATCGTCGGGGCCAGGAACGACAACAGTAAGAAACATATATTGCGTTTTCATGCACATCCATGGAGGTAAATTATACGGTGTGACGACAATGGGCCATGACGAATATTTAGAACCAAATTGAGAAAATGGAGAAAAACCGTCCGTACATAATCCTAATCTAACATTTCAACTCTCCGCTGCAAAATTTGGATGCATTTTATCGAAATGCTTCTATGCTTCTCCATCGGCCGGATGTGTCAACGTACCCTCTTCCTCCGTTCTCACGCTATACCATCTCATATTAGACGCAGTTACAGAAGATGCATTTAATCTTTGAAGTCTTGGAGTTATGGGTAAGTAGTGCATACGCTTGTACGGAACTTCCTTCCCCTTCTTTTTTCTTGATTTGTATCTCTCCTGGTTACAAACTTTACAATTTCTAAGGTTTGCGTCTTCTTTCCAAAACAACATGCATCCTTTTAAACATGCATCTATTTTCTGATACAGTAACCAAAAGTCGACATAAGTTTTTTTAACTTCGTAGTGATTTTCACACATTAGATTATCGGGCGGCATATGTCTTTTTGCAGCTTGTACAACAGCCGTAAACCCAGCTTCAGTGATGTTGTATTTTGACTTCATCACAATATATTCTGCGATTACTGACAGCTGAGTGCCGCTTTTACAACCATCCCAAATAGGTTTCTTAGCTGCATCTAGTAAATCATAAATTTTTTTAGCTTCAATATTTGGTTCTTCAACATTTCCATCATCGTCGTCAATTTCAACCATAGGAAACATTGATCGTGCTGCATCTTCGACCATATTTTATATACGGGTCGTTGAAACTATTTCGTTAACGACACTTTCAGACTCTACAGAAGTATTTGCTACAACTTCTCCATGCCGATCCCAAACATAATATTCGGGTGCGAAACCGTGTTGGCACAAATGAACTTTCATAATATCTGGTAACAAATACTTCAAATGTCTACACCTACTACACGGACAACGAATTTCTGGATCGTTTCCTTTATTACTTAAAGCGAATTCAACAAACACGTTTATACCATTATAAAAATCTTCTTTTATTGAGCCCCTGAGTCCTTTTCTTTGGTACATCCATCTCCTCCGATCAACAAAATAATTAATCATTTTTCCTATTTGACAAAATGAGAAGTTCAAAATGTAATATTTATTTTGAAGAATACAAATTCGAAAAAGATTATTTTCATGGTCGTATAATATTTTGAATTTAAAGAACAACTTCACAAATTTAAAAATATTTTCAAATAGGGCACATTTTATTTTTTAACGTAACGATTTAAAAAACTATATAATTTTTTTTTCATTGGTCAGGCATCCTACTTCCCATTACAAACACAGTAAGCATTTACATTTCGTATATTATTTTGTCTCAAACGATTCAACAAAATTTCGGCAGCATTTCCCTTTTGTTCCCTGCATTGTACACAAATGCGTGTATACAGGAAACAAAAAAGAAAAGTTAGGCCGAAATTTTATGAACCGTTTGAGACGAAGTAGTATACAAAATGTAAATTCTTACTGTGTTCATAACTTGTCCAATACAGGGACAAATCCGATAAACATTGTACCAGATGAATATAAATGGTCGTTTTTCGAAAAAAACGACTATTTATACAACGATCATGTACAACACTCGTCAGACGGGGTCAAAAACTCTCTAAGAGACATTTGTCAGTTAACATGCGCGCATTTTATGAAAAAATACAGTTTTACTCATTGTTCACATTTACAAAAATATATATTAATTTAACACATTTATTCGACGTATTACGCATCAACTTAAGGCTGGTTTAACATTTTTGTCATTTTTCAATACACACAATTATAATTTAGAGTAATGCATTTTTTTTGGTTTCATAAGTAAATACGTGCACAGTATAATACTTCTAGTTCATTCAATCATTTTATCTTATTCCAACTAACGTATACAATCGTCGAATTAAGGCATACACAACAATTTACATATACGTGAACAACCACAAATTATACGTGTTTTTCACAATTTCACGATAAAAGATGAAATATGTATGTCATGTGATGCTATAAACCGTTATTACGCTATTGGAAACAACTGCAATCACTAATTCATCCTAATTTATCAATTTATGCAAATCTAGAATTATGGTAAAAACTGAAATTTTCACAAAAATAAGAGATTATACCTGAGATTAAGAGCAAGAGAAGTTGAATTAACAGCGGAGAAGGAGAAAAAATCACGAAATCAGCGATTGGAGGTGGAAAATGGGGATTTGGGTTTTTTTTTTCCCAGAAATTGAGAAGCTGAAAAATGAGGAAGAAAGGCTCGGCCGAGCTGCAGATAATCGCGATTTTCCGACGGCTTCCGACGGCCGCCGACGGCCCGTCGGAAGCCGTCGCTTCCACCCGTCGCTGTTTGGCTTTTTTCTAGTAGTGTAGGAGGTGATGGAATGGGGGGAATTGGGTAAAAAATGTGGTTGGGGAAGAAGAATGAGTTCCAGGTCGGTTCTTTGGAAAATATGCAGAAAATTTTTCAACGGCTTTCTACGGCCGCAAACGGCTAATTTCCAACGGTTTACAACGGCTTCAGACGGTTACGATAAAATCCAACGTGCCGTTGGAAGCCGTTAGAAAAGCCGTTGGAAACTGGACGTTGGAATACACTGTAGTTCTAGTAGTGAGTGCAATGCCAAAGACGCTGATCGTAGTGTCTAAGAACAACGTAAAACCACCACACCCTACTTGATCGATGGTTTTTCTTCGGTATGTGGCATCCCGGTCGATGTGTTCATAACCGAACAGTCAATGACTTTAGCATCACGCTAATTTTAATTCAGCCTTAGTCTCTATGTATGCTTCATGCTCCTAAACAACAAAAGACAATTCAATTAACAAAGGGATACAATGTGATGAGCAAAATAATCACCTTTCAAAAAAGGTTTTGTAAATAAGCAATATAAAAATAGGTGTCTTCAAAAAGAAGGTGCAAAAAAATGTTTTGGTAAGTAAATAATTCATACTTGAGAACAACATGAAATGACCTACTAAGAGTTTCGTCAAAACGAAGCTTTAGGTTTATCACAAACTTATACATCTATGAAACAAATTAATGTTTTGCAACTTCCTATCACTGATGAGAATGTAGATATTAGGATCAATTATTTTTAAATATTTATTCTGTGCTTAAGCAATAATTTTCCATATTGATAAAGATAATTTTTGAGTGGGATTTTTAAAATATTTATTCGAGGCTTCACCAATAATTTTCCATGTTAAGGAAAGATAATTTTCGAGTTGAATTCATACATTTCTATGGAAGAAACCTAAAGTTTGGTTCACGTCTTTTAACAAAAAAAAATCAATTAGATCATGCGATCAAATATATATATATATATATATATATATATATATATATATATATATATATATATATATATATCTTGTTAACAATATACGTCCATCACCCCAGACTAGTACTATTGCACTGTAAAATATAGAGTAGGAAAAGAGTTCATTTATAAACTGCATGAGATTGTTACAGTGCCTGTGTTACATGTCCCATGAAAATAGAAATAGTCTCGTATATATAAAGAAATTGTGAAGTTTGAAGTGTTCTTTTTGCAATCACTGAATTGCATCTGGCTACAGTAGGCTTGTAGCTTGTGTTGTCTAATGAGCAATGAAGGAGTTTATCCAATCAAACATTGTACGTACACAGCTGTCTGAACAGTGATTTGACTTTGAAAAAATAGAACTAGAAGCTTTCAGCCCTAGCGTATACTCATCAAAAGGCGTGAAAATAGTGAACAATAAATACGAAAATATGGACACGTACGCGAATATTACTATGTGTATCATAATTAGCACTAAGATTAGTAACAATCAAACAACAACCTCTTTCTGTACTAAACACATCTAAAAGTCAAAAAAACAAGAGAATAGCAAATAAAACTCTTCTTCAGAATACCAGGTATGAACAAGATTTATTTTTTCTGACACTTCTACTTATGTATAAACATTTAATAAGCAGTCCACGTAACTTTTCATTTTAAGCAAATACCAATTTTGCAAGAAATCCTGTTACGTACTGTTACAATTACTATCCGTTGCACACAATTACGAGTTACTTCAAGACATGACAAATAACTTTTTTGACAGATAGTACAAAATAAAAAAAGGTTGTGCTAATTTTAATTTTTAAGCCTTAAATACGTTATCTTTCTAATAATACAACTGCGTTCGCTTGAAGAGATGAAATTACATATCTCTACGTATCTTAGCATTCCATTGTGTCGAGTTAAAGTTGCTTTTTATGATATGTTTTGCAAGAAGTACACCAAGTTAAAGTCGCTTTTTGTTTTGTTCTGTCTTCCTTTTTTTTCTGTCCTTTACTTAATGTACGTGGTGGCATTTTGTTGTGATTAAGACTTAGAACATTAGCAAATAATTTTTTGAAGGATGACCGTCGACGAGGCTTCGTTTTGATGACATGAAAGCTTGACTTACGTGTAGCGTAATGTTTAAAAGTTTATTTTCGACACGTAATAGTGTAGTATTTTGAAACGAGAGAATGTGTTAGAGCGTCTTGTATTGATGCATGATACATTTTGTTTTGGTTAGAAGTTAAATGAACGGGTGTTAAAGATCATATACCTACATCCATAATAACGATGAAGTTGGAGTGGTATTCGTGTAAATTTGTGACATGTGTTAATCTATGTATTATTATTTTTTGCTAGAAAGTCTGCCAAACAATACGAGTATGGATGTGCGAAGGTGTCCAAGTGGTGAGCTAAAACTTGAGAAAGCAAGAAATTTTAATATATACATGAAGGTTGTTTTAGAGTCTTTATGTGATAAAAGATTTTAAAATAAAAATAAATAAAAGTAGAAATGGTGACTTAAATTGTAACCATAATCTGAAACCTAGAACATCTCCAAGAAAGCTGCAAGTCACGATGAAAAATCAATACCATTGTACAAGATGTCATTAGCAGTTGTAATTCACCCTAATCTTACGTTGAAACTTCAACGTTCTGTTCCGAAAACGGAGCCGAAAACCAATGCCCATTTAATGTACACGTCTACATCTTTACTTCGATGTGCTTTGATGATCTATTAGCTGTCCCTTATAGTTTATGAACAAGCATTAATCTATATGTTGGATGAGATGCATCTTCTTTTAAATACGATTATATATGCACGTTTAGGCGTACATGTATTTACAACTTTAACCTTTTTAATATCCTTTAGTGCTTAATAGGTGATTTAAATAGTGTTAGAAAAGTAGTGAAAAAACCGAGGGTGATACTCTAATGTTCTAGAACTAAATAAAATCAATTTTAACATCGATACCATCAATGTAAATGCAAACATGTGGTTATAAGCTTGTATGTTTTTTAAGAATTTTTTCCTTCATTTAATTAGTCATTGTACAAATCGAAGATCTCACCGGGTGAAGAAATTGATTGTAAAATAATTTTTCCATTTAGACAACAGAAGTTATTTGATTCTCAGTGAAAGTGTTTTGCTTGAAATGTCTGCACACTTTTGATAATGGCAAATAGAATCTTTGAAAATCAGAATGATCTATAAAGCTTCTTGCACAATTATATTAATTATTGTGCATTTGCTTCTTTTCATAATTTTTAAAAGAAGTATGTAATTTTTAAAGGTAATTTATTGAAATAAAAGGTGGAAATTGGGTTAAAAGCAAGTTTTGCCTATAAATAATGTTTTGAAATGGTTTGAAATATTTTTTTAAGTGAGAAATTAAATTTTGTAGAATTTTAGAAGTTAAAAACAATTATTTATTTGTGTAAATGGTGTCTTTTTGTTAAATTAAGGATTTTAATAATAATAATGTTTTAAAAATATAAATTAATCTTTTTAAATGATAGAAAATGTTTTATTTTGTATGTATGCAAGCTTTTATATTTATCTTGTGTGTAAATTAAGAGAAATGCATTTTTAATTATGTTTATACGTGATATGTACACATTTATTTGTTAAGTGTTAATTTAAACCTTAAACCATTTATCTCTTTTAATTTTTGAACCCAAATAGCCCATTTATTCTTAGACTGGTTAAGAAAAGAGGAAAAAGGAATTGACTATACGTTCATTTCTCATTACCTTCTTCCTCCTACAGCCTAAAAGCAAAGTCAACAAACGAAATTTCTCAAATTCAAAATCAAGCTCAATCTTCAATTAAACTCACCAAAATTAAAGGCTTTTTGCAAGATAAAGATAAATCAAAGGTATACAAGTCCAAATCACACAATTCCATCATAAAATCCTTTTACAATAAATAGCTTTCTAAAATTTTTACTGTATGTTGTTTGCATGTTATGTATTTGCTCTTTACAGGTTCTTAGGGCTTGTAATCTAAAGCAAAGCTCCCCTCTTCATCAAAAATCCGAGCTTTTATCATCTATAGGCAAGATGAGTTCCTAAAATTCGCAAAGATTAGCTGAGAAAAGCTCAAATTGCTTAAAACTGTGCAAAATTGCTCTCTGTAAATAGTTTTATGTGCTTGTTTTTCTATGTTAATAACCTGATTTCTGTTGCTAGTTTGGAACCTTATAATTTGTGATTTCGGTAACGAAATGCTACCGGATTTCTTGCATTTGGTAGCTTGCATGTTGAACTCCATCCCTGTAACATTTCATTGGAAAAAATTGCTTTTGATTCCCTTTTTAGTTTCTTAGATCGCAAAAGACAATAATTCGTCGATATTTATGATTTGATTTTCTTGTTAATGGACGCTCTATAGGAATAAATCGCTATTCTTTTCCGATACATATAATATATTCTTTTCCAATACATATAATATATAAAAATAATATATTGAAAAATCCATTTTCCAATATCTTTCCTTAATTTAAAATTTTGATTCTCATATTGTTTTGTTGTTTTGTTTGAGCAATGCAAATTGAGAATGAATGCGAGAAAGGGGCCTTCAGTTCCAGTATCATTATTTCATTTAATATTCATTTAGGGGCAAGGAAAAAGGAAAATTTTCTTTTTTTGTTAGACTCGTTAAAAGAAATACTCTGGAATCTGAGTTGCAGGACAATTTAGGGTTCAAATGGTTATATAGTAAAGACTAGTCGAATTGCACTCATGTATTTACCTAAGTCGGTTTATGTCGATTTATCAACCAATGGAGAATAAAAAATAATTCTTTTTTTTGAAATCCATTATATTCTAAAGGGCATGGAACAACGAATTGTCCATACATAATTGAACTATCGCATGCCCTGAAAATGAGATGACGTGTTCGGAAATGGTTGAAGTGGTTTGACGCAGCGGATAATTAACAAAACGATATGGATTGATGAAAGTAGCAATCGGTGAATTGAAGATACTGAAATGCCCAAATTCGTTGATCACAAAGATACCGAATTCTAGCTATCTTCGACACATTGATCGCGCACGATACCGTGAGAGAAGATCTTCAATTCTTCAAGCGTTGATCAAGCGCACTTGATTTCGCGAATCGGCTTCAACAACCGTTGATTCGAGCGCACTCGAATAACCGAAAGTGGATATAGGAGATTACACTCAACTACCAATTTAAGATGAAAGCACACAGCAATCAACAAGAAATTTTATTAAAAAACCAACCACGTTCAAATGTACAACTCATGCGTATTTATAGTATTTCACCCCTGACCCTTAAGTCGGCTGCGACTTACGACCCACGACTCAACTAGGTCGTTGCCAACCTAACATCACGCGACTCATTTATTAGATGACCTAAGACAGTACAACACTGGTACATCACGACATACGACTTAAAGAAGGTTGTCTCCGACCTATCACAATGTTACATGCAACTCAACAAATTACATCACTTAGGTCGGTGACGACCTAAAAACAACACGACTCAACTCATTACCGACTTAAGACCATATACTAGGTCGTTCAGCGACCTAACACTTCACATATATGAACGACTTAACCCATTACATCACAGTTAGGTCGTATACGACCTAACGACTCAATACAAAGTGGCTCTTCTTAGCATAGGTCGTTCCAACGACTCATCCCATAGCTGCTTAGGTCGTAGCTCCTCTTCTTCTGTCCTGTTAGGTCGTGGCCGACTCAAGGTCGCTTCCTTAGGTCGTAGCCCCTCTTCTTCAGACCAGTTAGGTCGTGGCCATCTCAAGGTCGCTTCCTTAGGTCGCAGCCCTTCTTCTTCAGACCAGTTAGGTCATGGCCTTGTCCCCCGAGCTTTGTTAAGTCATTGTCGACCTAGGTCCTTAGGTCGTTGCCGACCTAAAACCGACGCTTCCTGCGACTTAAGACCTTCCTCCCCTGGTTGACTCGTGAACGGCTTAAGGCTTAAAAACGAAGCTTCCTTAACTCGTGAACAATTTAGGCCTTCCACCTTAAGTCGAGTTCGACTTATCTCCTGAGCTGCATCATCCTCCCCTGGTTGAGAAAAATTCGTCCTCGAATTTGTAAATTCTTCCACATCGGATTGTTCATCCCCAAAATATGGTACAATATGCTTAACATTGAACACGTCAGAAGTGTATACGTCTTCCGGTAGCTTCAATTTATAAGCATTGTCATTAATCCGTTTCACAACTTCTACAGGACCAATTTTTCTGGCTTTTAACTTATTATACGCGCCTACTGGAAAACGGTCCTTTGTTAACACAGCATATACCATATCTCCTTCATTAAATTCAACAGTTCTTCGTTTCAAATCTGCAAACCTCTTATATTTCTCATTCGACTTTTCCAATCGTTCCTGAACGATTTTATGACATTCCGTCAAACCTTCAACAAAATCAACAGCTCGTTTAACCATCCCCTTCGGTTGTGGTACTACCGTTAAGTCCAACGGTCCCCTGGGTAAATTTGAATATACAATCTGAAATGGACTGAATCTTGTGCTACGATTCACTGCATGATTATGTGCAAACTCTACCTGGCATAACTTCATGTCCCAACTTTTCAGACTGTCCTTCACAAGAGATCGCAACAAATTTTCTAACGATCTGTTAACAACTTCGGTCTGTCCATCTGTTTGCGGATGATAAGCGCTGCTAAAGTTCAACTTCGTTCCCACCATCTTCCACAAACTAAGCCAAAAATGACTCAAAAATCTGGTATCCCTGTCTGAAACAATAGACTCCGGCAACCCATGTAAACGATAGATTTCCTTGAAAAATAACTGAGCAACACGAACAGCATCCACCGTCTTCTTACAAGCAATAAAATGCGCCATTTTCAAAAACCTTTCCACCACAACAAATATAGAATCATTCCCCCTTTGAGTTCTAGGCAAACCCAAAACGAAATCCATGCTGATATCAATCCATGGTTTAGACGGTACAGGTAACGGCATATACAATCCTGCATTGGTCGCAGTTCCCTTCGAAACCTGACATATATGACATCTCTCCACAAACCTTTCAACCTCTTTCCTCATCGACGGCCAAAAGTAAGATTGAGAAATCAAATGTAATGTACGATCACGACCCACATGTCCTTCCTCGTGCAACTCTTTGATAATCCTCATTCTCAAACTGCTATCTGGTATACATAATCGATTCCCCTTGAATAAGAAACCATCAACTAACATAAATTCCTCAGTACTCCCATCCTTAACTTTCTCAACAAACTTTGCAAAGTAAGGATCCTCCTCAAACAATTCTGGCAATAATTCAAACCCTGTCACCTCAATTTTCATTGTAGTCAACAAATGGCTCCTCCTACTCAAAGCATCAGCCACACGATTCGTTGCCCCAGATTTATGTTTCACGACAAAAGTAAACTGCTGTAAATAAGCAATCCATGATGCATGTCTCGCAGAAATCTTATCCTGTCCTTGCAAATGCTTCAACGCCTCATGATCAGTGTAAAGAACAAACTCTTTCTGGAATAGATAATGCCTCCAATGTTTAACGGCTTGAACAATGGCATAAAACTCAACATCGTATGTACTATATCTTATCTTTGCTCCTGATAATTTCTCACTGAAATAAGCAACTGGCCTCCCACTCTGACTCAACACTCCTCCAATCCCAACCTTTGATGCATTAGTGTGTAGCTCAAATAACAACTGAAAATCTGGTAATACAAGAATTGGTGCTGTCGTCAAAAGTTCTTTGATTCGTTCAAAAGCAACTCCTGCTTCCTCTGACCAAGAAAACTGTTTCCCTTTCATACAATCGGTAACTGGTGCCATCACGCTACTGAAGTGTGGAATGAACCTTCGGTAGAATGATGCCAATCCATGAAAACTTCTAACTTCAGTGATAGTTCTCGGTTGTGGCCAATTTCTAATAGCTTCAACTTTACTCTGGTCCACCTGGATTCCCTTCTCAGATACAACATATCCCAAAAATAACACACTTCGAGTCATGAACACACATTTCTTCGTAGCTGCATAAAATTGTTCCCCACGAAGAATAATTAACACCTTTCTCAAATGCTCTACATGCTCCTCTGTGCTCGCACTATAAATCATAATATCATCAAAGTGAACTACAACAAACTTCCTAATGTACGGTCTGAAAATTTGATTCATCACCCTCATAAATGTACTTGGTGCATTTGATAGACCAAACGACATAACCAACCATTCATATAAACCTTCCCTCGTCTTGAATGCGGTTTTCCATTCGTCTTCCGGTCTAATTCGAATCTGATGATAACCACTCTTCAAATCAATCTTCGAAAAGATAGTAGCCCCACTCAACTGATCTAGCAAGTCATCCAACCTTGGCATAGGAAACCTGTAACGAACAGTAATCTTGTTCAAAGCTCTACTATCGGTACACATTCTCCATGTTCCATCCTTCTTTGGCACCAACAATGCTGGTACTGCACAAGGACTCAAGCTTTCCTGAACACGTCCATGTTCTAACAACTCTTCCACTTGCCTTCGTAACTCCTCATGTTCCTTCGGACTCATTCGATAATGTGGTCGATGTGGTAAAACTGCTCCCGGAACAAGATCAATTTGATGTTGAATGTCCCTTAGTGGCGGTAACTCCTTAGGCAACTCTTCTGGAAATACATCTTCAAATTCTTTCAAAACTGGCTTCGCTTCTTCTGGAATTTCAACCTCTTCACTACACTCTCGCCCAATCAACAAAAAGACTTCAGGCTCCTCTTCAACCTCCTTGACAAACTCCTTCAAAGATAGCAAAGTTTTCAGTTCTTCGATCTCCTCTAGCTTGCTTTCCTTTTGTTGCTGCTTCTTGGGAACTAAAGTGATTTTAGTACCTTCGAACATGAAACTATAGCTATTAGCACGGCCATCATGTTGCACTGCTCTATCAAAATGCCATGGTCTGCCCAACAACAGATGACACACATCCATGTCTACAACGTCACACCAAATTTCATCTTTGTACTTCTTTCCAATAGAAAAATTCACACAAGCTCTTCGACACACCTTCACTTCACCACCCTTCCTCAATCATGCTAACTTGTACGGTTTAGGATGCTTCTCAGTTTTCAAGTTCAACTTCCTTACTGCTTCTGTAGAGATAATATTGTCACAGCTTCCAGCATCAATAACGAACTTGCAAACCTTTCCCAGAATAGTACATGTAGACTGAAAAATATTGCTCCTCAACCAACTAGAAACTTCCTCTTGCTTTGGTGTAAGACAAGATCTCCTCATCATCAAATTACAACCTTCATCCCCGGACAATAAGTCTTCCTCCTCAACATAAGGTGCATTTGAACATTCAGCTTCTACTTCCTCATCTTCAGCTTCCGCAACCATCACTCGCTTCTTAGGCTTTGGACACTCATTGCTTTTATGACCCAACTCTTGGCAATTGTAACATTTGAAACCACTGCTAACCTTTGCCTTCTCACCCTCCTTCACTACTGGCTTACCGACAGGTTTAGGAACATTAGAACTCCCACTAGCACCCTTCACTTGATTATTGGAATTAGTAAACACACCACCTCCACGCCTTCCTTGCTTCTCCCAAGCCAACGCTTTCTGATGTGCTTCTGCAACAGATCTTGGATCAAACATATTAACCATATCCTGGATCTGTATTCGCAACCCTCCAACAAATCTAGCAGTTAGTTGTTCTTCCATCTCCATAATATCATTTCTGGCAATGAGTTGGTAAAATTCATCTGCATAATCATTAACGGACTTCGTCCCTTGCCTCAGATTCTGCAACCTCTGGTACATGAGTGATTGATAGTTGTAAGGTAAAAATGTAGCTCTCATCAACTTCTTCATCTTCTCCCATGATTCAATCTTTGACTTTCCCATTCTCTCCCTTGTAAGTTTAGTTTGCTGCCACCACGCCAAAGCTCTCCCCCTCAACCTAGTAGCAACCAACTTCACTCGATGATTCTCCGGAACTTCCTTGAAATCAAAGATCTCTTCAACATTAGACAGCCAATCAAGAAATTCTTCTGCTACCATTCCACCTTTAAATTCAGGAATTTCCATCTTCATACCCGATTCCCATCGACGATCATCATCCACATCTCGATATGAATTTCGAACTGGGTCTCGATCTCGATAATGAATGCTAGCTCTATCACCCTCTTCATCAAAATCAAATGTACGTCTATATCGATCTCGACCATTATCATCCCTTCGTTCACGCATGTCTCTTCTACTATGTCTCTCTTCATCTCTATATGGCTCATCTTCAAACTCACGCGGAGTTCTTCTCTCTTCATGTCCATATAGTCATGTGATCTCTCCTCGATGAAATTGATGTTTCTCTTCTCTCTCTAAAAGATTGTGGTGATACCCTCCTCGCTTCCGTAACCGATGGCGAAACTCTGTTTCCTCCATGGTTCGAGATTGGTGATCTCCTCCTTTGAGTTTGATTCAAATCATTCATCAACTTCTCTATCTTTCCAATGCCTTCATCAAATTTCTCATTAATACGTTGTTCCATAAGCTCGGCTTCTTCTCTTCTATACAATGCTTCAACATTTTGATGACGATTAGCTCTTCTCGGCGGCATGATTACTCAATCACAAACACTTCAACAATTCTTCAAAATTCTTCAACAAAGCTTCAACACAACAACAAGTCACGGCTCTACACTAGCTCGCACAACTCCTTAGCTCGGTTCAACACTACTCGGCTCAAGTATATAACGACCTACAAACACTTCTCCAACTCTAGATCCAAAATGAAATGGATTTAAAACTTCAAACTTGTTGCAATCTCGCGATGAACACGATGAACACCAAACTTCAAACTTCAACTTCAAAAATTGGCTCCAAGACATGGCTTAGCTATGATTGGCTAAGTCTAGCTCCGATAACAAAAACTGACGCAGCGGATAATTAACAAAACGATATGGATTGATGAAAGTAGCAATCGGTGGATTGAAGATACTGAAATGCCCAAATTCGTTGATCACAAAGATACCGAATTCTAGCTATCTTCGACACGTTGATCGCGCACGATACCGTGAGAGAAGATCTTCAATTCTTCAAGCGTTGATCAAGCGCACTTGATTCCGCGAATCGGCTTCAACAACCGTTGATTCGAGCGCACTCGAATAACCGAAAGTGGAGATAGGAGATTACACTCAACTACCAATTTAAGATGAAAGCACACAGCAATCAACAAGAAATTTTATTAAAAAATCAACCACGTTCAAATGTACAACTGACGCGTATTTATAGTATTTCACCCCTGACCCTTAAGTCGGCTGCGACTTACGACCCACGACTCAACTAGGTCGTTGCCGACCTAACATCACGCGACTCATTTATTAGATGACCTAAGACAGTACAACACTGGTACATCACGACATACGACTTAAAGAAGGTTGTCTCCGACCTATCACAATGTTACATGCAACTCAACAAATTACATCACTTAGGTCGGTGACGACCTAAAAACAACACGACTCAACTCATTACCGACTTAAGACCATATACTAGGTCGTTCAGCGACCTAACACTTCACATATATGAACGACTTAACCCATTACATCACAGTTAGGTCGTATACGACCTAACGACTCAATACAAAGTGGCTCTTCTCAGCATAGGTCGTTCCAACGACTCATCCCATAGCTGCTTAGGTCGTAGCTCCTCTTCTTCTGTCCTGTTAGGTCGTGGCCGACTCAAGGTCGCTTCCTTAGGTCGTAGCCCCTCTTCTTCAGACCAGTTAGGTCGTGGCCGTCTCAAGGTCGCTTCCTTAGGTCGCAGCCCTTCTTCTTCAGACCAGTTAGGTCGTGGCCTTGTCCCCCAAGCTTTGTTAAGTCGTTGTCGACCTAGGTCCTTAGGTCGTTGCCGACCTAAAACCGACGCTTCCTGCGACTTAAGACCTTCCTCCCCTGGTTGACTCGTGAACGGCTTAAGGCTTAAAAACGAAGCTTCCTTAAACTCGTGAACGATTTAGGCCTTCCACCTTAAGTCGAGTTCGACTTATCTCCTGAGCTGCATCATGGTTGAATAGGAGGATCACTATGACTATAACTGTTGCTAAAATTACCAAAGAAGAAAATGATTTATTTGGTATTATGGATGACTGGTTACGGAGGGACCGTTATGTTTTTGTAGGCTGGTCCAGCCTATTGCTCTTTCCTTGTGCTTATTTCGCTTTAGGGGGTTGGTTCACAGGTACAACTTTTGTAACTTCATGGTATACTCATGGATTGTCGATATTTTGGAATGACTTAGAATGTAAATAAGGCTTTTGGTTCAAACCAGTCATTTTAGTTAGAACTCTTATGATGAAAGTTATCGAAAATGGCCATTTTGAACTAAAGATCCTAGCCGCGTTGGGAATTTCCTAAATGCGGTCTTCCAAAATCCTTACTATTGTCCAAAATGCTTGAGTATATAATATCAAGCCATTTTAATTCAGTTTGTTCCTCGATATCGTAAATTAATATATTTTATTTGATAACGTATTGTTGATTTCAATTAATAACTAACTCTACCAGAATCGACATTCAAACTAAGTGCAAATGACAAGGTATCATATATCTAATAGTAATTAGTAAACATGATAGTCAATTATTTAAATGACAAATAATTTTATTTAAAAAGCGATTAAATAATATCATATGAATTATGTAAAATTTCATAATAATTTAATTAAGTATATACTACTTTAAAACTAAAATAATATTTAATAGGGTTCGAACCATTGAGAGATCAAAACAATTGCTCTTCTTGAATAAAGTACCACTCTGATTATTGAAAAAAATTTAGTAGAAGTGTTTAAGATTAATTATAGAGTGTGGTATTCAAATTATTCAAATAATTAAATAAATTTATTTAAAAATTATTTAAATAAAATATGTACTATTTAAAGTTATAATAAATTATATATTATTTTTCGTTTAAAATAATATTCAATAATAAAATCAAATTATAATCATATTTAAATTGTATATTATCTAATAAATTTAAAAAGAAAATAACTTATACAATATTTTAAAATTAAATAGCATTTAATAATTTATTTAAATAATTGAATAATTAATGTAAAAAAGTGTAAGTAAGTTACAGGAATACCACTCATTTACCTATGCCTTATATTTTTTTTGATTACGAAATATATTGGCATTAAAAAGCTTTATGAAATATCAACCACTTCCCTACTCCTTATTGACGCCATGTCCCTTATCTACTCTCAACATGGCCCAATACCCAACTTCATCTACCAAAAAAAAAAAAACTAAGCCTTCTCCATAGTTAGCACTGCACCCCTGCCTCCTCCAGGGCCGTCATCAATCAGTCCAGGCCGCCACTGCTTAACTCCTCCAAGTTCGAGCTCCTTTAGAGTCCCTACATCTCATAGCTCCTTTAAGGTTGCTGCTCCTTTTCAAGTCCAATCTCCTTCGAACCACAACTACAACATTCGTTCTTCACCAAACAATAACAACAACTCCACCACTATTAGTAAACATCGAGTTTAGTGTTTTTTAGAAAAAAATTAGAATATTAGTTTATGATTTATCTGATTTATGGTATATCAAACTTCATGAATGCAAACTAGGATATGATGGTAAATAATTAATTTGCGTTTTTTTTATTTGAGATGTTAAACCACACGAATGTTTCACTCTAAAATTTGAGATATGTTTCACTCTAAATACAATTTTTCATAATGGTACAATTTTTTAATATTTTAGATTTTATTGTCACCGAATTTCAATTTATTTTCGTTGATATAATTATATAATATAACGTAATTTTGTAAGATCTGAGTTAAATAAAATTATAGCAAGATTTTGGCAAAAATAGTCGAATGATATCTCACTTAGGTAAGCATTTTGTTTCAACAATTTTGGAACAACCAATAAAATCAACCATAAATAAATTCGATAAATAAATTTAAATAATATAGAATTAAAAATGAAAATTTTGTAAAAGTTGAAATTTGACCATGAAAATTATTGCGTTGTGTTCGTGGAGAAGTTCCGATCAATTTCTATATATAAAATGTTGAAAAGGAGCTCAAATGAAGAAGTTATGGGCATTTGAAGTTTATTTAAATAGAACTCAAATTCAAATAATTATTTAATTACCAAATCTAAAATTCAAAATTTAAAGGTAATTATGTTTGAGGTTAAGTAAATATTAAGATTAACGTTAATTTCTGAAATCAGGTGAGCGGTCGATCCTTACCCACGACCTGTCAACCACTTGAGGTCAACCGGTGGGAAGGCGATGGTCGACAATTGCCTGTAAGTGGAGGCTAGAGTTTTGGTTATTTTAAACGTACCGGATTTTATTATTTTGAATTGAACTTCATTCGACGGCTCTAGTGCATTCCAACCATTATAAATAGGAGTTTAGTCCCCTCATTTTTATTCACAAAATATTTTTGGAAGCATTGGCGAAGCTCTATCAGTTCGCCTTTCATAGATTAAGAAAACTCCATTAGAGTTTCAAGTAAGAAATTCTATATATCTATCTTTATTTATTTTTTATTTTCTTAATCTCTTCTCCTCTAAACCTTTAATTTTTTGAATCTAACATATATACAAATCTCTTGTTATATATATCAAAAAAAAGATCTGAAAGGGTTCATTGAAGGCATGTCAAATGCAAGAGAAGATAAAGCTAAGGACCTTTATGAGTGAAAAATCTTAGTTATACTATTTTAGTAATTAAATTATGTAATTTGGAATTGATATATGCCTTGGAAAATTTGAAATTACAAAAACGTCACATTAAAATCCTCAAAATTCCCCCAAAGCGAAATGCCAACTTTTAAGTTGGATTGTTTTATATTAAAATAATGAAGTTTTTGTGGATTTTGCAATATATGTATTTTACCTTCTATTCCCCTTCTTATTCCTTTTCTTTGGATCTGATTAATATTTGATTAAAAAATGGTATGTAAGGTACAAATTATTATTTTTAGTCTGCACTACCCATTTCTACAAATTGAATAGAAATTCTCTTATCTAAATTCATGTAAAAAGGAGTTGCGTAGAGTGTAAAATCAATTAAATAGTATGAATCTATTGATTTGATTTTGGAATATTGGGTTTATGACATAAAAAATGCTATTGTGAAAAATAAAAATTATACTTTCATAACAATGAAAGGTTTAACATTTAAACATTTGTTTAGAGCGTAATCTAAGCATGCCTAAAAATTAATAAATGTGTGTGTGTATGTGTGTATAAACTAGCATAGATAATGTATAATTGTAACGTATTAATTACGTTAATAATTGTCATCTAAATTCCTCTTAGAAAAGTAAGTGGTTAGGTGAAATAAGAAGGATTTCTTATAAGGCCTAAATAATGAATACGATGAGATATGTGATTATACACTTAGAGAGTGTTAAGAAATATGACTAAGTTATAAGGATGCAAGATCATCCAAAAGCACATAGAAGTCTACCCAGCTAATTTGGCTACCAGTAGTGTAATTTTAGGCCTGATGTGAAACATTGCCTATAATAAGTAACTACAGACGACGTGAGGTTAGTCCTAATTCTGTAGATTAAACCTGTCTAGCTAATTAGGCTACCATTTCTGACATATAGTCAGACTAATATGAGACGTTTCCATAGGATACGGGACATAATATTAAGGACCTACTTTGGGGAATTGAAGGTATCAAGTGGTTGTTTGTAGGCCTGCCGCTTTCCTTTTGTATGAAGCATTAAATGGTCGGAATTAGGTTTAAGCACGATTGAGGATGATCGAGATGTTCCGACTCTCTCCTCATTACAACACTAGTTAGAAAGGCTCGATATTTTCTATTCACTATACATTGTTGTTCTGACTCTCTTCTCATTACAATACTAGTTAGGGAAGGAGACGATGATCGAGATGGAGATGACAATGAGAAGAGCTTATGGCAGTAGTCTATTTATCTATTTATGTTATTTTATAGTGACCCATTTGAAGTTAAAATGTATTTTTGAACAAGATGATGTAAAGGTTATTGTTGACATTATGTTATGGTTTTGTTTTGTGACACTTGGAATTTGAAATAAAATGAGTACTGTTTATGTTATTATATTTAATCCTTTTGCTGTGAATTATGAATAAATAAATAAATAGCTATGTATTGTTCTTTTTACCAACAAACAACCAGTTTTGAAATGGGTCTAAGTTTCGAATGGATCGTTTTTGGATCGAGATTTAGGCTTGTTTTGGGGAGGGATGTTACAGAATTATTTAACTTCGAGTAGTTCAGGTGTTGAGGTATCATTTTGAAATTATCAATTATAATAATATGAGTGAAATCAAATTTATTTGTAAAACCTTTTTTTTTGAAACTTTATTAATAAGGCCCAGCCCAAAAGAATGGGTTAGTGTGTAATAACCCGAATACACATAACAAACTCAACATGACATATCTCTAACCCTAAACACGTTAGGGTATTATACGCCTTCATAAAAAACAACACAGAAGAAACTAAAAATGGCGGAAGCTCCATCTTTCGGGCCACTCGAGACTCAAAATGAATGAGAAAATAAGTCAGGGAGGCTTCCAATCCTTCTTGTCACCGCGACATTGATTTTTAAGCTTAGGATTTGGGCAAAAATGACTCGAATGAGCTGTTTTTGTTTCATCTTCCTTAAAGTTGCTTGCTTTGTTGGTTAGAATAGCATCAATCTTTAGATCTGAGGGATCTACAGTAGCGCTAGCGAAACCAGTAGCTTTTTCTCCATGGAGATTTATTCTATTGTCGGCAGTAGGACTTTGGACAATGTCCTCTATATGGCTCTGATTCATGCATTGATGTATCCATCGAGCTTCAGAGTTGAAAAAAGAGCGCTTCTTTTGCAAGTTATATTTGCTATAACTGCCTACTGGGTTGAATGGGATCGGCTCCTTTTGCATGTTGAAGCTACTTTCCCCTTTCTCCCAACCAGGTAAGTGATAAATCTGACTGTTGATGTTACTTTTGTAATAGTTTTCATCCATTATCTGGTTATTGATGATCAGCTGCCAATATTTGTCCATATGCAGACGACTGTCCACCGAATCCTCAATATTGTGAGCGTAGTAGCTTTCGCCCCTAGCAGGTAAGCAAAATAAGTCATTAGAATCTGTATACTTGTTATCTTTAAGAGAATATGTATTAATATTAAGATAACTTCCCTTTGGGTTATAGGAATTGCTCCTATTGTGCTGGTAAAAGCCGCCCCTTCCAATATTGAGTGGATCTTAGGTGGATACAATAACAATATGTCATTTACAAACGTAAATCATCAATTCATCATAAGTGTGAGATTTTCTTCACATTATTTTGACTAGTTTCTATAGTCAATTCATTTTTAATTGCCATGAAGGTATTACTCTTGCTAATTCAATAATTATATTGGGCACTTAAGATTTCCACTAAGTGTTCATCTTGTTTTCGCTCAATTCTATCGTGAACCGATAATTAATTTATGTAACGACCTGGAAAACTACTTTGATTTGCAAATAGTTAATTAATTTTAACTAATATTCAATACAAAGTTTTATAATGAAAAGAAAACTCTTTTTAATGATTAATAATGATGGTGAAACAATTTTCAAAATTTAGTCTATAAAAATATTTAGTTCGAAGGGAAATCGAAATGTGATCAGAATTCGTTTTTCGTATTTTTGACTTTTCGTCTGCTAAAAGTTATCGAAAATATTATGAACTCTTTTATGTAAATAAAACACATATAAATATGCAGGTTAGGGTATATATAAGTGTATTATTATATGTATATACATATGCGTATATATACTTAGGATAAGATATCTGTATTTTATGATAAAGTGGAAAAAAGTGAATGTCATGTCATTAGAAACATGTTTAGACAATAAGTAGATTTTACGTAAATGCATTTTGGAAGCAAATAACATGGGGGCCACCTAATAATTGTATTCTAAAGGGAAGGGGACAACAACGATGATGTGGAGGCAAAGAAGTTGAGGGTATTTGCATAACGGTAAAATGGTAATTTGCTTTATTCATTTTGTATAAAACTAAACTATTTCTCTCTTTCCTTCTATATTTCATTTTTCCTTCCTTTTCAAAACTTCTTCTCTTTCTTTAAGCTTCACGAAACCTAGTTAATGGCTTCCAAAAATTTAAATTTAAAATTTTATTTTGTTTTAATTTTTTCAAACCTTATTTCAAAACTCTTTCTTCTTTATTTTTACTCACACCTCATTTGGCATAACTTCCACCATACTACTCCAAATCAAGATTTTCTATTTTTTAAAACATATAGAATTCCAATGGCTACAACTTCTATTTGAATGGCTCTTTCAAATTTCGAATATTTTTGGATCAAAATTTCATTTCTTTCTAACCCTTTTTGGACCCATATTATCACTACCGAAAATACCACTCCTTCTTTTGACTATATATCCTTCAAAAAAATAGAAATTAACTGATACCTTTTCAAATTATAGAGAAAATAATTTTCTAAATTTTTTCTTTTTATGAGTTGTCCAAATATCAAGAGCAGCATGATCAAAAAACGAGGAGAAAATGACCTATTTTCGAGTGATTTTTAACGGTTTTCAAAGCTTTCGATGAGTAAACGTTAGTTTTAAATTTCAATGTTTTTAACTTGATATATGTTGCACAAATTGCTTTATGATGTGTGTGAAATATGTATGAGTTATTGTATGTTTGGTTATTTGTCGATATGGATGATTCGAGATGGAAAAAGTGGTCTTGAAATGATGTGTAGCTTAGTATTATTGTAAATTTGTAATTTTTGGTTATGATATAGTTTATAAACTTTGGATTTGATGTTCGTTGTAAGGTTGGATATGATATGAATGTGAACTTAGTTATGACGTGGTATGTTTATAAGTTACATTGAGATGTTAAAAGGAGATTTGGATTCTATGGAAGGAAATAGTTTTAAAGTATTTAAGTTTTTAAAACTTTAAAGTTAAACTTTGTTTTAGTTTCTAACTTTTCCTTATGGTTTAAAATGGAACAAAGTTAGAAGTGGAGAATTAGAAAGTTAGTAATTTGAAAAAAACAAACTCAGGTTACTGCATCCGTAGCGATAGTCCCTACGGATGTAGTTTCAATAAAAAAAATCAAAATTTTGAAAATTTATGAGATGACCCACCTTTCTCTTCCCAGAAAGACGCGTCGTCTTTAAGAAAGAAAGGGATAGAAAAGAGAAAGATAGAGAAGAAAGAAAGAAAACAACAACAGAATCTCAACAGCGGAACGAATAAATTATATTAATCACATAAGATATTACATAATATACAACATCAATCAGAGTTACACAGATTATACAACACATACTAGATAGTTATAAACACCTGTCTAGTTATTACAATTCAAATACGACACAAACAATCGACTCAGCAAACACACAGCGGAAACTATATATATATATATATAGATATATATATATATATATCTACAAACGCTGAAGCCTCATGCTCCATTGCTCCTTCAGAATTCGTCAAAGCTAACCTGAATCCCTTGGCTACTCGTAAAAATTTAAGTACCCAAGAGTTTAAGAAAACAGAAGATAAACTCCAGGTCAGACATGGGTCTGGTGTGAGTAACAGGTTAAGGTTGCTTAACTTTTGAAAACCTTTGAAAAGAAAAGGTATCACGTAAGAATCCCCACACATAAACACACGGGTAAGTTTTTACCTTACGCTGACCAAAACATTTGATAGGAAATCCAGTAATATTATGATAGGGTCTAGGGTTTTCAAATAAAATACAGATATAGCTGGAATGCTTACATCTCACGTTTCAATATAGTTGGACACAACTAAAATGTACGACACTTATTGGAGATTGGATTTCATACAATGGCAGAGCTACTGGGGTACCGTCCGTCACAGTACGTGGCCTAGATCCCCGTACCGAGGATCCACCCTAAATCCCCTGCAACACAAGGCCAGAACCATCCCTTAATGGACAGTCCCGAACAAGACTACCCCGGCAGTTATTACAATCAACTGCCCCACACAGCCGAATACAAAGGGACTTCTAGACAGGGGAAAATCTTGTCCTACTTGGTGCTACCCACTTAGCCTTGCTGCACCTCCCCTATTTTAGCCATTCCCAGTTGATGAGGCTTGAGGCTACGATTACCTTTAGAGAACACATCTCTTAGAACGCTCATCGTCCATCAGACGATGTTCTGAAAGCATTCAATCCATACAAGTTCGTTCCGGGTTCGAACGGAACCAAAGGCATTATCTCGTTACACTCATTTTGGAATCACCCTCAGAGTTAACGACGATAACTCTTGCACTCTGAATTTTCATCTTTACTTGAGTTTCACGACCTGTCGTTAATTTGAATCGATGTAATTTTTGGATATCCAAATCTGGATACTCGATCCCAGTCTCATCGAAATCCAAAACGCCATCTTTTAAGTCCAAGTTGTTTTAAAGTTAAAACAATTATATTCAATTCATTTATCTATATTCACACAGATAGATAATTCACAATATCACAAATAGATAATCCACAATATCATCACAATTCAACCAAAGCATCTCAAATCACACAGCATCACATATACCATATCAGATATCTCAAACCATTCAAGGCAATCAATATCATTCATCCATACATAAGCAAGGATTAATTAATCACACTATCTCTAATTAATTTAAAATGAATTAAATTAATTACTTCCATCTCTAATTAATTTAAATAAATTAAATTAATTACTTTCATCACTATAAATCCTGCTTACTTAACCATTAATTACAAATCAATTAATTAATCATCCACTAATTATCTATCTTAATCAGTCACCCTTGATTAATTATCCTCTAATTATTTAAGTAATCAGCCTTTAATTAATTGCACAAATTAATTATCCACAACCATTTATAGTAATTAAACTTTAATTATTCATTAATTAATTAATTATAATTAATTACATTAATCCTTAATTAATTACAATTAATTACTTTATAATCACTTATTATTGATCAATTACCCTTTTATTAATCATCCTTAATTACATCATTAATTAAATTAATTAATGGTCCCTTAATTTCTTCTTAATTAATTATTAATCATATTTAATAATTAATCTTTAATTGGTCTTTATTCATTAATCAATATTGACTAATCCCATTTAGTAATTAATTACCTTTAATTAATTACCTTATTGAAATAACTTTATTAATTACTTACACTAAGTAATTAATTATTAATTACCTTCACTAAGTAATTATCCTTTTCATTAATTACACAAAGTAATTATTCCATAACTACTTCCAATGTTCAATTAATTACATCCTGTAATTACCATCACTAATTAATTCACTAAGTAATTATTCTTCATTAATTACATTAAGTAATTATACTTAACAAATCATCAATGATTATCTTAGAATAATTAAACTTAATTAATTAACTTAAACTAATCACATTACTTTAATTAATTACATTGAGTAATTAATTCCTTTAATTACTTTCATTAAGTAATTATACTTAAACAATTCCACAAATGATTATTTTTAATTAATTAACATAATTAGTTATTAAAATTAATCACATTAATTAATTATTTAATAATCCCTAGTTAATGATCTCTCACTAACTATTAACAATTCTTTAAAATACTTTTCTTAAGTAATTAAACTTAGATTAATCATTATTAATTACAATTTAATTAATCTTTAATAACCAATTAATTGATCTCTAATTATTTAATAAATTAAGTGCTTAAATGTAATTTAGTTAATCCTTAATTACTTGATTAATTAATTTCTAATTATTAATTTAAAATCTTAACCTTATTTAATTAATGATCTTTATTTTCAAATTACTTAACCCTAATTAATTAACTAACAACCTTTAATTAATTAATTCTAACCATAAATTAATCAAATTAATTAATTACTCTTAAATTATCTTATTAATTTTATTAATTTCGAATCATTATATCTTAATTAACTTTAAGATAAAACATTTTTCTTATTTATGGCTAAATTGTCATTAACAAAAGCATTTGAAACATTTTACTATCAAATTTACTTTTAAATTTCATTTGAAATTTAAGATTTAAAATGAATAAAAATTTAATGTAACAACCCGCATATTTATCGATTGTATATTTAAATATTTTATTTAAATATTTCACCATTAATCGGATGATAGTCCGAAAAGCTACTTTTTGCAAACGGTCGAATTAGAACTCGAGACCACTTCCATTGAGTTCAAAATGGCGTTTGTGACCTTTTTAAGTATAAACTTCGATATGTTTGGAGCTACCTAAAAATTTGACCTTTTTCACTTTGGGTTTGGGTTTGGATTCGGCCCACTAGCCAACTTAATACCCCAAACTGAACCACTTCTCTTCATTCATTCCCTCTTCCTTATCTTTTCAGTTCTAAAGAGAATAATGGGGGAAAAGAAATAGAATTAAAATCCTAAGCCCTATTTTCCATTTGCAAATCAAGTTCTAGCTCCAAATTTAAAGTGAAGCATTGGTGAGTATCATCTCCTTCTTCTCCAACTCATTCTCTCTTTGATTTCAGAAAATTCCTAAACCTAGTTTGTGAAATGTTTCTCTTTTGAGCTTATATTCAAGCTTCTTGTGTTGAGATTGAAGTGCGGTTGATCTTCCCTTGTCTTCAAGCTTCTCATTCATTGTTTTTGGGTTCAAATGTGAGATTTTTATCTCATATCTATGCCTATATCTATCTTTGAATTTTGCGTATAAATTCCTAACATTATTCATATGCATTTGCTCTTGGTTTGTATTGAATTGGAGAATATTCCAATTTTTTGTGTTTTGAGTTCAATTCTTTAAAAATCTTAACTTTGTTGTTTGATCATGTTTTTGGTGATGAATTGAAAAGCTTATAGGACCGGTTAGCCGATAGGCGTAAACCCCTAGCGTCCGTGCTTGTCCGATTGTAAATTGAGAGAGTTTGCACTTTATTTAAAATGGGATAGGAAATGCAGGAAATCAGGTTCAGTTGACTGAATTCTCTGAGTCGGTCGACTGAGCTGAAGCTCGAGAATTTTTCAGGTCTGTGTTCAGTCGACTGACTCAGGGAGTTTAGTCGACTGACCTGCTCCTATTTTGCATGTTTTGCCTATTTATGCAAAATTTGCTTGGTTTTCCAATCTTTAATCGATTCTTTTTATCCGATTAGTTGTTATCACCTTTGTTGACTTTAATAACTTCTATCTTAGGAATTTTTGGGTATATCCACTTTGATGGATTTGATATCGATTTCTTTGGATTTAATTCACATCTTCGTATGTAAATTTTGATGATTGATTGTTTCTACAATCATTTTTGTGATTTGTCACTTTAATAATATAAAGGTTTCAATACTAATAGAAAATATCAAAACTACTTCATCAAAATGATTTCAACACTATTTTATTACAAAGCTCATTTTCTTAAAACCGTTTTTTCCAATCTACTAGTATATACAAACCTTTACCTCACTCGTATGATTAATCTAATTAAACGGCTTAGTAAAACAAGTGGTATGAAACGCTTGCGTTTACTTCGTCGGTTAATTCTTGGACTTGTTTGATTGAAACTCTTGTGACAATTTTCTAGTGAAGATCTACAATTTGTTCGTAAATATTTAAGTTAAGCTAGTGGTTATGGGACATGAGGCTAAACTCATATATTTACTAGCTTACGGTAATTGACACTTCTCGATGATCGATGATGATCATTTTATGGTTTAGACTAGCAATGTGCGATGTCTCTTTGTCCACGTCGAGGGTGATACTTCATTTTGTGGAGCTTCGGCTCGTTTGGAGGAGCTTCGGCTCGTTTATGGAGCTTCGGCTCGTTTGGAGGAGCTTCGGCTCATTTTATGATACACGTGTTGGGAGTTTTCCTGCTTCCGTTCTTGTGATAGGCCTCTTTCCCCCTTTTTGTGATTTCTGAATTTCTATTGTTCGATTTCTAGAATTTGTGCTTCACCAATTTTCGTGATTTACTTTGATAAGCTATATCAATATTTGTGCATCGGTGAATTTGTGTGTCATTAACTTTTCTGATTGGTATTGATATGTTTATCAATATTTGTGGTTTAGTGAATAAAGCAAAGAATGTGACATTCTTTTTAGTGCTATGAGATTCTTGAGATATTGTATGACTTTTGTGAATTTTCTTACGTATACTTGTTATCATGGTATGACATTTTTGATTATCATACGTTTTATTGTTATACCTCTTCTTATATCTCATTTTTTATTTGAAAATTATAGCTAGACTGATCCGTTTTTATTTTGTTCTTAAATAATACTCAGGTCAGACTGAGATTTTACAGGTGCTTCTGCATGACTCCTTATCGGACCATCATCTGACTTTTGGCTAACTAATTTAGATTAGTAGTTTTGTTGTATACATTTGAGATATAGACTCATTGATGTATACATATTATTTTGTGTAGCACTTGTATCTATTCTTTTGTGATATTGTGGATCTTGTTAGACCACTACTCTGATATACACTTTTATGTGTAATATTCATATCTGTTTCCGCCTTTGAGATATGAACTTCTGTGACTGATTTGTGTTACGTTTATTTCTATATTTGTTTCCGAAGATAATATAGCCTAAGTGTAGTAGCTTTGAGTTTGTGTCGGCATGTCGGATTTCCTCTTGAAATGAAATGCATGTTATACTATCTGACATATCGACGCTCGCACAAAGCAATTACGCAGATGGTCTCTCCTCAACAGCCTTATTCTTCGTGCTAGTTGACGATATTACTTCGTAGTGTGCTTGGCAAGCGTGAGTATAGAGGTGGGGTGCCACATTTAACTTTAACAAAGTTTAAAAAACAATTTAAAAACCTTTTAAATCACATGTTAAAGAAATATTTATCTTATAAAAGATATTTGAAAGAGTTTAAACCAAATTCATTTTAAATTCAAACCATTTAAAGTATACTTTAACATTTAAAGTTGTTAAAACATTTAAATTTTCTTAAACTTTATTTATTTAAAACTAGGATGCAAAAGTTAATTTGAATCCATACTTAAAACTTGATTTAAAACTCAGTTTAAACGTTGCTTTCAAGTTTGAAATTTCATTTTAAAAGTTTGAAAAGCAGACAGGTTTTTAAAACCTGTAACAACCCAATGCCCTGAGCCATCTCTCAAAACTCCGAGCAAAAACCCACATGACTTCGAGTACTACACAAAACAACTCGAAAAACTCTCGAGTATCATTTCTCTGATCAAACCAGACTTCACTAGAAAAACAAAATGCACCGTGTACATGCATGGTGGCTCTGATCAACTCCGGCCATCACTAAATTCTCCCTTACATCAGGTAACACTCTTGCACCAACCCTCGATCATCAGATCATCAACATCAACCCAAAATCGAGATTAAGCATTCAAATCCAAACCTGGAACAAAAACACAAAACCTGGAACACCATTGTGTTTGCTCCTCCGACCACCGGAGCATTTGAAATTCCGTCTACGCCTTCGCCATTCTTCCTGCTTCCATTTCCCCAAGCTTGGTGGAACTCAATCTGCCAGAGACGTCGAGATGATCACAAACTTCCACCTTGCCAAAACTAGGTTTACAGGCAACTCCGATCTCCCATCGCCGCCACAGTGCCTTGAACACTGTCCTGATATTTTTTCCTTTAATCTCTGATCATTCCTCCACCATCAAGGAAAGACCACAATCATCCCGATCAACTAGATCACCAAAATAAACCCAAAATGCAAAATCCAAACAAAGTTGAACTGCTCCCTCAATCTAACACTAAAAATTATGATCTTACTTCTAAAAATCATAATTTTTTATGTGAGTTCAGATCATATGCCTGAATTCATGACCCAAGAAGTTTGAATTTTCACTTATATTTAAACTTGCTCTGTTGATTTGATTTCCAGAGACGTTTCAATATTACTTTAACTTAATTATAATTTTAAACTATAATTTGTGATGAAACTAACAAGTTTTATTTGAAACTTAAGTCTTAACAAAGACTAGATCAAGAGATATTGAATTTTAATCGAAGCTTGAACCTAAGAACTATAAACAGAGAGGTCTCAGATGAAAACAAACATGCATACCATACATTCATATATACACAGCAGGTTGCATTTATATATGTACACAATACATACTTATTCAGAGATTAAAATGCAGTAGACTCCTACTTAAGTTTTTTTTAAAAGAGTGTTACTCACCAGAATGAAACAAAGACCAGTTTGGATTTTGAAAACTTGAATGCTAGTGCTTTTGAAAAGTGCATGTACAGATCTGGAAACTTGATTTGTTGTAGAAAATGTTTTGTTACGGGAACTTGCAAAGATGACTGAGATGAAACTGCTTTTACTTTTAAAAATTGAAATTGCTGAAGAATGCTTGCAGGCTTTTGAAAATCTCAGATTTGAAAATGTACAGGCTTTACTATTTGATCTTGAAAATGATTAACAGGTTATAGAATTTGATTTTGATTCTAGTTTGAGGAGTGATTGGTTTTTAGATTTGTTTTGAGAAATTGGTTTGAGTTTTTCTCTTAGCTTTTGAATCATGAAGATAGAAAAGAAAGGAAGGTGAGAAGCAAATGTTTATATATATAGGCTGAACTTTGATTTTAATTAAAATAAAAGAAATGCTAAAATTAATTGACACTTGTAAAACATCTTATCATTTGTCATTAGAGTTGATTATTAATTTACACATGTTATTATGAAGCCTTAATATATTTACACTTGTAATTAAGTAATTTTTATTTATTTTTAAATGTTAAGAAAAAGCTTTTTACTTAATTTATAAATTTACAAATACTTTATTATATATATAGATAACTCTAAAGAAATAAAACCAATTATATTTATAAATAAAACCTTATACAAACATCTTTAAAAATCCAAAACATTTTAAATATCTATCTTTTGAATTTCAAAACTTTAAATTCAAATTCAAATTATATTCTAAAATCCAATTTAAAAATCAACTTATAACAATACATTTAATTTGAAAACAAAAATTCTATTTATATATATATAAAAGCAATACATTATTATTATTATTTGAAAATAACACATTTGTCAATTTTAAATAATTTGTAAAAGAGATGATCTTATTACATATATAAATTACCTATCTTTCTAAATGAATTAATATATCATATGTTAATTGTATTTTAAACTTATATATATATATATATGATTTCAAATCATATTTATCAAGCAATATTAGAAAGAAAATAAAATAAACCCTTTTATTAACCTTATTTAAATTTAAACTTAAGCTAAAATCTATTTTAACTATTAAACATTTACATTTACCTTATGTATTTCAAAACTATAAAGTTATTTATTTAAAGCTTTATATTAAATTAAATTAAAATTTTTGAATTACCAAAATATATTGGAATTTGAAAATATGTTTATTTATTAAATTCAAAACAAAGCTTATCTATTTACAATATATACAAATATATATATATATATACCCATTATAAATATAAAATATTTTATTAGCTTTTAAAAGATAAAATTTACCAATTAAATATTTATTTTGTTTAAAAGAATAAATTTGCCAATTTAAATTACAATTATAAAAGACAATTATCAAATCAATTTAATTTATTAATACAGATTATTAAATTGATATTGCCTAAAATTCCGAGTCATCACATTCCTCCTTCCTTAAAAGAATTTCGTCCCCGAAATTTAAAAGCAAAGGTAGTTTAATAACCCATCAAAGATTTTAATTTAAACCACAAGCATATATTATCAACTATATGCTAACAACCATAGCAACCAATTCACCCAATTAAACCAATCTAATGATCCTGATACAAATCCGGATAGATCTCCAAATACTATCTAGAGTTTCCTAGGTATAAACACTGGAATACTCGCTCTACAGAATCCAAACAAGCTATACTACTAAGCTACAGAGCTCCTACTCACCTAGATCTACAAAACTGAACAGGAAATCAGACCACAGTCAAGTCCTGCTCAAACTACCCAATCCTCCTGAACTGCTGGTTCCAAAACCAGAGATGGATCACACACATACTTCCTCAGAGATATGTGAAACACAATGAATCCTAGTCTTTCAAACCGGCCATTCAACTCTATAGACCCAACTCTTATCCTTACAAGAACATAGAAAGATCCAATACCTCAGGACTAGCTCCTTTGATCGGAGAAAACTTATCCAATATCAAATCTTCGATTTCAAATCCAAATTCCTCCATCTCACCACAAAACTCTATTGACGATCCTGGGCTACCTCATCCTTCCTGATCAGCTCAACCTTCGATGATGCCTCTAGAAACAAACTGGACCAAAAACAAATCAACAGAATGATCCTCTCAAGATCAACCCAAAATCAAGAACAAACTCTACTATCATCAGTAGAAAACAACTTCTCCTATCTGGAAAAGACAGATTAGGAGCACTCGCCAAACATGCCTCAGATCCTGAAGAGTTCCACTCTAGACTGCTGCTACCTCGCTTCTGCTGCATAACTCTGATTTGGGGTAGATGAGAATGTTGATGAAGAAAAAAAGCACAAACTTGACTGACACATCTTGGAAGACACGGTTCATCAAATCCATAAAAAGAAAACTCAGAAGTGCTACGAAATCTAGAGCTGCTTCACCAAACCCTCTCTCCAGAAACCATTCTTCTACTAAGCTGAACCACCGGTAACACTCCTGGAATCCTAGTCAATACGGAACTCAATCTCCAGATGTTATGACAGACCTTCCTTCTATGAAGATATCCGGAAAAATATCCGATAACTTCCACACTCCTTCATTCCCTAGAGATGCCTCAATCCCCAGCAAAAGATTACCCAAGAGAACACTCAATTATCGCAAGTCACTTTTGCGATCAACCCATACTAATATCCAAAGAAACTGTTCTCTCTTTACCAATCAGAATAGCTTACGCTTATCTAGCCAATCCATCGAAGAAATGGATCCACTCAGCTGCTTCTAAACCCTACTTCTAGAAAACTACAAAGCCAGATGACCTTCTTAACGCACATAGAACACTCCTAAGCTGCACGCTGCCACAGATGCCAAATATTTCCTTAAACATAAACACCTTGATGAGCCTAGCCTCATCACCGATGCAGACGCACTTCCTTAAACTCGCTCCAAAAGAAACATCTTCAGAAATATCTATAGTCACTGCATCTCATCACGCAGTTGCCCCTTCCTGAAGTTGCCGAGATACCATCACTCAATTATGCTCAACCGACAGACCTAAACTTTACTCAACTGACTTCAAAAATGGACTCTGAACCTTTTAAAGGTTTCCTTCAGAGACTGATGAAATCCTTCACCACAGGAAAGCTTAATCGAGATGGCATTAGGTCTACAGTCTCGACATATACACATCCAACCCTAACAATCAGACTCCTACCATTGGTAGTCGTGCTACACACACCACTTCCCTATCTACCCCTAGAACTTATATTGGAAAACCCGGACATGTAACCCAACAAATAGGTAGAAATAAAAAAATAATATAAATACAAGTATGCTCTCAAGAAAGAAATTACTCCAAAGCCTAGGTATTTACTCAACCTAGTGCTCTGATACCAACTGAGATGACCCGCCTTTCTCTTCCCAGAAAGACGCATTATCTTTAAGAAAGAAATGGAGAGAAAAGAGAAAGATAGAGAAGAAAGAAAGAAAACAACATCAGAATCTCAATAGCAGAATGAATAAATTATATTAATCACATAAGATATTACCTAGTATACAACATCAATCAGAGTTACACAGATTATACAACACATACTAGACAGTTGTAAACACATGTCTAGTTATTACAATTCAAATACAACACAAAAATCGAATCAGAGAACACACAGCGGAACACTATATATATATATATATATATATATATATATAAACGCTGAAGCCTTATGCTCCATTTCTCCTCCAGAATTCATCAAAGCTAACCTGAATCCCTTGGCTACTCGTAAAAATTTGAGTACCCAAGAGTTAAAGAAAACAGAAGGTAAACTCCGGGTCATACATGGGTCTGGTGTGAGTAACAGGTTAAGGTTGTTTAACTTTTGAAAACCTTTGAAAAGAAAAGGTATCACGTAAGACTCCCCACACATAAACACAGGTAAGTTTTTACCTTATGCTAACCAAAACATTTGATAGGAAATCCAGTGATATTATAATAGGGTCTAGGGTTTTCAAATAAAATACAGAAATAGCTGGAATGCTTACATCTCACGTTCCAACATAGTTGGGCACAACTAAAACGTACAGGACTTATTGGAGATTGGATTCCATACAATGGCAGGGCTACTGGGGTACCGCCCATCACAGTACGTGGCCTAGATAACCGTACCGAGGATCCACCCTAAATCCCCTGTAACACAAGGCCGAAACCATCCCTTACTGGACAGTCCCGAACAAGACAACCTCGGCATTTGTTGCAATCAACTGCTCCACACAGCCGAATATAAAGGGACGTCTAGACAGGGGAAAATCTTGTCCTACTTGGGTGCTACCCACTTAGCCTTGCTGCACCTCCCCTGTTTTAGCCATTCCCGGTTGATGAGGTTTGAGGCTATGATTACCTTTAGAGAACACATCTCTTAGAATGCGCATCGTCCACCTGATGATGTTCTGAAAGCATTCAATCCATACAAGTTCGTTCCGGATTCGAACGAAACCGAAGGCATTATCTCGTTACACTCATTTTGGAATCACCCTTAAAATTAACGACGATAACCCTTGCACTCTGAATTTTCATCTTCACTTGAGATTCACGACCTATCCTTAATTTGGATCGGTGTGGTTTTCGGTTATCCAAATATGTATACCTGATCCCGGTCTCATCGAAATCAAAAACGCCATTTTTAAGTCCAAGTTGTTTTAAAGTTAAAACAATTTGATTCAATTCATTATCTATATACACACAGGTAGATAATTCAAAATATCACAAATAGATAATCCACAATATCATCATAATTCAACCAAAGCATCTCATATCACACAACATCACATATCCCATATTAGAGATCTCAAACCATACAAGGCAATCTATATCATTCATCCATACATAAGCAAGGATTAATTAATCATACTATATCTAATTAATTTAAGATGAATTAATTAATTACTTCCATCTTCAATTATATTATTTAAATTAATTACTTTCATCACTATAAATCCTGCTTACTTAACCATTAATTAATTACAAACCAATTAATTAATCATCCACTAATTATCTATCTTAATTAATCACCCTTGATTAATTATCCTCTAATTACTTTAAGTAATTAGCCTTGTTTTTTTAACGACATCAGTATTAATATGAATATTTTTTCTAATTCATATGATGATCTATCTGTTAATCATAACTTGCTTATGATTAAAGATTCCTAGTTTTCTTTTAAATTTGGTTTTAATTTTTTGTTCTTTTTTGGTTTATTAGTTTAGAAATATCTTAATTCTATTGCTACTAGTTTTGTCTCCTTTTAGTTTTACTTCCTTCTTTATATATACATATATATATGTATATTAATTATATATATATATATATATATAATTCTTACTTTTTACTTAGTCACCCCTCAGATATAGGTATGGGTGAAAGGATGCCAGGTTCTTCTTGCAGGTTCCCATATCTTCAGGTCATAGGATACGGTTTGTTGAGAGGCTTTCAAAGTAGAGTTTTCCACTTAGTATTTCTTTCAGTTTCTCCATGGATGCTGAATTCTTTCTTCTCTATTATGGAGTATTATCTTCAGGAGAATCCATGCCACAGCTTGGCATTTCTTCCCTTGATTCAGAGTTTCCAGTGCAGATTATCCCATCCAGCATCACATTTATTTTCACTTCAGAGTCGAGGCTTATTCATTCCTTCCGATCCAGATGCACGGAGTTTTTCTTCTTTATTTTGTGTTGCTTAGAGCTTCCAAGATGCATGGAGCATCTTTCTGATCTAGATGCACAGAGTTTTTTCTTTGTTTTTTGTATAGAGTTACTGTGTTGTTTTAGAGCATCATTCTCTCTTGTTTCTAGGTACTCCTAACACCTTAGTATTGGGTGGTGGCTATGCCGAAACTCGATATCGGGGTGTGATGGGTGGTGGCTTTGCCAGAACTCATCTTAAGGGTACCTTTTTTTCTTTGTTACTCGTATTTAGTTTTGTTACCTGCCAAGCATGTTGGTAGCACCTTACTATTGTGTTATATATATTTTTGCATGTGTGCTCTCCTCTATTTTATAGAGGATCACACATTTTTCTCAAAAAAAACTTTAAGTAATCAGCCTTTAATTAATTACACAAATTAATTACCCTTAACCAGTTACAGTAATTAAACTTTAATTACTTCATTAATTAATTAATTATAATTAATTACATTGATCCTTAATTAATTACAATTAATTACTTTATAATCACTTATTATTTATCCTTTTATTAATCAATCCTTAATTACGTCATTAATTACGTTAATTAATGATCCCCTAATTTCTTCTTAATTAATTATTAATCATATTTAATAACTAATCTTTAATTGATCTTTATTTATTAATCAACCTTGATTAATCCCATTTAGTAATTAATTACCTTTAATTAATTACCTTACTGAAATAACTTTATTAATTAATTCTTAAGTTAATTACACTAAGTAATTAATTATTAATCACCTTCACTAAGTAATTATCCTTTTCATTAACTACACAAAGTAATTAGTCCCATAACTACTTCCAATCTTCAATTAATTACATCATGTAATTACCATCACTAATTACTTCACTAACTAATTATTCTTCATTAATTACATTAAGTAATTATACTTAACAAATCATCCAGTGATTATCTTAGAATAATTAAACTTAATTAATTAACTTAAACTAGTAACATTACTTTAATTAATTACATTAAGTAATTATTTCCTTTAATTACTTTCATTAAGTAATTATACTTAAACAAATCCACAAATGATTATTTTTAATTAATTAATATAATTAGTTACTAAATTAATCACATTAATTAATTATTTAATAATACTTAGTTAATAATCTCTCGTTAACTATTAACAATTCTTTAAATTACTTTTCTTAAGTAATTAAACTTAGATTAATCATTATTAATTATAATTTAATTAATCTTTATAACCTATTAATTAATCTCTAATTATTTAATAAACTAAGTTCTTAACTTAACTTAATTAATCCTTAATTACTTGATTAATTAATTTCTAATCATTAATTTAAAATCTTAACTTACCTAATTAATGATCTTTATTTTCAAATTAATTAACCCTAATTAATTAACTAACAACCTTTAATTAATTAATTCTAACCATAAATTAATCAAATTAATTAATTACTCTTAAATTATCTTATTAATTTAATTAATTTCAAATCATTATATCTTAATTAACTTTAAGATAAAACATTTTTCTTATTTATGACTAAATTGTCATTAACAAAAGCATTTGAAAACATTTCACTTTCAAATTTACTTTTAAATTTCATTTCAAATTTAAGATTTAAAATGAATACAAATTTAACTTTAACAAAGTTTAAAAAACAATTTAAAAACCTTTTAAATCACATGTTAAAGAAATACTTATCTTATAAAAGAAATTTAAAAGAGTTTAAACCAAATTCATTTTAAATTCAAACCATTTAAAATATACTTTAACATTTAAAGTTGTTAAAACATTTAAATTTTCTTAAACTTCATTTATTTAAAACTAGGATGCAAAAGTTAATTTGAATCCATACTTAAAATTTGATTTAAAACTCAGTTTAAACCTTGCTTTCAAATTTCAAATTTCATTTCAAAAGTTTGAAAACCAAATAGGTTTTTAAAACCTGTAACAACCCAATGCCCCGAGCCATCTCTCAAACTCCGAGCAAAAATGCATATGACTTCGAGCATTACACACAAACAACTGGAGAAACTCTTGAGTATTATTTCTCTGACCAAACCAGACTTCACCCAAAAAAATGCACCGTGCACATGCACGGTGGCTCTGATCAACTCCGGCCATCACTAATGTCTCCCTCACACCAGCTAACACTCTCGCACCAACCCTCGATCATCAGATCATCAACATCAACCTAAAATGGAGATTGATCATTCAAACCCAAACCTGGAACAAAAACATAAAACCTGGAACACCATCGTGTTCGCTCCTCCAACCATCGGAGCATCTGAAATTCTGGCTACGCCTTCGCCATTCTTCCTGCTTCCATTTCCCGAAGCCTGGTGGAACTCGATCCATCAGAGACATCAAGATGATCACAAACTTCCACCTTTCGAAAACTAGGTTTACATGCAACTCCAATCTTCCATCGCCACCACAGTACGTTGAACACTGTCCTAATATATTTCCCTTAATCTCCGATCATTCCTCTACCATCAGGAAAGACCACAATCATCCCAATCAACTAGATCACCAGAATCAACCCAAAATGCAAAATCCAAACAAACTTGAACTGCTTCCTCAATCTAACACTAAAAATTGTGATCTTACTTCTAAAAATCATAATTTTGTATGAGGGTTCAGATCATATGCCTGAATTCATGAACTAAGAAGTTTGAATTTCCACTTATATTTGAACTTGCTATGTTGATTTGATTTCCAGAGACATTTCAATATTACTTTAACTTAATTATAATTTTAAACTATAAGTTGTGATGAAACTAACAAGTTTTATTTGAAACTTAAGTGTTAACAAATACTAGATCAAGAGATATTGGATTTTAATCAATGCTTGAACCTGAGAACTTTAAACAGAGAGGTCTCAGATGAGAACAAACATGCATATCATACATTCATATATACATAGCAGGTTGCATTTATATATGTACACAATACATACTTATTCAGAGATTAACATGCAACAGATTCCTACTTAAGTTTTTTTTTAAAAAGAGCGTAGTGTTACTCACCAGAATGAAACAGAGACCAGTTTGGATTTTGAAAACTTGAATGCCAACGCTTTTGGAAAAGTGCATGCACAGATCCGGAAACTTGATTTGTCGTAGAAAATGTTTTGTTATAGGAACTTGCAGAGATGACTGAGATGAAACTGCTTTTACTTTTAAAATTTGAAATTGTTGAAGAATGCTTGCAGGCTTTTGAAATCTCACATTTGAAAATGTACAAGCTTTACTGTTTGATCTTGAAAATGATTAACAGGTTATAGAATTTGATTTTGATTCTGGTTTGGGGAGTGATTGGTTTTTAGATATTTTTTGAGAAATTGGTTTGAGTTTTTCTCTTAGCTTTTGAATCATAAATATAGAAAAAGAAAGGAAGATGAGAAGCAAATGTTTATATATATAGGATGAACTTTGATTTCAATTAAAATAAAAGAAAATCTAGAATTAATTGACACTTGTAAAACATCTTGACATTTGTCATTTGAGTTGATTATTAATTTACACATGTTATTATGAAGCCTTAATATATTTACACTTGTAAATAAGTAATCTTTATTTATTTTTAAATGTTAAGAAAAAGCTTTTTACTTAATTTATAAATTTACGAATACTTTATCATATATATATATATATAACTTTAAAGAAATAAAACCAATTATATTTATAAATAAAAGCTTATACAAATATCTTTAAAAATCAAAACATTTTAAATATCTTTCTTTTGAATTTCAAGACTTTAAATTCAAATTCAAATTAAATTCTAAAATCCAATTTAAAAATCAACTTATAACAATACATTCAATTTGAAAACAAAAAAAATCTATTTATATATATATAAAAAAGCAATACTTTATGATTATTATTTGAAAATAACACATTTGTTAATTTTAAATAATTTATAAAAGCGATTATCTTATTACATATATAAATTACTTATCTTTCTAAATGAATTAATATAGCATGTGTTAATTATATCTTACACTTATATATATATATATATATATATGATTTCAAATCATATTTATCAAGCAATATTAAAAAGAAAATAAAACAAACCCTTTTATTAATCTTATTTAAATTTAAACTTAAGCTAAAATTTATTTTAAACTATTAAACATTTACATTTACCTTAAGTATTTAAAAAATATATAGTTATTTATTTAAATAATCTTTGAAAAGCTTTATATTATATTAAATTAAAATTTCCCAATTACCAAAATATATTAGAATTTGAAAATATGTTTATTTGTTAATTCAAAACAAAGCTTATATATTTACAATATATACAAACACACACACACACACACACACATTATAAATAGAAAATATTTTATTAGCTTTTAAACTTACCAATTAAATGTTTATTTGCTTAAAAAGAATAAATTTGCCAATTTAAATTTTAATCATAAAAGACAATTATCAAATCGATTTAATTTATTAATACAGATTATTAAATTGATATTGCCTAAAATTCCAGGTCATCACAATTTAGTTTTCATACTTAAAAGTATTTTGAAAACGTATTATAAACTTAATAACAGTGTCTTAGAAAGTTAGTTAATAATTTGATAATTAATTAAGTTTTTATAATTAATAATTAATTAAGTATTAAACATGGTTTATAAAATATAATTAAGTGAAGATTAACTACTAAGTAATTATGTTTTAAAAGTACGATTAATTTTAATTTATTTTTAATTTGGTGAGATTAATTTTTAATTAATTATGAGTTTTATATAGGATTTATTTTAAATTAATTAAGTATATGGTTAATTATTAAATAAATTATTAGTTAAGTGTTTAATTATTTTAATTATAAGTTAATTATGGTTTTAAATTAAAAATAAATTATTTATTTAAGGTTTAATTTATTATTTAAATTTTAATTAAAATATTATTTAATTAATAAATTGAGATTAAGTAATAGTTAATTATTAATAAAGATTTTAGTTATTATTAAATAATGAATAAAGGATTAATTAAGGGTTTAAATTATAAACAAATTATATATTAAATGTTTAGTTATTTATTAATTTATAATTAAATTAATTTTAATTTAATAAAGATTAATAACGATTTAATAAGATTTTATCTTGATATTAATCATTTTTTTTGGGTATTTAAGTTTTAAATCCTTTATCTCCAATAATCAAATTGTTTTAAAGGTAATTCTTTTCTGAGATGGTTTTGAACTCAAGGAATTGAAATGTGGGTACTAGTAAGTAGAAAATTTCCTGTGAATGAGTTATGATGTGATTGTTTGATTGAGCAGACATTTGATAGCAAATTAAATCCCTGTTCTGTTACAAATTGATTGTTCAATTGTGTGGACGTCTGTTAGCAAAATAAATTCATGTTCTTCTATAATATAATTGATTTGATTGTTGTGGACATATATTAGTAGAATAAATCCCCGTTCTGCTATAGATTAATTATTGATTGTGTGGACATTTGTTGCAGAACAAATCCCCATTTTATATAAGTTAATTGTTTGATTGTTGGACATCTATTTAGTAGGACATATCACCATCCTACTATTATAGTATTTGAACATGTACATACTAGTTGAGTTGTATTGACATGTTATTCCCTGATTTGGATATGAAGTGCATTTACAAACATATACGTTAACTTATGTAAATAAATGGTTAAGTGACTTGAAAGTGAAATTAAATGGTAACTTAAAGTACCACCATTGGGTTTTCTAAGCCTCGTTTTGAAATTATAAAGTATGGTTCTAAAATAGCTCTAATTCTTTAATCAGTTTGGGTTAAGGTTTATAAATGAATTTTTAAGTTATATTATTATTGTATAAAGGTATTTAAATAACTATTTTATAAAAATGGGTTTTACTAAGTAACATGGTTTATTTAAAGTGATTTAAGTGGATGAGTTGCAAAAGATATTTTGTAAAGGATTTTTCTTAAAGAAGATTTATCAAAGGAGTTTAAAAGAAGAAATGTTTCATAAATGATTTTAGAGATTTGCAAAGAGGTTTTGTAAATTGACTTGAGTTATAAAAGTGTTTTTATAAATTGACTTTGGAAATTTATAAGTTATTTGAATCATGAAGTGGGCTTTTAAGATGGAAAAGGATAAGTGGATTGGATTACAGAAAGTAATGTTTGTCAAAAGGAATTTTAAAAGAGTGAATTATCCAAATGTTTCGATAATATACTTATACCGCTAAAATAAGTATAAATGTTTCCCAAGTATAAAGGGGAAGTAAGGGTTTTGGAAATAATGTTGTGTAAAGACCTTTTGATCAAGTTTAATAAAGTGATTTTATTAGTTCAAGATTAACTAATAAAGGCTTAGTGGGTCCCATATGAAATCAAATCAGTGTTGAATGTTTGTTTATTTGATAGTTAAATAATCGACTATCAAAATCTAGACCAAAATGTAACTTTGGAAATATCTAGGAGAAACACGAAAATTATATGGTATAGTTATCGTCGATGATGCTATACTATACATATAAATTCATTTTGTTCTTCTAGGACAAATGATAAGGAAATTCATCCACTAATGGTTAGAAGTCGATCACAATTCTTAGATTTGTCTATTTCTTTCCTAAGGAACCCGGGTCGGGTTTATCGAAAATTGTCGAAAGTTGTTTCGATGAGACCAGGATCAGATATGTTATATAAAAATCACATCGATCCAACTTAATTGTTTCAAACTGCAAACGTCTTAAAGAGTATGGAATCAGAGATAGAGTTTTGAAGTGCAACGGCTATTGGCTACTAACCTCGTGGACGATTCCAAAATAGGTGTAGTGGAGGCAGTGCCTTTAGATTCGTTCAGACCCAAAAAAACTTGTATGGATGAATGCTAGCGTTGCATTGATGCCGGGGGGGGGGGGGGCAGTGTAGCATTCAAAGTGGGAAGTGCTATATAAAAGGTGAAACGTAGCCTCGAGGCTTTTCAACCTGGAATAACTACAACACGGGACATGCGGCTTGGCTAAGTGGGCCACTCCTAATTAGGGTATGATCATCCCTATCTAGAGTTGATATTATATCTCATTTGTATGCTTCGAGGCCCATTGACTAAGGGGTGATCATATTCGGTACTACTAGTCAAGTGGTAGGCCGGTCCTGTGTTGGTAGGGGATCCCAACGAGGTCCTTGGTATTACTTTATCTAGAGATGCACCATGATGGATGATACCTCAGTAGCCCAATCATTGTATGTAATCCATTCTACAATACCATGATGGCTATTATTAATAGGTATTTGCATCTTAGACACAAATATAATATCAGAGAATTTTATATGAAATAGTTTGGTTATCGTAAGGTAAAAACCTGTCCGTGTCAATGTGCAATGTGGTCTTACGGAATACCTTTGATTTTAAAAGGGTTTTAAACATAATAATTCAGTTGTTTGAGTTTACTCGCACCAGACCCATGTCTGACCCAGAGTTTTATTTTCTTTTCCTAAAACTCTTGGGTGCTAAATTTTTCATGGCCAACCAAATAGTTTAGATTTTTCGATGGATGTATTTTGGCGCAACTTAGGGTAGGAGGCTTCATCGATAACTAATTATTATCTTATTTTCCGCTGCATGATATGTATCATGTATCAGTTAGGTAGGGATAGGCTATTATAACTGTCCAAGCGTTGAATTATATTAGTATGACTTTGATGTACCATTTTTGAAATGACATTTAAAGTATAATGTTGATTAATATATGTTATTATGTGCATTGTGTGATTCTATGATTATTTAATTTCTTCTTATCTTCTATCTCCTCTCTTTCCCCTAACAATCTATCTTTCCGGCACTTAGTTGTTCGACACATAAATACTGTGAATGTATTAGTGTCAACTTCTGGAGTCCAGAAAGGCGGGTCATTATAGCATGGTATCAGAGCGCAAGGTTAAGCGAGAATCTTGAATTTGGTGAGGCAACTCATTAAGGGATAAGGTAATGGAATACCTAATTATGAGTATGAGTGTGTGTGTGTGTGTGTGTGTGTATATATATATATATATATATATATATATATAAGTGCACATATTTGTTAGTAATATAAAAATGCTTTATATTGTGTTGATTGATCTGTTGAGTGGCTTATGGATTTTGGTCAATATGAATAGCTAACGTTATCGATAGGGATCTCTAAACACATGAATAACGCCATCCGATACAGTATTTTTTTGAAATTGGGTAAATGAAATAATTTTACCTAACATATATTTTATATATAACACTATACCAAAACAGGCAAATTCTAACATTTACAAGTGTTACAAATAATTCAGCAACACTTTTTAAGTGTTACTAATGGACCGTGAGGAATGGAGCGGCCAAATTTGTAACAATTATAAGTGTTACAAACATACGTATTACTAACACTTATAAATGTTGGTACCTAAATATACGGTAACGCTTATAAGTGTTGGTAATGAAATATACGGTAACACTAATAAATGTTGGTACAGAAATATACGGTAACGCTTATAAGTGTTGGTAACGAAATATACGGTAACACTTATAAGTGTTGGTACAGAAATATACGGTATCGCTTATAAGTGTTGGAAAATTATTATTTAGTAACACATATATATATACCAAAAATTAAACGCAAAGTTTAAATATAAACACTCTGCAAATAATGGTTTCCATATTACAAATAATTCATCATACATATTCAATGCAAAGTTTAAACGCTCTGCAAATGTAGTATAATATATCATAAACAATTATTTACATATTTCAAATAACACAACATCATATATTTAGATATTATTACAACATAAGCTTCAAAAAAAATTTCGTTACATAAACAATCGAAACCAAAACTTCACCAGTCTCCAAAATCAAGCATCGCCTAAACCAATTACCACTATTCCGACTACCATCGCCAGTTGCCTTCAACTACAGCCAAACTGCCTTCTACAACTACACATCAATCACAGTCAAACTGCCTTCTACAACTGCATATCTGCCTTGATCATCACTACTCACTGCATATATCATCTACATCCCATTTCCTCGCTCCAGTCCACTACTACATCAGACAAACTGTTCACCTGAAACCATCTACCATCTAGCCACTTGCTTACTAACTTTTGAATCAGACCACCCCTATACAGTTCGAGAACCATCAACCATTGTTGCATATATAGTGAGCATTCATCTGCTACCTCCATCTCATCTCCACATACACATTCACTATGAATTACCACATTCACCAATACAACTTCAAACGAATAACATACTGTTCAGATCATCACCCCACACAACAACTCTCACTGACCACACTGACTTACATTTCACAATAGCAACACCCTTTGCCCACAAACCATCACCACTTTACAAGCAGCCACCATTACCATTCATTCAAACTTCAACACAATGCACATACATTTATGAATCACCATCATCTTAAAATTACAACCCACTTCGACTTACCTGTTTCATCATTACTTACCTGCTCAAATTGCAATCCCTTTCACCTATTCCATCATCACTTACCTACCAGTCACCTGTTATCACATAAATTCCACTACCACTCACTGACATCTACACTCACCATCACCTCTGCCTAACCAAAGTCCTACATCAAAACACACACCAACCTGTCATCAATTATCACCCATTGACAACATTGACAACCGTACTTGCTTGTTGCACCATTCAATTCAACAAACTCACTACCATACTTCACTGCAACAACCCATAACCGCACTGCAACATACATTTCTACTCTTGTCAATTCACACTCATGACCAATATACCAAATCGACTTCAGCCTTTAACCTCATCTCGGCATCACTCGATCACTTTTCCTCACCGCGACAATCTCCCTTGACCACCAGAACTCCCCTCTACCATCCACACTCGACGATTTATCTATAGTGCATTCAACAACCAGTACCAACCCGAACAAGTTGTTTTGTAATTCTGCGTATAATCACAATAGAAGAGAAGTTTCTAGTAGATGAAGACTAACAATGAATTGAATTTATACTTGAATTACCTCTGCTTCTAAGTTTGACTGCAGATCATCATGATGAACAGGATCAAGGGGTCCAAGAGGTATAGCACTGTATTCAAATCCACTTTGAGCATCTATAGATTTTATATATGAAGAAATTAATGTATGCTTTGTAAATCAAAAAGAAAATAAAAAAAGTTTCAAGAAGAAGGAACATATAGATCACCTATGTTATCTCTTTCATTAGCTGCCTCCTTTAGATAGAAATAAATAGTTGGTAAGTAAGGCATTGATCAAAACAAAAGCAAAAATGATGATACAATGTATTTTACCATCATTATGATTGTTTCTTTCTTCCATGTTTCCACGCCTCTTCTAAATGCTCTATAAGATGTAACTATAAAACACCACAAAAGAAATTTAAGTTTCACTTTCAACCCTTGAAAGATATATGTCTGTAAAACCTAGTAAATTACTCAGAAGAAAATATAACAATTAGGAAGACCGTAACTAACCAATCGGGGAATACAACAAAGCATTATGGTAACAGATTTCATGTTGTTTGTGATATCTTAGTGCATAAGGCGTTTCCCCTTTGTATGTGTCTGAAGTTTGGATATGTCTGAAGTATGTATGCATGTCTGAAATTTATACATAGGTCTAAACTTTGGATAGGAAAGTTCTTGTCGTTCAAGGTCATGAAAACAGTGGTCATCAAAATGAAGTTATGTTATGCTTGTCCTAACAATTATGTACTTCTCCTAGTTTTTCAAGCATAACTTGATTTTTCTTTAATTTAGGCCTTCAGGCAGTAATTTAGGCCTTTAGGCATTTATATGCCCATCAGGTGTACTAAGAATCTTTGATTGAAGATCTTTATGTATAAACATAGTACATGTTAATGGGTTTTTCTAAGAATAAATGAATTAGAGCATGTTCTCAGTAAATAACTTTATAGAAACTGCAGTCATAGCCGGAAGACTGCATTACTTACACTCACATATATGCTTGAAAGTTATACACATTTGAAAGCTTAATATAAATATTATACATGTGCAAATCCGTGCATATGAATGTGTAAAAGAACGAAATTATAATACTCATGCATTTGCAAGTGTGGCCTAAATTCTCATTCTTTTGATACCTGGTTACCCTTTGAAGCCATTCAGCTGAATTAAACAAATGAAATCGTGCCCAAGTGATGCTTCCTGTGTTGCTATTATTAGAAATTACCTGATTATATACGTTCATTAAAAACCAGTGCACACTGAGACAATAAATAAATAAATAGATTATACACATAGTACAATAACCGTATTAAAGATTTAACAATATGTCTAGTTCTCCATATGCCTTCCTCTTCACATGCTTAAATTTTTGCAGATATTCTTCCTTAAGAACCTACTTTGGACACATTAAAAATCGAGAGATTCAATATATGATACATATTAGGAAACTGGTATATTTCATATGCACACTCTGTTGTTGTAAAATTTCAAGTAAACTTTCACATTTGAGAGCTAAAATTCTTAAGACTTAAATACATGAAACTTCATATTCCCTTTTGGATCTAACTTTTTTAAGATCAAAAGCATTTAGGGTTCAGTATATCTAACTACCGCAAATTCAAAAGTCGGGGAACTATAAATCCTTGTGAACCTAAATCACACTTATGATGGTAAGATTTATATTCACATATCTAACATTGAGATGTATGCATTTTATATAAGCCTAGGTATATGGAACTCATGCGTATACTTAAAATCTTCTACTTTTACAAAGCAAAACATACTTTAAATTTACATATAAAATCAGAATACCAGGGGACTTGATGTTCTGAAATGGTCTGTGTAAGAAACAATTTGAAACCTTGGTACATGAGGTTAAAATGAATCTATAATTGAAACTAGAACTAAATATACTTAAAGATTCGTAGACATGGAACTAATTATAAAAAAATCAAATTCTTTTAAAACTTATCGTTTGCAATTGATAATGAATTAAAATATATCATCTTAGTATTTTAGAAAATAAATGCTCGTATGAAACCAATAACCATCTAAGAGCCTTGAGATCTTGAAATTGAAAGTTCATGTACCCCAAACTGACTAAGCATGAGTGTATAAAACTGAAGTTTATCTAAAAACTTGTTTTCTAAGCAGAAATTTGATACATAATAGGTATAAAATCGGCTTATATCAAAATCAGTATACGCCAAATCATATTGAGGTACATCCAAGTTGAAGTTGCATATATCTAAAATTATACTTTAAAGCATTAAATTTGTATTTATTGAAACTAATCATACTTTTGAAACTTAGATTTGCTCATAACTCGAACCTTGTGTAGTCAAGGCTATATTATTCAAGACTTTGACTCCAAAATCTGACTTGCATGCATTTTAAGACTCATTTTATGTACAGGGATAAGCATAAACTTGCATACATGAAACTGCATTTACCCAAAAGCTTTTTGCAAATGAGAAGTTTGTCAATCCTTAAGTTTCATTTCTCTTAAATCATAGATTCATACATTAAAACTCAAGTTCACCTGAAGCTTGCTTTCCTATGAGCTTGACACTTTCAATAGAAAGACAAGAATCATAAGGTCGTTTAAATTCACATACCTGCACCTTTCAACATGAGAATAAATGAATTATAATGTTGTCTTGTAAACTCCAAGGCTCACATCCTTCTCTTTTACCTTCTTGCATTATTTAACTTATTTCAACGAGAACTATGACGCTTGCTCTCTGATTCTGTACTATTTCACTTCTATTTTCGAAACTATCACCACAGCCTACATAAAAAAATGTAGATTTAATTAAACATAAAACTGAACTTATTAGATAAGATGACTATAATACTTACATAAGTTGAGTATATCATGTCATCAATTTCTGGATTATAGAAACAATAACAGTGACATCATCAATCTTGCCGCCAGTCAAAGATGGATAACCAACAATACGAGAAGCATCAGCGAAAGGGCTTCTTGCATATGCAGACCGACCTACATCTTGCGCTCTCAATGCCAAAAACTGTGCAATTTCCTGATAAACAAATAAAAATATTATTACGATAAATTATCACTTTTCATTAACTTTATATATTGACCTAAAGATTAAAAGCTCATACCGTTATCGATTCCTTGACATCATCGGTTCCTGCAATCACCTGACATCATCGATTACTTCTCGAAGCCCTAGTCTTAAGTCACTCGATGTTAGATGGCTCGACTGGAGATGACGTGCCGCAAGGCAACCCTAGTCTTAAGCCGCTCGATGTTAGATGGCCAAAGTTTTGATCTATCGATGTTGGTGATGGAATTGGAATGGAAAGCGTTAGAAAATGGCGATGAAATGCGCGAAGGGGAACCCTAATCAAATTAAAAATTATGCGGCCGATAGTGGTGATGGAAGGGGAAAGCGTTAGAAAATGCTACATACAAAAGATTACATAAGGGTCCGATTTTTAGTGAGTTATTTACAAATTTACCAACCGTTGTAACACTTTTTTGTGTTGTAAATTATAACTATGAGTTGGAAAGTTTATAAAAACACATTATTTATATTTACCAACACTTTTTCAGGTATCCTAACGCTTTTTTTGTTAGTAGGCTGTAACATTTATAAGTGTTAGAAATTAGCAAATAAAAAATGTTGCAAAATCACTTTTTTGGTGTAGTGTAAGGAATAATTTTCAAAAGTAGTACAGTATAGTATGGTATAGTTCGTTAAGGTGTTATTTTTTCGGAGATAATAATACTCAATTATTATCGATTAGGATTTTGTTAGTCATGCTTGTCCAGTTGAGAATTACCTATTGTTAATGTGTATATGCAGTTTCCCTTTTTAAGATTTGGATTGGGTAAATAGAAAGAGGGAAAACATTGAAACGAATATCTTGTGAACCGAGTTTCAGGATTTGACTATAAGGCATTTGATGTTCATATTGAATTAAAATTTGATTTAATAAGAGATATTTTTTTTAAGTTAGAATATTTTGGAATAAATATTGGAAGATGATTTTATTAAAGTGGATTTATGAAATGAATTCATAATAAGGTGTCTTTTAATTAAAATTTTAAGTTGAAAAATTAAATCCTAGGACTTTTGAAAAATGGTTTTCAAGGATTGGAAAATTAATATTATTTGAAAATATTTTTGGTTCAAGCATAAGATTTTGGGAATGAAAAGGTTAAGTAAGAAGTGTTTTCTTGGGATTGGTTAGGAAGAATGAGTCTTGATTGTTTTGTGATGATCTGGATAATCTTCTATGTGATGATCAAATGCTTGCCTAGGCAAACACTATGGGGCACTCAGTAAATTATTCTCTTTATCATTATGCAATTGAAACAAGTTCAAACGCAAATGAGCCTTAAGCAAGTGGGTGATAAAAGTATTGTTGAAAAAATGTAAAGTATTGTTTTAAAAATGAGATATTGAAATAGAGTAATATTTTTAAGTTAACTAGCTCGAGTGGCTCGAAAATAACTTAAATTTAGGGAAGAAATGTGTTCAGATGACAAATACTTCTCTTGAGTATTACCCTTCTTGGTAAGTGAATTTATAGTACTATTTGGTAGTACCTTGTTCCTTTGTATCATTTTGGAGTTACTCAGGCTATATGGATATATTTTCTATGATTAATATATAAAAGTTGCATTTCAAAAAGTTTTCGAAACAAAATCCAAGTATTTGGATCTTGAGTTTTCTTAGGGAAATAAGTGCAAAATGGAATAGTTGGATCAAATAGGGTATATACTCTTAGGATGTAGTGGAGTAGTATCCAAGTTGAGCATGAGTTTAGTTTTATGAAATGTTTTCATAAATAAATTTAGTGGAAATAGAATTGGTATTAGGGAGAAGCAATTAAATGAGTGTGTAAGTTGGATGTAGATCATTTCTTGTTTTTATAGTTTGATCTAAGATTCGAGTATATAGCTTTGAGGTGTTTCACGTCATTCCGAATAAGGATCTATTACTCGATTTTTAACGGCGAGCACTTGATAAGGACTTTTGATATGGGAAAAAAGTTTTCTACAATAGTTACAACTATGTAAGGAGAACAGAGGTTCCAAATCAAGGAGCTTGACCAGAGTCCGCACCAGAGAATCAGGTGAGCGATACTAGTTCGGAAGTGAAATTATGTATTCGAGTAGTGATCGAGTCACATTTTCATATATGAATATTCTATATACATCATGCGAACTGATGTATAGTGCTAAGTGTTTTCTGGGTTAGGTTGGGGTGTAATTTCAGGGACGAAATTCTTTTAAAGGGGAAGAATGTAACGACCTAAATTTCACTGCTTTGATTAGTGAATATTTGATTAATTTTAAATTTCAAATATTCAATATATAGGTTTTATAATGAAAATAAAACTCTTTTTAATAATTAATAATGATGGTGAAATAGTTTTCAAAATTTGGTCGACAAAAATATTTAGTTCGAAGGGAAATCAAAAATGTGATTAGGATTCTTTTTCCGAATTTTCGATTTTTCGTCAACTAAAAGTTACTAGAAATATTGTGAACTCTTTTATGTAAATAAAACACATATAATTATGTAAGTTAGGGTATATATGTGTGTATTATTATATGTATATACATGGGATATGATATGTGTATTTTATAATTAAGTGGAAAAATGTCAATGTCATATCATTAGAAACCTGTTAAAACATGTTTAGCCAATATGTACGCTTTGCATAAATGCATGTTGGAAGCAAGTGAAGTGGGGGCCACCTAATTTCGTGTATTTTAAATAGAAGGGGACAAAAATGATGAGGCGGAGACAATAAAGTGGAGGGTATTTTCATAAGGGTAAAATGGTAATTTGCTTTATTCATTTTATATAAAACTAAACTCTTTCCTTCTTCATTTCATTTTTCCTTTCCTTTTCAAAACGTTTTCTCTTTCTTTAAGCTTCTTGAAACCTTGTCAACGCCTTCGTATTTTTAAGTTATAAAATTTAAACTCAAAAATTTATTTTATTTTAAATGTTTTCAAACCTTATTTTAAAACTCTTTCTTCTCCATTTTTACTCACATTTCATTTGGCCATAACTTCCATCATACTACTCCAAGTAGTGATTTTCAATTTTTTAAAATATATATAATTCCAGTGGCTACAACTTTATTCGATCGACTCTTTCAAATTTTGAATATTTTTGGGGTCAAAATTTCATTTCTTGTTGACTCATTTTCGGACCCATACTATCAAGGCTGAAAATACCACTTCTTCTTTTGACCATATCTCCCTTAACAAATGGAAATTAAGCTATTGTTTTTCAAATTATAGAGAAGTAAATTTTCTAAAACTTTTCTTTTTATGACTTGTCCAAATTTCGAGAGTAACATGATCAAAAATCGAGGAGAAAACAACCAATTTTCGAATGATTTTTGTGTGGTTTTCCAAGCTTTCGATGAGTAAACGTTAGTTTTAAATTTCAAAGTTTTTAACTTGATATATGTTGCATAAATTTATTTATAATGTGTGTGAAATATGTTTGAGTTTTGTATGTTTGGTTCTTTGTGGATATGGATGATTCGAGATAGAAAAAGTGGAGTTGAAATGAAGTTTACCTTAGTATTGTTGTAAAATTTTAAACTTCGGTTATGATATAGTTTATAAACTTTGAATTTGATGTCGTTGTAAGTTTGGACATGATATGAATGTGAACTTGGTTATGATGTGGTATGTTTATAATTTAACATCGAGATGTTAAAAGGAGATTTGGATTCGTTGGTAGGAAATGGTTTTAAAGTACTTAAAATTTTAATACTTTAAAGTTAAACTTTGTTTTAGTTCCTAAACTTTTCCTTGTGGTTTAAAATGAAACAAAATTATAAGTGGAGAATTGGAAAGTTAGCAAATTGAAAAAAAAAACAAACTCCAGTTATTACATCCTTAGCAATAGTCGTACGGATGCAGTTTCGATAAAAAATCGGATTTTTTGAAAAGTTAGTTTTCATACTTAAAAGTGTTTTAAAATGTTTTATAAACTTAATAATGGTGTTTAGAAATTTAATTAATAATTAATTAATAATTAATTAAGTTTTGATAAGCAATACTTAATTAAGTATTAAACGTGCTTTATTAATTATAATTAAGTGAAGATTAACTACTAATTATTTATGTACTAAAAGTAGGATTATTTTTTATTTATTTTTGATTAAGCAAGATTAATTTTTAATTAATTTTGAGTTAAGTATAGGATTTATTTTTAATTAATTAAGTATAAGGTTAATTATTAGTCCCGTGTTTAATTATTTTAATTATAAGTTAATTAAGGTTTAAATTAAAAATAAGTCATTTATTTAAGGTTTAATTTATTATTTAAGTTTTAATTAAAAGATTATTTAATTATTAAATTGAGATTAATTAATAGTTAATTATTAATAAAGGTTTTAAATTAGTATTAAATAATTAATAAAGGATTAAATAAGGGTTTAATTTATAAATAATTTTTTTATTAAAGGTTTTATTAATTATTAATTTATAATTAAATAAAGTGAAAATCTAATAAAGGTTAATTATGATTTAATAAGAGCTTGTCTTGTAACTAATCATTTTAAAAGGTGTTTATGTTTTAAATTCTTTGTCTCCAAGAATCAAATTGTTAAAAAGTACTTCTTTTTCAGAAATGGTTTCAAACTCAAGGAATTCAAATGTGGGTACTATTAAGTAGACAAATGCATATGAATGAGTTACGATATGATTGCTTGATTGTATGGACATTTGATAACATAATAAATCCTCATTCTGGTATAAATTGATTGTTTGATTGTGTGGACGTCTATTAGCAGAATAAATTCTTGTTCTGCTATAATGTAATTGATTTGATTGTGGTGGACATATATTTAGTAGAAAAATCACCATTTCTGCTATAAATTAATTGTTGATTGTGTGGGCATATGTTAGTAGAACAAATCCCCATTATGCTATAAGTCAATTGTTGGACATTTAATTAGTAGGGCAAATCACCATCCTGCTATTGTATTATTTGGACATGTATATGCTAGTTGAGTTATTCCCTGATTTGGATACGAAGTGTGTTTACATATATGTTGACTATGTAAATAAATGGTTAAGTGACTTGAAATTGAAATTGATCTTAAATGGTAACTTAAATTACTACCATTGTGTTTGCTAAGCCTCTTTTGAAATTATAAATTGTAACGGACCGTTCTTCTGTACCCTTTGAATTCACAATAAACCACACACGTCCAATTCAAATTGCATGAATAAGTAGATCATTAAGGCTAGAAAGAAAATAAAGATAGAATAGAATCTCACAAGAATGTAATGACATATATAATTTCAATAATACTCTTTACAGCAGAAAATTTGAAAATACAATATCAGATTCTAACTTAGATTCAGCCTGGATGGTTATAACACCCGCCCTTACAAATGCTAACAAATAACAAAACAAATGAAATAGATGCAGTGGATAATAGAATACGTCCACAAAATGATGAAGATCTCTAGGTCTCCTTTGGTAACTCCAGGCATCTTCAAGTAAACCTGAAATTACTCGGATCTGACCCGAGTATTAAAAATACCCGAATCAAGCTTGATAAACCAGCGTGAGATACTCGAAATTTTAAAAGTTATCAAAACCTTTGAAAAGAAGGGTATCTCATAAGACCACGCCCACACATAAACACTGACTGTTTTTTACCTTATGATAACCAAAACACTTATACCAAAATACACTTGATATTACTTTTAATGACATTCCTTTGAAAATACTTATCAAATAAACTTATTCAAACAAGGTATCAATATCTGCACTAAGTCTAAGGTAATATATCCAGACTAGATCAATAGAATATACCAAACGGAATATATGATACTAGAAAGGGGTGGCCAAAATGTTTGCAAGTCATTACAGCTATTTTGGAAATATAATCAAAGCCGTAAATCTCGTATTGAGATTGGGCTTCCAACATGATAGGGAACCAGTGGAAAGATCAGTCTGTATCCACGGTTTACGTCCAAGATTCAGACGTCGTTATACAACAATTCAAATGGCTAAAAGGAGGATATAATTAGCGAATAACATCCAAGGACTCAGACTTCGTGCATCCATGCCATGAGGCCCAGAGTATCTGGTACCTAGTGCTAAAAACATCTGACAACCTAAATCGCTACTATCCGAAATGCGAGCATACATCTGACCACATAGAATCCCATCATAAATGGGGTGTGAGGCTCGCGATGCTACGATCAATTTCTTCAAAGGCACGCTTTTCATACAAAACCACGCTTTGATCATAACAGATTCCACTTTGAATGCCACACTGCCATTCCTTTGATCACTATTTGACTCCCACAAGCATACAACCTCTAAGCATGTCTGTCTTAGAGAAGGGTGTTAAGCTAAGAGAAGTTGCCTTCTCCGCCACCAAGAAGATGTACATTTTTAAAAGTCAAATGTTATCTCAGAAATGCAATGTCAAACATTCGTCCATTCAAGTTAGTTCTGGGACTGAAAGAAACCGAAGGCACTCTCCTACTACCACTAGTAGCAAGTAGTCCTTGCAATCCAAAAAATCTCCACAACAAGGAGACCATTGCTATAAATAACTCTATAATGGGAGCGATCTAGAGCATGTCAACAAGCATTCTTACGCTATGAAGATCGACGGTCTTCAGTAATCATCATCTTCAACATGTCTTCACTTTCGAACGTATACGTTGGTTCGAAGTGGTTTTTGGATAGGAATCACCCAAATTCGACCCCGGTTTCTTCGAAGCCAATCATCATTTTAAAAAGATGTTAAATACATATGTGGATATCAATTATCAATCAATTACTTCATATTTTATTTAAATCAAACATCTTTCTTAGGTATATTCTTTTTAGGTTGTTCCATTCTCTTTTCAAATGTATATGGTCCTCATTTATCAAATCATTTTTTTATTTAAACCTTTCTTAAATCGTGGAATAATTCCAAATCATTTTCTCTTTTACGTAGGAAAAATTTCCAAATCATACATTAAATCTTAATCAAAGATCTCTTTTATTCAAGTTATAACTTTTAACTTAGGGAAAATATTCCCAAATCATTTATTAAATCTTAATCAAGATTTCTTTCTTAACTTCAAATCATATTCTTGCAAATCGAAGGTTTTCATACAGAGCACTACTGCCACTTTAAATATGGTAAATTTCACCTCCTGGGACTAATGTCAAGTAATCCTACATCATGAAGATCTTTGTCTTTAATCATCTTTGTCTTCAATGTGTTTTATTTCGAAAAATAGTTTAAAGGGGTTTTCGGATAGGAATCATCCAAACCGATCCCGGTTCTTCAAATAGGAATCACCCAAAGTTGATCCTCGTTCCTTCGTGCTAATCATCAGTAAAAAGATATTAAGTTCATATGGGGTTTCGAAAATTAGTTTGGAGTGACTTTCCGATAGGAATCAACTAAATTCGATCCCAGTTCCTTCATGCTAGTCATCAAATAAAAGATTTTAGGTGGTTAATTAACATTCCAAGAATTTGTTTCTTTTCTTTTATTTTGGAAAAACTTAAATATGATCTTTTAAATAATCTGGGCTTTCCTTTCGATCTATTTCACCCCTCGTCTAAAAAGAGAAAACATAGGTCAGGTAAGTTCAGGGCACTGGTTGCTCCATCCCCAACCTTAGTTAAACACCTTGTTTTATCTTCACAGATCTCACAGACGGGACAAATGTACTAGTTGTTTCTGCATACTCATTTATTAGCTTTATTTTGGAATTGATTATAAAATTCCAAATTATCTTTGAAACTCTTAATTTTCCTTTTAAAAAACATTCATATTTGATTCTAGGAAAAATAACATGATGGCGTTTTCTTGCTTTCAAAATTCAAACTCTTCCATTCTTTCAATCCAAGTTCTTGTTTCCTATTATCTAATTCTTCATCCCAATCTATCAAACAATCAAATCTGAATAACCGATCCATTATTCCTCATCGGTCTTACGCTCAAGAAGTCAAATCTTGTTCATCTAATGTTCAATCTCATAAATACAACAACCCAAAGAATCTCTGGATTGAACGTAAAAGAGGGAAAATTTTCTATTTTCACTATAGAGATGACAAGCATTTCGCGAAGCTGTGTAGAGATCCAATTCGATGTATTGCGTGGAAATTTTGGTCATAGAAAATCTGATTGTTCTTCAAAATCGATATCTATTTACTGTAAACCCGCTTCCTATCTTTCTCCGGTTGATCATGGATTTTAGTTCGTTCTGAAATGTATGCTATTAAAAGGGATTCTGCTTGATAATCTTTGGCAAATTAGGGATGAAGGTATTATATATGTGGAGGAGATATTTATACATTTTGATGCTATAAACTCGTCCAATTTGGTAAGGGGTATAGAGATAGATTTGGATATCCTGAAGTCTACTTTGGTAAATAATATACTTTCTCTATCAATTCAGAATCAAAGAATATATCCTGTAAACCCATTCCTGTTCTTCTTTGGTAGACCATGGATTTCGACTTCTCTTGAAATGTATTTTATTAAAAGGGTTATTGCTAGATAATCTTTGGCAAATGAGGGATGTGGGTATTAGATATTTGAAGGAATTGTTCAGTCACTTCGATGCTATAAATTCACCTAACATCGGTAAAGGGTATCGTGATAGATTTGGTTATCCCGAAGAATATTTTGGTAAATTGGATTCTTATTCTAATAATATTGATTTGAATGAAAACAGTGATGATATATTGGATGATTATAATGGTTGCGTAGACTTTAATGTCAATGTATGATAAAAGAAACTCACGTATTTGATGCCATGCTTCTAGATCCTGATGTATCTTTTTTATCTGAGAATACTCATTTTCCAAAGGAAGATGTAATGCAATTTAATGTTTTTCCTATCTTGATTGATTCTGGATATGATGTTGGGTCATGTGATGATGGTTTCATTCAGGTAAATAAAAAGAGTGTAAAATCTCGTGATAAATGTTTATTTGAATTATCTACCGAGAATCTATTTGAGTGCCTTGAATCTTCGATAGCTTCTGAACATATTTATGAAAGACATGGTGTTGTAATGGGATCAGATTGTTCTGTTGATAGTTTTGATGATACAAATCTGAATGCATCAAATAAGATAGTTGAGTGTTCTTATGACTGTAGAAGTTTGATCAGTGTAGTTGATAATTCTGATGATACAAATTCTGAAAGTCATGGTGTTGAAAGGCGTGGTGCAGGTAATGTTAGGGAAGGATTTTCTCTGATAGACAGGGCCACTGCAAATCAGCTAAAGTTAATGAGTGATAATAATGATAAGTGGATGGTTGTTTTGGATGATAAAATGTCGATTGCTACTAATCTTATCGAATTGGTGGGAGTCGAAATAGAGACCAAACTTACTTCTGGTGATTTAGAAGTGCTTTTGTAGAGGGAAGCCACTAATCATTTTCACAATTCTCCAACTGATTCTAATGAAGGGAATTTGGCTACGTCCATTGTTAAATTCACTGATATGTCAAAAGATATCAGTGTGCATGTTGATTCAGGTTTAAACAGAAAAGTTGATTTGCATGCTTCAAGTTTAAGTTCAATGGTTGTTAATCTTCCAGGTGAATGCAATATTAGGTCAGGCGAAAATGTTGATTATTTTGGAGTTAAAGCTGGTGATAACCCAGCTAAGTTAGGTGTTTCTTATGTTGATGATGTTTTCACCGTTGAGTCAGAATTGAAATGTGACGTTGTGTTGCATAACAGAGAGTCGTTAAGCTTAGAAACAAATAAATTGGTGGGGTATACTGAAAATAATGCTGTCTTATAAAAGCATATGAATGATGAATTGGATTCTGGAGATATAATCGACTCAAAGTATTATTACAGCGTGTTAAATGGTGGAAGCAGTAACCAGTCTATTTCTTGCTCATCTTTGACTAAGAAAGGTAAGCAAAAGAAGATGGTTGCTAGTGGATCTATTAGATGTAGTGCCAGGATCTAAAGTAGCTAGTCTCAGTCTACGGGTGAGTTAACTGGTTCGAGTGCCAAGTGTGGCACTACAAATTCAGGCCTAGGTATGCGTTTTGATTTGGGTAGTATGTATTCTTCGTATGCTTTATGTAATTTGACTTCTTCTAACTTTAGTAAGTTAGCTTCTGATACTTCATTTTTTCTGATGTTGAGATTTATCGAGAGTGTATTTGATGTAGGGAATTGGATAGGGCTAGATCTGTTGGTTTATGAGGATTATTAGTTGGAATATCATAGGTTTACATGATTTAAATAAGTGTGACAAAGTTATAACTTTTTTAAAGACTATTCTAATAAAATTGTTCTCCTTCAGGAAACTAAAATTGATTATCTGGATATTAGATTCTTTAGAGGATTAGTTGGTTATCATTTTGGAAAATGGGGCTTTTTTACCCTCTGTAGGCGCTTCTGGGGCTTTAATGATTGGGTGTCGAGATAGTTATTTTAAACTTCTTAAATGTATTTCAAAACAACATTCTTTGCGCATTATAATTATTAATCTTGTTGATAATTCCTTTTCAAACATTTCTAATGTTTATGGGCCTAATTCAAAAATTAATCGTCGGATTTTATGGAATGAATGTCTAGAGTTCAGATCTTTAGCTCCGGGCTTTTGGATTTTAGGGGGGGGAGGATTTTAGCGTTATGCGTTTTTTGGGAGAGCGTTCTCCACGGGAAGGGGATTTCTCTACTATGGAAGAATTCGATCAATTTATTATTAATTCTAATTTGATTGAAATCCCTCTTTCTAATAGAGAATTTACATGGAGTAATACTAGGGAATCCCCTTCTGTGGCTCTTCTTGATAGGTTTTTTGTTAGTGATGAGAAAGAGGATAAATTTTCCAATTGCAGAGTTTCTGGTTTGTCTTACACTTATTCTGATTATTGTCCAATTATTCTCACCTGTGAAAAGTATAAGGTAGTTAATAGATCACTTAAATTTGAAAAATTGTGGATTTTAGAATCTAGTTTTTTGAACTTAACTAAAAATAAGTGGATCTCTTTGATTTTTTATAATATTAGAAATAAGAACAATTCAGCTAAAAATTTTGTTTTAAAGCTTAGGAATCTTAGGATTTTTCTTAAAAATTGGAATAAAAATGCTTTTGGTAATATAAAAATTTAAAAAGATCATATTCTTAATGAGATGCTTAAAATAAATAAGATTGAAGAAACTAGACAACTAAATATAGGAGAGCGTAATGTTCTCGCTAATCTAAAAGAGGATCTTAATTCTATTTTAGAAAAGGAGGACGTTATGTGGAAACAGAGATTCAGAATTCAGTGGATTAATGAAGGTAATAATAATACCAAATTTTTTCATAACATGGCTAATGGTAGAAAGCTTATAAATACAATTAATTACATTATTGTAAACAACGAAGAATTAGTTGATCAGAGAGATCTTAATAAGGCTTTTACAGATTATTATAGAGATATTTTTTGTAATAAAATAAATCTAGAATAAATGTTAGTTAGAATGATATTTATCCGTCTGATTCTAATGTTGATCTTTCTGAGTTAGATAATCCTTTTACTGAAGAGGAAATTTGGAAAGCTATTAATGACATGCCTAGTGATACATCTCCGGGTTCGGATGGATTCCTTATTTTATTCTATAAAACATTTTGGGATGTTTTAAAATTAGATCTAATTGGTATGTTTAATGATTTCTATAATGGAAATATGCAATTAAGAAGATTCAATTTTGCAAATGTTATTTTATTACATAAAAAAGTAGGTGCAAATAATTTAAAAGATTTTAGACCTATTTCATTGATCAATTGTTCCTTAAAATTATTTCAAATTTTTTAGCTAATAGACTGAGTATAAGAATGAATGATCTAATTGACTATTCACAATCTGCCTTCATTAAAGGGAGGTATATCACTGATCGGGTGGCAAATGTTCAAGAATATATAAATCACTGTTGTAAGAATAATATTACCCATGCTATCTTAAAATTAGACTTTGCAAAAGATTTTGATTTGGTAGATCGGGATTTTCCCATAGATATTTTTCATGCTAGAGGTTTTAGTCATAGATGGATTAGCTGGATCATGAATTTGCTTAAAACAGGCAACTCTAGTATTATGGTTAATGATATTTTAGGTAATAAAATTCAATCTAAGAAATGTTTAAGGCAAGGGAATACTTTATTGCCTCTTCTGTTCAACTTAGCCGCAGACGTTTTTGCTAAGATAAATAAAAAAGAGGTTGATAATGGACTTTGGGAAATATAGGTAATGATATATCGCATAACGGTATATCAGCCCTTTAATTTGCAGATGATACTTTGCTTTTTTCTTCTCATTTATGTAGACACGTTATTTTTCTTAAGTTTATTCTATATAGTTTGAACTTTTATCAGGTTTAAAAATAAACTTTGATAAAAGTTCTGTTTTAGTTTTAAATGATTTGGAGAATGTTGAAAATTTAGTTGCTAATACGCTAAATTGTAAAACTATGGTTTTTCCATTTGACTATCTCGGTTTCATAATTAGACCTACTAAACTAAAACATAAAGATTGATTTATAATCATTGATAAAATCAAAAATAGGATTTCTAATTGGAATGAGAGATTTTTATCTAGAGCAGGTAGACTTGTACTAATTAACTTTGTTTTATCATCTCTCTCGATTTGTTGGATATCTATGCATCTTTTTCCTGACTGGGTGATTGATAAAATAGATAAAATTAGAAGAGATTTCTTATAGAGTGGTGATAATTCTAATAGTTGCATAAAATGTTTGGCAAATTGGGAAACTGTTTGTAATCCAAAAAGGATGGTGGTTTAGGAATTATTAGTTTGCGTAATATGAATTTATCTCTTCAAGGTAAATGGCTATGGAAGTTCAAAGATATCAATGATAATGCTACTTGGAAAGAAATTATCTCTAAATATTACTACAATGGTAGTAATAATTTATGTCAAATTACTCCTTCGGTCATCCGTAAACAATCTTATTTTTGGAAATCCATTTTAAAAAATCTTACGGTTTTTAACTTAGGCACAAAAATTATAGTTCATTCAGGTAATAATACTTCCTTTTGGCATGACAGATGGATTTCCGTTATTCCTCTTAGGATTGAGTTTAGAGAGTTGTATGATAATTGTAATTTTAAATATGCATTAATTTCAGAATTTTTTTCTCCCGATGATGCCCCTCCTTGGAATTTTAGCTTTAGCAGAATTCTTGTAGGTTCAACCCTTAGGATGCTTTCTTTGCTTTACGCTAGATTAAATCTTTATAATGTTGGTAATGATAATTATTTTATTTGTTGGGAGTGGGATAAAAGTAAGAAATATACCTCCAAATCTTTTTATAGATTTATTAACTTTTCGAATATAACTAATAACTTTTTTAAATTTATTTGGAAATCAAATGCTCCTCCTAAGGATAAAATTCACATGCGGTTAATTTTACATGGAAAACTAATTTCTATAGAACATTTGGAAAAAAATATACAAATTGATAATAAATGTTATTTTTGTGATTTACATCTTGAAGATATTAAACATATTTATTTCGACTGTATGGATACTTACTTTATTCTAAATAATACCCTTAAAATTTTTGATTTTAATATTATAATAGAATTACTAATTGTGAATTATATTGGAACTCTTTTAGATTTAAGTTCAATGTAGACGACAGATGCTTTCTTGATACTTTATCCATTATATCTTGTTGGCTATCTGGTTCGAAAGAAATCAGAGAATGTTTAATAATAATAATAATCACATTAATAAATTGATTTTTTTAATTTCATCCTTTTTCTTTAATTGGATATCTAATCCTAAAAACAAATTAGCTAAAAATAACCTTTTTAAGGAATTTCTTAATAAGGTTAGTAATAATATTAATGTATTTAAACATAACAACAATAATTTTGACACTAGTAATAATACTATTAATATATTTTTCTAATTTAAATGAAGTCCACACTGTGTATCATAATTTGCTTTTGACTATAGGTCTATGTAGTTAATTCTAGAATTGTCTTTGAGTTTATTTTAGTTATTTTAGTATTTTTTATAGTTATTTAATTTTCTTCAGTACGGATCACATTACCTTTTCCTTTCAGAGCTTTTAATTTCTGTACAAGGTCACCTTTGCTTTGTTATGTTCTATTAGTTTTTTTTCATACACATACAGGTATATAAATTTCATTTATATATATATATATATATGTGTGTACCATTCTAACTATTTTCCTAGTGATTTTTCAGTTAGAGGTTTAGGATGGATTGGATATTAGTGTCTTTTTGTAGGTGCATAGGATTACTATTTACAAGATTGTCGTTAGCATTGAGGGACTCATATCAGTTCATCTTCAGCTTCACATAGGCGTTCCATCTTCACGAGGATTCACTTCTCAGCCAGGTGCTACTTTAGCTTTACCGAGTCTTCAGAGTGGTGTTTTATGCACTTGACTAGTAGTCATTATTCCCCAGATTAGCCACAACACTATTTCTTTAGAGGCATCAGCTTTGAGTCTTCTTACTAAATGGTGTTGGTTTTAGTATCTTTCGTTATTGGGTTTTCTTCAGTTTTTCAGGTACTTCTCACACCTTAATATTGGACGGTAGCCATGCCGGAGCTCGATATTGAGGTGAAATGGGTGGTGGTTTTGCCGGAGCTCATTATAGGGGTACCTGGGTTTTTTCCTCAGATACTTATACCTAGATTTGTTACCTGCCAGGCATGTTGGCAGCATTTTGTTATGTGTTATATATATGGCTTCATGTATGCTCTCCTCTATTGCTAGAGGATCACACATTTTTCTCGAAAAAGTCATAGAAACGGTAGCAAAAAAGTGCTACGGAAAGTATTTACAAGCTTATTTGATTTAAACAACTTTTTGATATTTGTAAATCCATATTTTCCATTCCAAATCTCTTTTAAACCATCTAAATATATTTATCAAATTTTTCCATATTTTTAATCATTTAAAAATATCATTTGTAAAAAAATCCTTTTCTAGATTCCAAACTATAAAACCGCGATGTTTTTAGAAAATTGTTTTGGACATATTTCAAATTTTTTGTAAAATCTTGATTTTCTTTCTTTATTGGAAAAATATTATCATCAGGGACCAAAGAATTTTTATTTTGAAGAAATCCAACTTATAAATTATTCTCTATGTTAATTTAAAGTTACAGGTCGAAATTTACGAACTACCGCTACGCGACGAGCTCTATTTTGGCCAATTTTGTGAATTGCTTCAGAACTTGTCCGAAACACTTCAAATTTGTTACAAACCACACTTAAACTATTTTAACTTTTTTAAAATAATATTGTCATCGTTTCAAACTCATTTTTCATTTCATTTCATATTATAATATTATTATAATGCCATTTTCAGTCTTTTTAGATATTTTGAAATCATTTAGTGGCTAAATAATTTCCATATACACGTTTATATGGATTTAATTTCCAGTCAATTAACTATACTTACTAACCATTTCACTTATCGGTTATCAAACCAAGTTATCATCCATATCACAAACATATAATCAACCATAATATCAACCAAGTTATCATCCAATATCAACCAATATTCAACATATTAATTTCTAATTTAACATGTGTATTATCAACTTAAGTTTTATTGAAATAAAACTAAGACTTGAGTACTCACCTTGAACCTAACCAATTCTTCCTACCAACATTCATATGCAACAACGCTTCACTAAATCCTCTTAACTACACCAAACCATCACGTAAACAACTTTACCTCACTTTCTAGTACTCGGCCTTCACCTCCTTCTCTTTTTCTTGCTACGGAGCTCCTTGAATTTGCTCCTCCTCTTACATAGGTTCGACCTCCATCTATTTCCCTCATTCCTCCATCCTTTCTTCACTTCTTAGATGTTAAACCATATTTTAATGGTATCCTAAGGTCTTTGGCAAAGTTTGGTGCTGTTTTGACTTTATCTGATGTGGTTTTGAAAAGTTAGCAAGGAAATGGAAGAGAAGAAGCCATTAAAGAGTGGAAGAAGAACTTGAAAAAGGAAGAAGTAGAAGTGTAAAAAAGTGAGAAAGTGGATGCTTATTTATAGAAAAAGTTTTGGATAAAAATAATATTTTGTAAAAAGACTAAAATACCCTTTACTTACTATTTAAGAAACCATATTTTTTAAGCACTTAACATCACATTTCAAATCATTACTTTATGTTATTTTCATTTAATTATTTAGTAAAGAATATAATAATTATGTTTGGTTTGATTTGATGTTTACTTTTTGCTTTAAAATGTCATGTTTGTCTTTTTGTGCTTTCTTTTTCTAAATTATATTCTAGAAATTTATAAGTATATTTAGTAAAAGTAAACTTGATTAGTGAATTAATTAATATTTATACTATTTGAATATATCTTCCTATATAAGAAAATAAAGGTGCGATAACGTTGCGACAAATTTTAATAGACAATATGTTGATTTTCGACAAAATATTTTACGGTCACATTTTGCCGTTTTAGTTAAACTATTTATTTATGTACGCCAAATTTAAAAATGAACTTTTTACTTCTTTAAATATATTAAAGCATGTCTCTTTATAATTTTAAAATCATATTTAAATAATATCAAAATCTCTAACTTTACAGTGTATGTAAAACTGACAAAATGCGACAAAATTTGGTTATTTTTGTAAAATGATTATTATCATACTTTTAAATATTTTAATATGATTTTATTATCTTTATTAAATGTTTTCCATAAGATTTATCTTTTAAATAAATATTTCAACCTATTTATTTAAGCATTCATTTATTTTTTAACAAAATATAACTTTTGTTGATTTGTTCTAAAATCCAAATTTATACTTTTTAAATTATCAACTATAAGAATAAATAATTTCTCCATTATTATCTATTATATATAACTTATTTAATTAAGTTTTAAACCTTTTTAAAATTAAAATAAATGAAATCTCTCATTTTCGAAGTAGCAAAATTACAGGTCGTTACATTCTCCTATACTTAAAAGCATTTCGTCCTCAAAATTACCCTGAACAAAAGTTTACCCAAAACATTTATCTTTAAACTTTATTCCATATAATATACACAGATCATCTGTGTGAAATATCTTATTCGATATCCTATTCGAATACCCAACTTTATATCCGTACTTGTATAGATCCCCCAATCCTCTAGTGCGGATTTTATTCAGTCTCTTTACTCAGAAACCTTTGCTTTCCTTGCATAGCTCTCAATTATGATAGAAAAATAAAGTACCTAACCACAAACCCTCATCAATGTTCATCATCAAGAATCGAGTGATAAATCCTTTTTCGGACTACCGTAAACACCTCAAAGTTCCGTACTCGAACCTTAGATCAAAATTTGTGTGATGAAATGATCTACATATAATATATGTATTCATTAACTCTCAAAACTTTCATAAAACTTTATCTTAAGTTTAAATTTTTTATAAAGGTGCTTCTTTATATAATCCCTTTAATTATTTATTTCCAAATATTTTTATCATTTCGTAAAACTATTACTTAAGTTTATTACGTCTTATAACCTATGCAAATCAATCACTTTTAAAGACTTAAGTCCAAATCCTTAATTGGTGCTAGAATTCATAAATAAAACATTTTCTAGTTTATAATTACCTTTTTTGTGGAGTCATATTTTGCTTAATAGTTCATGACTTAAATCTATATTTGTATGATATACCTTCACATCCTAAGAGTATATATAAATTTCAAATTTCAAATTGATTTTACTTAAATCCGCCCGTCTAACAAATTTAGACTTTGTTGCGATTTACTATTATCTCAAATTCATAAGTTATAAAACTTATTTCTTATTTAATACTAGTGTTAATTTTCTAGCTTTGAAAAACAATAAATTTTAAAACCACTTGTATTTAAATCCACATACTCTTTATTCTTAAATTTTCTTTATAAATCAGATTTATAAATTGTCCTTATCTTATTTCATTTACTCAAAGTATTTCAAGCTTTTACCAAAAGTTTTCATAAATTTCATAACCTTGAGTTAGATATGATTCAAAAAAATTCGACTGTCCAAAATCGTCAGAAATTCCGCTTTATTTTAGCAATTAGCGACCCCAATTTATCTTTAGTTTAAACACTTTTATAAAGATTACTAATCAATTTATCAGTTAATGATTCACATTATCTCTTTAATTTAAGAAAATTACATAGATCGAGTAACTCTAAAACAATCTAAGGAACTGGGTACTACCAGTAGTGTCATATATCCTCTTAATAAGATAAGTAACACTTAAGAGAAGTTCTTACCATCCGAACACATCTCTTGCCCATTTTTAGTTTATTTCGAGCCAATCGAGTTAGTTTTCATAAGATACCTCTTTTCATTTGAAATAATACCCTTTCGAAATCCTTTAGGGTTTAATTTATATCACCTATTTTATAAATTCATTTTATCTTATATTAATTAACTTCATTTAAATTACCACAACTCTTTAAATTACTCGAATTTAAATAATCGTTCCTTTTATTTATTTTTTCCTTTTGCATAATTATCTTCTATTATTTAAATATTTTTTATCTTATATGTTCATTCCTTAAACAAATCTTATTATCAAACAGCTTATAGTCAAATCGTGAAACTTAATTCACAAGGTATCTGTACTTAAACTTTTAATCGATCAATTTATGATAGTAACTTAAAATTATCATTTCTTAATTTATTATTTGGGAACAAGTATTAAAGATCTAAATTACCTTATCAGATTTCTTAATTATCGATTATCTTTATGAAACATCTTATAGTCAAACTGAATTTCTAATCACAAGGTACCCATATTTAAGTTTCACTACTCCCGATCTCTAACTATACAACATTTCAAAGTATATACTTTGTATTCAAAATATAATCCTAGGTAAAATTATTTCATTTACCAATATTCTAAAAATCAGTGTGTCGGTTCATCTTGTTTAAATGTTAGGAACCCTCGTCGATAATGGTGATCAGGTGCATCGATCAATCCATAAATCACTCAACAGATAAATCAACACAAAACAATTTATTAGTCACTAACAAATATGCACTCATGTATTGTACACTCAAACTCATTCTAGGGTGTTACTAAACCTATCTCCAACGAGTTACTTATCCTAGGGAATTACTAACCCTATCTTTGACGAGTCTTTAACTGACCAAAGCCAACGTTCTTATTTAACCTTCAGCTCTGATACCATATGTAACGATGTAGGCATTTCAACCATCAACAGTGGATACAACCACTGTAGTTTACACTGGTACCTCACGCTTTGCTTTTACGGCCAATCTCTCGACTGTAAGCCTAACTGGAAAACCAACCCCTCGATACTCGACCTCAGGGACATGTAGGAGTAAGACTCATCCGTTCGCTACCTAACAAGAAACAAGAACCCCCTATCATGTACGAACTAAGCGAAGCGAATAACAGAATACGTCCATACGATGATGAAGATCTCCAGCTCTCCTATGGAAACTCCAGGCATCTTCAAATAAACCTAAACTACTCGGATCTGACCGGAGTATTAAAAATAACCAGATCAGGCTTTATAAACCAACGTGAGATACTCGAAATTTTAAATCTATAGATCATGACGATGTTATCAAAACCTTTGAAAAGAAGGGTATCTCATAATACCAATCCCACACATAGAAATGGACGGGTTTTTACCTTATGATAACCAAAATACTTTATTACTTTTAATGACATTCCTTTGAAAAAAAATTCAAATAAACTTATTCAAATTTGGTATCAATATATGCACTATGTCTAAGGTAATACATCTAAACTAGGTCAACAGAATATACCGAATGGAATATATGATAGCAGAAAAGGGTAGCTGAAATGTTTGCAAGTCATTTTAGCAATTTTGGGAATACAATATAAAAACCGTAAATCTCGTATTGGGATCGGAATTCCAACATGATACAGAACTAATGGAAAGATCAATCTGCATCCATGTCTTACGTCCAAGACTCAGACACCGTTATACAACAATACAAATGGCTAAAAGGGGATACCATCTGCGAATAACATCCAAGGACTCGGAATTTGCGCATCCATGCCATGAGGCCTAGAAGTAACTGGTACCTAGGACTTAGAACATCCGATAACCCAAATCATTACTATTCGAAATGTGAGCATACATCTGACCACATAGAATCCCATCATAAATGGAGTGTGAGGCTCGCGAGGCATCAATTTCTTCAAAGCATGCTTTTCATACAAAACCATGATTCGATCATAACAGGTTCCACTTTGAATGCCACACTGTCATTCCTTTGATCACTATTTGACTCCCACAAGCATACAACCTTTGAGCTCGTATGTCTAAAAGAAGGGTGTTAAGCTAAGAGAAGTTGCCTTTGAAAGTGGCTATGCTTTGATACCAAATGAAAGTATGCTATGGATCGTGTAATATGCATATACAATAATACAGGGTATAGTGATGATAGTAATGCGGAATATAAAAGCAGTAAAGTAAAATGTCACCAGGAATTTTTATACTGGTTCGGAGCACCGTCCTACGTCCAGTCCTAGACTTCTTCTGAAATTTTACTAAAACAATAACCCTCACTTAACCCGGAGGAACATGTCTATACAAGCACTGAGCAGCCGAATAGGGACCTGTGCAGCAGAACAGTATTTTGCCTCAACAGTCGAAGATGACTTTACACGCCTGAGCAACAGAGTGGAACATAAACCAATACAAAAGTTTGTTTTGACTTTGTGTGTTCTAATAACACGGATTTGTCACTTGTAGTACACCCTTCATATAATCTTCTCCTCGAGTATAAATATATATATATTTAAAGTTAATGAAGAATAGAAAGGTATAATATTGCTTTAATGCAGAATAATTGAAAGTATAATTGCAAATAGATTCAAGAGAATTAGATAAGCAAATTCGATGATTTAGAATTGAGTTAGAGTATGTATTTATAGAGGTTAAAGAGTAGCTACTGTTTATGAAGAGTTTCGATTGAAGTGTTGCATCTAAATCTTTTCGTAGAGGTTCGTAACTCTTCGCAAATAGTGATGTCTTTTCAAAAAGTAGCCGTTGTGGAAATTCAGTCAAATGAACCACTGGGTCAGTCGACTGAATATTCAAACGTATTTTTAAATATATATATCTATATACCAGTGCACCTATGCGTGTTGTATAGAATTTTCAGGGTCAGTCGAATGAACCTCTAGGTCAGTCGACCGACCTGGTAAAATCTGTGCAATATGTACAGTTTACATAGATATAATAATATATACAACTTTAAACACTTTTATATATTTTATATGCTTATATATGTATAAAATATTTGGGAATAAGATGACTAAATATATAAGCTAGTATATACGTAAACGAGGAGTGATTTTAACAAAATTGACCTAAGACTCAAAAATAAAATAAAATAATTGATGCACCATTTTTGAAGTCTTGTCTCCTTGTAGTATATATTCATTTTGTTGAAGCAGTCGTCAAATCTGTATGTCGTAGTGATAGCTTTGTGTCTTGAATCAACACCAAGTCTCTATATTCTCCCCCTTTTTGATTGATGACAACCTGTAAATAGATATAGATTTCGACCGTATATATAATATAAATACTTACTCCCCCTGAATCTTTTACACTCTATATCCTGCATTCTTAATGTTAGTAATAATATATCTCCCCTTTTATCATCGACAAAAAGGAATAAGTAGTATAAAAGTATGAAGCCATATTGTTATAGATATTATGAAGGAAACAACCATTCATACATTAAAAAACCATAAACAAGAGTCTTGAAATACTAAAAGGAGTGATTGTTTCAATACAAGCCATAAAGTAAAGACTAATGTTTGCATAATATAAAATAACAACTCATGCCATCCTTTGCTTACCCCTATCGTCATGCAATGTTTGACCACCACTAATGCCTTCATCTCCACCATTGTTGCAACTACTTGCTTGATCATCGGAAGAGGATGACCAAGTGAAGACGGGTTGCTTACTCGGATCGCCTAATGTAGCCGTGGAAGTGCCGGATGAACATGAGATAGCTTGCCATAACCTCCTAAAAAATCCTTTAACCTTATCAAGCTTTTGCCAACTTTAGTTATATGGGACTGAAGAATTTGTTGGTTACGGCATATTATAGAAATCGACTCATATGGAGGTCGGCACATATTAGGAATCAAAATTTTGTCTTATTGACGACAAGTTGATCTTTGGCAGGATGGACCGTGAGATGCTTCGCCGTGTTGTTGTGGATGATCATGAGAGTCGTTGAGTCCATTCTTCGAAAGTAATGATAGGAGGTGGTCAAGCAACCGGTAGCTTCATTAATGCTAAAGTGCGAGAATTTAGATACCCAATGGTAGAAGTCGGCTAGTCAGGTTCCGGAACTTCACATGCCTTTAGTAGTCGCATAATATATTCACCATAATAGATGACATTCATCCGACCATTTTTGAAGCTTAGGAATTCATCAAGAATTAATCGTAGTCGATTGACTTTAATGTTTCCGAAGATAGCATACAAGGCTTTAAAGTTACGTTCATAAACAAATTCATAACTCCCAGTTCGTGGAGTTACGATTTTCATTAAAGCATGATGTATAATTCTTTCTCTTGGTCTTAAGGACATGGGCTCGAGTTGGTGCATGTCGTCTTCTAAAAATAAATGACTTATATGGTCACGAACGACCATATCACAATCAACATTTCTCAATTCTATACCATTATTTTCGGAACTTAAAATATGAGCCATTCTATATAAGGAGAAAAAGACGGGTTTTCCACAAAATAGACTCCATACACAATCTTCTTGATTTTGAACGGTTTGGTGGAAGAAGTTAAGATTTGCATAGAATAGTTTGACCATTATTTGATTAATTTTTTGCTTATTATCGTCAATATTGAATAAGGACTCCAAATTGATCCTACAAGCCAATTCTTGTATATGGTATGGAGAGAAATCAGAAAATTTACAAACGAACCTCCAAAGATGCGGGAATCTTGCATTCTTCTCCATCTCCTAATTGCGGTATCATCAATTAGCCATTGTTGGATTTACTTGTTTGAAGGAGGTTGAGAGGATGAAGATGCTTGTTCTTTTCTCTTAGGCGCCATTAATTTGATTGTTTGGATGTAAAAAATTGAGTTTTAAAAGTGCTAGGGTTTTGGAGAATTTGAAAATACTAATTGCTCACATCGCCTTTGCCGATGATATAGCCCTTGGAATTATCTCCAAAAGTGACAGAACCTCCATCTGAGTATGTAATATTTATCAGCATGTCTTTGTCTCCTGTCATGTGTTTTGAGAAACCACTGTCGAGTATCCATTTTCCTCTTTTCTTGAGTGGGACCTGCAAAAAATATGAGATAACATTGGTACCCACTTTTTATTAGGGTCCTAAGAGTTAGGTCTTCGGAATACAAATCCAAGTGGGTTTAGTTTCCCTTTTATAAATATTTTTTTTATTATTATGAACATTTTGTATAAATGAACTAATATGCTTTTTCTTTATTAACTTGTTATTAGTTTTAGGTACCCATATATTTATAGTTTTAGAAACTATTCTTTTTGAAGATGTGGATGTTTTATTAGACTTAATTTTTGTTTAAATTACTAGATTTTGAATTCTTGACTTTCTTCTTATAACCTAAACCATTTTTATTGTTAACAGGTTGTGAATTCTTAATAATTCTAGATAAATTTTCTCTTTCTTTATTAAAATTTGAAACATTTTTAGTGATTCCTTCTAGTTTGGTTTTTAGACTTGAATTTTCTAGTTCTACCATTTTAATATTAGTTTTTAAAACTTGATTTTCATAAACAAGAGCCTCATTCTTTTCTTTTTGAGCTTCAATTTCTTGACTCAATAATATAAGTTGAGATTTAACATATGAGAGAAATTCTAGAGTTTTCTCAAGTTCTTCTTTCAATATTTTTTCTCTCGTCTTTAAGCACTTTCGAATTCTGCCTTGTTCTGATTTTCTACAGCCTATTTATATTTTCTTTTGAGACTTTTTAAAGTATCTAATAATTCATAATTTATCTCAATCATATCATCAAAAGTTAAATCACTAACCTCATTATCTTTTGCCATAAAGCATACGTTGGTTTGTTCATTATCGCTGTCACTCTCACTATCAGAAGAGGAGGAATTTGAATCATCCTATGTAACTAAAAAGGCTTTTCTTTTGAATTTATCCTTCCTTTTATTTTGATATTCCTTCCATTGATCTGGACAGTCCGTTTGTATATGCCCCTTTTTCTGATAGTTAAAGCACTCCATAACTGATGAAGATGGTGGTTTATTGCAGTTTGAGCTTATCTTGCCATTATTTTTGTTTCCTTTTCTATATTTCAAAAATTTCTTGAAGTTTTTGGCAATAAAGGCTATTCATCTTTGTCTGAATCCGATTCTTCTTGTTCTGCATGGAATGCTATATTCTTTTTATCTAGGGCTTGAACTCGTTTAGCCTGTAAATTTAGTTCATAGGAAATTAGATTTCCTAGTAACTCTTTCGGAGTTATTTTGGAAATATCATTCGCTTCTTAAATAGAGAGAACTTTTCTTTCCCCTTTTTCCGTTAAAGAGTTAAGAATTTTGAGCACAATATCAATGTCTTAATATTTTTCTCCTGGTCGTACTAATGAATGATAGATATCCTGAAATCTTGGGTACGTATCATTTATAGATTCATTTTCTTTCATTCTAAAGTTTTGAAACTGACTTTTGAGCTTGGATATTTTGCTTTGTTTGACCTTGTTGGTTCCTTCGTGTGTAACTTTGAGTGTACGCCATATTTCATATGCAGTATTGCACATATCACGGTTAAACTCATTTTTATCTAACGCACAAAACAACATATTCATGGCTTTTGCATTAGATGTGGCATCTAGTTTCTGTGTATTTGACCAAGTAGAATACTCTTCAGTAAGAATAATATATTCTGTCTAAGTTATATTCCACGAAGCAAAACCATTTACTTGCATATATATTCTCTTCATGCCATTAAATAGTGGTGGGCGTGCAGTGGATTGTTCTTCAATGAAGCCAGTGTTAATGCTAGTGTTAGTTTCTATATTATTAGATTATCAGATAACTATGTTACGGTTATACGATGACCTAGCTCTGATACCAAATGGAAGTGGCTATGCTTTGGTATCAAATGAAAGTATGTTATGGATCATGTAATATGGATATACAATAATACAGAGTATAATGATGATAGTAATGCAGAATATAAAAGAAGTAAAGTAAAATGACACCAGGAATTTTTATGCTGGTTCGGAGTACCATCCTACGTCTAGTCTCAGACTCCTTTTGGAATTTCACTAAAACAACAGCCCTCACTTAAGTCGGAGAAACAGGTTTACACAACCCCTGAGTAGCCGAACAGGGACCTGAGCAGCAGAAGTGGATTACGCCTCAGCAGCCGAAGAGGACTTCACATGCCTGAGAGTCAGAACAGGACTTCAACAAATACAAAAGATTGTTTTGACTTTGTGCGTTCTAATAACACGGGTTTGTTACTTATAGTACACCCTTTCTATAGTCTTCTCCTCGAGTATAAATGTATATATTTGAAGTTTATGAAGAATTGAAAGGTATAATATTGCTTTAATGTAGAATAATTGAAATTATAAATGCAAATAGATTCAAGAGAGTTGGATAAGCAAATTCAGTGATTTAGAATCAAGTTAGAGTATGTATTTATAGAGGTTAAAGAGCAACGACTATTCATGATTTCGATTGAAGTGTTACGTCCAAATCTTTTCGTAGAGGTTCGTACTCTTCACAAATAGTCGTGTCTTTTCAAAAAGTAGCCGTTGTAGAAATTTAGTCAGCTGAATCTCTGTGTCAGTCGACTGAATATTCAAACATATTTTTAAATATATATCTGTATATCTGTGCGCTTGTGCATGTTGCACAAAATTTTCAGGGTCAGCCGACTGAACCTCTGGGTTAATCGACTGAACCTCTGGGTCAGTCGACTGATCTGGTAAAATCTGTGCAATTTGCACAGTTTACACAGGTATAATAATATATATAACTTTAAACACTATATATTTTATACGCTTATATATGTATAAAATAATTGCGAATAAGATGATTAAATATATAAGCTGGTATATACGTAAACGAGGAGAGATTTTAACAAAATTGACCTAAGACTCAAAAATAAAATAATAAAATTGATGCACCAGTTTTGAAGTCTTGTCTCCTTGTAGTATATATTCTTTTTGTTGTAGCAGTCGTCAAATCTATATGTTGCAGCGATAGCTTTGTGTTATGAATCAAAACCAAGTCTCAACAGCCGTCTCCGCCACTTAGCAGATATACATTTGTAAAACAAATGTTGTGTCTCAGAAATGCAGTGTCAGACATTCGTCCGTACAAGTTCGTTCTGGGATTGAAAAAAACCGAAGGCACTCTCCTACCACCACTAATAACGAGTAGTCCTTGCAATTTGAAAAATATCCACAACGAGGAGAGCACTGCTATAAATAAATATACAATGGGAGCAACCCAAAGCATGTCAACAAGCAATCCTCACGCTATGAAGATCCACGGTCTTCAATAATCATTATCACTAACATGTCTTCACTTTCAAACTTATACATTGGTTCGAAGTGGTTTTTGGATAGGAGTCACCTAAATCCGACCACGCTTCATTCGAAGCCAGTCAACGCTTTAAAAAGATGTTAAGTTCATATGTGGATATCAATCGTCAATCAATTACTTCATCTTTTATTTAAATCAAACATTTTTCTTAGATATATTCTTTTCAAGTTATTTCATTCTCTTTTCAAATGTACATGGAATCATTAAGCCTCATTAATCTAATCATTTGGTTTATTTAAACCTTTCTTAAATTGTGTAATAATTCCAAATCATTTTCACCTTTACATGGGAAAACTTTCCAAATCATTCATTACATCTTAATCAAAGATTTCTTATATTCAAGTTATAACTTTTAACTTAGGGAAAATATTCCCAAATCATTTATTAAATCTTAATCAAAGATTTCTTTCTTAAATTCAAATCATATTCTTGCAAATCAAAGATTTTCATAACAGAGCACTACTGCCACATTAAATATGGTAAATTTCACCTCCAAGGACTAATGGTAGGGAACCATACATCATGAAGATCTTTGTCTTTAATTATCTTTGTCCTCAATATATTTTATTTCGAAAATTAGTTTGAAGGGGTTTTTGGGATAGGAATCACCCAAATTCGATCCCGGTTCTTCAAATGGGAATCACCCGAATCTGATCCCGGTTCCTTCATGCTAATCATCGATAAAAAGATGTTAAGTTCATATGGGCTTTCGAAAATTAGTTTAAAGCGATTTTCGGATAGGAATCACCCAATTTTGATCCCGGTTCCTTCGTACCAATCATCGAATAAAAGATTTTAAGTAGTTAATTAACATTCTAAGAATTTTTTTCTTTTCTTTTATTTGGAAAAACTTAAATATGATCTTTAGAGCATCTAGGCTTTCCTTTCGATCTATTCCAACCCTCGCCTAAAAAGTGAAAACATAGGCCAGATAAGTTCAGGGCATTGGTTGCTCCATCCCTAACCTTAGTTAAACATCTTGTTTTATCTTCCGATATCTCATAAGCGGGACAAAAGTACTAGTCGTTTCCGCATACTCTGTTATTATCTTTATTTTGGAATTGATTATAAGATTCCAAATTATCTTTTAAACTCTAAATTTCCATTTTAAAAACATTCATAATTGATTCTAGAAAAAATCAATAAGTTTAAACCTTCTTTTAAAAAGTTGTATAAATGGCAGTAGAAAAGTGCTACGGAAAGTGCTTTACAAGCTTATTTGGTTTAAACAACTTTTTATTATTTGAAAATTCATATCTTCCATTCCAAATCGCTTTTAAACCATCTAAATAGATTTGTCAAATTTATTCCATATTTTTAATCATTTCAAAATATCATTTATAGAGAAATCCTTTTCTAGATTTCGGACTGCAAAACCGCGAAGTTTTTAGAAAATTGTTTTGGACATATTTCAAAATCTACTTTATAAAATCTTGATTTTTTTCTTCATTGAAGAACTATTATCATTGTTGACCAAAATAATTTTAATTCGAAGAAATCCTACTTACAAATCATTTTTTACATTAATTTGAAGTTACGGGTCGAAATTTATGAACTACTGCTAAGCAACTAGCTCTATTTTGACCAATTTTGTAAATTTCTTTACAACTTGTCCGAAACATTTCAAATTTTTTTAAACCATATTTGAACTATTTTAACTTATTTAAAATAGTATCTTCATCATTTCCAATCTTTTTAGATATTTTGAAATCTTAAGAGGCTAAATAATTTCCATATACACGTTTATATGGTTTTAATTTCAACTGAATTAACTATACTTGCTAACCATTTCTCTTATCAGTTATCAAACAAAGTTATCATCCCTATCATAAACATATAATCAACCGTAATATCAACCAAGTTATCATCCAATATCGACCAATATTCAACATATTAATTTCTAATTTAACATGTGCACTATCAACTTAAGTTTTATTAAAATAAAACTAAGACTTGAGTACTCACGCTTAACTTAACCAATTTTTCCTACCAACATTCATGTGCAACAACGCTTCATTAAATCCTCTTAACTACATCAAACCATCACGTAAACAACTTCGCCCCACTTCCTGGTGCCCGACCATCACCTCCTTCTCTTTTTCTCACTCTGGAGCTCCTTGAACTTGCTCCTCCTCTTACATAGGTTCAGCCTCCATCTATTTCCCCCTTCCTCAATCATTTATTCACTTCTTAGATGCTAAACCGTATTTTAGTGGTATCGTAAGGTCTTTGGCAAAGTTTGGTGGTGTTTTGACTTTGATTGTATGGTTTTGAAAAAGTTGGTAAGAAAATGAAAGAGAAGAAGCCATTAGAGAGTGGAAGAAAAGCTTGATAAGGAAGAAGAAGAAGTGTAAAAAAGTAAGAAAGTGGATACTTATTTATAGAAAAAATGTTGGATAAAAACAATATTTTATAAATAGACCAAAATACCCTTTACTTACTTTTTAAGTAACCTTATTTTAATACTTAACATCACATTTCAATTCATTACTTTATGTCATTTTCACTTAAAAATTAAGTAAAGAATATAACAATTATATTTGGTTTGATTTGATGTTTATTTTTTGCTTTGAAATGACATGTTTGTCTTTTTGTGCTTACTTTTTCTTAATTATATTTTAGAATTTTATAAGTATTTTTAGTAAAAATAAAATTAATTTGTGAATTAATTAATACTTATACTATTTGAATATATGTTCCTATAAAAGAAAATAAAGGTACGACAACCTTGCGGCAACTTTTAATAGACGAAACGTTGATTTTCTACAAAATGTTTTACGGTCACATTTTTACCTTTTAGTTAAACTATTTATTTATGTAAACCAAATTTAAAAATGAACTTTTACTTATTTAAATAAATTAAAACCTTCCTCTTTATATTTTAAAATCATATTTAAATAATATCAAAATCTCTACTTTTACAATGTATGTAAAACTGACAAAATGCGACAAAATTTGGTTATTTTTGTAAAACATTATTAACATACTTTTAAATATTTTAATTCACTTTTAATATCTTTATTGAATGTTTTCAATAACATTTTTCTTTTTAAATAAACATTTAAACCAATTTATTTAAGCATTCATTTAATTTTTAACAAAGCTTAACTTTTGTTGATTTGTTCTAAAATCCAAATTTACACTTTTTAAATTATCAATGATAAGAATAAATAATTTCTCTATTATTATCTATTATATATAACTTATTTATTTAAGTTTTACAACTTTTCAAATTTAAAACAAATGAAATATCTCATTTTCGAAGTAGCAAAATTACGGGTCGTTACGTAAAGTATGGTTTTAAATAAGCACCGATTCTTTAATCAGTTTGGGGTTAAGGTTTATAAATGATTTTTCACGTTATATTATCGTTTATAGAGGTATTTATAAATTATAAATTGTTTATAAAAATGTGTTTTACGAAGTAAAATGGTTCATTTAAAGTGATTTTGAGAGGATTAGTTGCAAAGATATTTTATAAAGGATTTTTCTTAAAGAAGCTTTATCAAAGGAGTTTTAAATGAAGAAATGTTTTATGAATGATTTTAGAGGTTTGTAAAGAGGTTTGTAAATTGACTTGTTGACTTATAAAAGTGTTTTTATAAATTGACTTTGGAAATTTATAAGTTATTAGGATCATGAAGTGAGCTATTAAAAAGGATATTGTTATATTGGATAAGTGGACTGGGTTATGGTAAGTAATGTTTTTCAAAAGGAATTTGAAAGAGAGAGTTTTCCAAATGTTTCGATAATATATTATATCTTTATGACAAGTATAAATGTTTCCCAACTTAATCGTCCCCCAGGTTCTCCCGAGCCTAATGGTTTTTCGGGCTTACCAATAACCTATTTGTATATAACATATATTCCTTTAGATGTGTAATCATAATTTTAGTCTACTTGTGACCAAACGCTACACACTGGAATTCTGGACAACAATTAGCTGGGTGGACAAGCTAATGTATAGGGCGCGACCACATACTAGTCCCATCTGATTTTCTAATATCTGAGCCATTTATACTTATGGATCCCCTCCCATAATTTTCCTTGAAAACAACTTCAAAATTATTTAAACCTTTAAATCAAACTTCAAACAAGGAAAAGAAATAAGTCTTTATACTTTACTCAAATCATAATACCATGTTATATATTTATCCTTTTCGCTAAGCTTAGTTGATGAAAACACTTTACCATTTAAAAGAACCTCTTTCCATACCTTGAAACTACCTCCTTCAAAATCCAAGTTTAAACCTTTCGAAATCATCTCTTAAATCTTTCGAATTTATTCAAAGAAATCCTTTAGGAAGTTATAAACCTTAGATATCCTTCTTTAAAATCACTTTAAGTCATTGCCCTAGAAAAAACCTTTCGAAAACTTCTAATAAACCTTTCGAAACAGAATCCTTCAAATATATAAAACCTTTTAAAACAGAAACCCTTCGTAGGCATACTGGGTTCAACTTAAAACAATCTGGGAACCGTCTTTTAAAACCTTTTGTCTTTATATAAACTACCTTTTGAAAATGTCTAAATAACCTTTCGAAAGCCTTTGGTTATATTTCATAAAACAAGGGTAACGACCTAATTCGAAAGCTTCCTTTAAAAAATAGGTAAACCTTTCGACTGGGTTGGAAGGTTTAAAGTAAAACCTTTATAAAAGCAGCGGAAAACCTTCGACTCTGCCGGAAGGTTTCATAACAAAGTAATGGCGATAACAGCCACAACCTATCGACTACATTGGAAGGTTTTAAAGTCTTTTCTTTCAAATAACTTGACCTAACCGGATGTGACTAATATGAAAGCTCAAATTCAAAAGCAAAGAAGGCGAAAGCTTTTCACTTATAAGACAATTATATTTCAACCTTTTATGTCATCAACCTTTTGGCTTAAAACCATTCGGTTATATTCAATTCATTTTATACCAATTACTTAATACCTTATGCATTGAACTTTGACCTTATCGAAAGCTAAACTTCGGTTGAGATGAAAGGTCTGGGGTGGAAGGTATACTGCCGTATGGGCTGAAACATGGAAAAAGAGTGATTTTTGTTTTTAAACTTATAAAGGAAAATTTTCAACTAACCTGCCTTTGTTTGTCAAATTTTCATTGGTCAATAAAATACTTTTCCGAATTTTGCTACCGCAATAACCAGAATTTATAAATCATTTTATTATATAAACATTTAAGTCTCATACCTTAAATTATTTTATATATCCCTCAAAATGGCTTAGAAAAATTCGAGAAAAATTCTAGGAAATATATTTTAATATGTTGCCTAGCATGTTGAAATCTCAAACCCAAACAATTATTATTTCAGCTGAAAATAATTTAAAAGCAAATAAACAATTTCCTTAATTCGAAAATTCATATGAATTCCAAAATAAATCAAAAAATTATGAAAATCAAACCCATCTCTAAAATATTATTCTAGGCATATATTTAAATTTCTAAGGTATTCAGATGTCATTAAAGAGGGTTTTTCGTGGTAAACATATCGTAAACACGAATAAACATTTATAAATTCACCCAATATATATATATATATATATATATATATATATATATACATATATATATATATCTTAAAACATCCAACTGATAATATTATAGCAAAAACATTTTTGATCTTACCATAAAACCTAATACTAAAAGTATTAGGGATTAAGAATTATTCACCTTAGCTTTAGAGATTATAGATGAGATTTTTGAGTGTTGAATTAGTTGATTTCTTCTTTCCTCTTGAATCTTAGCTTTACTTATTTTCTTAAGATTGGAAATGGTGGCCGGCATTAGAAATTTTCATTTTTAATGAAATGAGAATAATGAACGTGAGTTACCCATTTCCTAAGGGTTTAGGACATAAGGTTTTGCTTTTTCCCAGAATACCCTTCTCATTTTCTAACACACTACCTAGTGTAATTTCATTTTAGTTAACCTCTTTAACATGGCACGACTACCTCCAACTAATCAATTCTCAACCTATTAATTTTCACATTATTTAATTTAATTTAACTAATTAGATATCTTAAATAAGGTTATAAAATATATGGGGAGATACATACTCCCCACCTTAAAGAATTTCGTCCTCAAAATTAGTACAAGGTACACAACAAAACAATCAAAGGTAAAACATACCATCAAATAAATCTGGGTAAGAGTCTCTAATCCTTCTCTTCACTTTCCAAGTACAATCTCTAGCGTCATTACTCCACTGGACCTTTACTAACTTGACTATCTTGTTCCTCAATTTCTTCTCATCTCTAGCCACAATCTGAATCGGTTTCCTAACTTAGTCAAATCCGGTTCTACCACTAAGTCTTCTAATACTTTAGGAGCTATAGTAGTCTCCAATTATCTAACACATTTCCTAAGTTGAGAAACATGGAAAAAATTATGGACTCTAGCCAAACTACTTGGTAAATCCATTTTATAAGCGAGTTTTCCAATCCTCTCAATAGCACAAAATGGACCAATGAACCTAGGTGCTAACTTCCTGACTTCCTAAATCTGATTACACCTTTCGTCGGCGAAACCTTAACAAACACATAATCTCCGATAGAAAATTCCAAATTCTTCCTTCTTTTATATGCATAGCTTTTCTGCCAAAATTGAGCATCCTTCATCCTAGCTTGAATCAACTCAATCTTTTCCGCAGCTTCCTTCACTAAATCCGGACCAAGAACTAATACATCCCTAGTCTCTAACCAACATATGAGAGACTTGCAAGGTCTTTCATACAATGCTTCAAATAGTGCCATCCTAACACTATTCTGATAACTATTGTTACACGAGAACCCGATTAGATGAAGATGGTCTTTTCATGATCCCCTAAAACCTAATATACAAGCTCTTGACAAATATTCCAAGACTTTGTTAAATCTTTCCGTTTGCCATCTGTATGTGGATTGTAAGCGGTACTCATGTTGAGCTTAGTTACAAATGCTTCTTACAAACTTTTTCAGAACTCACTAGTAAATAAAGAATCTCTATCACTTATAATACTACTAGAAATCTTGTGCAGTCAAACCACATTCTTCATGAATAACTTCACTAAACCGGGTGCCGTTCTAGTTGACTTTACCGGAATAAAATGGGCACTCTTAGTCAATCTATTTACTATGACTCATATGCTTTCATTTCCCCTTCTAGATCTCGGCAACCCATCAATAAAATCCATGGAGATTGAATCCCATTTCCATAACTGAACCTCTAACGGTTGAAGCAATCCACTTGGCTTCTGGTGTTCAGCCTTTGCCTGTTGTAAATTCAAGCACCGCTTCACACACAATCCAATAATCCGCTTCATACCTTCCTAGAAGAAATTTTTCATCATGTCCTGATACATCTTTGTTCCTCATGGGTGGATAATGAAATTCGAACAATGGAACTCATCCAATACATCCTTCCTTATACCTCCATTATTTGGAATACATAATCTTCCTATCTTTCTCGACCACTTATTATGGTCAAGATTAAAATCTGTTAGGTCATCGCTCTCTGTCCCTTCCTTCAACCTTCTAATCTGCTCAGCCGATACTGGATCCTCCTCTTGCTTAGAAGCTATATACTCAATCATTACCGGTCGGACTTCCAAACAAGACAGTACGGTACTTTCTATACTCGATCCTACTTCGGACCTAAACTATACACTACAAACTAATAATGCTTTCAAATCTTTCCACTTAGTGATCATAGCCAATACTGCGTTCTGATGTTTCCAACTTAGTGCATCTGCTAACTTGTTTCCTTTTCTGGGTGCATACTCAATTCCAAATCATAGGCAGCAATAAACTCCAACCATCTCTATTGTCTCATATTCAGCTCCTTTTGAGAGAACAAATATTTCAACGACTTATGATTAGTATATAGCTCAAATTCCTCTCCTAGAAGATAATGCCTCCTCACCTTTAAAGAAAATATAACAGCAGCTAACTCCAAGTCATGCGTTGGATACCTAACCTCATAAGGTCTGAGTTGTCCAGAAGTGTAAGCAATTACTTTACCCCTTTGCATCAACATGGCTCCCAATCCTATTCCACACACATCTGCAGAAACAACTAAATCCTGATTCCCTTCCAGATCTACTAACACCGGTTCATGGGTCAATAAGTGTTTCAAGCAATGGAATGCTTCTTCACACTTATTAGTCCATACGAACTTAACGTCTATTCACATAAGCTTAGTCATTGGTGCTGCTATCCGTTAAAAATCTGTTATAAAGCTCTGATAATATCCCGCAAATTCAAGGAAACTCTTTATCTCAATCACCATCTTGGTCTCTTCCAATTATTCACCGCTTCAATCTTAATTAGATCTACAGACAACCCTTTCTCAAAAATGACATGACCCGGGAATTTCACTTCCGCCTTCCGAAAATGACACTTCGTAAACATAGCCTTCAACTGATGCTCCCTCAACGTCTCGAGCACGATTTTGAAATGAACTTCATGCTCCTTCTCATCCATAGAGTATATAAAAATGTCATCAACGAAAACCAACATAAACCTATCCAAATACTCTCGAAAAATCCTATTCATCGGATCTAAAAAGAATGCCGGTGCATTAGTTATTCCGAACGGCATAACTAACCATTCTTACGATCCATATCTCGTTCTAAATGCTGTCAAAGAAATGTTATCCTGCCACTTTAAGCTTCTGAAATCCCATCGCCAAATCTTGCCGAGATAATACCTTAGCTCCACTCAATTGATCGAACAAATCGTCAATTATCGCCAGCTGATATCGGTTCTTTATCGTATTCTCATTCAACTTACGGTAATCAATACATAGCCTTAATAATCCGTTCGGCTTCTTAGCAAACACATCAGCAGCTCCCCATGGCGAACTACTCGGCCTAATAAAACTTTTGCCTTCTACATCTACTTACTGAACCTTCAATTCTTTCATTTATGTAGGTGTCGTCCTACTCGAAGGTCTACTCATCGGTTCAACTCCAGGCGCTAAGTCAATCAGAAACTCAATATCTCGTTTCGGTGGTAGCCCAATGACTGGCTCAAACACATCGACAAATTCTCTAACTACAAAGACCTGATGCAACTCATCCTCCAATTCCATAACACCCAATAAAGCATTCACCTCACAACTAGTGTTTTCTACGGCATAAATTATCCGATCACTGAAATCTAGATGACTAAGTGATATTTTCCTATCTTGGAAAAATATCCTAAAGTCTTACCTACTCAACCAATCCATCCCCAGAATAATTCCAAATCCCACAAAGTCAAATACATGCAAATAATAATCAAAGGTATGGATTAACAAATCAAATTCTAGAGTATCACACCTCATCCCAAGTGTTGAATAACCTCCTGTTGGATTAGCAACCCTTAAGGAAGTAACTAAGTAAGAGGGTTCTAGGTTAAGCCTATCTACCATACATTGAGAAATAAAAGAATGGGATGCCCCAGTAATAGGACGCTAACACACATACTATGGATCTATAGTGAGCCTCCTAAAAAAGCTTTTCCCTTTTCCTAAGCAACTGATTTTGCGGTTGTGGACTCCAAAGCATAAACTCGCCCCTTTCCTTCCTTTGGTGGCTTTGGACACTTGTTATTGAAATGACCCACTTGATCACAATTAATGCATCTGACATTTTTCTTCCCACTGGCCTCCTTTCCTTTTCCATTGCTAGCTCGACACTCGTTGGTATAGTGTATTTTCTTGTTGCAATTGTAATAAACTACTTTAGCTTTACTCTTTTTTTGTGCCCTTTCCTTATGAGCAATCTTTACCCAAAAAAATTTCCTCTTCTGGGCTTGTCCCATCTGAGCTTCTTTAACTTGTTTCCCTAGGCATGCCAATGCTTCTTATTGCCTCAATGCCATCTCAACAACAACATCACTAGGATCTCTTAAGTGCGGTAAAGTAGCACTTATCAGTTCTGGCCTTAATCTATTGATGTACTTCTTATATCTACTGATAATAGTGTCGACCAATGCATACCCGTTACGGGCTAGTTCCTCGAATTTCCTGGTATACTCCAACACACTCATATCTCCCTGCTCCAGTTCTACAAACCTCCTTACCAATTCAGATTGCGCCATAATGGACATAAACCTCTCTGAAAAACTATCTTCTGAATTCCTCCCAAGTAATGGTCTCTTTATCAACTTCGATAGTGATAGTGTTCCACCAAAATAATGTAGCTCCCGACAGCTGCCTTGAGGCCAACCTCCTTTTCTACACATCATTTAGCTCTAAATCAGCGAAAATCCTTTCACAATGTAGTAGCCAGTTTTCTACTTCAATCATGTCCTCAGTACTAATGAACAGCTTTCCTCCGAGCCTAACGTAATCTCTACTCAAATTGACATACTGATTGACCTCAGGAACTTCTTGAACTCCCCCTCCCACAGCGTTTCCTCCAACAACACCTGCTACTTATCCAGTTTGCACCATATTCACAAAGAATTGATACATTGCCTCCATATCCACTTGGGGAACTCCTTCACCAGCATTTTCAGCTTGTGTTTGACCAGGATCTCTCCTTGCGTTTGGTCGGGCGTTTCCGTTGGTAGTGGTGCTGTCTTCTTCAAAATTCACTCGGCTTCTTTTTCCCCTCCATATTTGTATTGAAACCTCGTGAGATATAGAGGAATAACCTAACTAAGATAGGAGTCTAAAGATAGAGCATATACATATATACATATGTATATACAAGTATGTTATTATAGCGTTATCCCATATCCCGATCTCAACTCTAATCTCTATGGATTATGTTTTCAAAAATCAATTTTCAGTTAAAGTATTTCATAAACCATGCTTTGGTACCAAGCTATATCATCCCTTATCTAGAGGCCTAAAACTAAACGCTACAGATGCTGCAGTCATCTATAGTATTAGCTTTCGGTGAATAAATACGGCTTTGTTAATGGCATCAATAATATCGAAAGCACTTGAATATTAAACGAAACAAAGATTTCCAAAATCACAGATTATTTCATTACATTTTCCATATAAAATTTGTTTCACATTCACATCACATGATCCAAAACGTTTTCCTAGGCAAAAATTAAATTTTGTTACAAATTACGTCGAGAGTGGTATATGAAGGTCCCCCTAGATTGATTAGAGTCAAATGGTCTTTTATGATCATAACACAGCGGAAAATCATCTAAACATAAATTAAAGCAGCAAATCCTAAATAGATTTCTATAGCCTCCAGCATCCTTTGGTAGCTTATTCATCAACATTTTAAAAACCTGATAAGATCCTTAACCTTTCAACATACTCAAATTAATTTTGGGTACCCAAGAGTTTAAGGGGAATACATAAAATTTGAGTCAGACATAAAGCATGGTATGAATAATACAATACGTCCCGGTTTAATTATGTTAAGTGAGACCATGCCACTTAGCGGAATGAGTTTCCTCTCACTAACATTTTTTAAATCATATCTTTGCAAATCCTTCCATATAACCATATAGTATGCTCCAGCATCCACAATGGTTAAATACTACAAAATAAACATTTTGTAAACCAACATAAATATCAGGTAATAATGAACTACCCATTCAACACAAATAACTTTTAACATTTGGCTGACTCGGGCTTGTCAGACAACATAATCGAAATTTACCTAACATCGGTTAGATATTCGTATTTAGAATTATGTATCCCAATCTATCTATTTTACATTTCCCATCAGGACGGTCTGTCCTAAAGTATCTGTTAAATATCTCCCTTCTGGATGGTCTGTCCCTAACGTAATGATCTCCCAGGTTCTCCCGAGACTAATGGTTTTCCATGCTTACCAATAACCTATCTATATACAACATATATTCCTTTCGGTGTGTAATCATAATTTTAGGCTACCTATAACCGAGCCCCACACAATGGAATTTTGGACAATAATTAGCTGAGGCTACAAGCTTATGTATAGAGCGGCCCTATACTTGTCTTATTTGGTTTACTAATATCCGAGCCATTTATACTTAAGGATCCCCTCTTATAATTTTCCTTGAAAACAACTTCAAAATGATTTAAACCTTTAAATTAATCTTCAAACAAGGAGAAGAAATAAATCTTTATACTTTACTCAAATCATATAACCATGTTAGATATATATCCTTTTCTCAAAACTTAGTTGATGAAAACATTTTACTATTTGAAAGAAACTCTTTCTATACCTTGAAACTACCTAGGTTTAAACCTTTTGAAATCATCTCTAAAACCTTTCAAATTTATTCAAAGCAATCCTTTCGAAAGTTATAAACCTTAGACATCATTCTTTAATATCACTTTAAGTCATTGCCTTAGAAAAACCTTTGGAAAACCTTCCTTCAAAAACCTTTCGAAAACTTCTAATAAACCTCTCGAAACAGAACCTTTCGAATACATAAAACCATTTAAAACAGAAACCCTTTGTAGGCATACTAGGTTCAACTTAAAGCAGTTTGAAACCTTCTTTTAAAACCTTTCGTCATTGTATAGACAACCTTTCGAAAATGTCTAAATAACCTTTCGAAAGCCTTTGGTTATATTTCACAAAACAAGGGTAACCACCAAAGTCGAAAGCTTCCCTTCGAAAGCATTAGAGAAACAACTAGTTTTTAAAAAACAGGTAAACACGTCGACTGGATCAGAAGGTTCAAAATAAAACCTTTACAAAAGCAGTGGAAACCCTTCGGCTGTACGAGAAGGTTTCAAAACAAAGTAATAGTGGTAGCAGCTACAACCTATCGACTGCATCGGAAGGTTGTAAATTATTTTCTTTTAAATAAAGTGACCTGGCTGGATGTGACCAAGTTGAAAGCTCAAATTCAAAAGCAAAGCAAGTGAAAGCATTTCAGTTATAAGACAGTTGTATTTCAACCATTTAGGCCACCAACCTTTCGGCTTAAAACCTTTTGGTTATATTCAATTCATTACGTACCAATTACTTGATACCTTATGCATTGAACTTTGACCTTGTCGAAAGCTAACCCTTCCATTGAACAAATAATTCATTACATGCCAATTACTTGTTATTTCGTTCGTTGCGGGATACTGTGATTGTCTAATTTCTTCTTATCTTCTGCCTTCTCTTTTTCACCTAACAATCCATCTTTCTGGCGCTTGGCTGTTTGGCGCATGAATACCGTTGATATATTAGTGTCGACTACTAGGGTTCAGAAAGGTGGGTCGTTATAGCGTGGTTTTAGAGTGCAAGGTTAAGTGAGAACCATGGCTATGCCGGGGAAACTCATTAAGAGATAATGTAATGGATTGCCTTATTATGTGTTTATGTGCATACATATAAGTGCACTTATTTGTTTGTGATATAATAATGCTTTATATTGTGTTGATTGATCTATTGAGTGGTTAATGGATTCTGGTCGATACGAGTAGCTAATGTTATTTATAGGAATTTCTAAACACCTGAACAAGGCCATCCAATATATAGTGTTGTTTTGAAATTGGGTAAATGAAATAATTTTACCTAAGATATATTTTATACATAAGGAACGATTTTCAAAAATACTGTAGTATAGTATGGTATAGTTAGAAGCGTTGTTTTTTGTTAGAAGATAATAATATTCTAATATTATCATTTAGGATTTTGTTAGTCATGCTTGTCCAGTTGAGTATTGCCCATTGTTAGTGTGTATATGCTGCTTCCCCTTTTAAGGTTTGGGTATGGAATATAGAAATAGAGAGAACATTGAAACGAACACCTTATGAACCGAGTTTCACGATTTGACTATAAGGCATTCGATGTTAATATTGAATTAAAATTTGATTAATAAGATGTATTTTTTAAGTTAGAATATTTTGGAATAAATACTATGAAGATGATTTTATTAAATTGAACTTATAAAATGAATTTCTAAGAAGGTTTCTTTTAATTAAAAGAATTTAATTTGAAAACATAAATCCTAGAACTTTTGAAAAATGGTTTTCAAGGTTTGGAAAATTAATAATAGTATTATTTGAATATATTTTTGGTTCAGGTATAATATTTTGGGAATGAAATTGTTAAGTAAGAAGTGTTTTCTTTGGATTGGTTAGAGAGAATAAGTCTTGATTGTTTTGGAATGATTTGAAGTGATGGTCGGATGCTTACCTAGGTGAACGCTATGGGATACTTAGTAAATTATACTCTTTATCATTATACAATCGAAACAAGTTTAAACTCGAATGAGCCTTAAGCAAGTTGGTGACAAATGTTTTATTGGAAAAATGTAAAGTATTGTTTCAAAAATGAGATATTGAAATAAAGTAATATTTTTAAGTTAACTAGTTCGAGTGGCTCGAAAATAATTTAATTTAGGGAAGAGATGTGTTCGAATGGTAAATACTTCTCTTGGCTATTACCCTTCTTGGTAAGGGAATGTATAATATATTTGGTAGTACCCAGTTCCTTAGCATCATTTTGGAGTTACTCGGGATATATAGTTGGATCAAATAGATATATAATCTTATGATGTAGTGGAGTAGTATCAAAGTTGAACCCAAGTTTAGCTTTATGAAATGGTTTCATAAATAAATTTAGTGGAAATAGAATTGGTATTAGGGAGAACTAATTAAATAAGTGCGTAAATTGGATGTAGATCATTTCTTGTTTCCATATAGTTTGATCTATGATTTGAATAAATGGCTTTGAGGTGTTTCACGCCATTCTAGATAAGGATCTATTACTCGATTTTTGACGGCAAGCACTTGATGAGGATTTTTGATATGGGATAAATGTTTTCGGTCATAGTTACAACTATGTATGAAGAACATATGTACCAAATTAAGGAGGCTGACTAGAGTCCGCATTAGAAAATTGGGCGAACCTTACTAGTTTGGAAGTGAAGTCATGTATTCGAGTAATGATGAAGCCATATTTTTGTATGTAATTAATCTAAGTACATCATACGAACTGATGTATAGTGCTAAGTGGTTTCTAGTTTAGATTGATGTGTGATTTCAGAGGTAATTTTTTTAAGGGAGGAAGAATGTACAACTTGGAATTTCACTGCTTTGATTTGTGAATATTTTGTCAATTTTAAATATTTAATATATAGGTTTATAATGAAAATAAAGCTATTTTCATTGATTAATAACGATGTTGAAATATTTTTCAAAATTTGGTCTACAAAAACATTTAGTTCGAAGGGAAATCAAAAATATGATCGGAATTTGTTTTTCGAATTTTCGACTTTTTGTCAGCTAAACGTTATCGAAAATATTGTGAACTCTTTTATGTAAACAAAACACATATAAATACATAAGTTAGGATATATATGTATGTATTAGTTTATGCATATATATATATATATATATATATATATATGTGTGTGTGTGTGTGCGTGTGTGTGTGTGTGTGTGTATACTTAGTATAAGATATGTGTATTTAATAATTAAGTGGAAAAAAGCGAATGTCATGTCATTGGAAACATGTTTAATAATAAGTACACTTTGCATAAATGCATACTGGAACCAAGTGAAGTGGGGCCCACCTAATTTCATGTATTTTAAAGGGAAAGGGGACAAAAATGATGAGGAGGAGGCAAAGGAGTGGAAGGTAATTGCATAAGGGTAAAATGGAAAATTGCTTTATTCATTTTGTATAAAACTAAACTTTTACTCTCTTTCCTTCTTCTTTTCATTTTTCCTTTCCTTTTTAAAACCTTTTCCCTTTCTTTAAGCTTCATGAAACCTTGTTAATGGCTTCCTATTTTAAATTTTTAAATTTTTAATTCAAAAATTTATTTTATTTTAAATGTTTGATACCTTATTTTAAAACTCTTTCTTCTCCATTTTTTCTCAAACTTCGTTCAGCCATTACTTCCTCCATACTGCTCCAAATAGAGATTTTCTATTCCTCAAAACATATATAATTCTAGTGGCTACAATTTTTATTTGAAAGACTCTTTCAAAGTTCGAATATTTTTGTGTCAACATTTCATTTCTTGCTAACTCATTTTGAGACCTATATTATCAAGGTCGAAAATACCACTCCTTCTTTCGACCATATCTTCCTTAACGTATCTCAAATAGGAAACCAATAGTCTTTTTGTCGAGAATAGGTTCTCTAACTTGAGTTTTTGTCAATAAACTTTTGATAGCTTTAAAACTTTTCTTGAAAAGTATAAATAGGCTCCTCCTCGCCAATGGTTTTAGAAAACTTTGAAATATTGAGATCGCTTGGTTGGAAATCCTTTGTGTGCATTTATCAATGCTATATAATGTCTTAGGAAGATTGCATAAATTATTTCTTGAAATAGATAAATATATGTCTTCCTCAGGTTGCAGGGTAACTGAAAATAGTTTTTCTTTGAAAATAATTTTAGGAAATTTATTTTGGTAAAATGATTTGTCAAAAATTAGTTGGTGTACATTGTTTTCTCCTTTATATAAATTAACGTACCTTGGTAAGTATTGCTCAGTAACGGCACGGTCTATTTGTTTGTTTTTCATCAGATATCGGCGAAGGATTAATAGCGATCCGAGTTTTCATGAAAGCAAATCTTTGTACTGCATTGACTCAAACATTAATAGTCATTTTGCATCAGGCATTTTAGCTATCTTTCTCAAGTAGTTAGAATTTTGATGTGCTTCAAGAGTATGTTGAATACCATGGACTATTTTTGTTTTTACCTGTAATGACACTCGAATTTTGAATTAGTACATGATCAATTTTTTGTGCAAACCAAGGTACAAATCAAATTAGAAAGTTAAGAAAGAAGAGAATTCATAGTTGAACTAATTCTACAAGGCTTCATGATTTGATAGGGGTCCATATTTTTGAAGTTATTAAGTTGCTTTCTTCTTAGCTTGAATAAAATGTTTCATTAAGTCTCTTTAATGAACTCCTTTAGGAATCTTGACCTAACAATGCCTTGAATTGCTCCTCCTAAAATGCGGCATTTGTCGGTTTCATGTCCGTTTGCTTTATGGTAATCTTAGTCTACTTCCTTTATTTGGTTCAGGAAAGTTGTGGGTCTTATCAGGTATAGGAAAAATTTCATTGTCCTTCACCATGTTGAATATGTGAGAGAGGGGCTTGTTTAAGACTACATGATTGGATTCAGAAATCTCTTTTTTACTCCCCTTTAGGTTTCCATTTTTCCTTAGTCTCTTGTTGAGTGGCCTAAAGTCGGATTTTTCTTCTCTAGATTCTCGATAAAATTCTCTCCTAGTATGATGTATTTTGCCCATTTGAATAAACTTTTCAGCTCGAAGATAGAAATGTTGTAGATTCTTACATCCACGAATATGCAGTTCCTTCCAAAAAGGAGTTTTTTGATTAACCCTGAGAAAACTACCATTATTTTTTCTCGATCAGTTGCATTTTTCGCCTTCAATGCTTCCATGTTGAATCTTTTAATGTATTCACCTGGCCTTTGTTTGATGCCAGCTAACATGTAGAATCGATTACCGTATCTTTATATATGTGAAATTGTGCTATGAATTCATAAGAAAATTGTTCCCAAGTATGGATGGTTTTCGCTTAATGATTCTTATACCATTTGATTTCTGCTTCTTGAAAAGGTGCCAGGAAAAGTTTACAGCGAACTACCTCATAGGCGTTATAGAAATCCATTCGTATTTCGAAAGCTACTAAGTGATCCTCTGGGTTGGAGGTTCCATCATACTTTTGTGGGGGAATTTGAATATGATGAGGGATGTTGATTGCCATTATTTCTTTCAAAAATGGAACCTTTTGCAACATAACATATTTCTCTAGGTTGGGAATTCCATTTTTCCTTATGCATTTGCATTATCATTTGTTATAGGATGTCGACTTGGTTGACCTCATTTTTGTAGTAACTTTTACTGTTTCTTTGGATTGGACTATTTCATGGCTCGAGGGACCTTTTAGCTTGAGTTTCTTGGTTTAACTCTTCATCTTTTACCTCACATGGAGATTACACTTGATCTAATCCTTCTATAATCCTTAATGATTCATAAGATGGAACACTTTCAAGAAATTTCTGCATTGCTATCAATTGTTGTTGTAGATTTTGGACCTTCATCTCATTGTTTTCCAATCTTATCAGGGTTCCATATTCTCTAAGTTAAAGTTCAAGACTATATCATTTTCCAAAGTTGATTGTAATGCAGTTTCTTCGTTAGGGATGTTGTTGTCACCCCTTGCTCTTACCATTTTCTTCTCTTGAATGAAGAACTCTATGTAATTATCCGTGATGCAAGTGATTGGGAATCGGAGATTCGACCCTCCTTCAAGCGCCAAAAATGGTAACAAGAAAAATTGTCAACACCTCAATGTAGAGTTTGAAGTATAAGTAATTCCTTCGAAACCCCCTTTCGAACAAATAGAAAAGCTAATGCTTGTTGACTCTTTCAAGTTTTCCTTTCGAATATGATGTAATAGATAAAACTTCTTCTTTTATGAGCTTTCAACGTGGTCGAAACATTCAACTCTCTTTTATAATGTCTTTTGAGCCTATTCAAATGGTTTTGGACTCCATCAGAACTACCTTTCGATGATCACAGTGGCTTAAGGATGAGATCCAATAGTTTTGGGAAAACTGCTTGAAGGGAGCGGGTTTCGGTTTGGTCGAAAGGGTGAACTCTGACCATCTTGCAGTTTTGAGCAATAATTCAAAGGATACGTGAATTCTACGTGTTTTGACTTAATCAAAAGGGAACCTTTCGTTAAGGTCAAATTCTGATGTTCATAATTGTTTCTAAATAAAATCCCAATGTAGCTGTAGAATCAAGGTTATTATAATCTCTGTTTTATTGACTAAAGTTGTATAAACTGGTCAAATCCCCAATTCGATTTTGAAATTAAGGTTTACCAACTTTTAGAGAAAACAAGTGAGAAGTGAAAGAAAATGGATCCCTTAAAACAGACCCATAGGGTCTTATTTACAGGTGCGGGTCAGCACCTTTCGACCCCTTGCTTTCGACACAGTCGGAAGGTTTGCTTCCCCTCTTTTGTGCACCTCACTTGAATCATAGCATTCGACTTGGTCGAAAAGGCTATGTGGCTGTTCTTCTGCTACCGTTGAATTCCGGGCTTCCTTCTATCTTTCTTCATTCCTTTCGACTTCATCGAAAAGTATATTGTTCGATCGCTTCTGACTTCATCGAAAGGTATTGCTTGATTACTTTCAACTTCGTCGAAAGGTGTATAGATGCGCTCCTCTCTTAGCTGTTTATGTGCTATGTAAGTTAGCGAATTGGCCTCCGACACCATCGAAACATATACTTTGTGGGTTTCAAATGAGTCGAAACACTGTTAAGAAACTATCTGCAAGTGATACCATCCAAAGGTGCCCTATCTGACTGATGTAGAACCTTATGCTCTAATGTGCTTGAAGACGTTACGCTGAACTCATATATTTCTTCCTTCGTTAGTGGGGATGGCTTTAATCAATACGAAAGGCTAATACATGCTTTCGATAAGGTTGAGTTGGCTGAACATTTCTCCAATGGAAGTAAATGAAAGTGAAACCAATCATTTTGAATGGTTTGGCATAAATGCAGAATGTATGTTGTTCATTGCTCTTGAAAGGTACCTTTTTACTTTGTCAAAAGCTCTTGACTTGTCCAAAACACTGTTGAAGCATCCATTTGACCTCTTCGAAAGGTGTTGCTAGTGTTATCGACTTCTTGTCGAAAGATTTATTTAATGTCTGCAGAGACTACTTCTAATGTCATTTGATCCTCATCAACGCTTTCGTTCCTTCTTTCATTCTTGAGGATATTTTAGGATAACATTTAGCCTTCTAGTTTGAAGAAGCTTTTGTTCTTTAGGATAAATATTCTAAGAATATCTTTCTTTTATTTTTCTTGAAAAATTGATAATAACTTCCATTAAGATCGTAATCATGTTATGAGACCTTGATAGATAACTCTAAACTCTGAAGTTAACGTTTAGGATACTATTCGGGTAATATTTTTGGGTGTAACGTTTTGATAAATACATGACCAAACCCCTTTTGACTACTAATACTAAAATGTGAAACAATAATACCTGGTCAGCAGACATTGGCTTAAATAAACGAACCTTTCAAGGAAGCTATTGTTCACTCCAAATCTTTCTTTCTTGAATTATGTTTCTTCTGCCACTAGGTATTTGTTTCTTGCTTTCGGTGGCTTTATTTTGTGTTTTCACTATAGCTCGTTTTCATCCCTGCACTTTATGTTAGTAACCTTCATTCATTTATTGATAAGTTAATAGATAATTTGGTGCTAATGTTGTTTGATAATATAAGGATCAAAAGGTTCTTTTTCCTTTTTATCCCATCCTCTAATGGTAGCCCAACTGATATCGAGAGAATCTTGTTTAAAAATTAATTTTAAAAAATCAATAGGGAGTTTGTAAGTGATTATTAAAATCAATAAAGGAATGGGCCAGAAGTCCAATATGAAACAGTTACGAAAATTCCATAAGGAAATCAGGAGTATGAAATCCACAAATTTCCATAAAAATCAATCAGGAAATTTAGAACCCACGAAACTAGAAATTCGGTAGGAAATCGTCATAAAAATTCGACAAGGAATTTAAGAATACGAAATTCACTAATCATCATGAAAATCAACAAGGGAATTTAGAATTTATGAAATTTGAAGCCCAATAAGAGATCATCAAAAATTCAATAAGGAAATCAAAATTATGGAATCCACAAATCATCATAAAATGAATAAGGTAATTTAGAATTCTCAAGACCTAATATGAAATATTTAAGAAAAGAAACAAGGAAATTGAAAATTCACAAAAATCAGGAATTCAACCATAATCTTGTCAGGATCTTATCTGACTAATAGACTATTCAAAATTTCATTCAATATAAGTACAAAGTCAGAGAACCATCTAGTAATGGTAGATTTAGTAGGTTTAAGAAAAAGATCCCTAAGCCTATCTTCCTTTAATTATAAAGTCATTCCTAAAATACTATCCCAAAGATTCATTTAAAATTTATGCCTTGAATAGTGAAGAGGATTCTCGTTTTCTAAAGGATTATATCTTATTAATTGATATGTAGTTCTTAAAGTGCCTATAATTTAGTAGTATTATTGGTATATTGGAGCCGAGTAGTTCCGTAAAGCCATGCAATCATTCAAAATAGTAGTTTCGTATTACCGATCAGCCATTCGAAGTAATAGTTCCATACGACCAGTCAACCATTTAGCAAGTAGCTCCACTCAGTTGACTGGCTGTTCAGCAGTGCAAGTTCCATACTATTGCTTGGCCATTCAGCAGTGCAATGTTCCAAATAGCTTATTATTATTATAATGTATAGACCCTTCTATCCTAAAGGGTCACCTTATTTCTAAGGGTTCGGAAGTGGTTTACTTAATATATTCTTTGAATGAAGTCACTTTTAACTTTGTAGCAAAAATTTGTTATCTATTCCACTCCCTTAGCTTTTGTTTAGACCTCCGCTTTCCATCTTATGTTACGGATCTCTTTATCCATTTTCTTGTCTTGTGTCCTCTTATAGGATACAAGTTTCTTAATTCATAGAGAGTCACTTTTCATGTATTGGACGTACTGAAATTTGTTATCTCATACTTGGTCCTTTCTGATTATGGTCCTGGATTCCATGTATGTTCTGATTATAACATTGGACATCTTCAACCTTTTACCTTTGTTTGTACCCCTTTCTTGGGTATCCTCTTGGTTTTAAATAGCGATTAACTTTATTCCTTTGACCCTTTATTTTTTGGGCCTCGACTTCGTTTTGAGTTGCAGACATCTTTGATTTTCTTTATCTGTTTGGTTCTCCCTATAGGCTTTCCTTGATTCTAAGGGATGTGATGTAGGTTAGGTTGACCTTTCTTAAAAGGTTGTTGGTGGATGTTTGACCCGACTCTCCCTCTAAGAGGGGAACTGGACATTAGAGGTTTTGTCCCTCCCTCTAGGAGGTGCTACAGAAGATCGTCGTAGGCATTTGTCCCTCCCTCTAGGAGGTGCTATGGAAGAGCGTCGTCGGTTTTGTCCCTCCCTCTAGGAGGTGCTACAGAATAGCATCATAGGCTTTAATATTTACACATGAAAATCATTTATATGAAAATCCATTTGGCCAATTAAAATGTTTGTAAACATCCCTTTGAATGTTAGTATTTTTTCATGGAATCTCTTTTGAGAGAAAGAAATTTTGCAATTGAACCCTACTAATATGTTAAGAGGTTATTTTTTGAAAAAGAGTTTGGATACACAAATCCTTCTGATAAAAGAATCTTTCCTTAATGTTGCTTTTCACCAGGATTTTCATGCTGTTCTCAAAATAGAGATACAGATCTCAAATAGGAGACTAAAAGATCATGATTCATGAATGTATAGTCTTTTAGTCGAGAATAGGATTCTGTAACTTGGTTTTTGTCAATAAAATTTTGATAGCTTTAAAACTTTTCTTGAAAAAGTATGAGTAGGCTTCTCCTCCCCAATGGTTTTACAAAACTTGGAAATATTGAGATCGCTTATTTGGAAATCCTTTGACGTTATATAATATCTTAGGAAGATTGCATAAATCAGTTCTTGAAATAGATAAATATTTGTCTTCCTCAGGTATATGCTAATTGAAAATAGTTTTTCTTTGAAAATACATTTGGGAAGTTCCTTTTAGTAAAATAATTTGTCAAAAATTAAGTCGATGTACATTGTTTTCTCCTTCTGATAAATTACCATATCTTGGTAAGTATTGCTCAGTAATGGCATGGTCTATTTGTAGGCTTTCCTCATAAAATGGTGAAGGATTGGTAGCGATTTGAGTTTTCATGAAAGAAAATCATTGTACTGCGTTGACTCAAACATTTATAGTCGTTTTGTATTTTCTCAAGTAGCTAGAATTTTGATGTGCTTCAAGAATATATTGAATACCACAGATTTTTTTTGTTTTTACCTATAATTGCATTCAAATTTTGAATTAGTACATGATCAATTTTCAGCACAAACCAAAGTACAAATCAAATTAGAAAGTTATGAAAGAAGAGAATTCATAGTTGAACTAATGCTGCAAGGCTTCATGATTTGATAGAGGTTCAAATTTTTGAAGTTGTTAAGCTGCTTTCTTCTTAGATTGAATAATAAGTTTCTTTAATGAACTCATTTAGGAATCCTGATCTAACCATGCCTTGAAATGCTTCTGCTAAAATGCGGCATTTGTCGGTTTTATGTCCATTTTCTTTATGGTAATCACAGTAACTACCTTCTTTATTTGGTTCAGGAAAGTTGCGGATCTTATAAGAAATAGGAAAATTTTCACTGTCCTTCACCATGATGAAAATGTGGGACAGTGGCTTGTTTAAGACTACATGATTGGATTCGAAAATCTCTTTTTGACTCCCCTTTTGGTTTTCACTTTTCCTTGGTCTCTTGTTAAGAAGCCTAAAGTCGAATTTTTCTTCTCTACTTTCTTGATAAAATTCTCTCATAAGATGATGCATTTCGTCCATTCGAATAAACATTTCACCTCGAAGATAGAAATGTTGTGGATCCTTACATCCACGAATATGAAGTTCCTTCCAAAAAGAAGTTTGTTTGACTAACCATGAGCGAACTGGCATTAGTTTTTCTTGATCGGTCGCGTTTTCGGCCTTCAATGCTTCCACGTTGAATCTTTTAGTGTATTCACCAAGAAATTCCTTTGGTCTTTATTTGGTGCTCGCTAGCATGTAGGAATCCATTACTGGATCTTTATATATATATGTGAAATTGCATTATGAATTCATAAGAAAATTGTTCCCAAAAATGGATGGTTTTCATTTGATGATTCTTATACCATTTGATAGCTGCTCCTTGAAAAGTTGCTGGAAATTTTTTACAGCGAACTGCCCCGGAGGCGTTTTTCAAATCCATTCGTGTTTCAAAAGCTACTAAGTAATCCCCTGGGTAGGAGGTTCCATCATACTTTTGTGGGGCAATTTGAATATGAGGAGGGATGTTGATTGCCATTATTTCTTCCAAAAAAGGAGACTTTTGCAGCATAACATGTTTCTCTAGGTCGGGAATTCCTCTTTTCTTACTCATTTGCATTATCATTTGGTGTAGGATGTCTTCTTGGTCGTCTTCATTTCTGTAGTTACTTTTTCTGTTTCTTTGGATTGGACTATTTGATTGCTTGAGGGACCTTTTAGCTTAACTTTCTTGGTTTAACTCTTTATCCTTTACCACATTTGGAGATTGCAGCTCATCTTCTCCATCTATAATTCTTAATGATTCTTAAGATGGAACCCTTTGAAGAAATCATGCATTGATATCATTTGTTACTGTAGATTCTAGACCATATTCTCATTGTTTTCGAATCTTATCAGGGTTGAAGGTTGCATAATTTCCATATTCTCTAAGTTGAAGTTCAAGACTATATCATTTTCCAAAATTGATTGTAATGCAGCTTCTTCATTAGGGATGTTGTTATCACCCCTTGCTCTTACCATTTTATTTTCTTGAGTGAAGAACTGTATGCAATTAATTTGCGATGAAAGTGATTAGGAATTGAAGGTTCGACCCTCCTTCTAGTTCCAATATTGTTAACAAGAAAATATGTCAATACCTTAACATGGAGTTTGAATTATAAATGATTCCTTCGAAATCTCCTTTCGAACAGATAGAAAAAGGCCAATGCTTGTTGGCTCTTTTAAGTTTTCCTTTCAGATATGATGTAATAAACAAAACTTCTTCTTTTATGACCTTTCAACATGGTCCAAACATTCAACTCTTTTTATAATGCCTTTCGAGCTTATTCAAATGGGTTGGGCCTTCATTAGAACCACCTTTTGAAGTGAGCACGGTGGCTTAAGGCCGAGATCTAACATTTTTGGGAAAACTGGTTGAATGGAGCGGGTTTCAGTTTGGTCAAAATGGTGAGCTCTAACTATCTTGCAGTTTTGAGTGAAAACTCAAAGGATACGTGAATTCTAGGGGATTCGACTTAATCATAAGGGAACATTTTGTTCAGGTCAAATTCAGATGTTCATAATGGTGTCTAAATAAAAGCCCAAAGTAGCTGTATAATCAAGATTATTATAATTTCTATTTTATTGAACAAAGTTGTACAAACTCATCAAATCCCCAATTCTATTTTGAAATTAGGGTTTACCTACTTTAGAAAATACAAGTGAGAAGTGAAAGAAATCAGATCCCTTAAAACAGATCCTAGGGTCTTATTTATAGGTGCGGGTCAGCACCTCAACCCCTTGCTTTCGACACAGTTAGAAGGTTTTCTTCCCCTCCTTTACATGCCTCACCTGAATCATAGCTTTCGACTTAATCGAAAGGGCTATGTGGCTGACCTTCCCCTATCGCTAAAAACTCTTTCCTTCTATCTTACTTCATTCCTTTCGACTTCATCAGAAAGATGTTGTTCGATCGCTTCAGACTTCAACGAAAGGTATTGCTTGATTACTTTCGACTTCTTTGAAAGGTATATAGATGTGCTCCTCTCTTAGCTGTTTATGTGCAATGTAAGTTAGCATGGGAATTGGCCTCTGACGCAGTCGAAACATATACTTTGTGGGTTTCGGATGAGTCGAAATACTGTTAAGAAACTAGCTGCAAGTGACTCCATCCGAAAGCGCGTTATCTAACAGATGTGGAACCTTATGTTCAATGTGCTTGAGGACGTTTTACTGAACTCATATATTTCCTCCTTCGTTAGCGAGGATGGCTTTAATCAATTTGAAAGGCTAATATATGCTTTCGAAAAGGTTGAGTTGGTTGAACATTTTTCCAATGGAGGTAAATGAAAGCAAAACCAATCGTTTTGAATGGTTTGGCATAAATGCAGAATGTGTGTTGTTCATTGCTCTTGAAAGGTACCATTTGACTTTGTCAAAAGCTCTTTGCTTTTCCAAAACACTGTTGAAGCATACTTTTGACCTCTTCGAAAGGTGTTGCTGGTGTTATCGACTTCTTGACGAACGCTTTAGTTAATGTCTACGGAGACTACTTCTAATGTCTTTTGATCTTATCACTACTTTTGCTCCTTCTTTCATATTTTCACACTTAAGAATATTTTATGGATAATAATAAATTATTTATTTAAGGTTTAATTTATTACTTAAGTTTTAATTAAAAGATTATTTAATTAATAAATTAAGATTAATTAATAGTTAATTATTAATAAAGGTTTTAAATTATTATTAAGTAATGAATAAAGGATGAATTAATGGTTTAATTTATAAATAAATTATTTATAAAAGGTTTGATTAATTATTAATTTATAATTAAATTAAATTCAAATCTAATAAAGATAAATTATGATTTAATAAGAGTCTATCTTGTAATTAATCATTTAAAGGGTCTTTAAGTTTTAAATCCTTTGTCTCCAAGAATCAAATTTTGTTAAAGGTACTTCGTTTCCAGAGATGGTTTTGAACTCAAGGAATTCAAATATAGGTACTGTTAAGTAGATAAATGCTTGTGAATGAATTGTGATATGATTCTCTGGACATTTGATAGCAGAATAAATCCCCTTTCTGCTATAAATTGATTGTTTGATTGTGTGGACATCTTTTAGCAGAGTATATCCTGTTCTGCTATAGTGTAATTGATTTTATTATTGTGGACATATATTAGCACAATAAATCCTCGTACTGCTATGGATCGATGGTTGATTGTGTGGACATATGTTAGCATAAAAAAATCCCCATTCTACTATAAGTTAACTGTTTGATTGTTGGACATCTATTTAGCAAGACAAATAACCATACTGGTATTATATTATTTGGACATATATATGCTAGTTGAGTTGTATTGACATGTTATTTCCTAATTTGGATATGAAGTGTATTTACATAAATTTTTACTTATGTATATAAATGGTAAGTAACTTAAAAGTGAAATTAATCTTAAATGGTAACTTAAATTACTACCATTGAGTTTGCTAAGCCTCTTTTTGAAATTATAAAATATGGTTTCAAATTAGTTCCAATTCTTTAATCTGTTTGAGGTTAATGTTTATAAATGATTTTTCAAGTTATATTATTATTGTATAAAGATATTTATAAATAATAACTTGTCTATAAAAATAGGTTTTACTTAGTAAAACATTTCATTTAACGTGATTTAAAAAGATGAGTTGCAAAAGATATTTTGTAAAAGAATTTTCTTAAAGAAGATTTATCAAAGGAGTTTTAAATGGAGAAATATTTTATAAATGATTTTAGAGGTTTGTAAAGAGGTTTTGTAATTGACTTGTAGACTTACAAAAGTGCTTTTATAAATTGGCTTTGGAAATCTGTAAGTTATTTGAACCATGAAGTGAGCTTTGAAAAAGGAAATTGTTATAAAGGATAAGTAGATTGTGTTATAGTAAGTAATTTTTTTCAAAATGAATATGAAATGAGTGATTTTCCAAATGTTTCGATAATATACTTATACCTCTAAGATAAGTGTAAATATTTCCCGAGCACAAAGGGAAAGTAAGGGTTTTGGAAATAATATTGTGTAAAGACCTTTTCATCAACTTTTATAAAGTGATTTTATTAATTAAAGATTAATTGATTAAGGCTTAGTGGATCCCATATGGAATAAAATCAACGTTGAATGTTTGTTTATTTGATAGTTAAATAACCGACTATCAAAATCTGGACCAAAACATTACTTTGGAAATATCTAGGAAAAACACGAAAATTTTATGGTACATTTACCGTCGGCTGTGCTATACTGTACATATAAATTCATTTTTTTTCTAGGATAAATAATAAGGAAATCCATCCATTAACAATTAGGAGGTGATCTCTGTTCCTATCTTTGTCTATTTATTTCCTAAAGAACCGTGGTTAAGTTTACTGGAAATTATCGATAGTTGTTTCGAAGAGACTGAACCAGATATGTTATTCGAAAACCACTTCGAAATGTTTCAAACTACAGACATCTTGAAGAGTATGTATCGATGATGGAGTTTGAAGTGCAAGGGCTATTTGCTAATAACCCTGACGGTGACTGTAAAATGGGTGTAGTGGAGGTAGTGCGTTCGAATTCGTTCATACCTAGAAGGAACTTGTATGGATGAATGCTAGCGTTGCATTGATGCTTGGAGATAGTGTAGCATTCCAAGTGGGAAGTGCTACATAAAGTAAATCGTAGCCTCAAACCTCATTAACTAGGAATGAATAAAACACGATAGATGCAGCTTGGCTAAGTGGGTCGCTCCCAATCAGGGTATGTTCATCCCTATCTAAAGTCGATATACTCTCCCATTTGTATGCTTCAGGTCCCCATTAACTAAGGGGTGATCATATTCGGTACTACCAGTCAAGTGGTAGGTCTGTGCTGTGTAGGTAGAGGATCCCAATGAGTTCATCAGTGTTATTTTATATAGAGGTGCACCTTGATGGATGGTATTGCACTAGCCCATCATTTTCTGTTATCCATTCTCGAATATGAGCCTTTATGTGCTTAGTTGTATACCTATTATGCTGAAATTTAATTAATATAAAATTTTCAGCTATGATTAATAAGTATTTGTGTCTTAGACACTATTATAATATCAGTGAATTTTATATAAAATGGTTTATTTGTAGTTAGGTAAAAACTTGTCAGTGTTTATGTGTGGCATTGTCTTGCGAGATGTCTTTGATTTTAAAAGGCTTTTAAACATAATAATTTAGTTGTTTGAGTTTACTCACACTAGACCTATGTTTGATCCGGAGTTTTCTTTTCTTTTCCTAAAACTCTTGGGTGCTAAATTTTTTATACGGAGCCAAGTTTTTCAAGTTTTTCGACGGATGTATATTAGAGGAGTTTGGAGCAGGAGGCTTCATCGATAGCTAGTCATTAGTATTATATATATCTTGTACCAGTTTAGTAGGGCCAGGCTCTTATAACCGTCTAAGGGTAGAATTTTATTAGTATGACTCTGATGTATCATTTTTGAAATGACTTTGTAAAGTATTATGTTGATTAATTTATGTTATTCCCTTTGGTGTGAGATTTTGTGATTGTTTAATTTCTTCTTATCTTTTATCTCCTCTCTTTTCCTTAACAATCTGTCTTTTCGGAACTTAGTTGTTTCGCACGTAAATACCGTGAACGTATTAGTATCGAATTCTGGAGTTCGGAATGGCAGGTTATTATAATTTTCCACTAAGGCCTTACATAATTTTCCATCATTTATTATATAGTTTTTGGACATATAGTTGCCGCTTAGGCCTTCCCCCATCGTGTTTAGGTAGTTGGATGCTACAGAAGCCTTACTCAATCGATCTTGTATATTATCATGAATAGATAGTTGATGCTACGTAAAACTTACACCATCGTTCCTTTATATTACAGTAGACAAACAAAGGATTTCCACTAAGGCCTTCCCTCAGCGTTACCAAATCGCCACTAAGGCCTTCCATTAACATTATCAAATATAATATTGTGTTTTAATCATTTGTTAGCAACACAGCCCCACCATCAATGTTACCAAATATAATGCCATGTTTTAAACATTTGGTAGTCACACAGGCCTTCCATTAATGTTACCAAATATAATGTTGTGTTTAAACATTTGGTAGCCACACAGGTCTTATAAATCTCATTTTCATTATTTCTATTTGTTTAAATCATAAAATCCTATCTTAATCAAGCTCAATCTTAATTTCATTATTCAATCAAGTTACTCCCCATTAACTAATTATTTCAGTGACACTTTCATTTCAATGAAATTCGAAGTTTTTTCACATACTTTGCATTTTCTTAGCTTTGCCTGCCATCTGATTTCTACTAGATATGGCTACCACATATTACGCCTTCTATGGCCATAACATCATGACATTCCCTAACCATCGCAAGTTGAGTTACCTAGGGCCATCGCATGTTCATAATACCCTAGCTATCGCAAGTTGAATTCCCTAAGACCATCACATGTTGACATTACCCTAGCCATCGCAAGTTTAGTTTCATCCAGCTATCATTGGTTATCACTTATTTGCTATCACATGTTTAATCTATCTTAGTTATCAAAAGTTGATCCCAACATAGCTGTCACATGTTAACTCTGATTTAGCTATCGTAAGTTGATACCAAACATAGCTATTGCATAATGACTTTAACTTAGCTGCCACAAGTTAATCCCAAACATAGCCACCTCGTATTGACTCCTACTTAGTTAGCTCAAGCTGATCCCAAACATAGCTATCGCCTGTTGACTCTAACTTAGCAATTGCAAGTTGATGTATGGGCTATCGCTAATTGGAATGGCGGTTTCATAATTAATTTGAAATCTATTTTATTACCTTTCCAAGTAATTTCTTTTCATCTAAGCCATATAGATGTCGAATTATCATTAGTTTACCTACATTTTGCAATTCTATTTTCAGAAATAGTTAGTTATTTACTTAATTAACTTATTTATTCTCCATCATTAAATAAAGTATTTCCTTTGTTAATTAATTCATAACAATTCGAAAATGCAAGAAAAACATCCAAAAAGTTCACAAAAAATCCAAATTAATATATTTGGCATTTCCAAGCCAATATAATTATTTTTAGTATTATAAATAATTTAGTTTTCTAAATTAGGCCTTTTCCCAACTTTAAAATTCATAATAATTCCATATAATTTCATAAAATAATAAAATTAAAAACTCATCTCTAAATTACTATTTCACACATCATATAAAAATTTCACGTGATTTAAACAGGTTTATTTCATTTTTTAGGCTTAATAGATCAAACCATCATCTTTAAATTCCCAAACATGAACAAACAATCTTAACTCAAGTAGATTTGTATGGATTTAGAGAAAGAATTACTCACCTTTTTACTTGATTTAAACTTTATTAAAGCACTTTTTATTTTCCTTGGAGATGGATGCTTTTTCCATTAGCTTTGTTTTCCTTTTTCTTCCTTCTAGCTGGCAATCCTAGCTTCTTACTTTCTGTCTCTTTTCAGTTTGTGGAAAATGAGAGAATGTATAAGAAGTTGGAATGTATGGGCTTATTAATTTGGTCGTTACGCTAAAACCCAATTCTAGCCTATTCTTATGGAATCCCAAAATCCTCATGTTAACTACATTCACTATCTTATTGATTAACTTGTCTTTATTTTATCCCATAATTTAGTTTCATTAACCATTTATTAATTAATTTTCCTCATATTATGGCGCTTTAAAATATGGATGTTACAATTTTAGAAGATAAATTGATGAAGAATAGTAGATTTATACCCATAAAGTCTAGTAGAATGACATTCAAATTGGTCGAGTTGTATATGAAATGGATAATGTGATTCCATGGTGTGCCAAAGAACCTTACAAGGGACCAAAAGCCTTTGTTTGCTAGTGGGTTTTAGAAGAGCTTACAAGAGGCATTTGTGAGCTGCATCTGAGTACAACATATCACTAGTGAATCGTATCATGGAGGATCTCTTGTGGGCTTGCGGGCTTGCATTTTCAACAGTGGAGGCTCGTGGGATGATCACTTGCATTTAGAAGAGTTTATATATAATAATGGTTCCTAGTCTAGCATCATTACAACACCGTTCAAGGCATTATGTGGCCGACAATGCGGTGCTCCTTTATGTTGGTGGGAAGTGGGCTAGAAAATTATACTAGGGCCAGATATGATTAGGGGAACATCATAGAAAATCAGGATCATTCCATGATGAATGAAAAGCTACTCAATCTACACAGAAAATCTATGTTGGTAAGAGAAGACATGATACTTAGTTCTTCGTTGGTGATATCATTGTTATCCTGCCTTTTGGTCACGCTGGAATACCAAGAATTCAGCCAAAACGGATGGTTACCAAGATTGGAGATCGGTTATATTTGAAACTATAGACAAAATTGTCCAATGGTTCAAATGAATAACAATAAAAAAATGGCTAAGTATGGAATTAACACTTCACCTATACAGCGAATCAGATCAATTCAGACTGGATCATCAATTTCTGACCCGCTCAAGGTGCAATTAGTATGGAGTGACATGGAACGCCTCACAAGGCTAAATTTCAAATTTCAAGTCCATTGGAGTTCGTATGCTTAAGTTATGGACAAAAGAAGATGGATCAGTGTTGATGGATCGGTGGTAATTGGCTTGCAGTCGGACTTGGGAAAATTTGCTACTCGCTTGAAGTCTGGTGCATGTTTGCTTGGAGAAAAATGATCGACACCGATCGTTTTTCATTATTGGACTCAAAATCAAGTTTGCTTGGAGAAAAACGATAGGCACCGATCATTTTTCGTTCTTGGAGTCAAAATCAAGTTTGCTTGGAGAAAAATGATTGGCACCAATCGTTTTTCATTCTTAGAGTTAGAATCATGTTTACTCGAAGAACATGTTTGGAACCAAAATCACATTTTCTTGAAGAAAAATGATCGACACCGATCGTTTTTCTTGCTTTGAGTCAAAATCACGTTTCCATGGAGAAAATTTGGAATTTACTCGTGTCTAACCCCGGGCTAGAATTTTTAGCATCTGCTTCGAGTTAGATAGGTGATTACTTGGGTCTTGCTTTGAGTCAACCCTGAAGTCGGTTTTTTACGATCTTTTTGTAGATTTTCGACAATGATTGATCCATGAGTCAAAATCTACAATGGAAATCGATATGAAATTTGGAGGAAAACTACACTACACCATAAGGGACAAACATCATCGACCTCTGGGCCCCACGATGAAGTTGGATCGATCGACCATGATCTATATTGGTTGATCCACAAAACAATTCTAATCAATGATGATCGATTAATAACACAAAAGCAAAGTTGGAATGACACAAAACTTTTGGAATGGTAAAATATTATGTAAAGGAACCTGCCACATATATTGCACATCATTTGGAGAAACTTGAACCATTGGCCTACATTGTTCTTGAATGAGCGTATCATTTCAGCCAGAACGATCTCAACTCCACGGAAAATGTGATATCTTATAAATGGTAAGTCAGAATGATAGAAAATTTAGAGACCAAATAGGTAACATCGTAGTGACCCGCCAGAACGATCGCACTAAAAAAGGAGAAAATATGAAATGATCTTTCGAATTTCCATTTTTCAACTCGACTCCACCGAAAACACGATATTTCAAAAACTGTTGGTCGAAATGGCACAAAATTTGGAGAGAGATAGCTAATGTCATAGAGGACCTATAAAAATTATTGCACCCCCAGTGGATCTAATATGAACGAACAACACTGATCGTTCCAATGACGTGATATCAGAAAATTGGTGGATCGGGTCATACGGCTCTGGAGGTTCTTTTGGCGAAATTTCTGCCCGGTCCATACGCTTCTTTACCTATAAATATGGCGAACGTGGCTATAAGGGATCTTCGATTGTATCTTCTTTTGGTTCTCCTTCATCACTTCTTATCTCTTCCTCCATTAATTTTCTAGGGCAAAAACAACTATACTTGTAATCTAATAGTATAAATAAAAGATTACTCGAGTGGATATAGCCCGAAGTTTGACAAACTACTATAAAACTTGCATGTTCATTTCCGATAACATTTTGATGTTTTCACCGAGAAATCTAGCCTCCACGAATTTGAATTTTCGATTTAGAGCTTAGATTTGGAAAAATGGTGAGACAATCGACAAGGAGAGTGCAACCGGAAAGGAGCCACCATGTAGGGAGTCAGTATGCTTCCTTAGGAGCTGGAGCTAATTAAGCATCTACCTACATCGCTAGGGGTGAAATGAAAATGATGATGGATGCTATGCAGCAAAGAATGCTGAAGAGACAGGAGGAGATGATGCAAAATCTACTCTGACAGATCAGACAATCTTGAGCACAAAACTGTGGGAATAGAGTAGCAAGAGCTAATGACAACATGGAGCAAGAGGTTGAGGCACCAAGAACCGCTGGAATCAGTACCAAGATTATGGAAACAAAGCTAATAGGCAGTTGGATGGAGTGGAGCAGCCGAGAGCAGTTCCATGCCAAAAAAGAATGATCGAAACTGATCCACCGGTATGGATTGGCACCGATCAATCAAGACTCTAGGGCATGCCCCTGGGTCAGGCTGGATCAATTCCTAGTTGAATATTGGAAGCTACTATGAATTTTAGCATGGATCAGAACTTGGATGCGCATCTAGAAGAGGATATTTTGGGATCCCCTCGCAGACTCGCAGGGCAAGATGGAAACGATGATCGGAGACCACTTATGGATGTTGGAATAGCTAAAAACTGGAATCCAGCACTTGGAGTGGAAACTAGCAGGCTTGGATATGGATTGGAGCCACTAAGGGCAAACCCTAACCAAAGAAGATGGATCAACACTGATCCGTCCACATGGATCGGCACTACTCCCATGGAACCCGAGGCGTAGATTTGGATGGCTTTGTATGGAAATAAATAGCGTTGATGGAACATGAGCAACTATCATCCACCACAAAATGGAGTGAGCCTAGCTAAAGAGCACTGGTCGTCATATCTTGATCGAGATGGCATGAACTAAATAACTAATGAACTCTATACTAAAATGGCTAAGTCACTTACGTATGCACGAGATCGAGGTTGACCCCTAGATATGCTCTAAGATGGCGATGAACCACCATAACAAACGAATCTTAAAACACTTGAATCTGTAGTAATGCGATGAACAACATAGGTCGTGGTTGTGATCCTATCTGGAGATACGGGATAACAACCGCAAGGTATGGGTCTTTTCATTGGATACATGATGAAACAAACTCGTGCATCATGGATTAAGTTCTCGACCGGGTATCAAGGCTGATAAATAAAACCCAACAGGTCATTAGGTGTGGACTATGCCTGGCAAGGTGTAGATCGCTTCGCTCGAATGCGATGGATCGACCTACTCAGGTTGTCAAATATGGATTGTGCTTGGCAAGGATCCAGAGAGATCTATGCCGTCGGGTATGAACTATGCTTGGTAAGGGGTAGGTCACCTATCTCGAACGTGATGGATCAGCCTACTCAGGTCATCAAATATGGATTGTGCTCGACAAGGATCCAGTGAGATTGAGGATTTGGAATTGGATAACAACCGGAAGAGGTCATGGATTTGGATATCAACTTCGAACATAAATGGATTTAGCTTTAGATGGATGCAGATTTAGATGAAATGATGAAAAACACTGTGGATTTGGATTAGATTTTGAATTGGAAAATACGGCTATCAATGGATTATGAATTTCGGATTTTGAATTTATAGCAATTCAAAACAAGCCTTCCTCCCGTGAGGTAAGTTTCGGGGGGTAAATTATATCCTGCCTTTTGGTCAGGTTGGGATACTAAGAATTTGACTAAAATGGATGGTTATCAGGACTGGAGATTGATTGTATTTAAAACTATAGATGATAGTTGAGTGGATTCGAATAAATAACACTTAAAAAATAGCTAAGTATGGAATTGGCACTTCACGTAGACAACGGATCAGATCGCATCCCCAAATTCTAGCCCAATCAAGGTGCGATTAGTATGTAGTGACAAGGAAGGCCCTATAAGGCTACATTTCAATTTTCAATTCCATTGAAGTTAGTATACTCGAGTTATGGGCAAAAGAACATGGACCAGTGTTGATGGATCGGCAGTAATTTGCTTAGGGTCAAACCTGGAATAATTTGTTACTTCCTTAGAGTCGGATGCATATTTGTTAGGAGAAAAATGATCGACACTGATCGGTTTTCTTGCTTGGACTCAAAATCACATTTTCTTGGAAAAACGATCGGCACCGTTCACTTTTTGTGCTTAGAGTAAGGATCAAGTTTGCTTGGAGAAAATGGATCAGCACTAATCATTTTTTGTGCTTGGTGTCCGATTCACATTTTCTTAGAGAAAATTTGGATTTTACCCGAGCCTAACCCCAAGCCAGAATTTCAGTATCGGCTTCGAGTTAGAAAGGTGATTACTTGGGTCTCTCTTTGAGTCAACCCTGAAGTGGTTTTTCGACGACCGTGACGTTTTTTGGTGATGATCAACCTATAGCTCAAAATCTACAAAGGCAATCAATATGAAATTTGGAGGACAACTACATTACACCATAAGGACCCATATCATTGATTATTGGGCCCCACGATGAAGTTGGGTCTATCGGTCATGATTCATATGGATCAATCCATAAAACAATTCAAATCAATGATGATTAATTAATATCTTACAAATGCAAAGTCAGAATGACATAAAACTTTGGGAATGGTAAAATATTATGTAAAGGAACCTACCATATCGAATACACATCGTTTGGAGAAACTTTAACGATCGACCTACATCATTTTTGAACGATCATATCATTTTGGCCAAAACGATCCCAACTCCATGGAAAACACAATATCTTACAAACAGTAGGTTGAAATGGAATGAAATTTAGAGAACAAATAGATAACATCATGGTGACACCCTAGAATGATTGCACCCCAAAAGGAGTAAATATAGAATGATCCATACTTGGAAGGATTGGTAACCTAGCTTACAAAGTCGACTTACCCTAGAAGATGACGGGTGCGCATAATGTGTTCCACGTCTCTCGTTTGCTAAACTTTGTGCATAGCTCAAGCATGACTATTATACAGGATCAAATAGATGATATCGATATTGAACCAGAAGCTTCGAGATCTTATAGGCCTATTTGTATCATTGGACGTGATACGAAGCAGCTTCGAGATAAGACAGTGGAGTTAATGAAGGTTCAATAGAGCAACAATTTAAGGTGATTGTACTTGGGAGATAGAGGAGAGCATGATGACCACTTATTCAGAGCCCTTTATTTGGTAGTTTTTTTATTGCAATTACTTTCACTTTTGATACTATATAGAGTATTTTAGTATTCTGCGTGGTAAGATAGACATAAATATTATTTCTCGGTTATGCATGCATGTTTGACATTTAATGTGTTTTCGTATGGTTGTTGAGCAGCGAGGTAACCATGTTTAACTTTGCCTTTGTTTTATTTGGGATTTCGAGGGTGAAATTCCAAAATGGGAGGAGAGTGTAACGAGCCATATTTTGTATATTAGGGATCGTAAATTTTTAGTTTGAAATTCATATTGGGTCATACAATGCTATAACTTTGGGTTATATTGAATAATTAAAAAAAATTCCTTAGAAATTTTATTGGACCCCCTAAAAGTTTGTGATGGTAGGCTTCTTAGTTATAAATCCACGGTTAAGTGCTTGTCCAAACGACCAGGTAAGAGTGATGAGGTGGACCACCAATAGGATCGAGTATAGTTAAAAAAAATCTAATACAAATGAAAACATAGTAGTTCTGCATATGTATAGAAGAGGCTATCTATACTACATTTAAAGATGCAGTACAATTAAAATTTGGGAAATCTATTACCATTAAGAGAAGAAAAGCATAAATGATGCCTTCAGGGAAAAACAACCAACGGGTTGTTGGTGTATACTTAGGAAAAATGGTTTATGGGCCTAAGGTTTTTGAATTAATGACATCTTGTTTCTTAAAACTTTCATATCAAAATAGAAGCAATCAATTATTAAATGCGAGAGTAATTATGGGAAAAGTGGTCGGTGTGTAATTGATAAAAATAATTAAATCGTGTATCCAAGAAGCATTTAATGTAAAGTGCTTAGTGTTGATTTTATGGTGCATATATGTACTAGAATATTAAGGTAGATGGTTTACTATGAGGTATAGGTCTTTGGACTTAGGTGGGTGTTTGGATAGGGAGAGAACCCTAGTGCCAAGAGAATGGAGAGTTATCAAGTAAACTTTTGAAGGATGGTATTGTTAAATAAGCTAGTAAGATGAGTAAATGGTCTAGAATCGTCATACTTGTTCATATATGTTGTGTCATGCCCAAAACGGCACAAATATTTTTCAATTATGATAGTAAATTGTGTTAACTTAGTGTGTGTACTAGATCTAGTTGCAAATATGAGTATGTTTATAAATTATATTATGTGCAACATGTAACGACCCATATTTTAGAAGGTTAAAATCGACAATAATCCACACATGTCCGACTTAAACAATCCGGAACATAGATAATCATTGACGTTAATTAAGAAAAACAAGAAAAGAAGGAGAAAACAAACACAGAATCTCGCAATGGAATTACAAAATATAATAATCAAATAAACAGTTCATGAAGTTGTTTATATTATATATTTGATTATAATTTATACAACATTTGTCAGAGTTATATATACATCACTGATAAATAAATAATGCTGCAGAACAACATGATGTAGAGAAAAATAATAGTAATAGTATACCAAATCTTTGTCTTCGTCTTTCGGAAAAATGACTTTCAATGCGCTGAAAAACTCAGGGCTGACCCGAGCATAATGAAAAACAAAACACTCAAATCAAGACTAAAATATTCTTATGTTAGTCAAATCGATATCGCATATAACATTAGTGTTGTGGCGTCGAGATGTTTACGGGGTTTCACATCTCCTTTTCAGTGTATAACATTTGCAATATCTCAAGAGATGTCACCGGATTTTTCATCTCTTAAGGATCCATCAAAATATTTATATGTAGTAGAATACGCTATATATAATGTCTAATCAGTAAAATAAATATTTTTCTTAGCGTTAAGCCTTTACATTGACCCGCCCTTAATGCGTTTTAAGCATTGTCGTACAGTTTGCATATAAAACAGTAGCAAACCGTCGGTGGATATGGATGCGCAGTGATAAAACAACACTAAACCAAATTCGTAGGGGTCTCGTATAAGGATAAAAGTATGACAAGGCAAGTGTGGCAATGCCCAAGGTAGGATATTACCAGTTTACCCTTCTCGACTGGTGGTAACCCCTAACGGCCCACCGCATCCAACACTCCCAAAATCCGAACCAATAGATAACAATGTCATGATAGTATTATGAAGAAGTGTGTCCGCTAGAGGTAGCTAACAACATTGGCATGTACGGCTCTTGTTTTAGTCATATCAAATTGACACAAGCGTCAGGCCAATCCATCATTTTTCTCTTTCTTCAAATCCAGCAAACGATACCAAATCCAACAACTTCGTTCTGAAGTCCCCACCGCGTACACAGTTGTTAAAGTGGTTCCAATATTAATAGAGAGTGTGCCGATAAGAGGCCCTGGTCTCTTTAACAACCAAACGTCGTTTTAACATCGGTTAGCACTTTTACACTTCAAAAATAATTCATATCTGATATCAAAATATCAAATTCGCTCCAAAATCAAATTCATTTTAAAATCTTCATATTTACTCGAAACATACTATTTCAATTCAAAATAATGTTCGTCTTAATATCTCGATTTCAGTTCCAATCAACATTGCTTTGAATTTTCATTTGGGTTATAACTTCAAAACCCAATTCATATTTAAATCCATGATTTAAATATAAACCTTCTAGCCTTTGACAAGTTTGAATTTTTTATAAATAGTTTGAAATTTTAAATTGTTTAAAAATAGTTCAAATAATTAAAATAGTTTAATATAAAATGATTTTAAGTATTTAAAATGTTTTATAAGGTAAAATAGTTTGGAAATCAGAATAATTTGAATATTTAAAAAGATAGATTTTAAGTAGTTTATATTAAAATAATTTATTTGAAAATAGTTTCAAAGTCAACTGATTCAATTTCAAATCTTCCAATTCAAATCATTCAATTCTCGATTCACTTGAAATCGACCCAGCTTCGATTTCAATTCGGATTAACTTCGATTTCAATTCTAATTCAAATCAATTTTAATTCCGATTTCAAATTAATTCAATTTGACTTCAATTCCAATTAATTTCAATTTCGATTCCAATTTGAATTAATTCAATTTAATTCTCAATTTTAAACCATTTCAAATCATATAAATTCGAGACGATTTCAGAATATCAATTTAAATCATTTAAAACAAATTTAACTTTAACGTTCAATTTAAGGTTCAAATCTTCAAAATAATTCAACTTCGAGCCCAAATTTGAAATATCCATTTAAATTGCTTTCACTTAGCAATATCTCAAAGTTCGAATATTTTAAAATCACATCAATTGTTGAAATCCAAATCATATTTCAATTATAATTTCAAAATCTCAAATTTCATTTTTAAACAATTTCGTTTAACAAATTTTAGTTCCACATTTTTAGCTCAAGTTTGAAAATAATTCAATTTCCATAGGTTCGATTTTTATTTCTTTAAATCAAAATCGGTTAAATAATTTCAAATTTAAAAATTTAAAATCATTTAATTTAACCAATCCGGTATCCTTTTTCTATCATATGTGCAAGTGAATCAATTATTTGAATTTTAATTTCAGAGATGGATATATATCATTTCAATCCAAATCAGTGTCATGGCTATATATCATTTCAACCGATTTCTTCATTTATTCGAAATAATTCAAATAACAGTTTATATACTGTCAGATAATTTACAGGGTGACAACTGGATATATAAAAATAAATAAACATCCAATCGTTCAAAATCTCAACCAATTGGCATCCATTACAATCCATCATCCAAACAATCGATAAATCACAATAATTTACCAATTATCAATAATTGAGAATTTTACTAACAGTTTAATTACAATTCAATTTAACCATCAATTTTAATTTTTATTAGTTATTTCAGATGTCAATTTAAATGTCAATTAAAATTATCAAACAGCAATCAACAAATTTAAATCACTTCATAATTTTAGATTTAACTAACATAAAAATATTCTAGCACTTCATGAGCGTGATAAAACACTCACCTTTTATTTTTGTTCTGTCGCGGAGACATTCCAGTTTGAAACTAAAACCGAACTAAGTTCGATTTCATCCTAAATTTCCATAGTCTCCAAATCGGTTCAAACCTGTTTCATTTTGCAGCTCTCGTCGTCATGATGCAACACAAAAATCCGTGCCTCAATTCGACCTCGTATGGATGAGTTACTAAACTTTTAGTTCATCGATATAATTAAATTAAAATACTAATCCATTCTCTTTTTAATAAAAGCCCATACCCTTAATTCTTCAATCTGGTCCATCTATGCTTCATCTTCTTCCCAAACACACTGCCTGTGCACGAAACATGCTCTATATCCATATAGTCATGCATGCAAACGATGATACCAAGATTTACTCGTCGAAATCGAATTCCGACTTCGCCATCGACTTCCTTTTCGAAATCTCCATCTGCCTAACCCCTTAAATCCACACTCGATGCTTTGGCCAAAGTCGCGACCTTCTGCATCCCCACGTACTGCCCAGGCGACGCGAAATTCAAAGATGATCGGACTTTTCAATTTTATTCGCTAGATGCTATTTCCCACTACGAATCCAAATATGATCTTTAATTCGCGAATCCATGAATCGATAAAAATCTCGAGCCTTAGCTTTGCTGCCTCATGTCGACCCCCTTCAGGTTGCAGTCGAACCCATCGATACGCATACCAGGTTGATGATCACGCTTAAACAAGATTTATAAAATTCGTTTGGGGACTTTTCATCAAGTATAATTTGAATTTTTTTTTTGAAGTTTCCATTTTCATATTTTGTTCTATTTCAAAGCTTGAATGAGGAAGAGGAAGGAAAACTTTTAAAAAGAAGGTGGGTACATCATAAGGTGGCTGATGTAGGGATAGGGTGACTGAGATATTGATTTTGAACCTTTAAAATATTACTTTAATTCCAAATATCTCGTTTAAAGTAACTTAAAATCCCGAACCCCTATCGAGACAAGCCGCTTGGCATTCCCAATGTTATACCCCTGTTCCAAATGCAATGAAACAAGTTTCGAGACTTAACTCGATCGTATGTGGAAGATAGCTTTCTGAACCCAATTAAATTTTCAATATTAATTCTGACGTGTTTCTATCCCGACGTGTTTCTATCCCATATGACCAAACGATAACTCCAAATGCTACAAAATTTGAAATCCGAAAATAATACCCTATTACGAACCCAATGACATTGGTTTCGTCGAAATATGAAAATGTGACTCAGAAGACTATTTTTACTTGTTAATTAAAGCGTGGTATTTTCAAAATCGAGTAAATCAATTTTAAATTCAATCTAAAAGTTCTATTACCTTCATTCTTATTAATATAATTTTAATATGCCTTTAAACTTTTCTATCCAAATAAAATCCAAGAACTAAATTATTTTAGCAATTTCTAATTATTGAATTCAACAGTTAAATTATCCAATAAATCGTTATATTGAAATTCAAGTTCTTAAATCTATAAAATTAACTTTTAAATATTTAAAATCGACTAAATATCTCAATTTCAGATAATCAAAATTCTGGGTCGTTACATTCCTCCCCCTTAAAAGAGTTTCGGTGGTAGGAAAAATGCCCAAACCCATTCTTTTCTAAAAAAAATTAGTAGAAATAACTCTCCACATCCATTTAAGCCTTTAACTCTCCAAAATCCTTTTGTCGAAATCTTGTTATTCTTTTACTAAGCACCCAAATTCCTCCATAGGTTTCGACTAGTAGTATTCATTCAATTATTTCAAATTATTATTCAATGCAAATTTTAACTATCACAAATTCCTTACAAATTTCTAACTCTTTAAATTTTCGAAAAAATTTCGCCAACATCTCCATTGCATTGCTAGATCGGAACAATCACAAACGGCACTACGGGCCCAAATTAGTAAAAGAAAACAAAAGCCAAGTGGCTCAATCATAAAGCCATCAATTTCAAACGATAATTTAAACATATACCTTTTTGTCGGGCAACCCAATTTTTACTTACGAAATCAGAATCGTTAAGTTAGCCCTGCTTTTATATACCTACACCTTATTAATAATACTCAATCATAAAATTAATACTCAATCATATAATTCAAAATCATATTATTTTATATTTCAATTTTCAATATTTTCTTTACTCAATCCCGTACGATGTACATATATCATTCATACACAATATCAAATCTAATCGCCCACTCGATCACACAATTTCGACTTCGAACTAGTATCGTCTATACGACTCTCTAGTGCGGATTCAAATATGGTTCCTTGATTAGAAACCCTTATTCACCTTGCATTGCCATATACTACGATCGAGAATCCTAGAATCAAGGAAAAATCCATATCTAGTGCTCACCGTAGAAAATCGAGTGAAAAATCTCAACTCGGGTCGATATAAATCATCTCGAAATTCTGTGTTCGAATATGGATCAAATCGTTATGCGAATGAAATAATATATGTATGACCCTTTCCATTTATTCTTATCTAACCCAGTTGCTTTTTACTCACATTCTTCACATTTGTATTCACTTATTTAAAATCACTATTCACATTGCTTAATTCACATTTCGTTATTGTTAGTATATCCTTTCGATACTAATTATCTCTTAGGAATGATTCCATAAAATTTCTTGAGTCTATTATAAACATTTTATACGAAAGTTCTTATGTTTACTACCACTTCACCACTGAAGTCCTTACCCATTTTTAACCAAATTCAATTTCATTTCCCAATTTCAACATTCAATTTTATCTATCCACAATCCAAATCAAATTCAATTAACTAATTAATTTAATTAGTCCATTCGTTAATTTATTTCAATCTCAATGAATTTCATTCCCAACAATTATTATATTTGGTCCAAATTAGGTTAAATTTTCAATTTCACTTTATTTAACTAAGTTAAATTTCATTCTATAGTTAAATTTCAAAATTTCCCTTCTTGCATTCACATTCAACAATTTTAAAACATTGCTTTAACTTGCAATTTACAAATTTTATAAGTTATCAAACTTATTTTCTCATATTTTCAAAAAAATTATTTTAAATGAAAATCTCAGAGTTTAAACATCTTGTTCTAAAAAGTTCCAAATCAATACGAAATCATACACACACACATGCATACATACACAAAATCCCTTGATATATTAAATCATTCTTTTAATTTCAAAACCAAAACCAGTTTTACCAAAACAGAACTCCAATTCTTAGCAATTCCTCTCTTTGAAATTCAAAAATGAACGACGATGATGCTGCAGTCATCAATGAAATTATTTTCCAACGATCGAAGTGAGTTCAGTGCTTTTATTTCCTCTAAAACCCTTTTACAAATGTCTCCATTATTTTCTTTCAAAACATTTTCCAAATAATGCTGTTATTATTTTTCCAAAGCTTTGAAAAGCATTTTTAAAACTAACAGAATTTTAAATTTCCAAATTCCTAACTTTCAAATCCTTTTTATAAAACATATTTATAATATATTTCTGAAATTTCCTTTCAATTTATGAATCACCTTTATAATTATAATTCCATTTAGTTATATAAAATCATTTCCTGTTGTTAGTCTTGCTTACATTCAAATACCGACCATACTATTACATAACGAACAATAATCAACAAATGATAATAATCAAATATTATCATTCTCTAACAACCAAGCACACCATATATGTAATGATCTGTAAATTTACCAATCTGAAATGGAATATTTAATTTATTTTAAATATTCAAATGTAGAATTTTCAAACTTAAACAATAAAGCTTTATATGATAAATAAGAATGGTAAACTTATTTATGATATTGAATAAAAATTTTGGATTTCCATTGTAAAATCAACAAAAGTCGGATTCCAATAAAGCAGGATAAATATTCATGAAATTTGTTTAAAGGATAAATAATTCCTTTCAAATATATATAAATAGATATCAAACTCATTTGATAATAATAGTAATTTAATATATAATGGTTCGATAAATATATAAAACTTGTTTTATAAAGTTGACAAATTTCGTCGCATACCGATAAATCGATGTCGTATTTTTATAAATTGATTTAGATATTGTTTTATATTATTTTATAAGTCAAATATACTTGTTTTAATTATTTAAATATATTAAGAAATTTATTTTGAAGTATATAGATAAATAGTTTAACAAAAACGTTAAAATATGATTGCAAAAATTTTTGCCGAAAATCAGCGTTTTGTTCAAAATAAGTTGACGCAACGTTATCGCACCTTTGTTAACATGTTTCAATATATATATATATATATATATATATATATATATATATATATTACACATTTTAATAGCTAAAAAATTTTATTTTTACTAAACAATATTAGAAAACTTCTAGAAGTCATTAGTAAAAGTAAGTAAGAATTAACAAAAGTAAGAAAATGTAAATATCAAATCACATTTGTTTGTAGAAATTCATTCTCCGATTAGAACCTACGGTTTTTTTGTAGAGCCTAGTATGCCGTAATTTAACAATAGTAACAATTTTGAATAAGATTAGTAAGTTTATCATACTAAATGTTTTCAAAGGAATGTCATTAGAAATAATATCAAACGTTTTGGTATATAAAAGTGTTTTAGTTATCATGGGGTAAAAACCCTTCCGTGTTTATGTATGGGCATAGTCTTATGAGATACTCTTTCTTTTCAAAGGATTTTATTTAAAGGCGATATATGGCACTATCATTTCTTATTGAGTTTTTCTCACGTTGGTTTGTCAAGCCTGATTCTGGTATTTTCAATACTCGGGTCAGATCCGAGTAGTTTTAGGTTTAGTTGAAGATGGTTAGAGTTTCCAGAGGAAAGATTGAGATATTCATCTACGTATGGACATATTCTATTATCTGTTGTGCTTTGTTAGTTTTAGTTTTATATTTGTCAATAATTGTAAGGACATGTGTTTATAACTATCCTAGCTGATTTCAGGCTAGACTCTGATATGTGTACTTAAAAAATTTCCGCTGTAAAGATATTTGTTCAATATTATATATTATTCCATTCGAGTGAGATTCTATCTGTCTATTTTTCTTTATTACCATTGATCATCCATACTTCCGTGCAACTTGGGTCGGACATGAGTGGTTTATTGTCGGCTCAAAGGGTATGAAATTGTAGGTCGTCACATTTGTTATCAGAGTTGAAGGTTAAGCGAGAAACTTAGCTTTACTGGGGTAAAGCCTCATCAGAGATAGGATTAGTAGTATCCTCAGATGAGTAATTCATTATAGATAGGGTTAGTAACACTCTAGAATGAGTTGAGTGTAATATATATGAGCGCATATTTGATAACGTTATATATAAAGGTTTTGTCTTGAAAAATTGGTAAATGAAGTAATTTTTTACCTAGGATTATATTTTGATTACAAAGTATATATTTTGAAAAGTTATATAGTTAGAAATCAAGATTGGTGAAATTTTATATGAACATCTTGTGAGTAGAATTTCACAGTTTGACTATAAGATGTTTCATAAAGATAATCGATAAGTAAGAAATCTGATAAGGTAATTAAAATCTTTAATACTTAATCCAAATAATAAATTAAGAAATGATAATGTTAAATTACTATCATAAATTGATAATTGTTTAATTTAAAAGTTAAAGTACAAATATCTTGTGAATTAAGTTTCACGATTTGACTATAAGGTGTTTGATAGTAAGATTGGTTTTAGGAATGAACATATAATAAAAATGTAATATAAAATGATTATGTAAAAGGAAAATATAAAAGGAATGAAAGTTTAAAATTCGAATAATTTAAAAGAATTGTGGTAATTTAAATGAAGTTAATTTATATAAGATAAAAAGAATATATAAAATAGGTTTTATAAATAAAAGTAATCTAAAGGATTTTGAAAAGTGTATTATTTCAAATAAAAAGAGATCTTATGATAACTAGTTCGAATGGCTCAAAAATAAATTAAAAATGGGCAGAAAATGTGCTTGGATGGTAAACACTTCTCTTAAGTATTACTCTTCTGGTTAAGAGGATATATAATACTATTGGTAGTACCCAGTTCCTTGGTATTATTTAGGAGTTACTCGATATATATAATTTTCTTAATTTAAAGAGATAATGTGAATCATTAATTGATAAATTGATTATTTATAAAGTGTTTAAAGCAAAGATAAATTTGGAATAACTAACTGATAAGATAAAGCGGGATTCCCAACGATTTTGGATAGTCGAGAATTTTTGAATCATACCAAATTTAACTAAGGAATTTATGGAATATCCTGGTAAAAGACAAACCATTGTGAAATGTTTTAAGTAAATGAAATTGGGTAAGTATAAATTATAATGTGATTATAAATAAAAAGGATTTAAAAGAGGAGAGACTTATAATAGCATTAAATCGGAAATAAATTTTGTAATTATGAATCTGAAATGATAACAACCTACAAATTCACCCGAATATAAAATCGATCGGGAATTTGGGATGTGTATATATATACTGCAAGGATGTAAAAAGGTATTATACAAAAGTAGATTTAAGTCGTGAACTATTTATGCGCTTAAGTAAAATCATGACTCTTTACAATGTTGTAATTTGGAAAAAGTTTTATTAATGAATTCTACCATTAATTAAGGATTTGGACTTAAGTTTTTAAAAGTGATGGATCATAGATGTGTTCATAAGATATAACAAACTTAATAAAAAATTTACGGAATGATTCATAGACAATATTAGTATTAAAGGAAATATACTAAAAAAATGAATGAAAAATAAAGGATGTGAATGAAGAGAATTTGGTATAACTGAGAAAAACCAACAGGAATAAATACATAATTTATATATAAATCATTTTGACACACAAATTTTGATCTAATATCCAAGTACGGAACATTGATGTGTTTACACTGATCCAGAAAAGAATTTATCACTCGATTTCCTGACGGCGAGCATTGATGATGTTTTGTGGTTAGTTACTCGAGTTTTCAATCATAGTTGAGAGCTATGTAAGGAAAGCAAGTGTATCAGATCTAGAAGCTTGATCAGAGTCTGTGCTAGTGGATTGGGAGATTGATACTAGTTCAGAAATAAAGTTGTGGATTCGAATAGAAGATCAAATCGGATATTATATACGGATGATTTGGGTACATCTAGGGGTTTAAGTTTGTGAAATAATGACTTAGGTAAAATATTGTGGGTTTAGGTTTAGGGTAATTTCGGGGACGAAATTCTTTTAAGTAGGGAAGAATGTAACGACCCGTAAATTTAGCACTTTGAAATAGAATATTTAATTTAAACTTAAACAATCAAGTTTTATATGATAAATAAGAATGATAAACTTATTTTTGACATTGAATAAAGATTTTGGATTTCCATTGTAAAATTGACAAAAGTCGGATTCCAATAAAGTATCATAAATATTCGTGAAATTTATTTAAAGGATAAATAATTCATTTTAAATATATATAATTGATATCAAACTCATTAGATAATAATAGTAATTTAATTTATAATGGTTCGATAAATATATAAAACTTGTTTTGTAAAGTTGATAAATTTCGTCGCATACCGATAAATCGATGTCATATTTTTATAAATAGTTTTGGATATTGTTTTATATTATTTTATAAGTAAAATATACATTTTTTAATTATTTAAATACAATAATAAATTTATTTTGAAGTTTGGTTTACATAGATAAATAATTTAACAAAAACGTCAAATATGACCTTAAAACGTTTTGTCGAAAATCAACTTTTTGTAAAAAAATAAGTTGTCGCAACGTTATCGACCTTTGTTAACATGTTTTACATATATATTACACATTTTAATAACTAAACATGTTTACTTTTACTAAATAAGATTCGTAAACTTCTAGAAGTCATTAGTAAAAGTAAGTAAGAATTAACGAAAGAAAGAAAAAGTAAACATCAAATCAAAGCCAACTTAATTATGATATTCTTTACTTAATCTTTAAGTGACTAAGATATAAGGTAAAGATGTGAAATACGATGTTAAGTATTAAAAAAGTGGAGATTGTTTTAGGCTAAAGTAAGGTTAGTTTGGTAATTTGGTAAGAGGTTATTTTGGTAAATTTACCGCTTCTTTCTTTTTCTATAGGTACCCACCTCCTTCTTCACTTTCATTCACATTTCTTCTTCTTCTTCTTCTTCTTCTTCTCTCAAGATTCTTCGCCTTCTTCCTATTCTCTTTAATAGCTTCCAAGCCATAGAAAAAATTAGAAAGAGATAATGTCAAAATATTTACAAAATATTCAAAAGAAATCAATCTTCAAATCAAACTCCTCTTTTCTTCACATTTTACCTCTTCTTCTCTCGGCCATTACTTCTTCAACACAGAACCAAAATACAAAACTATTTTTTTCAAACCATGCATTTTTTATGTGGATACAACGTTCATGTTGACCACTTTGTCTCAAAATATATATAATTATGTCAAAAGTACACTTCTTTGGCCCAATTTTTAAGCCAGAGAATAGACCAAATTGTTTTGATCATAACTTTACCATAACTGACCTAAATTAAGAAAAATTTCTTTCAAACCATATGAAATTCCAGTGGATACAATTTTTATGTTTATCACTTTTTTCTGTTTGGAGGTTTGCTATACTATAAACTCAATTCTTTTAAGTGCATTTTTGAGCTTCATTTTTGTCAATCCGACAATGCCTCTTCTTCATTCTATCATATCTTCCTCAAAACTAATCAAAATCAAGTAATTCTTTATTTTATATTCAATAGAAAATAATTTTCAGTAACTTTTTAGTTAATAAGTTTTTCAAATTTTGAGAGTAAGAGAGAGTAAACAAGAGAGAAGATGTCATATTTTTCGGGTCTAATTTTGAGAATTCATGGTCAAAGCTTTACCGCTTCTCTCTATACTTTCAGCCCACTTCCATCTCAAGCCTTGGTCGGGCACTTTGAAGGTAGGAAAAGTTGTCTTATAGTGTTTAATGGAGTATGGACTAATTAGTGAAGTGTTGTTTGATTAGAATGTTGGTAGGAAGTTAATCGCTTTGATTTTTGGTGAGAAACACTATTTAGCATCTCTATTTATATATATACATGTTTGATGTTGTGTTATGATTGCTAAGGATGCTTATATATGCTTTGATCATCAAGTATTGATTGTTTGATATGATTGTTAAATTATTTTACCAAGTCACGTTAACACACGTCGATAAGAACAAAGGAAATCACGTTCCTTTTGAAAATAAGATGGTGTATATGGAATGCTTAAACCTTTTAGAAATAGTTTTAAAATGATTTAGAAACATTTTATAAACATTTAATATGTTTAAAGGAATAAAGAAGAAAATCAAGATTTCATCTTGTATATTTTAAAATATGTCAAAATTAATGTTCTAGAAAAATCGCGTTTTTTGTAGTAAAGTGACCAAAGTTTAAAAATGATATTTTAGATATTTTAAAAATATGAAGTTAATTCTTAAAAACTTTTAAAAGTAATCGAATTTGAAAATATGTATATCTAAATGGTATAAAATTCGTTTTGAAGAATATAGCTTTTAAAACAATATTCGCAACACCTTTCGCAACACTTTTCGCAGCAGTTTTTAATAACTTTTGAAACGTAGTTTTAAACTTAACATTTCTTTCCTATATATTTTGTGAATGATTTTAAAAGAACAATTAATTCATTTAAAGATGATTTGGAAGTTTTAATGAGAGTTTGAATAATCGGATAATAGGAATTGTTTATACCGCTTAAACAAAAAGTGAAGAAGATTGAGTATAAAAACTAACTGAGTAATGCGGAAACGAATAGTACATTTGTTTCGCTTGTGAGATATGAAAAGATAAAACAAGGTGTTTAACTAAGGTTAGGGATGGAGCAACCCATGTCCCAAACTTACCTGTCCTATATTTTCTTTTCTTAGGTGAGGGGTGGAACATATCGAAAGAAAAACCCGAATTCCCTAAAATATAAGGAGTGTATTTAGTTTTTGAAATAAAAGAAGATGGGTATTATTCAAAAATTTAAGCAATCTCCAAAATGAATAAATTATGACTTGGATTGCATAGAGATAATCTTCTCATACTTAGTATTAAAATACAAAGAGGTAACTCATCCTATTCGTGAAATTTAAAAGGTGATTTCACCATTATTCCACCCATAGCACTTGTTGAAAACGGAAATTGAAATTGAGTAAAATTAGAATGATTTCTATAATCCTATTTACTCAAAAATGTTGCTAAGATTGATTTAGGGTTTATCGTAAATGATGTCTTAAATAATATTGTTTTTAACCAGCCCAAAAGTTAAGGAACTTGAATGGAGAGCTAAGTGAGGGAAATTGAAATATTATCCAAAGAAAAAGAATGAATTGCTTAGATTTACTCTAAGACAAAATAAAGAGATTTTGAAATCATCTGAAACCCCCTTCAAACTAATTTTCAAAATAAAACATATCGAAGACAAAGATCGTTGAAGACAAAGATATTCATGATGTAGGATTACTTGCCTTAGTCCTAGGAGGTGATATTTACCATATTTTAAGTGGCTATAGCACTCTTTATGAAAATATTCGATTTGCAAGAATATGATTTGAAGTTAAGAAAGAATTTTTTTATTAATATTTAATAAATGATTTGGGAATATTTTCCCTAAGTTAAAAGTTATAGCATGAATATAGGAAATCTTTGATTAAGATTTAATGAATGGTTTGAAAAAGTTCTCCTAAGTAAAAGAGAAAATGATTTGAAATTATTACACAATTTAAGAAATGTTTAAATAAATCAAATGATTTGATAAATGAGGCTTAATAATTCCATGTACTCTTGAAAAGAAAATGGAATAAATTGAAAAGAATATATATCTAAGAAAGATATTTGTTAAAAGATGAAGTAATTGATTAATGATTGATATCCATATATGAAGTTAACATCTTTTAAATCGATATTTGGATCTCGATGGAACGGAGGTCGGATTTGAGTGATTCCTATCCGAAAACCACTTCGAACCAATATATACGTTCGAATGTGAAGAAATGTTGAAGATGATGATTATTGATGACCTTGGATCTTCATAGTGTGAGGACTTCTGGTTGACATGTTCTGGGTAGCTCCCATTATAGAGTTATTTATAGCAGTGGTCTCCTCGTTGTGGAGATTTTTCGAATTGCAAGGACTACTAGTAACTAGTGGCAGTAGGAGAGTGCCTTGGGTTTGACTGTTCATGGACACTTTGTATGGATGTTTCTCCTACGTTGCATTTCTAAAGATTACGTACATTGGTTTTTACAAATGGACATCAGTGGTGGCGGAGAATGTAACTTCTCTTAGCTTAACACCCTCATTAAGAAGTACGAGCTTTAGAGTTGTATCTTTGCGGAAGGCAATTAGTAATCAACGGAAATGGCCATGTGGCATTTAAAGTGATGTGATATGTGATATGTGATATGTGAAAAGATAATCGTTGCCTCAAGCCTCATCAACCGAAAATGACCGAAATAGGGTTAGATGTGGCAAGGCTAAGTGGATCGTTTCCAATAAGGGTATGATCATCCCTTTATAGATATATTTCTTTCCGCTATGACGTTTGAGATGTAAATTAATATGGTTTGTATGCTCGGACGTCCGGTTTAAATGTCGGTAACGACCGAGAAATGATATATCTGGTTCTATCTAGTTGTAGAGATAGGCCGGTCTTATGTTGGTAGAGGAGCTTTGTGATGGTTCCATAAGACATCCATTTAGAGGTTTACCCATCGGAAGGTAGTCCCTTCGCCTGGTCATTTGTATGGAAATTCATTCTCCAATAAGAACCTACGGTTTTGTTTGTAGAGCCTAGTATGCCGGAATTTAATAATGGTAACAATTTTGGCTAAGTTTAATAAGTTTATCATAGCAAATGTTTTCAAAGTAATGTTGTAACGACCCAACTTCCACACTCCAGGAAATTGCATCGCTAAGAAGAAAGAAAGGGATAGAAAAGAGAAAAGAAAGGAAAGAAAGAACAGACAACATCAGAATCTCACAGCGGAATCGAATAAATTATAATGTATCACATAAAACTTTACATAGTATCATATACATCAGAGTAATACAGCTAATACAAGACAAAACTAGACAGTTATAAACATCTGTCTAGTAATTACAATCCAAGTACATCAGAGAAACAGACTCAACTCAAACACAGCGGAACCTCTAAATATATCTACACGCTGAAGCCTCCTGCTCCATTGTCTCCTCCAGAACTCGTCAAAGCAATCCTGAATCACTTGACTACTCATACATAATATGAGTACCCAAGAGTTTAATAAAACAGAAAATAAACACTCAGGTCAGACAGGGGTCTGGTGTGAGTAAACGGGGTTAAAAGTTGCTTAACTTTAGAAAATTCTTTGAAAACAAAAGGTATCACGTAAGACTTCCCACACATAAACATGGAAAAGTTTTTACCTTACGCTAACCAAAACATTTGATAGGAAATCCAGTGATATTATAATAGTGTCTAGGGTTTTCAAGTAAATAAGAAATAGCCGAAATTGTTACATCTATTAAATTCCAGCTACTAGCCACAAAAGTGGGTAATACAAACAAAACCGTAGGGTCTCGTAGGGAAAATGGGTTTCCATCAATGGCAGGGCTACTGGGGTACCGCCCGTCACAGTACGTGGCCTAGATCACCGTACCGAGGAGCCACCCTAACTCCCCTGCAACACAAAGCCGGACCCGTTCCTTACTGAACAGTTCCGAACAAGACCACCCCGCAGATTGGTCGTCACCAACTGCCACACAGCCGAAATATAAAGGGACCTCTAGACAGGGGTAAATCTTGCTCTCAAGTGGGGGCTACCCACGAAGCTTTGCTGCACCTCCCCTGTTTTAGCCATTCCCGGTTGATGAGGCTTGAGGTTACGATTACCTTTATAGGACTCATAAATCTTAGAATGCTCATCGTCCACCTGACGATGTTCTGAAAGCATTCAATCCATACAAGTTCGTTCCGGGTTCGAACGAAACCGAAGGCATTATCTCGTTACACTCGTATTGGAATCACCCTCAGAGTTAACGACAATAACCCTTGCACTCTAAACCACCATCTCGAATCTATAAGTACTATTCCGTCAAACTCATTTCGGAATCACCCACAGAGTTATACTGACGTATAGCCCTTACACCTCGAGTCTTCACTTGCTCCACTTGGATTAACGACCTAACGTTTAATTGGAATCGATGTGGTTTTCGGATATCCAAATATGGAAACCCGATCCCGGTCTCATCGAAACCAAACGCCATTTTAATGTCCAAGTTGTACTTAAGGGTTTTAAACAATTAACTTATCTCATTACTACCTACTTTACAGAGATAGGTAAACTACATCTAACAATGGATAAGCACATTCATATCATAACAGATAATTTGTATCATCCATAAACAGATAATCATCACAACCAAACAATCCATCACAAACTATCATACTTAAACCATACATTCATATCATACAAATACAACTTATCTCATTACTGAGATCACAACCATTCAATCAATAACATCCATAAGCAATGATTATTAACCATCATTTATAATTAATTTAAAATGAATTAAATTAATTACAACCATCTCTAATTAATTTAAAATAAATTAAATTAATTAACACATTTAAATCCTGCTTACATCCATTAATTAATTAACCTAGTTAATTAATTATCCACTAAGTATTTAACTTGATTAAACAACCCTGATTAATCATTTACTAATTACAATAAGTAATTAGTCCTCAATTAATTAACCTTAATCATAAGTAATTAACATTTAATTACTCATTTATTAATTAATTATAATTAATTATATTTATCCTTAATTAATTACAATTAATTAATCACTTAACTAATTAATTATTATTTAATTAAACAATCATTAATTACATCATTAATTAAAATAATTAATGATCTCTAACATTTAAATAAATTACTTAATTAAAATTAATTACATTTAGTAATTAATCTAATTATTAATCACCTTGATTAATATTCAATTAAGTAATTAACTATCTTTAATTACTCATTAACAAATTAATTAACCAATAATTAATCATTAATTAATTCCTTAATTAATGACAAAAGTAATTATCCAAATTACTAATTACATTCCAGTAATTAACATTATTACTTCATCAAGTAATCCTGCTCCACTAATTACATTAAGTAATTACATTCTTAAAATCATCAAATGATTTATTAAAATTAATTAAATTAAATTAATTAACTAAAATAAATCACAATCCAAAATAAATTACAATAAGTAATTAATTACTTAATTATTTAACAAATTACAATTAATTAGATTCAATCAATTAATCTAATTCATTACCCAAAATTAATTTCCTTAATTAATTACTAAATTATCCTTAGATAATTATCATCATTATTATTTAACACATTTCATTAATTATATACTTAAGAAAATTTAATTTAGATTAATAAATCATTTCTAATTAAAAATTTATCTAAACCATTAACTTTAAAATCAAATAATTAAGTAAATCCTTAATTATCAAATGACTTCATTTACATTCAAAATGTATTTACACAATACATTTCTAAATTTAAATTCCATTTTAAAAATTTGATATTTTAAAATGTTTATCCATTTAAACAAAAATCTAAATTAACACTTCATATTTTAATTCAAATACCTTCAAATTCTAAAGGAACTAAATTCTATCAAGTTTAAACTTATTTGAGATCAAGTTTTATTTTCAAATCTATGTTAACATTGAAATATGTTCATTCAATCTTCTTTAAATTAATAAACTTGTTTGAAATCAAAACTGGGTTTCATAGTAAATTTGAAACTGTTTTTAATTTGATTTCAAACCAATTTAAATCTTATTTAAAAATGTTTAAATCTATTCAATGTTTAAAACTTACAAAATTTATTTAAATAAAAATCTGGTTTTTAAAAGATAATACTTGAAACTGTGTTTAAACTTAATTTAAAATTGAACTTAAATCTTATTTAAATTTAAGATTTTCATTTTTAAAAACTTTGAATTCAAATAACATTTGAATTCAAATTCAAGTTACACCTGTATCATGTTGCAACCTTAAAATATGAATTTATTCAAAAAGTTTAAAACTGTAAATTTCTCAGGCTTAAACCTGAAACAGTTTAAATCTAGATTAAAAACAGAATTTAAAACTTTGTTCAAATTTAAAATTTTCATCTTTAAAACTTTGAACTCAGAACTTTATTTGGATTCAATTCCAATTCATACTTAAATCCAAGTTCCAACTTAACATATGAATTCTATTAAAATTAAAACTGTAAATTCTCTCTGGATTTAAACCTGCAACTGTTTTAAATTCTTGATTTAAAACAGAGTTTTAAATCCTATTTAAGTTTAAGATTTACCTTTAAAAACTATGAATTCAAACTCTATTTAGATTTAGTTCAATCCATACTTAAATCAACCCTACACTAGAATTTGAATTCAATTCAAATTTCTAAAAAAAAAACTGCAACTCTCTGGATTTAAAAACCCTGCACATAAACCCGAGCTACCCCATCTACTACTTCGAGTTCCAATCTCCTCTGCTTCGAGTCAAAAATAAAATCACCCGACGATTGCTTCGGGGCAATTAAACCTGCACACCCCATCTGAGTTCAACTCTGCAACCCAATTCAACCTGGACACACCCAATCCATATCACCAGCCTCTCTGATCCTCCATCAACAACACCTCCTCCATCCTCTCACCTCAATACTCCACTAACATAAACATCTTAACACCTGACATTCACATAGATTAACAGATACCTCAATTTCTTATTTCTGTTTAAACAGAAATGTTTTCTTCCCAACAGTTTATTTAAACTGTAATATTAGTTTCCATAATTTCTACTTTCAAACATGCATTCTAATTTATACACTGGTTCTAATATTTATGATGTTTGATATTTGTTTTATTTTAATGATGACTGGTTTTGGTTTACAGAGGCTACAGATTTATTAAACTAACTTAAAATTCATAATTCTAATTTTACACCTAACTAACCTATTTACTTACACAAACTTTGCTAATTAAAACCATTCAAGTGATAAAGCTTTTCCAATAAAGAATATCCTAATTCATAACTAACACTTTATGCAGTTTTCAAGAAATCAAAACATGCAAACATATTTACACACACAGCATTTATCAATATAAGATTTACAGACAAGCTTGTTTTCTTTTATTTTTCCTAAGTATTTACATGCATCAGACAATTCAAGCTTCCTTGCATTTGTGAGGTTACTCACTTTCAAAAGAAACAGAGGAGTTCTCATCAAACAGTTTTTACATTCAGGTGAACTAGCATTTAGTTCTGTAATTTGCACTTATCTTGATTTTAGAAAAAAAACTGTTTTTAAAATAAAAGCTTACTCACCTATATGGAAGATGCAGAGAACAGACTAGATGCCAATTTTATTTCCAGGAATGCAATATGATGTTGCATGTTGATCCTGGCTTGCATTAGATTACAGAAGTTGCTTGCCAATTTAAATTCAAAATTATTGCATTTGCATTCCCAGTTGAACATGCATGCAGACATCATCCAAATGCACATATTTGAGGCTGATCTTTTAATTGATGTTGAGCATTGCAGATTTAAGAAATTGATTTGCAGGCAGATGTATGCAGATCCCTCAGTTTTGAATTTAAACTGATGTTACTTTGCTTCAGATTTTGAAACTGGGCTTTCAGATATGCAGACTTGAAGAAACTGATTCTAATGTTGCAGATTTGAAGATTTTAACATGCTTTGTAGAAATTGAGGTTGTATGCAAATTTGAAGTTTGAAATTTTCAGATTTCTCAATTTGAAGAGAAAGTGTTTTTAACAAAATAAGTTTCTAAGTTTTCCTTATTTACAAAAATTAATTTCAAAATGTATTAACATGCCACTTGTTATCTTAAGTAAGATAAATGATTTACAAGTGTCTCTTTATAGTTTAAGAACTTAACACATGTATATATCAATGTTTAAAAGCAATTTTAAATTTATAAGTGTTTTAGAGTTTATCTTAAACTATTTAAAATTATTTAAGCATATTTCAAATGTTTATTAACATTAGTTTTGAAATACATACACATACACTTCTTTATAAAACTATACAATTACACTTAAATGCTTGTTTAAATATTTTTAAAATAATATTACTTATAAAACAAAATTTTAAAAGAAAAGATTTTAAAAGAAATGAGAGGTTGAATTAAATTTTATCAATGTTATACTTTAACACAAATGAATTAATTCTCATTTCAAAGAGAAAAACAATTTTTAAAATAAACAAAACAAATTTTTATTATAAAACAAAATTAAACTATATTTATTCTATAAACAAATAAATACTTACTTACTAATTTAAATCAATTTACAAATTTACATTATATATAATAATTAGAAAATATACTTTATTAAATATAAATTTAGAATTAAAACCAAATCTCTATTTACAATGTATAAACATTTATACATTATAAATAAAATATTTTTAATCTTTGAAAAGAATACCATTTAACAAATTAATTAATTATAAATTTTCAAAAGAGATTTTCTGTTTGAATTAAGTTATTAAAATAATATTTCACATTTTACAACAATTATCAATGAAATTATTAAATAATTATTGCCTAAATTTCCGGGACATCACATTCCTCCCCCCTTAAAAGAATTTCGTCCCCGAAATTTAAAAGCAAAGGTAATTTAATAATTCTATACAGATTTTAAATTTTAAAAGAGCAATCAAATACTATCAATCAAATACTAGCAACCATAACAACCAATTCAAACAAACAGTTCTAATTATCCAGACAAAAATTCTGTATAAGAATTCCCTAGAGTTTCCCAGGTACCAACACCGGGACACTCGCCCTACAGAATCTAAACTAACTAAACCACTCAGATCTAGAGCTCCTATATCTAGATCTACAAATCTAAACAGAATACAGGATTACAGACACGTCCTGATCAACTCCCAAATCTTCCAGAACTGCTGATTCTAAAACCAATGATAAACCATACACGTACTCCCTCAGAGATACGTGAAAACAAAATAAATACCAGCCATCCGGACTGGCAATTCAATCTCGTAGAACAAATACTTAACTTTAAGAGAAAACAGAAAGATCCAATCTCATACCCACACAATCTTTCATATCGATCCTGGGCTGCCTCCAACCTTCTAGATCAATCAAATCTACCACACAGCTCTTCTACACAAATATCAGAAGACTTCCAACCTACTACTCCTATTCTGGAAAACAAACAGATACAAAACAATCAAGTCTCCAGATCCAAAATGAATTTCCTGTAGAAATCCTTTGATCCAAAACAAAACTCAAATTCCCAAAGAATCGGGTGCTCCTATTCTGGAATAGCTGCCACCATGCTTCCACTGTGCAACTCTGATTCGAGAATGCTGTTGATGAACACAAGTATAAACTTGATCAACTTATCCCGGAATATTGTTCATCAAATTCCATAAAATCTCAGTGACCTATCCGATTCAGTCACAAACATCACAACAAAATTCAACCAGAAAACTAGATCTGATAAATCCTACCAACTTAAACAGATCACTTTCAAAGAATCTCTTACAATGCTGAACCACCGGTAAAGCTCCAAGAATTAAGTCGAAACAGAACTCAAATTCTTGGTACGGATGCCAATCTTAATTCCTTCGAAGATATCCAGAAAATTCCACTTCGATAACTCAAACATCCTTTAAAGATGTTTCAATCCAAACAAAGGTCACTTAGAGAACTTCCGAACTGTCGCAAGTCACTTTTGCGATTCTACTCAGTTCGGATTTCAAGAAATCGTTCTTACTACAACAATCAGAACAGCTAAAACCTTCTAATCACAAGAAAAACTAGTGGTCTACCTCCAACCACAAACATCACACTCAACTGGGTTTCTAGAAGAAATGAACAAGCTTCACCATCAGCCCGGACTACTGACAAAAGAATCACAGAGATTTCCGAACCACCGAAGAAACAGGCCACTCTACCCTTCCGGACTCCACCTCTAAGATACAGCTAAGCCAAGAAACTATCCTGATAGCACATTCAACACCTCCAAGCTGATACTGCTGCCAAAGACTTCTTATCCAAAATCTCATCGAATCACAAAGCTACACTAGCCACTTCCACAATAGAGCCTTCTATAGACAGATATCCCTCAGGAAACTCGATCTCAATCCAAGCACAAAACATTCTGCTAAACTGAGTTTCAAACTCAAACACCGACAGAACTCCTTCCTAAGGTTGCCAAGATACCATGCTGGCTTCAGTACTCCCAACTGCTTCCAGACTCAAGAAAATCCATTCATACGAGTGCAACCCAGCTTACAATCCAAAGATGAACTCCGAATCTTGAAAAGATTTCCTTCAGAGATCGGAGAGATCCTTCACCAACTGCAGAACTACTCAAGATGCCCAACACTGCCCTAGCAGATCACTTCCAACTTAAACACTTGAATTCCAACCATTGGTAGTTGTGTTACACACATCACTACCCTATCTACCTTTATTACTTATTGGAAAACCTGAACAGGTAACCCAACAAATAGGCAGAAATAAACAAACATATATATATATATATATATATATATATATATATTCAAAATTACAAATACGCTCTCTCAAGAAAACACCACTACAGAGCCTAGGTATTTACTCAACCTAATGCTCTGATACCACTGTAACGGTCTAGGCTTTGCAACCATCAACAGCGGCTCACCGACTGGTAGGCTTTTCAACCATCCCAGCCCCGCCGTGGCTTACAGTGATACCTCGGATTTGCTTTTACGGCCAGCCTCTCGACTCGCAACCAACCCAGGGCCTTCTACTACCCAAAAGGGACATGTAGGGGTAAGAGTCTCCCGTTCGCCACCTAACGCGAAGCGAGAACCCCCTATCACGCTGTAATGAAGCAAATCCGATCCCGGTCTCATCGAAACCAAACGCCATTTTAATGTCCAAGTTGTACTTAAGGGTTTTAAACAATTAACTTATCTCATTACTACCTACTTTACAGAGATAGGTAAACTACATCTAACAATGGATAAGCACATTCATATCATAACAGATAATTTGTATCATCCATAAACAGATAATCATCACAACCAAACAATCCATCACAAACTATCATACTTAAACCATACATTCATATCATACAAATACAACTTATCTCATTACTGAGATCACAACCATTCAATCAATAACATCCATAAGCAATGATTATTAACCATCATTTATAATTAATTTAAAATGAATTAAATTAATTACAACCATCTCTAATTAATTTAAAATAAATTAAATTAATTAACACATTTAAATCCTGCTTACATCCATTAATTAATTAACCTAGTTAATTAATTATCCACTAAGTATTTAACTTGATTAAACAACCCTGATTAATCATTTACTAATTACAATAAGTAATTAGTCCTCAATTAATTAACCTTAATCATAAGTAATTAACATTTAATTACTCATTTATTAATTAATTATAATTAATTATATTTATCCTTAATTAATTACAATTAATTAATCACTTAACTAATTAATTATTATTTAATTAAACAATCATTAATTACATCATTAATTAAAATAATTAATGATCTCTAACATTTAAATAAATTACTTAATTAAAATTAATTACATTTAGTAATTAATCTAATTATTAATCACCTTGATTAATATTCAATTAAGTAATTAACTATCTTTAATTACTCATTAACAAATTAATTAACCAATAATTAATCATTAATTAATTCCTTAATTAATGACAAAAGTAATTATCCAAATTACTAATTACATTCCAGTAATTAACATTATTACTTCATCAAGTAATCCTGCTCCACTAATTACATTAAGTAATTACATTCTTAAAATCATCAAATGATTTATTAAAATTAATTAAATTAAATTAATTAACTAAAATAAATCACAATCCAAAATAAATTACAATAAGTAATTAATTACTTAATTATTTAACAAATTACAATTAATTAGATTCAATCAATTAATCTAATTCATTACCCAAAATTAATTTCCTTAATTAATTACTAAATTATCCTTAGATAATTATCATCATTATTATTTAACACATTTCATTAATTATATACTTAAGAAAATTTAATTTAGATTAATAAATCATTTCTAATTAAAAATTTATCTAAACCATTAACTTTAAAATCAAATAATTAAGTAAATCCTTAATTATCAAATGACTTCATTTACATTCAAAATGTATTTACACAATACATTTCTAAATTTAAATTCCATTTTAAAAATTTGATATTTTAAAATGTTTATCCATTTAAACAAAAATCTAAATTAACACTTCATATTTTAATTCAAATACCTTCAAATTCTAAAGGAACTAAATTCTATCAAGTTTAAACTTATTTGAGATCAAGTTTTATTTTCAAATCTATGTTAACATTGAAATATGTTCATTCAATCTTCTTTAAATTAATAAACTTGTTTGAAATCAAAACTGGGTTTCATAGTAAATTTGAAACTGTTTTTAATTTGATTTCAAACCAATTTAAATCTTATTTAAAAATGTTTAAATCTATTCAATGTTTAAAACTTACAAAATTTATTTAAATAAAAATCTGGTTTTTAAAAGATAATACTTGAAACTGTGTTTAAACTTAATTTAAAATTGAACTTAAATCTTATTTAAATTTAAGATTTTCATTTTTAAAAACTTTGAATTCAAATAACATTTGAATTCAAATTCAAGTTACACCTGTATCATGTTGCAACCTTAAAATATGAATTTATTCATAAAGTTTAAAACTGTAAATTTCTCAGGCTTAAACCTGAAACAGTTTAAATCTAGATTAAAAACAGAATTTAAAACTTTGTTCAAATTTAAAATTTTCATCTTTAAAACTTTGAACTCAGAACTTTATTTGGATTCAATTCCAATTCATACTTAAATCCAAGTTCCAACTTAACATATGAATTCTATTAAAATTAAAACTGTAAATTCTCTCTGGATTTAAACCTGCAACTGTTTTAAATTCTTGATTTAAAACAGAGTTTTAAATCCTGTTTAAGTTTAAGATTTACCTTTAAAAACTATGAATTCAAACTCTATTTAGATTTAGTTCAATCCATACTTAAATCAACCCTACACTAGAATTTGAATTCAATTCAAATTTCTAAAAAAAAAAACTGCAACTCTCTGGATTTAAAAACCCTGCACATAAACCCGAGCTACCCCATCTACTACTTCGAGTTCCAATCTCCTCTGCTTCGAGTCAAAAATAAAATCACCCGACGATTGCTTCGGGGCAATTAAACCTGCACACCCCATCTGAGTTCAACTCTGCAACCCAATTCAACCTGGACACACCCAATCCATATCACCAGCCTCTCTGATCCTCCATCAACAACACCTCCTCCATCCTCTCACCTCAATACTCCACTAACATAAACATCTTAACACCTGACATTCACATAGATTAACAGATACCTCAATTTCTTATTTCTGTTTAAACAGAAATGTTTTCTTCCCAACAGTTTATTTAAACTGTAATATTAGTTTCCATAATTTCTACTTTCAAACATGCATTCTAATTTATACACTGGTTCTAATATTTATGATGTTTGATATTTGTTTTATTTTAATGATGACTGGTTTTGGTTTACAGAGGCTACAGATTTATTAAACTAACTTAAAATTCATAATTCTAATTTTACACCTAACTAACCTATTTACTTACACAAACTTTGCTAATTAAAACCATTCAAGTGATAAAGCTTTTCCAATAAAGAATATCCTAATTCATAACTAACACTTTATGCAGTTTTCAAGAAATCAAAACATGCAAACATATTTACACACACAGCATTTATCAATATAAGATTTACAGACAAGCTTGTTTTCTTTTATTTTTCCTAAGTATTTACATGCATCAGACAATTCAAGCTTCCTTGCATTTGTGAGGTTACTCACTTTCAAAAGAAACAGAGGAGTTCTCATCAAACAGTTTTTACATTCAGGTGAACTAGCATTTAGTTCTGTAATTTGCACTTATCTTGATTTTAGAAAAAAAACTGTTTTTAAAATAAAAGCTTACTCACCTATATGGAAGATGCAGAGAACAGACTAGATGCCAATTTTATTTCCAGGAATGCAATATGATGTTGCATGTTGATCCTGGCTTGCATTAGATTACAGAAGTTGCTTGCCAATTTAAATTCAAAATTATTGCATTTGCATTCCCAGTTGAACATGCATGCAGACATCATCCAAATGCACATATTTGAGGCTGATCTTTTAATTGATGTTGAGCATTGCAGATTTAAGAAATTGATTTGCAGGCAGATGTATGCAGATCCCTCAGTTTTGAATTTAAACTGATGTTACTTTGCTTCAGATTTTGAAACTGGGCTTTCAGATATGCAGACTTGAAGAAACTGATTCTAATGTTGCAGATTTGAAGATTTTAACATGCTTTGTAGAAATTGAGGTTGTATGCAAATTTGAAGTTTGAAATTTTCAGATTTCTCAATTTGAAGAGAAAGTGTTTTTAACAAAATAAGTTTCTAAGTTTTCCTTATTTACAAAAATTAATTTCAAAATGTATTAACATGCCACTTGTTATCTTAAGTAAGATAAATGATTTACAAGTGTCTCTTTATAGTTTAAGAACTTAACACATGTATATATCAATGTTTAAAAGCAATTTTAAATTTATAAGTGTTTTAGAGTTTATCTTAAACTATTTAAAATTATTTAAGCATATTTCAAATGTTTATTAACATTAGTTTTGAAATACATACACATACACTTCTTTATAAAACTATACAATTACACTTAAATGCTTGTTTAAATATTTTTAAAATAATATTACTTATAAAACAAAATTTTAAAAGAAAAGATTTTAAAAGAAATGAGAGGTTGAATTAAATTTTATCAATGTTATACTTTAACACAAATGAATTAATTCTCATTTCAAAGAGAAAAACAATTTTTAAAATAAACAAAACAAATTTTTATTATAAAACAAAATTAAACTATATTTATTCTATAAACAAATAAATACTTACTTACTAATTTAAATCAATTTACAAATATACATTATATATAATAATTAGAAAATATACTTTATTAAATATAAATTTAGAATTAAAACCAAATCTCTATTTACAATGTATAAACATTTATACATTATAAATAAAATATTTTTAATCTTTGAAAAGAATACCATTTAACAAATTAATTAATTATAAATTTTCAAAAGAGATTTTCTGTTTGAATTAAGTTATTAAAATAATATTTCACATTTTACAACAATTATCAATGAAATTATTAAATAATTATTGCCTAAATTTCCGGGACATCACAAATGTCATTAGAAATAATATCAAACGTTTTGATATATAAAAGTGTATTAGTTATCATAGGGTAAAAACCCTTTCGTGTTTATGTATGGGCGTAGTCTTATGAGATACTCTTTCTTTTCAAAGGATTTTATTTAAAGGCGATATATAACACTATCATTTCTTATTGAGTTTTTCTCACGTTGGTTTATTAAGCCTGATTCTGGTATTTTCAATACTCGGATCAGATCCGAGTAGTTTTAAGTTTAGTTGAAGATGGTTAGAGTTTCCAGAGGAAAGCTTGAGATATTCATCTACGTATGGACATATTCTATTATCTGTTGTGCTTTGTTAGTTCTAGTTTGATAATTGTTAACAATTGTAAGGACATATGTTTATAACTGTCCTAGATGATTTTAGGCTAGACTCTAATATATGTATTTAAAAAATTTCCACTGTAAAGATATTTGTTCAATATTATATATTATTCTATTCGAGTGAGATTCTATTCTGTCTATTTTTCTTTATTACCATTGATGATCCATACTTCCGTGCAACTTGGGTCGGACATGAGTGGTTTATTGTCGGCTCAAAGGGTATGAAATTGTAGGTCGTCACATTTGTTATCAGAGTTGAAGGTTAAGCGAGAAACTTGGCTTTACTGGGGTAAAGCCTCATCAGAGATAGGATTAGTAGTATCCTCGGATGAGTAATTCATTATAGATAGGGTTAGTAACACTCTAGAATGAGTTGAGTGTAATATATATGAGCGCATATTTGATAACGTTATATATAAAGGTTTTGTCTTGAAAAATTGGTAAATGAAGTAATTTTACCTAGGATTATATTTTGATTACAAAGTATATATTTTGAAAAGTTATATAGTTAGAAATCAAGATTGGTGAAATTTTATATGAACATCTTGTGAGTAGAATTTCACAGTTTGACTATAAGATGTTTCATAAAGATAATTGATAAGTAAGAAATCTGATAAGGTAATTAAAATCTTTAATACTTAATCCAAATAATAAATTAAGAAATGATAATGTTAAGTTACTATCATAAATTGATAATTGTTTAATTTAAAAGTTAAAGTACAAATATCTTGTGAATTAAGTTTCACGATTTGACTATAAGGTGTTTGATAGTAAGATTGGTTTTAGGAATGAACATATAAGATAAAAATGTAATATAAAATGATTATGTAAAAGGAAAATATAAAAGGAATGAAAGTTTAAAATTCGAATAATTTAAAAGAATTGTGGTAATTTAAATGAAGTTAATTTATATAAGATAAAAAGAATATATAAAATAGGTTTTATAAATAAAAGTAATCTAAAGGATTTTGAAAAGTGTATTATTTCAAATAAAAAGAGATCTTATGATAACTAGTTCGAATGGCTCAAAAATAAACTAAAAATGGGCAGAAAATGTGCTTGGATGGTAAACATTTCTCTTAAGTATTACTCTTCTGGTTAAGAGGATATATAATACTATTGGTAGTACCCAGTTCCTTGGTATTATTTAGGAGTTACTCGATATATATAATTTTATTAATTTAAAGAGATAATATGAATCATTAATTGATAAATTGATCGGTAATATTTATAAAGTGTTTAAAGCAAAGATAAATTTGGAATCACTAACTGATAAGATAAAGCGGGATTCTCAACGATTTTGGATAGTCGAGAATTTTTGAATCATACCAAATTTAACTAAGGAATTTATGGAATATCATGGTAAAAGACAAACCATTGTGAAATGTTTTAAGTAAATGAAATTGGGTAAGTATAAATTATAATGTGATTATAAATAAAAAGGATTTAAAAGAGGAGAGACTTATAATAGCATTAAATCGGAAATAAATTTTGTAATTATGAATCTGAAATGATAACAACCTACAAATTCACCCGAATATAAAATCGATCGGGAATTTGGGATGTGTGTATATATACTGCTAGGATGTAAAAAGGTATTATACAAAAGTAGATTTAAGTCGTGAACTATTTATGCGCTTAAGTAAAATCATGACTCTTTACAATGTTGTAATTTGGAAAAAGTTTTATTAATGAATTCTACCATTAATTAAGGATTTGGACTTAAGTTTTTAAAAGTGATGGATCATAGATGTGTTCATAAGATATAACAAACTTAATAAAAAAATTACGGAATGATTCATAGACAATATTAGTATTAAAGGAAATATACTAGAAAATGAATGAAAAATAAAGGATGTGAATGAAGAGAATTTGGTATAACTGAGAAAAACCAACAGGAATAAATACATAATTTATATATAAATCATTTCGACACACAAATTTTGATCTAATATCCAAGTACGGAACATTGATGTGTTTACACTGATCCAGAAAAGAATTTATCACTCGATTTCCTGACGGCGAGCATTGATGATGTTTTGTGGTTAGTTACTCGAGTTTTCTATCATAGTTGAGAGCTATGTAAGGAAAGCAAGTGTATCAGATCTAGAAGCTTGATCACAGTCTGTGCTAGTGGATTGGGAGATTGATACTAGTTCAGAAATAAAGTTGTGGATTCGAATAGAAGATCAAATCAGATATTATATACGGATGATTTGGGTACATCTAGGGGTTTAAGTTTGTGAAATAATGACTTAGGTAAAATATTGTGGGTTTAGGTTCAGGGTAATTTCGGGGACAAAATTCTTTTAAATAGGGAAGAATGTAACGACCCGTAAATTTAGCACTTTGAAATAGAATATTTAATTTAAACTTAAACAATCAAGTTTTATATGATAAATAAGAATGATAAACTTATTTTTGACATTGAATAAAGATTTTGGATTTTCATTGTAAAATTGACAAAAGTCGGATTCCAATAAAGTATCATAAATATTCGTGAAATTTATTTAAAGGATAAATAATTCATTTTAAATATATATAATTGATATCAAACTCATTAGATAATAATAGTAATTTAATTTATAATGGTTCGATAAATATATAAAACTTGTTTTGTAAAGTTGATAAATTTCGTCGCATACCGATAAATCGATCTCATATTTTTATAAATAGTTTTGGATATTGTTTTATATTATTTTATAAGTCAAATATACATTTTTTAATTATTTAAATACAATAATAAATTTATTTTGAAGTTTGGTTTACATAGATAAATAATTTAACAAAAACGTCAAATATGACCTTAAAACGTTTTGTCGAAAATCAACTTTTTGTAAAAAAAATAAGTTGTCGCAACGTTATCGACCTTTGTTAACATGTTTTACATATATATTACACATTTTAATAACTAAACATGTTTACTTTTACTAAATAAGATTCGAAAACTTCTAGAAGTCATTAGTAAAAGTAAGTAAGAATTAACGAAAGAAAGAAAAAGTAAACATCAAATCACATCAAATCAAAGCCAACTTAATTATGATATTCTTTACTTAATCTTTAAGTGACTAAGATATAAGGTAAAGATGTGAAATACGATGTTGAGTATTAAAAAAGTGGAGATTGTTTTAGGCTAAAGTAAGGTTAGTTTGGTAATTTGGTAAGAGGTTATTTTGGTAAATTTACCGCTTCTTTCTTTTTCTATAGGTACACACCTCCTTCTTCACTTTCATTCACATTTCTTCTTCTTCTTCTTATTTTCTCAAGATTCTTCGCCTTCTTCCTATTCTCTTTAATAGCTTCCAAGCCATAGAAAAAATTAGAAAGAGATAATGTCAAAATATTTACAAAATATTCAAAAGAAATCAATCTTCAAATCAAACTCCTCTTTTCTTCACATTTAACCTCTTCTTCTCTGGGCCATTACTTCTTCAAAACAGAACCAAAATACAAAACTATGTTTTTTCAAACCATGCATTTTTTATGTGGATACAACGTTCATGTTGACCACTTTGTCTCAAAATATATATAATTATGTCAAAAGTACACTTCTTTGGCCCAATTTTTAAGCCAGAGAATAGACCAAATTGTTTTGATCATAACTTTACCATAACTGACCTAAATTAAGAAAAATTTCTTCCAAACCATATGAAATTCCAGTGGCTACAATTTTTATGTTTATCACTTTTTTCTGTTTGGAGGTTTGCTATACTATAAACTCAATTCTTTTAAGTGCATTTTTGAGCTTCATTTTTGTCAATCCGACAATGCCTCTTCTTCATTCTATCATATCTTCCTCAAAACTAATCAAAATCAAGTAATTCTTTATTTTATATTCAATAGAAAATAATTTTCAATAACTTTTTAGTTAATAAGTTTTTCAAATTTTGAGAGTAAGAGAGTGAAAACAAGAGAGAAGATGTCATATTTTTCGGGTCTAATTTTGAGAATTCATGGTCAAAGCTTTACCGCTTCTCTCTATACTTTCAGCCCACTTCCATCTCAAGCCTTGGCCGGGCACTTTGAAGGTAGGAAAAGTTGTTTTATAATGTTTAAATGGAGTATGGACTAATTAGTGAAGTGTTGTTTGATTAGAATGTTGGTAGGAAGTTAATCGCTTTGATTTTTGGTGAGAAACTCTATTTAGCATCTCTATTTATATATATACATGTTTGATGTTGTGTTCTGATTGCTAAGGATGCTTATATATGCTTTGATCATCAAGTATTGATTGTTTGATATGATTGTTAAATTATTTTACCAAGTCACGTTAACACACGTCGATAAGAACAAAGGAAATCACTTTCCTTTTGAAAATAAGATGGTGGATATGGAACGCTTAAACCTTTTAGAAATAGTTTTAAAATGATTTAGAAACATTTTATAAACATTTAATATGTTTAAAGGAATAAAGAAGAAAATCAAGATTTCATCTTGTATATTTTAAAATATGTCAAAATTAACGTTATAGAAAAATCGCGTTTTTTGTAGTAAAGTGACCAAAGTTTAAAAATGATATTTTAGATATTTTAAAAATATGAAGTTAATTCTTAAAAACTTTTAAAAGTAATCGAATTTGAAAATATGTATATCTAAATGGTATAAAATTCGTTTTGAAGAATATAGCATTTAAAACAATATTCGCAACACCTTTCGCAACACTTTTCGCAGCAGTTTTTAATAACTTTTGAAATGTAGTTTTAAACTTAACATTTCTTTCCTATATATTTTGTGAATGATTTTAAAAGAATAATTAGTTCATTTAAAGATGATTTGGAAGTTTTAATGAGAGTTTGAATAAATGGATAATAGGAATTGTTTATACGCTTAAACAAAAAGTGAAGAAGATTGAGTATAAAAACTAACTGAGTAATGCGGAAACGACTAGTACATTTGTTTCGCTTGTGAGATCTGAAAAGATAAAACAAGGTGTTTAACTAAGGTTAGGGATGGAGCAACCCATGTCCAAAACTTACCTGTCCTATATTTTCTTTTCTTAGGTGAGGGGTGGAACATATCGAAAGAAAAACCCGAAAGCCCTAAAATAAAAGGAGTGTATTTAGTTTTTGAAATAAAAGAAGATGGGTATTATTCAAAAATTTAAGCAATCTCCAAAATGAATAAATTATGACTTGGATTGCATAGAGATAATCTTCTCATACTTCGTATTAAAATACAAAGAGGTAACTCGTCCTATTCGTGAAATTTAAAAGGTGGTTTCACCATTATTCCACCCATAGCACTTGTTGAAAACGGAAATTGAAATTGAGTAAAATTAGAATGATTTCTATAATCCTATTTACTTAAAAATGTTGCTAAGATTGATTTAGGGTTTATCGTAAATAATGTCTTAAATAATATTGTTTTTAACCAGCCCAAAAGTTAAGGAACTTGAATGGAGAGCTAAGTGAGGAAAATTGAAATATTATCCAAAGAAAAAGAATGAATTGCTTAGAATTACTCTAAGACAAAATAAAGAGATTTTGAAATCATCTGAAACCCCCCTTCAAACTAATTTTCAAAATAAAACATATTGAAGACAAAGATCGTTGAAGACAAAGATATTCATGATGTAGGATTACTTGCCTTAGTCCTAGGAGGTGATATTTACCATATTTTAAGTGGCTATAGCACTCTTTATGAAAATATTCGATTTGCAAGAATATGATTTGAAGTTAAGAAAGAATTTTTTTATTAATATTTAATAAATGATTTGGGAATATTTTCCCTAAGTTAAAAGTTATAGCATGAATATAGGAAATCTTTGATTAAGATTTAATGAATGGTTTGAAAAAGTTCTCCTAAGTAAAAGAGAAAATGATTTGGAATTATTACACAATTTAAGAAATGTTTAAATAAATCAAATGATTTGCTAAATGAGGCTTAATAATTCCATGTACTCTTGAAAAGAAAATGGAATAAATTGAAAAGAATATATATCTAAGAAAGATATTTTTTAAAAGATGAAGTAATTGATTAATGATTGATATCCATATATGAAGTTAACATCTTTTAAATCGATATTTGGATCTCGATGGAACGGGGGTCGGATTTGAGTGATTCCTATCCGAAAACCACTTCGAACCAATGTATACGTTCGAATGTGAAGAAATGTTGAAGATGATGATTATTGATGACCTTGGATCTTCATAGTGTGAGGACTTCTGGTTGACATGCTCTGGGTAGCTCCCATTATAGAGTTATTTATAGAAGTGGTCTCCTCGTTGTGGAGATTTTTCGAATTGCAAGGACTACTAGTAACTAGTGGCAGTAGGAGAGTGCCTTGGGTTTGACTGTTCATGGACACTTTGTATGGATGTTTCTCCTACGTTGCATTTCTAAAGATTACGTACATTGGTTTTTACAAATGGACATCAGTGGTGGCGGAGAATGTAACTTCTCTTAGCTTAACACCCTCATTAAGAAGTACGAGCTTTAGAGTTGTATCTTTGCGGAAGGCAATTAGTAATCAACGGAAATGGCCATGTGGCATTTAAAGTGATGTGATATGTGATATGTGAAAAGATAATCGTTGCCTCAAGCCTCATCAACCAAAAATGACCGAAATAGGTTAGATGTGGTAAGGCTAAGTGGATCGTTTCCAATAAGGGTATGATCATCCCTTTATAGATATATTTCTTTCCGCTATGACGTTTGAAATGTAAATTAATATGGTTTGTATGCTCGGATGTCCGGTTTAAAGGTCGGTAACGACCGAGAAATGATATATCTGGTTCTATCTAGTTGTAGAGATAGGCCGGTCTTATGTTGGTAGAGGAGCTTTGTGATGGTTCCATAAGACATCCATTTAGAGGTTTACTCATCGGAAGGTAGTCCCTTCGCCTGGTCATTTGTATGGAAATTCATTCTCCAATAAGAACCTACGGTTTTGTTTGTAGAGCCTAGTATGCCGGAATTTAATAATGGTAACAATTTTGGCTAAGATTAATAAGTTTATCATAGCAAATGTTTTCAAAGTAATGTCATTAGAAATAATATCAAACGTGTTGATATATAAAAGTGTATTAGTTATCATAGGGTAAAAACCCTTTCGTGTTTATGTATGGGCGTAGTCTTATGAGATACTCTTTCTTTTCAAAGGATTTTATTTAAAGGCGATATATAACACTATCATTTCTTATTGAGTTTTTCTCACGTTGGTTTATTAAGCCTGATTCTGGTATTTTCAATACTCGAATCAGATCCGAGTAGTTTTAAGTTTAGTTGAAGATGGTTAGAGTTACTAGAGGAAAGCTTGAGATATTCATCTACGTATGGACATATTCTATTATCTGCTGTGCTTTGTTAGTTCTAGTTTGATAATTGTTAACAATTGTAAGGACATATGTTTATAACTGTCCTAGCTGATTTTAGGCTAGACTCTAATATATGTATTTAAAAAAATTCCACTGTAAAGATATTTGTTCAATATTATATATTATTTCATTCGAGTGAGATTCTATTCTATCTATTTTTCTTTATTACCATTGATCATCCATACTTCCGTGTAACTTGGGCCGAACATGAGTGGTTTATTGTCGGCTCAAAGGGTACGAAATTGTAGGTCGTCACAATTGTTATCAGTGTTGAAGGTTAAGCGAGAACCTTGGCTTTAGTGGGGGTAAAGCCTCATCAGAGATAGGATTTGTAATATCCTAGGATGAGTAATTCATTATAAATAGGGTTAGTAACACCCTAGAATGAGTCGAGTGTATTATATATGAGTGCATATTTGATAATGTTATATATAAAGGTTTTGTCTTGAAAAATTGGTAAATGAAGTAATTTTACCTAGGATTGTATTTTGATTACAAAGTATATATTTTGAAAAGTTATATAGTTAGAAATCAAGATTAGTGAAATTTTAATATGAACATCTTGTGATTAGAATTTCACAGTTTGACTATAAGATGTTTCATAAAGATAATCGATAAGCAAGAAAACTTATAAGGTAATTAAAATCTTTAATACTTAATCCAAATAATAAATTAAGAAATGATAATGTTAAGTTACTATCATAAATTGATAATTGTTTAATTTAAAAGTTAAAGTACAAATATCTTGTGAATTACGTTTCACGATTTGACTATAAGGTGTTTGATAGTAAGATTGGTTTTAGGAATGAACATATAAGATAAAAATATAATATAAAATGATTATGTAAAAGGAAAATATAAAAGGAACGAAAGTTTAAAATTCGAATAATTTAAAAGAATTGTGGTAATTTAAATGAAGTTAATTTATATAAGATAAAAAGAATTTATAAAATAGGTTTTATAAACAAAAGTAATCTAAAGGATTTTGAAAAGTGTATTATTTCAAATAAAAAGAGATCTTATGATAACTAGTTCGAATGGCTCAAAAATAAACTAAAAATGGAAAGAAAATGTGCTTGGATGGTAAACACTTCTCTTAAGTATTACTCTTCTTGTTAAGAGGATATATAATACTATTGGTAGTACCCAGTTCCTTGGTATTATTTAGGAGTTACTCGATATATATAATTTTCTTAATTTAAAGAGATAATGTGAATCATTAATTGATAAATTGATTGGTAATATTTATAAAGTGTTTAAAGCAAAGATAAATTTGGAATCACTAATTGATAAGATAAAGCGAGATTCTCGACGATTTTGGATAGTCGAGAATTTTTGAATCACACCAAACTTAAATAAGGAATTTATGGAATATCTTGGTAAAAGACAAACCATTGCGAAATGTTTTAAGTAAATGAAATTGGATATGTATAAATTATAATGTGATTATAAATAAAAAGGATTTAAAAGTGGAGATATTTATAATAGCATTAAATCGGAAATAAATTTTGTAATTATGAATCTGAAATGATAACAATCTACAAATTCACCCGGATATAAAATCGATCGGGAATTTGGGATGTGTATATATATACTATTAGGATGTAAAAAGGTATTATGCAAAAATAGATTTAAGTCATGAACTATTTATACACTTAAGTAAAATCATGACTCTTTAAAATGTAATTGTAACCTGGAAAAAGTTTTATTAATGAATTCTACCATTAACTAAGGATTTGGACTTAAGTTTTTAAAAGTGATGGGTCATAGTTGTGTTCATAAGATATAATAAACTTAATAATAATTTTACATAATGATTCATAGACAATATTAGTATTAAAGGAAATATACTAAAAAATCAATGAAAAATAAAGGATGTGAATGAAGAGAATTTGGTATAACTGAGAAAAACCAACAGGAACAAATACATAATTTATACATAAGTCATTTCGTCACACAAATTTTGATCTAATATCCAAGTACGGAACATCGATATGTTTACACTGACAAAAAAGAATTTATCACCCGATTTCTTGACGGCGAGCATTGATGATGTTTTGTGGTTAGTTACTCGAGTTTTCTATCATAGTTGAGAGCTATGTAAGGAAAGAAAGTGTATCTGATGTAGAAGCTTGATCAGAGTCCGCGCTAGAGGATTGGGAGATTGATACTAGTTCGGAAATAAAGTTGTGGATTCGAATAGAAGATCAAATCAGATATTATATACGGATGATTTGGGTACATCTAGGGGTTTAAGTTTGTGAAATAATGATTTAGGTAAAATATCGTGGGTTTAGGTTCAGGGTAATTTCGAGACGAAATTCTTTTAAGTAGGGAAGAATGTAACGACCCATAAATTTAGCACTTTTAAATGGAATATTTAATTTAAACTTAAACAATCAAGTTTTATATGATAAATAAGAATGATAAATAAGAATGATAAACTAATTTTTTATATTGAATAAAGATTTTGGATTTTCATTGTAAAATTGACAAAAGTCGGATTCCAATAAAGTATCATAAATATTCATGAAATTTATTTAAAGGATAAATAATTCCTTTTAAATATATATAATTGATATCAAACTCATTAGATAATAATAATAATTTAATTTATAATGGTTCGATAAATATATAAAACTTGTTTTATAAAGTTGATAAATTTCGTCACATACCGATAAATCGATGTCATATTTTTATAAATAGTTTTGGATATTGTTTTATATTATTTTATAAGTCGAATGTACATTTTATTATTATTTAAATATGATAAGAAATTTATTTTGAAGTTTGATTTACATAGATAAATAATTTAACAAAAACGTCAAATATGACCGTAAAACGTTTTGTCGAAAATCAACGTTTTGTAAAAAATAAGTTGCCGCAACGTTATCGACCTTTGTTAACATTTTTTACATATATATTACACATTTTAATAACTAAACATGTTTACTTTTACTAAATAAGATTCGAAAACTTTAAGAAGTCATTAGTAAAAGTAAGTAAGAATTAACAAAAATAAGAAAAAGTAAACATCAAATCACATCAAATCAAAGCCAACTTAATTATGATATTCTTTACTTAAACTTTAAGTGACTAAGATATAAGGTAAAGATGTGAAATACGATGTTAAGTATTAAAAAAGTGGAGATTGCTTTAGGCTGAAGTAAGGTTAGTTTGGTAATTTGGTAAGAGGTTATTTTGGTAAATTTACCGCTTCTTTCTTTTTCTATAAATACCCACCTCCTTCTTCACTTTCATTCATATTTCTTCTTTTTCTTCTTTTCTCAAGTTTCTTCACCTTCTTCCTCTTCTCTTTAATGGCTTCCAAGCCATAGAAAAAAAATAGAAAGAGATAATGTCAAAATATTTACAAATATTCTATAGAAATCAATGTTCATTCTCTTCAAATCAAATTCCTCTTTTCTCCATATTTTACCTCTTCTTCTCTCGGCCATAACTTCTTCAAAACAAAACCAAAATACAAAATTATTTTTAAAAAACCATGCATTTTTCAGTGGCTATAACGTTCATGTTGACCACTTTGTCTCAAAATACATATAACTATGTCACAAGTACACTTCTTTCAAATACATTCTCTGGCCTAGTTTTTTAGCCAAAGAATATGCCATTTTGTTTTGATCATATCTTGACCATAACTGATCCAAATTAAGAAATTAGAATTTTAAAACGTATGAAATTCCAGAGGCTACAACTTTTATGTTGATAAGTTTTCCCTGTTTTGAGGTTTGCAATACTTGAAACTCAATTCTTTTAAGTTCATTTTCTGGCTTCATTTTTGTCAATCCGACAATATCTCTTCTTCATTCTATCATATCTTCCTCAAAAATAATCAAAATCAAGTAATTCGTTATTTTTATTCAAGAGAAAAGAATTTTCAACAGCTTTTCAGTTAACAAGTTTTTCAAATTTTGAGAGTAAGGGAGTGAAAAATAAGAGAGAAGATGTCATATTTTTCGGGTCTAATTTTGAGAATTCAAGGTCAAAGCTCTACCACTTTTTATCTATACTTTCGGCCCACCTTCGTCTCAAGCCTTGGTCGATCACTTTGAAGGTAGGAAAAGTTGTTTGTTGTTGTTTAAATGGAGTATGGATTAATTAGTGAAGTGTTGGTTGATTAGTATGTTGGTAGGAAGTTAATCGCTTTGGTTTATGGTGAGAAACTCTATTTAGCATCTTTATTTATATATATATACACACACATTTTTGACGTTGTGTTATGATTGCTATTGATGCTTATATATGCTTTGATCATCAAGTATTGATTGTTTGATATGAATTTTAAATTGTTTTACCAAGTCGCGTTAATACACGTCGATAAACATAAAGGAAATTACTTTCCTTTTAAAAATGAAATGGTATATATGTCATGATAGTAATACGAAGAAGTGTGTCTGTTAGAGGTAGCTAACCTCGTTGACCAGTACGGCTTCTGTTTGAGTCATTTCAAATTGACACAAGTATCAGGCCGATCCATCATCATTCTCTTTCTTCAAATCTGGCAAACGACGTCAAATTTAATTCAATCGAGTATTTTCAAAATGTAGTACTTCACTTTTAAATTCAATGTAAAATTTATATTACTTTCATTCTTATTAATATAAATTTAATATGCCTTTAAACTATTTATATCCAAATAAAATCCAAGATTTAAATTATTTTAACGATTTTCAATTATTGAATTCAACAATTAAATTATCCAATAAATCTTTATATTGAAATTCAAGTTGTTAAATCTATAAAATTAACATTTAAATATTTAAAATCAATTAAATATTCCAATTTCAAATGACCAAAATTCTAGATCATTATACATCAACTGCAATTTTTGTGAGTTTACTCACCTATATATAAACTATATGAGATCTGTATTGATATAGACTATTGTTGAATGCTTCGATGATAGTTTATATATTATTGTTTGATTATTTATTTGGATTTGATTCTCGCTTAGAAGCAGATGAAATAAATAACTATTATTTTGCAGGGAAGAAAAGCAAGTGGAAGTCGAAGTGTATACGTAGCGAATATGTCACTATGGAATACTTGATTTATATGGGAGTTTTATAGAAAGACCTTAAGGGGTTTCTCACTAATATTGATTTATTTATATTCTTATGTTGCTTATATTGATGTCTGTTTGAAATATTTAGGACATATGGTTTGATTTGTGTGAATATCATTATAGAAATTATCGTTGCACCGACACTTATGAAATATCATCTCCTTCAATCTTTGTGGGTGTTGAACTTGTGCTCGAATTTTGCAAAATAGATGTTTAGTCGCGTTTTCACACTTTGAACGACTATATTTTCAACTATTTTGAAATAAAAGATAAGTGCTGTTTATAATTTACAGAAGGAGTTATAAACTTGATTAATTTTCTTTCGGGATAGCTAATGTTGTTTTAAATTTATATAAAGATTATAAATCTGATTGAATATCTTTCAGGATAAGTAATGTTGTTTAAATTTATAAAAAGATTATATATTTGATTTATTTTCCATTGGGATAACTAATATTGTTTTAAATTTATAAATTTGATTAATTTTCTTTCAGATAATTAATATTGTTTTATATTTATAAAAATATTATAAATTGAATTAATTTTCTTTTGCAATAATTAAAGCGGTTTTAAATTTAAAAGAGTTATATCATTTACCTTTCGGGATAATTTACATTATTTCAAATTTGTAAAAGAATTTTGAATTGTTTTATTATCTTCCGGGGTAATAAATATTATTTGAAAGTTATAAATGATAGTTTATAAATGAGGAAATATTTTTAGTGGAATGTTTAAAATTAAGCTAAGTGTAAAGTGTTTTGGGTTTATAGTAAACAATGTTTTGATGATATTTGTTTTTTACTTTTTTTAATACACTTAGAAATATAAATTTATTTTTATAAAATATATTTAATGAGTGTTCTTTTAAAAAAAATGTTTTATAAATATTTGTGATGTGACAATCAAGTACGAGTGTGAGTCATTGTTTTTTCCGATAGCTGATTATTCCCGATAGTTGATTTATTGACTATCGATCTCGCCATCTTCTTTGTGTTCGTGATTCAAGGTGATTTTTTTGCTTGTTTGGGGCTTTTAAACTCTTGCTATTCTTTAAATTAAGAATATTATCGTGAGAAGGTGTGACGTAACACTGCCCTTGCTTGTCTGGTTTCATTGTTTTCCCCGCGGTGGGCTAGTTCGGGATCAGCGAGTTGTGATAAGTGTAGGAGATTTAATTTTTATATACGATCATTTTGTTACTCCTGATAATTGATTTATTGACTATCAATTCTGCTACATTTTTTGAGTTTTGTCGATTTAGGACGATCTATTTCTCATTTGAGCATTGATATCCTTTGCCAAAAATGATTAAAACCAGAAAGCAAGTGGACATCAAGCTATGTAGGGTTGCCTCCATTAGGGTATCATCACATCTACTCTAGATTGGATTTATTTGTATGTGCACAAAGGTGTGAAATACTTGGATTCTCGGTCAGGTTGGCGTCGTCCGACTTGTATATTTTCCAAGAGAGTCACAGAGTAAATGACCCTCTCATGTATATTTTCTAGTGGTATGCTTTCGGTAGGTGGACGCACCTTCCCAGTAATTGTTGGAAAATTCTTTTTCTTATTTGATTCAAATCTTTGAATCGTTTTATTAATTGCATCGAGAAGTTCCTAGAGCTCTTCTAGATATTTAATTACTTAAGTATTTTATGTCTGATTTTGTTTCGACTTGTTTCCATTCCTTCATCGGTGGATGTTGTTCCTATGAGGTAAAACCAATTCCTTATTAGCGGCGTGGTCTCACAGAATTATTATATGTTCATCATATTTCTTTAGTTTTCTCACGCTAATTTTCCAGACTGATCCAAATGTTATTTTAATATAATGCTTAGATCAAACCGATTATTTTTTTAGGTTTTCATTGGTTGGACATAGAGCACTTGGAGTAGAGCTGATTGTTCACCTACCATAGTATTTTTATTTTTTGCTATATTATTATAGATATCCATCGACAATTGTAAAGTTGGAAGTTATAACTATTCAAGTTGATGAGATGTGTTTTAACTCTTATATACCTTGTATTTTAGCGCGACAGTTTTTAGCTGTTTTTATTATATTATATATGTAATCATTCGTTCGCAGGTGCAGCGCAGTGGAAAGGAGCCTTGGGTTTTGGTAAAAAGACCCAAGTTCGATTCATACCATGCACTTCCCTATCCTATATAAATTTACTCGGGGGTATGAGGGTTTGGATCAGCGGACGGCTTTACTGTATCCTCTTCAAGAGTTTACTGGCTTGTCGGATTCTCCTGAGTTTTAAAAAAAAATGTAATCATTCTGATATGAGATTATATTTTTCCTGTTCTTTTTTTTTTCTACTTTAACAATCCACTTTTCGACACTTAGATGTTCGGCATTTGAATACTGTGAAAATATTAAGTGTTGACTTTCGAGAGTAGAAAAGACAGGTCTTTGCAATAATTGTTGTTGGGGTATTCCCCTTGCTCTTTCATATTTGCAGTAATGCCAAAAATTTATTTGATTGTTTTAATAGTTAAACTACCTAATGTTTATGGTTTAGGATGTTTCTCATGTCATATCATGTTATAACTGTTACAAATGTGAAATTGTGTGCTAAGATAATAATCTTCTAATTTAGTTAGCATTGGATAGTGTTAAAAACTATATTAAGACTAATGCTGAAATATTGCTAATTCAAAGTAAATTTGAAACAATATTTCACAGGAAGCATGATTTCTCTTTACAAGATTTAGGACACTATTATCATATAAAATGGATATATATTTGAATTCATATGTTATGTATAAAGTGAAACCATGTTGTCAAGTAAGAATCAACGGTGATTGATGTTTAATGTATGAATTTATGCATAGCTTAATGTTTGAAAATTAATCGACATGTTAAATAATATTGTGTTTTTCAAGTAAGAATCAATTGTGATTGATGTTTAATGTATGAATTTATCCTGCTTACAATGATTTTCTATACATTGATTTTTTTAGATTACTTTAACAGATTTGATTTTTTTAGATTACTTTAACAGATTTACTGACAATATTTTTTTGTCAACAACAATGTTTAGGAAAGAGATTAAATTATAACAGATAAAACATTCATACAATGAAAAGATACAAAATCATATTGTTTAGTAAATCATGTGGTGTCCGTAGCTTATATTTAAAAGTTAATTGACATGCTAAATAGTGCTGTGCTTTTTAAGTAAGAATTAATTGTGGCGTAAGTTTGAGGTGTAAATTCTTCCGGTTTATAAAAATTCTCTCCGCATCTACATGGCATGTAACATTTTAAGAATCATTAAATCTGTATCATGAAATAATTAAATAATGTTGTGCGAAGTTGTCAAATTTCCACTTTTGTATGTCAAATATCCACTTTTGTATCTAGTGTAGAACAATCACCAATTAAGAGAAAAAACAACTTAATGATATTATATTCTGTAATCAGCAGGAGTTGTGAACATCATCCAAGTAAGTCGGAGCGTCAACACATTGAATAAAAAGTTTTTAACTCGTCTCTAGGCCCTATTGGTGGACCAAGGTTCCCTACGGTGGACCAATTGAAACGTTTTCAGAGAGTTCTATTAAAAACGCATAATTACGACCAGATTATGCGTTTGCGTATACATTAATATTAATCGATTAGTGTCTTCTATTCTATGTTGCACTACGTACTCCTTTGCTCGTGATTTATGTAGCACGTTCTCAAGTTTCAGGATTAAGTTCATGGTTTTACAGGTATTATTCAGAATGCATATCATGTCAGATACTTCCAGGAAAAAGTTACTGTTCTGGAACGTGATCAACCTGCCTAATAGCACCAGCATGCTTTTATTTACGTACCTTTGTGTGAACAGATGTGCATGGCTGCCAGTTATATACTTCTTTTGCTGCAACGTTCTCAAATGTTGATGCACAAATTTCATTGGCTCAATTCTAACACCTAATACAACAACAGTCAATTACGTAATCTTCCTCCATGTTCAACTAACTAAACCTTTCAATCTGTGTTGATGCAAGATCTAGTTCCTTTTTTTTTTTTTTTTTTTACTGAGAGAAGAGAACTTGCCAGTTAATTACACGTTATAATATCAGTGCTTCTAAATTTTTCATATACACGGTCAGAGATGCTCTGAACGGTGACAATAGTGCATAGTTCTGAATACTGAATCGTCCATCAATCTGTGTTGATGCAATATCAAAGGTTTCGATGCTTAACGGTCAGATCGTAAGAACCGCATTAATATTTATTTCTTATATTTCTAATGCACACAATTAATTCAATTAGTGTAAAGGTTTAACTAGTTACAGGTCATATCTTCCTTTTAAAAACAATAATTTTTGAATACTTAATAATATATATTAATTATAAAAAAAATTCTATAACAATTTCCTTAGTCTAAAATTGTAAATTTAGTGACTAAAAGTGATTCACTTCAACAAAATCTCATAATGTGCGGACTGATAACGCATGATTTCGTTCAAAATTAATACGGTAGTTAAATAATTTAGCAGTTAAGGCTATGAAATATTTGTTAAACTGATAATGTGACAAAATTAAGAATAAAAACTAAAGATTTTTTCTAAAATTGAACATTCGTGATGTCTACAAATGCCAGTTTAAGAGTTTTTTTTCTTCTAAAATTTTGAGGTTGGACCGTTAGTTCATGTATACACAAGGTTATTCCATTTTTAGAATTGTAGTGGTTCAAGATCAAAAGTTAACGTTGAAGCAGCAGGTAGATCAAATCTTTAAAACCATGCATTTAAGCCACTGCCTCCTTGCAATCTATTTTGGTTAAGTCCTTTGCCAACTTTGTTGCTTGAAGTCAAAATAACCCTCTTCCGATATCAAATTTTCTATCTACACATCTCAAAATTTGCTGCTCTTCTACTTCTTCTTTGTACACCTGCATTGGTTTTTGTATATCTATTTCGTATCGAACTATAAATCAATCTTATGTGGAAAATACTAGGCCAACATTTAATTTATTTGAATACCACTTACTTCCGTGCTATGCTTTCTAATACATAACACCAGTGCTTATCCCGTAGTTGTCTTACAGTTACATCAATTAATTTTTCACGGTATTGTTAAAGCAGTAAACATGTTTGAACTTCTTGTACCACCCACTATATAGCTATAGTTATGCGTGTCGGCTGACAATTGAAAAACAAAGAAATAAACAAATTAACGAACTCCTCTAATTAGTAAAAGCTAATTAATAACTATATTATACGTATACATGACTATCAACTCAATCGTTTTCATAATTGGTAAACCCCAAACATAACTAAGCCGCAACTAAATTTGATCCCAAACATAAGTAAGTAACCGACCATTTAGTAACACTCTCAAAATTAAAGTAAACCTTTCATATACGGTCAAAGGAAAATAGAGCAGAACGCCAAACATGCGTTACTACATATGTCAAATATTCAACCAAAACTATAACTTTGAAAACCACCTTAAAATAGAAACCGTGTGTCCACATACATACACCCATCTGTATATAAATGCGCACATCTCCTTCTCTCCACAAAGACCATAACACTATACTGCTACTTATATTTATTATACATAATCATGGCTTCCAAAATCACTACACCATTAATGCATTCATCAACAAACTCAACCATTCTTCACAAAAACCATCTTCATAAACACCACGATCGTCTTAAAGTTAATGCTTCCATCGCAATATTGCCACACCAGAAATCCAGTACAGTTGCACCCAAGGTCATGCCAAATCCTCCGCTCGCAACCAAATGGAGAGAGATTCAAGGCTCGAATGATTGGGATGAATTGATAAACCCTAACTTACACCCTCTTCTAAGACAAGAAATAGTACGCTATGGAGAATTCGTAATAGCATGCTACCAAGCCTTTGATCTTGATCATACCTCCAAAAGGTACTTGCAATGCAAGTTCTCGAAATCCACCATGCTTGAAAAGGTAGGGCTACAAAATTCAGGGTACGAAGTCACTAAGTACATCTACGCGACACCCGATATTGACATGCCATCCCCGTTAGGTCAGTGTAAAAGCCATTGGATCGGTTATGTAGCGGTATCAAACGAGGAACAGGTTCGAAAACTAGGAAGACGTGACATATTGATCTCTTTTCGGGGAACCGTGACCCACACCGAGTGGATTGCGAACTTCATGAGCTCGTTGACGCCCGCTAGACTAAACCCTAATGACCCGAAACCCGATTCAATACAAGTTGAATCGGGATTTCTTTCGCTGTACACTAGCAACGATAGACGTGATAAATTCAACAGCGGGAGTTGTAGGGAGCAAGTGTTGTCCGAGGTGTCAAGGCTGAAGAGAATGTACGAAGATGAAGAGTTAAGTGTGACGTTAGCGGGGCATAGCATGGGGAGCTCGTTGGCCACATTGGTTGGGTACGACTTAGCCAAGTTAGGGCTGGTGAGGCCTGATGAGAGCCCGATAACCGTGTACTCGTACGGAGGGCCTAGGGTTGGGAATTTAGGGTTTAAGAAAAGATGCGAGGAGTTGGGGGTTAAGGTTTTGAGGGTGGTGAATGTGAACGATCCGGTGACTAAAATGCCTGGTTTTTTGGGTAACGAGAAGTTTAGGTTTCCCTGGAAGAGTTCTTGTTACGTGCATGTAGGGGTTGAGTTAGGGATGGATTTTTTTAGGATGAGGAATCCGGCATGTGTGCACGATTTAGAGACTTATATTGGTTTTTTGAAGTGTCCTAAAGTTGGTAACTTAGACGGCGGAGCTGATGGTTTGGTGAATAAGGTTAATAGGATTATAAATGAAGAATTTTTGGGTGCTTTTGTATGGCAAGATGCACTGATACAATTTGGTAATTTGGTGCAGGCTTTGAGAATATAGGTAGGTTACTAACTATTGAGATAACTGTAATATATAACGATGCGCAAATAATATAACTTTGTATATATACTTGTGCAATCAAGATTCATAGAACCAGATGAGACTATGTTATTCTTGTTATAATGTTTAAATTACTTTGAAAATAAACTACCCAATCTGGAACCATGTATTGATATAACAAATTTCAGTTGATGTGGTATAAGTGTGAGTGATGTTTTTGTGCATATATACATTCCATCAAATATAATATAAAGAAAAGATAGAAAGCATAGATTGTAGACCCGAAGAAAAAAAAGTGGTGTACATACCGGCTGAAAAAAAAGAATAACCGAATTATTTTTTAACCAAGACGTTATGAGATTTCAACATAAGTCTTGGGTTCGGTCGGTTATAACAAGAGAAAAAAGTATAAATATAAAGAATTAATATTGCGACCATGCAGGAAAATTTCAGACGAAATGGAAATATCCATCATGATCAAACCACACTATGATCAAGATCTCTTTGCTGTAGAAATGGTTAACAAATATTCGACGGATTAAGTTTTAAAACATGCTTTCAAACAACAACAAAAAACATATTCCACCTAAACGCGATTTTGAAAACTAATTATAAAACCAGACTTCGCTTTAGTATAACTTATGTATTTATGGGATTTGCAAGCTATATTTTTCCTTTTTTTTTTAAAAAAAAAAAGTTGAAGCTTGTGTGTTACATAAATGCTCAAGTTTGAAGAAAAAATAAAAATAAATATTACAGCTGAAATTGCATTTTCGAATTCCATAAATGCACAAATGAAATTTTAAAACTTGCGCATTTATGGAATGTACGCAGAAGCTTTATTTTTTTTTTTTAAATATAACTTGCGCGTTTATAAAATGTCATGTAAAAACGAAGCATACTTTCGCAATAAGTTTTTAGTAAGTCTATATATAATTGCAATATTTTTATTTTTTTGGTCTATTTTAAAAATTTGTCCATATTGATTGAATTTTTTTTACCAGCCTCTTTTATCTCATGGTAATGAAAATGCAACATACATACATAAATACAAACCAGTTTTTCACAATGGACTTTGCACAGAAGGTCCCTAATTCTAGTGCCGTTACAAAAAAAGTGCATGTAGCGATGAGTATGTAAATTAGATACCAGTTATATCTAAATCAGAAAGCAGCTTGCGCTTTACTGGTAGAAAGCGCAAGTAACTTGTGATTTTAAAAAATTCAAAAATTTTTAAAAATTAAAATCAAAAAAGTGCAAGTTACTTTCATTTTATGTCAAAACGTGTATTTTTCAAAAATAGAAACCAAATTTACATATTTGTTTCCGCGGGAACTTTTGTTATAGCAACATCAAAAACATAAACATGTAGCTCTTTTCTTGTTTTCATAAACTCTAATAGTTTTTATTCAATTATTAAAATTTGGGACTATTTTAAATTTCATACATCATGGTAAATTCTCTATGAGACGACTTTCTCAAAAATGATGTTAGTTATCCAAATCAAAAATTTAAAATATATACCGTTTTATGTATAATAATAAAAAACGAAGTTATCAGCATTGGACATCGGAAACACAGTTGAGACGTCCATTGGATGTAAGAAAAATTGAATTAAAGTAAATTAATGTTTTTAAAAAATTAAATGAAAGTTTGAAAACAAATTATGAAAACTCGAACAAATTTGACGAAAAAAAATTCAACAATATAACAAAATAAGAAATTCTAATTTTCCTGAAAATTTTAAAAGAACGACTAAAAAGATTTAAAGAAATGAAATCCTAATATCCTGCTAAGACAAAATTTGTCGACAAACAGAGTTTTTTTAAAGAAAAAAGGTAAAATGGTAAACTGATGAATTTCAAATGAAATGATAAGAATGTCTTCAAAGTATAGCCTTACTAGTAGTAATATCCATTATTCTACCTACCTTATAATGTAAAGGGCCAAAATATTCGTTTATATCTAAAAACTTAAAATATACATTGCTTTAGCCCACTTTATTATCATCAGATGGTATGGATCTGTAAATGTACAAATTTATGTGAATAAGTAAACAAATACGTAAAGTTTTAATAATAATTATGAAATTAATTAGGTTTAATTACACTTGCTCGAAAACATGTACCACATTTATAAAAATCAGTAATGGAAAGACAGAAGAAGGTCCACTACTACTGTGTGAATTAAAAGTACGATAGCAGATGATATGGTGGCTTGAATTACGTGAATTTGAATCAAACAGTGCCAAATTGGGAAATCAATATGCACTTGTGGAGTCAAGATTTGCTTCTAATTCAGGTAGTGTCTGCCACCATATACGTGCATGCATAAACTTGTTGTGTGTGCATCATGCATGTATCTTTATGTAGTTCGTAATATTAGTGATATAAGTAGATATATAATGTAACAGCTGTATTTTATATTCTCACTGTATTTCTCTCTCTGTTTCCTCAGCTTCTCTGTTTTCTATTCAGCTGTACATGTATACAGCGATTGTATATATATACACTCAGTTTCATGTTTGTAAGATGATCTTTTTGAATGCTCATTAATTCATTTTCTCTCTGATCTGCATCTTACACTTTCATGGTATCAGAGCTTATGCCAAACGGCACATCAGATCCAGATCTGAAATCTATCCTCTCATCACTCTAATCCCTAATCTTCAATTCAAAGAATCTCTTCAGATTCAAATCTTAACTCATTCAGATTAAATCAATGGCGCAAGATGATGACATACAATCAAGAGAAGATTCGACTAACACTGAACACGCAGCAGTCAATCAACCATCAAAGACTTTTGAAGAATCACTGAAATCGATTATCAATCCACAAACTCAGTTGATTACTGTAACCCTAGATGATGATAATTTTCTCCTATGGAAGTTTCAACTCGAGATGGCAATCAAAGGGTATGGATTACAGAAATTTATAGATCCAGCAACTACAATACCATCACAATTCATCACAAATCAGGGAGGACAGCTAACAGCAAATACAGAATTTCTGATCTATACCAGGCAAGACAGTCTACTCTGTTCTTGGATCTTATCCTCAATTAGTCCCAATCTGCTATCATCAGTAATTGGATGCAAAACATCTTTGGAAGTATGGAAGGCCATTCATCAGAACTTCAGTTCGCAAGCAGCTGCTCGAATCATGAGTTACAAGAGGCAATTGCAGAATATCAGGAAGGAAAACATGAATATTCGCGAATACCTAAGCAAGATCAAGAACTTGTGTGATCTTTTAGAATCGTCGGGCCACAAAGTAAATGAAACTGAGCATGTACTCAATATTCTTAATGGACTGGGTGATGAATTTGAAGCAGTCATTGCAATAATAACATCAAAAGAGACAACACCATCGGTGCAATATGTCAGTTCCATCCTACTGGCACACGAAGGAAGATTGGAGCAGAAGAATAGTGCTACATCAGAGTTCTCAATTAATCTTGTCACTAATGGAAAGAACAGAGGTGTGAATAATAATTCTAGATCTGAACCATCATCTGGTAACTATCAAGGAACTCAAGGCAGCAGAGGAGCTTATGCATATGAAAGAGGCAGAGTGTGCAATAGAGGCAGGGGAAGAGGAAGATCCTTCAACAATCGACCTAAATGCCAAATATGTGGGAAGATTGGACACACAGCTGTTAGATGCTACTTCAGATTTGAATCGAACTACAACAGCAATCAACAAGCTTCTCCCAATCAAGGTACGAACAGATCTCAATCTTATAATGTTAATCTGAGTCAGGTTCAGGGAGATACAAAGGCAACTTTGAAGAATCAAGCATCTCAAAGCGAGAATCAGATCTTGTTAGTTGAGGATGGTGATCTGCAAAGTGAATCCTGGTTTCCAGATTCAGGAGCTACTCACCATGTTACTAACAATCTTCATAATCTGAATTTAGGAGGAGCTGCTTATAGAGGTAAAAACTCTATCCACATAGGAAATGGTACACCACTTAACATCTCACATATTGGTAATGCAAGTCTCACCTCTACCAATAGAAACAAAAATATGCTGTTACGTAATCTATTAAGAGTTCCACAAATCAAGAAGAACTTGATTAGTGTCTCTCAATTTGCAAGTGACAATCATGTATTCTTTGAATTTCACTCAAATACATGTCTAATCAAGGACAGCTTGACTGGAGATACTTTATTGCAGGGGGAACTACATAATGGTCTCTACAAACTCAATCTTAAAACTGCGAAGAGAGTTGATAATAAATCTCAAAATATGGTATGTTGTAATACTGTATCTGCTAGTATAGATGATGAATATGATGTATGGCATAAGAAACTTGGGCATCCAAATTCAAGTGTAATGAAAGCTGTACTGAATAAAGAAAAATTATTGCATTTGACTCATGTCAGAACACACTTGTGCACTCAATGTCAACTAGGTAAAAGTCATAGACTGCCTTTTAGTCAGTCTCAAACAATTTATACTCATCCACTTGAACTAGTTGAATGTGACTTATGGGGTCCAGCATCCATAAGTTCTGATTACGGGTACAAATATTACATAGCCTTTGTAGATGCATATACGAGATATACTTGGATCTATTTTTTAAAACTAAAATCTGAAGCTACTGAAGCTGTGAAGCAATTTGTTATACAAGTAGAGAGACAGTTTGACAGGAAGGTCAAAGTATTTCAGACAGATGGAGGAGCTGAATTCAAACCACTTAAACATTTCTTCAATGAAAAAGGGATACTTCATCGACATACTTGTCCACATACCTCTCAGCAGAATGGAATTGTGGAGAGAAAGCACAGACATATAGTAGAGATGGGATTAACTCTTCTAGCTCAAGGGACTTTACCACTGAAATTTTGGCCAGAGGCCTTCTCCACTGCTGTATACTTGATCAACTATCTTCCTACAAAAGTTCTTAAAGACAGCTGTCCACATGAAGTTCTATATGGCATAAAGCCTGACTACCAAAGGTTAAAAGCATTTGGTTGTTTATGCTTCCCACTGCTGCGACCTTACAACCCACACAAGCTTGATTTTAGATCAAGTCCATGCACTTTTCTTGGCTATGGAACAAGACAGAAGGGATATAAGTGTTTGACCCAAGAAGGAAAAGTAATCATGTCAAGACATGTTATGTTCAATGAACGAATCTTCCCATTTGCTGATAATAAAGTAAAATACACAAGCAAAGTAACAAATGCTCAGAGATCGATATTGCCCATACCATTACATATACTCGGAGATGAACAGTCTCAGGCATCAGTAACAAGAGGAGAAGAGAAAGATGTTCAGAATGAACAAGAATCAGTCATTTCACCAGTAAATAACATAGATAATAGCAGACCACACACTCAAAGTCTTGAAGAGGAAGATGGCAGAGATACAACTGATATGTCTCATTCACCTGCAGTAGATCAAAACTCAGACAGCAGCATCAGCAGACCATCAAGAGAAGCAACAGCAGGAGAAATAGTGCAACAACAGGGTCATCATATGATGACTAGAGGGAAAAGTGGTATTTTCAAACCGAAGGTGTATACAATCCAAGGCGTGGCAGTAGAACCGACAGATTATACTCAGGCAGTGAAGCATGCTAAGTGGAGAATGGCCATGGAAGAGGAGTACAAAGCTCTGGTGAACAATAATACATGGAAATTGGTGGATTTACCGAGAAACAAAACTGCAGTAGGATGTAGATGGACATATAAGCTGAAACATAATGCTGATGGAACTGTAGCTAAGTATAAAGCTAGACTCGTAGCTAAGGGATATACACAACTACCTGGATTCGACTTCAGAGAAACTTTTTCACCCGTGATAAAGCCTACCACAATCAGAATCATGCTTACTATTGCACTACGCAACAAGTGGCCAGTTAAACAACTAGATGTTCACAATGCCTTTTTGAATGGAGAGCTTGAAGAAGAGGTATACATGGAACAACCCAAGGGGTTTGAAGACATCAGCAGACCTCAGTTGGTATGTAAACTGAATAAGGCGATATATGGATTAAAGCAGGCACCTCGTGTTTGGTTTGAAAAGCTTAAGGGGAAATTGATAAAGTTAGGGTTCAGTCCTACAAAATCTGATAGCTCTTTGTTCATTAAGAGAAGTAGCGGTAGTATCATATATGTTTTAGTATATGTGGATGATTTTATAGTAACTGGAAGTAGCCTATCAGAGATAAATCAACTCACCTACTATTTAAATGAGCAATTTAAGTTGAAGGAGCTTGGAGATCTGAACTTCTTCCTTGGAATTGAAGTAAAGAGAACAAAAGATGGTGGATTTCACTTGAGTCAAATGAATTACATTCGAAATGTGCTTAGAAGAGCAGGTATGGACAAAGCAAAGGCCTCAACTACACCTATGGTTACAAATCAGCAACTAACTAAAAAATCTGGAGATCCTATAGATGATCCTCATCATTATAGGAGTATAGTGGGTGCTTTGCAATATATAACCATCACAAGACCCGAAATTTCTTTTAGTGTAAATAAAATCTGTCAATATATGCAAAGCCCGAGGAGTGAACACTGGAAAACGGTGAAACGAGTGCTCAGATATCTAGCTGGAACAGCACATTATGGACTAAAGCTCTATCCTACTGAAACGCTGAAGATCAGTGCCTTCGCAGATGCGGATTGGGCAGCAGATAGAGATGATCGTAGATCAGTCAGTGGCTACTGCGTGTACCTTGGGAAGAACATCGTATCTTGGTGTTCGAAGAAGCAGAATACTGTATCAAGATCCTCCACTGAAGCGGAATATCGTAGCGTAGCAGCTGTTGTCTCAGAAATAATGTGGATTAAATCACTTCTTTCAGAAGTGCTTGAGTGTACAACCGGATCTGCAACGGTATGGTGTGACAACTCCAGTACTGTTCTATTAGCTGCCAATCCAATTCTTCACTCGAGAACAAAGCACATTGAATTAGACTTATATTTTGTGAGAGAGCAAGTAGCAAAAGGAGACATTTGCATAAATCACATTCCTGCATTATATCAAAGAGCTGACATATTAACCAAATCCTTATCATCAACTCACTTTCTTAGATTGAGAGAGGAACTGAATGTAGAAGCTACAGAAGGAAAGGAGACAGAAGGAATCAGATGAAGAGAGAGCTTGGTTTGAGGGAGTGTATTAGTGATATAAGTAGATATATAATGTAACAGCTGTATTTTATATTCTCACTGTATTTCTCTCTCTGTTTCCTCAGCTTCTCTGTTTTCTATTCAGCTGTACATGTATACAGCGATTGTATATATATACACTCAGTTTCATGTTTGTAAGATGATCTTTTTGAATGCTCATTAATTCATTTTCTCTCTGATCTGCATCTTACACTTTCACGTAAATATTTATATATGGATAGGATTGAGATAGCAGGTATAGCTGGGCGTGGGATCGCACCAATTTCTAAACCCACACTGCATAGTCATGTGATTATTAATCTTACATGTGATTCACTCATTTTATACTTAGAAGTTGCATATACTTTTGGTCAATGTTTCAACCTGAGAGCGCTTCTTCACCAAAACGTTTGATAAACAAACATGGCTTTGAGAAGCTTGTCACGTAATTACTATGTGTAGTTTGATAATTGACAAGTGCATTTGAAAGGTAACAAGGAAACAACTAATTTACTTCCCAAAATTGAACTTCATTTTGTCCATGTTAATCATTTCGAATTTAATTCATTATGCTGCTTTGGAATGTTGTTAGTGTTTATCGAAACATATGCAATATGATAAATATCGCGAGTCATTCAAAGACAAAGGAATTATCCTGAAAGTATCCTCTGTGTTTACCTTGGAAAGTATTCTCCGTATTTGTTAGAAGCATTCTCGGTACTGTTAGCCAAAAAATTGTTATAATACCTTAAAATGAAAGAGAAATGGATTAAATGATAAGAAATCGAAAAAAGCATAGAACGTACAAAACTTTTATAGTGGTTTGACAGATTCTATGGTCTACTTTATACGTTTTATCGATAGAAATCGTCGTTTCAACCAAAGTGCAATGCAATTCAAATAATACAGTTAGTTGATTTTGAATTTGGCAGTGCTCATTTTAGTATCGGTTAAAAAATCAAAAAGTCATACTGATTTGCCATAAGTCATTCTACATATGTCGTGGTTTGTTACTTATAAACAAATCTATGCAGCAGGATTGTTAGATTTCATTTTGAATCACTCAAACCATCGGTTTTGAGAAGTTAGGACGAAGAATTACTCAAAATTGTTCTGTAACATTCCGTATCTAGAGGCCAAAAGCTAAGCGCTATACAGATGCAGCAATCATCTGTAGTATTAACTTCTGGTGACAAAATACGGCTATGTTAATGATATCTATAATAGCAGAAATACTTGAATATGAACAAAATCATAGATTTTCAAAAAACAACATACCACGGATTACATTTCAAAACAATATCATATCCAATTCACAAATCCCAAAATATTTCCCAAGTATTGATCAAATATAATTTACAATAATACGCTAAGAGCGACATATGACGATGCCTCCCTGAATGATCAAAGCAATATAGTCATAGCTGACTTAATACACACCGAAATCAAACATTATATTATATAATCCTAATTAGCTATCCGATAGCCACCTGCTCGTTTTCGGAAGCTTTATTCGTCAAAATACTAAAACCTGAAAATCTTAATCATCAGCCTACTCAAATCAATTTTGAGCACTCGAGAGTTCAAGAGGAAACAAAAACTCCGAGTCAAACATAAAGCCTAATGTGAATAATTTTGTTACATCTCTATTTACTGATATTAAGTGAGACTACGCCGCTTAGCGGAACGGGTTTCGCCTCACTAATATCCTTTTCAAAACATATACATTTTGCAATTCCTTTACTGCAACCAAACTAGTTAATCAAATTGATTATATCAAAATAGCAATATCCTTTATGCTAATAAATGGCCTATCTGTATGTAAAACAGGTAAAATATGAGCTACCCCCCACAACATAATAGTAAAGTCGGTTATGCTAACAAAAGGACTATCTGTCCAGAAAAAATAGAAAGGTCCGTTATGCTAAGATGGACTAACTATACATAAAACTGCGCTGACTACCGCTAACTGGATTAACAGTCCGGATTAAAATGGACTAATTGTCCGAAAGTTAGGCTGACTGCCTACAAAATGAACTAACTTTTCGGAATCTTTTTTTAGGGTTAACTACCCTTTAAAAAATTTCAAATCATATATGTATAAGGAAAATATATTTTTAGATTTACTCTGAGTCATTTTATCATGATATATATACTTTACTCAAAATAATGTTGGTGAATTTTAACGAGGATTGGCTATCCTTTAAAACTAAGTTAAAATCCCATTTTAACTTAAAACATTTAGGCTATATTGTCTATTCAATACATTCAAAACCTATGTTTAAAACCTTTAAACACCCTCTCGAAACCCTTGAAGGTAATCCCTTCGAAACCTCTGAAATCAACTCTTTCAAAACCAATAAAAGTCTTTCCTTCGAAAGCTTTAAATATTAGACATCTTCCTTTAAAACCTTTTAAACCTTGCATTTCGAACGAATAGGAAAAACCTTCTTTTTCAACTCTGTCGAAACCCTGACGTACCATCCCTTTCAAAACCATTCACTAAAACATTTTGAAAGCTTCAAAACTCAATACTTTCGAAAGAACTTTGGGTTTAATTTAAAACATGTGGAAACCTTTTGAAACTATTCAAAGTTAACTTCTTCGAAACCCTTTGAAAACGTCTCGGTCGAAACCATTTGAAAACGTCTCGGTCGAAACCATTTGGATTCTATCTTCAAGTAGAGCAAAATGATCAGAAACCCACTAAAGTCGAAAGCATATGTTTCGTAACCATTTAAAACTATATCTTTCTAAACCATTTTGGATTTTACTTCAAACATAGAAAAGGGTCTTAAAAACATTTAAGTCGAAAGCATCTGTGTCGAAACCATTTCCTAAGTAATGAGGTGATGTTGTCGAAACCATCCCTTCGAAAGCATTAGAGATACGAACAGAATTTTCTAAAACAAAACAACCCCTTCGAAACCTACTGGGTCGAAAGGTAAAAAGGCGACAGCTAGGTGTTTCAACTTAGTCGAAAGCATCCATTTAAAACAAAGATACCACCCAATCAAAACCATTCTTTTAAACCATTTAACCTAGTTGAAATTATACCAAGTCGAAAACATCTTAGTCGTAAGCAAGCATGCACATTTTTCTTTAAAACCAAAGTAAAGCTTCAACCCTTTTGGAACCCCTTGGTTTCAACCCTATACCTTTCGCCCACATCCAATTCATTACGTACCAGTTGCCTGATACCATATGCATTGGTTATGACTGTGTCGGAGGCGATAGTATGGAGGCAGAACCTAGTGTTGAAGGAGACGAAATAGTGAAAAATGTATTTATTTGCACTTTTAAACTATTTCTTTTGTACGTAACCTGCCATTTTTGTCTAAATCTGATTGGTTGCCATTTTACCTTTTCAAAAGTGCTTCCATTTTTCAGAATTAACAAATTCAAATTATTTATAAAAAGCCCCTTCTCCTTTTTAAAATATATAAAACATTTAAGTCACATACCTTAAATAATTTTATATACCTATCAAAACTCTTTAGGAAAAATCTGAAAAAATTTCAGAAAATCATTTATATATGTTTCCTAACATATAAAAATTTCAGACCCAAACAATTAACTATTTACCCGTAAATAATTTATAACCCAAAATACCATTTTCTTTACTAGAAAATTCATATTAATTCCATGAAAATTCAAAAAAATCTAAATATTGAAACTCATCTCCAAAATATCATTTATGATCTTTATAAAAATTCGCAAGGCATTTGGATGTCGTTCTATAGGGTTTTCATCCTAAAACATATCATAAATTCATTATGAAAAACCATAATTCATCAACAGGTATATATATTCATTCCATCATTCAAAAACATGAAAAATTATTGCAAAATATTCGACAATCATCTTAAAACCGTAAATACCATAAAAAATGAGATGTAAATATTATTTATCTTAGCCTTTATGATTAAAGAGATTGAGATATGAGTAGATTTTCTTAAGCTTCTTCCTAGCTTATCTTCTTTCTTTTTCCCCTTTTCCTTATTAATGGTGGTCGGCCTTGAGTCCTCAAAATTTAGAAATGAAATGAACATATAATTATACACGCTATGGTTTGGAGGATATAGGAATGGCCTCTTTCCTATTTTACCCCTCTTCTATTTCAATTTAACTCTTATTTTAATTCATTGCTAAATGGCGCGGCTACACATTAGTTAAAATCAAATCTCAATCCCCTAATCAATACATTATTTTATTTTATTTAGCTAACTGAATATTCTAAATAATATTACCAAAAATCTGAGGTGTTACAAACTCCCATCCTTAAAGGATTTCGTCATCCAAATTACGATAAGGTACACAATAAATCAAACAATGATATAAAACATACCATCAAATAAGTCAGGATAAGTGTCTCTAATCCTGCTCTTAACCTCCCAAGTACAGTCCATATCATCATCACTCCACTGGACTTTGACTAATCTGACCATCTTGGTTCTAAGCCTTTTCACATCTCTCGCAACAATACGAGTAGGCATCCTCACAATAGTTGTCTTCGGGTCTTCAACTCACTTTTTGAGGTGAGAAACATGAAAAACATCGTGGACTCCTACCAAACTGCTCTGTAACTCAACCCTATATGCGAATTTCCCGATCCTCTCAACAATAGGGAAAGGTCCAACGAATCTCGGTGATAACTTCCCTGATTTTCCAAACCTAATCACACCCTTCATCTGTGTCACTTTGACGAAAACCTGAGCTCCAACTAAGAACTCTAGATCTTTCTGTCTCTTGTCTGCATAATTTTTCTGCATAGACCGAGCCTCCTTCATTCTAGCTCGAACGACCTTAATCTTTTCTGCAGCTTCTCTGACAAAATCTGGACCAAGAACCAACCTATCCCTAGTCTCTGGTAAGCAAACAGGAGATTTGCATGGCCTTCCACGCAAAGCCTCAAATGGTATCATCTCAATACTAGTTTGATAACTGTTGTTATACGAAAAATTGACTAAATGCAGATGGTCTTCACAAGATCCCTCGAAATCTAGAAACAATCTCCTAACAAATCTTCCAAGATTTTGTTAACTCTTTCCGTTTGCCCATCTGTCTACGGATGATAAGCGGTACTCATCTTAATCTTGGTTCCCAAAACTTCCTACAGACTCTTCCAGAACTGCTGGCGAATAAAGGATCTCCATCACTAACTATGTTACTAGGAATTCCATGTAGTTTAACCACATTCTTCATAAACAACTTTGCCAAAATAGGTGTCATTTTGGTTGACTTAACTGGAATGAAATGGGCACGCTTGGTCATCCTGTCCACTATGACCCATATACTACCATTTCTCCTATTTGACCTTGGCAACCCTTCAATAAAATCCATGGATATATAGTCTCACTTCCATACTGGGATATCTAATGGCTAAAGCAACACGCTTGGTTTTTTCTGTTCGGCCTTTGCATACTGGAAAATCAAGCACTGCTTCACACATAAACCAATATCCCGCTTCATACCTTCCCAGAAAAAACCCCTCTTCATATCCTGATACACCTTAGTACCTCCTGGATGAATGGTGAAATTCAAATGATGAAATTCCTCCAAGACTTCTTTCCTTATATTACTACACTTGGAACACATATTCTTTCTTTCTTTCTCAACCACCTATTCTGGTCAATACTGAAATCTTTAAGTCATCGATCTCAGTTATTTCTCTTAGCTTCCTGATCCGTTCAGCTAACATCAGATCCTCCATCTATTTAGAAGCATTCTTTTCGATCAACACTAGTCTAACTTTCAAAGAAGATAATACAACTGTATCTCTACCAGACCCAGCCTTGAATCTCCACTCTACAATCCGTTCATTCTTTCAAATCTTTCCACTCAGCAATCATCGCCAAAACTTCATGCAATCTAATGTTTCCTGCTAAATGCATCTGCAACCTTGTTGCCTTTCTCATTGTGTACTCAATCCCAAAATCATAAGCAGTGATGAATTCTAACCACCTTTGCTATCTCATGTTCAACTCCTTCAGAGAGAAAAAAATATTTCTGTGACTTATGATCTGTATATAACTTAAACCTTTCTCCCAAAAGGTAATGTCTCCACATCTTCAAAGCAAAAATAACAGTAGCCAATTCCGAATCATGTGTCGGATACCTCACTTCATGCGGTCTAAACTGTCTAGAAGCATAGGCAATCACTTTACCTCTCTACATCAGCACAGCTCCTGGTCCTATTCCTATTCCACATGCATCGGTATAAACCACTAAATCCTAATTTCCTTCTGGAACAACCAACATAGGTGCATGGGTCAATAAGTGTTTCAAACTCTAGAATGCTTCCTTACACTTATCGGTCCACACAATCTTTGCATCCTTTCTTGTTAGCTTGGTCATCGGTACCGCTATCCGCGAAAAATCCTCAATGAAGCTCCAATAATAACTAGCCAACCCAAGGAAACTCTTCATATGGTTACTGTCTCGGGTGTCTTCCAACGGTTTACTGCCTCAATCTTAGTCGGATCTACTACCAACCCTTCCTATGAAACTACATGACAAAGAAACTTCGCTTCTTTTTCCAGAAGTGACACTTTGAGAACTTTGCTTTTAGCTGATGCTGCCTCGGCTTCTCAAAAATCACTCTAAGATGAACTTCATGCTTTCTTTCATCCATAGACTATATCAAGATATCATCTGTGAAAACCAATAAGAACCTATCCAAGTGCTCTCGGAAACCCCGGTTCAACAAACCCATAAAGAAAGCTGGTGCATTAGTCAGTCCGAACGGCATGACTAACCATTCGTACGACCCATATCTGGTCCTAAACGCCATCAAAGGTATACTATCCTCTGCTGCCTTGAGCTGATGCATACCCATCGCCAAATCCAACCGCAAAAATACCTTGCCTCCACTCAAATGGTCGAACAAATCGTCAATTCTTGGCAATGGATGTTGATTCTTTATCGTCCTCTCATTCAATTTACGATTAACGATCCATCTGCTTCTTAACAAACTACAGCTGCTCACCAAGGTGAACTACTGGCCTAATAAGATTCTTGCCTACTAATTCCACAAACTGCACCTTCAACTCCCTCATCTCTGAAGGGGTCATCCTGCTTGGTGGTCTACTTACTGGTTCTGCTCCCGGAACCAAATCTATCCAAAACTCAATGGCTCATTTCGGTGGCAATCCAGCTACAAGCTCAAAGACATCTGTGAATTCTCTAACCACGAAAACTTGACTCAACTCTTCTTCCGATTCCATAGCACCCAACAAAGCATGCATCTTACCGCAAGAACCTTCAATGGTATAAACTATCCAGTTACTACAATCTGGATTTCTAAGCGATATATTCTTATTCTGGCAAAATATCCTTGCATTGTACTCACTCAACCAATCCATCCCGAGAATAATCCCAAACCCCACAAAATCAAACACATGTAAACTGCAAACAAAAGTATGATCTAATAGGTCAAACTCTAACTGGTCACATCTCAACCCTAGAGTTGCATACCTTACTATTGGATTCGCAAACCGTAAGGAGGTTACTTAATAAATGGGTTCTAGTTTAATCTTATCTATCAAACATTTAGATATAAATGAATTCGATGCACCAATATCAAATAGAACACTAACAGTCATACCATGAATCTGAAGCGTACCTCCCAAGACTGACTTTCCTTTTTCCGGAGCTGTAGGCTTAGAATCAGCAGGCTCCAATGCATACACCTTGCCCTTTCCATCCTTTGCGGGCTCCTTGCACTGGCTCTTATAATGACCAATCTGGTCACAGTTGTAGCACTTGACATTCTTCCTCATCTATTTCCTTAGCTTTCCCATCAGGACACTCATTAGCAAAGTGCCCCTTCTTATCGCACTTAGGACAGACAATCTCAGACTTTCCCTTCTTAGCTGCTCCAGCTTTCTAAGCACATTTCTTAGGAATGAACTTTCTATTCTGACTTTTCCCAACCTGAACTTCTTTTGCCTTACTCTTCTCTAGAGAATCAAGTAACTTCTCATGCATCAAGGTCATCTCCACAAAAAAGTCAGAAGGATCCCTAATATGAGGTAATGTGGCCCTAGCTAACTCAGGCTTCAACCCCTTGATAAATTTCTCGTTCCTCTTTATAACTGTATCCACCGAGGCATATCCATACCAGGCCAACTCCTCGAACTTCCTAGAATACTCCAAGACTGACATCTCCCCATACTCTAACTTAGCAAACTTCCTGATTAGAGCTGATTGTGCCATTGTAGACATGAACCTCTCTTGGAACCTTCCCTTGAAATCTTCCGAGGTCATAATTTTCTCATCCAACGCCGCAGTCACACTATTCCACCAGAACAGAGCAGCTCCTTGAAGCTATGTGGATGCCAACCTCATCTTTTGTTAATCATTGAGCCTAAATCTGCAAAAATCCTTTCATAGTGAAACAACCAATTCTCTACCTCAATGGCATCCTCTATTCCAATAAACAGCTTCATAATTAGTCCCTACTCAACTTAGCATTGTCGTTGACAACTGAAGCTCCCGGAACTACTACTCCTCCTACTCTAGTAGCAACACCTATCTGCACCATATTCATGAAGAACTGATACATAGCTTCCATTCCAACTTACGGGACTCTAGCACCCCCATCTCCACTTGTGCCTAACCTTGACCTCTTCTCACACTAGGCCTGGCATTCCCATCGGTGCCTTCCCCTGCTGGGTTAACTCTTCCTCTTCTTCCTTCCATATTTGTGTTCAAACCTTATGAGATATAGAAAATAACTTAACAAAGATAGAGAACTAGAGATAAAGTGTATATTTATATATAAAAAATACAAGCACGTCGCTATAGCATTATCCCATACCCCAACTTTATTCTAATTCCTTAGAATTATGTTTTAAAAATCATTTTTAGTTTAAAGTTTTCCATAAACCGTACTTTGATACCAGGTTGTAACATCCCGTATTTAGAGGCCAAAAGCTAAGCGCTACAGATACTGCAGTCATCTATAGTATTAACTTCTGGTGACAAAATATGGCTATGTTAACCGTATCCATAATATTAGAAACACTTGAATATGAACAAAATCATAGATTTTCAAAAAACAACATGCTACATATTACATTTCAAATTAATATCATATCCAAGTTACAAATCCCAAATATTTTCCCAAGCATTGATCAAATATAATTTACAATAATATGCCAAGAGCGACATATGACGATGTCACCTTGGGTGATCAAAGAAATATGGTAATAGCTGACTTAATACACAGTGGATTCAAACATAATAATTAGAGACCTTAATTAGCTATCCGTCAGTCACCTGCTCGTCTTTGGAGGCTTTATTCACCAAAAGACTAAAACCTGAAAATCTTAACCCTCGGCCTACTCAATCAATTTTGAGCATCCGAGAGTTCAAGGGGAAACAAAAACTTCGAGTCAGACATAAAGCCTGGTGTGAATTTGTTACATCTCTGTTTACTGATATTAAGTGAGACCATGCTGCTTAGCGGAAAGGTTTCCCCTCACTAATATCCATTTCAAAACATATACATTTGGCAATTCCTTTCCCGCAACCAAACTGGTTAATCAAACTAACTATATCAAAATAGCAATATCCTTTATGCTAATAAATGGACCATCTGTCCGTAAAACAGGTAAAATGTGAGCTATTTGCCCACACATAATAGCGAAGACCATTACGCTAACAAAAGGAATATCATCCAAAAAACAATAGGAAGGTCCACTATGCTAATATGGACTAACTGTCCATAAAACTGGACTGACTGCCGCTAACTGGACTAACTGTCCGGATTGAAATGGACCAATTGTCCAAAATCTAGGCTAACTGCCTACAAAATGGACTAACTGTCTGGAATCTTTTCTTAGGGTTAAGTACCCTTTAAATTTTCCTTGAAAACCATTTCAAAATAATTTAGTCCTTCAAATCATATATATAAAAGGAAAATATATCTTTAGCTTTACAATAAGCCATTTTTCCATGAAATGTATACTTTACTCAAAATAATGTTGATGAATTTTAATGAGAATTAGCTATCCTTCCAAAATAAGATAAAACTCCTTTTAAACTTAAAACATATAGGTTATATTGCCTATTCAATACATTCGAAACCTATGTTTAAAAACTTTAAACACCCTTTTGAAATCCTTGAAGGTAACCCTTTCGAAACCTATAAAACCCCTAGTTTTAAATAACATAATTTAGGATATTTAATTAGATAAATTAAATAGAATAATGTTAATGTTAAGTGATAAGGGGATTAAAATTTGAATAAAATTAAGTGGCCCTGCATATTAATTCAATTGGGCTAAAGCATGGTTTAAATATTAATTAAGTTAAATAAGGGTATAATGGGATTTAGCTGCACCTAACTTTACTCTTATATGTATATATAATATATATATGTTTATTTCCTGAGCTATTGAGACTCATTATCATTTTCTCAAAATAAGAAACATAAGCAAAAGAAAGAAATCCGATCTTTAATAGTAAAAGAGGAAGAGGAAATTCAAAGAAAAGAAAAGGAATTAAAAAAGGGAATCAAACTCATTTCAATCCACTTTCCTTATCAAAGAATAAGGTGAACCATAATTTCCATCTTTATTTCTTAAATATATATTTCAGATTTAAGTTTAATTCGTATATAAGATGTTTGATGAAGATATGCTTGAATTGTGGTTTATTTAAATTTAAACAAGATTGTTTAAATAATGGTTCATACGGTTTTAGATCAAAACCGTGTGATATTAATGTTTAGATGTCGTGGAAAAATTATATGAGATGCAAAATATGATTTTAGAGTTGGGTTTTCAGTTTGATAATTTTCCAAGCTTTGGAAAGATTATTATGAATTTTTGAATGAAATTATAGCACGTGGGTTTATAAATTTATTCTAGAAAATATATTGAGAATTTGGGTTTGAAATTTTCATATGTTATATAACATGATCAAAGTAAATTTCTAAGATTTTTGGGGATTTATCTTAAGTGATTTGATATACAAAATAAATTATTTTAAGAAGAGTATCAAAATGATTTACGTATAAATAAAGAGAAAGGTTTTATTTGCAAAAGTTTAAGCTTGATTCTTATCTAAAATCAAAAGGCAGTTAGTTTCTAAAAGCATGGGAAAAATAAAGGCAACCAATAAGAAATTTACATGTATGTAGGTTAGTTTATATAAGTTACTTAGTTTAGCATTTAATCCAGAAAAACAGATTCCGCCTCTATTCAAAGTACCTTTCACCTCTTTCCTTTCGCCTTCGACTATGTCGAAACCTATTGGATAAATTTAGTACATAGGTTATCATCTAGGTAATACGTAGTGGATTGGAGAAAGACGAAAGGTATGCTGTCGAAAGCATAGCTTCCGATGGGGTTGTTACCTCAGTTTATTTTGAAAAGATAAGCGTCTGCCTTTTTTTACTAAGATTTCGACTTAGTTGATACAATTTTTTTTGAAAGAAGTCTACAATGGCTTTCGAAGGGGTTTCGAAGGAATTCTTCTAATTATAAATCAATGCTTTCAAAAGAAAGTGTTCCGACCTAGTCGAAGCCCTACCGCCGGTTCTTGTACCTTTCGAGTGTATTGACATGATCAATACCGTCGAAAGGTATTGTTTATTTTAAAGCTATATTAAACCACTTACTAAATGCTTTCAAAAGGGTTATGGGTTTCAAAGACAATGGTTTCAAAAGGGATTTCGAAGCTTTCCTTCAATATTTTAAATGAATGCTTTCGACTCTGTCAAAAGAGATAGTTTCGACGCCATCATAAATTCCCCAACATTTTTATATTGATAAAGAATTATTTCGAAAGGGATACTTTCATTTATGTTTTCTTTGATCAAAATAATATTTTAAAAGATAAACCCAATGGTGTCGAAAGGGGGACTTTCAATGCTTTAGGAAGAGATACTTCCAATGGTTTTGAAGCTATCCTTCTAATAATTAATAAGTGACACTTTATTATATTAGAAAGGTTTCAAAAAAAGGATTAAAAAGGCAGAAGCCTAATGTTTTGAAAAGAGATCTATGCTTTCGAAGTAGGAAATCCAGTGAGGTCTAAAGCAAGGTATCGAAATTATAGTTTCCAAAACAACCAATCTTACTTAAAAGCAAAATCATGGCATATTAATAAACAAAGTATTTTGAATTGGAACTTATGAAGAAGTCTAAATGGGTTAAAGGAATTAACCAAGTTATATTATTTTCTTCTTCATAGATGTATATATTCACTTTATAATGAATCCAAAAACTATACTTTGAAAAAGGTAGAATATCCTGTTGGGTTGGCACAGTAGTGAATAAATAAAAGATATTGGCAGGGGCCAATAGGTTAACAGTAAGCTTATGAAAACTGTATAAGGGAAAAGATATTGGCAAGGCGCCAATAGGTTCATAGTTAGTCCATGAAAACTATATATAACTAAAGATGTCAGATAGACAGGTTTATAGTAAGCCATTGAAAACTATATCTAGATAATAAAATGAAATATTTACAGATAGTCAATAGGTTCCTAGTTAGCCCATGAAAATTAGGGTAAAAGAAGGATATGACTATTAGTCAATAGGTTCCTAATCAGTCCATGAAAACTAGGATAAAAGAAATGATATTGGAGTTACCAATAGGTTCATAGTAATTCCATGAAAACTATATAATTGGACAGAGAGTCCTTAAAAGTTCAACCGGTTATTAGTTAGCCCACGAAAACTATTAGGCTAATAGTAAGCCTAGAAACTATAATTATGACAAATAGTCAAAAACAATTGGAGATGGGCAATCCAGAATTGGTTTAATTGTTTTGCGCATCATCACATAATAATGTTTTGAATTGTATTAACAATCGTGGATGCAAGGGCACAGAAAATGGTTTAAGGGATTTTAAGATACTAGTGAGGGGAAACCCGTCCTGCCAAGCGGCGTGGTCTCACTAGCTATCTAAATGATTTAAGATCATATATTATTATCCATACCAGGCTTTATGTCTGAATCGAAGTTTATGTTTTCCCTTTAAACTCTCGGGTACTCAATTGATTTTGAGTAGTTTGAGATTTGAGGTTTTCAGGTACCTCTTAAGATGAAAAAGCTTACGGAGTCGTGCAGAAGGCAGTAGTAATTTAAGTTCTTTCTCATGTGATTCCGCTATGTTGTTTTGTTAAGGCAAAGTTGTTTATTGCCTATTATACATTCTGATCAGCAATAAGGCATCTTCATATGTTGCTCTTGGAGTATATTGTAATAATTATATTTTTCTGAATGTGGTTAACGTTGTGGGATTATATAAAGAATGTTGAAATGAGTTTGGAATGGAATATGAAAGTTGTTTTGCAATTTTAAATTTTTTTCATGTCCATGTGTTTCCGGTATATCAATTTATCTAACATTACATATTCGGTCACCAAGGACTAATAAATATGGATGACTGCAGCATCCATAGCCGTTATTGTTGGGCCTCCAAGTATGGGGATATTACAGGTTGGTATCAGAGCACAGGTTTATGAAAATTTAAGTAACTAAAACCTAAAAGATTTTCAAAACACAATCCAATGAATCAAAAATTTGACCGGGGTTTGGGTTAACGCGATTGTAACATACTTGTATTTGATACACACACTCACATATATAAGTATGTAATTCCCCTTTATTATAGACCGTTCTTCTATATCTTACTAAGGCTCGTATATATATTTTCAAGAAAGAAGATATGGAAGAAGAAAACATAAGAGGAAATCTAGGTGGAGGAAGCACCACAACCGATGGAAATGCTCGACCTAACACCCTGAGTAACCAATGTGAGTGTTGGGAATCTGCTAGTAGATGCGGGGAATACATATCAGTTCCTTGCTATTGTGAGTGCTGAGAATACCAAGACAATTTATCAAATCTAGATCGGCAGAGATGCTTCCACCACTCAAATTGTTTCCATGGAACGATACATCTTCATTGAGGACGCTGACACTTTGCTCCCAGCATTAATCGAGTCACATCTTCTTAGTATATATAAATGTCTAAAGTCTAAAGTATTCAAACATTGCTGGGAATTTATAAAAGTTACTTCAGTCCATGGTTTAAAACTTCAGTATTCGTTATCTGTTTCCTTCTTAAGCATATACACTAACACTTAGAGAATTTCCTAATCCACCTTCATTTTCTAGGCATTGTCTTTCTTCTTCGTTACAACATTTATGAGAAAAAAGTTATCATATTAAAACTAAAACTAACTTCGTCGTTGTCTCTTGACTTAGATCGTCATTAACTTGCCAATCCTCCTCTGTTATGGATCTGACCCGTCATCGGGTTCAACTTCGACCCTTGGTTCAACCCATAATTAACTTAAGTTAGGGCTCACTGTAGATGACGTTCTAGGTCGTCCCCTTTATCCTTAACTTGTTGTTGTCACTTTCTCATCATCGAAAGATTTCACCATCGATCCATCCTCTTTACCCTTGTCGGCCAGTGCTACTTGACTCAAAGATGAGGCGTGACAAGGGGAAAAAATCCTTTGGTTTAGGCTTTGGAGACTTGATGGAAGAAGATAATATTTGGTGACGACACTCATAGATCATCTCTTGTTGTTCTTTAGAGAGATTCATGGAATTTTCTCTAAAATTACACTCCGATCATTGATGAATCTGAGTGTTGACGTGCTTTAGGATTTGAATCCCATCAATGCTCCTATTCATCTTTCAAACATATTACCGTCTCTCGAGAAAACGACAGTCGAGAGATAGAGTTCCATATCGCCTTGGATTCCATCTTGCTTCATTGACATATATCTATGTTAATGGTTAATAGCCGATACATAATTTCATCGCATGTCGGAGCTCCTTTTCTAACATAAGTGGACTTTCTACATAGAGTTCTTCCATACACTATGTCAAGAGCACAAGATACACACACTACAGAAGACATAACAGCCCATAGTCGATGTACAGAATCTTAGTCAACACGTGTTGACATCTGTTGGATGTTATACATCTACCAAATACGAGGTGCATTCATTCATGTACACCAAAGAAATTAAAATTACCTGGCCAAGCTCGTCTTCCAAACTTTCAGCATATAATGGAATTTCATAGATGCTCCTAACGAATCTCTGTCATGGCAGCAGCTACTTTCACATCAGGTCCTCCAACAATGGCTTCCATCTCTATGTTAGCTTCTATTTAATCTCTTATTAGAGCTCATCGACCCTATCATCGTCGTATACTCCCGCCATTTGTGGCCCCATTAATTATAGTAGAAGAGTCACATAATGAAGTCACTCCTGATGCCAAACTTATTGAGATCATGGTCCTAGATAATTCACCATATTCCTGCCCTCCAGATTGACTTCTACAGAGCTCCAAAGGATATGTGCTAGACTTAACATACCAATGGACAAAGATATGCTTCCTCAACCCCATCATGATCATAACCCCCAAGATGGCTCCATGGCATGTAATTGATACATGTGTCTATATGGGGTGGTGCCTCCTTTCAGCCCCTTTGTTCGACACATCCTTCAATCAATGAGGATTTCTCCCTCCCTGCTTCATCCAAACGATTATGATGTGCTACCGAGCATCTATATTATTTTCACATGGAATCTAGGTAAAGAGAACTCCTTTTTGAAATTAGATATCTTTATAAGTTCAAGCACCAATCAAACACTCATTCTTTGATCTTCTTTGAAATTTTTCAAGACTATAAGATAAAAGTCAAACTGTATGGTAAAATAAGCTGCTTCAATGATGAATACTTCTTCGTCCAGTCGTGTTCTCATAGAAGTGGCTTTTTGATTAAGTCCTACATTACACACTTCTCCTTATCTGAATTTACTTCATTCAAGTCGCTAATTCTTCCTTGTTTTCCTTATAGTTATCCCTCCATGAATAGAGACTGACAACTTAATCTGAATGGCCAACTAACCCACACCTATTCTGAAGGATGAAAGAAGAGAAACTCTCATATTCAAAGACCTTCGCCTTCGCTAACATCATCTTCTACATAGTGGCCGAATATTCCACTTCGTGCCGTCTCTTCCCGACATTACTAAGGTTGGTCCCCAAGTTAAGATAGCTCCTTTGACTTCGTCCCGACGAGGAACTAGGTGACAACACTTCCTCAAAATATGAAAATGATGATGCAGTGATAGATCAGAAGACGAGGAGGAAGATGTAGGAGAAAAAGAAAGATTAGAAGGGAATGAATACTCTATGGCGAAAGCCAAAAAGGAAGGACCTCAACATTTACTCCCTAGCTAAAGTGTTTAAGGCAGTGACCACTTAAGCAAGCGCTTGAGCCAAGCTATAGCCAGGCCGAAGAGTCACCCCCTCTTCCAGTTTATGATGATACCAAAGGCTTGCTACCCAACCTAAGGTCCATTGACCTCCAATGAAACGATTGACTTATTCGACGATTAGACCGATATACCTTCTCTTTATGCCAAAGGCGAAGTCTCCTCCTTGGCACCACCGCCTTAGTCTAATCCATAGAATTTATAAGGCATGTTATTACTACACTTAAGATCCATAACATGTGCACTTCACATGCACTGTTTCCAAATTTTCAAGTAGTGATTCTATTCTTATCTTCATTTTAGGTACCATGGGTAGACAAAAGAAGTTCTTTACATAGGAACATACCAATGCACCTCTTTAGTTCCTAGTCTTGTTACAATCTTCCTAGTGTATCTCAAAGGGAGAGGGAAGAGAGAAGAGAAATGGAGAGAAAATAGAAGGAGGAGTCCTAGAGAGAGTATCGATATCGCGATAAAGACTAAAGCAAGCACACCAAATCTTTAAGGGGCTCCAGCTCTCAATAATAAAAAAAGGTGATCTCTATTTGGCCACTCTCAGAACCCTTACACTAATAGGATTCATTTCCCAATGAGACAAAGTCTATTGCCACAACTAACCTCTCCAGCTCTTGTTACCGGCGATAGAGTTAGGGGTATGCACTAGGGGAAATTATGTAACTTGTTTATGTGCCTAACTTGATACCACTCTTATTCATAATAAAGATGTTTCATTTCTATAATATACTTTGTTATATTTAATATAATTAATGAACTTATTGATTTAAAGTATATTAAATATAAATTACTAATTATATGTTATGTGATAGTAATTACAATGTGTTGTAATCATTAGACTTTTATCATGTTGAAAAATACATATTGTTTTAAATATTCCTAATAAAGATGCTTCGAGAAAGGATTTCAAATCATCTATTGAGACTAGAGTATGTAATGCTCTTTAAAGGTTGGGCAGCGTATTAATCATACCTATTGGTGGTATTAAGGGGTTACGTATTAATAGTTGTTGGATAACTATGGAATGACTCACTTGAAAGTTTATGTTTATTAATCGAACTAAGGTCAAATAGAGAATTTTTGAAATGAAGATGTTGCGCAGTTCCCTGGACTTGAGAATACCATGAAACTTTAATGTAGACACTTACCATATTCAATAGAGAATTTGTCTCCTCGATTACAAGTATTTAGTATCATGGTCAACTATAATCAACTCAAAGTCAAAGTATCTAGCTAGTGTAGTACGGTAAATAATAGTCTTACTATTGAGCCATGGATTTTGTGTTTGGACTAATCAAATTGAAGGTGAATGATATTAGAATCTTGACCAAAACCAAATTCCATAAGTTCTAAAGTGATATAATTTTGACGAAGAGAAATGTTGTAAATAATACTACTGGGTATCGCTTATAATAGTAAAATTGAATTTGGCTGAAAAAACATGTAAGCAATAAATTCAACTAAAATGTCACACACTAGCTAAGGTGACATTGAAGGTTAATATTTGAATTTTCGATATTAATCGCCATATGATTATATTAATTTATAATCGTCATAAATTAATTAAATTAATTAATATGTATGAAATATTAATTATTTTATTTGATTTGATGTTTGAATGCCATTTTTATTTAACGAAAATGTGTATATAAAAGTTACATATGCACATTTAGATATACGATATCAATAAAATATTTAAATATAAATTTAAATAGATTAAGTGCTAAATTAGTTTAGGAGTTTTTGAAAGCGCATTTTGCCTCTGTCTTGGTTGGTTAAAAAGGGGGAAGAGGAAGGATTCAAATGTGATTTGGAAAGGAAAATGAGTAACTAAAGGAAGGAAAATGATTTACAAATTTTTTCTCTTTTGTTATCTACTTAAAACAAATTCATTCATTAGTTTTTGCTAATCTTATCATTATAGTTATCAAAAATACATTGTAAGTGGAGAATCTGATTGAGATTTAATGAGGAATTGAATAGGGTGGTTTTTTTCGGATGAACTTGGAAGGTTTAAAAGATTCCTTTAAAAAAATATTCATTCATTCTCTTGACAATTCATTTTCTCTTGTTCTCCTTTCTCTCTAATGGTTGAGGATTCCGTGGTCTCTTGGAAGAAATTACAAAACAAAACCAAATCAAATCAAATAAAAAAGTGGTGCTTTAGATCATTGCAACTTCCGGAGGCTGATTTAATCAAATCTATGAGTTTTATTATCCAATCAAGGTGCGATATTTTGGCCACAACTTAAGGTAGTTTTCTAATCTTATTTGATTAAGTAGTACATGATGCTAATACAGTTTAGATCCCATATATGCTACATCTCTTTTGACTCTATGTTCATCTTATATGTGTATTTTAGATCCCAAACATTATACAATGAATTTAAACATGTCTAAATGATCCAATCTAGTTTTGTTATTGTTTTAGAAATCAGTGTAAAAAGATAACATTTTGGACTGGAAACTAATTTTAAGTAATTGACATAAGTTATAACTAATTATATACATAAACATGAGTAAGCTACATATGTTGATTACTTGAAACCTTTTGAAAATTGAATATATATTTATATGCTTGTTGGTTTGTTTGTAAGTTCATCAAGTTATTGTTTACATACAGTTCAAAGTATTTTCAACTAAAAATTCATAAGTGGACTTCTATGTAAAATCCTAAACCCATTTTGAATCCTTCTTAAATTAAAGATAAATTTTAGTTTCTTAACTTTAAATTTTAAAGCATATGATATTATGAATTTTACATATTAATAATGTTATTTTCAATTTAAATATTATTTGCAATTATTTATACATACATACATACATACATACATACATATATATATATGTATATGTATATATATGTATGTATGGCACTTCAACTCAAAGCTTATAAAAGGGACTTTATGCAAATTCATAAATTTAGTTTTAAATCCTTTCTAAGTAAATATGAGGTCACAAATGTTGATTACAGATTTTAAAACATAGAAAATATTCAAAATTAACTTTAATATATGTGTTTCTGTGTGTATATAAAATTAATATTATATGTAATTGAAAAAGAAACTATGGATAACAAAGGCGAATATAAAGGGACAAAAGTGTCTGTTGTGGTGCAAAACCCGACACATATAAATGTTCACATTAAGCGTGTACACTATTTATATGTTGCACTTATACTATAAACATTTGACTGTATTACACTAATTATAATGTATTTAATGTAAATTAGATTTAAACTCGTTTATACAAATTAAATAAAATTAGATTTTATTTCAAATAATATTAGATTAGATCTAATAAACACTTCAGACTTAATAGGCTCAATAGATCCAAAATAGGAATTTATTTTGAAATCAACCTATTTCACCTACTTTCGATTAGCCTAGTTCCTACAATGGTATCAAAATCTAAATAGTCTACGCAATCTAAATTAGCGATATTATGGCTAATTTATTAAAGCCTAATCATTTAGTAGGGTGTTTAGAAAGGTAAAGAGTAAAGTTATGTTTGGGTAACCAAATACTCTTCCATAACTGGCAATTAGACTTGGCCGAAGGATAATGTAAGTCCAAAGGTCATCCCTAATTTAAAGTCCCAAATCGATTTTGGGCCTTAGGATGATTTTCAAAATTAGGCTAAAAAATTAAAATATATTTTAAATTTAAAAGGTTATGTTAAAAATATAAAATGAAAATTTATAAAAATTATAAAATAATTTCAAATAAATTTCAATTTTTTAAATAATTTAAAAATTATATTAAATAATCGGGTTAATTAAATAAATAATTGATTCAAAGTTAATTAATTTAAATAAAACATATATAACTATATATGTATGGATACATTTATCTTAAATTATTTAAAGAAATAATAAATAATTTTTCAAAATTTGTTAAGAAATAATTTAATTAAAAATGTTTTAATTAAACGAATATTTTTTTGATAAATACATATTATCTAAAGGTTAATTAATAAATCAATATATGTATATATGATATATGTATATGGAACTATAATTTTATAGTTAATATTCATCTTACATTGTTTCAAATGAATAAAACTAAAATTTGAAATTATAAAATAAGTTAATTAATTTATTAGTTAATTTAATAAATTAAAAATAATTAAATAATATCTAAATAAAATATGTCCATATAAGAATATTATATAAGTTAATTAAATTAAAATTTGTTATATATATGAATTAAGCTTATATAATATGAATAATAAATTAAGTGGAACTATAAGATACCCAAATTTGGTTTAAGGAATAAGTACATGCATATTATATGTATATCATGATTCAAGTGTATCCAAGAATTGAATCATGTGGGTATTTTATATGAAATACATTGTTTCCTAAATCGATATCACTCAATGTATGAATCTTTGATATAATATGTTGTCCTTTGGCTACCATTTATACATTAATAGATTATTTACATACCTACTAATTATTGAGCAAACTCTAGCTAGCGATGTTATTTGTAATACTATTAACATATTGACTAGACAAGGTAAGATACATGCATGTATTTGCTGAGCAAACTCAATGTATGTGCATTATAGTTAAACCATTATGAAATGGTGGGTATGAGTGAATAATTTCTTTCGATTTGTTGAGCAAACTGAAGGTCGAGATTGATATTAGTATAAAGACCATAAGGTAGGAGTTGTATATGATACAACCGAAGAAGTGCTATATATCGCTAGTATGTCTATGATTTATTGAACAAACCCAAAGTCAAAAACCTAAGGCAAGCGAGTTCTAATACCCACTAGAGGAATCGAAAGATTTCTATGTTTTTTGCTGGGTTTGGAGAAACATAAAAATCTAAGGGAGCCTTATTAGAAAAATGAAATGATGGCAATTTACCTTTCTACTATTGTAAGAACATATACCGTGGAATGTTAAAATAGTCTAGATCAATAAATTTGCGCAACTAATATATATTGGTAAATGTTTATCAATTGAAATATACCAATGAGCTGAATCAAAATTGACAAAAGAAACGTAAATGTATACTTAACTATATATATTTTGGCATGCTATCACTTCAAGTTCTATGCAAGCAAAATAATACAGCTACTACATACTTCGTATCTTAGTCACTTAAGAGTTTAATTTTCTAGGACTGTGTATTGTTTTTCACGAGTTTTATACTCTTAAGAAATATATGAATATAGATTATTTATCCATATTTGATCACACACACATATATATACTAGTGTAAACCCGTGCTTCGCACACGGGCGTGACAAAAATATTTTAGTTGTAGTACGGAAATTAAATTATTTTGTAAAATCATCGAAATATAATGTTTATATGAAGGAATTAGAAGTATTATTACAATATCAAGTATAAGTAGTTAAAATTAATACACAATCCTTATTGAGCCAATATAGTAATAGGATTAAATGCCGTCAAACATATATGTAGGCGAAAATTTTATAAGGGCAAAGTGTATCTGTCAGTAGGAAAACAAAAAGCATATGCACTGGGCATTAAACCCATGAAAAACTATTCTTCCATATTTTCATATAGTTCCTATTCATTTAAGTTGTTATTAGTGAATGGCACAGTAGCAAAGATAAATGCTAAAACGAATAGATTGGTTTATTAGTGCAGCTAGGACCAACAGTACACATTATCATGGAGTAAACGGTTGAGTAGATATAAAATATACCTAGAAAGAACTAATAGTGAAGTGGAAACAACCATCAGGACACATTTGCATTCTACTCTCAGTTTCTCACAGCAATAAATGCAACAATATTGTTTAGATAACTTGCTTCTAATTACACTATTTACCCCAATAATACACATTTCAAAATTTTTGCTAAAATATCAGCAAAACGGTTAATATCCAGTTAGCAGCAAAATTTGATTAAAATAAACTTTCACACATTAAACCATTAGAAGTAATGCCTAAAGTACAACATAACATATACTCAAAAAGTCCATCTATACATTCAGCTTGAGCATAAAATTTCAGCACTATAACTACTTTTTGGTCTACTCCAAAGGTCGGAAAAAATAAGATATACATTGTAACCTGCATGTAAAACAACATTGTGGAAAAGGTATGAAATATTTATTCGTACAATATATATAATTTAATGAATATTCGTCATCAAATGTTGTGCACTTGTACCTTCTGAAAACTCTAAGCAATGGCAATATGTATGAGAAAATTTATGGTCCAAGGTGTGTTTCATGTGGTTATTATGCCTTAGACTCATGCTTCTTGCAAAATTAATATAGCTAACTCTGTTGGAATAAATCAATGAGAGCATGTTCCAATGCAATTGCTTTATTATTATTTTATTAGTAGTTAACCCCGTGTGGTAATGTAGCATTGCAAGCATTCATGATCTAAAAGTTGTAAATTAAGGATATGCTATTATCCATACTTTGTTGGCAACCTATGTCTCTGCATATCACAATGTGTAAGAGAATAAAAGTTCGAACTAAATGAATAGTTACGTAGAAATAATGACAGTAGAATATAATAGCCATGTCTTGGTATACATTTAAATAATGTTGTGTTGAGGGAATAAGGTCAAATGTGTACATTTACAACAATTGTTGAATTTTGTAACAGCCGCTGCCCATTTTGCAGGTATAAATCAAACATCATATAAATAAGCTGGGAGGAAGTGAAATATTTTCTAGATATGTAGGAACCATGCTGATTATCATACGTCATAAATATATTCAAATCTGAGTAATACAAAATAGTAGACTTACATAGTCGAACATGCTAAAGATAACTGTAAACATATTCAAATCTGATTAACAGAAAATGCAATCCTTTAAAGATGTTGTAGAAACAGTTGAGGTAAGACATATTTGTAAGTAGAGGAAACATTATCTGTCCAAAAACTGTTGTTACATAGTTTTTTTTGTTGATTGATGAAACATGACAATGATTTAAAATACAATTTAAATTATTACGAGTCAACTTTTTCAAATGCGCTTGAGTCCTATACGTTAGCCTTAACCCATCCATCCACGTAATGTTTTTTCATAAAGCATCGACAGAATGGAAAAATAACAAAAGTATTCATGCATAAGAGTGAGATTTCATTATTGTGTTTATACTCTAGTTAATATCGCTGGGAGAAACATAAATGTATGTATAGCAACGGGGTGATAATAAACACAACCTTAATAGTAGCAGTGGATTAAGGTAGTGTATTTCATTGTATCGATAATGCGTAGATTGAATTCTTGAACAGTTAGCAAAGTTAAATACCTTTTTGTTTTCACACTTGGTTCTTGTTGCACCAGCTTGCTCCTACATCAACAAATCCTTCTATTAGTTACCGGACATGCCACTTAGAAGTAACAAAACAATGCAGTAGTACTCTTTTTTCTAGAGAAAATATGTATGTACTTTTTTAGAGATAATACCTATATTCACATTAAAGCCTGTTAAATGTTATCAGCAGAGGTAACAGTTGAAAATTGTGAAATAAATTTGTGCACAATGTAATATGTGAAGTTGTAGACTGATATGTTCTTCGTTGAAGGCTGCACCTTTCAGTTATGTAAGTTAGTTTGAAGATGTACAGATTTATATATAATTTAGGTAAGTAAATGTTGTCTTTGAAGCATTAATCAGGACACAAAAAGACTTTCAAATGAAAATTACCTTCCAAATAAAGACATAAGCGGCCCATTGTAAACAAAAAGGATAATGCTTGCCATCTGAAACTAACTCCAGAATGATGAATTATGTTGTAGGCCATGAAAGGAAAAGATACTAAAAATAATAAACTAATAGTAACAACGTTTACAGATTTTCATAGTACATGCTAAAGATATAAATTATTGAGAAACTATTATTCTACCAAACGATGTTAATTTTAAGGTTAACATAATCCAAACCATAAAATAGTTTGTAAGATATTTTCGATCTTACAAAGTCATCCACTACAACGAATTTGTAAAGCTGAACATTGGAAAGGGATAAGAATTTATCTTTAATCATTTACCTAACAAAGAATACGACGATTACAATAAATGTTTAGGTGTAGATCGTTTGCAATAGAAAGTTACATCAAACTTGCAAAAATATTAAAAAAACTATTTATAATTGAGGTGTAAAAGTAAAAATACTGGTCTGAAAATCAAGTTTCGCTTTTCTACAGACGCAATGTGTGTATGAATCTGTGTACGTGTGTATGTGTGTACGTGTGCGTAGGTTAGAGAAATAAATTCCAACTTGTCATTATCAAGATTGTATTAACTTAATATCTTTCTATCATAAAAAGATAATGAAGCTAACAGATGAATCAATGAGTAATAAGCTCAGTATAAGCAAATTACATGAATGCCAATCTGAATTTTTTTTGTTTTCATTCAGTAAAATATCATAAAAAACATGAATACAACTTATAAACTACAGTAGGGTTACATCATAAAAGAACTGATATTTCATTAGAAAACATCTTTCAATATAGCCACCAACATAATGATAATTTTTAGTCAACAAACACATGTACAAACTGGTAGTTGCATTCTCAAATATGGTGCATTGTCATATAATATCTCCATAGCACGGTTGTATTTTTGGAAAATTTGTGTGATTATATCTTTTTCTTTTGTACGTTTATGTTTTATTGTCTAAGTAACAATACAAAGTTCAAAATTTAGAAAGATGGCACTACAAAGAAAAGAACATTGATTTTAATCATTTGGTAGGATATGAATTAAATGAAATGCCCAAGTTCATTATCTTTGCAGTATTATTGATGCGAGAAATCACAAAAAGTTAGCTGAAACCCGTGTGTGTAGCACGGGTTCGCACTACTAATAGAACGAAATTTAGGGTGATTGTTTCTAATTGCCATAAGTAGATCCAAACTATTTTAAAGCGCCTATAATAATAAGATGCTTAATGAAATCATACCCCTATGAGTTGATCCAACTCTACGTCCATCACTTGATTGAACTAAGACTCGCCCGCTCCATCCCTGTTATACAAATAACAATAATTAGACTTTACTATCTATTGTCATCGTTTCTGAATAAGTATTTCAAATTGGTGTAAAAGCAGCAAGCAGTGAATACTACAAAGTCAGACAGGCACAAATCACAATATAAATCCAGCTTAATTCAACTTTGCAAACTCAAATCAATAGTTGACAGAAAACACATTGGATGTTCATATTAAAAAATAATTCACGGTTTTTGCAGAAGTTATAATGAATGTAGCAAGCGCTTGAAACAAAATTGCAGCTTGTAAAAGAAGCAAAATATGAAATTGCTTGAATATAATAAGATTCTCAGGACTCTTCCTAGAGCAAGTGTAAAAATTAAGCGTAAGTTCTTGCAGCCAGCTGAATGTAGATATTTAGATTCTCCTAGTGCAGTAAAGTCATATCAGTTACCTCAGTAGTATCATAATGTAGATAATACAGAAAATTTAGCTAATAACATATTTAAGTAACATGAATTGAAAGTAACATACTCTTTATTACCTTTAATATGGCCTTATATGGAAAGCAATTAATATGAATTCATTATTCAAACACTTATCACAGAACATGCAAAAAAAAAAAATCTTTAATTTGCACAAAATCTAGCAAAAAGCACAGCAGATACAAAAAAGTTGGATTCATAAACAAAAAATATGTTTAATAAACAATGATGACATAATGAACATTTGGTACAACTTAAAATATAAATATGGAACCTTCTAAGCATAAATATGCAATTATGTGAAGTATCATTTTCCTGACTTGAAATAGAGAGTACTTCATTAAACTCACTAAAACTAAATTAATATATCCATTAAAAGTTAAATTTTAATCCATCAACGTCAGAACCACTAAAATCTCACTTCATATAGATATAAAAGATTCCTAACTTGGAGGGAAAACATTTTGTATTAGTATAAGTAGTATAGTCTTTGTTAACCCTGCAGTTCAAGATGCTTTATCACACTATATTATAATAATTTTATAACCTTCATTCAGCGTTATGACCATACATTTTCATTGCACAAAGATAAAAATGCAACAAACTCATCCTTATATGTTTTTTTGATGAAGGACACCAAATTTGTTTCTCAAGAAAAGGTGTGAGAGGACAAAATAAGTAGCAGTTAGCAAACATCCTATTGATGATGATGAAAATTTATACACTCAAAGAGAATGACTGGAAGAAAAACTTCTAATAAATATATAAATAAAAGCTATATATTTAGAATGCCATTTAAATATGATTAATTCATGTTTTATAAGTTGAACTTATGTGCATGTAGAGCCATTAAGAACAAAAGGCATGAGCTCGTTAATCCTCCCAAAATATATTTCTAATAACCACTGTATTCACCACTTGCATTTTAGTGTTTTGTATTTAATTCATTTAAGCATGAAAGGGAAAAAATGAGATGACAATCCTTGTAGCGACCAAGCTTAATGCAAAGCAATATATATATATATATATATATATATGAATGTTTGATTTAGTAAATCTATAATCAGTAACCCGCTTCTAGTTTTGGAAATCCAATTAAAAAATCATGCATAAAAGTAGTAAAAACATAAATTTATTAAATAGCCAAAAAGAAATTTCAAAAAATAGCAATTATAGTAATTTGAGGGAAATTCATACCGTAATGGACATATACCAGGAAGGAGCTTTTGAAGTGACTCATCTATAATTAATAACTTGGTTGAAGTTTCAGAGCTCGATTAACAAAATCGTACCAATATATGTGAAACATAACATCTTCATTGAAACATAACATGGTTTATAATATAATAACACAGTACTTGTAATAAAAAAAATACGAGTTTACCTGTAACCTGTGTCTAAATAAAATAACAACAATGATAATACAAAAATAGAATTGACTTAAAGCAGAAAAATGCACCTGGTGTTGGTGAATTATTCGAATCATAAGCATTATGCCAATCGCATCATAACAATTTGAAAGTACTGTGTTAAAGTGTTCATCAATCACTCCAAAAGGGCCTGACAAAATTTAAATAGTATTATATAATTATCATACTCTAAAGTGTGAAGATTCTGTTTACCCATAATCCTTCTCCCAATATCTGTGAAGTAAGAAATAAGATCTAACATTTCGGTAAAAAAAAGCCAAACACGGCATACTCTCATGGAAGTTGCAGCTGCTTCCCAGAAGCTGTAAGGTATTAAGGTGTACCATTGTGGGTGGGAATAATCAAGTCCGAAAGAAAGTTGTCACCATCAACTAAGAAATCATGTTTCCAACGTAATACCAAGGATAAAATACAAATGAAAACACAGCTAAGTAGCACAGATATACCTGAAAAAATATCATAAAAGATTGAATCTTCCCCAAAGAAATCATCACAAAATAGGCACCTGCAGAAATAAAAATCCATTAAACAAACATATGCGAGAATCAAAATGAGGAGGCCAGTTTTAATAGCAATACCTCGCAGCTCAGACGTTAGAAGGAATGGTAGTGAAGCTAGCGGCTCTATTGTATATTCCACTACATTCTAGACCTTGCTAGATGATAAGAAAATAGAATATTAGATATATAGAACTCATGCCTTTCCTAATCATTAAACTCTATATAGAAATTCGATCAAAAGTCAAAAGCAAATTCAATTTAGACTTCAAACAAATCAGGAAATTTATGGCTTTAAATTGTCGTAACAGTTGGAATTGTAAGTTAAATTTAGTATTCATACATATGTAAGAAAACCACTTACTTATTAATCGGTCCAAATTAATCCACCTATATATAATTATTTTTATCTCTAACCTCCACTAAACAATCATTTATCATATGCTAACAAACTATAGATAAAAGGGCATGAATCTGAATTTGACTTGAATCTTTCAACCAAAAACCCAAGGTTTCCTTACTTTCCTTATATGTATATCTTTCCTCATTGTTCAAAACCCACCAACGTTTGCTACACACCCCAAGATTTCTTGAAGCAAAACCACAATTTAGTACAGTGCCATTACCTTTTCAAAATTCCTGCCATTCTATTTTGACTGTAACACAGATGTTAAACTGGTAGTGGAATTTGGAAAATCATGTAGAGTGAAAAGACAAATATTACAAAACATATGAATTTAAAAGCACTATAACAACATCTTAACAAAATCAATGTTCTTCAAGGAGGATTGCAAAGAATAAGATATCATAAGATATCAAATTAAATTAACAATTTCACATTTGCAGCAAATCCAAATTATCATATCCATCGATTATCATATCCAACCATCATGAAGAAAATTGCTCGACATATTTAAGATGTCTTATCCATGGTACCAAGGAAGACAAACTTTCGCAAAGGATTCAAAAATCAAATAAAAGCACGTTGCCGACGAAGTGAAACGAAAACCATAACCAAAGCGAAACAAACAGAGAGGGAGCCAATCCCAAACTGAAAGGCGAAAAGAAAGAGTGAAGAGGTGCTTACATCAACTTATCTTCTAGCAACCGCGCCATAGCACATACGTCGAACCTATTCTGACCACTCTCCATAGGGGAGGCGCCACCGATAGAACGACGCAAGGAAGGAGGACGGAGTGGATAAGTAGAACCGAGAGGGACATTATCAGGTGATTATGGATTATGCTTATGGCAAGGAGGAGAGAAGACAGCCGAAAGTGGAAGATGAAAAAGGGGAAAATAAGGGAGAGCTGCCACGTTTGGATTTGAGATTTTACGAAAAAGAATTAGTGGCCTCTGCGTCCATGAATTGCAGCTCACCAATAATATAAATAATATAATAGTATAGATATAAATTTGGTGACTGTTCAGTTGCCAAAATTCAAAAGGGCTTGTGTGCTCTTAAAATTGAACTCACTAATAATATAATAGTATAGATGTTATATAGTGAATAGTTGCGGTTCCTAATGTACAAAACTTTGATCAAAATGGTTCACTCGAAATAAGCAAGTAAACCATAGTGTGAGTTCGTCTATTTACTATGATTGATTATAGTAAGGAGCTAACTGTATTAGATGTAGCACTAAACCAAAAGCTGCATGATGTACTAGGAATTTGATTATTGAAATGTTGGTTTGCGTAAAGTGCAATTTATTGATATCTTAAAATGTTAAGGACGATGGAATGCTTAAGTGTTCATTACGGTCTTGTAGTAAGGGTCTCCTATTGGATAGTTTGACCATTTAAAAAAGAAAGCGAATGAATGAGAGTGGATGTAACTTATGCATAGTTGGGATGCTGAGAGTGAATGATTGCCTGTGCTTCATAAAGATACATTGGAAATGAAAATTATAAAACAGTAAAAGAAACTTCCTATGGAATGAGAAGTATGATTTCTATTCCAAATGTATTTTCATTCATAAAATTGTTTTCTATGAAGTTATTTCTTCAGATTAATGATAACTGATCTAAAAATCATGATCATAAAGTAATTAATATGAATGAAATAAAATTGTTGAATGAAGATTTGTATTTTGTATGCTATTATCGTAATGGTGGAAGTCATGGGTGCATACCATATGACACTTCTTAGTGGATGCATCAAGCTACAAAAAATTGTATTTATAAACAAACTACACTTTAAGAATGAAGTAATAATTTTTTTTCCAATATTGATTAAAAATAGACGTAGTTTTATTTCAATGTGAATATCATGAATATTCGTTATAACATAAAAATATAATAATTGAATTTGATATCATAATAAAATAATGCATTAGAAACTAAAAAGCACATGAAAATATACAATATTTGGGAATTATAGAATAAGCTAGTTTTGTGAAATAATTCTTTAACCATATGGTTATGAATATATGTATCCCAAATGATTAAGGGAAAAGAACACATTTAGTGGGAGTGACATAAGAGCAGAATTAATACATATAGTTATATGAAATCATAGGTCTAAAGATACCAAAACAGTTCCATATATTTCATTAAACGCGCTGATGAATTATCAAAAATATGAACATATGTATTTGATACACATGTAGTATGTTTATGATAAGTGATAAAATATAAACTGAAGTAAACAACACGATGAGCAAAAGAAGAGGAAACGATTTGATTTGATCGAATAGGTGAGCATATTAGAAAGGAGTTCGAAATATATCTAAAAATGAATAAGATTCAATCTCATAAGTCACTCCTCTCTATAATACATAAAGTTTATGGATAAGAAGTAATCAGACTTTGTTATATATAATACGATTGATTATAAGTGAAATTGAGTTAGCATCCTTCTATAAGGGCATGTGTTTAAGAGTAATTAATAGTTAAATTTAAGTTTACAGAAATAAATTCTAAAAAATTATATAACATAAGACTTGATGAAACAACCCCTACATATTCTAGGTCAAGGAGTTGACATGTTCTATGAGTTGAAAGACTGCACGTAATACTTATTCATGATGAATCTTGTGTGAACTACCCCAAATGATTTTGGGACTGATCAATATTGATTGACCAATTTATTGTGCATAAGCTTTGTAAACTTAAAAAAAGAATCATTTTATACATAAATACACATGCGCGCACACACGTGCACACGCACGCACACATATATATGTAGGCAATTCATAAAAAAAAATTGAATACGTATTTCGTTGCACGGAGAAACAATTATTATTTCAAGAAACACAAACTTTGTGTCGAAATAATTTCTTTTAGGAATTATTGGTAGTAAAATAGATTTGTATATAATCTAAAGATAAAATTGATTACAAAAGATGTAATGAAATTGATCGAGCCTACACAGACAAAACTAATTAGAATGTGTAATGAAAACTCTCGCACATTAAAGATAAACTATGATATTCTTATTGATGTTGAGAAAAGAATTTCCACAGTTGTCAATAAGCCATTATGAATATTAACTTAACCATATGGCGTGATGTGCAAATCTAGAATGGATTTCAAGTACATTATCAAAATCTGATTTTAATAGTTATACTCAAAGGGATATGATCCCTCGAATGCAAAAGCTTTTCTGAGAAGAAGATCAATTCAGTTGGAATATGGTAAGTAACATTGACAGAATAATATTGTAAACTTCAGTTGTTGAAATCAATGTAATAAATTTATCATTCAATGAACTTAAAGTTAACTTGGATTTTAGCCATAAAATTAACACTAGATATGATTTTGAGTTTTGGATATGTATAATGAAACAAAAATTCTTAGTAATGATTTGGAATATGATGCTTACGCCTAATAACTAAAGTATCTCAATGTTAGTAGAAGTGATTCGGAGTTTTTAGGTTATTAGAAGGATCTAGGGATTGATTCAAAAGTATCATTCAAAAAGCATCAAGTTGAGCAAAAATATTGATAGAAAATTAAACTATTTGAATTTAAGTTAAAATGCAGAGGAAGCGTACGTCTATAAGATAGCACTATAAAGGGACTACAACAGTTCAAAACTATAAGTGAATGAAAAACTTATGATAGTGAAAGATGTATCATGTTAAAATCATTTTAGTTTAATTTATTAATTATCAGTATTGAATTTGAAAATGACATCTTTTATAATTAGTATAAAAGGATGCTAGGATTGTTCTAAAGTTATATGCACAAGCACCATAGTAAAATGTTTTATATAGAGCAGTAAGGTGGATTTCTTATGCATTGGCAATAGGAATTATCGTACATGTTGTATTGTTTACACTATCACATTTTTATTTATATATAGGGAAAGTATCAATTCGAATTTAGAACACCAAGTGTCAGTTTAGAATGTTCTCGAGTATTTACAAATATTAGAGAAATGCTTGTAGAAGTAATGAACTCCTTATGAAGGAGTATTCAGACTCAAACTCCATAAATGATAGTGAGTATAGTATGTTAATCCTAATTTCATGTTCAATCTTAAGTTAACAACATCAAGTTGGAAATGTTCCAAATGATAAGTATTGGTTGATTCAACCTAAAGCTAAGTACATTGCCTTTGAATAGTGTTGCAATATAATAAGCATAAATAAATGCATAAATTTATAACTAAGCTAGGGTGTTTCTAAACGTTGAGAATCTCATGACATCGTTATTTGATAATAATACTGCAATATTGTTTCTAAAAGAACCAAAGCTCACTAGATGTCAAAAAACATACTCCAAAAGGTTCCATACAACAAAGGTAGTTTATCAACATCAGAAAGACTTATCACATAGTAGATAATTAAAACAGTATAGCATACCTATTCATTAAGGGACCAACTTGATTAGTTTTTGAGGAATTTGATAATTGGTGGGAATAAGATATTATAATTGACCATAAGTGCAAGTGGGAGATTGATAGGGTTAGAGGGTATACCCTATGGGAAATAGTATAGTTTGTTATATATATCTAACTCGATGTCCAATCATGTTTATAATAAAGGTGTTTGATATCCCTAATGTACTTTTTATATTATGATATAATTAATTAAGTAAGTATATTAAAAATAAAATTCTTAAATGATATGTAATGTGATAGTAAATACAATGTGTTATAATCATGAAAAGTTTATCACATTAGAAATCAATATATTGTTTAAATATTCCAAGTCAAGATATTTCGAGAAAGGATATTAATTCATCCAGTGAGACTATAGTATGTAATGCTTTTCAAATATTAGGCAATATATTAGTCATGGCTGTTGGAGTTGCTAAGTGGTTATGTACTGATAGTTATTAGATAATTATAGAATGACTCAGTCGAGAATTTTCTGATAGTTGAAATAAATAAAGTCAAACAGAGAATCTCGAATCAACGATGTTGCATAGTTTCATCAACTTGAGAATACTATAGAATTTCAATATGGACACCTCCTTTGATTATAATTAAATCATGACACGTTGATCTATCAAGCGACTATAGTGGGTCTGGGTAGAATCATTGGAACTTCACTAAGGTTAAACACTATTCGTCTTCTCGGTTGTAAGGGGCTAATATCACGGTCAACTATAGTCAACTCACAGTTAGAGTCTCTAGCTAGAGCAGTATGGTTAGTAATAATTTTTACTATTGAACCAAGGATTTTATGTTTGGACTAATCAAGTTGAATGTTGATGATATTGAAAATTTACCAAAACCAAAATCCATAAGTCCTAAAGTTATATAGTTTTGACGAATAGAATTGGTATAAATAATCATTACTATTGGGTAACGATTATAATAGTAAAATTGGACTTTACCAAAAAGACATGTAATAGATAAATTTAGTCAAAGTGTCACCCACTAGCTAAGTTGACGTGTGAGCATTAATATTCATATTGTTAAATATTAATCGCTGATTGAATTTATACCTTTAAGTCGTACAATTATAATGATAGGTACTCCAAAAGACCATATGATGTAATTAATTTATAATCATTATAGATTAATTAAATTAATTAATATTTATGAAATGTTAATTATTGTACTTTATTTATTTTGATGTTTGAATGCTATTATTATTTAATGAAAAGCACGTATATAAAAGTTATGTATATGCATACGATATACGATATAGATAAAATATTTAAACTTAATTTAAATAGATTAGTTACTAAATTAATTTGAGAGTTTTTAGTGCCATTTGCCTCTATCCTGGATAACCAAGTATGGGAGGGGTTATAGGAAAGGATTCAAATGATTTGAAAAGGAAATAGAGTAATTAAAGGGAGGAAAAAGATTGAAAATAGAGTAATTAAAGGAAGGAATAAGATCTCCTGCCTTTATCCTTCTTTATTACCTACTTAAAACAAATTCATTCATCTGCTTTAGCTACTCTTTTCCATTATGTTGCTGCTGAAAATACTTGATAAGGGATTGATATTTAATGAGGAATTAGAAAGGAAAGGTTATTTTGGAAGGAATTGAAGGGTTTCAATGATTCATTTAAAATAAAATTCCTTTCGTTCATTAATTTTCTCGACAATTCATTTTCTCATGCTCTCTCCTCGCTTTCCAATGGCTAAAGTTTCCATGGATTCATGTAAAAATAGATCCTAAAACCAAACAAAATAAAATAAATACAAATGCGGTGCTTCAGATTGTTGCAATTTTTAGAAGCTGATTCAATAAGATCTAGGAGTTTTAATCTTCACTCAATGTGTTTTTTTGCCACAAATTAAGATAATTTTCTAATATTATTTGATTATGTAATAAATGGTGTTAATATAGTTTAGATCCTATATATTCTAGATCTCATTTGATTATATGTTCATCTTGTATGTATAGTTCAAATTCGAAATAGTATACAATGAATTTACATATGCCTAAGTTGTCTGATCTAATGTTGTTATTGTTTTCAAGTTAAAGTTTTAAATAAAAATAACATTTTGTATTGGGAGCTAATTATAATTAATTGATATATTTTTATATCTTATTATACACACAAACAAGAGTAAGCTACATGTGTTGACTACCATAAACCTTTTGAAAATTGAATACATGTTTTGTGTGTTTATTGGTTTTATATAAATACTTTTGGTAATTTTTTTACATATGTTTAAAAATTATTTCAATTCAAATTCATAAGTGGACTTTTGTGCAAAATCATAAACCTAATTTGGATCCTTCCACGATTTCAATTTGTTAACATTAAAATTTAAAATAAATAATATTATAAATTTCATACACACATACATACATATATGTATACGTGTGTGCATATATGTGTGTCTGGTATTTTAAAGTTTAAATATAGTTTACAATTATTTATGTTTATATATATATATATATGTATATATATATGTATGTATGTATGTATCTATCTATGTACGTTGTTTCAACTCAAAGCTTATAAAAGGGAATTTTATGCCAAATCATAAATTTAAGTTTAAAACCTTTATGTATGTATGTATGTTGTTTCAACTCAAAGCTTATAAAAGGAAATTTTGTGCAAAATCATAAATTTAAATTTAAATCCTTTCTAAGTTCAGATTAGATTTCAAATTGTTAATTCTAGATTAAAATAGTCAAAATTAACTTATATATAATTAATATTATGTATATTTCAGAAAAAACTATGGACAACAAAGGCGTATAATAAGGGAAAATATGTCCGTTGTGGATAAATACAATTTGAAACCTATTTATTTTACTTGCTTCCGATTGACTCTGTTCCTATAGCTGGATCTATTCCCATTTATCACGCCTTGATTCCTACTACTTGGAGTAAGACTGATGCTACTACTCCTTCTAGCCCAATGCCTCATTGTCCAAGGAATTCATATACTGCTCATGTATCATCTTCTGTTGTTCACCCTCAAAGGCCTAGGAATGGGATCATTTCTACCACCGTAACTACTTCTCCAATGGTCCCCTTGCTGACAACTCCATCGAATATGTAGCTCTAGCGTCCTGACATGGTTCTAACTTGGATCCACTTCAACTGCAATCTCATAAACATCACTAACTTGGTCTTCGACATAAGTTAGGCCATATATTAAATTATGTTAGCGCAATATAAGATCTGGAGAAAAATAGCAAAGAAATTGGCTGATGTCAACCAAAAGAATCACATCAGTATTATGATGCTCAAGAAAATATCCAAAGAAAATCAATAGATCAAAAGTAACATGTTTAGCTAGCTCGATAAGGCTGAGAAGGACTTAGAGTTAAAAGATAAGGATTTTGAGAAAGATTGGGAGAAGCATCAAGCTTAGATCCATCATTCGAAGAATAACTTCTCTATTCTTGATAGGAAGATAGTGACATGTCATATCCATAATGTTGAGTTGGCAAAAGAAAATGAGGCAATTCAAGCCAATATTGATGCCACCATATTGCAACTTAACCTTATCAATGTTGAAATTACCAAGCTATAGCTCGTGATTTAGAGGCTAGAGAATGAGGCCAAGCAAGATGCTAAGCTCTATACCAAGGAATTTTCTAACTTAAAAGGGAAGAATTAAGAGGTTAGGATATATATGCCAAGAATGAAGCTTGTCTCACTCGAGAAAATAAGAAATATAAGGATTTTGAGTACGAGGTAGAAAACATGACCTTTAGATTATAAGTCAATGTTGTCAACACAAAGAGCCTCAAATGGCTTGGAGATACCTACTCTTAAGTCCTTGCCGAAAGTTTATGATGAAGTAGCTAGAGAAGAAAATGATAAAGTCGAGGATCAGTTTAATATAGAAGAGCTTAAGTAATCCTCTATGAGTAAAAATATTTGAGTCCCTTGAGAAAGGAAAAGCACCGCAGGAAGTTGAAAACACCATTACACGTACGCCCACCGAGGCTCTGCTGAACACCACTTGGGGGTGCTGGGGGAGGGACTACTAAAGTCATAGCAAATTCTACTTCTAAGGAGCCCAAGTAGGAGATTCTCGAATCCATGGCTGCAATCTCTATGGCCATTGAGTTTCCTATGTATGTTCTACCTTCATCTTCCACTATTGTAACCGCAAAAGCTATGACCATGACTTGCCATAGCTCCACACATCAGCCTCTGCTTCTTCTGCAACACTTTTATCTTTGGAAGTGGGGCAAATCGTACTTCTTTCCTTAGGGTTCACCCTCCTTTTGAAGTTAATCCCTTGAACTTTCCTGTGCTCGAATGACATCAAATTTGGATGCCTTCAGAAAGCATAACTAACTTTTATCACCATTGTCACATGGAATTTGAACCAAGTAACATTTTGATAGATCTCAGCTACAAAATATTGAAGGGATTAAGCAAGAGGCTTGGAATATATCTAGATCATAGATCCAAGGAAACGAGCCGTCTGACTTCGCCATCGCGAAACTTCAATTCTGCAAAGCTCCTACACTGGCTAAAGAAAGAGAAGATATCATAGGGTATTCTAGAACTGAACCCAAGGGTCCTTCTATTACTCAGTTGGCTGGGACGTCATCTTTTCAACCCATGGAGCAACACTTCGGTTACGATCCGGACAGGCCCGGACTTGGCCCATACATGTTGTCTCCCATCACTGAAGGGAGAAATGCGATTACCAGTAAGAGCCAACTGAATGTTGGGACCGTATTTAACTCCTTCGACCTAAAAATGTTGCTGTTTTCAGTACATAATGGCTATAGACTAATGCTTGTATTTTGACGAATTTCTGTAGGTCATCCTGGTTCTGAACTAACTCCTAAGAGCGACGTCGCCATGGAGTAACAAGGAAAAGTGGACGAGGCTCCGGCTGCTATAGATACTACGGGACCCGATGCGCAAGTGATTGGGGTATTCGATGAGGAAAAGCCCGAAGATCCATCTTTTGCTGAGGAGCTTTATGACGTTATGGTCACGGGTGCCTCAGAGCATACCGCTAAATTCAGCATGAAAGAACAAATTGAAGAGGAGCAAAATTCAAAATGCAGAGTCAAGGGTGAGCCCATTGAGGTGGCAGTTGAAGACCCTAGTCTTTTGCCTCTGCAATTCATCCTACTCGGTGGGACAACTCCTATCAAGATTCCTCCCCCTTCCTCAGGCATCTCCACTAAGAGCGGCAAGGGTTTCCGGAAGAGATGCTCGAGTGATTCAACACCTGAAAAATCGAAGAAGGAGAAGAAGTCGAAAAAATAGTTAGTGTTTTGTGTCATTGTATATAGTATGGATAAGTTAGAAGTGTGTTTCTTTTCCTTATAGCAGATGTATTGGCATGGATCTCGTTTGAATAATTTGTAAGGAATCTTTGAGATTGTGAATAAACGTTTTTGTTTTTGGATTAACCATCGTGTGAATTATTACTCCAACAGTAGAGTAATTTCTTCCCATTTCATGTACTTGTAATAATTTTCACAAATCTCGTTAATAATTCTCTATCTTGATCTCGAAGCCTCTTCGTTTGCATGATCTTAAGTCATAAGCAATGCCGAGATGAAACTTTAACTGACGGTTATATCTTGCCGCTAACAGTTCGAGTCTCTTATGTTGATTTTAGATCAAAATTTGTAGGATAGAGAACAATTGAAAACTCATCCGTCCAACAATTGGGTTTTCGAGTTAGCTTGTGGTCTGGGAATTCAGACTTTCCTAGTCCGCAGTCAGAAACTTAGAATTTAGTCTACAGTCTGGATTAAAGATTTTCTAGTCCAAAATCAAAGACTTAGAATTTCTGTCGAATCGTTTATATTCTAGTCCGTAGTCAGAGACTTAGATATTTTCGTGGAATCGTTTATACTCTAATTCGTAGTCAAGGACTTAGAGTACTCCACACTACAGTCAAGGACTTAGAGATTTTTGTCAAATTGTTTATACTTTAGTCCATAGTCAAAGACATAAAGATTTTCATCGAATCGTTTACACTGTAGTCCGCATTCAGGGACTTAATGTACTCTAGTTAGTAGTTAGGGACTTAGAGATTTTCGTCAAATCGTTTAAACTCTAGTCCGTAGTAAGAGACTTAGAGAACTATAGTCTACAGTCAGGAACTTAGAGATTTTCGTCGAATCGTTTATACTCTAGTTTGTAGTCAGGGACTTAGAGTACTCTAGTCTACAGTCAGGGACTTAAAGATTTTCATCGAATCGTTTATACTCTAGTCCATAGTTAGGGACTTAGAGTACTCTAGTCTACAGTCAGGGACTTAGAGATTTTCCTCAAATTGTTTATACTCTAGTCCATAGTTAGGGACTTGGAGTACTCTAATTCGTAGTCAGGGACTTAGAGATTTTCGTCGAATCATTTATACTTTAGTCCGTAGTCAGGGACTTAGAGTACTCTAGTCCATAGTCATGGACTTAGAGATATTTTTTCGTTCTCCTACCGTCGGCGACCTTTGTTCCTTATTGCGACCTTTTCTTTTTGTTTCGTCTATGGGAATCACCAACCGAGCAAACTTACAAAAACCCCCTCGTTCGTTCTCATGGGGATTGGTATGACTGGTCGACTTCTAACTCTGCAAAATTTTTCATAAATCACATATGTCAATATCAATTAGTTCCAACACTAGTTAGTATAACATGTAATAACAGTAGCTTATGCAAAGGAAGCTTCAAAATTTTATTCATCATTAGAATAGGAATATAATAATTTGTCTTATTACATAACAAAAAATTAAACACCAAAGCAAATATCGAAAGCAACTAGTACTGAAATATACATGAAATAGTCTAGGTCAAATAGCATCGTAAATGCTCGCTATTCCACGCTCTTGGAAGCGTCACACCATCAACAGTCACTGGCTTGAAAGTTCCTTCTCCAAGCCTCTGTTCAATGACATATGGCTCTTCTCATGTCGGGTACATGTGCGAAGGGACCAGGAAAATATATTTAAGGACAAGGTCACCAGCTTCGAAGGTCCTCAATCGGATTTTTGTATTATAGTACCGGGCGATTCAATGTCGATATGCGGCTGCTGTCAAATTGGCCTCCTCGCACTTCTCATTGATTAAGTCCAATGACTCAGATAAGAGATTTTGGTTTGTTCTGGGATCGTAGTAAGTCTTCCGATGGAAAGGGACTTTGAGTCTATAGGAATTACTGCTTCGGTTCCGTAAGTAAGAGAAAATGGAGTATGGCCGTTCGCGGACTTGTGAGTAGTCCTGTAGGCCCAAAGTGCGGTGGGAAGCTCATCCACCCAGTTGCCTATAGCCTTCTCTAAACGCTTCTTTAGAATAGACATGATAATTTTGTTTACAGCTTCGACCTATCCACTAGCCTGAGGGTGAGCGACCGCCGCAGACCTCATCTCAATATGGTACCTTCGACAAAATTCTTTAAATTTGGTGCTATTGATTTGAATCCCATTGTCAGTCATGATAATCAGTGGGAGACCGAAATGGCATATGATGTTTCGAACAACGAAGTTAATAACTTTCTTGGTTGTAATCGTGGCTAATGATTCCGCCTCGGTCCATTTGGTGTAGTAGTCAACCACGACAATCGCGTATTTCACACCGCCTTTGGAGATTGGTAGAGAACCAATGATGTCAATGCCCCACATAGCGAATGGCCCTGGACTAACCATTTGTATGATCTCCATCGATAGGGTTCTTGGCACTTTTGCATATATCTAGCATTTGTCGCATCGTCTAACATAGTCAGTTGCATTCCAGTTAACAGTCGGTCGGTAGTATCCATAATGAAGTATCATTTTTGCGAAAGTTTTCCCCTAAGCGTGATCGCCACACTCTCCCTCATGGACTTCACTTAAGACACGCTTTATCTCGTCGTGGGCGATACACTGTGAAGCTTTACGAAGGACTTGTCGCTTTTCTTTCCTCTCGTCAGGCAAGATTCCATGCAACAACTTCGGGAGTCTTTTGAAGAGATAATAAATGAAGAATATGAATTGAAAATGAGGATTATCTAACAAAAACTCCAAATAACAGTAAAATAAAGACCAAGGCAAGCGATTTATAGTGGTTCGGCACGTTGCCTACGTCCACTGTGAAGTTTTAGCAATCTTATTGATTCTCTTTCAACGTTTACAAGCGATTACAGCCAGCAACAGTGGGTTACAACTGAAAATTCGAAATCAATAGCTAGCATACGATGTAGGATGATGAAGATCTCAATCCGGCAGAGTCTGGGCGCTTAAGAGACGAAAGATCCTTTTTCTGTTAGCTCTGGGGCTCTATTTATAGGCGTAGGATGTTGATATTTCGCTGAAAACTCGGGAGACCACTTCTGGCACGTGTGGGGGCCCACGCGCCCGGCCTCAGGAAATTTGGGCCCACTTTGGCATCGATTCGAACTCCATTCGAATCGATCAGAAAATCATCCAATTAGGTGAAATTTGGTGTGGACATTCTTCAACATGTATGCAAGCTTCTGTGAAAATTTCGTAGCATTTGGATTAGTGGATTGATAGATATGATGGATACGAAATGGGATTCATTGCGTGGCTGTTTGGTTCGAAACCATCCATTCGAATCGATGGTTTCGAATCGATGGTGGCACGCGCCTTCGTGGTGACGTGGAGCGCGAACTTCGAACCGATCCGATCTTCACTCCGAGTTGACCGCTTCGACTCCATGTATCTCGGCGCATTCGAACCGATGGATGACACGTCATCGTGGCTAGTTGACTTGGTGGATTCGAACGAAGCTTCATCGATGGATTCGAACAAGGCTTCATGGATGGATTCGGACAAGGCTTCATGGATGGGTTCGAACAAGGTTCCAATGATGGGTTCGAACAAGGATTCATTGATGGAGTCGAATGACCGGTGCTTGATGGACACAAATTTGTGTTTCCCTGATGCATACGAGCTTTGCAACCTCTCCATGGACATGAGGCCCACCGATACGAACTAGATGGATTCAAAGTTGATGGAGTCGAACCGAGGCACTCCGATGGGTTCGAGGTCCATCGATTCGAAGGTGATCGGTTCGAATGGTGTTTGATGATGGATTCGAAGACACCTACCATGATGGGTTCGAAACCGGTGTTTTTCCCTTCAAGTTGAATCGATCATAACTTGAGCGTATGAACTCGGATTGACTCGAAATTTGAGATGACGACTTCTATGATCTTTCTTGTCGCATCCTATCAATTGTAGCTCAATTTGGACTCGGACAAAATTCAGTGATATCCATAGCAAAACGAAGTATGACCAATCTCTGAGACGAACTGTTCACCGTTTTCGATCGATCTTTTGGTATCGCGGCTTTGCCAAAAAGCGGGATAACATACGGCAAAGTTTGCCATTTCGGACGGATGTTGCACCTTGCACCGTGGATGTTGCACCCTATAGATATCGATTATTCGGACGACCATAACTTCTGGCTCATTTAGAGTTACGGGAGCCATAACCAGTCAAAACGAAGGCCTCTATGAGTTCTACGGCTTTGACAGCTTTCAGCCGTCATTGGATAGATTAATGCCCAAAAAGGACAACCCGAATCTCAATCGGGTCTCGTAAGTTTTTTACCCTTCGTTTTTTCGACACGTGGATTTTTACTGTAAAACGGGATTACCGTGGTTGGTCTTCGATTTACCATCGCTGGAGAGTGGTGCACCATGGTACTGTTCCGTTTCAAATCCATGCATGCATTTCTAAAAGTCGTACGACACTGTTTCGCCATTTTGGACGGATGTTGCACCTTGCACCGTGGATGTTGCACCCTGTAGATATCGATTATTCGGACGGCCATAACTTCTGGCTCGTTTAGAATTACGGGCCCCATAACCTGTCAAAACGAAGGCCTCTGTGTGTTCTACGACTTTGACATCTTTCAGCCGTCAATGGATAGATTAATGCCCAAAAAGGACAACCCGAATCTCAATCGGGTCTCGTAAGTTTTTTACCCTTCGTTTTTTCGACACGTGGATTTTTATGGTAAAACAGGATTACCGTTGCTGGTCTTCGACTTACCATCGCTGGAGAGTGGTGCACCATGGTATTGTTCCGTTTCAAATCCATGCACGCATTTCTAAAAGTCGTACGACACTGTTTCGCCATTTCGGACGGATGTTGCACCTTGCACCGTGGATGTTGCACCCTGTAGATATCGATTATTCGGACGACCATAACTTCTGCCTCGTTTAGAGTTACGGGATCCATAACCTGTCAAAACGAAGGCCTCGATGAGTTCTATGGCTTTGACAGCTTTCAGCTGTCAACGGATAGATTAATGCCCAAAAAGGACAACCCGAATCTCAATCGGGTCTCGTAAGTTTTTTACCCTTCGTTTTTTCGGTAGTTGATCGCATTTATTGCAAACCCTTAGCACATGTCCACATTCTGGGGACTTAGGATAATTTGAGATCGATGATCCGGTTCGCATTCCGGGAACTTGAGAGTTATCGATGTTTGTAACACGGTTCGCGCTCCGGGAACCTAGAATTGATGTTTGTACTCCAACTCGCGCTTCGGGAATCTGGAGTCCGCTCGCACTCTGGGAATGATTTATTGAATATTTATACTCCGATTCACACTCTGGGAAGTTGGAGCCCGTTCGCACTCCGGGAACGAGTTATTGAATATTTATACTCCAATTCACACTCTGGGAAGTTTAGTTGGAGTCATCGATGATTCTCTTTCATCAGGTGATGCTAGATCATCTCATAAACATCGCTTACTGAAAGTTTACATTCGGTTCCGTTTCTAGTACTCGATCAACTTCCACCACATTTATACTTAGGATATGTAGTATCTCGACTTAGCCCATTTGTTGTACATCACTAGTACTTGTGAACTTTGCCGACGAGTCGGCTTCCTCGTTTTTCTCATGCGGGATATGGGAAATGTTATAGAATTTTATATCTGCCAACAACTCCTAAACTAGGGTAAGATATGGTGCAAATCGTTGTTCCTTTTCTTGGTAGTCCCTCTAACCTGGTACACCATCAGTAACGAGTCGCAAGATTTCAATAGATTTCACCCCGAGCTCTCTAACAAATTTAAATGCAGCAATTAACGCCTCATACTCGGTTTCGTTGTTCGTAGCAGGAAAATCAAGCTTCAAAGTATAGAAAATCGATCGATTATCAAGGGTTACAAGAACGATGCCCGCTCTGGAACAATAATCATTGGATGCTCCATCGGTATATGACTTCTATCGTACGTTAGGGATTACACCACTCTTTGGGGGCTCATCCTGCATGGTAAACTCGACTATGAAGTCTGCCGATGCTTGTCCCTGGATAGCTCTTCGAGGAAGATATGCAATGTCGAACTGGCTGAGCTCGATGTTCCACTCAAGTAGCCTTTCAGATGTCTCGGGTCGTTATAGGACCTATCGTAAGGGTTGGCCGGAGTAGACGTTGATTGGATGTGCTTGGAAGTACGGGCAAAGTTTGCGCGATGCGATCACCAAGCTATATACCAATTTATCCTTCTTCAAGTAGTTTCTTTCCGCCCCCGTTAATCATGTACCGATGTAGTACACCGGTCTCTAAATCCAGTTCTCCTCATGAATCTAAGCGGCACTTATGGCATGTGGAATGCGACCAAGTAAATATACAACTCCTTATGATCTACTGGCTTTGACAAAATAGATGGTCTCTCTATATAATTCACTAAAGCTTGGAATGCACCTTCCAGTCTAGCATCCACTCGAAATTCCTCTTCCGTTTTCCTTGTCAAATCGAAGAAAGGAATGCATTTATCAGTCGCTTTGGAAATGAATCGACTCAAAGCAGCGACCTTCCCATTTAGACTCTGCACTTGCTTAATAGTTCTGGGTGCTTGTATAGCTCAAATGGCTCGAATCTTTTCTGAATTTACTTCAATTCCTCATGCATTGACAATAAAGCCCCGAAACTTCATGACGCAACATCGAATGAGCACTTCAAATGGTTGATTTTCATGCTATAAAATCCAAGGAGTCGAACATCTCTGCTAAGTCTCGAATGCAGTCATTTGATCATTGTGATTTCACGAGCATATCACCCACATAGACTTCCATTGTCCTCCCGTTATGATCCTTAAACATTCGTTTCACCAAATGTTAAAAGGTCACTCCTGTATTCTTTAATCCGAACGGCATTACAACATAACAGTCTAACCCGACATCCATCGCAAAACTGGTGTGTTCTTGATCAAGGACATGCATCGGGATTTGGTTATACACCAAGTGCACATCCATAAATGATGAAAATTCATGCCCTGTAGTTGAATCAACTGGCTAATCAATTCTAGGCAGGAGAAAACTATCCTTGGGGCATGCCTTGTTCAAGTCCGAATAGTCAATACATTCTCCATTTCTCATTTTATTTCTTCACCAACATGGGGTTAATATCCATTCAGGATAGAGGGCATCACGAATAAACTCACTGGCTTTAAGTTTATTCACCTCCTCTTTAAGAGCAATGGATCTCTAGATCCATGCCTCGTCTTTTCTATTTCATCGGGATCAATGTTTAATGCATGGCTCGCAATGGCAGGCGAGATCCCACATATGTTAAATGATTCCAAGGGAATACTCAAGATTCGCTTGGAGGAAATCAGTAAGTTCTCTCATCATCGAAGGGTTGAGTTGTAATCCAATCTTCAATAACCGTGATGGGTCATCTTGGCTGACTATGATATCAATCGTCAGCTCAGCCGGCACTGCCTTGTTCTCCTTGTGTTGATCTTCCTTAGATCTATATCTCTATAGAACCGACTGTGATGTCAAAGCCAGGCCTTGGGCAATATTTGTCAATATTAAGTGACCTGAATGCGGATAGGATTGTCCGCAGGCTTTCCCTTCTCTTTTCGCTGAGCCTCTCTCAGCTTAGCTATATAACAGGCATGCTCAGTTACCTGATCACCGTACATAACAACTACTTCTTTATCAGTCGGAAATTTCAATGTCAAATACCACGGGAAAGAGTTGCCCGAAATTCAGCCAAGGCCGAACGCCCTAGAAAAACATTGTACAGTGAATCAACATCCAAAACAACGAATTGTAGGATCAACACCCTCCTACGTTCACCTTCCCTAAATTTGACCGACAATTCTACATAACCAACTCCCTCGGTAGCCACACCATTGAAACCATGTATACGAGCTTTAGATGGTTTCAATTGATGGTTTCAAGTTGTTAGCCTTCATCCTAATTTGATCATATACCTACTTAAAGATAATGTTCATAGAGTTTCTGCTATCAATCAAAATTCTTCTCACTGGAGCAGGGCCAATCATGGCAGAGATAACCATCGGATCAATAGCAGGGCCCTCTACACTATCGTCATCTTTGCTTCTGAGTACTAGGTCATCTATTATTATATGTTGTTGCTTGGCTGGAGTTTCGTCCTCCATATTCGAGCAACATTCGAAATCCACATGTCTCGCTGAACAAGCATAGCACTCCATTTCCTACCAACTTCTGTCACCAGGATGCTATCCACTAACTATCATGTTTATTACCATCCTTCCACCAATCCATGCAGGCTCCTAAGCACTATGCGGAGCCTGCCCTCGATTGGGGTCAGATGTCCCCTGTCCGCCCACCTACGAATTTTTCACAAATTGCTACAACTTTTTCTCCCGAATCAATTTCTTAATGGTTTCGTGGAGATACCTACACTCATCTGTATTATGCCCATAACATTCATGAAACTGACAATACTTCTCGATTTTCTTTCGTGCCTCAGTAGATCCTTTTGGATGCGACTTCCTATATAGAAAGTATTACAGGTGGACAAATAAATGTTCTCCAGGGATGCATTCAAAGGTGTATAGTCGTCATATAAAGGAAACTTGGACCTCCACTTTCCAAGCTCCCTCTTCCGGTCGCAATTCCCTTCTCCACTCCTTTTCTAATGACTCGGCTTGTTTTGAACATTGACCTGAACCTTTCCAGAACTCTCGCCAGAATGCTTTACTACGATGTTGCTCTCTACCGCTTGGCCTCGTAGCATTGCTTTTTCTAGACAATCTGGCCTCCTACTTCGTCATAAACAGGGTCGCCTTTGAATAAAATGTTCCAGTATGGCGGCAGTTTTCCATCCAACCAGTCATAGAATTCAGATTCAAGGTCAACCCCTCTCAGTCATGGCCATTAAGTATCACGTGGTCATTAGGGTTACTAACTTCAGTGACTGCAATATGAAATCTTTATAAGTAGTCCTTCATTGATTCCCCCAGAGCTTGGATTACACAGAACAATGACATCCCATCTTTAGGGCAAGTAGAATGAATTCAGAACTGCTCCACAAATCCTATTGCCAGCTCATCAATCTCAAGATCGATCGTGGGGGTAATCTTGTACACCACATTGTAGCGATCCAAAAAAGAGTTATGGGGAAGCATTTGCATTTGATAGCATCATTCGTTCTTGCTGAGTCCATCAGCCATTCGTATCTCATGATGTGCTGTCTGGGGTAAGTTTTCCCTTCATAAGTAGGCATCGTACGCATGTTGAACCTTCTAGGATACTCTTCCTATAAAATACTGTCGATAAATGGTGTGTAGAGTGGCTTTTAGAGATTCCCAAGTCATTGTTTTTCAAGCCTGGTTCTCCCTCATTAGCTGTTTAACCACTGTAGAAAAATCTGATGCCTAGATCGGCGGCGCCAAGTGGTGGTCGTGCTCCACCTCGCGTGAATGCTCTGGTCAGTGTCTCTGGGGCATTTCACGCCTCCTTGTCCTATCATCCTCCTGATGTGTATCCTGAGCATTCACTTCATTAGCATTTCAGAGAGGAATTTGATCAGCATCCTAATGTATTCCATCGTCCAAGTTCTCGGATCCAGCATGACCATGGTTCTTCGCTTGCACTTGGTGAGCTATCCTTCTAGTTGAGGGATTGATACCGATCCCTATAGAGGGATCAACACTAAACCATTTCGGTAGACCATGTTGGTCTGTCGAGCGTTGTTCCATCACTCCAGTTCACGTTGCTTCAACTCTACGACACCTACGCTTATGGCGCTCATCCGATGAAGTTGAATTATCTGACGTTGAGTAAGAAGCAAGATCCCTTCTGGTGTTTTGGAGCGATTGTTAAGCTATCTTGTTCAACAAATGGCATTAGCTTTGATTTTATCTTTTAGCTTCCTACGACTCTCCATCAGCTCTCTCATTGATTCATTGAATTCATCTCTAGTTATGGAATCAGCGGGGTTCTAGACTGTAGTAGATTCGACATTCGCATTAGCAGGTTGGTTGTTTGGGGCCCTTATTAGACACTGGCGATCTTGTGGGCATCAACTTTCTGGGAAGTAGATCGGGTATGCCTTACCATTTTGAATTTCTTTGCCGAGATCTTAGTAAATTTGAATAGTATCTATAAGCTTCTAAAGATGAACCAAGATCTTCTTTGGGGGATTTCCTCAATCTAATAGCAACAAAGATGATCCTAATAGCCTGGGAACCATTGTTCTCAGTGAAAGCACCAAAATGTTTGCACCAAATTATCCATAAACACCCAAGAATAGGTTTAAGTAGTGAAATAAATGAAGAAATTAATGAAAATGAAGGAATAACAATGAATATCAATTAAATGCAGTAGAAAGCAATAACAACAGAATTTATAGTGGTTCAACATTGATTGCCTAAAACCAATTTGAATACTTTCTTTATTTCTTCACAATTCACTTGATTACAGTTACAATCAGTAAGAAATTGCAAGATAGCAAAAAAGAATAAAGGAAGTTGGTTATAATAATGGTAGAGTTTCACTTGCAACCAAAAAGTCCCTTAAAATGGCCCCACAAGCCTGTATTTATAGATGAAGGCAACCTTCAATCTGACTGAAACTTCGGCATCTGGACCTCCTCAACCATATGGGCCCACCATAAGGATGGCTAGGCCCAACTCTCAATGGATAAGGATTGGTACCAATCCTCCATGAGTCAAGTTTGGGCTAGCGATCCCTACGGTAGCTTCCTTTTAGTCTCTAATGATCGCGTTTCAATTATCGAGGCGATTGGATGCATAGAGCTCTAGTTCTTGTTATACTTTAGTTGGAATCCTAACTTTGTCTGGATTATGTCGATCCCTCTTGGTCCCCCCAATGTGTGGCGACCCATATCTCACAGTCCATTCCATGTCGGTCCGTGTCCCGTAAGTGAACCATGCTGTTCCGTATCGCTCTACCCTCACCATGCCGACCCGTTGCCTACGAGAAAACCATGCTGATTCGTGTCTTTTGAACACAATATGCCAACCCATATCCTCCAAACGCATTATGCTGACCTGCCACCACACTAAGTGTATACCGATCTATGCGCATCTTACCCAATTTGATTAGGTTTCATGCCGACCCTAATCATTGGAGTGTAATATGCCAACCTGAATCTCACCAGGTCGTCATGCCGATCCATTCTGACAAGCGCATCTCATCGATCCCTTTAGCTTTATATGCCATGCAGATCCCTCTACTTTCTCACTTAAACCTACTGTCTTGCCAAATTACTATGTCGATCCATACCTCTTCCTTCTATTATTCTGAACCATATCCTCTGCATAGGTTATACCGACCCATTACTACGTTACACGTATATCAATCCATTCAAATTTCATCCAATTTGACCAGCATTCATGTTGATCCCTATTCCAAGCAAAACCAAACCCTATAATTTGATATTATGCATCGTCTATCTATTAACTCTATCTATCCCTCGTAATCTGCCCTATGTAGCTGGGCCAAGGCACTAGGTAACAATATTGAAACATCTTATAAAAATTAAATTCAAATTTTGAAAATAAAAGTTATTCGCAACAATTTTGATAAAATATACTGTCAATTGAAGAAAAAAAATCTCATTTTAAACAATTAATCACAATATTTCCATTTAATTAAAATTATAACATTTATTGTAATAACTTGAAATTGAAATTATTTATCATATATCTCCTTTATAATAAATAAGTGAATAAACCTTGGAAAAATTCATATTTTAAATTACAAAATTATTTCCATATATTTTATTCACAAATATTCACAAAATTACTCTTATGTTATTATTTATAAGAACAAAACTACATAATTTGTTGTTTCTGTAAATTCTCAATTCATTCATCATTACTTGGAAAACCTTTTATAAATTTTCTTATTTAGTTCAATCCCAATCTCTTTAAAATTTGGAAATAAAAAGAACTATAAATATAAATTCCCCTAATTTAATAATAAAAATAAATTGTAATTAATTTAATCATATTTTAGATTTAATTCGAAGTAATCTTGACTAGTGTTATTACATCACACGAGAGTCAAAAGGGAAAACAAAAAATTTAGGTCAGACAAAAAGTCTGGTGCTAATAATAATATGCTATCTCGAAAATAGATATCTAGTGAGTCCACATCGTCGCTTAACAGTAGTGACCATTTGCGTTGTGACGTACCTATTTGGTCCTAGCAGTAGTGACCATACGTATTCTGACATACCTTTTTTAGTCTTAGCAGTAGTGACCAAATGCGTTGCGGCGTACCTATGGTCTTAGTAGTAACGACCATATGTTTTGTGGCATACCTTATCGATCTTTAGTGATCGTATTTTTGGGATCACAATTTGATCATGGTATTTTTGTACTATATTATTAGTAGTTTTTGGCTAGTGTAGTGCAATGGAAGATATTCTGCTAATTTGTTTTTACAGAAGAAGTGTGGGTTATGATATGATCTCTTACTTTTGAGATGGATTTACTATACTTGTTTACAGGTAGTCTATACTACCACCGAGTCACTTTTATGGAGAGGGCCAGATGTGATTTAGTAGCTCCTATTTATTTGTATATAGTTTTAATATACAATATTTTGAGATAGTTCACCTCACAGATGTCTGACCCATGTTTTATCTTTATCTTCTTATGTCATGACAACTCTTGGATATTCAATTGAGTAGTTCGGGAGTCGGGTGCTTTTGGGGATACACTATCAGAGTGTGGATCTAGAGCATTTTGAATGCATGGTATCCGTAGTTAGAGATATATATACTTGTTATTTCATTTGTTCGTGATAGACCTATTATTTATATATGAGACTGTTGTATCAGATATTTATTCAGAATTCCATGTTTATTTTGGAGTTGATGTATTCTTACAATTCTATATTGATTTTATTTGTCATTTGCTTCTGCTAATGCGATCTCTTATATATCATTATTCTATTATGGTCATGTATAGCCAGTATATTATATGTTGTCATTCCATTGTGAGATCTCATCGATGTCTTGGTTTAGTGTGTTTTCTAATTTTACCCCAACGATCTGTCTTTTATAGTATTCAAAAGTCATGCAATGATGTAAGGTGCACACTTTTAGGTTTTACGAAAGGAAGGTTGTCACATAACATTCTTTTTAGGACTATAAATAAGATAATTAAATATGGAAATTTTATAAGTCAAGGAAATATGCTAAAGATTTAGTTAAGAAATTTGGTATATCAAATACGAGTGGAAAGCCAACTCCCGTGGCAATAAATAAGAAATTAAATAAAGAAGAAAAATCAAAGGATGTAGATCAAAAATTATATAGAGATATGATAGGATCATTACTCTATATAGTTGCTAGTAGATCAGATATTATGCATAATGTCTATTTATGTGCAAGGTATCAATCTCAATATAAGGAAACACATTTAAAATCAGTACAAAGAATACTAAGATATGTAAATAATACACTAGATTATGGACTCTTTTATATAAAAGATGATTCTTTCGATTTAATTTCATATAGTGATGTTGACTATGCTTAATGCAAATCAAACCAAAAAAATACAAGTGAAACTTGTCACCTTTTAGAACATTCTCTTGTTTCTTGGTTTGGTAAAAACAAAATTTTGTATCTCTGTTCACAACAGCAGTAGAATATATGTAATTTACATTAGCATGTTTATAGGTTATCTCTATGCAACAAACCATAAAAGATTTTGGTTTAAATTTTACTAAATCACGAATATACTGTGGTAACACTAGTGCAACAAATGTTATCCATATATTTTCTAAAGCATACAAACAAATGAATTCATGTCAGAATTAAGGATTGATTCTAAAGTTCAAAGTCTGATGTCACAGTTAATGATGCCGCATTCCATCAATGAAAGTTAAAGAGGATACCTCATGTAATCCATGCGTACACAATCAATGCCGCATCGATTCCACGCCACACTCAAACTGTGCCGCATCGATTCCATGCCGCATATCAGATGTTATTCACATAAATTTTAGGGAATAATATGATGACAAAAATTTCTGAAGGCATGATATTGAGTGGATGACAAAGCACATTAAAACAAATATCATATGATGTGGAAAAGCTGATGTTGAATGAATGATATCACACCTAAAATCTTGGAATATATATCAGGTCCCCATAAGCAATGGATCATATTAACAAAGCGATAATGATGTCGAAGAGCTGCATATTGCAAACCACTACTTAAAGAGATTTAATGCTTCACAAAGGCAAGGGTATATATCACATCCAGTCAATATTGCATCTTGCCAATATCGCATCTAGTTAATGTCGCATATCTTGAGGGTTGTTTTCAAGTGATGTTGCTCATCACCAATGCCATCTCTTAGTTATGTCGCTTCCCAAGCAATGACACCCTCTATTGATGCCGCTCATCATCAATGTCGTCTCTTATTTAAAAAACTTCTTAAGACATACCGCATAACATCCCCGGATTTTAGCCCAGTTTAATTTGATAATTGAATTAATTTTTGAAATTAATTTATGGATTTAATAGAGTTTTTCAAAATAAATATTAGTTGTTTAAAGATGTTAATTTTAAATATATTTTGAAAATGTGAATTTGAAATTCAAATGTTAACATATTGAAATTTAGTTGGAGTTAAAGAAGTTATATTTGAAACAAAAATATAATAAGTATGATTACTTAAGTTTGAGATGAAAATTTTAAAATAAGTATTTGTCAATAAGTTTAATATCTTAAGTTTAAAAACATAAATGTATTAAAAATTGTGTTAACTAACATATAAATATTTATTTGTAATGAATAACTTTTCAAATCATTTGTTATAAATAAGAATTTAATTTGAACTTTAAAAGAAATAGATGATAAATGGAATATAAAGATATATTTATAAAAGGTATTTGATTATTTATTCATTTGTAAGTATAAATTGATTTTTTTATATTAAATCTTGAATTTGAATTTGAATTTAAGATGTAAAATTAGATTTGAATATAAAATTAGATTTGATAAAAAAAAATTAAAACATTGGAACATAATTTATTTTAACATAAGGATTTAAAACTAAAAATATAAATAAAATGAAACAAGGGTTTAAAATAAAAAATTATAAATTTATGTGGATTAAAACAAGTGTAACATTTTAAAAGCCATACATTAACAAGTGTAAAAAATTTAAGCTAAGTGTTTACAAGTGTTAATACAAAACAACAAGTGGCAAACTCTATTCTCTAATTTTCTTTATAATGTAAATCAAAAATGTATGGAAAAAAACAAAAGTCTTCAAAATCTGAAGTAAACAGATTTGATTAAAACAAATATCAAAACAAAAGCTTAAACCTGAGTATAAGAAAAATCAGAAAGCAAAAAGAAAACAAATTCAAGTTCATCAATCTGGAAACAAGACTTCAATTCAAAAATCTAAAGTTTGTGACCAGAGTAGATTCAATTAAGATCGGGCTAAAATCAAGATCAGGATTCAAATCTACAAAACAAAACTAGTTTCCAGTTTCAAAAACCAAAATCTACTCCTCTGCCTTCACATCTACAGGTGAGTAAATGAATTTTTTAAAAAACAGTTTAAATCCTGGTTTCAACTTATTGTGATGAATATCATGATGTTAATGAAATATTTGAATTAAATTGGATGCATGTTTGAATTAAGTATATTTGAATGCCTGTATAGTTCAAATTGTTACTGTGTGCTTATAAACAGGTTTCAATTTCTTAATATAATTCAATAATTCAATTTTTAATCCAAATTAGCTTATGATTTGTTGATAAAAGTTGTTTGATATCATGTAATCTTTCATCTAAAAATAATTATAGGTCTATAAAATGAATCTTGTGTTCAGAATTTTTGAATTTACAGTAAATTCTTAATTTGGGTCAAAAATAAACCAAATCAATTCTAAGTTTTGATTATATAATTGAATTCGTGATGCTAAATCGTGATTTTTGAGGCTTGTATCATGATTTTTAGATTAGTAATTGAAGAGAATTATCGAGTTGACTGTTTTGGGCATTTTGGCCAATTAGTGGCGAACGACGACGAACTAAGCGTCGTGGTTGAGCTTGAAGGTGGAGGGGGTGTCGATGATCGTAGGAAAAATGCATTGGGAATTTTTAGTTGATCGTGTTGGCCAGTATTGATCGAGTTAGGGTTTTATACCGTGAGTTTGACGTCGATGTTCAATTGGGTTTTGCGGCGACGTGGAGCTACCGGAGGCAATCGCGCGTGGTGCCGTGGGTTCTAGAGGTCGTGTGGGAGCTACGGTTGGGATGGCGGGTTTTCTCGAGGCTGGGGTTACCGTGGAGGGTCGATTTTCTGGTGATGGTTGTTTTCGAGCTGATTTAGGGGTCGTTTTTGATTCTAGGTCGAATCGTGATTCATGGGTTGTCGCAAGTAGTTGCCGTGGTCGAGTGCGACGTATTGGAGGCCGGAGTGGAGATCAACGTTGGCCAGGGTAGTGGTGCACGTTGACCTGCACGGTTTCGTGCATCGGTATTTTGGGTTTTGAGAAGATGATGGGAGCTCGAGTTTTCCATCGGGCATGTGATGTTTTGGCTCGAAGCAAGGTGAAGGGTTTGGGGTAACTCGGGGCTTTTGCTTGACTCGAGGTCGACTTGGGTTCTTGTAGTGGGTTGCTCGGGTTTATTTTTGAGCAGGATTTAGCTTCTACAGGAAGTTTTTAAAAGTTTTTTTAAATTTAACAGCAATGTTTAAAAAAGTTTGAAACAAAGAAAAATTTGATTTTTTAAATAATTAAAGTTTTAAAACAAAATGTAAAACAAATTTTTTACTTATAAAACTATTTTGGATTCAAAGTTAAGTTTTAAACAAGTTTTATATATATTAAAATATGAAAGTTTTTGAAATAAAATAAGTGGATTTTTGAAATGATGTTTGTATTTAATTTATTTAATAACTTCGGGAAGTTTTAAAGATATAAAGGTTTAATTTGAATGTTTTAAATTGTTTTAATTATAATTGATTTCTAATATATTTTATTTTAAATAAGGTTTAATGATTACGATTTAGTAATCAATTATAATAAAGATTTATCATGAGTAATTAAAAGTTTGGTTAATTTAAAGATAAACAAATGTATGGAAATACTTAAGATAATTTAATTATTATTAATAATCAAAGTGTTATTGGTTAATATTAATAATTTAATTAAGGTATGATTTTCTTAATTAAGGATCTTTTAATATAAGAAGTTAAAGAATTATTTAATTAAATTTTTAATGATTAGTTAAATAATTGATTAAGTAATTAATTAGTGATTAATTAAGGATAATCACTCATGTTTTAAATTGATTAAGTGTAATTACTTGGTAAAGTAATTAAGTAATTAATTACTGGAGGTAATTAAGCAAAAGGAAATTATTTAACAAAGTAATTAGAGGTTAATTACTTTATGAAAGTGATTAGGTGGAAGTGATTAAGGGTTAATCGCTTGTGTTATTAATTAAAGAATTGATTAATATAATTAATTAAAGGTTTAGATTTATTTATTAATTGAAGACTAATTAATTAATGAAAGGATTAAGAGTAATTAACAAAGTGATTAATTACTTGTTAGATAATTAATTAGAAAGGATTTGATGAATGGAAGTAATAATTAATTAGTAATTAATAATTAGTTTATGGTGATTTGTTAATTAAGGTAATTAATTTGAGAATAATTAATTAATTAAAGGTTAATTAATTAAAGAATTTATTTAAAGGCTAATTAATAAATTAATAGTTGAAGGTGAATTAGTTTCTAATTTATTAAGGTAATTAATTAAGATAAATTAATTGCTAGTTAATTTATGGTTAACAATGATAAGTGATTAAGAATAATCACTTATTTTAATTAATTAAGGGTAATTAATTAATGTGGTAAATTAATTAAATTTTAGTTAATTAATAAAGTGATTAAGGGATGATTATTGATTAAGGGTTAATTAATTTTTGTAATAAATTAAGAATAATTAATTAAATGGTTTGTAATTAATTAAAATTAATTAACCAAGATTTGTGACTAATCTGATTTGAATTAATCAGATAATAAATTGATATTACTTATGGATGTTGGATTGGATGATTTAATTATTTAATATCCCTGATATATGATGTTTTGTGTTATGAATTATCCTGATTTGTGGCGTGATCTGTGATGTAATTTATTTATCTGTGATGTAGTTTATTATCTATGATGAACTTATATTATTCATCCATGATCTGTATATAAAGATAAGCGTTATAGATTATACCGCTTACCTATATTTCTGTGTTTGAATCTGTAATGGTTGATGTTGGTGCACTGTTGTGTGTAAAACTCCTGGACTACACTATACACACACAAATATGGATTGCACGTGGAAATCGGTTAAGTCACAGGTTTTTAAAATAGTTTTGAATTTGAATTTTAAATCCAAATGGATTTGGTAATGGTTTGGGTTTAAAGTGAAAGACTTTTGAAAAGGAATTTTCAAATATAAAAGTTATTTCTGAATAACTTAATTTAGTTTTGAAATTTGATTAAAATTTGAATTCGAAATTTGAAATTGAATTCTATGTTGAAAATTTATGATGTAAAAGGTTATACAAACTATAAATGTGTTTATATGGATTTTAAACCATTTTAAAAAGTATTGCTTTGAGAAATTGAATTCAACTCAAGTTTTATAATTGAAGGGCTTTAACTCGTGCAAAAGTAATCAGATTTTTCCGAAACGAAAACTAATTGTTTTCAATTAATAATAGCTTTCATATAAGGAAATGGTTTCCAATTTGCATTGAAAGATTTCAAATCAAACTGAAATAGTTTTTGAAAACTGTTAACTAATCTTTGTGAAAGATAATTAAACTTTGATTTGAAATTGAAGAACATTTTAAATGGTGTATCTTTTATATAGCAGATTTGGAATGGAATTGTTTTGTGAAAATAATTTTGAAAGCTATAAAATGAGTCTTTAATTTAAAGACCAAATGAATTAATCCAACTTGAAATTGAATTGTTGTTGAAAGGCTATAAATGATCTTTGTTAAAGATTGGTGATCCTTGTTTTAAATTGAAAGGGTGTTTTAAAGATAAATCTTTTGTTTAAAAGATTAAAGTGCGAAAATTGTTTAAACCATTGAAGGTTTTTGAAATGAATCTTTTTGTTTAAAAGATTGGAAATGGTAATTTGTTTAAACCATGAGGAACAAAAGTTTGGATTTTAAGTGTGACTTAACTGAAAATCCCATTGTCCATATGTTTTTAAATATTGCGCTCATTATTCGGTTTAGCCGGGAGAGGACCTTTGTGTCATATAACCCATTTCGAATAATGATACGATGATATGGATAACATTTGAAGACGGATGGTGAAGACCGGATACTTTCGAAAGCGAAAGGATGACCTGTCGAATGTATCTGCATCGAATGGCCCCGGTATAGAGATTTAAGCACCCATTGTGATGGGATGTCCGTACGTGATTAGAAATTATCCGGATTGCAAGGGCTTCTTCGGAAGTGCCTTCGGTTCTGTTCGAACCCGGAACAGACTTGTATGGAGGTGTGTCTGACGTTACACATTGAGATGTAAAGCTAGTTCTACCAAATACATTTCTATTTGATGGCGGAGATTTATTCTCTTAGCTTAACACCCTTCTCTGAGACGTACGAGCTCAGAGATTATGTAGTTGATGGTTACTAGTGATACATTCCCAATTTGGTAATGTGGCATACGAAGTGCTGCTGATCATTTGTTGATCAAAGCATGGCTTTTGTGAAAAGCGTAGCTTTGTGAACGAGACTTCATCGAGCCTCACAACCCGGTAATGGTCGAAATAGGAATGATGCAGCAAGGTCTCAGGGGTAGCGCCCCTAGGGTATGATCATTCCTTCTGGAAAAGGGTAGTATCATGGTATGGAGCCCAGATACTTACTCATGTGGGCACTGTAGTATATTTATTATTATGTGATGTTGTTGGTATTGATGATCCTCGGTTAAAGGTCCCAAAGGACCGGGGGTGGCATATCTCAGGTTTTATAACCTGGGAAGGGAGTAGCCGGCCTCGTGTTAGCAAAGATCCGGGTAGGTTCTCGGGGCATCCCTTGAGAGGTGTACCCATGTGGCAATGGAAAGTTCCTTGGCCTGACCATTTGTTGGAAAACCCAAAGAAACAATACGCGTCTTGTACGGTTTTAGTTATATAACTTGCCATCTACTTATGGTGGCACCCCACTGTTTAGATAGTAGCTATAGTAGGCATAGCTCAGAATGTCTATGCTGGCTAAGATTAATATTATACTTTCGAAATGTTTTTCCACTATGCACTAATAATAATATCAAAATGGTTTTCGCGTATCAGGCATGTTTGACTATCATGAGGAGAAATCTCCTCTAATTCTGTGTTTGCATGGTGTGTGTGGCGGGAGGCCTTATGGTAGTTTCATTTTCCAAAAAGCATTGCGGATTTCAAAATGTAAATTCTTTTGTTTGTTTTTTTAAGACAAACTGTTTTTGTTTGCTCGTACCAGTCTCATGACTGATCCGGAGTTTATTGTTCCTTTCCTAAACTCTGGATGCCCACAATTTTCCACACGGGCAGTCTAGAGTTGGGTTTTTCAGATAGTAGATATAGATATCGATTTGGTAGCTTTTAGCTTTCTCTTTGGTATTCTTTGGAGATCTTGGATATTGGAGTCTTTGGATTCATGGGCGACTGACTTGCTTAGCCTGGTGCAACATGTTGGTGGTTCGAGCTAGTGGTTTGGAGTTTTATCTTTGGAGCATTGGATTGGAGTTATCTCTTGGCTATTTGTTTTCCGCTGCTATATCATATTGTTTTTCAACTGTAGCATTGTTATCTTGTATCTCTGATATTTGATTCATATTGTATCATTGTTGTATCGAATGTTGTATATCAACGATATTCATTTCTTTTCTTCCGCTGTGTTGTTTTGCTTATTGTGTTATAAGCTCCGGCATGATTCGAATTTCGACGATTGGATCTGCGGCATTTAGGTACAAGTGGAGTACGGATGTCGATTTTCAAACGCTGGAATTTGGAACGTGATATACCACCTCATATTGATGTCTCCTCTCCTAATGCCATATCTCTACAAGGCCGTTTATTATCAATGCTGCCCTTCATCATTATCGTGTCTTAGTGATGTTGCACTTCGTCAAACATTAAAGGATGCCATAGCTCCTCAATACAACAGTGATGTCAGATGTCATGGATATCAATAAAAGCTATCAAGGCAGATATGGATATTAAATATTTATAGATATAATACATCAATATACCTAGGGATGTTGTAGATTATCAAAACAAAGCATAGCGTCTAGCGCCATTAAAGTGGCTGTTGATATCGAAGGTCTCGCATGTCGGAGATAGTACATAGCAGCAATGCCGCATGTCTACCACTATAGTTATGAACCTAGTGGCATTACGGAAGGGATGACCATTTCTTTTCTCTCCTCTCAAAATTAAGCAATGATAACCCTAAATTGAATTGGGGCAAAACTTTATTTGATTGTAGTCATTGTGGAGTTATATGAACAAGGACTTGGACATGCCTATTACCTTGATTGTTCATTTTGGGCATTATTGGATATGGATATGAATATAATAATGCTCTTTTGACCCAACCCTTATCATGATTTCACTTCACATAGAATCACATGAAATTCGATCTAGACTAGTGTTTACTTGCATAGTCGCTGTCTTGCCAGCTATATATGAACATTGGACTATGGACTACGAGGATTGCCTATTTAGTCCATTAACATGCTTAATGGGCGACTACACATACCCTCAACTCATTCTTTCTCTCCTTTGATCATATGGCATAGGATTTCAAATATCATATTCCAAAAGTCTATGGGCATCATGAAACCATTTCTTAATGATAACATCTTACACTTAACCTTGAATGCTAAGCCCATTCTTGATTCCTTAGCACTATTTGATCAGCACCAAGTAAGCCATCCTTAGTCCTGTCATCAATGGTGTTAAAATTGAGTTCTGGCTCATCATACTTTGCATCATGGTTATTATACCAATTTCGGTCTAACATTTTAGCGCTGGAAGGAGGGCTTGAACCTCCGCCTCCTTATAATTTTCTATTTAAACTAATTGCATAAAGTTCCTTTTATTTTGGGAAAATGGTAAGAACAAATCGAGTTAACACTTCAAATGAAGAAGTCACACAATGGGCGACATTGGGAGAAAATTTCATCCCCAAATTCAACTTGGAAAATGAGGAAGTTGGACAACCGTCTGAACCAGCAAAGCCTATCAGCAGCGATGCTAAGATCAATGATCTAACTCAGCATATGGAAATGGGGTAGGAGTTATTGGGAAAGATTCTTGCAAAAATCTTCCAAGCTCATTAAGGGAGAAAAAATTGAATGTCCAAGAAGAAATTTGAACATTTCTTTGCTTAGGAGAAAAAACAAAGGCAAACTCAATATGACTCCACAAAAGAGGAAAGGAGACCAAGAAGTTGGAGCAATAGAATTTTCCTCTAAATCGCTAGCAGACAATAAAGAAAAAACAAACCATCAAGGAAGATTAGTGGAGAGGTCACATGAGCACTTTGGAATTTCAATCTCCAAAGAGTACAAGCCTGATAGGAGCATTTATCATGACAATGAAGTCTTTTTTGATGGACGTGGCTAAAAAGATGGCAAATGATATGCTTAACCTTAGAAAGGGAACCCTTGATGCTAGAGTCGACGGTAAATTTAAAGATGCCTCATTCACAAATAGGATTATGTCCATAAGTTTTCCATCTCATATTAAAATTCCATCCTTGAAATACAATAGGACTTCCGATTCTGACGATCACCTAATGGCATTCGAAATTCAGATGGACCTCTATAATGCCTCAAGAGTTGTATGCTGTCGACTTTTCCCTACCACCTTCTAAGGAGTAGTAGCTAAGTGGTATAGACACTATCAAGAGAATAGCACATACTCTAGGGAGCAATTCTCTTAAGAGATTCACAATTTTGCATTTGGAAGGATCCTACAATTGACTTCAGCATATTGGCTAACATCAAACAAAGACTAGGAGAACTGTTGGATGACTATCTTAAGAGATTCAACGAAGTGGCACTAAAGGTAGAGGATATGATTGACACAGAAAAATTAATGGTAGTTTCCTCAAGACTGATTGAGCATACACCTTTCTACTGAGTGCTTTATCTTCATGGATGTAGGGATCTCTGAGACTTCTATTTTAGAGCTGATAAGTTCATCCCTATGGATGAAATGTTTCACGCAGAGAAGAAATCCCAAATAAAGTAAGAAATAGGAAAGTTTTTCTTTAATCACCACAATAAGAAATCGAGATGGGAGAAGGTCTAAAAGACCAATTATATTGCTTTGAACAAGTTTGTATCCTACATCTTTGCTATAACAAAATAAAGTAACGAACTTTTGATTTCCTACAAAGCTAAGAACAACTCTGAACTAAGAAGAAGGGGATATTACTGTGGTTATCATAAGGAGAATGTGCATTAAAAAGATAAATGTAGTGTGTTGGCAGGGATAATTCAGAAGATGGAATGTTTGGGACATTTGAAAGAGTTTATTAAAAATAATCAAAGAGCTGCACATCCCAATGTAGGCATCCAAAGGCTTTAAAACAACACCGCGAACCATGTAGAAAGAGATACTCAATCAGATTTCATTTTACCCAATAACCGAATTGATGTTATTCGTGGAGGCCCACATTTGACTAGAAACATCAAGGGAGCCAGAAACTGATATATTAGAGAGGCAAGAGATGTGGTTTTCTATATTAAAGAAGAGCTACTGCTTAAGAGCCCTAGATTTCAAGTCCAGATGCATAGTCTGACAATAACCCTACAACAGCTGAAAGGGGTTTGCCATCTACACAACGACCCACTTATGATCACTGCACAGACATGGCTTTCTGTAGTGACTAAAATCCTCGTTGACACTGGAAGCGCGGTGAATGTTATTTCTAAAATACCCTTGATCAAATAGAAGTTCTGGAGGAAAAGCTAGAGCCAAGCTTTGAGCCACTCTTTGGGTTCAATGACAGAGGATCAACTCCAATGGGGAAGATAAGGCTTCTGGTACAAATGGGAATTCCACCAAATTCCAAGACATTCAAGACTCTATTTGTTATTACATACCAACCTTCTTAGTACAGTGCTTTCTGTAAAAGGTCAGCTTTGGACGAAGTCAATGCTTTTGTCTCACTAAAATATCTGACGGTGTTCTTGACCAAGAGTGGATGGGGAACAATGAGAAGAGAATAATTCAGTTCTCGAGAATTGTACTTCGGCGCTCATTGATCAATATAAACGAGATAATCTTTCTTGTTATGACTCGAAGAAAGATGAATCGATCACAATTGAAATCAAAAATCCCTTGGATAAAGGTCCTTTAAACCGATCCTCTAAGGCAAAAACAAAAACCATTGGACAATCTTAGCATGCATTAAGAAGACTTAACTTTTATGAAAAGAAAAGAAAACAGAAAGAATTTTTTTTGATAAAGGACGAAGTGGATGTTAACGAAATCATCACTTCTAAAGGTGAATAAAAAAGGGTGAAGCCCACCAAGGATCTTAAGGAAATATGCTTCGATCCAGTTGACCCAATAAAGACAGTAAAAATAGAGAAAGAGCTAGATGGCAAGCTCGAAGAAGAGTTAATCCAATTTCTTCAGCCTAGCAAAGACATGTTCACCTGGACCCATTTAGATGTGGTAGGAAAAGAACCAACCACGATGTGTTATGCCTTAAACATAGACTCAAATATTACACACGCCCGACAAAAGAAGAGACAATTCGACAAAGTTTGAGCTAACGCTTTAAAATAGGAGGTTAAGAGATCGCTCGAAAATAGGTTTATTAGAGAAGTACTTTATCCAAAATGGTAGGCCAATTTAGTATTGGTTAAAAAGTCCAATGCAAAATGGAAAACTCATGTCGCTTATACCAATTTGAACAGGGCATGCTCAAAAGATTGTTATCCCCTTCTAAGAATAGACCAACTAGTCCACGCGACAAGTGGCCACGGACTCTTATCTTTCATGGATGCATATTCGGGTATAATCAAATTCCGATGTTAAAACCAGATGAAGAGAACAAAAACTTCATAACAGATTGGGGAACATTTTTTTACAAAGTAATGCCTTTCAGATTGAAGGTTGCCGGAGCCAACTACCAAAGGTTGGTAAATAGAATGTTTAAAGAGCAAATCGATCGAAAGATGGAAGTATGCGTAGATGATATGCTGGTTAAATCTCGAGAGAAAGGCAATCATCTTTGCAATCTTAAAGAAATGTTTCATGCATTATGAAAATATTAGATAAAGCTCAACCCATAGAAATGTTCTTTCAGAACACAGTTTGAAAAATTCTTGGGATATATTGTTAGTGCACGAGGAATAGAAGCCAACCCTAATCAGACTCAAGCTATTAAAGACATGGCGGAGCCTAAGACAAATAAAGGTACAATAAGCATAAATGGAAGAGTGACAACATTGAACAGATTTATTTCCAAGGCCATCGATAAATGCGTTCAATTCTTCAATGCGATTAAGAAGAAGAAAACTTTGAACGGTGAGAGGATTATCAAAAAGCCTTTAGGGACCTAAAAGACCATCTTAAGAAACCACCAATTTTATCTAGCCCTTTGGATGGGGAAAACCTTTATCTTTATATTGTAGTTTCAGAACATGCAGTTAGGTGTGTTCTAATAAGAGAAGTGAAAGGAACCTAACTTCCAATAGACTATACAAACAAAAAGCTTAAGAATGTAGGGACTCAATATCCAGTTATGGAAAAGTTGGCATACTGTTTGATGCTCATAGCACTAAAATTGAGAACTTACTTCAAGCGCATCTAATTAAGAATTCATCAAAGACCAATCAAAAAAATGTCTAAAGCCTAAATGGCAACTGTACGTAGACGGGCTTCAAATGAATAAGGAGCTGGTGTAGGATATGTACAACTACCCCCGATGGACACCTTTTACATATGCAATAAAGTTGGGATTTCTGACCTTTCATAATGTTGAAGAATATGATTCACTGGTAGCAGGACACACTTTGGCCCTATGACTAAAACTTCCCAAGGTTGAGATTTTCAGTGATTCCCAATTAATGGCCAGTCATTTGAACCAAACACATAAGATAAAGGATACTAAGTTGGTATTATACGTTAAGAAGTGTTCAAAATGCTAACCCAATTTGAGGATTTCTCCATACACCAAGTGTCAAGAGGGAAGAATTCCCAGGGTGATTCTTTGGCAAAATTAGCTAGCTCCTAAGGAGCACCAAAAACCCGAATTGTGCCTAGTAGACTACCAGTCAAACCCTAGTATAAAAGAAAAAGGTCCCTACCCAGAAAAGAATCCTTGGTATTGATCAAATCTCAAGCCCTAACACATAAGGAAAAGAAAAATTGAAATGAAATCCTTCATTAAAAATTCTCTTATATAGAAACCGATGATCAATATGAGAATAAGTGGATGACATCTAGCATCGAGTATCCGACGAATGTGAAATTTCCAACAGATAAAAATGAAGTAAGAAGAATAAAACAACAAGCCCTAACCTTCATTATAGTAAACGGAATGGTATTCATTTCCTCAAGATTTGTTAGTCTCAAAAAAAGAGAAAAATTAAGAGAAGCCCATGAAGGATTTTGTGGGGACCATTCTAATGACATAAAGCTAGCTAAAAAGATCATGCAAAAAGGCTTCTATTGACCTCAGATGACTAACTATGCTATAAATTAGGTGAAGAAATGTGAGAAGTTCCAAAATTTCTCTAAGATCCCTCACTTACCACCAAGTAAACTGACTGCAATCTTAAGTCCATGGCCTCTTGATGTGTAAAGCATCAACCTGATTGGGCCAATACCAATTTCCAAAGGAGGAGCCAAATTTGCAGTAGTAGCCATTGATTATTTTATCAAATGGGTAGAGTAGAACCATTACCGAATATCACATTGGGAAAAGTGCTCAAATTTGTAATCAAGAATATTTATGCCAGGTTTGGAATTTCACATAGGATAATAACCAAAATGGAACTCAATTTGAAATCAAGGAATTTACCCAATTCTGCAGTAAAACTGGGATTATCAAGAGATTTTTTAGCACACTCCAAGGCTAATGGAGCTATTGAAGCTGGAAATAAAACTACTAAGACAATCCTAAAGAAACGACTGGACAAAGCAAAAAAAAATTGGGTAGAAGATCTACATCTTGTATCATGGACATATAGAACGTCTGCCAAAACTGCAACGGGACATACCCCATTTTCTCTAACATATGGACGTGAGGCTATGCTTCCAATCGAGGTTAAAGTGCCCTCTCATCGAAGGGTTGCATACACATTTAATCCAAATTAGGAATTAAAAAGAGAATCCGTAGACCTAAGCAATGAATAAAGAGACGAAGCGTCCGTACGAATAGTTGAATACCAGCGTAGAATAATATAGTACTACAATTCCAAAGTCAAGGAAAAATCATTTCGAAAATGAGATTTGGAACTCCAAAAAGTTATGGAAAATACTGAAAATCCAGCGGATGGATCACTTAGACCAAATTGGGAAGGACCCCTTATTATTCACGAAGTAATCCCACCAGGGATCTATCGACTATGTCGACAAATTGTAATGTCATAGCAAGAACTTGGAACGTCAAAAATCTAAGGCCATGTTTTCCTAGATGGATAAATAAAGTAATCAAGAAAAGAATGACTATAGAATCGATAATCCAATGAAAGGATCAAAAGGAAAGTCCTAAACCACTATCAAAGATGGTAGCAAGGGGCGAAATAAAGCCTTTAATCCCACCACATGGGCCTGTTCAAAGCATCTCTTGGAAGGAGGTCAGAGTAAGCCTTTGGTATCACCAAAGATGGCCTGGCGAAAGCATCTGCAAGCCTTCGGTCCCGTCTACATGGCCTCGCCGGAGTACCTCCTAAGGAGAATGGAGTAAGCCTCTGGTTCCACCTAAGATAGCCTAGCCAAAGCACTGAACCAGCCTTCATTCCTACCTCTAAGGCCTGTTTGAAGCGCCTCCAAAAGGGAGTTTGGGTATGTTTTTAGTTCTGCTTAATGATAGATAATCAAATGCACTAGATGAAAAGACTAAATCATCATCTATGACGGTGATAAGGAGTTCGATCAAAGTTGAGATCATTATCTAAAGATAGTAACAAAGAAATCAATCAAAACCTAATCACTACCGAAAGAGTAGTAATAAGCAGTCTTCTAGAGGAAGATCAAATACATAAGCAAAATAAAACACAATCCTAAAGAAGGATCGAGGCAATCTTTTGGAGGAATATCAACCCAAAATGAGCCATTTGTGCACAACAAGCAAAAGCAATCTTCTGAAGAAAGTTCAATAAAAAATGAGCCATTCGAACTCTAAAGCAAAAGTCAAGCAATCTTCTAGTAGAAGATCTATCAAATATAAGCTGTGTTGCTTCAAAGAAAAGAAAGCAGATTTCTCCATTAACATATAAGAAATCATTGTTTCCAGATGGATTTTCTGCTCTTTTATTCAAATTATTACTACTAAATAGATTTTCTAGGTTTCTATTCAGATTATTACTGCCAAAAGGTTTTCTAGTCTTTTCTTTAAATTATTGTTGTCAAATGGATTTTCTAGTCTTCTATTCAGATTATTATTGCCAGATGGATTTTATAGTCTTCTATTCAGATTATTATGGCATATGGTTTTCTGCTATTCTCCTTAAATTATTATCATCAGATGGAATTTTCAGTCTTCTATTCATATTATTATTTCCAAATAGATTTTTTTGGTTTTATATTCAGATTATTATTGCCAAATGGTTTTCTAGTATTCTATGTATATTATTATTGCCCGATGGATTTTTTGGTCTTCTATTCAAATTATTATTACTAGATGGACTTTTTGGTCTTTTGTTTAGACATTTATTACTAAATGGATTTTTTTGGGTTTCTATTCAAATTATTATTACTAGATGGATTTTATGGTCTTCTATTCATATAATTTTTGCTAGATGGTTTTCTTATCTTCTATTTAGATTATTATTGCCAAATGGATTTTCTAGTCTTCTATTATTGCTAGATGGCTTTCTAGTATTTTATTTAGATTATTATTGCTGGATGGGATTTCTGGTCTTCTATTCAAATCATCATTACTAGGTTGATTTTCTAGTCTTCTACATAGAAATTTATTGCCAGATGATTTTCTGGTCTTTTATTCAGAAATTATTATCGTCGGGTGGATTTTCTAGTCTTCTATTCAGAACTAATTATTGCCAGATGGATTTTCTGGTTTTATATTAAGATTCAAAAAAATTTATTGCCAAATGGATTTTCTAGTCTTATATACAAATGAATTTCTGGTATTTTAGTTAAGAGATTATAATTGTCGAAATGACTTTGTGGTCTTCCCTTATTCAGGAAATTATTATTACTAGATGATTCTTGGTCTTCTCTTATTTAGGAAATTTTATGGCTATTTAATCAAAAGATTTTAATTATCAGATAAGATTTTCGGTATTTTGAGTGAGAAATTACTACTATCATGCAGAATTTGGCCTCTTATTCATAATATTGACAGAAGAGTATTTGGTCCTCCCTCCTATCATATTTCCAGATGGTTTTCTGGATTAATAAATTATAATTCTTAAATGTCTTTCTAATTTTATATTCCTGAAATCATTAATTTTATATAGTTTTATAATCTTGATTCAATGGATTCTACTCGAATAAACTTGTTGCTAAATATATTTTTGGTCTTTTTAAATTTTTTTACAATATTTTAAAAGTAATCATGACATATATAGGAGATATGGAGGGTTCTCCATACAGAAGAATATATGTTAATTCGCAGCTCAATTAAATCCAATACGGATTTCTCAAAGGGTAAAGTTGAATTTATATAATGAAAATCATCATTTGTTTTGTTTTTATAGGAAAGCAAAATTAGGAGAAAAAACCTCGCAAAGTACGGAAAAAATGGTGAAATTCTTGGTTTTACACCAAAGTGTAAATGGTTTCTTTTATACAAGGAAAGGGGTGCATGTTATACATATATTTTCTAAAGGATATAGCAAAATTATTCATGTTGGAATAGAGGATTGATGCCGAAGTTCAAAGTCTGATGTCGCAGTTAATGATGCCGCATTCCATCAACGAATCTAAAAGAGGATATCGCATGTAATCCATGCCGCACTCAATCTATGCCGCGTTGATTCCATGCCGCACTCAATCAATGCCGCATTGTTTTCATGACACATATCAATGTTATTCGCATAATTTTTAGGGAAGATTATTATGACAAAAATGATACCGAAGGCATGATGTCGAGAACATGACAAAGCATATTAAAAGAAATATCATATAATATAATATGGATAAGTAGATGTTGAATGAATGATATAGCGGTTAAAAGCTTGGAATATATATACATACATATATATATATATATATGTATGTATGTATGTATGTATGTATATCTCTGTGTGTGTGTGTGTGTGTATCAGGTCCCCATAAGCAATGCTGCATGTAAACAAAGCGGTAATGATGTCGAAGAGATGCATATTATAAACCACCACTTAAAGAGATTTAATGCTTCATAAAGGCAATAATAGATATCATATCCAGTCAATATCGCATCTTTCCATTATCACATTTAGTTAATGTCGCATATCTTTGGGCTACATTTCAAGTGATGCGCTCATCACCAATATTGTCTCGTAGTTATATCGCTTCCCAAGCAATGCCATCCTTTATTGATGCCGCTCATTACCATTGCGGCCTCTTATTTATATCATTTATAAACCAATGACATCTCTTATTAATGTCGCCTCTCATGCAATGTGGTATCTCTTCAAGGCCGTCTATTATCAATGCCGCCCATTATTAATTCTGTGCCTTAGTGATGTCGCACTTCATCAACTTTTAAAGGATGTCATAGCTTCTTAATACAACAATGATGTCGGATGTCCTAGATGTTAATAAAAGCTATGTTAATAAAGGATGTCATAGCTTCTTAATACAACAATGATCTCTTGTTCTTTCAAGAAGTGTAATTCAACAATCTCTATTTTTGAAAGCATACTGAGTGCATGTTTCAAAGCATCTTCAACCCTGATTATTTTAGCCATGGTAGTGGTTTGGAAGGGCCCTAGAGTGTGGGTTTTGAGGGAAAAAGTGTACAGTTTCTTCTCCTATTATAATCGAGGAGGATAATCCTAATTAGTTATTCAAAACTCAATGAATGATGAAGAGGAAGAATAGGAAGAGGTAGAAGACATCACTGAAGAAGACGATGAAGTCAAATGTGTTTGTGAAGTATACTTCGATCAAGATGGAAACTTAATGAACAAAAAGGAAAACTTCTATTTTTACTATCCCTTTTGTATCATCCATTAGTCTCCAATAATCAAAAGAGAGCCATAGGTTTAAGTTTAGTATGAAATATTGTGGTTTATTAGGATTTGGTTGAGTGTGTATGTTGGAATTGAATTTAATTGCCTTAGTTTAGATTGTTTATATTTTAGATTTGAATTGCGTCTTCTGTTTGATTGATTGAATGATATGTATTAATAGATTGTGTTATCTTATATCCTGATTAGTATAAATAGTGCATTATTTCTAAACGTATCATATAATCATTATATATCTTAAAATCATCATCCTATATATCATTTTATTTAACTTAGTTATGATTTTAAATCTATAGTTTCGATGTATTTTAATTTAAAGGGAGTTTTTTTAATTTTTTTCTCCTATTTTTATTGATAGCATAGGGGAAGCAAAATATAAAATATTCATATTCATTTATTCAGGGGGAGTTATCTTACTCAGGGAGAGTTATTTCATATTTTTATATGTAGGATATTATATAGTCGTTATCATAATAAAAGGGAGATTGTTGGTACCTCAGTTATTGATTTTGATGATAACAACCTTAATAAACAACAATATATATTTATATAAAATATGGATGCTAGTGTTTTTTCAAGATATATAATATAGGGTGTAGGATATTGTATAGGTGTTGAATCGAAGAATGTGCAACATGAAGACTCAAGAAATGAACATGAAGACTCATGAGTATAAAGCTCAAGGTATCACTGCTATAATATTGAGAGTTATAGAATGTTGTTAAAATCTTTGGTAGCAATCTTTGATCTCTATTTCTTATTTTCTTGTCTTTTATATTTTTAACTTAATATATTTTTAAAATATCTTTAAAAATATTCTATATAAGTTTTTCAAATTTTAAAATGTTTATATCAAGTATGTTTAATTTATTTCACAAAGTATCAAAATATTATATCTTCAAAATATTTAAAAAGAAAAGTGTTTTCAAAATACACATACAAATGTCGACATATATATCGAAGGCATATCGACATACATGCAGCAAATTTAGTTATTCAAATGTTGAATTCTAGTGTTTATTCGTCCCAACTATTTGTAAACAGACGCACTATTTGTACACTATATATAGGAGGTATTAAGCGAATTTTTTGGCAGTTATTATCTTGTCTTCTTCCCTACCTACTCTGTTGAAAAATCCATTGAAATTATATCAAATTCTCTTCAAAATCAGATGGGATTCGTTCATATTTTTGTCTATTGATTCAATACTACTTTCTTACTGTTTTGGAATCATCCCTTTCTCAAATCAAAGGTTAACGTGCCATCTAGAGGCTATAGGATCTGTTTTATCCAAAGTTCAAGAAATTATCTTTGAAAAACCCATCAAACTCTATTTTCATCTACTTGAGTGTGATTGTAACCCATTCAAATAAATTGGGTGTGCTTGTAGCTCGGAAATCCAAGTGGGTGTACTTGTAGCCCATTTAAATTAAGTGGGTGTACCTTAAGCCTGGAAAATCAAAAGGGCATGTCTCGTAGCCTCGGAATCGAGATTGTAATTGGGTTTGCCTTTTGCTCGTTTAAAGATTGAAATTTAAGAAGAAGTATGTAGAACCAGTTGTACGCGACTGTATGTAGGAGAAATTTGAATTAGTATAAAATCCCTATTGTCATATCTCTAACATCTACTCTATTGCTTTATTTTTATCTGTCATTGCATTTGTGATAGATTATTGTAAGAATACTTTGTTGTAAATCTGTGATTCAATATTAAACTTAAAAGCAGTTTAATAATATTTACAAAAGTTTGAAAACACTATTCACCCCATTTTTAGTGTTTAATTAGCCTTAAGATCCATAATTCCACAGACCACACCGTAAAGATAGCGTCTCCACACCTTCAAAGAAAAGATTATAGCTACCATGTCCAAATCATGAATCATATATCTAACTTCCTGCAGTTTAAGCTATCGAGAAGCATAGAAATTTCTTTACCACTTTACATCAACACAGCTTCTAATTCTTTTCTACATTCATTAGTATACACCACCAAATATTGATTTCCATTCGAAAAAACTAACATGGGTGCATTGGTCAATAAATGTTTCATCTTTAGGAATGCCTCCTCATATTTGACGATCCAAACATATTTTATGTCCTTCCTAGTTAGTTTAGTCATCGATGTTGCTATACAAGGGAAATCCTTGATGAATCTCTCGTAATTACGAGCTAATCCAAGAAAACTATTTATCTCAATCACAGTCCCAGGTCTCTTCCAATTATTAGCAGTTTCGATCTTAGCGGGATCTACTGATAACCCATTCTCCAAAACTACATGACCAAGAAACATCACTTTTCTCTTCCAAATGTGGCACTTTAAAAAGTTGGCTTTTAGTAGATTCTACCTCAACGTCTTAAGCACTATTCTAAGATGAGTCTCATGATCTTGCTTATCCCTTGATATATTAGATGTCTTCAATAAATTCTAACACGAACCTATCCAAGTGCTTTCTAAAAACTGGTTCATCAAAACCACAAAGAAAGCTAGTGCATTAGTCAACCTAAATGGCATGACTAACCACTCATCCGAGCCAAACCTCATTCCAAATGCCATCAAAGGAATACTGTCCTCTGCTACCCTCAATCGACGGAACCCTATCGCCAAATCCAATTGAGAAAATACTTGAGCTCCACTTAGCTGATCACAAAAATCATCTATTCTTGGCAAAGGATACCGATTTTTTATCGTCTTTTCATTCAACTTACGATAATCGATACACATCCTTAACAACCCATCCATTCTCTTTACGAATACGATGGTTGCTCCCCATGGCGAACTGCTTGGTCTAATAAAACTCTTCTCTTCTAAGTCCACTAGCTGCACCTTTAACTCCTTCATCTGTATAGACGTCATCCTACTAGGCAGTCTACCAACGGGCTTAGCTCCAGATACAAGATCCATTCTAAATTCAATAGGTCTTTTCGATGGTAATCCGGTAACCGTTTCAAAAACAACCGTAAGTTCTCTTATAGAAAAAACTCGATATACCTCGTCTTCCTCCTCTATTGCCCCCAATAAAGCGCAAACATCAAAATTCGAGTTCTTTATTGAGTATATAATTTGACTGCTACTATTTGGTCTCTTAGTGATATTTTCCTATCTTGGCAAAATATCCTAGCATCGTTTTTGCTTAACCAGTCCATACCCAAAATAATCCCAAAGTACAAAAAATTGACCATGAAAACTGCAAGCAAATATATGACCTAATAACTAAAACACTAAATGGTCACATCTTATCCTAAGAGTTGCATACCCTTCTATCAGATTCACAACCCTTAAGGAAGTAACAATGTCTGGTGATTCTAAACTTAGCTTATCTACCAAATAATGAGAGATAAAAGAGTGTGATGAACCATTATCAAACAATACTCTAATAGGTATGGCATAAATCAAAAGTACACCTCTCATCACTTCTTTTCCCTTCTCTTTCGGTGTTGGCCATGAAGTAGATGGTTCCTAAGCAAACACTTTTCCTTTTTCATCCTTAGCGGGCTCTTGACACTGGTTCTTCTAGTGCCCTATCTGGTCACAATTGAAACATCTGATTTTCTTCCTTCTAGTGACCTTCTTTCCATCTCTAGAATGACACTCTTTGGCAAAATTCCCCTTTTTGTCACATTTGAAGAAAACAACATTAGGTTTTCCATTCTTGGTAGCTCTATGCTTCCGAGCTTACTTTTTTTGGAAGAACTTTCTTTTTTGACTTTGACCACACTGAGTCTCTACTGATTTATTACTACTAAATAATGCAAGCATTTCTGCATTCCTAAGTGCCATCTCCACTACTACATCACATAGGTCTCTAAGATTTAGCAATTTTTCCTTAGCAAGCTCCGGTTTCAACCCTCTAATAAACTTCTCATTTTTTTTTGTATCACCATGTTTATAGTAGCATGTCTATACCTAGACAGTTTTTCAAATCTCGTCACATACTTAAGCACTGACATATCTCCTTTCTCCAATTCTACAAACTCTCTGATAAAAGTTGACTTGGCTATTTCGAACAATAAATCTCTCTTTAAATCTCCTTTTGAACTCGACCCAAGTCAAGTTATGTTATGGTATTCCCACTGTTACAGTGTTCCACTAGTATAATGCAGCTCCTTGCATTTGCCTGGATGTCAGTCTCCATTTATGCTCATCTTTCAAGCCTAAGTCTGTGAAAATCCTTTCACAATGCAATAGCCAATTCTCCACTTCGATAACATCTTCGGTTCCAATAAATAGCTTTCCTTCGAGTTTAGCATAATCCTGATTTAACAAACATAGTTATTGATAAAGGAACTTTAGGACTCCCCTTACATTAGCCGCATTTCCACTAACTAATCCAACTGCAGCTCCATCTTGCATCACATTAACAAAGAACTGATACATAGCTCCCATATCCATTGGTGATGTTCCAGTACCCACATTTGCAGTTGCTTATCGACCTGAATTCCTTCTAGTGTTGGGCCTGACATTTCTTTTGGTTGTGGTGCTTCCTCCATCGAGATTCACTCTTCCATTTCATACCTCCATGTCTTACTTTCCTTAAATATGCATTCGAACCTTTGTAAGATATAGAAGAATGGTCTGAGGAGAGGGAAGAATAGAGATTGGATATATACTTATATATAGCAAATACAAATATGTTATTACACTGCTATCCCATACCTCAGTCTTATTCTCTAATTCGTTTAGATTATGTTTTCAAAGCTCTTTTTAAGTTCAATTTTTTCAGTTTTACTTAAACCTTTGCTCTGATACTAATTCTAACATCCCCATTTTGAGATCTGATACTAAGTGCTACGAATGTTGCAATCATCCATACGATTAATTTTCGATGATAAAATGCGGTCATGTCAATCATATCAATAGCATTAGATGCACAATAATCTAAATGTTTTTCAAAATACAGTTCATTAATTATTTTCATATTTCTTACATAATCCTAAACATTGGCCAGCTTCGAATAAAATATAATTATTACAAAATACTGCAAGTCTGACATGTGAACATGCCCCCTGGTTATCAGAGTTTACTACTTGACAGATATAAACTCTACCATTACATACATTTAGACAAAATGAAATAATAACACAATAGACAAATGAACTCCTTAACATAGCCAACTTGCCTCCTGCACGTCTTCGAAAGCTTTATTTGTCAACCTAGAAACCTTTAAATCTTACTCTCAAACTATTCAAATGAGCATATGAGAATTAAAGGGGAAAATAAAAATTTCGGGTCAGACAAGAAGTTTGGTGTGACCAATAATATGCCATCTTAAAAAAGATAACTAGTGAGACTACATCGCTGAGAGGAACGGGTCTTCCCTTACTAGTACCTTCTAAAAATATATTAATCAAAATAATACTTCTAAAATCAAAATGGTTAAACAAACATATAAAAATCATATACATGCATGCTACATAGGTAGACTAGTCTGTCTAATAAACTATCTTTTCCTACCTCATAGTTTTTTCAAGGTTACTACTATCATATGGCTGACCCGGGCCTACCAGATATACCAAATTCTCCAAATTATCGTTAGGAGGAAACTGGACCATCCGTCCAAACACAATCCTCTTAATGTAATCCTGACTATCGTTATATCTTATAGTTTTGCTAGGCTCACTATGAACATAATGGTTTTGCAGGCGAACCAATAACCTATCTAAGTAATAGATTCCCTTCTGTGCGTAAACCTACCTTTTGTCTTTACCCTCAATAAAGCCCTACGCACTAGAATTGTGGACCAATATCAACTAGGAACTAATAGTTGAAGCATAAGATGCGACCCTACACTAATCCTATTATCTAATTTGTATATCTCCAATTCTTGGGCCAAGATATCCTATCACAATTTAATTAATGGTGATAATAATAATTCTCATGTAAAATGCTAAGCTAAAACACGTTTTTATTTCCCTGAAAATGTAAGTCTTTATAAATGATTAATCCCTTGAAATCATATTTAAAACAAGGAAAATGTAGCTCTTTTACTTAGTTAGGGTATTATGCCAAAATATGTCCTTTTTTGAAATAGCTTTTAGTAATTTCGAAATCAATAGGTGGTTATCGCTCCTCTAAAACCTTTGGCTATAAAGCCATCAAATAAAACTATTTAAATAGATAAAATGCAACATTAATTCAGAGATAAAGGTTGTCGTCCCACTTCAATATCAAAGTTATAATAAAGTATTTTAATGTACAAAATTTCAGGCTGCATGGCCGGAATCATTCCTGTCGTATAATATAAGTTTATAGGTTTGTCAAACCCATGAAACTTATTATTAGGTTTGCATAGTATAAAGGTTTTTAACATAGAAAATAGGGATATCAAAATTAATAAATTACGGCATCAATATCTCAAAAGAATTGATGTTGTCCTTACTAAACTACGGCTACTATGCCTCCACTATTAAGTTGTCGAACTTGATAACTTATGGCATCATTGCCTAAAATATTGAATGTCGAAATTAGATGCTTACAGCATCAATACTTTAAAAGCTATGATGTCGAAAATATGGTACTTTGGCTATTATGCCGCAAAACATAGGATATCGGTAATGGAAACTCGCTACATCAATACTTCAAAATCTTTAGGTCTAAATTATTGATTTTTAAAAACAAAGGTAATAAGAAATTTTAAGTAAAACAGTAAGGGTTGTTGCGTTTTAGAAAACAAAGATGAGCTTCAAAATCAATATTGAATCTCTTCACCCATTAGATGCTGCATTCCTCATATGATGGCATGAGGGATGCCATATATCGTTGATGGCATTACTGAAATAAACATTAAAACTATTTTTGCTTTCCTTTTTAAACCAATTTCTTTTTACTTACTTTTATCTCTTGTCAAAATATTATTGGTACTATCAAAAAATTTTCTTTTTTTAGATTTTGCCAGAAATTTACCTTCCCAAAATTGCTTACCAACTTAATTAATAATGCTCTTAATTTTTATTAATTTAAATTCTTTCTGGCATATTTAATTCAAAACCACTTAGGTAAAAGTCCCAAAAATCATTAAAAATAAAAATTAATATATTCTTTCACATAATAAGTTTCTGGGATTAAGTTCATTATATAATTATTTTCAATAAATAAAATCAAAAATAAATTCTTTACTTACTTAGAAAATCCATAAAATATTTATAATAGCTTGGAAAATTATGAAATTAAAAAGCCATCCCTATGTGAACGTTTTAAACATTATATCCAAATTTCAAGTCAATTGGAGGTCATAAACTAGGTTTTTACACTTAAAACCTAATAAATAATATCATAAATATTTTAATAAACTATTAGACATGCATATAATGCAACAATCTTTCATAAGTTGGAACGATATCATCATATAATATGGTTTTAAACAAAAAATCAAAACAAACAAAAGTGAGATGGATCATAATTATTCACCTTGATTGGATAAAGAGATTTGACATTAAGTGTTGATTAAATTCCCCTTAGCTTTTCTTTTGATTTCCTTTGCTTTTTTTCTCCTGTTTTCCTAAGTAATGGCCAGCCTAAGTTTGTTTTAGTTTATATAAAGTGAAATGGAATGAGGATAATGAGAGAGGAAGAGTTATAGTTAGGAAATAAGTGATTATTCCTATTTTACCCCTCACATTGTTCCTCTTTTTCCTTATGGTTTAATTAATCTTATTAACCAATTATTTAAGGCATGACCACATCTAATTATCAAATCGCATTCTCATTATCTTAATACATTATTTTATATCATTTATTTATAAATAATGTTAATCAAAATTATGGGTGCTACACAGTACTAGCAGCTTTAGATGTTTAGCTTATGTTGATGGAGGGTATTGGATCTCGGTAGAATGAGGATAAGGAACTAGTAGATATTGTTGAGAGTATTGATAGATGGGTACCATTGAGTTATTTGAAGCGTTATTCCATTGACTTGAGAGGATCATTAAGGTGGATGATAGGATTTGCGTTTCCCATAGTATGGATTTGATAGATGTGGTGTTAACTAAGTCTCACCATTCTAGGATGACCATTCATCCCAATGGGGAGAAGATGTATCATGACATGAAGCAGATCTTCTATTGGCTAAGTATGAAGAAGCATGTAGTAGAGTATGTAGCTAGATGTATGACTTACCACAAGGTAAAGGCGGAGTAGAAGAAGCCGAGAGGATTGTTGCTCCATTGAATATTCCTCAATGGAAGTGGAAGTGTATTTCCATGAACTTTGTAGATGGTCTGCCTAGGGTAGGAGAGGAAACGAGAGCATTTGGTTCATAGTCGATTGATTGACCAAGTGCACTCATTTACTAGTGTGGAGTACTAGGATAGCAATGTCGTTGGTGGCTCTATACATGAGAGGTCTTTATGCTGCATGGAGTTTCTATTAGCATAGTTAATGATTGAGATCCGCTCTTTACTATTGAGTTCTAGAGGAGTCAACAAGAGGCTTTAGGGAATAAGTTAAGCTTAAGTACGAAATATCATCCCTAAATTGACAAACGAACAAAGAGAGTAATCGGGTTATGGAGGGCTTACTATAGATCTGGATTATAAATTTTTGAGATTCTTGGGAGGATCATTTGCCATTAGCGGAGTTTACTTACAACCAGGTTATCAGGCTAGCATTAGGATGACACTATTTGAGGCATTGTATGGTAGACCCTATAGATCACCGTCGTGTTGGTGGGATACGACGAATAGGATTATTCTTGGACCGAATGTGATAAGGGAGACATCAGAGATGGTGGGTTTGATCTATAGGAAAATGAAGACCGCTCAGATAGGCATAAATCTTATGTTGACAGAAGATGTCTGGAGATAGGGTTCGCGGTGGGAGACATAGTATTCATTCAGATTTCACCCCTTAGGTATGTGATGAGATTTGGTAGTTCTTGAAAGCTAGTACCTAGATTTGTAGGGCCCTTCTCGATAGTTGCTAGAGAAGGGAAGTTGGCATAAAGAGTAGATCCTCCAGAGAAATTAGAGTGGTGCATAATGTTTTTTATGCGTCACACTTGCGGAAGTGCTTATATGATACAGCTACCATGGTCGAGCCGAGTTAAAGGAGGTTGAGGTAGAGCAAGTGTCACTTGTTCACTGTGCATCTATTAGTATTTTAAAACATAGTACAAAGCGACTCCATAAAAAGGAGAACATACTTGTTAAAGTCCGATGGGGAGACGACCTAACAAAGAGTATATAGGAGCCCGAGGAGGAGATCCAAACTACCCATTCACAACTCTTCTCTGGTATGTCTTAAACTTGGAGTTCTCATAAGTGTGGATTTCTTATATGTAGGACTTAGGAGGTATAACCTTCAGGTAGAGATCATTGGATGGTAAGAATGGTTGTAAACCAATCGATAGGACATGTTATGAATGATGGATGCTAATGGATGTATTGTTCGCATTGTACTCTTTTACAAGTTAGGATAGTATATCCACTCGGTACACACACGCGCTCTTATATCTAGTTGCATTTTATTTCTTGATTATTGTTGTGCTAGTAATGTTATGCATACGGGTGTTGCATATGTTTGGATTGTTGTGCATTTATATAGAATTACAAGTATATCATTTAGGATGTTGCATATATTTGGATGCATAGCATGAGCATTTTGCATAATAGGAGGTCGAATAAATCAGTAAACCGCCTACTTTTGCATCAGAATAGGTTTATGTTCATATCAGGATGCATATACATGTACATGTTGCATTAGAAAATTTCTAAGTATAATGATTTCTCATGGATGAAGGATGAGTAGATGATTATAGATATTACTGGCTGTGTGTAAGAGTTAAGTTTTTCCATCCTTTGAGTCGGGGATGAAATCCTTTTAAGGCAGAAGAATGCAACACCCTATTAATTTAACAGAAATTTAAATTGAAATTTAATAAGAAAATTAAATTAAAATAAAACGAGTACTTAAAATAAAATTTTCATAGACATCTGGATTTGGCTACAAAATTTGCATCATTGTGTTTGTAACGATTTTTCAAATGATTTTCATATATAACACTTCGAAATCCGAGTTAGTACAGAGAAGTTACAGGTGTTGGATTGAATTGAAAATTTAAAAACTTAATTTAAAAATTCAAAAGGCCATTGGTCAATCCTTATGGGTTTAAGGTTGACTAGTGGCGGTCGACCTAGGTCGATGGACGGTCGAATTGAGGTGTGTAAAATCGAACATTTATCGATTTATAGCAATGTGATATGAATGGTTGGGATTATTGCTTGGGGATAAAGGGTATGATGAGTGTACTAGGTGCTTTGAAAAGATTTCCTAAGCTAATCTAATGTCCAAAACAAAACCCTATGCCGATAAATACCATACTAATGAACCCTTAATTCTCAACTAAAACTTTGTAGCAACTAAACTTTGCCAAAAGTTCCCCTAAACGAAAACCTAAAAATTTCTAAAAAATAATTTTTTAATACCACCCAGAAGACTAGAAGCAACTTAATTAGGGCAGATCTAGGTGAGTCAAGACGGAGCTATTGATTTGAGGGGATGATTCTCAAGTTCAAGTATTAGGAAAAACATAGGCTTGAGTTGAGCAGGTACAATTTTGATAAGTTGATTATTGTAGTTAGTTTAAACTATTTTAATTTATTAGGAAGATTATAAAACCCTAACTTGAACATGCTAAATCCAAAATTAATATGCAAAACCCTAGATTTGAATCTATAACCATAACTTTAAATTGTCAGTAAGTTGTTAGTTGGAGATTCAGTTATATGCCCCTTCTCTCTTGAAATTGGAAATTTTAAATCAATAAACCATAAATTTATTTTCCAATTGATGCTTAGACTATAATTAGGGCTAATCAAATATTGTTAACGACCCAAATTAAATAGATATACAATCGACAGCCGAAATAGGTAGAACCTTAATATTTTACTCACGACCGGTTGACCTTGAAATCCTAACATTCAACCGATTGCGGTAGACCGAAGGGTATAAGGAGTTGTCCATTTTTAATAAAAATTGTAGATTTGGACCTTGGCTTAAGGCCCAAGTTTAATAATAAAAATATACATAAACCATAATTGTTTGTGAGCCTATTTAAGGGCATTTGGTTGTATGTTAGGAATAGTATGGAAGCAAGTTCCTTATGACAGAGATGCTAGGCCATTAGGTTGTTGGGTAAATGTTCTTCACCCAATTTTTGATTTAATAATTAATTCGAGGCAATGTATTTTCGCAAACGGCACTCACTGTCAACGATGGGCAGGAAAATTGGCACGATGCATGATGGAGTGCATCCGACACAATGGGAGGTCATAGTATGCATGGTTCATGATGCATATGATATAGTTAGAGAGGTGGACTCGGAGCATGCAATAAGAGGCCAACATTATGATCAAGAGGTGGAAGAGAATGCTAAAGATGAGACATTTTGATGGGTCGGAATTTCGGGTTCTTCCTCTCTAGACTTAGCGAGGGGGAATCGTTCCCAGTAGCTAGTGGGAGTGACGGTTGTGGGAATTTATTTCCACAGTAGCCTAGTGGCGGTGTCTACCATTGTTAATATCCAAGATGACGGTGCCTTAGATATTGACTAGCTCTAGAAGTGGTGGACGATCGTTAAACATAACATTTAATCCATTGCTCTAGCCTACACAATTTGTAGTGTTGGAATGTACTGGACAAGAACCCTTAGGTAACAGAGCTTAGTAATTCACGGACACTTTCATCATACCTTATATCATTCAAAGTAGTATTAAAGTAACTACTTATGATCATCATATTAAACCTATACTCATTCACCAGAATTGTGTCTGACCCATTCTCCTTCCTTCTTTTTCCCTGCCATAGGTGGATAAGGCAGCATGTTATCGGCCCATCCTTGATACTTGGAGAGTCGAGCTTATATTTTGAGACTGCTTTTTTCTGTATTTACTCTCCATGTATTTATCTATCTTATCGGTGTTATATATCTCTTTTGTCAAACTTGGACTAATTTCTATCTCCGTATTGATAATGTACTTGTTTTTTGAGACTGTGATTTGGATATTTTCCGAGATGGATATTTTTCCATGTTATATCTTTTATTTCTTCCACTGCGAGTTCTAAAAGTGTAGCATATGTTAGATTATATCTATATGCATTGGTTTCCGTGTTGTGAAATGTTATAAACCCTGACAATCTGTATTTCTCAGTATAGTGCGAGTCCAAAAGTCACACTTGGCTTTGGATCGACGTATCGAGGATGAAGGTTATCAAAAAGCACTTTAAATTTTGTGTATTGTCTCTTTCTCTCTTTATTTCCTAACTATTTTGGTTCATTTTTGATCAACTAGAAGTGTTTGCCATTTTACATGCAAAATTTATTAGTTCTTTAACCGAGAAATGGGAATTCAGGGTTAGATCTAATTGCTACTTATATTTGAAGAAAATATCCACTCAAATTTAAAGGAAATAGTTCCGAAGAAGGCATGTCATAGACTTGGAGTAGTTATTGAACAACATAATGGTTTGGCTCATGAAGTTAATGAAATGAATTAGAAAAATCAGGAATGACCTTCATCTCAGCTAGAAATTGTGACTAAGGATGAACTAGAACACATGATCATGGATATGAAAAAAAAGATAATGGATAATTAGATGTCTATCATGAAGGAGATAAAAAGTTAGTTTGCTAAGTTAGCGCAACCCCCATAATATAAAGGATCCGGCAAGCAATGCAAGGAAAAAAAAAAGGTTTCTTCTTCTTCGTCCTCAGATTTAGATGAAGAAAGTTCATTCGGTCAAAGTCACAAGAAGGGAAATAGAAGATCCAAAAGGGGGTGTTGGAACGTTAAATAAGTAGATTGGAAGAGCTATAGCAACTACTCCAACTCAATTGTCAATCGGTATCGACTGACTTGGATGGGTCGGTACCGGTCGAACTGATAGAGCTAGCCTGGGTGACTTTGAAGTAGACTTGTAAGAAGATGATGTAGGTGATGAAGAACTAGGAACTGATCCTTAGTATGGTGTTTCGGAAAAAAATGTTACTAGTAATAATAGAAGAGGTCATAATTCACATCGAAGTCACTGAGCGAAAGGACTCCCTTAAGATAAATAGACCTAAGTTTGTCCTGCTAACCATGAACTTTCACTTATGCAAACGAGAAGTGATGCATCAGATGATCGCCACTTGTGGAAAAACATAGGCATTAACTATTTGTTGACCGAAACCATAAATAAGTTTTTACAGCAAAACTAGCAGTAACAAGATGATGGATGGTGTCTAAAGCTAGTCGAACCCTGTTATACCCAATTATGTTAGCCATTATAAAGTAATCTAGGAGAGCCTTTGTGTGATAATAATTGAGCAAGAGAGATCAGAGTCATCATGATGAGATTTATGACGCCATGGTGCTGAGAGGCGGCAAGGATTTCATGGTTAGTTAGAGTCATTGTAAGGCATCTCACATAATCATCATATAACGTACTAGAGCCATTGTGATATAATTCCTAAAACGATCGTAGCACACTCGAGATAATGAAGAGGGAGTATTAGGAGATTTATTTTGATGATTGGGCGATGTATATATAAATATAAATTAATGAAAGAATATATAAGTTGGGAGTTATTGGTTTAGTTCTAAATTTTTCCCTATATGAAATTGCGAGTACGTAATTTTCTTAAGGGTGGTCTGTAACAACCCCTTTTTGAGTAGTAATTAATTGAATTTAATAATAGTAATTAACTAATTAAAATGGAATTTTAAGATTAAATAAGAATAATTCTAGAATTACTAGAAGATATTCGGAATATTGGAATTCGATAATGAAGTACATAGCGATGAAATCAAATTGTTTGAGGATAATTATTTGTTTAAAAGATTATGGATTTGACTAATTTAGAAAATTTAAATATAAGCCTAGAATCTAAATTTGAGATATTTAAATTAAAATGAGTTGAAAATGGAAAATAAATTTTAGAAAACTTTATAATGATGAATAAATATTTGAGTGTTGTAAATATAATTTTTATTTGAAATTTCATTATGATTTAGTCAAATAAGGATTAGTTTATAGAGGAAAAGAAAAGGGGAAAAGAAACAAATATGTTTCTATTTACTGACTTAAGCCAAGTCCATATTCCTAGGCTTTAAAACTCAAATCCTATTACCCATATCCTAATTATTATAATATCGATTGTTTTCCAATTCTAGATTCCACGCTTCATCTTGTACATAATAGTTTACATACACTTCTTCCTTATCACCTTATCTCCCATCTAATGAAATCTTCTTCATTCAATAGCTAAAATAAATCAAATAATTTTCTATTAATCCCCAAACTTGAATATATGTTTCTCTTTATCAATTTACACCTACTGGAAAAATTGAAGTTTTGGTGATGTGCTGGAGCTCTTGAAACGTGCATAGAGAGGAAATAGGAAGAGCAAACTTCAGGTAAATGTTCGCACTATGTATATATGTTTAGATCATCTTATCCTTATATATATGTTGTGTTTGGATTGATATCGGATTGAATATGTTGTATGCATCGAATCGGAGGAAAATGAGAAGTGGATGGTGGAGAAGGAGACTAAAAATCGATCGAGGAAGATCGATTTGGCTAAAACCGATCGGTCAACCTATCGACCACTAGCGGTTTACCAGTGGTGCGACTGGTTTCCTATTTAATGTTAAAAAAATATAAAATACAATATATAATAAATAAAATAAAATAAATAAAACATATTTATAATAAATAAATTCAAGAACGAATATAAAGTGAAATTATGAATAAGAATTTTATTTTAATAAATCTACTATTTACTGTGTTTAAGGTATTTAATATATAAAAAGAAATTTATATTTGGTTTTAATTATTATTTAAGAGTTTATAAAACTAGTGAAAAATAAAAAATATAATCTAATTAACATTCTAAGTATTTTAAATCGTAACTAATAAATTTAAATCTAAGTATATATGTTTGTATATTTGATAATTAAAGTTAAACTGAATATCTGTTTTATTCTGAAATGGTTGTTATACATTTCTGATATTTTTCATCTTTTCTATTATGATTTTTGATATTATGGATGATTCATTATTAGATAATTTATGTAAAATAAATATGCGAGTTTATAAAGTAAAGCTTGATTCAATATTTAATGTTTCACTATATTTAAAAAGTTATTAATTTATCGAAAGTATATCTATGTTGGTTTAAGTGAACATTAATAAATAACTTTATGATAAATAATGTTTAAAGTACTTTAAGTAACATATATAATAAATAAATTAAAATAAGAATATTGCTTATAAATTTGATTAATGAGATTTTATTCCTCTTTCTTGGTTGCTCATCAATTTCATATTGATTTGGATGATATGAATGTTTCACTATTAATGTTGATTAAATTAGCGATTTTGAAATAATACGATGATGACATCCTTCTGTATGATTTTGTGATATTTAAGTCTGTGTGATGAGAAAGTTGAGTTAACGGGGCTATAATTCTACATAAGATAGGGTATCCGGTAATATTCCTCTAGTTATTCTTTGGACTCATTATATGGAATATTATAAGGATTAAGTGTAGTTTATAAGCAGTGGATGAAAAATCGAGTGTCACTCAGTGGTGTAGGATGCTGTTGTGCTACTTAATTGACTATTCATTGTAAGTTAATGATCTTACATGATCGAAATAGTGTTATTGGTGTGAGGTGATACACGTAGTGACGAGTAAGGCTTAGTGCCTATATTCAACGAGTATGGCCCTCTGCCTTAGGATGAGCATGACTTTATGTCTATATTTATTGGAATTATGTGCTACTATCATGATGTACTTCTTTTATTGGCACTGGAGTGGACCAGATGGCAAGAATCCACCCTAAACGGCTAATCGTGGGGTCCTATCCCAGATCTACAACACTCGATATTTATATAACTTTGTGCTTTTGCTTCATTCATCTGCCTTTGCGTCACCCAGCTAGTAATCTATTACCTATAGGGTAGGATCTGGGTCATGACTTTAAGTCTTTATGTTAACGAGCACAGCTGCGGACATGTTTCATGATACTGTGGAGGTAACTAAAGACTTTAAAGTTTCAATCACTCTGATGCTAGCTCCGTACCATAAGTCTCCCATCTGGTTGTATTGATAGATTGGCATATATTATTGATACACCTCACTTAAGTATAGATAAGGTTAGGCAACCTACATATTGATACATACACACATACATGACTTTACTTAGGACTTTGTGTCAATCGTACAGTCATTCCCCATCATGATATTGTTTAATTAACATATATAAGGAGATGAGGTTATATATAGAGACAGATGTCCAAAGTGTAGTGGATTATCATATATTTTGTTATATTTATTGGTAGCCTATCCTATATATATTAATAATGATATCCTGTTTACTAAAATTGGGAGACATGTTTGGACATTGTTATGTGCACATCCCATTTATCGATGATTTCTGGATTTTGATGATGACTTCTGGATACGGATGATTCACCCATTTGATATTGATTTTGTGATTTTCGATTTGATGTGATTCTATGTAGGTGATGACCTCTTTATCTACGGTTTTGTTATATTTCGAGGATTGTTACGATATTATAATTACACACCATGCATGTATTATATATATATATATATATATATATATTTGGCGTATATGATTGTTGACTTGGGTTATATTGATGGTATTATCATTATATTATGCCCTTCATATACTGATTTACATATGTTTATAGACTTTTGATTTAAACATAGTCTGAATCGTGTATTATTTATGTAATACTTGGGTCAATTAGAGACATTTAAAGTACAATGACGATGTGTGCAGCATGTGTTTAGTGGGCTTAATATAAGATTATATTTAGAAATTTTATACGATATTTGGGTAAGTTAGACTCTTGCATATATATGACACTGTGATGTATATTGATTATACATTATATAATATTTAAGATGTTTTGTATGCTCTATCACATATATATTATATATTATATCTATTTGTTAGGATGATGGCTCTACATTCTCGTATATTTACTGTATATTGTTCTATCTAGGAGACGCATGTGTCTATTGCTTTATGCCAAGGCGGTGTACGTATTGGCGAGTTACTTATTTGATGTTTTAAATACGAACCAATGTTAGCCCAAGGGAATATTCACGTGTGTACCCCATGTAGCCTCATTCTCTATATTATATGACAATGTTACTTAGTAATACTCTTTGATAGTATAGGTATAGAGGTAGGGTGTTCCACAAACCATCATATGCTAACATCCAAATGACAAAACAAGGTTATCATAGGAGGTTTAGTAAAGCCATCACATACCATATTTGAATGATGAATCAAAGCGGTCGTGGGGAGTTCTAGAAGGCTCTTATAGGTTGTCATGTATACCTTGAAGTGAGAAATCCATGCTACTGTGATAAGTCAAAGCTATTTCTTATCATTTTGAAACAACAAATTGAAGCCTACATAGCAGGTTTCCAAAAAGCTACCGCGTACAATCATGTGTGTAAATCCAAAAAATGGATCAATACCCTGGATTGAGTGTGAAAGCACCAGCCCTGTTCTTACAGAGCAATAATATAGAGAATAAACGTAAATGAGCGAAAATAGAAAGAAGACAAGAATATTTTTATAGTGGTTTGGCTATTAATGAAGCCTATATTGACTGATTGTTTGTTACAGAGTTAATAAGATTACAAAGTTCTTGAATATCCCTAGTTAGATCAAGTCCCCAATGTTGGAGTTCACTGGAGAATCACAGTGAACCCTTTGGATGAACATTGTGAGGAAGGAGAAGAGTGAAGAAAGCTTTCTGTAGAGTTTCAGCAACCATCCGAAATATCCCGTTTATATTGTAGGTTGGATTATATTTATAGAGGTCAGAGCGCTATTGGGCAAAGCCTACTCGTTACATGCTTGCAGATCAACACAAGAAGGCGCGTTGGAGGTCACGCCGCGACCCGAGCTAAAAGGATGGATCGCTAGGCTATGGGTCGCTAGTAATCCATAAGATTGGTTTGAAGGCGAGCAAATTACTTAGCATCCTCCCCTTGCCTTGCTCCATAAGGATCACAGATGAATGGCGCAATAGTGTGGAACGCGTGCGATCCATGGTACGTGGATCGCTTGTGATCCACATACATAGCATAATTTTGGACTTTGCCTTCTAAATAGATTTCGTTGTCTTGCATCGATGTTGTTCGTGAACTCCCGAGCTAATAGCGTGGATCTCCAGTGATCCTTAAGCCATGGATCACTAGCGATCCATGCCCCGAGAGTATTTTTTTCTTTCTTTTTTCCTACTTCCTTTTGGCTCCTTGTTTTAGTCCTTTCAGTCGTCTCTGAGCTATTCTGACTCAATCAAGTATTTTCGACTTCTGCTGGGTTAAAAACTCATATAATCGTTCCCCCTAGAGAATGTCTTCATCGAAAATAAGGCGTGCTCTGGAAGTAATCACTTTTCAGTTTTTGCCTGTCGGGTTCGTAGCGGTCATGTTAAGACAACATGAAATTTTCTTTAGACTATGTTATCGCTTGCTAATTTCTGACCTGGACCACCATTACTTGTCGCAACGGCCCAAATTCTATTCAATAGCTTTCCAAAATGCCTTGAAGTAGTACATGGATCTTGCTAGTCAAGTTCGAGATCGGACGCCAACAATTCGATGGATCGCTAGAGATCTAATTACTTAATAATTTTTTTCATCTAACCCTTTTATTTAAATGACATGAGCCCACTCTTCTCAGTTCTTACTCACCTCTCATGACTCGATCCTATAGGTTCTTGCGACTCGAGCCACCTTCCTTCAGCGATTTGATCCAAGTTGTCCAGCAACCTGATCCACTTCAACCAAGCTCCTACTGACGCCACCTGTAACGACCCAGAATTTGACCACTTTAAAAAATACTATTTAAAGTGATTTTAAATGTAAAATAAGTAAGGTTATATGATTCAAATAATATTAGATAGGATTTGGGAAGAAAAGTATATACAAAAATAGTAACATTTGCCTATATCGACAGAAGTGGCAAAATGATAATTTTAGAAAAGTAAGTTTCATTGGTTAAATAAATTATTTTAATTTATTTATGAGTGTTAAATTTGTTTTACTTAAATAAATAGTTTAACTAAAATATAAAAATGTGACCGTAAAACATTTTGTCAAAAATCAAAGTTTTGTCAATTAAAATTTGTCGCAACGTCCTTGCACCTCTATTTTCTTATATAGAAACATATATTCAAATAGTATAAGTATTAATTAATTCACTAATCAAGTTTACTTTTACAAAATATAAATTCTAGAATGTAATTAACAAAAAGTAAGCACAAAAAGACAAACATGTCATTTCAAAGCAAAAAGTAAATATCAAATCAAACCAAACATAGTTATTATATTCTTTACTTAACACTTAAGTGAAAATGACACAAGTAATGATTTGAAATGTGCTGTTAAGTGTTAAAAAATAAGGTCGCTAAAAAAGTAAGTAAAGGGCATTTTGGTCATTTTAGATAATAATATTTTATTCTAAACTTTTTCCCATAAATAGACATGAATACATATTCCATTCCCACACTTTCCATTCTTCTTCTTCTTCCTTTTCTAAGCTCTCTTCTTCTTCTTTCTTAGAGCTTTAATGGCATCTTCTCTTTCATTTCCTTACTAACTTTTTCAAAACCGTATCAAACAAAGTCAAAACACCATTAAACTTTTCCATAGGCCTTAGAATATCACCAAAACATGATTTATCATCTAAGAAGTGAAGAAATGATGGAGGAAGGGAAGGATCAAGAGGAGGACTAACCTATGGAGGAAGAGGAGCAAATTTAAGGAGCTTCGGAGCGAGAAAATGAGAAGAAGATGATGGCCGCGCACTAGAAAGTGAGGTGGAGTTATTTAGATGATGATTTGGTGAAGATAAGAGGATTTAGTGAAGTGTTGGATTAAATGAATGTTGGTTGGAAGTTAAATGATTTGGTTAAAGGTGAGTATTTATATTTTAAGTTACTAATTCTTAAAAATATTTCAAGTTAATAACATGAAAAGTTTGTTATATGTTGGATGATAACTTGGTTGATTTTATGGTTGATTATATGCTTGTGATATGGAAGATAACTTGTTGATAATTGATAAGAGAAATAGTTATGAGAATATTTAATTAAATTAAATTAAATCCATAAAAATATGCATATGAAAATCATTTAGCCTCTTAGTGATTTTTAAATATCTAAAAAGATTGAAAATGATGTTATAATAATATAATATTATAGTATGAAATGAAATGAAAAATGAGTTTGAAATAATGAGAATATTGTTTTAAATAAGTTAAAATAGTTTAAATATGGTTTAAAACAAATTTGAAGTGTTTCGGACAAGTTCCGTAGCAATTTACAAAATTGGTCAAAATCGAGCTCGTCGCGTAGCGGCAGTACGTAAATTTCGACCTGTAACTTCAAATTAACGTAGAGAATGATTTATAAGTCGGTTTTCTTCAAAATAAAAATTCTTTTCTCCATAATGATAATATTTTTCCAACGAAGAAAGAAAATCATGATTTCATTAAGTAGATTTTTAAAATATCCAAAATAATTTTCTAAAAACATCGCGGTTTTGCAGTTCGGAATTCAAAAAGAGATTTCTTTATAAATGATATTTTAAATGTTTAAAAATATGACATGAATTTGATAAATTTATTAAAATAATTTAAAAGATATTTGGAATGGAAAATATGAATTTTCAAATATTAAAAAGTTGTTTAAATCAAATAAGCTTATATAGCACTTTCCGTAGCACTTTTATGTTGCAAACTCTGTAACCTTTTGAATATGATTTTAAACGTAACCATATTTCCTAGAATCAATTATGAATGTTTTTACAAGGAAAATTAAGTGTTTAAAAGATAATTTGGAATCTAATGATCAATTCCAAAATAAAGCTAATAACTGAATATGCGGAAACGACTAGTACATTGTCCTGCCTGTGAGATTTGGGAAGATAAGACGAGGTGTTTAACTAAGGTTAGGGATGGAGCAACCAGTGTCATGAACTTACCTGGCCTATGTTTTCTCTTTTTAGGCGAGGGGTGGAATAGATCGGAAGGAAAGCCCGGATGCTCTGAAAGATCATATTTAAGTTTTTCCAAAATAATAGAAAAGAAACAAAATTCTTTGAATGTTAGTTAACCATTTAACATCTTTTATTTGATGATTGGTACGAGAAAACTAGGATCGGATTTGGATGATTCCTATCCGAACAACCGGGATCGGATTTGGGCGATTCCTATTCGAAAATCACTTCAAACTATTTTTTGAAATCCTATATGAACTTAACATCTTTTTACCAATGATTGGTATGAAGGATCCAGGATCAGATTTGGATGATTCCTATTTGAAAAACCAGGATCAGATTTGGGTGATTCCTATCGAAAAACCCCTTCAACCTGATTTTCGAAATAAAATATATTGAAGACAAAGGATGTTGAAGACAAAAATCTTCATGATGTAGGATTACTTTCCATTAGTTCCTGGAGGTGAAATTTACCATATCTAAGGTGGCAGTAGCCAATAGTGCTCTGTCATGAAAATATTCGACTTGCAAGAATATGATTTGAAGTTAAGAAGAAAATCTTTAAAATTAAGATTTAATGAATAATTTGGGAATATTTTCTCTAAGTTAAAAGTTATAACTTAAGTATAAGAAATCTTTGATTAAGATTAAAAGAATGATTTGGATAGGTTTTCCCAAGTGAAAGAGAAAATGATTTGGAATTATTCCAGGATTTAAGGAAGGTTTAAATAAACCAAATGATTTGATAAATGGGGCTTAATGATTCCATATACATTTGAAAATAAAATGGAATAAAGTTGAAAAGAATATATCTAAGAAAGATATTTGATTTAAATAAAAGATGAAGCAATTGATTGATGATTGATATCCACATATTAATTTAACATCTTTTAAAGCGATAATTGGCTTCGAAATAATCGGAGTCGGATTTGGGTGATCCCTATCCAAAAACCACTTCGAACCAATGTATACGTCTGAAAGTGAAGAGATGTTGAAGATGATGATTATTGAAGACTGTGGATATTCATAGCATGAGGACTGCTTGTTGACATGCTCTAGGTCATTCCCATTATAGAGTTATTTATAGTAGTGGTCTCCTCGTTGTGGAGATTTTTTCGTATTGCAAGGACTACTCACTACTAGTGGTAGTAGAAAAGTGCTTTCGGTTTCATTCAGTCCCAGAACGTACTTGTATGGACGAATGTCTGACATTGCATTTCTGAGACACAACGTTTGACTTTTACAAATGTACATTTGCTTGGTGGCGGAGAAGGCAACTTCTCTTGGCTTAACACCATTCTCTGAGACAAACGAGCTCGGATGTTGTATGCTTGTGGGAGTCAAATAGTGATCAAAGGAATAGCAATGTGGCACTCAAAGTGGAACCTATTATGATCAAAGCATGGTTTTATATGCAAAGCGTGGCTTTGAAGAAATTGAGCATCGCCTCGTGAGACTCATACCCCGGTTATGATGGGATTCTATGTATTCAGATGTATGCTCGCATTTCGGATAGTAGTGATTTGGGTTATCAGATGTTCTAAACCCTAGGTACCATATAGGTCTGGGCGTCATGGAAGGGATGCGGGAAGTCCGAGTACTTGGATGTTATTTGCAGATTGTATCCACTTTTAGCCATTTGTCTTGTTGTATAACAGCGTCTAAGTCTTGGACGTAAGCCGTGGATATAGATTGATCTTTCCACTAGTTTCCTATCATGTTAAAAATCCAATCCTAATACGAGATTTATGGTTTTGATTGTGTTCCCAAAATAGCTATAATGACTTGCAAACATTTTAGCTACCCCTTTTGGTATCATATATTTCGTCCGGTATATTCCGTTGACCTAGTCCAGATATATTACCTTAGACTTAGTCCAGATATTGATACTTTATATGAATAATTTTATTTAAAAGTTATTTTCAAAGGAATGTCATTAAAATAATATCAAGCTAATTTTGGTATAAAAGTGTTTTGGTTATCATAAGGTAAAAAACATGTCCGTATTTATATGTGGGCGTGGTATAATGAGATACCCTTCTTTTCAAAGGTTTGGATATCATCATCATCATGATCTATACATTTAAAATTTCGAGTATCTCACGTTGTTTTATCAAGCCTTATCCGGGTATTTTTAATACTCGGGTCAGATCCGAGCAGTTTCAGGTTGAGTTGAAGACGGTTAGAGTTTCCGTAGGAGAGCTGGAGATCTTCATCATCGTATGGACGTATTCTATTACCCGTTGTGGTTTGTTAGTTTTATTCTGTTGTTTGTCAACATTTATAAGGTGTTATAACTATCCAGGCTGAATCTAGGTTAGACTCTGATACTATATTTTAAAATTTTCCGTTGTAAAGGTTATTATTAAAATAATATATGTTATTCCATTCGTGTGGGATTATGTTTTGTCTTTATTTTCTTTCTAACCTTAATGATCCACTTATTCGTGCAATTTGAGTTGGACATGTGTGGTTTATTGTCGATCCAAATGGTATGGAAAAACGGGCCATTACATTTGGTATCAAAGTTGAAGGTTAAGCAAGAATCTTGGCATTGTTGGGGTAAAGATTCATCAGAGATAGGGCTAGTAATACCTAGGATGAGTAATTCATTAAAGATAGGGTTAGTAACATCCTAGAATGAATTTGAGGGTATTATATATGAGTGCATATTTGTTAGTGACTAATAAATTATTTTGTGTTGCCTTATTTGTTGAGTGATTTGTAGATTCTGATCGATGCGCCTGATCACCGTTATCGATGAGGGTTCCTAAAGATTTAAACAAGGTGAACCGACACAATTATTTTGAAAAAAGTTGGTAAATGAAATAATTTTACCTAGGATTTATATTTTGAATATAAAGCATATATTTTGAAAAGTCATATAGTTAGAAATCAGGATTAGTGAAATTTAAATATGAACATCTTATGATTAGACTATCACAGTTTGACTATAAGATGTTCCATAAACATAATTGATATGTAGCAAATCTGATAAGGTAATTAAGATCATTGATACTTATTCCAAAATAATAAATTAAGAAATGATGATGCTAAGTTTCCATCATTAATTGATCAATTGTTTGGCTCAAAATTTTAAGTACAAATACCTTGTGAATTAAGTTTCACGATTTCACTATAAGGTGTTTGATAATAAGATTTATTTAAGGAATGAACACATAAGATAAAAATGTATTTAAATGATTGTTTAAAATGATAAATTTAAAAGGAATGATAATTTAAATTCGAGTAAAAGAATTATGGTAATTTAAATGAAGCAAATTAATATAAGATGAATTTATAAAATGAATTTATAAAATAGGTTTGATAAAGTAATATCTAAAGGATTTTGAATAAGGTATTATTTCAAATAAAAAGAGGTATTTATGATAACTAATTCGATTGACTCAAAAATAAAATAAAATGGCCAAGAGATGTGCTCGGATGGTAAGCACTTCTCTTAAGTATCACTCTTCTTGTTAAGAGGATAATGATACTATTAGTAGTACTCAGTTCCATGGATTGTTTTGGAGTTACTCGATCCATACAGTTTTCTTAAGTTATGGAGATAATGTGAATCATTAACTGATAAATTGTTTAGTAATCTTTATAAAAGTGTTTAAACTAAAGATAAATTGGGATCGCTAATTGATAAGATAAAACAAAATTCTCGACAATTTTGGACAGTAGAAAACTTCTAAATCATACCTAACTTAGAGCTAAGAAATTATTGAAATTTTTTGTTAAAAGATTGTGAAATAGTTTAAGTAAATGAAATACGATAAGGATAACTTATAAATTTGATTTATAAAGAAAAAAAAAAGAGATTTAAGAGTATGAGGATTTAAATATGGGTGGCTTTAAAATTTGTTTTTTTCAAAGCTAGAAAATTAATAATAGTATTAAATAAGAAATAAGTTTTATAACTTATGAATTTGAGATAATAGTAAATTACAACAAAGTCTAAATTAGTTAGACAGACGAATTTAAGTAAAACCAATTTGAAATTTGAAATTTGTACATACCCTTAGGATGTAAAGGTATATCATACAAATATAGATTTAAGCCATGAACTATTTATACACTTAAGTAAAACCACGACTCTTTAAAAAGGTAATTATAACCTGAAATATGTTTTATTAATGAATTCTAGCATAAATTAAGGATTTGCACTTAAGTCTGTAAAAGTGATTGATTACATAAGTTATAAGATGGAAAAAAACTTAAGTAATAGTTTTACGAAATGATTCATAAATAATATTAGTATTAAAGGAAATATTATGAGTTAAAAGATTGTGGGAAACTTTTTATATAAAGATAAATTATCTTTTGAGTGAAAAAATAGTTTCTTTAGAATATTTTCCTTTAATAAAAATATTTGGAAATAAATAATTAAAGGGATTATATAAAGATGCACATTTATAAAGTGTTTGAGCTTAAGATAAAGTTTTTATGAATGTTTTTTAGGGTTAAATGCATATGTTATATATAGATAATTTCATCACACAAATTTTGATCTAAGATCTACGTATGAAACTTTGAAGTGTTTACACCAGTCCGAAAAAGGATTTATCACTCGATTGTTGACGACGAACATTGATGAGGGTTCATGGTTAGATACTTGAGTTTTCTATCATAGTTGAGCATATGCAAGGAAAGAAAAGGTTCTGATCTAGAAGCATGATCAGAGTCCGCACTAGAAGATCGGGGGATCGAGTTTGAAAATAAGTTGTTTATTCGAATAGGAGACCGAATAAGATATTTCATGCAGATGATCTGTGTATATTATATGGAATTAAGTTTAAAGATAAATATTTTGGGCAAACTTTTGTTTTGGGTAATTTCGAGGACGAAATTCTTTTAAGTAGGGGAGAATGCAACGACCCAGAATTTGACCACTTTAAACAATACTATTTAAAGTAATTTTAAATGTAAAATAAAAAAGGTTATGTGATTCAAATAATATTAGATAAGGTTTGGAAAGAAAAGTATACACAAAAATAATAACATTTGCCAATATCGACAAAAGTGACAAAATGATGATTTTAGAAAAGTAAATTTCAATGGTTAAATAAATTATTTTAGTTTATTTATCAGTTTTTATGTTTTAAAATCACATTATACAAATTTATTTTAAAATTGGTTTACATAAATAAATAGTTTAATTAAAACGTAAAAAATGTGACCGTAAAACATTTTGTCGAAAATCAATGTTTTTAGTTAATAGTTGTCGCAACATCATCGCGCCTTTATTTTCTTATATAGGAACATATATTCAAATAGTATAAGTATTAATTAATTCACCAATCAAGTTTACTTTTGCTAAACATACAAAGAAAATTCTAGAATGTAATTAACAAAAAGTAAGCACAAAATGACAAATATATCATTTCAAAGCAAAATGTAAACATCAAATCAAGCCAAACATAATTACTATGTTATTTACTTAATACTTAAGTGAAAATGACATAAAGTAATGATTTGAAATGTGATGTTAAGTGTTAAAAAAATAAGGTTGCTTAAAAAGTAAGTAAAAAGCATTTTGGTCATTTTAAATAATAATATTTTGTTCTAAACTTTTTCCTATAAATAGCCGTGCATATATCTTCCATTCTCACACTTTCCATTCTACTTCTTCTTCCTTTTCTAAGCTCTCTTCTTCTTCTTCCTTGGAGCTTTACTCGCTTCTTCTCTTCCATTTCCTTACTAACTTTTTCAAAACCATATCAAACAAAGTCAAAACACCACCAATCTTTGCCAAAGACCTTAGAATATCACCAAAAAACCATCAAAGAAGTGAAGAAGTGATGGAGGAAGAGGAGGATCAAGAGGAGACCGAACCTATGGTGGAGTAGGAGCAAGTTCAAGAAGCTCCGAAGTGAGAAAAAGAGAAGGAGGTGATGGCCGAGCAATAAAAAGTGAGGTAAAGTTGTTTAGGTGATGATTTGGTGATGATAAGAGGATTTAGTGAAGTGTTGGATTAAATGAATGTTGGTAGGAAGTTAAACGATTTGGTTAAAGGTGAGTACTCATATTTTAAGTTACTAATTCCTAAAAATATTTCAAGTTAGTAACATGAAAAGATTGTTATATGTTCGATGATTTAATGGATGATAACTTGGTTGATATTATGGTTGATTATATTTTTGTGATATGGATGATAACTTATTGATAAATGATAAGAGAAATAGTTAGTGAGCATATTTAATTAAATGAAATTAAATCCATATAAATATATATATATATATATATATGAAAATTATTTAGCCTCTTAGTGATTTTAAAATATCTAAAAAGATTGAAAATGACATTATAATAATATAATATTATAATATTAAATGAAATGAAAAATGAGTTTGAAATGATGAGAATATTGTTTTAAATAGGTTAAAATAGTTTAAATATGGTTTAAAACAAATTTGAAGTGTTTTGGACAAGTTCCGAAGCAATTCACAAAATTGGTCAAAATCGAGCTCGTCGCGTAGTGGCAGTTCATAAATTTCGACATGTAACTTCAAACTAACGTAGAGAATGATTCATAATTAAGATTTCTTTGAAATAAATGTTCTTTGGTTCATAATGATAATAGTTTTCCAATGAAGAAAGAAAATCAAGATTTCATTAAGTAGATTTTGAAATATGTCCAAAACAATTTTCTAAAAACATCGCGGTTTTGTAGTTGGGAATTCAAAAAGGGATTTCTTTAAAATGATATTTTTAAAGATTAAAAGTATGAAATAAATTTGATAAATCTATCAAAATAATTTAAAAGATATTTTTAATGGAAAATATGAATTTTCAAATATTAGAAAAAAATTAAATCAAATAAGCTTATATAGAACTTTCCACAGCACTTTTATGCTGCGAATTCTATAACCTTTTGAATATGAGTTTAAAAGTAATGATATTTTCTAGATACAATTATGAATGTTTTTAAAAGGAAAATTAAGAGTTTAAAAGATAATTTGAAATATTGTGATCAATTCCAAAATAAAACTAATAACTGAGTATGCGGAAACGACTAGTACATTTGTCCTCCCTGTGAGATCTGGGAAGATAAAACAAGGTATTTAACTAAGGTTAGGGATGGAGCAACCAAAGCCCTGTACTTATCTGGCATATGTTTTCTTTTTTTAGGCAAGAGGTGAATAGATCGAAAGGAAAGCCCGGATGCTCTAAAAGATCATATTTAAATTTTTCCAAAATAAAAGAAAAGAAACAAAATTCTTTGAATGTTAATTACTCATTTAACACCTTTTATTCTATGATTAATACGAAGGAACCGAGATTGGATTTCGGTGATTCCTATCCGAAGAATTGGGATCGAATTTGGGTGATTCCTATCCGAAAATCATTTCAAACTAATTTTCAAAACCCTACGTGTACTTAACATCTATTTGTCAATGACTAGTACAAAGGAAACGTGGTCAGATTTGGGTGATTCCTGTCTAAAAAACCGGGATCGGATTTGGGTGATTCCTATCCAAAAACTCCTTCAAACTGTTTTATGAAATAAAATGTATGAAGACAAAGATCGTTGAAGATAAAGATCTTCATGATGTAGGATTACTTGCCATTAGTCGCTAGAGGTGAAATTTACCATATCTAAGGCGGCAGTAGTGCTCTATTATGAAAATCTACGATTTGCAAGAATATGATTTGAAGTTACGAAGGAAATCTTTGATTAAGATTTAATGAATGATTTGGGAATATTTTCCTTAAGTTAAAAATTATAACTTGAATATAAGAAATCTTTGATTAAGATTAAAAGAAAGATTTGGAAAGGTTTTTCCAAGTAAAAGAGAAAATGATTTGGAATTATTCCAGGATTTAAGGAAGGTTTAAATAAATCAAATGATTTGATAAGTGAGGCTTAATGATTCCATATACATTTGAAAAGAAAATGGAATAAATTGAAAAGAACATATCTAAGAAAGATATTTGATTTAAATAAAGGATGAAGTAATTGATTGATGATTGATATCCACATATGAATTTAACATCTTAAAGCGATTATTGGCTTTGAAGGAAACGAAGTGGGATTTGGGTGATCCCTATTTGAAAACCACTTCGAACCAATGTGTACGTTCGAAAGTGAAGATATGTTAAAGATGATGATTATTTAAGACCGTGGATCTTCATAGCGTGAGGACTGGTTATTGACATGCTCTGGGTCGCTCCCGTTATAGAGTTATTTATAGCAGTGGTCCCCTCGTCGTGGAGATTTTTTTGGATTGCAAGGACTACTCACTACTAGTGGTAGTAGGAGAGTGCCTTCGATTTTTTTCAGTCCCAGAATGAACTTGTATGGACGAATGTCTGACATTGCATTTCTGAGACACAACGTTTGACTTTTACAAAAGTACATCTGCTTGGTGGCGGAGAAGGCAACTTCTTTTAGCTTAACACCGTTCTCTAAGACATACGAGCTTACAGGTTGCATGCCTATGGGAGTCAAATAGTGATCAAAGGAATGGTAGTGTGGCATTCAAAGTTGAACTTGTTATGATCAAAGCGTGGTTTGTATGTAAAGCGTGACTTTGAAGAAAATGAGCGTAGCCTCACGGGCCTCACACTCCAGTTATGATGGGATTCTATATGGTCAGATGTATGCTTTCATTTTGGATAATAGTGATTTGGGTTATCGGATATTCTGAGCCCTAAGCACCAGATACATCTGGGCCTCATGGCAGGGATGCATGAAGTCCTAGTCCTTGGATTTAATTCGTGGATTGTATCCTCTTTTAGCCATTTGTGTTGTTGTATAATGGCATCTGAGTCTTGGATGTAAGCTGTGGATGCAGATTGATCTTTCTAATAGTTCCCTATCATGTTGAAAATCCAATCCCAATATGAGATTTATGGTTTTGATTGTATTCCCAAAATAGATGTAATGACTTTCAAACATTTCAGTTACCCTTTTTGGTATCATATATTTCGTTCGGTATATTCCATTAACCTAGTCCGGATATATTACCATAGACTTAGTCCAGATATTGATACCTTATTTGAATAAGTTTATTTGAAAAGTGTTTTCAAAGGAATGTCATTAAAAATAATATCAAGCGTATTTTGGTATAAAAGTATTTTGGTTATCATATGGTAAAAAAACATGTCCGTGTTTATGTGTGGGCGTGGTCTAATGAGATACCCTTCTTTCCAAAGGTTTTGATATCATCGTCATAATCTATACATTTAAAACTTCAAGTATCTCACATTGGTTTATCAAGGCTGATACGGGTATTTTTAATACTCAGGTCGGGTCCGAGTAGTTTTAGGTTGAGTTGAAGACGTAGGTTGGTATTTTTAATTGACGTATTCTATTATCCACTGTGGTTTGTTAGTTTTGTTTTGTTGTTTGTCAGCATTTGTAAGGGCAGGTGTTATAACTGTCCAGGCTGAATCTAGGTTAGACTCTGATATTGTATTTTAAAATTTTCTGCTGTAAAGATTATTATTGAAATAATATATGTTATTCCACTCGTGTGAGATTCTGTTCTGTCTTTGTTTTCTTTCTACCCTTAATGATCCGCTTATTCGTACAATTTGAGTTGGACATGTGTGGTTTATTGTCGATTCAAAGGGTACGGAAAATATGGGCCATTACACCATCGACTTTGCCTTATCGTCGACTCTAAAGCTTCACCACCCCCTCGATCCTTGCTATGCCAAACCCTAGTTTCTCCTTTTGCCTCTTTGGATCGCCGACGATACAGCACATTTAACTCGCTGATTTGAAAACTTTGACCGTCTTCGTGTTTTGTCATTAATTCAAGGTTGGTTTGATGAGTGCGACATTCATTTATCGATGCTACGGAGTTGTATTCATGATGTTGGTCGTGAGAAATCCAAGTTGATTGCGGTTTAATGGAGGAAAATAGTAAATTGAGTCTTATGTTCTTTAGGGAATGACATTCGGGCCTTGCCTCAGTGCATGACATGTTTTACTTTCTTCATCCATTGAACTAGAATTGACTTATGCCAGGTCCCATTGCTAATGCTGCATGACACATCGTGAATTAGTTTTGCCTTCTTTTGCATGCATAGTATGCCTATATTAGAAGGAACTTTCCACATCGTTTTGGACAACGTATCCATGATCGATCATTGATCGATAACTGATAAGTGTAGAAGAAGTAATTTAAAAAAGAAAGCGATATGGGAAGTCCTTTTCCCTTTCAGCTATGAGCGCACTATCTACACGGGATAGAGCGTTTACTGCGTTTAGGACACCGAGGCCACCACCTATAGATAACACACCACACTCGCCCCTGTACATACTTAAAATCCCATCGACATGTCAGCATGAACTAATGTTTCTTCGAAATTCAAATGTTGTAAAAGGAATTCTTATTTTAGAATAGAATTATCTGACCGTTTTGGATGCAAGTCCTGATGTTTCAAATGAAGCACCCATCTTCTCGCTGTAAGTCTAGCGGAGGAAGTCCTATACTATCAGAGGCCGAGTCATCATCTATCGCTCCTCCTTCTACCTCATAGGCTAAATATGGCCAGCTAGTTCCAGTCAGTTCGGTCTTAGATCAAACTCCTCCTAATTTTAGAGTTCTACTCAATCCGCCGGAGAGAGCATCCTCTGTGATTTTTGCTAAAGTATTGCATAACATTTTCCTACAGCACAGCATTCTGGAGGAAGACATGTGCCTCCCAGAGAAAGATGAATTTTTCTCATATACCGCCTTCGAGATATAATGCTTTTCATCGTTATATGTGCCTGAATAGAGCAGTGGCCCCCTTTAATGACTTTTTGAGGGAAACCCTCTCGAACTAAGGAATCGCTCTGTTTCAGATCATCCCAATAGATACGCTATTCTAACCTGCTTGCACATTCTTTTCATGCAGACTCTCAACCACTCCTTTACATTGATGAGTTAAGATATTTTCTATCCTTCAAAAGAAAAGACGAGTGTCCATCCTCAGTTTGATTGAGGCCTAGACAAACTGTAAAACTATGTTGTGACTACAGAATAATTTATCTCAATTCAAGACTTAATACTTCTCTATTAGGTGTCTCGAGGGATTTAATCATCTCTAGACAACTGGGGGTAAGTTCTTTTTCTTACTTATAGAGCTCTAATATGTTGCTATGGAATTTCTAACGTGTCAAATAGTTCCTACAGTTATTCCGAAGTCGAACAAGGACTTATCTCTCGACGAAAGTTTTCGAACCCTGAAGGCTATCGATGCCGATGAGAGATCAGTTAAATTCTTGTTGACAGACGAGAATCTGCTCTGATATGGGATTTTGCATCTAGGGAGGTCTGCAGTACCAGTTGAGGTTCCATCCCCTTCTCGATCCAGGATATGCACACGATCCACTTCTTTATCTCATGGTTTCGAAGAGGGTGTTTTCCAAGAGAGGAAAGTCTTGTCCGGTGGGTCAGCTGGAGAGACTCATAAGAGAAAAGACGCCGCAATCAAAGCAAGTTGCCTGGCAAGAATGCCTCCAACTTTGGAAGAACGGGAAGAAGAGTTTAATCAAAGAGAAGGAAAAGCTGCGATAGACATAGAAAAGGAGGAGGGTGAGATTGGCAGCAGTAGGGATGAGTCATCCTCTAGTGACGACGATGATTTCTATGTAGAATCTGACAACGGAGATTCTGAATCATGCGACAAGACATTGGGGATGTGTCCAATTTTTCCAAGCTTGACTCCCTCAGACATGAGTGTTAAAGATGATGCTCCAGAAGTCGATCGACGTCAGGATTCTCCAATTAAAGATGTTGGCATATACTTTGGAGATTTGAACAATGTTTACATCAATTTTAACACACTCATGAGGGAAGACTTCAAATTTAAGGAGGTTCCTCCTCGTTTGGGCCTTGTTGTGCTCGAAGTCAGTCTGATTCCTCGCACGACGTGTGTCCGATCTATTTTATGACATCGTTTTAGGCTCTCCTCCAAACACATTACACGTTTCACTAGGGTTACACTCACCTATAGACATATGTTTCATGTTTATTCTCCATTTTTAAGGCTCTTTATTTATTCTTCATGTTAGGTACCATGAGAGGACGCGCCCTTTATGATGATCTTAAGGAATTTACTAACTTTCAACGTCGGTTGAAATGAACTTCCGACCGTCACCAGCCTTGCGAAACAGAGGAGGAATGGAGAAGGAGAAAATATTCAAAGATTGAAGCTTGTCCTCGAGATGAGAGGGAATGGGGTCGAGGGCAGATACGAGAAAAGAAAGACTTTCGATGAGAGAGAGAAGCCAATTAAAAAGTCAAAAGTTGATTGTGGTTCTCATTCATCAGAACAACAGGTCTCCGCTCCAGCACCCGCTTCAATCGGTCCTGAAATCCCGGTCCCTTCTATCTTTGTTCCATCTTCATCTCAAGTCCCCTCATCTCATGTTGTGCTTGCCCCGGTTCTTTATGCCAGCACCGGGGATATGCCTATGTTCTTTCGTCTGATCCTCCCAGGCTTGAAGTAGCGCTCCCTAAGTGGTTTTTAAAGGGAGTTAAATTTGATCGTGATCTTCGTCCAGTTCGCAAAGATACATACATGCCCCACCTTCAGCCAATCTAGAATGATTTAGAGTAGGACGAGGGTTGGAAGAAATTGTTCAAAAAACTAGCGAACACGAATCGCAATAATTATATAGAAATCCTCTCCTTTGAATTGAAGAGGGATGACTACAATAAAGCATTAGCAGAACATGATCCCAAAGTCAAGCGGTACGAAGAAGAAAGTGATGTGGCGCTTCGAGAAAGAAATAACAGCGCCCGCTTACTGAAAGAGCTAAAAGAGGCTCGTGAGAGAATAGAAATCGTCTACATGGACGAAATTAAGAAGGCTCATGCAGAAGAAGCCAAATTGAAATTGGATGCGGTAGCTTCTAGTGCAACAATTGAGGCCAAAAGAACCATTTCCGATCACGACCTTATCGTAGAGGGGCATAATAAAACGATTGCAGAATATGAAGAATCATGGGGTCGTGCGATAAAACCATATCTGATAAGGTTGAGACGATCACCATGCTCCAGGATCGAGTTGCGTAGCTTAGGGCCAATAAAGCTCGTGTCAAAGTTGAAAAGGCCGCCTTTATGGCAAATTATTTGGAGCTTCAGAAAATCTTTGAGAGAAAGATGGAGAAGATGGATGAGACCATCTTAAACTTTTATGTCAACTCCATGTTTTACCAAAGGAGTCTCAATTACTTGGAATCTTAATTCCCGCACACTCTCGTTGTGGTTTGGCAGGAAACTTTGAGCCGTTTTTGTGATAGTGGGGATGTTTATACCAAGCGAGTGTTAGAGAATGCTTATCTCAATGAAGAACTATGTAGTTAAAGCCCCGCTATAACCCCGCAATATCTCATAGCGGATTTCTACCGCTACGATTTTTCCATATAGCCCCAAAATATAGCCTTTCCGCTTTAATCCCCGCTATTTCCACTATATCCCGCTATTCCCGCTATATCTTTTTTAATAAAATGAATTAAAAAATTGCATTTATACATTATAAAATTTATGAAACTAATTTATTTAATTTAATTTTTAATATATTTTCAGGACTGAAAATACTCTAATATTCTACTAAATTCAATTATGTTATATAACAGTTTTACGTTTATTTAAAGTATATTCGTACATGTTTTTTGTTTAAAATCATTTATGTATTAATTATAATTCAATTGAATGGTAATTTTTCATTTAATTACCATTTATATATTTGTAAAAACATTAAGTACGAGTTTTATATGCTATTTTTGAGCTATACGCTATATCCCGCTATATCCTCGCTGTATCCCCGCTATGACTTTTGCACCTCCACGCTTTGAATATGCCGAGCGCTTTAACTGTACAGATGAAGAATCAAAGAAATCCATGCTAGAAGGCTGGGAGATTTTGAAAATTGAAAGGGAGAAGGAAGCTGCTGATGATGCCATAATGGTAACTGTTGAAGCGTTGCCGGAGCCTTTTATTTCCAGTCCCGGCAAACCATCGAGACAGCCCTGCAATCCACTAACAAGTTTTGGGCTTGAAGCTTCTTCGTGAGTTGTGGAACCTTCCTAGGAGGGAGAGGACGATATATGAGGTTGACGTGTTAGGTCACGTTTTTGGTGTAGGTAATCTTCTTATTTCCTCAGAATTCGAGAACTTTCAACTTACGTTGCAAGAGTAGGACGAACTTAATGCTTTCATTTTTTATCTTATATGTCGTCTTCCTTATTCGTTGATCCATCGATTTCCTTGGTGCCTAGACCTATCGCTGTCTCAACCGCGTCCATGCTCATTTTTGTAGCTGCTCAGGTTGTCGTATCCGTGTCCGGCTCGCAGCCAGGGTCGGAGTCCTAGAGAATCGCTGCATTACATAGCTTACATGATCCTTCCATATATTTGGGGGGTGACTTCACGGTGGTCGAAGTTCGAAAGCAGGAAACTCAGATAGAGCAGCCGTGCAAATCTCAATAACAATTGGTTGCCATCAAGAAGGAGAAAGTTGAAGTGACAAAGTCCTCTAAGAGCTTTCGTAGTTCTCGGAAGCACAAGACTAAAGGGAAACTTCCAAGAAAATTAAAGAGCAAGAAGAGGACATCAGCACCGAGGAAATAGTTGACATTATTGGCAGCAATACCACTCCCGAGGCGAAGCAGAAACTTCAAACGAAAGGCGGGAAGGGGAGTGGTGGAAAAAGGCATTGAGAAGCTTAGATTGTGATTAGTCTGATTCTGAGTCATTTTGTATTGTTTTGCTCAAGTACAGAGTCTGCACTTACTGATTTTGTTACGTTGTCCGTACATTTTTCCTTTTGTTGGCCTGGAATATGTGGGCATGGCCCCCACATTTTGACCTTGTATAGAAAAACAATTGTAAGTAATATACTATTGACATTTTGACCGTAACTTTTGCTTATCTGCTTATCTGTGTTTTATGCACTTATATCTACTTTGCTTAATTCTATTTTATTTTATCTAGTCCCATGATTACTACCAAAATTCCTTGTTTGAAGCAAAAGAACTTGTAAAGTATTTTTATTTTTGTTTTTGAGCATTTCTACTTGAGTACCTGTGTATGCCCCCCCAGTTCATAGGGCTGTTTACTTTGAACGCTTGGCAAACGACTAGTGACTTATGATTCGAATAGTCTGCATACCAAAACTTGGAATAAAACTAAGTACGATTTGATTTTATGTAAGTTTCACAATTTTAGTATATAGTTTGTGTTTTTTATGAGATTCGAGAAAGTGTGTAACATATGTATGTTACAAATGTGCATAACAATGTAAATTGAGTGCAGAATATGTAGTTATAAGATTAACTATTAGAGAATTCAGAAATACTCTTTGTGAAAATAAATAATTTTTGCTAATTTTTGGAATTTAAATCACTTATCACTCCTCAAGCGCGTCTTAGGACTTTTGGAATCTTCTAACACGCGCTTCATTGCTTGGAGCATGCATATTGTATTAGTTAACTATAGATAGCTAAATGTTATCCACATTAAATGTTATAGTTAACCATAGGTTATCAGTAGTTGGAGCTTTTTGCCGGTTTGTAGCACTTCAATTTTGTTTGATTCAAGCCCGTTGCTCTTGATAATGGGAGTGGATTGATCCTCATCATTCCTATGACAGATAAATTTCTCGGTATTACTAGGGCAATTCTAGTAGTTAGAATATGTGCGGCTTTATGGGACGCGTGACTTTTGATACTTCTGAATGTTGCCTATCTTCGGGCAATGTGAGAAGTTTATGTTTTAAAAGCGTAATTTCACGGCTTGAAAAGTTAGTGCATGGCTTATGGGATGCATTGCTTGTTACACTTCTCAATGTTGCATATTTTCGGGCAATGTGAGGAGTTGGTGTTTTAAGAGCTTGATTTCTCAGCTCGGAAAGTTAATGCATGGCTTATGGGGTGCGTGGCATTTTTATTCGAGCCTTCCATAGCACTGGTTCTTAGAAGGCAGGGATCGGATTCTACCGGTCCAACGGTTTGAATCGCTTTGCTTCCGTCGACCCAACAGGTAAGTGGGGCGTACTTGAGCATGGTTCCACTTTCTTAAGTAGTAATTGCATGGTTTTGAGCCGATTTGACCCCGTTGACTCAGCAAGTTACCATTATGAACATAGTTTTGTTGGTTTAAAAAGTAAACTAATTTTATTCAAAAAAGTTGGGCAAGTTTTTGCCTTTTTACAATGCGCCCGGCATCCTAGGTTGGCTTATTTGCTAAAAAATAGAAAGTACATAAGGTAGTTTTTAGGTGAAGTAGCGGCGTAGCGATTCACTGTTCCATGCTCTGGGAATTTGGATTTTGTTGACGGTTGTCATCTTGAAAGTTCTGTCCCTCAGCTTTTGATTGATCATATAGGACCTTTCCCAGTTCGGTTCAAAGGCTCTCGGCACGAGATAGACTCGTTCGAGGACAAGGCCTCCCACTTTGAAGGATTGGTTGTGAACTTTGGAGTTGAAGTATCATGCGACCCTTTTTTGGTGGGCAACGGTCTTCAATTCGGCTCCTTCCCTCCTTTCGTCAATCATATCCAGTGATTCTAGTGGGAGTTGCTCATTTTGCTTCTGATTAAAAAAATTCCTTTGATGAAAGGGGACTTAGTTCGATGGGAATCATTGCTTCTGAGCCATATGCCAAGGAAAACGGAGTGTGACCAGTCGCCGCTTTGTGGGTCATTCTGCAAGCCCATAGTGCGAGTGGAAGTTCATCAACCTAGTTACATTTTGCTTAAGTTAGTCGCTTTTTGATGGCGGACTTACTGATCTTGTTTTTTGCTTTCACTTTCCCGTTTTCTTGTGGATGAATGATTGTGGAAAAATCTTTTCAATTCGGAAGCGTTTGCAGATGTCTTGGGACTCGATGCTTTCGAATTGTGTCCCGTTATCAGTGATGATTTTTTGTGGCGCACCAAACCTGCAGATAATGTTTTTAGTGACAAAATTAATGACTTTCTTTATGGTAATGATGGCTAGCAATTTCGCTTTGGCCCATTTTGTGAAATTGTCAACAACAACTATAGCATATTTGTCCCCTCCTTTAGCTATTTGCAGTACGCCAGTCAAGTCAATTCCCCATATTACGAATAGCCATGGGCTGACCATCTGTGTTAACTATGTTGAGGGAGTTCTTTTAATTTTCCTTAGTCTTTAGCAACAATCACACCATTTGGCGTATTCTGCTGCATCGTGGTTTATTGTAGGCCAAAAGTTCATGTGCTAGTGAACTTTCTTTGCAAGGGTTTGCCCCTCAGTATTGTCTCTGCATTAGCCTTCGTGCACTTCCTTCAGGATCCGTCGAGCTTCGTCATCGGTCATACATCTAAGAAGGGGGGTTGAGAATCCCCTTTGGTATAGTATCCTATCCTATATTACGAATCACAGCGCTTTTCGAAGAAGCTTTTTCATGGATTCCGATCAGTTGGAAGGGTCATTATAAGTAAGTAGTTCTTAATTGATGTCATCCATGTTTCGGGCTCGACGGCGGTCTTGAGAATCCAATCGACTTCCATTTCATCTATATTGAGGGCAGTCAGAATCTCAACCGAGACTAGTCCCAACGATTGAGCTTCTGCGGCACTGGCCAGTTTAGCTAAGTAGTCAGCCTTGGTGTTTTGCTCCCGTGGAATGTGAGTTATGGTATAATGTTCGATGTCACTCGAAAACTCTTATGCTTTAGATAGATACGGGGCATGGTTCTCCCCTTGAGCTTGGTACTCGCCTTTTACATAGTAGAAAACTAGGTGTGAGTCCCTGTAGATGTGGACGGACCTTATTCTAATTTCTTTCACAACTTTCAGCCCTGCTATCAATGCTTCATATTCCACTTCATTATTTATTATAGGTAATTCCATGTGTAAGGCATATGAAATGGCTCATCCTTCCGGGGTTTCAAGCACTACACTAGCCTCTGAACAGAGGTTGTTTGATGCGCCATCAACAAAGAGTTTCCATTCCGTCTCCACTTTCGACGGTGTTTCTTCTTCGTCATCCCGTATGGTAAACTCGGTGATGAAATCTGCTAGCGCTTTCCCATTGATAGCCTTTCTCGGATGGTAAGTAATATCATATTAGCTCAGCTCGATGTTCCACTTGAACAGTCATTCCAAAGTTTCGCGTCGGTATCTTACCCGCTTTAGAGGCTAATCTGTTAGTACGTTGATTAGATGTGCTTGGAAATACAGCCATAACTTCCTAGACGCGATCAGGAGGCAATACGCTAGCTTTTCCAACTTTGGATAATTTTTCTCGACTATGGTAAACCACTTCCTAATGTAGTATGCGGGTCGCTGGATTTTCGCTTCTTCACACATAAGGGCAACGCTCAATGCAAGAGGTGAGATTGCTAAGTAAATGAATAGGTCCTCTCCGTCCACAGGCTTTAGTAGGATTGGCTGGATTCCCATGTGTCGCAGCAATTCTTCAAATGCATCTTGACATGCCTCACTCCATTCAAAGTTTTTATTTCCCTTCTTTAACACATCAAAGAACGGTATGCATTTGTTAGTGGCTTTTGAGATAAATCGGCTTAATGTTGTGACCTTCCCATTCAAGTTTTGCAGTCCTTTCTCGTTCGTTGGGGCATAAAGTTCTCGTCGGGTAGTTATTTGCTTTAGATTTGCTTCATTGCCCCTGGAACTTACTATGAATCCTAAGAACTTTCCAGAGGCTACTCCTAAGTAACATTTGAGTGTATTGAGTTTCATTTCATACTTTTAGAGTATTTCAAACATTTCAGCGAGATTATCCAGGTGATTGACAGCTACTCATGATTTGATCAACATGTCATCCACTTAAACCTCCATGATTTTCCTGATTTGATGCTTGAACATGGTATTTACTAATCTATTTTAGGTTGCCCCATCATTTTTTAAACCAAGTGGCATTTTCCTGTAGCGGTATAGTCCCAGACCGGTGATGAAGCTGGTTTTTTCTTGATCATATTTGTGCATTAGGATCTAATTGTACCCTGAGTACGCGTCCATGAATGATAGCAGTTCGTGTCCCACCGTTCCATCCACAAGCTGGTCATTTCTAGGTAGAGGAAGCTATCTTTCAGGCAAGCTTTGTTTAAGCCCGAGTAGTCCATGCAGGTCCGCCACTTCCCATTGGACTTTATGACTATGACAGGGTTAGATAACCATTCGGGATAAGTTGCATCATGGATAAAACCGTTGGCGGTTAGCTTGTCCACCTCTTCTTTTAACACCTTGGACCACTCAGGGCCCAGGCTGCACCACTTTCACTTTATTAGTGTGAACTTGGGTTCAATGTTGAGCGTGTGGCATGCGATTTCTGGTGATACTCCACATGTATCGAAATGCGTCCAAGCGAACACATCCAAGTTAGTGCAAAGAAATTTGGTAAGTTCCAATCGCATCTTGTTTCCAATATGCGATCCAATTTTCAAGACTCTCATTAGGTCATCCATATCGACTGGGACAGACACCGTCAATTCTCCTGGTGCTGCCCAATCCTCCCATAAACTCTTCTTTATAGGGTCCAAAGCCTTGTCGAATCGGTTATGGTCCCCGAGCCAGGGGCGGCATTGTAGTTACTATTCAGAAGGCTCACGAATGTGGAGAGTAGTCCCCATATCCTTACCATTTTCTCTCTTTTTAGATTTGCATAACTCTATAATGTAATATTCTCCAGCAGCGCATGATCTCCTTCGACCATCTAGATTCCTTTTGTCATTGGGAACTTCGTTGTAAGGCACCATTTAGCCAGAGTGACTCTAAAATTAGCTAGGGTGGGTCCTCCTAAGAAGTCGTCATACGTAGAAGTTTCGTCCACAATAGCGAAAGTTTGAATGAGAATGACTCTTCGATCATCCTCTCCAAGTTTCCCTACGGGTTATTTGGGTTCGCTAGTAAACCCTTGGATTTTTGTTTGGCACAGACATGCTTTTTATGACAATCTTAATTTGGTCAAATGTGTGTTTGAAAAGAATATTGACAGAACTTCCACTATCAACCCATACTGGTCGGACTATAATGGGTTCGATTCCTACTATTACCAGCATATCAAGGGTTGGAGCTTCAATCCCTCAGTATCTCAGTTTTTGAATACAATATTGTCATTCAAAGTTTTCTGCTACTTGGTTGGGGCCTCATTTTCGATTGTGAGATATGATTTCTTTGTAGCATGCTCTAATGAACTTGCATATCTCTCCATCTCTCCCCAACTTCTTTGTGTAGGATGTGGGCCTCCAGATATTGTTCTAATAATGAGTCTCCGGTTAGTTCATTTTGACCCTACTTCACTAGATTCGGCTTTTTTCTTTGATTTCTAGGGGCATGAGGAGCCTTGGGTTAGTCAGGATTTTGTGATTTTCTCACGTATTGTTGAAGCTAGTTTTCCGCAATAAGCTCTTCAATCAACTTCTTTAGATGGCGGCATTCATTTATGTTATGATCATGCATCTCGTGGAAGCGGTAGAACTTCCCTGAGTGCTTTTTTTAGTTTCTTCCTTCTTAGTATTTTTTTTTCATTTCTCAGTCCGTTATGTTGCGAGATAAATGTTTTCTGGAGTTTCATTGAGATGGGTGTAGTCTTCAGACCTGAAGACTTTAAGGCGTTTATTGTCCCCATTTTTCTTATTGGAATTCTGATTCATCCTTTTCTGATTTCCATCTTTCCCTATGATTCCTTCAGCAGCTCCGAAAGCATTTGTATTCTGATACATCACCACGCCACTTCGCCCGACGTTCATCGGTTACATGCCATGCGCCTCCTCCAATCTCAAGTATTGACTTTCTTTATGATTGAAATTCTTTCTTGTAGTGGGTTGCTTCATTTTGATCCACTTCTCGAATTCAGTTTCGAGATGAATGGCACAGAATAAGGCCATGAAAATCATGTCCTCATCTGGATTACTCACCTCTATCACTACGGTATTGAATTGGTTCATGAAATAATTCAATGATTTGTTTCGTCACTGGAATATTCCAGACAGGGACGTCACATCTTTGGGTTGCGTGGTAGGGAGCCTGAACTAATCGAGGAATCTTCTTGCTAGTTATTCGAAAGTGGAGATGGATCTTAGCGGAACCCTAGTGAACCACATGGAAGGACTTCCTTCTAAAAAGATGGGAAAACATCTACATCAAATAGCCTCTGAAGCATTTGCTCCGTCCATGTACCAACTATACTTGTACAAATGGGGTTTTAGGTTATATCCCATCATAGGATGCAAAAGTTGTTGTCATGAACTTTTCCGGATATCGCTCATTCAAGGACTCATCAGTGAAAGGAGACCAACTTGGTGTGGATCCCCATTCATTATCTCTTCTATTTTTATTCTCATTCATCAATTGCTTGACCATATCCATGATAAATGCCTATGATGTCTGGTAGTCCTGAGGACGATTGTTAATCACTACACCAAGTGTTTGGCTTTGCAAATGGTCTTGGTGTGTGGGCTAAAGCCTAGGCTTTCGTATCTTTGGGAGAACCGCTCCCTCGGGATCCATTTGGCTTGCAGTTGGCCTAACCGTGCAGTTTGGACATTTCTAGGATTATCGTATGCATTGGCATTCGCTTCCAACTTATCATCGTTGAATTGTTCTCCAACTTCTGAGTTGAAGAGGTCCATGGCTATATCCTCTCGTAGGATTTCGCCCCTTGGTTAAAGTTCAAAGTTGGTTGCCTTGCGATGAGTAGAGTACTTATATTTCCTTCCATGTTGATTCCCATAGTTCCTGCTATCACTCTTCTTTGTGGCTGCTTCTCATTTTCTTCTGTTTAGGCCTGAAATGGAAAAAATTTCTTATTCTATGACAGTTGTGGGTTTGGGCATAGTTCTTGAAGTAGGATTTAACTGTAAGATTAAGAGAGCATTCAGCTTATCCATAAGAGCTCTCTGACTGCTTTCCATTTTTGGTTGATTTCGTCAACCATCTTGTTCAACTCGTCTCTTGTAACGACTTCGCATTGATTAGAAGATGCTGGCACCTGATCTCCTACGTTGGCACCGTTTATTTTTGTTTGTTGATGGTTCACATCTTCTCCAGCTACTACTGTTTCTATGGACCTTTCAGAAGTAGTTCTCTCCCTTTCTGAAGCCATTGATTCTAAGCAATAGATTTTTTTCAAGCAAAGATTGAGAAACTAAATCTGGACCTATCTGACCCAAAGTGGATAGCTAGATCTGAACCCTAAGTTAGGTTCTATATGAAAGCACTAAAATGTTAATCCAAAAAGTGGACCAATACTTCGGATTGGGTGTAAAAGCACCAGCCACGTTCTTACAAAGCAATAATATAGAGAATAAACATAAAAGAGCAGAAATAGAAAGAAGACAAAAAGGTTTTTATAGTGGTTCGTCTATTAATGAAGCCTATGTTAACTTTATAGTTTTTTATTACTGGCTGATTATTGTTAAAGAGTTAACCAGATTATTCTTGAATATCCCTAGTTAGACCAAGTCTCCAATGCTGGAGTTTACTCGAGAATCACAGTGAACCCTTTAAATGATCGTTGTGAGGAAGAAGAAGAGTGGAGAAAGCTTTTTGCAGAGTTTTAGCAACCAGTCCGGAAGACCTATTTATGTTGCAGGTAAGATTGTATTTATACAGATTGGAGAGCTACTAGGCCAAGCCTGCTCGCCACATGCTTGCAGATCAACATAGGAAGGCGCACTGGAGGTCACGCCGTGACCCGAGCTAAAAGGATGGACCGCTAGCGATCCATTGGCTATAGATTGCTAACGATCCATAGGATTGGTTTGAAGGCGAGGTGACAACTTCGCATTCGCCCCTCGCCTTGCTCTATGAGGATTGCAAATGATTGATGCAATCCATGCTATATGGATCACTAGTGATCCATATACTTGGCCTAATTATGGAATTTGCCTTCTGAATAGCTTTCGTCGTCATGCGTCGACCCTGTTCGTGAACTCCCTAGCTAATAGCATGAATCACCAGCGGTCTATAGGGTATGGATCACCAGCGATCCATGCCCTTAGAGTATTTTTTTCTTTCTTTTTTCCTAACTCGTTTTAGCTCCTTATTTTACTCCTTTCAGTTGGCTGTTGAGCTACTCATACTCGATCAAGTTGTTCCGACTTCTGCTGGGTTAAAAACTAGGATAACAATGGGCCAAAATCCTTGAACCAATGTGACACACATTGTTTTCATCATGTGTTGCATGAACTAACCGCAAACGTCTATTTCTAATGGAGTGCCACGTTTTGGGAACATAATAGCTCAAATTTCCTATAAATAAAGTGGTAACCCCTAAAAAGGGAGTCAAATTCTTTAGGATTTCCTTCTCCTCCATTTTCATTTTTCTTTCCAACGTTTTAAAGTAAACTTTGATTTGGGGAAAATTATAAATGAATACTTTTTAATCAAGGACTTGAACATAATATAGTTTGCAAAACAATTTTCATTGGAAACAAGTTGCATACATGGCTAACTTCAATTGCATTGCATATATGGTTAGGGATTCTCATTTTGAACATTTTGGTATGCTACTATCAACTCTATTGAGGGCATAAACTAAGATTCATTCACTTCCTTTGACATTAATTGTTTGATCCAACTTTTACCCTAACATTTTTGGCGCTGTCATTGAGAATCGAACTCAAGGGTTCACTCTCACTCACTTCCTCTTAAAAACAAAAATCTTTGTTTGGATTTTTGACAATGGCAATTAGGTCCTAACAAGGATCTTTCGAACCACATCAAAGTCAATTATCCTACCCACAAAGCAATTAACAATTTAGCGAGGAACAAGAATTGAACTTAAGGAATTTATCTCTTCAAACCCTAAAAGAAAAGAGAAGAATCTTTCAATACAGTCCAATTAAATGGAGTATAAATCCTTTTCATATAGGGAAAGTGCCAAAATAAGCTAAAGGCATATAGGGACAATCGAAAGTACAAGGATGATGTAGAATTTAGAAATGAGCTATTTTCTCAAATTAGGTGAAGCATCTAACTGCAAGCATGTGGAACCATTTTTTGAAACCAAATTTAACCATGCTTTCAACAAATTTTCCCAAAAAATGTAGAGAGTCGATCTACTTGGCCTCTAAAAAGGGAGATATTTAATTAAGAAAGCGAAAACTCAAAGTAGACTTAGAGAGTCAGAATACCCAGAAAAAGTATAAAGATGAATGAGGATATCTTATAGCAAAAAGACCAAAAGCAATAATCATCACTCCCCTTCTCATTCCTCTAGAGGAAGTGTAATTTTGATCCTAGGGAAGGTTAAACTATTGGATCTCCAAGAATGCTACAAGAAGGGAGGAAGGATATAAAGGAGGATCATACTGTCACTATCATAAAGCTGATGGGCACTACACTAATGAATGTCAAGCTCTATCAGGATCATCGACTATTATGTGAGGAAAGGAGAACTACATGAGTTTCAAGGGTAACTAGAGCTCCCTTCCAAAGGAGATGGTCAAAACACCATCGGTCTTGCCTTTAGGCCAAGCTGTAGCACCCATCAAAAGAGTGGTGACCAATTAAGCCTTTGTTCTTGCACCGGGCTTGGCCAAAGAACGCATCCAAGGGAGATGGTTGAAAAGCCTTTGATCCCACCTTCGACCCTGGCCGAGGCACCCATCCAAAGAGTGATGGTCAAATATGCCATTGGTCCTACCTTCGAGCCTGGCTAAAGGAGATGGTTGAAAAGCCTTTGGTCCTACCTTCGAGCCTGGCTGAATCACCCATCTAAGAAGTGATAGTCAATTAATCCTTTGGTCCTACGGCTAGGCCATGCCAAAGAACATGCCTAGAAAAAGTGAATGGAAAAGCATAATTACATAACAAATTCTTACACACTAATCATTGAATTCAAAATTTAAAAATGATGAAATCATTTATAACTAGAAACGACTTCCTTCCTCAATTTGCCTTCTCTTTCCATGCCTAAAATATGAAATCAATCTTTAAGCTAAAGGCAGATATAACTTTGATTAAGTAATCAATAAGAGAATTATGCTGGGAAGACCCAGTAGAATAAAATTTCTTTAATTCCAACTAATCATATAGTTTTTTTACCTCATTCATAAGGTTTTCAAGTGTTGAAGGAGGATCAATGATGTATTGTAAAGCAACTAGGAGGTACTTCTTTAGCTTTTCTCCTTACGACGAATGATGCTAAGAGAATCATTTTGAACTAGTAGGGCCCTTTCATAAGTTATATTCATGCCCTTCAGTTGAGAAATTTTACGATTGTACTTGCTAATTGTACTCTCAAGAACCTTGATCTTGATCATAAGCTCATTCTTCTAATGTTCCGGTGTTTCAATTTCTATCTGTTGCATCAAATATGTCCCAATAAATTTCTCATTCTACCGATCCTTAACCTTTTGAATGCACTCTAGTTTGAAGGCTCTAATTATTCTTACAAGTTACCCAGATTTATCCATTTGAGGAGAATTGGGTGCACTAGGGCCATGAGCTAAGCACCCTTGAGACGAGGAAGCAAAATTTGGTGATTTCCTTTTTGAAGATTCAACTAGAGTAGGGGTAGGCAATTCTTTTTCACTTTTAGTCAATATGAGTTCATAAGATTAACATATTTTATTATATTTCATCATTTCATCCTCTAAAACATAAATGCGTTGGTTTAAATGAGCATTATTTATATCGAACTCCAACTACCGTTGGGAATTAGTAAATAAACAGCTTTTCTGTCAATACAATCCTTCTATGAAACTCTATTCTCAAGATATGTTATTAATTCCTAGTGGATTTTAGAACAGATTTTACATTAACACATTTCTCGTACCACTTATTGGCTTCATCGCAATCTGTGGTTGTAGAACCAAGTATAGAGTGAGAGGATTTTTATTTCAGTGCTACCACCAATTTAACATGAATATTCTTAAGGCATTAATTAAGACCAGGAGCGTCAATCGATAAAGGCAATCCTTCATCCTAGTTCAGAAAGTACGAAGTAGCAAAATTTTAAAAAGACAAAAGAAAAATAATAAAGTTTTGATTAAACGACTATCAATTTCTCATAAGAGATATTACATCTGAACAAATCAACAACAATAGAAGTTACAACATAATTAATTTTTATAATTAGAAATGACATCTTGAATCTTCTTAAAAGAGGAAGGTAAAGTAGAAAATGTTGCACTGAAAGGAGCTTCGGTGCTAGGAGGAGTATTTATAGAAGGAAACACGTGAAAGTCCTATTCTTTTGAAGGGCGGTGAGTCCACTACACAACAACTTGACATAGTTAGTCTAGATTTCATGGAGAAATTGGTTCTTATGGTAACTCAAGAAATTGAAATCTAGGTTTGGCAGTTGGGTGTAAATTTGATGGAGGTCACGAAGGAGGTAGTATTTTGTTAGGTGAGATATGTTAAAGAAAGGGAATTTTTCTTTGAAAACCCTTTTTAATAGGACCAGTTTACTTAAATTGTCTCTTGATATGGGAGATGATGAGTAGATATGAACGTATTTAGAAGCCCGCACATTGACAATGAATATTTAAAACAAGAAATCCACAAAACCATTACAAACTTAGCTTAACAAAAGATGATTAGTTTACAACATCACAGAGGCTCATAAAAACATATTTTTTATAATACACGGTAACAAATCTATCCTTTTTAAATTTAACCTTATCAGGAGGAAGGGAATCGATAGTTAAAGATGCAATGAGCACCTTAGGCAAGTTCCAACAGTCCCTAGAGTGAGGGCCAGATCCATATAAATCCAAATGTCTTCTATAAAGGCATCTAATCAGTCCTCCATAATCGTTACCTAGGAAAGAAAAGTCGATCGTAGGAAATCGATCATATAGAAGTTATAGGCACTCCATAACTTTAGCCATGTCCTCAATTAGCATCCAAAAGAGCGTGGTGAATTCTTCATTTTCCTTGCAAATATTATCCTTGTGGAATGTGACTTCCAAAGGAGTGGCACAACCTTTTTATTCTTGAAATTGTCAAGATACTTAAGACATTTTAAATTTCTTATATATTTTTCATACGATTCATTCAAGCCTTTACATAGCCCTTCTACATTAAATCTTAAGACTTGCTTTTTATTTTTTGTCTAGAATAATCTCAACATAATTTCTATTCATTTTCCCATTCTGATAGTAAAATCGTGCTAATAAATTTTAACTATGCTCATAGAAAATAAATAATGAGTAAAATGAGCAAATAATCTAGGAGTAGTGGTGGCACGTGGTCTAAAGGATTAGATAGAAGGAGCATTAGAAGGAATTCGAGCTTCAAGAAAAAGTTGAGCCTCGCAGGAGTTTGAGCTTCGAAAGGTAATTCAAAAGCACCCTTCTTGCGCGATAGGGCACCTATGCTTATCAGATGCACTTCGTAAGGGTATATTCACATAGCGGAAGTGTTAAATAAGTTTATTTCACCACCAAAAAGAAAAAAGGTGAACAAGAAACAAAACTAGAGAGTATTATGGGCTTTCAGTCATTGAGCATTACATTTGAGAATTTGCAAAAAACACCTCCAACTTATCAACGATGAGGGTTAGTGGATTATTCCTTTTCATTTTCATCATGAGGGGTTCGTCCAAGACTCGATGGGTTGAAAAAAATCAGAGAGTATTTCCTTAATTTTTCTTCAGTATGAAGCCTTGACTTGCTCCTCATGAATATTGTAGCTTCCCCTAAGCTAGGTATCCTAACCAAAACCTAAGAATTGATGTTTTTTAATTCAACGGCTGGCATTCATCATAAAAAATGTAAATTGGTAAAAGTATAAGCTGTAAGTTAATGAAAACAAATATAGCAAGAATGCATATTGGGAATCGAGAACCTTTTGGTAATATCTGGACAAAACGCCTCAGGAAGAAGAACTAGTAACTCCGATCCCAAGGCCTACTAATAAAGTCAGTTACTACTCCATTGTCGAGATAACTTAGATAACAGATAGAACCATCAGGTTGATTTCTCATTTTTTAAAGAGTAACTAAGGAGCAAATGATAGAGGGAGTTAGCTCATCTACTTAAGTTGTTTGAATAGAATAAATAAATAATTGATGTAATTGTAGGAGTTAGGATTTAATTGAGTTGGAATGATCTTTAGGAAGGATAGGACATGACATTATGGATAATAGACTTGAAGAGCAAATAACATGAATGATAAATGCGAAGAGGAGTGAAAGCAAAGAACCATTTTGGAGGAGTATTGATTCGATTATTTGGGCCTACAACCCTCGTTTTGATCCCTGAAATACCAAAAAGGCGGAGGGAAGAGTCAATATCTTCTTGCTGCCGAAAGTAGGATTGATGGGAAACGTAAACCTTTTCCTCGAAAGAGCCCACAAACTTGGAGGATTTAGGTGATTTTGATGCTTCTTTGGCGGTCACTTTCTTGTCTTCAGCCATGAAGTCTACAATAAATTAATTTTAGCTATTTAAATAAAACCCAAACAATAAGAGGAAGAAAACTTCCTAAGTTAAAAATAAAGCATAAATCCACTAACTAATGAATTTGCAATAAATAATTAAATATACTAGAGACCACATATCCATAAATCAAGGTAATTTCCATATGATAAGGAATGTAAGTTCATAACTACACATAAACACAGATATATGTACACCTATAGTGGTCAAGACTTGCTAGCTTTTCAAAAAACTTCAATAATTTTCATGTTATATGTAGGAAAAGGTAGTTGTGTGGTTATGTTTTTATCCCTAATAAAACTTTCTTTAATTAATTCCTTTATAGAAGTTGTTCCCATTTAATTCAACCGATTATTATATGAATTGTATACCTATGGTTCAAGCTAATTGGTAAAGCCAATTTATGAGTATACAATAGGCCATGTAACCCTAGAATAGTAAATGACCACAAATAAAGTTAAAACAAAAAATGATAACTAATCTCATATTTACAAGCTACCATTAATTACTTAATAATAAGATATGTGGAGGCATAAAATGACTGATAATTAAGCGATAGTGTGGTAATTTAAGGGCAAACATTGTTTATCCAGTGACTATCCATCACATTGAAGCTCTTGTGTATAAAACTTAATGCTAAACCCAAAAACATAGCTCTCATGAAAAAAGTTCGAAATAAAACTTTATCATGCTAAACCTAAAAAAACCATCGCAAGAAGAACTAAACGCTAGGTTTTCGCATGTTAAAACCAAAAGGATTAGTTTTTGTGGGAAAAAAGGAAGATTCATGTGAATTAAATTCAAATGAAACCATCGTTAATTAAAATCAACAATCTTTCATTAGACGATTTGGAACATATAAGTCATTCATAGGTAAAGCCCATGCAGTCCTTGCATTTAGAACTCTTTATAATGACTTTAAGCCCAGTCATTGTGAGTAAACTAGAAGACAAGGCCCATGTGTAGCAAACCAACTATCGTAAAAAAAAGAGGGGTTTCGTGAGCTAAACGAATGTAGACCTCATGAGTAAAATATATAGATAAATTTTTGGATAGATTGCGCATGAAAGCTTAGTTTTCGTATACTAACTCACCAAATGGAATCTTATCACATAGTAGTGATTCAAGTTCATTGAATACATAATCCATATAAATCGAAACCCACAAATAATAAAACGGCGGATAAGAAATTAATGGTATCAAAATGACAACTATAGAAGAAAATGTGAGGAAATCAACAAGATCAAAACAACTAACTAACCAATCAAATTCTTATAAAATTAAGATCAGCCAAATCAATTTAAAAAATAACGTCAACAAAAAGAACAAGTTAATGAACCAACAATAAAAATATTTACCAGATAGGAATCGCGAAAAGCAAAGATAAATTTCGGGAAAGATGGTGAGAATAGTAAAATTTTATAAAGAAAATACAAGGAAAAAGAGGAGGAAGAGTACTATTTATAGGAAGAAAGGAAAAAGTATGATAACCATTAGATCAAAGGAGAAGAAACATCAACGCTTAGGATGAATATTTTTTAGAATATGAAAGTTATTTATGCTAGAGTATAAAGCAAAATTATAATAGGTGGGCAAATGTTATACCCTAAAATGTTAGCCATCACAAAGCAATTCAGGAGAGCCTTCATGTGATAGTAATTGAGCAAGAGAGATCAAAGCCATCGTGATTAGATTAATAGAGCCATTGTGATGAGATTTATGTGACAATCGTGATGAATGTGGAAAGGCTTTCGTGGCTAATTAGAAATAGGCATCTCATAGAGTCACAATATAGCACATTGGAGCCATCATAATAAATTTTTGAAACGATCGTAGGACAAAGTGGTGAAGCAATCATGGGAAGATCCCGGAAGCTTTGGTGTGCTATCTCTTCGTGATAAACCAAATATATCGTGGAGATTTCATTAAAGACATTATAGAGTGTTCCTTTACAATAATCACAAAGAGTTCCTCAAAAGTCATCATGGAGAGTACCTTAAAGACTGAGGGAATCGTTCCTGTAAAAGCTATCAATGGATAATTGACACCATTGCATGGTAAGAATCAAGTCCCTTGTTGCGACGATCTTCCATTTTGGACAATTTAAGTCGACAATAAACCACACATTGTCTGACTCAAACAATCCAAAAGACAGATAATCAATAGGTTAATAAAGAAAATAAGAAGAAGAAAAACAATAATCAGAATCTCATAGCAGAACGACTAAATATAATAATCACATAAACAGTTCATAAAGTTGGTTTATAATATAAATTTAAATTTCATTTTACAACATAATTAGAGTACAATAAATAAACATACCAAATAATGTAGTAGAATAATACTAATAAATACAATCATCAATCTCCTCTTCATCTTCAAGGAATGACTTCCTAAAACACAGAAACACTCAGGATGTCCTAACCCAAGCATAATGAAAACAATACATTCGAGTCAAAACATCAAATTCTCATGTAAGTTAACTCAATATCATGTGAAATATAGGAGCCAACAACTTAAGAGATGTTACAGAATTATACATCTGCAAAGGATCCGTTAAACTATCTATATATAGAAAGATAAGCTATATATGTAATGTCTATTGATAAAGTAAATATTAAAATATCGTTAAGGCTTTACATTAATCCCCTTTAACACATTTTTAAGCATTGTCCTACAGTTTGCCTTAGTAGCACAACAAATAACATCGTAGCCAAGGACGCGCCGCGTTAGGACAATACTAAAACAAAATCATAGTGGTCACGTATAAGGATAATCATATGATAAGGCACATGCGGCAATACCCAAGGTAAGATTCTACCAGTTTACCCTTTCGGGCTAGTCGTAACACATCGCTGCAACGATTGTCGACCGAGTCTGTAACGACCCAGAATTTTTGATATTCAAAATTCGTATATTTAATTGATTTTAAAATATTAACAAGCAAAATTTGTAAGTCGAATAAATTTTATTTCGAATATCTGGATTTAATTGGATAATTAAATCGATAATTTAATATTTGAAATTACAGAAATAATTAGAAATTGGGTTTAATGTGATTAAAATGATTTATAAAGTTATATTAAGTCATATTGGAGTTATAGTAATGTTATAGAACTTTTAAAATTGAATTAAAAGTTAAATTGTGGAAATTGAATATTTTAATATTTAATTGACGACTAAAAATAGTCATTTTTCAAACAGTCTCGGATTTCGACGAAAGTAGTTTCCTCAGATACGTAATGTGATATTATTGTAAGATTTCAAATTTCGTGTCAATCAGATTTACCGTTTGTCCGGGGCAAACCAAAACGCATAGAAATTAGTTTAACCGATTTAATTTAAAATCGATCGTTTATCTCCGTAACTCGCACAGATGATTGAATTAGCCTCCGAAACCTATTCCATTGTGTCCGGAACGCGGGTTAAACCCTAGAAACGCCGGTCACTGCGCAAGATTTGGAGTTCGAAAAATTTCGAATGAATGGTATTTTGGAAATTTTCTATATAAAAACGATTTTATTCACATTTGGAAACAAAAATAAAACCCTAGGGTTTTAACAGAGCCGCCGCCACTAACATTACTGATGGCCAGAAATTATCCACCTTCTTCCCCTCCGATCTCCTCATCCACACACTTTTAGGCAACGACTCCAACTAGGGAAATGTTAGGCACATCGAGATCTCTAACTTCAACGGCTATTATCGAAATCAATGCGGTGGATCGTCGGCAATTCTCAACCAAAGGCCGGTCATTCATCTTCATTTTGCGTGCAAGGGGAGCGACCGAGTGGGACGTGGCTTCGGATGGTGGTAGCTCTCGCGTGGGCGGTTCGAATGGCACTCGCCGATCGTCGTAAAAATCGACGTGGGTGAGGACAAAATTCAAGGAAACGAACAGCTTATTGGGTTTCAACGTGCGTGAAGAATACTGGAACGAAGAAGATGAAAACACGCATGTGGCCTGGATCTAGGGCAGGGGATGGATGGCTAGATTATGTTGTAGGGTTGGAAAATAAATTTAAATTGTAAATTGAATTATATTAATTCGTGTAAACTTTAAAACTGTATAACTTGTTCATACGAGGCCGAAAATGTACGAAACAACTTGCGTTGGCTTCGTTTTGGCGAGCACTACGCTATGGAACTGGATTGGAGTCGTTTGGAGCTAGTTTGAATTTTGGGTAAAAGTAAACGCGTGTTTAATTTTATTCGAAATAAAACGCTGAAAATTGGAAACCAAGGTGAGAACTTCTCACTCAATCGAAATTGTTTCGATTTAAATTTTAAATAGTTAGATTTAAGATTGCTTGATTGTGTGATTGGATGATAAATTGTTATCTATTGTGTTGAAATAGACATTATACGCCGTATATTAAGCGGAGGTTATTTATTAAAAACATATACCGCGAATATTTCACCGTAAAGTGAAATTGGTATTATATATGTACTTGGAGTTGATTTCCCGCATTATATAGCATATGAGACCCTATTGCGCCGCATAAAAGCGGATAATATTTTATAAATCTCATATACTGCGATATTCCGTCTTGAAGCAGAATTGGTATTGTGCTAACATCTGTGGATGCAGGGAAACAGGTTGGAGGGATCCAACTGGATTCCTCAAATGATTGAATTTGTTTCAATGTTGTGTGTTGATCTATTTATAATATGCGTCATTATCTTTGTGATTGAAATCGTTAAAGGCTAAAATTTAGCCGAATATATTTTTGGTATCATTAGATGACGAAATTAAATAAAATTGGATTTTTGAAAATTTAAGTTGAGAATTCATAATAAAATTTAATTTTGGAATTGATTTATTTTAAATAAATAAACGTTGTAATTTTTATGTTATAAAAATTATGATTTGTGTGAAATATAACCGAAATGTGATTTTTGAAATAAGTAGTTGATTAATTTATAAAATGGTTTAAATTGGAATTTTTGAATTATTATAAATGATTTATATAAAAGACTTATAAAATTGATATTTATAAATTAAATTATTGGAATTATAAAAGGAGTTTTATAAGTGCTAAAATGAAGTATAAATGGATTTCATAAGTGGATGAAATCTATAGATTTATAAATTGTGAAGTTATAAAATGAATAGATTTTTGTAAAATAAAAGATTATAAGTAATTAACTTATAAATTGGATTTTGGCGTGTAAATGGGATATGGATAGAATTTGTTAATAAAGTGATTTTATAAGTGAAGTTGTTATAAAGTATAAATGGAATTTATAAACATTGTTTTATAAATCCGAAATCAATTGAATTTGATAAATTAAACATAGAAGTTTATAAAAGGAGATAGAATCGTGATTTTGGACAGCGAATTATCCTTTAAGTTAAATGTTGTAATAATAAGAGTTTGGTTGGGAATTATATCCACGATTTTGGACAGTGGATAATCCTTTAGATAAAATATGTAGAAATGTTGAATTTGGTTAACGAGATACATTTACGATTTTGGACAGTAAATAATATATTAAAGAAATGTTTTGGGGAAGTGATGTTTTAAATAGAATTAAAATGATTTAAAGATGATTTAAAATGTATTAAGTATCGAAACTATAGATTTCAACATTCATTGTTGAAATAGACGTTTTCGAGAAATAAGGAAATAGTGGACTATAACACTGTTGTTATAGTAAATGATTTCTGAAAGGAAATGTTTTATATAGTATTGGGATTTATATATCCATCTTAATTTCGAATCCCTATACTAGTGATTTTAGGTTGTCATAAAGATGTTTTACGCGACATTCGTTTTGACTCAAATAAATGTGTTTAAGAGAATGTTTTCCTTAAAAGAATAAAATATATACTTAATTGTGATTTAAGTATATTGAATATTTTCCAAGTGTTGAAAATAAATAGATTTGTGAATTACTTATTATTAAATAAGTATGGAAATGTTTTTTCCAATATGAAGTGAATGTTTTTTGAGATTTTATCTTTTAAAAATAAATTGAAAATGAATATTAGAAATCAATTTGAAAATCGTATATTCATAGATATTTTGGAAATGTAAATTCACTATGGAATTTATAAAAGAAAGGGGAATTTTTTTAAAAATAAATATCGATTTATTTTTGGAGTGTGGAAATAAATTTACAGATTTGGAACGTAAGTTTAAAATAAATCGGTAAGGATTTATTTGATTGATTTAAATGAACCTTTTTAAATTTAAAATGGATAAATATTTGGAAGTGTTTCCGTTTAAGGAAATTGATTTGAAATTTGTTTTCAAAGATTGAAAGGTGAAAAATAATTTGAAATTTGTTTTCAAATGGTTGAAGTGTGGAAAATATATCTTGTAAAGATATTTTGAAAAATAAATAATTTGGGAAGATTATTTATAATCGGGTGATGTTGTAAATATTGATTGATAGTTAAATAACCGACTATCAATTTGACCTTTAAATAGGTATTTGTTGTGAATTGGTTGAAATTGAATGCTACACTTATTTTTAAATTATTGCGCTCGTTATTCGGATTACCAATTCCGAATAGTGATACAACGTAATGGATAGCATTGAAGACCGGTGTTGAAGAACGGATATTTTTGAAAACGGAAGGATTACCGTCGAATATCTCTACATCGGCTAATCTCCAATATAGATATTTTCTCACCCTTTGTGATGGGAATCCGGACGTGATTAGTGAATATTCAGATTGCAAGGACTTCTTTGGAAGTGCCTTCGGTTTCGTTCGATCCCGGAACGGACTTGTATGGTTACGTGTCTAACATTACATTTTGAGATATAAAGCAGATTTCTTTCAAATACATCTATGTTGGTGGCGGAGAATTTATTCTCTTAGCTTAACACCCTTCTCTGAGACATACGATCTCAGAGGTTGTGTAGTTGAAGGTTATCAGCGATATACTCCCAATTTGGTAATGTGGCATGCTGAGTGTTGATGTATCATGATTATTTATTGATTATTTGTTGATCAAAGCGTTGCTTTGTGAAAAAAAGCATAGCTTTGTGGACGAGACTTCGTCGAGCCTCACAACCCAGAAATGGTCGAAACAGGAATGTTGTGGCAAGTTTTTTTTTAGGGGTCGCGCCCCTAAGGTATGTCCATTTTCTTCTGGATAGAGGTTGTATCATGGTATTGAGCCCAGATATTTAACCTATGTGGTTGCTGCAAATTTATTACTTTGTGGTTGTTGGTATTGAGGATCCTCGGATAAAGGTCGGTAACGACCGGGGATGGCATACTTTTTTGTGTGGAGTTATCAAGTTACAGCTTCATTGCACGCAGAAGCGTGTGGTAATTCGGCCTTGTGTCAGCAGAGATCCGGTTAGCTTCTCGGGGCGTCTTTCCAGAGGCGTACCCATTTCGGTGTAGGAAGTTCTTTTGCCTGACCATTTGTTGGAAATCCAAAGAAACAATACGAACCCTGTACGGTTTTAGTTGTATAACCTGCCATGGAATGTGGCGATAACCTGCTATTGAACATGGTAGCTATAATAGGCATACGATAATGGTCGTATGTTGGCTAAGATTTATATTCTACTTTTGAAATGTTTTCCACACTATGCACTAATAATAATATCAAAAATGATTTGAATTTGCGTAGTAAGCATCTTTGACTAACATAAGAAGAAATATCCTCCAAGTCTGCGTTTGCATTGTGTGTGTGGCGGGAGGTCTTATGGTAGTTACATTTTCAAAAAGCATTGCGAATTTACTTTAAAAATATTACTTTGTTTGTTTTTAAAGAATAACTGTTTTAAGTTCTCACACCAGTCCCATGACTGATCTGGAGTTTATTGTTTCCTTCCTAAACTCTAGGTGCCCACCAATTTCCACACGGGCAGTCTAGAGTCAGGTTATCAGGTCATTCTGGAATTCGAGAGTTGCTGTAGAGATCTGGAAGCAAGCTTGATGGCATAGCGTATCAACTAGTATATAGTATTTCTTTTCCACTGTTTGTTGTTGTACATTCTGATGATGTAATGTGATATAATGTAATAACTGATATAGTTCTTTGTTTAAAGATCATTCATTTGTCTATTATATGTTGTTCCGCTGCGATTGTGAGATTCTGATATTGTTCTGTTGTTTCATTCTGTTCTTTTCTATCTTTTTCTCTCTTCTTCTATCTTTTTCTTCTTCTTAAACCATAACAATTCGGTTTTCCAGCATTCGATTACTCGGCAGTTGATACAGTGGACGTATTGATGTTGGTGTTCGAGCGTCGAAAAATCGCGACGTTACATTTGGTATCAGAGCATATGGTTAAGCGACAACCATGGCTCTGTTGGGAATTACTCATTAGAGATAGAGTTAGTAGTACTCTAGAATGAGTTTGAGTGTAATAACAGCTATGAGAGCGTACTTGTTAGTGAATATGAAATTGTTTTATATTGCGATGATTGGTGTGTTGAGTGGTATATGGATTATGGTCAACACGAGTAATTAACATTGTTGATAGGGATCTCTAAACACCTGTACAGAACAATTTGACACGATATTGTTTTAAAATAGGGTAAATGAAATAATTTTACCTTGATTATATTTTTTATATATAAGGAATAATTTTTCAAAATTATTAAAGTGTATATAAATGGATTGTTTGGTCGTTAAAAATGTAAGAATGAATATAAGTTAATTAAAAGAATAATTGCAAAGCAATTGAATTATAAGGTATGGAATTATAATCAATATGATTTACAATTGTGAAATAATCTTGTATATAAAGGTGAAACTATATGAATATATTTATTAATATGAGTTGTAAATATAAAAATGAATTTGGACTATGAATTTGAAAATTTTGAATCCTGTTTATTTTGGAAGTTATTTTTCAAAATTAAAAGTTAAATAGTGAAATTCTATAAGTAAAAGATTTGTAAATATGATTTATGAATAAAAGGAAAAATTTTGAGAGAATATTAAGCACTGAATTCACTACGGTTACTGGAAAATAATAAGGGTGGTGACTGCAGCATCATCAGTATCATTTTCGAGCCTCTACGTGATAGATTTGCTACCATAGTAAATTGGGAATTGAAGTTTGATTGTGATAAACAAATTTGAAATAAAAATCCAAGTTGAAATAAATTTGAGTTGTCATCAAAGACACGAGATTTGAAATTTAACTAAAGAAAAGTTAAATAAATTGATTTGGATTAGATAAGAATGAAATGGAATATAACTTAAGTGATGTTGAATAAAGTTGATTTTGGTGTCGAAGTAAATTAATAAGTGAATTAATGAAATGAAGTCATTAAGAATTTGAACTTGAGTTATATAAATGAAATTCAACCTTATATTGTTAAAAGAATTAGCAGTTGAATTGATAAATGGATGGAATGTTAATCAATTGAATGTAAAAAAAATTGATATGAAATAATGGATATAAGTGTTAATTTATTAAAGCTAATTAAAAGTGTTAAACCAAATTAAATGAATGTAAGCGAAGTGAATCTTAAATAGAATTGAATTTGATTTAGAAGTGAACCAACTTGAATGTAAATTAGTGAATGTAAACTAACTGAATATGAATAAATGAATGTTAGTAAAAACATCCAATGTTAACGAATCAAATGTGATTTAAATTGGAAAACCAATTCATTGAATACTAATGAGAAGTGAATGTAATTGATTTGGTTATGGATGTTAGTTAAATGCTAGTTGGATAATTGTTGGATTTGTTCTTATGTTGCAATTGTTATGTTGCATATATAGTTGTTGATATATGTAGTATATTGATGTTACTTTCATATATACATGTTACTCATTTGTTTGTTGAGTGTTTAGTAGGTGCGGATTGCGCTTGCTTCGCATTTGGAGCTCGTTTCGCGCTATATTAGCCGTATATGCTCGCTAATAATATATAAGGTACATATCTCGGATTACATATCGTACTTTTACATTTTTTCCCTGCGGGATGCCTCATCACTTGATGAGATGTATATTTGTGATATATATATATTGCCAAATTTTTTTCGGATCGAGCCGCGCAAAGGAGGTTATGGCGAAATTTTCCGAAAATTTAAGGCGTTAGAATATTTTTGAGAAATTTGAAAATTTTGAAAAGTAAAACTAAGTATGATTTGAAAACTTAGTAAAGATTTTGTAAGAAGTTTAACTAATGGATTTTGGGAAAGTTAAACACTTAAGAGATTTGTAAAATCTAATTTGAATGGTTTGTTTTGGAAAGTTAATGGATTCTGTAACTTTTTCTTACTTGGTAATTTCGAGGACGGAATTCTTTTAAGGGGGAAGTTTGTAACGATCCAGAATTTCTGAAATTCGTATATTTAATTGATTTTAAAATATTAACAAGAAAAATTTGTAAGTCGAATAAATTTTATTTCGAATATCTAGATTTAATTGGATAATTAAATCGATTATTTAATATTCGAAATTACAGAAATAATTAGAAATTGGGTTTAATGTGATTAAAATGATTTATAAAGTTATAATAAATCAAATTGGAGTTATAGTGATGTTATAGAACTTTTAAAATTGAATTAAAAGTTAAATTGTGGAAATTGAATATTTTAATATTTAATTGACGAATAAAAATAGTTATTTTTCAAACAGTCTCGGATTTCGACGAAATTAGTTCCATCGGATCCGTAATGTGATATTATTGTAAGATTTCAAATTTCGTGTCAATCGGATTTACCGTTTGTCCGGGGCAAGCCAAAACGCATAGAAATTAGTTTAACCAATTTAATTTAAAATCGATCGTTTATCTCCGTAACTCGCACAGATGATTGAATTAGCCTTCGAAACTTGTTCCATTGTGTCCAGAACGCGGGTTAAACCCTAGAAACGCTGGTCACCTGGCGAGATTTGGAGTTCGAAAAATTTCGAATGAATGGTATTTTGGAAATTTTCTATATAAGAACGATTTTATTCACATTTGGAAACAAAAATAAAACCCTAGGGCTTTAACAGAGCCGCCGCCACTAACATTATCGATGGCCAGAAATTATCCACCTTCTTCCCCTCCGATCTCCTCATGCACACACTTTTAGGCAACGACTCCAACTAGGGAAATGTTAGGCACATCGAGATCTCCAACTTCAACGGCTATGATCGAAACCAATGCGGTGGATCGTCGACAATTCTCAACCAAAGGCCGGCCATTCATTTTCATTTTGCGTGCAAGGGGAGCGACCGAGTGGGGCGTGGCTTCGGACGGTGGTAGCTCTCGCGTTGGCGGTTCGAATGGCACTCGCCGATCGTTGTAAAATTCGACGTGGGTGGGGACAAAATTCAAGGAAACGGACAACTTATTGGGTTTCAACGTGCGTGAAGAATACTGGAACGAAGAAGATGAAAACGCGCATGTGGCCTGGATCTAGGGCAGGGGATGGACGGCTAGATTATGTTGTAGGGTTTGAAAATAAATTTAAATTGTAAATTGAATTATATTAATTCGTGTAAACTTTAAAACTGTATAACTTGTTCATACGAGGCCGAAAATGTACGAAACAACTTGCGTTTGCTTCGTTTTGGCAAGCACTACGCTATGGAACTAGATTGGGAGCTAGTTTGAATTTTGGATAAAATTAAACGTGTGTTTAATTTTATTCAAAATAAAACGCTGGAAATTGGAAACCAAGGTGAGAACTTCTCACTCAATCGAAATTGTTTCGATTTTAATTTTAAATAGTTAGAATTAAAATTGCTTGATTGTGTGATTGGATGATAAATTGTTATCTATTGTGTTGAAATAGACATTATACGCCGTATATTAAGCGGAGGTTATTTATTAAAAACATATACCGCGAATATTTCACCGTAAAGTGAAATTGGAATTATATATGTACATGGAGTTGATTTCCCGCATTATATAGCGGATGAGACCCTATTGCGCCGCATAATAGCGGACAATATTTTATAAATGCCATATACCGCGATATTCCGTCTTGAAGCGGAATTGGTATTGTGCTAACATCTGTGGATGCAGGGAAACAGGTTGGAGGGATCCAACTGGATTCCTCAAATGATTGAATTTGTTTCAATGTTGTGTGTTGATCTATTTATAATCTGCATGATTATCTTTGTGATTGAAATCGTTAAAGGCTAAAATTTAGCCGAATATATTTTTGGTATCATTAGATGCCGAAATTAAATAAAATTGGATTTTTGAAAATTTAAGTTGAGAATTCATAATAAAATTTAATTTTGGAATTGATTCATTTTAAATAAATAGACGTTGTAATTTTTATGTCATAAAAATTATGATTTGTGTGAAATATAACCGAAATGTGATTTTTGAAATAAGTAGTTGATTAATTTATAAAATGGTTTAAATTGGGATTTTTGAATTATTATAAATGATTTATATAAAAGACTTATAAAATTGATATTTATAAATTAAATTATTGGAATTATAAAACGAGTTTTATAAGTGTTAAAAATGAAGTATAAATGGATTTCATAAGTGGATGAAATCTATAGATTTATAAATTGTGAAGTTATAAAATGAATAGATTTTCGTAAAATAAAAGTTTATAAGTATTTAACTTATAAATTGGATTTTGGTGTGTAAATGGGATATGGATAGAATTTGTTAATAAAGTGATTTTATAAGTGAAGTTGTTATAAAGTATAAATGGAATTTATAAACATTGTTTTATAAATCCGAAATCAATTGAATTTGATAGATTAAACATAGAAGTTTATTAAAGGAGATAGATTCGTGATTTTGGACAGCAAATTATCCTTTAAGTTAAATGTTGTAATAATAAGAGTTTGGTTGGGAATTATATCCACGATTTTGGACAGTGGATAATCCTTTAGATAAAATAAGTAGAAATGTTGAATTTGGTTAACGAGATACATTCACGATTTTGGACAGTGAATAATATATTAAAGAAATGTTTTGGGGAAGTGATGTTTTAAATAGAATTAAAACAATTTAAAGATGTTTTAAAATGTACTAAGTATCGAAACCATATATTTCAACATTCATTGTTGAAATAGATGTTTTCGAGAAATAAGAAAATAGTGGACTATAACACTGTTGTTATAGTAAATGATTTCCGAAAGGAAATGTTTTATATAGTATTAGGATTTATATATCTATCTTAATTTTGAATCCCTATACTGGTGATTTTGGGTTGTCGTAACGATGTTTTACGTGACATTCGTTTTGACTCAAATAAATGTGTTTAAGAGAGTGTTTTCCTTAAAAGAATAAAATATATACTTAATTGTGATTTAAGTATACTGAATATTTTCCAAGTGTTGAAAATAAATAGATTTGTGAATTACTTATTATTAAATAAGTATGGAAATGTTTTTTCCAATATGAAGTGAATGTTTTGAGATTTTATCTTTTAAAAATAAATTGAAAATGAATATTAGAAATCGATTTGAAAATCGTATATTCATAGATATTTTGGAAATGTAAATTCATTATGGAATTTATAAAAGAAAGGGGAAATTTATTTAAAAATAAACATTGATTTATTTTTGAAGTGTGGAAATAAATTTACGGATTTGGAGCGTAAGTTTAAAATAAATCGGTAAGGATTTATTTGATTGATTTAAATGAACCATTTTTAATTTAAAATGGATAAATATTTGGAAGTGTTTCCGTTTAAGGAAATTGATTTGAAATTTGTTTTCAAAGATTGAAAGGTGAAAAATGATTTGAAATTTGTTTTCAAATGGTTGAAGTGTGGAAAATATATCTTGTAAAGATATTTTGAAAAATAAATAATTTGGGAAGATTATTTATAATCGGGTGATGTTGTAAATATTGATTGACAGTTAAATAACCGACTATCAATATTGACCTTTAAATAGGTATTTGTTGTGAATTGGTTGAAATTGAATGCTACAGTTATTTTTAAATTATTGCGCTCGTTATTCGGATTACCCATTCCGAATAGTGATACGACGTAATGGATAGCATTGAAGACCGATGTTGAAGAACGGATATTTTTTAAAACGGAAGGATTACCATCAATTGTCTCTACATCGGCTGATCTCCGATATGGAGATTTTATCACCCTTTGTGTTGGGAATCCGGACGTGATTAGTGAATATCCGGATTGCAAGGACTTATTTGGAAGTGCCTTCGGTTCCGTTTGATCCCGGAATGGACTTGTATGGTTACGTGTCTGACATTACATTTTGAGATATAAAGCATATTTCTTTCAAATACATCTCTGTTGGTGGCGGAGAATTTATTCACTTAGCTTAACACCCTTCTCTGAGACGTACGAGCTCAGAGGTTGTGTAGTTGAAGGTTATCAGCGATATACTCCCAATTTGGTAATGCGGCATGTTGAGTGTTGCCGTGTGATGATTATTTATTGATCATTTGTTGATCAAAGCGTGGCTTTATGAAAAAAAAGCATAGCTTTGTGGACGAGACTTCGTCGAGCCTCACAACCCGGAAATGGTCGAAACAAGAATGTTGCGGCAAGATTTTTTTAGGGGTCGCGCCCCTAAGGTATGTCCATTTTCTTCTGGATAGAGGTTGTATCATGGTATGGAGCCTAGATATTTAACCTATGTGGTTGCTGCAAATTTATTACTTTGTGGTTGTTGGTATTGAGGATCCTCGGATAAAGGTCGGTAACGACCGGGGATGGCATACTTTTTTGTGTGGAGTTATCAAGTTACAGCTTCATTGCACGCAGAAGCGTGTGGTAACTTGGCCTTGTGTCAGCAGAGATCCTGTTAGGTTCTCGGGGCGTCTTTCCAGAGGCGTACCCATTTCGGTGTAGGAAGTTCCTTTGCCTGACCATTTGTTGGATATCCAAAGAAACAATACGAACCCTGTATGGTTTTAGTTGTATAACCTGCCATGGAATGTGGCGGTAACCTGGTATTGAACATGGTTGTTAAAGTAGGCATACTATAATGGTCGTATGTTGGCTAAGATTTATATTCTACTTTCGAAATGTTTTCTATACTATGCACTAATAATAATATCAAAAATGATTTGATTTTGCGTAGTAAGCATCTTTGACTAACATAAGAAGAAATCTCCTCCAAGTCTGTGTTTGCATTGTGTGTGTGGCGGGAGGTCTTATGGTAGTTACATTTTCAAAAAGCATTGCGAATATACTTTAAAAATATTCCTTTGTTTGTTTTTAAAGAATAACTGTTTTAAGTTCTCACGCCAGTCCCATGACTGACCTGGAGTTTATTGTTTCCTTCCTAAACTCTGGGTGCCCACCAATTTCCACACGGGCAGTCTAGAGTCAGGTTATCAGGTCATTCTGGAATTCGGGAGTTGCTGTAGAGATCTGGAAGCAAGCTGGATGGCATGGCGTATCAACTAGTATATAGTATTTCTTTTCCGCTGTTTGTTGTTGTACACTCTAATGATGTAACGTGATGTAATGTAATAACTTATATAGTTCTTTGTTTAAAGATCATTCATTTATCTATTATATGTTGTTCCGCTGTGATTGCAAGATTCTGATATTGTTCTGTTGTTTCTTTCTATTCCGTTCTATCTTTTTCTCTCTTCTTCTATCTTTTTCTTCTTCTTAAACCATAACAGTTCGGTTTTTCGGCATTCGATTGCTCGGCAGTTGATACAGTGGACGTATTGATGTCGGTTTTCAAGCGTCGAAAAATCGCGACGTTACAGAGTCTATCAGCCCTAAAATCAAATGAAGGTGCACCGATTAAGTCAAAATCAATATAATAATACAAAGGAGTGATGGCCCTAAAGGTAGCTAACCTCTTGACCAGATATAGACTCTTGTTTTAGTCATTTCAAATTGACATAAGTGTCAGGGCCACCCATTATCGTTCTCTTACTTCAATCCAACAAACATACGCCAATCCAACCACTTCATTCTGAAACATCCTCCGCGTACACAATTACTAAAGTGGTTCCTGTATTGACAAAGAGTATTCCAATATCCGGCTTCCGTCTCTTTAATAACCAATTGTCCACTTTACAAAATATATGGCCATTTTATATTTCAATAGAACATATCATATTTCATATCACAAATAGGTTCAAATCAGATTTAAATTTCAATTTTCATATTTCATTTCACAAATATCATCATTTAAATTCAATCCTTTACATTTAAAATAGTTTTGCACTTAACAATTTTGAATTTAAAAATAGTTTGAATTGGATAGTTTTAAATGTAAAAATAGTTTGGATTTAAATAGTTTTGAATTTAAAATAGTTTCAATTGAAAATAGTTTGAAATAAAATAGTTTTAATAAAAATAGTTGGAATTAAAAATTAGTTTGAAATAAATAGTTTTAATTGAAAATAATTTTGAATGAAAATAGTTTAAAATCTGGAATGATATCTTATCTTTTAAACCATTTAACCCAATTCAAAATTTCACATTTCACTTTAAACAAATTTTTAATTTAAGACAAATTTTCCAATTTTAAACTTCAACTTAAACCAATTCAAATTTTAATTTTTAATTCAAAATCAACTATGATTTAAATGATTTCAAAATTCAAATTATTCTATTTTGATAAATTCAAGTTTCAACTAACTCAATATTTAACCCTTTAAAATAATTCAATTTCAATAAATTCACATTAAATTCAAAATCAGCTTTAACGATTTAAAATTGATAAATTCAAGTTAAATCCTTTAATAAAATTTCATTTAACAAATTCAAATTCAAATTCAAAAAATTTGAATCCATTTCATTTGACCAAATTCAGTGTCATATATAATTTTGTACCCTATAGCCAAGTGATCATTTTATTTTAATTTTTCAACTATATAGGAATATATTGTTCCAACCCATATTTAGATGTCATTGACATATATCATTTCAACCTATTTCTTAGTTTAGTTATTAAATATTTAAATGATCTCAACGATAATTTATACAGTTCAATAATTTACGGGTGATAACAGAGATATCTAAAATTAATAATATCATCCAAAATTCATAATATCATCTAAATAAACAAACACATCATCCATAATACATATGTAATTTATATTCAAATCAACTAATTAAGATATATAACAAAATTATTAATTATCAATATCGGGGTGTTCAACTAGCTATGGTATTCAATTTTTAATGTCAGTTTAATTTCTCAAACAGCAATCAAAATAATCTATCACATCGTTATTTTTAGTTTAACTTGCAGAAGAAATTTTAGTATTGCATGAGTGGGTTTAATCAATCACCTTTGATTTGTTCCCATTAAAATCGAAACAGAAGCCCAAAATCCCAACAGTCTCAAGACTCAACCAAACTAGTTCCATATTGTCCGTCGAAAGTGAAAAACGACCAATTAATAGCATTAATTTTATTACGAGTTTAACAGAATCACCGCATGTGAATCCAAATTCGTATACAAAAGTTATTCAAGTTAGAAGTTATAAGATTTTAAAATTTAATTAAAATAAAATAAGGGAAAATCTTGTAAATACTATCAACTCCAAACCCTGACCAAACTAACAGAACCAAAGCCGATGAGAATCACTTCCTTTGACAGTCGATCTCTTCTTCCAATGGCCAACGTTCACCGATCAAAACACACCATCAAAACCTCTGTGTCTTCATCCACCTCCGCTGCATTTGCCGACGACCTGCCGCTGCTTAGGATCCTTCGTTGTTCATGTGAAATCGACCACAATTCCTTGCTTTTTGGCTATCTCGGCCCTTGCTTCATCAATCCGAACCAATAGATCAACTACTCTTGACATCCCCTACGATGCAGCACCTTTTGATCGTCGATTGTTTGAAGATTCACCGTTAAAATCCAAACCCTAAAGCGGACCTTCGAAACAGTTTCTCCCAATTCTGGTCAAACAAAGCCTCGATTACAAAACTAATTATGGATGCTAACTCCATTCATCGAGAGCTTCAATTGATATATTATACGATGGGTTCAAGAAGGTTGAATTTTTCAATTTATTTGTAATAAGAAATTAGGAAATTAAGATAATCTCCATTAGAGAGGAGGAGATTAGATCAGACAGAGATAGAATATAAAGATATTGTTTCTATTAGGGTTTATAACTATTATTTATACTATCTAGGAGACTGGTTTAGTTGTCTATACCCGTTTGGTGCAAAAATAGCTACGTACCCAGTTTAACGTTGTAAAGCTGCTATTTTACACACCATAACTCCGAATACAATTTAGAACGAAATAAATTTTCCTACGTAAACACATTAACTTTTCAAGTTAATGGAAATAAAATTTTCCTAGCTAAACAACTAAATTTTCAAACAAATTAATTAACTAACTATTGCTAATCGAAAAATTTTGGGAAAATCTTTCAAATTGATTTCTTAACAACTTATTTTATTATAAATTAAATTTGAATCAAGTTTGAATATTTAAATAAATCAAATATTCCAACTTGAAACGTATAAAAAAAAATTCTTCATTCTAGTGAAATTAAACTTATATTCACAAATGAAACATTCATTTTATTTGATAAAAAATTTCATCAAATCAAACTTACCTTTTGTTTTCACAAAACATAAGCTACGTTTAATTACACCCATTAATTTACAATTTAATGTCCTTTTTCTATTAATTTAAATTACTCAATTACATTAATTTTAACTGATTACAAAGGTGAATTTCAAAATGGACAGAGTAAATGTAATGATAAATAGAACAATTATTTCCTATCTAATAGTAATTTAGACATATTTATACACTCATTAGATACAAAAAAGTTATATATTTCTTACTAATTAATAGTTTCTCATCCCTATAATCAATTTATAAGCAAAAATACATTTCAAACAAATAAACATATGTTTACTCCTTTAAATAATTTATTAATTTTATTCATTGTTAAATTAACACTTATTATTCTAATCGATTTAAATTGCATTCAACCAGTTTTTAATTGCATTCGAACAAATGTCGTTAAAATACACCCTAACATGTGTTCTCATTATTTCTCATATTATAATAAGTTACTTAAGGTCATAATTTGCAATCTAATAAAATCTACATTAATCATTCACAAATTTTCATTACTAACCATTCTTATTTCAAAATTACTTATTCAATTTATTATTTTTAATTGCCAAAAATACGGGTCGTTACAATCTCCCCCCTCAAAACTTTCTTCCCTAAAATGGAACGAAGCAAAGAATCTAACATTTGGTATATATTTACCAAAATAATCAACTTGTAAATAATTAAAAAAATTACTTGGTTTTACAATAAATTTGGGAGTCATCAAAACACTTGTTCCTTTCTAAAATAATTTAATCTTTGATATCTCAAATGGTATATGTTTCTCACTTTGGAAAACCAAATATGAACACCGATGATGCTATAGTCATCACCGGAATTACATTCAAGCGACTAGAGTGAGATCCAATAATATTAACAATCCCTTAAGGCATGTCCCATTTATCCTTGTTCTTACAGAATTTAGTCCATACGTTAGCTAGACGCATGTCTAAAAATCTCTAAGTACTTGGTAGATCAGTTTTAGCACTAAGCGAAATACTTCAAAACGCTTTCTTTTATAAATAGATATTCATAAATTTTTTCAAACCGATTATACTATAAATTATAACTTTCCAAATCATTTCTTCCAAACCATAAAATTTTATATATGGAATTATTTTATATATAACTCCATTATGCAATACCTCTAAATTATGTATTTGAAGAAAACTTATATAAATCTTATTTATGTCAAAATGGATAGTCATTCAAATTTGAATACTACACAAAGTTTATTTGTAAAAATATTTACTTCATGTAAGGTTATTTTATTTATAATTATCATTTAAATATTCACCTTAGACATCATTATAAATATAAGTAAAATATTTGAAAATAATTAATAAAATCATTATTTATATTTATAAGGTTAGCTATTTAAGTAATTAATCCATCTTTGAAATTTCGGGCAAAAATCTTTTAAGATAGTGGAGGAACATAACGACTTGAAGTTTATCACAAACAACAAACCTATATCCATTATTTTACAAATTATACCACTGTACAATCATTTTATTTAATTATTTTTATTTTTTTATACAAAGCAATTCCTGCTATAAATACCATTTTTTATATATTTCTGTATATCCTAACTTTTTATTCAATATAGAATTAACTTACAATACAATAGGAAATCATACAAAGTAATGTCATAAAAATATAGGTTCTATAGGGATTTCTTAACATATTTTCGAATCTTACTTAGGTTACATTTAATTTCAATCTTTCAAAATTTTCATTGAAGTTTGTTTTTTCCTTACAGCTTACACATTTTTAATTTTAGAGTTTACACTCTTAGTTTTAAAGTTTACGCCTTTTTTCTCACTTCTAGAGTTTTACCTTTTAAAATTTTCTATTTACAGTTTAACATCTATTGCGAAATAATTTATTTAAGTTGTCATTATAAATTAACATTCAAATCAACATCTTTAATTAATTTATATTCAATTCAACATCATTAATTAGTATTAAAATAATATCATCCTTAATTATCATTAATGTTACCAGTGTTTAAATTATTGTCATCAATTATTATTTACTACCATTTATCTAAAATCCTTCAAAGCTATTTTCAAAGTTATCAAGCTTAAATTCGATTGAATAATAACTAATTATTTTATTTACTTATTTATTTTACAGATCATATTTGTAACATTATTTTACTTTCATAAATGAAATTACTATATATATGTCTGTATGTATATATATATATATATATATATATATATATATATATATCTTAAAATTTATCAATACTTTACAACTAAATAACTTCATATTTTTATAAAATGGACTTAATATTTCCATAAATATTATACTTAGGATCAACTCAATATTTTCATACTTAAATTCTTGAGAAAACCTATTAACTTAGAAATACTTCCTTAAGATCATAAACAAAATCTTTAAAAAGAGTTATTCTTAAGATAAATATCTTTCCTTAAAATTATAAACCTTTATTTAAAATATTCACTATGTAAATTTCTTATAAACAAAGTTTAAAATCTTTGTTCAAAGTATCTTATCTTTAAAAATAAAGTTCTTTTATTTACAAATTTCATTTATAAATCATATTTATATAAATTTCCATTACACAATGCCATCAAGTTTTATAAATAAATACTCTACAATTCCTTTATAATTTTTTTATTAAATACTATAAAATATCTGTTATGAAAACTATACCATGAGTGCATGAAAAAGTCGTTGACTTAAAAAGATTTTTATTATAAACAAAATCGATTCTACATTTGGAAGAGGCAAAATTGGAAGAAGGACTGGCCATTGGTAGTCAGGCTAGACTGAGCAGTGTGGTTCAATGTAATGTGGTTATCAAGCAAGATGGTGATAGTGGAAATACTAGTAATGGTAATAAGAAGAAAAAAGAAAACAATGCTGGTTAAAGAAACGTGACCTAAAAAACATTTAGATTCAACCATGATAGGAAGTATATAGAATTCACTAACTCCATAGAGAATATTTACCCTATAGTGTAAGGTACTGACGGGTACAAGAAGCTGACCTGGAGAAAGCAACCAAAGAGGAGAAACACTCTATGAAGTATTCTCGATATCATGAGACACATAGGCTTAATATTAAAGAATGCCAACATTTCCACTATAACAATCTGCCATTGTAATGCCTACATCTCCACTGTAACAATCTGCCATTTTAACAACTGGATATTTAAAATATTTAATAGGATATTTAATTGATAATTAATTAACATCCATTGTACCTAACTTTTGGAGATGGATGAATTAGAATTGGAGGCACCCGCCATTGAAACCACAATCCCGTCTTGGGAAGAATAACTATAAACTTGGCTATATTTAGAGCCGATAAGTTTATGGAATGAATAGTATGAATGGAATCAATTTGGACTAAGGCCATTAGCAGCCTATTAGTTGGCCAACCCTTCATCATTTTTAATCACTTTTCATTTCAATGTAACTTTGCTACCTTTTCTCCTAATTACTCTCGTAATCTCTCCTTAATCCCTCGCCCTAAATCTCCTAGTTCAAGCCTAAATAAAATTCTATAAATCCTGATAAAATCATTACAATTCCTTTTATCCAATTCCTTACAAAACCCTTTAATAGTTTGGCCTGAGTTGAAGTTTTGATATAGATCTCAAATATCAAGAGAGAAAAAGTTCGGTTTTATTACTTTGGAGCTTGATTTGGGAAGAAGAAGGTGAGTGGGATGATCCTCTTATTATTTACCTATTGTACTTCATTATTTTTTTATATATGATTATGAAGTATTATGACATGATTTTGAGAATGATATGCTTTGATTTAGGCTTATGTCTATATTATAAACATGATTATACAAACATATTATTTATTATGGATCTTAATTACTATTTTTTGAAGAAGTTAGTAAGTTATGAAATTTATTTGGGGTTAATTGAATGATTGTTCATGATGTTGTGATTAATTGGAGACTAACTAGGTGATATAATTATGTGCGTGTCATTAGTTAGTTACAACTAAGCCATTTGAATTGATTTTGGAAAAGTTAGTAACCTAAATAAGTGTGGTTTTGTAATCTATACTTATTTTTGATGTCATTAGAGGCTTATCAAAGATTGACAAGTGCATATACATATTATTTAAGTAAAGAAATAGTTAAGTAGAAAAGATATTTTAGAAAAGAATGAGAATTTATAAAATGGTGAAAAATATATATTTTATAAAATAGCATGAGATGATTAAGAAAATAATATAAATGTTATAGTTTATAAAATAGAAAGAGATTTTATAAAATAGCAGGAGATATTTTGTAAAATGGTATATGGGATATTTTATAAAAGAATGAGATTTTATAAAATAGTATAGTAGAGATATTGTATAAAAGCATGAGATTTTACAAATGGTGCAACACCCCATAAATTTATGATAATTAATAAATACTTCATAAGACTCAAATCGAAATTTAAGAAAACTTCAAAATTTTCCAAGAAACTTGCACCATTGCATTCTTGGTGATTTTTTGAGCAACTTTCATGTTTGGAGTTTTACGATTGGACTTCAAACAAAGAAGTTATCAACATTTTAAATTTGCGAAAGGAAAATAATTAAAATGGAAAAATAAGAAATTAATAACATTATATGCAAGATCTCATCGGTCAACTGCCTACAGGAGAGTGGTCGACCGGTCTTAAAGTGGCGGCTAGGGTTGAACCTTGGCCTAACATGTAACGATCCAGGGTTTTGGTCAATTAAACTACGCAATTTTATATTTTATATTGTCAATAAATGAATTTTTGTAGATAAATAAACTCGTTTTAATCAATTAATAATAACGGTAAAGTCGTTTTCAAAATTTGTTCACTAAATTAAATAGTTCATAGAAAAATAAAAAATCTGACCGAAGAACATTTTCTGAAATTTCGACTTTTCGACGTCGAAAACATTTTTCATTTTTGTGCACTATATATATGTGTACATGTATATAATATTTAATTAACTAGATAATAATATAATTAAGAATATTATCTTATAATTAATTTTAATTTAACAAGTGATGTGACAACACATAATAATTATATATATAAAGAGACTGATGTGACAACGCATAATAATTATATATATAAAGAGAGTGATGTGACAACACATAATAATTATATAAATATATATTTATAAAATGAGTGATGTGACTACACAAGATAATTATAAATTATATACATACATACATACATACATACATACATATATATATAAGTTGATGTGATGTGAGATTTTTTTGCATATAAATAGCTATAGGTTTTCTTTTTTTTCAAACTCACTTCTTCTTAATTTTAGACTCTAATGCCCTTTAGTGGCTTCCTTAGCATTTTTAAAGTTTTATATTTTAAAGTTTAAGCTTTTTAAACTTAGCTTCAAATTCCTCCTTTTCCATTCAAATTCCTCTATTTTTAGCCGAAATGGTTTCAGCCATACTTCTTACAAAAGCTCCAAAACCACATTTTATTTTTTTCTAACCTTGTGTATTTCCAGTGGCTATAACTTTGTAGTTTACTACCTTATCGGATTTTGAGTTTAGATGCTCTGAAAATTCATTTTTTGCAAGAGTGCTTTTGAACCTAGATTTTGATGTCCAAAAATACCCCTCACTATTTTGGCCCTAACATCCCCAAAATTTAACTATTTTGAGTAATTGTGCTTTTTAAATGATATAGGAAAGAATAATATAAAACTTTTCTTCTGACCACTTTTCGAAAATCCTAGAGGAAAGGGTCCAAAATTCAAATGCAAAATGACCCATTTTTTAGATGAATTCAAGGTTTTCCAAGCTTTCCGTCCGCTGGAGTATTTCATTTTCTAAAAAGTTTTGGTGAGTAATTTCCTAATTTATTTGGAAAGAATTTTATCTTATATATTATATTGATTTTAAAGCTATATGTATGTCATATATGATTGGATCTTTGTATGTTTGAAATATGTTGATTAGTGCTAACGTATGAGTTAGCAATAACACTCAAATGGACATTTTTAAATGATGGTCGGTACAGACTGAATTTGGTTATGTTATTGAATCTAGTTGTTATGTATGCGACTTTGGATGTCTGAATGTGTGAATATAGAAGGTAGTATCTTATAAGTGAAGTGGACTTGAGATCTGGTAGCAAATCAAATCGTTTACTTGTTGCTTTAGTAAAGATTTGATTTGTTTTTCTTAAATTTGTTTTCAAACTTTACTAAAGTTTTAAATTTCTTCCTTTAGTAAATAAGAGTGAAAAGTTTGAGTTTTGGGATAATAACTTAGAAATAAATTCTAGGTTATGACACCCACAACGATAGTCGCTATGGATGTAGTTCGGATTTTTCAAATTTTCAAATTCTAAGTTTTCTTTTAAAAATGTTTTGGAAATCCTTTTCAAAATAAGTTAGCGATACTTAAGTTATTTTTAAATTAATTAAGAAGGTTATTAACTAAAATTAATTGGTTAATTAAGAATAATCATGTATTGATAAATGAAGTAATCAGGTTAAGTAATTAGTATTAATTAATACTAACATTAATTAAGTAAGTTAATCGTTTATTAATTAAGAAGTTTTAGTTGATGACTTACTTAGGTTAAAAAGGGTAGTTAATTTTATTTAATCAATTTTTATAATTCTATTTATAATTTAATTATAGTTTAAATTATTTAATTAATTGTCAATTAATTAAAGGTTAATTATTTACTAAATTATTACTTAATTAAGGGTTGATTTTAAGTAAATGTTTATTTGGTTAAAGTTTAATTATTAATTAACTTTTAATTTAAGGTTTAATTTATTATTAAAGTTTTAATTTAAAATTATTTTACTATAATTATTTTATTAAATAATTAGGATTAATTAATATTTAATTATTAATGAAGGTTAATTGATTATTTAATGGTTAGTAAATTATTAATTTGGGTTTAATTAATAGTTAATTAGGAGTTGATTAATTATTTAAAGGTTTAATTATTTCTTAATTATTAATTAAGTTTTAAGATTTAGTTAAGTTTAATTATGATTTAATAAAGAGTTTAACTTGCACTTAAAAGGGAGTTAAGTTTTAAATCCTAGTTTTCTAAGAATCAAATTATTTAACGGGAACTACTATTCCAAGGATAGATTTGAATACAAGAATTCATGTGTTGATACCATGAAGTAGACAAATAACTATGAATAATCTATAATGTGGAAAGGAATGTTCTTGTTTAGAAATTAATAGTTAGAAATAGAAATAATATACACACATATAACCACACATACCTATGAAAAATAAAAATATATACATAGCGTAATTTCTGATGATATTCGTATTAGTTATGATTAGGATGTCTTGTCATTAATACTGTATTAAACTAGGAGATGTAGATGGAAAAGTGATAGTAACTTCAAGACTAATATGGCAATAAATAGGAAGCTTATTGGGAGTTACACGAACTAAATAAGAACATATTAATTATATAGGTTAAAGGAATTAATATGGCATTTAAAGGAAAAGAGAATAAGCGTAATTGGTTGAACTAGAATAACTAAATATATCTCATTAGTGATTGTCCAATTAGAATAATAATGCCATTTATTATGGATAATTAACATTTATGGAATATAAGTAATAAGCATATAAGCTTGGAATTAAATACTAGAAGGCAATATAATTTTCGTAGAAGGAAATTTTAGGACCTTAATAATACATTTTGGACGAGCGTGAATTAGTGGGTCTAGCCCAATATTTCGGCTTAGGATGATCTATTTGGTTTAGTATGAGTTAGGATGCAAGGTCAGTAGAGTTACACAGCAGAAGTCTTCCCTTCACCTTGAGGCTACCAGCAGTTCTCTATACCTACTGCTGATGTAGAACATCTCCAAACATAGGACCCATAGGCAAGGGATATGCATTTGAATATTGGAAGGGGAAAATATATCAATGGTTCACCTTGAATTGAAAGTATTAAATGGTCAAGTACCTTTAAGGAAATTAGGTCTGCTTCATTCTGAAAAGAGGAACTAACTGGAATGGGCATTCTTGATTTACATTTGGTAAGTCTAAATGATATTTTGGATGGTGTGGAGGGGGTGGGGGTCAGTGAGCTATGTCAGTATTTTATTGGATCGGTATTTAGTAGTAGGGATGGCATATAGGCTATGACCACTAGCGATCCCGAGCGGTCGTTAGCAAAGAATATTGTTATGCCCTGATGGATTTCGCCTAAAGGAGTCCATAAAATGTGTTAGTAATACAGGAGTTATATTATAAAGTGGTTTATAAGGAACATCCGTCTCTATAACTAGGGTCGATTGACTAGCGATTACATTACGAAGGGCCTCTTCGGTTTTAGGGTATTAATTGGCTGTTGGGTTTGCCTCCTTCCTTTTTAAGACGTATTAAATGGTTGAGGATTTTGGATAGTATATGTTTAGATATATATGTATATAGGCATATATATAGTTATACCTTAGAGAAGGTTAGACATATCGTACGTGCATATATGTATTATCAGAATACCCATAAATTATAGACATAATGTTTAAATGGAAAGAAATCAGCATAAATTAGTGTCACGAGTAAAGTATATAATTTTTCAGTCACCAAGAAAGTTGTTCTGACCCCTCCTCATTACAACCCACATGATAGTTTAGAGGGATAGGTTATTGGAGCAAGGTAGGAATGGTAGACGGAAAAGTCTTCTTATTCATGCTCGGCGCTGACAAGGCAATTAGATATCGAAAGAATATTGTTGATTCCAAGGCAGTAGCCTCAGTTGGTATTTATGTTTTATTATATTTTTATATTCCACTGTGGGTTTATATTGATGTCTCTCTGATATGCTTAAGTTTATTATAGGTTACCAAAATAAACGATTCGTGCTCTAACGGACTTGGATTTTGATTTAGTCAAAATTCGGGCCCATTAATGTATGGGATTTTACATTTGATATTAGAGCTTGGGTAAGTCGATTATAGAAATTAGGATATGCTGATAGAACATATTTGTATTTTTACCTATAATTATATATAATATTATATGCCAAACTCTATAAATTTCGACCATGGAAGTTGTTGTCGCGACCATATTCTAAAAGGATGAATGAGGAAACTATGAGTTTGGAAAAAATAAATAGAGTTAAATTTATGCACGTACCTTGATTACCCCATGGAAGTTGGTTGCACTGTAAGGCGTTAACCAAGAAGAGCAAGAGCATAACGTATAGAAGGATCTCAGAGACTGGATGGTGCTTGACTTCCTTGTTGAGCCTAGGCTACCTTATGATTATGGACTTCGATAGATTGACAATTGAAAACGTACATTTCATCCAAACAGATGGAATGTAAGAATCTATAAGTTGCAAATATCTAAAATTAAGGTATAGCAGGTGCAGAGCAAGTTCCTGCAAGAAGGTGTACCTTAACCACTACAAGGTGATAAATTGGATTTTTATGAAGGTAAGCCAAAGAAGAAAAAGTCCATTTTTGAGTCCGCTCCCATGTGAAAGAATATGACAAAACATTTTTGAAAATCCATTAAAACCTTTTGAATGGCTTTTTCAAAGGATTTGTTGAAAATTTCTTATCAAAATTAAGTAAAATTTGAAATTCTTTGTTTAAAACTGATTGAGACAAAAGTTTTCGATTTAATTGTTTTCAACAAAAAAGGTTCTTCGTTTTTGAAATAAATGCAAAAGAGAGCATATGTTTGGACTAATGATTTTTTCTATTTATAACATCAAAATATTTAAATTATTTCTTCTTCAAAGGTTGGATGAACATAAATGGTACTAGAAGGGGTATGGAGTAAGGAAGAATAAGATTCCCGATAGTAATGATATGACGAATATCCCTGTATAAAGTAAACATAGAGAATAACAGCTAAAATATTTTGGTACCGCGAGATTGAAGAAGAAGAGAGCCTGGTAAAGTAGACAACATGCTAAGGTACCATTATGTAGAAGGCGGGGATTTCTCGAAGCTTTAAAAATCATATCGGATAGAAGAAAATAAAGAAAGAGCGAAACGATATCACTTGATATTATTAACGAATTTAACCCAGCCCGAATAAGGCTAAGTTCAACCTGGGCCTAAAATTCGTCAACCGGTCGACCGGTTGCCCTAAAACTATCGATCGATTATTAGATAAAATATGCAACCTGAACCAATGTGGCTTATAGCGCCATACAAGCTTTGACCCTCCTCATTCTTCCATCTTCCTCCTCTTTCCCTCCTCCATCTAACTCTCTCTTCCTCTAAAAATGCGAGCGTTGCTGCTACCCCTCCTCTTTCAGCCCAACATGAGCACCCTTCCCCAAATGGTTGCAGTCGTTGTATTCTTCGAACCATGGCACCCCCTTTCCAATTTGAATGAAAACTCCTCCTCGAGCACAACTCAGTCCATGGCACCACCATGAGTCGTGGACATGTCCTCGTGCCACCTAAACCTTACTACTAAGAGGTCACCAGGCTCGACAGGGAAAATCAAAAAAATCTCCACCTACAGAGTCTCGGCAAACTTTGCCTTTCTTCAAGGATGACAGGTGAAATTTGGGGACTTCATCGCCTTTGTACTAGGCAATCTGTTCATAGTTGCAGGCCTAGCATCGATCTTGAGCCATAACACCTTTAAGAAGGAGTGCTACCTACGCTTCATGTGGTTGTTTAACACTAGTCTGCAATACGATATGAAGATATCGATAGTCTTATATCGAAGGTGATAGGGATAGCAATTGGTACGTGGGATGATGATTTAAGGTTATTCTAGGGATAACTATGAAAGGAGCATATTTGGTAGCTATTGAGGCTACTGATTTGGAGATTTTACGATGGATCTTTCTTGGAGCTGTCGGTCTATAAGGCCAAACAACTAGCAGCCTACAGACCAACTCGTCGTTTGCATTGTTTAGCAAAAGATCATTCCAAAGACAGGGAACTTTGACCAGATTTATCCACTAGTGCAGAAGGCCACCTACACCATCATAGGTGGTACAAAAATTAATGGGTCTTGCACTGCCATGGGAAACTACGTGGAGCCAGGAGTAGGGACTCTATGGAGTTACATTCCATATTGCCATCTTTTCACTCGCATCTTTTAACAATACAGAGTGAACCTCCATAGAGAACATATTCAAAAGAAGGCCTTTGCTTCATTTGATAGAGCCTCTTTTAAGAGAATTGTGATTGCACAGCCGCTAGTGAAGGTAGTGGTGCCGTTGGCAGAGGAGCAGGCACAGCAGGCAGCGGGGCTGGGATTAGGCGTTGTAGGGTCATAAATGCCTGAGCTAGTGGCGATCCTATACTCCCAAGTCCAAATCAAGACCGTGCTATTTAGCTTTGTTATACCTGAAGGAAGTGGTGAGACTTTATGAGGTTCCAAGCTCCATAGTTTGTGACTGTGATCCCCTGTTTACTAGAAAGTTATGGAAAAGTTTCCAGGAAGAATTGGGAATGAAGCTAAATTTTAGTACCGCACGTAACGATCGGCCTATTCGACCCTTAAAAGTCAACGTTAATACATCCACGGTATTCATTTGCTGAGCATCCAAATGTTGAAAAGACAAAATATTGGGAAAAAGAAAAAAGATAGAACATAATATCACAGCGTGATGAGTAATATATAATATACACGAATCTTACAAAAGAGAAACTGTAATATACATCCATCGGTCAAAGTAAAATAAAAAATCATCAGCCTAGACAGTAACAAAAACCCAGCCTTACAATTGTTCATAAACTAAAATAACCAATGCAGCGGAAAGAAATATACGCATATACATCATGAAGGCATCCAACTCGTCTCTTGAAGCTCCAAAGGATCCATAACTAGATCTGAACGTATGATTGGTCTGACCCGAGCATTATAAGAAAATAAAACCCAGATTATTCCGGTAAACCGATGTGTGAGACACAACTCAAATGGATTTTAATGTTATAAAACCTTTTATAATAGAGGTATGTCATAAGACCATGTTCCACCATAGATACAGATAGGTTTTTATCTTATGATAACCAAACAATTTCATAGGAAATCTTGTGATTCATAATAAGGCCTAGGGTTTAAAATAAATATGGAATCATAAACAAAATTATTATATTAATTGAATTTTAGCATAATAGGTATATAACTAAGCCCAAAAAACACTTATTGCAAAATGGATTCCATCACGTACAAGACTACTTGAGTATCGTTTTCATAGTACGCCTCTAGAAAAATGTACCAAGGTCAACAAGAACATCTTGCACCCCGGCCAACAAAGAATCGACCTACCCCTTACTAGATGGGACCGAATATGTCATAACCGCATTTGCTTTGCAACCTTTTCTCGAGAGCTCTCATGTACATAACCAATCCATAAATATATATCTAGAAGGGTAATGATATACCCTAATGGTTGTGAACCATATAGCCCTACCGCATATCCCATGTTTTAGACATTCCTCGGTGGTGAGGCTTGAGGCTACATTTTACCTTTTTAGGAAATCCCACTTGGAATGCTAACACTTCCCTCCAGGAAACAATGCAATGCCAGCATTCATCCATACAAGTCGTTTTAGATATGAACAAGCCGAAGGCACTACTTCTACTACATCATTTTGAAATCATCCTTAGGTAATGACCAAATACGATTATGCTAATGGTATCCATAATATCAGAAGCATATGAATATGAAACAAAATCACAATTTCAAAAATAACATTTCCGATTACATTTCACAAAACATGTTTCATATTCTATTACATAATCCTATAATCATTTCTCAAGTAAATATCAAATATAATTATTAAAAATACTCCAAGAGCGACATATGAAGAAGCCCTCTTAGTTGATCAGAGTACTATATAGACATAATTGTCTTGCATACTGATGTACACGTAAATATGCATATTTTTACTTTCTATATATAATCTAATTTAAATAAATAAATGAGCATATAGGGTATTTTTACATATTTAAACCAGAATTTAAATTGTCATCAAATTATCATTTATTCATCTTCATATGGGGACAAAATGATCATTTTTGTGTATGATTTAATTTTAGAAAATTTACTTGGATATTTTAATGTTATATTGTAGGAATTTGGATTCAAATGGAAGATGGTTTCATGGAAATGTGCATGCACAAGAGTTATAAGGCAAATGAAGATGAAAATAAATCAATTCATGAAATCATGGAGGACCCTACCTACCCACTTACCATGATGTACAAGTAGGAGTAAATGCATATGTTAGTGACCATTAAAGTTACATGCACACTTAATGGAGAATTAATCATGCTACCGATAACTTGGTGGCCACAATTCCTCAAGAGTATTTTGGATAGTCTCTAAAAATATGCATTAGGGTTTTAGGCATGTATAAATACCTCTTGTGTTTCATGTAATGAGCTCTTAGGCTCCTCTTAGTTAGTTTAGTTCAAGGCTAAAAAATAAATAAATAACTCTCTTTTGTTATTAATGGCTTCTTTGCCTTTTTTCATGTAATTTTCTTTTATGCAACTTTAATTCAAACACTTTTAGTTCAAATTCATCTCTTGTTCATTTCTTTTATGTTAGTAGCTTTATTTCTTATGCAAGTAGTTTAATTCTCCTTTTGTTTTAGTTAGCTCTTACTTTGCTTGTTTTTTATGTCTATGTTGAGCTCTACATTTGTTGAAACAATAACAAATATGAGAAGCTAAACTCATTCAATTTAGGGGTAATAAAGCTCTCTTAATCATATAGGCTTAACATTTTGCTAATTTTTGATCTCTTTTTGTGCATAATGAGAATATTTGATGTGATAAATATTTCATTGTCTAGCTTTGAATTTGATAGGCTATGTTGTTAACCCCAAATAGACTATGCTTAAACAAACATAAAGATAAATTAACTCTCCATCTACATATGATTATGGTAATGAAGTGAATTTTAAAATCAAAATTTGATGGTCTATATTACTAATCAATAGTAAATAGATCATGCTTAGAATAAATTTAATTTTTAACTTCATTGTCATTTTCATGAGAATTAAAAAGTGATTTGGTGGGTGTGTTAAAGTTTAGTGGTTTACGTTGGGCTAATTAATAGCAAAAATAGGTCATACTTATGATATACACATAAACTAAATTCACTAATGACAAAAAAAGATCATAATTTCATATATATTGATTTATGTGATCATGAGAAGGGATTTGCCTCTGAATTGCCTTCTACCCTCATATTTTTATACATTTTTAGTTTTTGTTAGTTTTTGAAATTTTTAGCTTAACACAACTTCAAATCTTGGTTTAATTTGATTGAGTAGAATTTTAAAATCAATTCAATTTCCTACGGATCGATCCGTACTCGTCACGTACTAAAACTGTACACCGTGCACTTGCAGTTATTTTTAATTAAAAATTTTTGAGCTATTTTCTAGTCCGATAGAAAATTTGTCTTTCAATAAGTTTTTGGTGCCGTTGCCGGTGAATTTGATTTGATTTTATTTCTATTCTTTGAATTATTTTTGTTTGATTTTATTGTTTGTTTGTTTGTGTTAAATTGCATTTGAAAAAAGAAAAAAAGTTATATGTTTGTTTGTTGTGTTATTTGATTTGTGTGCTCGTTTATTGTTTTTGCATTTGCCTTTGCATTTTTATTTGAAAAAAGAAGAAGAAAAAATGCACACAATTTCAAAACCAAAAAAAAAAAAAAATCCTTAACAATTTGAATTTGAATTTTATTTTTTTTACAATTCACAGTTTACATTGCATTTAGACAACACTGTTTACTGTTCACCGCACATAGTGCACCATCTCTATTCCACATTCATCTCCTTGCAAATACACTTCTACCTTGTATAACTACATCATTCAGCAACCACCTAATTGCCATTAACCTACCTCTACGACTTCTGCTACATTTACATGCACATACCATACCTCTCCAAAATACACATAACTCACAGCCTACAAGTTCTACTACAACAATTCCAGAGAACCTCACCGTGCACAGCTTGCATTCTCCCCCCGCTAGAACATTTACATCATCAACATCCCCTTTTCATCCACATTGCTGCAATACCCCCACATTACAACTGCAACTACCAACTTCACTGCATACACACTTCACCACTGGTTGTGCACCTTCCATCCACACTGGCACCACCTGAATCATCCACTTCTGTCAACAACAGATCAATGCAAACATACACTGTCATTTCCAACTACTACATCACAAACAGTGCCTTCACATACAACAACTTTGTTATCGACTTTTCCAACTGACATCCCCTCTTCTGCTCCTCACTTCACCCAACCAATCTCCACCTCTGTCAAAACTGCCTGACTCTCTGTCAACATAACCGCCTCATTGTCAACATAACTGCCTCAAATCATCCCAGTGCACATCTTCAAACCAACATCCTCAAATCATTGCCTCCGCCGCAATCTTCACTTCACTTCAACACTGCTGCAAACCATCCACATCTCCTACCACCATACCACTGCCTTTTACAACTACTGACCATCACATTAAAATTCCCTGACCATATTACAGCCACCACTACACATACATACCCACAAACATCTCTGCCTGCGCACATCAAATGTACAAAACTGCTGCCCAAACCTCTTTTGCTACCTGACCTCTGCTCCTTCTACAACTACATAACTGGATCAACTCCTCCCCTTCAAACACACATCCAACCATCTGCCTTGCCTCTAAACATTAACATCGCTCGCACTGCAGCAGCATATCTCAACTTCTACTACAACTACATCACCTTTCTACTGCAACTTCATCACATAATTCACTAATTCCCTGTTCCACTTCCTATAATCACCACCTATCACTACGAATCACCCTCCTCCGAATCTAGAGACAAAACCTCCCTTAATTCATACTCGAACCCACAACCGAATCTCCCTACGCACAACTTAATCCTCAAATTCCAGAATCGATTTGGATCGCATCATCGTGAAATTCGGTTTGAAAAACTCGAATTGAGTTGCAAATTTTTCTTCTTCTGAGAATTGAATTTGGGTATTGAATTGAGAATTGAATTGGGAATTGAATGAGCACTTCGATTTCTATTTCAAGTTTATTAGTGAAGTTGTTTTACTAGTGAATTTATGGAGAATCATTTGGGGAAGTCATTTTGGTTTTAAAGTGGGCCGGGCTGTGTTTGGAGTTATTTCTTTTTATTTATATTTTTTCCTTCTTTTTATTTATTTAATTTTAAGCTTTAGGTTTCTTCTTCTCTCTAAAAAAAGGAAAAAAGAAAAATAAGTTTCAATTTGTTTTATTTTTAATTGTTTTGTTTTCACTTGTTTTGTTTTGTTTTGACTTAGTTTCTTCCTTGATATGTAAAAAAAAATGTATATACATACATACATACATACATACATATATATATATATATATATATATATATATATATTTAGTTTCAGGCTGCAAAGCATGTATTCAAAGGAGATTTGCTTGCTAAAACTGTCATGCTTGCTTGCTTAAAAAAAATTTGTCACTTTAAAATAAATTGCTAATAATTCTACAAGCTTTGGTATCGTGCTCTTATCACTTTTTTATTTTGCTTTGCGTTGTTGGATGCATGCATTATTATTTTTTTAATTTCAAAAAAGAAAATCCATTCATAGTTGCATCGCTAATTCAGGTTTAATTTCTGTTTTGCATACATACCATTTTATTTTCTTTTTTGAGGGCAACATTCAAATTCACATAAGGTAGGAGATTTCATCACCCCTTCCTTGGCCCGCAAATTGCATTTCATCCAAGAAATTGACTAATAATAATGGATAGACATCAGACTTACAGGAGTCGCGAGCTCGCTTAGGGCTTAATTGTCTCTTGACAAGTAGTCTTCATTGAACAATTTATTTTTTTGGTGTCTACGTTATGCCAGAGCAATAATCAGTACCAAATATTACAGTGGTTTGTAAATATTATACTGATTGTTTCTCTAATGGTACTTAAACCTTCAATTATATTTCTACGGTGATTCGTGGTGCACCGATAACTCCTGCCCGTTAACTGGGTAAGAAATATATTGTTGATTTAAGACAAATATGATCAAACAATTTTGGGTTGGGAGCTACTTAGGACAGAAAATTGTAATTAAGTCCTTGCATTCATTCAGTTGCATAAGTACATGCATATTTAAAAAAACAAAAACATATTAAAAAAATTGAAAATCCAAAAAATAAAATAAAAATCAAATCTCCCTTTAAAAAAATAAAATTTTCTTAGTAAACATTTTTCCTCTATGTGTGTGTGTGTAAATATTCTTGAAAATGACTGAATTTCCCTACTCACATGAATTTTACAGTAGTTGTGAAAATCAATATGATCCGTATAATTTCACTCCAAATTCTTATGGATATTTTAACAACTATTGTACAAACAATTCGAATTTTGAACCAGAAAATTTTCAAAATGATAGCCAACCCTCTACTCTTGAAAACAGCATTGAAACAATTTGGCCTTTACTTGAATGACAAAATCAAAGGATAAATGATTTATGTAACTCATATTTGTGCAATGATTCTAGTCAACATTTTCAAAATAATCAAAATTTGAATTCACTTCAAATCAAATGATTTCGATTATAACTCATGCCAATACAACTTCGAACTCTTAAATGAATTTCAACGCGAAAATGGAAATGTGAACGACTTTCCAAATGATTTTGGCAATGAGTATAATCTCGACTATGGTGTAATTGACAATTTTTGTTCTCAATAATTTCAAATCGGAAATCCTCAAATTAATAATTATAAATTTTATTTTATTGAGCAAATGGAAGAAATTCACAATGATCAAACGGATTTCTTGTTTGAAACATATATGAAACAACGTGAGCAACAAAACCAAATCCCGATGTGTGATGAGTCAAGTGATAATCCACCTTTTACCAAAATTGATGATTTTGAAATAAAAACTTTTGAAATTGAAAACAACAATCTTAATGAAGTTGTTGAAAATGAGGTAATTCAGTTAGAGTTCAATGCTTTTGATAGTGTGGAACAATACTTTTCTGATTTTGAAAAATTAAATACAACAACTTGAGGTTTTGAACATGATATATGCAATGAAGTTGTTGATAATCTAACAAAGGAAGACAAATTTAGTGAACACAAATATTTTGGAATTTTCGAAGATGAGTTGTCAAATTTCGAAGGGGTAGATTTCAATCACCATTTTGATTTTGAAATCGATAATGTTGAAGAATTCGTCAATGATGATTTGAGTTTCAATTTGGTGAAAATAAAGTTGAATTTCAACCAATTGTTTTATTAACTCCAAAAAACATCGAAAATAATAAAACTCATATGATTTTCAGTAAAACGACATTCGTTTTTCCAAATCAACATTCAACTTTGAAATTTCTTATGATATGTCTTTCATACTTGACGAAACAAATGAATTGATCTTTGAAAGATCGTTTCATTTACTCTTTAACAGTATATTTTCTGCTATCGTGTAAATAAGAATCGTTTCATTTTCATGTAAATATATGTCATATTTTATTTTATTTTCTCCTTTCACTTACGTTGACTGTGGGGACACAGTCAAAATCAAGTGGGGGAGAGTCTCATCTTCATTTTTTTGATTTTTCATTGTTTATTTTTGCATTTTCTTTCTAGAACTCAAAAAATTAAAAAATAAAACTAAAAATAAAATTCTGAAATATATTTTCTTTTAACGTATTAATTTAATTTTAAAGAAATACTGTAGGAAACGTATAGGATTTTGGTTTTCAAATTGAAATTTTTGAAAATTTATTTGTCTCAACAAAAATAAAAAGAAAGTTTGATTACAAGTAACGATGGTTTAACTAGTATATTGGAAGGTTCTTGGGTGATAATTATAAAGAATATCCTAAGTGAAATCTTTGTTTAAAGAGTGGTTTAATTTAACGTAAAGGTTATAACATTTTTGATCTTCTAAATTAAATGGTGTTAAGATGATTTTGCAAAACTCTCTCTTAAAAATAGTAGAAAAAGAGAAAAATATAATATGTATATATATAAAACATAAAAAATGATTTTTATAAAAATAAGAAACACCTAGAGTCATGTGTTCACTGCAAGTGTGTACACTCGCCATGCTTTGTACCCTTCTTACGTAAGCCCGAAAGGCAGTGCGTGATCGGTATATCCGACCTTAGTTTATCTGAGTTAGGTATATGTATGTAGAAATTCTTTTATTAATAATGCCTACAGTCAACAGGTGTACATACTTGTAAGTTCACTTGCTATGCTCTGTATTCCCTTTTTGTAAGCCCGAAAGGAAATGCATGGGTGATATATCTGGTCTCAGTTAATCTGAGTTAGGCATATGTAAATATTGTTAATATCAATAAAATTTTCAAATAAAGAGAGAGTAAGCAGTTGAAATCCAAGCACTATTTTTACTTATTTGATTTGACTTGTTATTCAGAAGAATAGAAAATACCACTTTGAAAAACTTTAATAACGAACTAAGGATCCATTTCATATTTATAGTATGTTATTAATCGAAACAACTAGCCAAACTAGAGTCTATTTGTTATCATATATTGATTTTTGTTGGAAGTTTTGGTGAGTAAAAGGACTTAAATTTCTTGATAAGGACCAAAACGCATATTTAACTTATTTGTGTCAATTTGAAAATAAATTCTTCATTTGTAAATATTTTCTAAAACTTTCATTCATCTCTTTGTAAATAAATCTTGCATCTAGGATTTTTAATGTTGCATTTGGATTTTGTGGGTAGCATCCGCTGAAAACCCTCACGAGACAACACTCGTCCTACTAGGGACACCTAAAGGTTTAACGGCGTATTGCATACGTTCAGTGCAATTGTGTTACCTATGAAAACGTATTTATCTTAGTTTTACTTCGTTTGAGGACGAACAAAAAGATAAGTGTGAGGGTATTTGATGTGCATGTAAATGTGCATATTTTTACTTGCATATTTAATATAATTTAATTAAATAAATGAGCATATTTGGTATTTTTAAATGTTTAAACCAAAATTTAAATTGTCATCAAATTATCATTTATTTATCTTCATATGAGGACAAAATGTCCATTTTGTGTGTGATTTAATTTTAGAAAATTTACCTGGATATTTTAATGTTATTTTGTAGGAACTTGGATTCAAATGGAATAGGGCTTCATTAAAATATGCATGCACAAGAGTTATAAGGCAAATGAAGATGAAAATAAATTAACTCATGAAATCATGGAGGACCCCACCTACCCACTTATCATGATGTACAACTAGGAGCTAATGCACATGTTAGTGGCCATTAAAGGTACATGCACACTTAATGGAGGATTAATTCATGCTAATGATAACTTGATGGCCACACTTCCTCAAGGGTATTTTGGGTAGTGTTCAAAAATATGCATTAAGATTTTAGGCATGTATAAATACCTCTTTTGTTTCATGTGATGAACTATTAGGCTCCTCTTTAGTTAGTTTAGTTTGAGGCTAAAAAATAAACAAAAACTCTCTTTTATTTTTAATGGCTTCTTTGGCTTATTTGCCTTCTTTCTTGTAATTTTATTTTGTGCAATTTTTAATTCAAGCACTTTTAGTTCAAATTCATCTCTTGTTCATTTTTTTATGTTAGTAGCTTAGTTTTATTTCTTATGCAAGTAGTTTAATTCTCCTTTTGTTTTAGTTAGCTCTTACTTTGCTTGTTTTTTTACGTCTATGTTGAACTCTACATTTGTTGAAAAGATAACAAATATAAGAAGCTAAACCCCGTCAATATAGGGGTGATGAAGCTCTCTTAATCATATAGATTCAACATTTTTCTAATTTTTGATCTCTTTTGTGCTTAATGAGAATATTTGATGTGGTAAGTATTTGTTGTCTAGCTTTGAATTTGATAGCCTATGATATTGACACCAAATTGGCTATGCTTAAACAAACATAAACACAAATTACCTCTTCATCTACATATGATTATGGTAATGAAGTGAATTTTAAAATCAAAACTAGACAGTTTATATCACTAAATAATATTAAATAGATCATGCTTAGAATAGGTTAAATTTTAACTTCACTATCATTTCATGAGAGTTAACATGTGGTGTGATAGGTGTGTTAAAGTTAGATTGTTTATGTTGGGCTAATTAATCGCATAAATAGGCCATACTTATGACAAAAACATCAACTAGATTCACTAATGACAAAAAAAGAGATCATAATTTCATATATGTTGATATATGTGATCAAGAGAAGGGATTTGCCTCTAAATTGTAATCTATTCTCATATGTTTATCCACTTTTAGTTTTTATTAGTTTTTAGAATTTGTTAGCTTAACAAAACTTCAAATCTTGGTTTAATTTAATTGAGTAGAATTTTAAAATCAATTCAATTACCTTCGGATCAACCCACACTCCCCACGTACTAAAATTGTACATCGTGTGCTTGCGGTTATTTTTGATTGAAATTTTTTGGCTATTTTTTAATTCGATAGAAAATTTGCCATTCAACATATACATCACAACGGAATAAAACAAAAAAGCAACTCCTAAATAGCTCTCCATCTGCTACCTGCTCGTCTTCGGAAGCTTTACAACCTATTAAAACATGTAAAACCTCAACCCTCAGCCTAATCAAATCAATTTCGAGCACCTAAGAGTTTAATTTGAAAAACATAAACTTTGAATCAGATAAAAAGCCTGGTGTGAATAATAATATACATCTAGGTTATTTGATATTATGTGAGACTATGCCATTTAGTAGAATGGATTTACCCTCACTAATATCCTTTAAAAATATATCTTTTGCAAACCTTTAACCTGCAACCAAAACTGGTTAAAAACTGTAAAGCATTTTTATGTAAATATACATATCAAGTAACAAATGAACTATCTGTCCGAACACTATAGTTTTGTTTGGCTAACTACTAACCTTTGGCTTACTCGGGCCTACCAAACAACATAATCAAAATAATCTAAACCTGTTAGACACTCCTTTCCTGGACGGTATGTCCTTAACTAACTATTAGATACTCCTCTTCTGGACGGTCTATCCCTAACTTAACATCTCCCAAGGTCACCTGATCCTAATGGTTTTATGGTCTCACCAATAACCTATCTATATACAAATATTTATTCCCTTCTACTGCTAATCAAAATTTTAGTCTTACCTATGACAAAGCCCTACACACTGGAATCTTGGATTAAATTAGCCGGAGCTAATAGCTAATGTATAGGGCGCGACCCTATACCGGTTCCATTTGATATTATAATATCTGAGTCATTTTACTTAGGGTAACCTTCTCTTAAAGTTTCCTTAAAAAACTTTTCATCTCAAGTAGATTTAAAACCTTTAAACCAAAATTAAAAAGGGAAAACATATACTCTATGCTTTACTCAAAATCACATTGCCATTTTATATATATACTTTACCGAAATCTTTGTTGATGAAAACATTTAAACCGTTTAAATTACCCCTTTCGGATCCATTGAAAGCACCCCTTTTGAAATCAAGTAAAATCCTCCTTTCACTTAGGCCGAACGGCCAATAAATTCCTTTCACCATTCAATATTCCTTTCGAAAACACTAAAAAACCATTCCTTCAAAAGCATTAAAACCTTAGACATCCTATCTTTAAACATTTAGACTTTGCCTTTTGAAAACACTAGAAAACCTTTCCTTTCAAACCTTTCGAAACCATTATGAAACCACCCCTTCATAACCATTATTTAAAACCCTTCCAAATTAATAAAACATTAATCCTTTCGAAAGCCTTTGGTTTCAAGTAAAACATGTGAAAACAACTTTTGAAACCATTAAAAATTTACTCCTTCGAAACCATTTGGTTTCTACCCTCAATAGAGCAAAAGGGTCATAAAACAATTAAGCCGAAAGCACTCTTTCGAAAGCATTTCCTAAGCAAAGAAGTGATTATGTCAAAACCAACCTTCCGAAGCATTGGAGAAGCGGCTTAGTTTTAAAAGCAAAGTATACCTTCCAAAACCATTGGCGTCAAAAGGTAGAAAAGTGGCACTACAGGGTTTCGACCTAGTTGAAAGCATATACTTAAAAATAAAGACACAACCTCTTTATAACCATTCTTTTAAAACCATTGACCTAGTCGAAACCAAACCAAGTTGAAAAGCTGCACTGTCGAAATAAAAGCAGGTGCATTTTCATTTAAAAGCAAAGACGTGCTTTGACTCCTTCAGAACCTTTGGTCTCGCCCTAGTGCCTTCTGCCTTAGTCCAATTCATTATGTACCAAGTTATTGATGCTTTGTGTATTGGTTTCGACGGCATGGAGACGTAGTACTTCGTTAGAATCCCTATGTCGAAAGTGGCAAAACATGCTAAAAGGATGTCAAATCTTATTTTTACTTTAAAAAGAATTTCTTTTCAACTAATCTGCCTTGTTTTTCAGAATTTTATTGGTTGCTAATTTTCTTTTCTAAAAGTGCTACCAATATTTCAGAAATAAACTATTTAATTCATTTATAAAATGCCTCTTCTCCTTTTATAAATATATAAAACATTTAAGCCTCATACATTATATAATTTTATATACCTATCAAAACACATAGGAAAATTCAACAAAAATTTTAGAGAATCATTTTAATATTTTTTCTAACATTCATTAATTCTAGACCCAAAATATTAACTATTTAGCCGTAAATAATTTTAAACCCAAATAATCATTTTCCACACTTGAAAATTAAAATAAATTCCACTTAATTAAAAAAGTATGAAAATTGAAACCCATCTCTAAAATATGATTTTCGATCTACATCTAAAATCGCAGGGCGTTTGGATGTCATTAAATAGGGATATCACATTAAAACATATCATAGAACCTATATGATTAAGCATAAATCATCAACAAGCATATATAAACATTTAATAATTTAAAAACATGGCATAATCATGCAAAATAATTCAGATTCATCTTAGGACCGAAAACGAATTGAAAAATGAGAAGTCATTATTCATCTTAGCTTTGTGATTAAAGATGTGAGATTAGTTTTTGATTAAGTGATTTGATTCTTCCTCTTGAAATCCTAGCTTTTATCTTCACTTGAGCTTGCTAATGGTGGTCGGCTTTAACTTATATTTTCATTTTTGAATGTATGAATGAATATGTAAATTGTATGGCCTAAGGATTTAGGGTGTAAGAATAATTATTTTCCTATACTGCCCTTTATCTATTTACCCTAACACTTCATTTTTATTCTTTAGTTCATTGTTGACATGGCATGACTACCCCTTATTTAATCACAAATCTCAATCCATTAATCATCTTACATTATTTTGTTTAATTTGACTAATTAAATGTCCTAAATAATGTTACTAAAAGTACGGGGTGTTACAATCTCCCCTCCTTAAAGAATTTTGTCTTCGAAATTATGATAAGGTACACAACAATCAAACATAAAGGTAAAACATACCATCAAATAAATTAGGATAAGCGTCTCTAATCCTGCTCTCAGTCTCCCAAGTACATTCTCTCTCATTATTGCTCCACTGGACTTTTACTAATCTGACTAGCTTGTTTCTTAGCCTTTTCTCGTCTCTCGTGACTATATGAATCGGCTTCCTAACTAAGTTAAGTCTGGCTCTGCTACTTAGTCCTCTAACATGGTTGGTGCTATAGTAGTCTCTAGGTCTCTAACACAATTCCTTAGATGAGAAACATGGAAAACATCATGAAATCCTGCCAAATTTCTCAGTAACTCTAATCTATATGTGAGTTTCCTGATCCTCTCTATAATAGGAAAAGGTCCTAGGAATCTCGGTGTTAACTTCCTTGATTTTCCGAATCTAATCACAAGCTTCATCGGTGATGCGTTGATAAAAACATGATCTCCAACAGAGAAATCTAACTCTTCTCGTCTTCTATCTGCATAACTCTTCTGTCTAGATTAAGCTTCCTTCATCGTAGCTCGGATTAATTCAACCTTTTCTACAGCTTATCTAACCAAATGCGGACCAAGAACCAACCTATCCCCAGTTTCCAACCAACAAACCGGTGATTTGCACGGCCTTCCATACAAAGCTTCAAACGATGTCATCCCTATACTTAGTCTGATAACTATTGTTATATGAAAACTCAACTAAGCCTAGATGGTCTTCCCATGATCCTCCAAAATTTAACACAAAAGCTCTTAATAAATCCTCCAAGACTTTGCTAACCCTTTCTGTTTGCCCATCTATATGTAGGTGGTAAGCGGTACTCATCTTGAGATTGGTTCCTAAAGTCTCCTATATACTCTTCCATAACTTTCTAAAGAACATGAAATCTCTATCACTAACTATACTACTAGGAATTCCATGAATTTTAACTATATTCTTCATAAATAACTTAGCAAAACAGGTGCTATTCAAGTTGACTTAACGGGAATGAAATGGGAACTTTTGGTCAATCTATCCACTACAACCCATATACTTTCATTTCCTCTATTAGGTTTTGGCAACCCATCAATAAAATCCACAGAAATATAATCCCACTTCCATACCGGAATATCCAATGGCTGTAGCAATCCATTGGCTTTTGATGTTCGGCTTTTATCCATTGACAGTTCAGACACTGCTTCACGCATGAGCCTACATCCCTCTTCATACCTTCCCAGAAGAAACTCCGCTTTATATTCTGATACATCTTAGTTCCTTTTTGATGAATAGTGAACTTCACATGATGGCATTCCTCCAAAACTTCCTTCCTAATGTCTCCCACGTTCGGAATACACAACCTCCCTTTCTTTCTCAACTACCCATTCTGATCAAGACAAAAATCCTTCAAGTAATCGCTCGTTGTTCCTTCATTTAACTTCTTGATCCGTTTAGCCAACACTAGATCCTCCTCTTATTAAGAAGCATTCCTTTCAATCATTACTGATCGAACTTCTAAATAAGATACACAGTGGTTTCTTCACTAGATCCAACTTCAGATCTCCACTGCACCATGCAAGTCGACAAGGCTTCCAAATCTTTTCACTCTGCTATAATTACCAACATTGCATTTAGATGCTTTCTGCTAAGTGCGTCTGCAACTTTGTTTCCCTTTCCCGATGTGTGCTCAATACTAAAATCATAAGCAGCTAAAAACTATAACCACCTTTGCTGTCTCATATTCAGCTCCTTCTGAGAGAAAAAATACTTCAATGACTTATGATCCGTATAAAGCTCAAACTTCTCTCCTCAGCTAACTCCAAATCATGCATTGGATATCTAATCTCGTGTGGTCTAAACAATCGAGAAACATAGACAATCACTTTACCTCTCTGCGGTAACACAGCTCCTAATCCGGTTCAATACGCATCTGTATATACTACCAAATCTTAATTCCCTTCCAGAATAACTAATATAGGTGCATGATTCAATAAGTGTTTCAAACTCTAGAATGCTTCCTCACACTTATCAGTTCACGCAAACTTCACATCCTTTCACGTTAGCTTAGTCATCGGTGCTGCTATCCACGAAAAATCCTTTACAAACCTCCGATGATACCCAGCTAATCCAAGAAAACTTCTAATCTCAGTCACCGTCTTTGGTCTCTTCCAATAATTAACAGCTTCGATCTTATCTCGATCGATTGACAACCCCTTCTCCAAAACTACATGACCAAGAAACTTCACTTCCTTCTTTTAGAAATGAAACTTTGAAAACTTTTCCTTCAGCTGATGCTGCCTCAACATCTCAAGCACAAGTCTAAGATGAACTTTATGCTCCTTTTCATTCTTAGAGTATATCAAAATATCATCTATGAACACCAACACGAACCTATCCAAGTGCTTTTGGAAAACCCAGTTCATCAAATCCACAAAGAATGTCGGTGCGTTAGTTAGTCCGAACGGCATCACTAACTATTCGTATGATCCGTATCTAGTTCTAAATGCCATCAAAGAAATGCTATCCTCTACTATTCTAAGCTGATGAAAATCTGTTGCCAAATCCAACTGAGGAAATACTTTGGCTTCACTCAACTGATCGAACAAATCATCAATTCTAGGCAATGGGTGTCGATTTTTTATTGTCTTCTCATTCAGCTTACGATAATCGATACATAACCTTAACGATCCGTCCGACTTCATAGCAAACACTACGGCAGCCCCCCTAAGTGAACTACCAAGTCTTATAAAACTCTTGCTCTCCCATTCCACCGACTACACTTTTAATTCCCTCATCTCGGTAGGTGTCATCCTGCTTGGCGGCCTACTCATCGGTTCTGCTGTAGGCATCAAATCTATCCTAAACTCAATGGCTCATTTTGATGGCAATCCTATTATAGGCTCGAAGACATCCACAAATTCTCTAACCATGAAAAAGCGATTCAACTAGTCTTCCAACTCCACAACACCCAGAAAAGCATTTGCCTCACAAGTAGGGCTTTCTATGGTATATACAATCCGATCACTACAGTCAGGGTGTCTAAGCGATATCTTCTGATCATGGCAAAATATCCCAGCATTGTACTTATTTTACCAATCTATACCCAACATAATTCATAACCCTACAAAATCAAACGCATGCAAACTACAAACAAATATATGACCTAGCAAATCAAACTCTAAGTGGTCACACTTCATCCCAAGTGTCGCATGCCCTCATATTAGATTTGCAGCCCTTAAGGAAGTAACTAAGTATGTGGGTTCTAGGTTAAACTTATCTACCAAATAATGAGATATATAAGAATGCGACGCATTAGTATAAAAAAGAACGCTAACAGACATACCATAAATCAGAAGCGTACCTCCCAACACTACCTTTCCTTTCTCCTACGTTGTTGGTCTTGATGTAGTAGGCTCCAATGCAAATACGTTGCCTCTTCCAACATTAGCGGGATCTTTGTACTGATTATCATAGTGGCCAATCTAATCGCAGTTAAAACACCTGATGTTCTTCTTCCCGATCACTTCCTTCGCTTTTGCAATATGACACTCATTCACAAAATGCCTCTTCTTATTGCATTTGAAGCACACAACCCCAGACTTTTCCTTCTTTTATACTCCACCTTTTTTAGCACCCTTCTTATGAAAGAATTTACTCTTCTAGCCTTGCCTAACCCAGACCTCCTTCGCCTTTACTCTTCTCTAGACAAGAAAGCATATCCTTGTGTTTTAAAGCCATCTCTATAAACAAATCACAAGGATATTTGATATGAGGTAATGTAGCCCTCGCCAACTCGGGCTTCAACCCCCTTATCAACTTCTCATTCCTCTTCAATACAATATCCACAGTAGCATACCCATACCTAGCCAACTCCTTAAATCTTCTAGCACACTCCAAAATATTCTTCTCCCCTTGCACCAACTTAGTGAACTTCCTAAGCTAAGCAGACTGCACCATCAAAGATATGAACCTCTAGCAAAACCTTCTCCTAAACTCAGCCTATATCATCTCCTCTTCATTAACTCCACCCGTCACATTATTCCACAAAAATAAAGCTGCTTCCTGAAGCTATCTCGAAGCAAGCCTCCTCTTCTACTTACCATTGAAACCCATGTTTGTTAAGGTCCTCTCAAAATGTAGCAACCAGTTCTTCATTTCTATAGCATCCTCAATTCCGGTAAAGGGCTTCCCTCTAAGGCTAACATAATCTCTGCTCAAAATAGCATAATGGTTGACCATCGGAGCTTCCTGAACTCCTATTCCTGCATTTCCTCCAACCATTCCAGCAACAACTCCCGCCCTGCATCATATTCACGAAAAACCAATACATCGCTCCTATATCTACTTGTGGGACTCTAGCACCAACATTCCCTACTAATGCCTGACCTTGGTTTCTCCTAGTATTCGGTCTGGCATTTCCACTTATGATGGAGCTTCCACCAAGATTCACTCTTCCACTTCTAGCGTCCATATTTGTATTCAAGTTGCATGAGATACAAAAGAATAGCCTAAGATAGATAGGAAACTAAAGATATAGCGTATACTTATATATAGCAAATACAAGTACGTTGCAATAGTGTTATCCCATAACCCAATCTTACTCCAATTCCTTAGGATTATGTTTTCAAAAATCATTTTTAGTTAAAAAAATTCATAAACCTATGCTCTGATACCAAGTTGTAACATCTCCTATATGGAGGCTCGAAGCTAAGCGCTACAGATACTGCGGTGTTCCATAGTATTAACTTCCGGTGACCAGATACGGTGATATTAATGGTATCCATAACATCAAAGGCACATGAATATGAAACAAAATCATAGATTTTAAAAACAACATTTTCTGATTACATTTCACAAAACATGTTTCATATTCTTTTACGTAATTCCATAATCGTTTCCCAAGTGAAGATCAAATATAATTATTGCAAAATACACCAAGAGCGACATATAAAGATGCACTCTTGGTTGTTCAAAGTACTATATAGACATAACTATCTTAAATACATCACAGCGAAATAAAAAAACAAAGTAGCAACTCCTAAATAGCCATCCGTCAACCACCTAATCGTCTCCGGAAGCTTTATTTCTCAACTTGCTAAAACCTGTAAAATCTCAACTCTCTGCCTACTCAAATCAATTTTGAGCACTCGAGAGTAGAAGGGGAAAAACATAAACTTAGAGTCAGACATAAAGCCTAGTGTGAATAATACTATACAACTCGGTTATTTGATGTTAAGTGAGACCATGCCGTTTAGCAGAATGGGTTTCCCATAACTAATATTTTTTATAAACATATCCTTTGCAAACCTTTACCCTGCAACCAAAGCTAGCAAAAAACTGTAAAGCATTATTATATAAACATAAATATCAGGTAACAGATTAACTATCTGTCCGAACATTATTATTTTTTGGCCAACTACTGACCTTTGGCTGACTAAAGCCTACCAGAAAATGTAATCAAAATAATCTAACACCTGTCTGACACTCCTATTTTGAACGGTTTGTCCCTAACTATCTACTAAATACTCCTCTTTTGGACGGTCTGTCCCATACTTAACATCTCACAGGGTCACATGATCCTAATGGTTTTACGGCTCACCAATAACCTATCTATATACATATATATACACCTTCTATATGTAATAATAATTTTATCCTTACCTGGGACAAAGCCCTACACATTGGAATTTTGGACTAAATTAGCTAGCGTAAATAGCTAATGTATAGGGCGCGACCCCATACCAGTCTCATCGGGTATTCTAATATCTGAGTCATTTTACGTAGGGTAACCTTCCCCTAAATTTTCCTTGAAAACCTTTTCATCTCAAATTGATTCAAAACCTTTAAAACAAATTTAAAAAGGAAAATATATATTCTATGCCTTACTAGAAATCACCTTGCCATGTTATACACACACACACACACACACACACTTTACCTAAATCTTTGTTAATGAAAACATTCAAACTTCTGAAAGTACCCCTTCCAAATCCATTGAAAGTACCCCTTTTGAAATCAAGTAAAACTCTCCTTTCACCTAGGCCAAAATGCCAAAACATTCCTTTCGAAACCATTCGATCTTCTTTTCAAAAACACTGAAAAACCATTCCTCGAAAGCATTAAAACCTTAGACATCCTATCTTCAAACATTACACTTTGCCTTTCAAAAACATTGGAAAACTTTTCCTTTCAAATCTTTTGACCTAGTTGAAAGCATATACTTAAAAAAAAGGTGCATCCTCTTTAAAACCATTCTTTTAAAACCATTGACCTAGTCGAAAGCAAACCAAGTTGAAAGCTATACTGTCGAAAGCAAAGCATGCGTGTTTTTATTTAAAAGAAAAGACATGCTTCGACCCCTTCGGAACCTTTGGTCTCCACCTAGTGCTATCCGCCTTAGTCCAATTCACTATGTACCAAGTTATTGATAATATGTGCATTGGTTTCGATAGCATGGAGGTGGCAGTACTTGGTATGTAGAAAGTAGCGAAACATGCTAAAAGCACGTAAAAACTGATTTTTACTTTAAAAATAATTTCTTTTCAACTAATCTGCCTTATTTGTCAAAATATTATTGGTTGCTAATTTCTTTTCTAAAAGTGCTACCAGTATTTCAAAATAAACAATTTAATTTATTTATAAAATGCCCCTTTTCCTTTTATAAATACAAGTAAATAGGCACAAGGAAGAAGTTGAAAAAAAAATTAGTCTCAGGGACGACAAGTTTGTTTTTTAGTCTGAAAGACGTTTTTTAGTGTAAATTGAAAATGATAGTTACAACTATCATTCTGTGATTTACACTAAAAAGTGTCCTTCAGCCTAAAAAACAAACTTCTTGTCCTTGAGACCAAATTTTTCTCTAACTTTTTCCTTAAGCCTATAAACCCCTTATAAATATATAAAACATTTAAGTCCCATACCTTAAATAATTTTATATAACTACCAAAACACTTAGGGAAATTTTCAAAAAAATTCAAAAATTCATTTTTAATACCTTTTCTAACATACATTAATTCCAGACCCAAAATATTAATCTTTTAGCGGAAAATAATTTAAAACCCAAATAATCATTTTCTACGTAGAAAATTAATATAAAATCTACATCAATTCAAAAATTTATGAAAATTTAACCCATCTCTAAAATATCATTTCTGATCTATATCTAAAATAGCAAGGCATTTGGATGTCATTAAATAGGGTTATCACATTAAAACATATCATAAAACCTATATGACTAAGCATAAATCATCAACAAGCATATATAAACATTTAATCATCAAAAAATATGGCATAATCATGCAAAATACTTCAGATTCGTCTTAAAACCGAAAACAATTTTAAAATTGAGATGCAGTCATTATTCACCTTAGCTTTGTGATTAAAGATGTGAGATTTGTTCTTGATTAAGTGATTTGATTCTTCCTCTTGAAATCCTAGCTTTTATCTTCTCTTGAGTTTGCTAAGGATGGCCAGCCTTAACTTATATTTTCTTTTTTGATGTAGAAATAAATATATGAATTAAATGGCCTAAGGGTTTAGGGTATAAGAATAATGTTTTCCTATATTTCCCCTTATGTATTTACCCTAATACTTCATTTTTATTCTTTAGTTTACTGTTGACATGGCATGCTACCCCTTATTTATTCATAAATCTCAATCCATTAATCAATTTACATTATTTTATTTTATTTAACTAATTAAATGTCCTAAATAATGTTACTAAAAATATGGGGTTTTACAACTTATAAACTTTTATATATACTTATATTAACAGTATAACTATACTCACAAATACTACATTTCCAATACTTAGAAAATGTATCCATATATTTATCTGACCGGTATAAATATATTCACAAATTTTAAGAAGGATTTCATTTCATAACCACACTTAATTTGGGTTAAAACAAATGCTGATTTAAAATATTGATAACAACAAACCCAAAACACTTTTGGTGTAAATAAACAGATCATATGGAAATTTAACAAATATACTTTGACACCACTATCCGATTTCAAATAGTACTATCCCTCGATTAACCATGAGATCGGACAAGTTAGAAAACTATCCTGATCTCAATACACATTCTTAATTCTTAAGAAAAAGACGAGTTTCCATACCTCGAAATTTAGCGCTAAGTATGAAAAGAAAATTTTCCTTACCATTATAATTTAAATTAATCATTTATGGAAATTGGGCCTCATTTTTTGTAATCCTTTTTCATAAAATGCCCTTTACAACGCTCCTTATATTTACACACTCCTTTTATAAAATATTATTATACGTTATAAAATTCCCTTTATAATTCTACAAACATAATTATAAATCTCCATCTGTAAATCTCCAAATTTATTTAATAAACTCCTTTACACACATCCTTTATAATTCTATAAAACTCTTTTATAAAACTTCTTTTTATAAAATTTCATTTACAAAACTCGTTTTACAAATCCTCAAATTTATTCGCAACTCTTTTATAAAACTTCAAATTCATTTATACACTCCTTTTGTTAATCTCTTAACATAATCACAAAACTCCTTTTTAAAAAATAAACTCCAAATATAAAACCAAATTCCAAATAGAACTATAAAACTCATTTGCATAACATGATCATTCACTATTACAATAAATTCACCACTATGATTTATTAACCCAATTTGTCAAATAATAATATTTTACCTTTTCAAATACCATTTATAAATCTTCTCTTTTATTACAAAAATGTTTCATAAATATTTATTTCAAAATGTTTCTATTTTCTTTTAAAAAAATCACCTTAACATAAAAGACAAACCTCATTATAATAACCTTTCTATAAATAAATACTTCACAAAATAATTTTAAAACATTTACCTGCATACATTATTAGAAAAGAATAAATAAAGAAGTTGAATAAAGTAGAGAAGTAAAAAATCTATTTTTAAATGAAATATCTCAGAAAATTTAAAAGGGTCAGATTAAAAATCATATTTTTAAATCGAAACCATTTCCAAACCAAAACGAAAGTTAGTAGTATTTTCAAAATACTATAACGAGGCTAATAGTTACTATAACACTTAACCAATGCTATCACTACACTTTCCACTGAAAAGGTTCAGCTTTTAACATATGACGGTGTCACATCCAAAATGACACACTATTAAATTTTGACATTTGGCAATCCCTATAAAAGGTATATAACTAAAATAAAATCAACATGTATCTAACTGGCATTAAAAATCACTATGATAATTCATCCAAACATAAATAGTAAATTTTATATACTATTTATCATAATGATTATCCAAAAAAGTGACTTTATCTCATCAAAATTCCAATGGACACTTAGGCGTTCCATTTTTTGAAGTCTAAATTTATACTAGCACCAAATTTGACCAAACTAATTCCATTTCATAGCTAATGCTATTATAAGCAGAATGCAAAAAACCTTATCTCAATTGGACCTCCTAAGAGAGAGTTACACATTTTATAAGACTTGAGAATTAAAATAATTAATTATACAGTATTCACATTTTTAAATTAATTACTCAATCACCATCCTTCTTTACCAAATTCCAAATTCCCTCCATACACTCTTCTATACATGTCCATACATACCCGCACTCGCACATCCTCACCTTGCCCCGGAGATCCACAGCACTATTTGACGAACGGTCTTCGCTAACGGGTTTCTCTTCACTTGATTCACATTCTCCACCCAAAATCGACATGATCGACGCCTTCATCTCAAATGCAACTTATAGGGTTTCTACGCAGCCAGGAAAATGATGCATTTTGCATTCCTCCACCGCACATGTCTAAAACCTCACCATACCAACTCCTTGACACGATAAACACCACCGTACCCTGCGATTTGCTTGGTGTCGATTATACACCTGGAAAAGTCAAAATCCTAGATTGCCTACAACCCTGTCCACATAACCAAACATCCCCAAACATTATCGAGAGCTCAAAAAGACCCATAAACTTGTAAATCTTGGCTATATAAGTTCAAAGATTTAAACTTTATAACTTTTAGATAAGTAAATTGGTTGTTTTTGAGTTTGTGAAGTTTTGTGCTTTCTTTCTTTTCTTTTTTAATTTTGGAGCTCACCAAGAAGTTTTAAAAGGAAAGAAAAGGTGAAAAAGAAGAGTTAATGTGTTTGATTTGTCTCGGGTAGAGGTAGGTTTATTGTACACATTTCGGAATCTTGTCGCATAGAGTTTCATTCGTGTACAGGTCGCGAACGAATAAACAAAAATACGATCACACAGAAAAATGCAATACAATCTCAAAAAAAATACACTGCTTATTTCATTTTGTAAAATTATAAAATACCATCATTTTCCGTAAAATCGTCAAAAATAATTTAAACAATTTTTAAATTAAAAATTATAAAAATCATATAAATTTAATTAGAATTACAACAATAAAAAAGCAAGTCATCATATTAATAATTTATTTTCTTATTATTTATTAAATTTGAATCAAATCTGAATATTTAGATAAATTAAATATTTCTATTTGAAACGTTAAAAACCCCGGTCGTTACATTCTTCCATTCTTAAAAGAATTTCGTCGCTGAAATACTCAAAAGAAGAAAAGTGTCACCAAACCCTTAAGCTTTCAAAATCAATTATTTAAAATGTGTTATTAAATGTTTTAAAGTCCTAGACATTATAGAAAATTTTAGGAGTACCACGTTTGCGCTGCGCGATCAGAAAAACTACATTGGCCACAACAGGCCCACATTAATAAAGAAAACAAAAGCCTAAATGTGGCCTTCCATATATAGGGACCATCAACATTAATATAAATATGTACATATTGGTCAAGCAATCAAACTCTACCCATGAAACCAAAAGTAACAAGCTAGCCTTTGCTTCTATAAACCTGTATCTCACTTACAAATGATATGCTCAAACATAAACCGATCGCTCGTTGGATACGGTTTATAAATCATCAAATTACCACAAATGGAATGAGAAGTGTGTGCAAGCTCTAAGATTACATTTTTGGAATAAAATCCAGTTGGAAAAGCAAATCCAACAAGATATGTTTAGACAGATCAGCTTCATTTCTGGCTTTGGTTTAGGGCAATCAAATCCCGTTAAGTCTCTCCTTAAAGGAAGCAACAAAGGCCGTGCACGTAAGGCGCTACTATAAACATTAGGGAATAAGAAACTGACTCTTGGCATAAAAGAATCGCATCTAAGCAAACTAGACAGGAACTAATCTTTATTTTTAACCCAATCAGACAATCAAAAAACAAGCGTATGTGAGCCGGCGATTCCCAAATGGTGGTTAATAGATAGAGGTTGCTTTAGTTTTCCTGAGAAAGATGCCACTCAAACAAGTACCAGATGAAATAAGTTAAAGTGTTATTGTATTATTCTAGTCAAAAAAAATAAGTTAGAGAGAACTTGAATATTGAATCATTCTTTCGCTGCAAGCATATAACTTGCATTTTCTAATGTCAAAATCATAGAATTTAATAAAGCCCATATGATGTACACATGCCATCTCCATGCAATATCAACTCTGACCACTTGTTTGATCACAAATTTTTTATTTCCAAACCAGTATCGCTTATTCGACTTCCCTAGTGCGGAGTACGATCAAGTTCCTTGATTAGAAACCAACATTCTCCTTGCATAGTAATATTCAAATCAAAATGTCTGCATCAAGTGTTCACCGTCAAGAATCAAGTTAAATATTCTAACTCAGACTGGTGTAAATCATCTCAAATCATATACTCGAATCTGCATTAAACTTGTTATGCGAATAAAATGACCTACGTACAATTTACATATTTAATCCATCGGTTTCTTAACTACACTAGTTATTTCTCTTTTTAAATCACATTCACTTTATCAATGATCACTTCTTATTTAATAATAGAATTCATTTATAAACCATTACATAAAGCTTTTCTTAAGTTTATAAACATCCTATAAATATAACTTATGTTTAGCAACATTATAAAACTTAAATACATATTCGTATAACATTCTTCTACATCCTAAGAGTATATATACAAATTCAGATTTGTTTTACTTAACCAGAATGCTCACAAATTTGAAAGTTGTTTTAATTTACTATCTATCTTCTCAAATTTATACGTTATAAAAAAAATTACCTTATATTTTTCATATAACTGTTAGCTTCTTTTTCTTAATTAACTCAGATGTTTTCATCTATCCAAAATTGTCGAAAATTCCATTTCATTTCAACAAATAAAAATACTAACCAACATGTCATAATAAGATGCACAAACCAAATTATCCTCATGCATAAAATACATAAGCCCAATAATAACTTAATTGAAAACTTCAGAATTAATTACTTTGTTGTTATTTCAAATCATTTGAAATAGTAATATACATATTTCCTTTGTATATTAAATCACACTTTTGAAATTCGTGAAAAAAAATTGTTTTAGCCAAACAACTCTAAAGCAAAACTACTATTATGACAACAATCCCTCACTTATAAACTCGAAAATGAAAATCGTTCATCAAAATTATATTCCAGCGATAGAAGTGAGTTCGGTGCTTTCTATCCCTTTTAAAATCCTTTTAACATATTCCCGTTCCTAAATACTTCAAAAATAATACTATAATCATTTTTCCCCAAAATTTGAAAACAATTTCAAAGTCACTGGGATTTAAATTATCAAATTCTTAGTTTTAAATCCATTTTATTTATAAATCATGTTTATAAACAATGCTTATATATGATTTCACTTTCTTATATCAAAACATTTTACAAATGCATACCTTTATTTGAATTATAATAAACAAAATTTCTATTAAAATTAAATTTTAACTCAGAATTATCACCGAACACATTATATAAAATTGTGAAACCAAATTCATAAGGCGTTTGTATTTAATTTAACAAAAATAATAAATGCTCATAAACCATCTAAGCACAAACAATCAAACAATAAATGATAATAATTCAATATTATCACCTTCTAACAAACAAACACATCATAAATTACAATATCAACTTCGCGAAATTAATCTTTTATACATATAAAATATAATCTAGGTAAAATTATTTCATTTATCGCATTTCAAAACAACACTCTATCATTTTGCCTTGTTTAAGTGTTTAGAAACCCCTATTGACTCGGTTATTCCTTTTTTATCATCCATAATTCAAAAACCACTCAATCGATAAATCAACACAATTTAAAAACATTTCATAGCACTAAAAAATACACGCTCAAATATATAGACACACACACTCAAACTCTTCTAGGGTGTCACTTATCCGATCTCTAGTGAGTCTACCCCACTAAAGACTGGGTGTTCACTCAACCTAAGCTCTGATACCACTTGTAACAACCTGATTTTTCGACCTTTAAAAGTCGACACTAATAAATCCATAGTATTTACATGTCGAGAATCCAAGTGAAGGAAAGAAAGATTATTGGGGAAAAGAAAGAAAAGACAAAACAGAATCTCACATCATGACGAGTAATATATAATATACACGATCTGTACGAAAAACTTTAATGTACATACATCAATCGGAGTAAACTAACAAATCATTAGCTTGGACAGTTATAACAACATGTCATCACAATTGCTAATAAATACAAACTACTAATGCAGTGGAAATAAAATATACGCATATATATCTTGGAGGCATCTAGCCGTCTCCTGGCTCCAAAGCATCCATAACTAGATCTAAACATATGCTCGGTCTGAACCGAAAATTATAAGAAACTAATGCCTAGATCATTCTGATAAACTAGTGTGAGAAGCACACCTCAAATGGATTTTAATGTTATACTACCTTTCAAAATAAAGGTATCGCATAAGATCACGCCATACATAATACGAATGAGTTTTTATCTTATGATAACTAGACCATTTCATAGGAAATCGACAACGTTAATGGTTGGTTAATTAACTATTGAATAACAAAATATTCAACCGAAGATTTAACCAAGTATGGTTAAGCACAAAGAAACCACTAAGTTCTTTAATTAATCATCCCATTAATTAAAACCACTTTGTAAATACTGTATCAAAATACTTTTATAAAGATATATTCACAAACTCCCTAAAATCTTTTCAATACTTGAAAAATATTAATATACTTATCTCAACAATATAAGTATACTCATAAAAAATTTCACTTTTAATACTTAGAAACTTTTCTATATACTTATATCAATAGTATAATCATATTCACAGATACTATATTTCCAATACTTAGCAAATGTATCAATATATTTGTCTCAATGGTATAAGGGCATTCACAAATGTTAAGAAATATTTCGTTTCCAAAACCATTATTTTGTTTGGGATAAAACAAATGTTAGTCTAAAACATTGATAACAACAAACCCAAAACACTTTTGGTGTAAGTAAATGGATCGTATGGAAATTTAACCAAATTTGCTTAACACCACTTCCCGAATCCAAATTGTACTATCCCTCCATTAATAGTGTGATCGGAAAAGTTAGAAAACTATCCTTGCCTCGACACACATTATTAATTCTTAAGATAGAGATGAGTTTCCATACCTCGAAATTTAGTGTTAAGTATGAAAAGAACATTTGTCCAAACCACCGTAATTTAAAATGATCATTCATGGAAATCGGGTCACATCCTTTTTATAAATCCCTTTTCATACAATGCCCTTTATAAGGCTCCTTATATTTACAAACTCCTATTATTAAATATTATTATAAATTATAAAAGTCCTTTTATAACTATATGAACATTATCATAAGTCTCCTTTTATAAATCTCCAAATTTATTTCATAAACTGCTTTATAAATATCCTTTATGCATTTATGAAACTCTATTATATATAAAATAACAATTATAAAACTCATTTTATAAATCCCTAAATTTATTTGACACTCTTTTTATAAAACTCCAAATTCATTTATAAAACTCCTTTTATGAATTTCTGAATATAATTATAAAACTGCTTTTATAAAATAAACTCCAAATGTAAGACAAACTCTAAATACCAGTATAAAACTCAAATAATTTTCCATAACATGATCATTCACTATATATAATAAATCCAGCAGTATGATTTATTACCCCAATTAATCGAATGATAATACTTTTTCTTTTCAAATACCGTTTATAAATCTGGTCTTTTACTACAAAATGGTTTCACAAATATTTGTTCCAAAATATTTCTATCTTCTTTTAAAAAAATCACTTTAAAATAAAAGAAAACCACATTTTATTATCATTAAAATAAACATTAATTATTATAATAGCCATTCTATAAAATAAATACTTTCCAGAATAATTTTAAATAACTATATACATATATTAGAAAAGAATAAATAAAGAAGTTGAAGTAAAATAGAGATGTTCAAAAACTATTTTTAAATAAAATATCCTAGAAAATTCAAAAGGATCGGATTAAAAATCATATTTCCAAATCAAAACCATTTCCAAACAAAATAACAGCTGATAGTATTTTCAAAATAGTGTAACGAGGCCAATAGTTACTGTAGCTCTTAACCAATTCCATTACCACCCTGCCACTAAAATGGTCCAACTTTTATCATATAACGGTTTCACATTCAATAGGGCCAAACTACCAAATTTTGGCATTTTACAATCTATGTAAATAAGTAAAATAAACAGGTATATAGCTGGAATTAAAAATCACTACGATGAGAAATCTGTATTTCTCAATAAGATTCTCTGTATTTCATTTTAGATGACATTCAATTTTTAAAAGAGGATATATAATCAAATCAACCGATAATTCATCCAAACACAAATAGATTTAATCTACTTTATATCATACTGGTTGGAAACGATGAGTTTAACCGACCGAAATTGCAGCGGATGCTTAGGCGTTCTAGTTTTTGAACTAAAATCAAACAACATTTAATTTTATTCCAAAATTCCATTAGCACTAAACTTGACCAAACTAAATCCATCACATAATTAACACCATTACGGGCGTAATGCAAAAAAATCTTACCTCGATTGGATTTCATATAGGAGATGCGACGACCCGACTTTCCACTCCCGGAAAATCGCATCATCTTTAAGAAAGAAAGGGATAGAAAATAGAATAGAAAGAAGAGAAGAAAGAACAACACATCAGAATCTAACAGCGGAACGAATAAATTATATTAATTACATAAATATTACATAGTTTACAACCATTATCAGAGTTACACAGATATACAACACATACTAGACAGTTATAAAAACCTGTCTAGTTATAAAACTCAATACAACTCAAAGACAACAACTCAGAGAAAACTACACAGCGGAATACTATAAACATATCTACACACAGAAGCCTCCTGCTCCATTACTCCTCCACAATTCGTCAAAGCAAACCCGAATCCTAACCTGATTCGCTTGGCTACTCGTAAAAATTTGAGTACCCAAGAGTTTATGAAAAAAAATAAACTCCGGGTCAGACATGGGTCTGGTGTGAGTAACAGGTTAAAGTTGCTTAACTTTCAAAAACCTTTTGAAAAGAAAGGTATCACGTAAGACTTCCCACACATAAACATGGAAAAGTTTTTACCTTACGCTAACCAAAACATTTGATAGGAAATCCGATGATATTATAATAGTGTCTAGGGTTTTCAAATAAATAAGAAATAGCCGAAATTGTTACATTCATTAAATTCCAGCTACTAGCCACAAAAGTGGGTAATACAATCAAAACCGTTGGCACTTATTGGATTTTGGATTCCATACAATGGCAGGGCTACTGGGGTACCGGCCGTCACAGTACGTGGCCTAGTACCGAGGATCACTCCCGACCCCCTGCAACACAAAGCCGGACCCATTCCTTACTGAATAGTTCCGAACAAGACAACCCCATGGTTGTAGCTAGCAACCACCCACACAGCCGAATATAAAGAGACTTCTAGACAGGGATCAATCTTGCTCTCCGGTGGGTGCGACCCACGAAGCCTTGCTGCACCTCCCCTATTTTAGCCATTCCCGGTTGATGAGGCTTGAGGCTACGATTACCTTTATAGGACATATCACTTAGAATGCTCATCGTCCACCTGACGATGTTCTGAAAGCATTCAATCCATACAAGTTCGTTCCGGGTTCGAACGAAACCGAAGGCATTATCTCGTTACACTCATTTTGGAATCACCCTCAGAGTTAACGACAATAACCCTTGCACTCTGATTCACCATCTCGAATCTATAAGAACTAATTCCGTCAACTCATTACGGAATCACCCACAGAGTTATATTGACGTATAGCCCTTACACCTCGAGTCTTCACAAAGCTCCACTTTGATTCACGACCTAACGTTATTTGGAATCGATGTGGTTTTCGGATATCCAAATATGGAAACCCGATCCCGGTCTCATCGAAAACCAAAGCATGTCTTTTAGGTTCAAGTTGTTTTAAAGGTTTAAAACAAAACAATTACAGTATCTATATATACACAGATAGATAACTCATAATTCATAACTGATAATTAACATTATCAAATGACAGGTAACCCACATCATCAATATCAAATAGATATTCCATATATCACCATCACAATAGATAACCTATGTTATCATCACCATACAATCAAACATCCATACCACACAACATTATTTATCTCATTACTGAGATCACAAAGCATCCAAGACAATCAATGACACCCATTCATACATAAGCAAAGATTTACTCATCATCCTATAATTAATTTAAAATGAATTAAATTAATTATCTCTATCTCTAATTAATTTAAAATGAATTAAATTAATTCCTTCATCTTTAATTAATTTAAAATAAATTAAATTAATTACTTCATCAAATTATAACTTGCTTACTCAACCATTTAATTGATTACAATCAATTAATCATTTATTATTAATTACCTAAATTAATCACTCTTGATTAATTATCCTTAATTACATTCATGTAATTATTCTTAATTAATTTCACAAAATTAATTATCCTCAACTAAACAGTAATTAACCTTTAATTACTTAAATTAATTAAGTATTCATAATTAATTACATTTATCCTTAATTAATTACATTAATTAATTACCTTTAATTACCTATTATTGATTAATTAATCATAATTAATCAACTTTAATTACATCATTAATTAAATAATTAATGATCCTTAATTATTTCTTAAATTAATTATCCTAAGTAATTAACTAACTTAATTACACTATTAAACCAAATTAATTATCCTTAAATTAATTTCTTAATTAATTAATTTCTTGATTAATTACTAAATAATTAATCCAAATTACTCATTCTTAAACATCTCCACTTAGTTACAATCATGTAATTACTAATTAATTACTTAACTAAGTAATTTCCAAACTTTAATTACATAAAGTAATTATCTTTAAAAATCAAGTGTTTATAATTAATTAAACTTAATTAATTAAATTAAACAATCTCACTAAACTGAATTAATTACATTAAGTAATTAATTTCTTAATTACTTTATCAAGTAATTATACTCAAACCATTCATAATTGATTATTATTAAATTAATTAATCTAATTAATTATAAAAATTAACCATATTAATTAATTGTTAAATAATCATGGTTAATGACCTTCATTAACCATCCTCAAATTATTTTATAAGGTAATTAAGTTAAATTAATTACAATTTAAATTATCTTAAATCATTCATTAATTAAAGTTAATTATTAAATTAATTAACCTTAATTAAAACTTAATTACATAATTAATATTCATTCATCATTAATTACTAATCTAATTAATGATCTTAATTATAAATTGATTAATCATTAATCAATTAATTCCAAATTCAGTTTATTTAATTAAATTAATTAATTAATCTTAATTACCTTATTAATTAAATTAATCTTGAAATATTAATCTAAATTTAAATTTCAAGGTAAACATAACTTAATTATGTTAAAACAATTTAATTCAAAACAAAGTACTTATGAAATTACCTTTAAATTTCAATTTAAATTCAAGTTTAAAATAGAATAATTTTAAACTTATCAAAGTTTTAAATAATTTAAAACCTTCTTTTAAAATTACAAGTCAAAACAAAAGTTTGACTTAAAAATGAAATCATAAGAATTTGAAGTTAAATTCATTTCAAAATTTTGGAAATTCAAATCATTCTTAGTTTCAACTTTCAAATTTAAATTTTCTTTTTAAATTTAAAACTAAAGTTCATTTTTTTTAAACATAAAATTTCCAGATTTAAATAAATCTGTAAATCCTTACTCACATTTTTAAAACCTTAATATTTAAAGTTTTAAACTATTTTACCAAATGAAAATAGTTAATTAAGATAAATTCTGAAACTTTGATTTTATTTTAAAAACTGGAATTTAAATTCAAATTAGAAATTTCAACTTGCATTTAAATTTGAACTTAAACTTTACTCTAAACATGAAATTGCAGATTTTAAATTTCAAAAACCCAGATTTTAAAAAAACAAGTTCAGAAACCTGAACATTTGCAGTGACCCGAGAAACAAGATTTTACTTCAGGTTTTAAGCTTCCCTGCTTCGAGTCACTTACCCACCTGCTTCGAGTTCTCTTTCTATTTACTTCGAGCCATCTCTGCAACACACTCAAACCCAAAAATAGATCACCAGAAAACATGTCGCCGTGCATATGCACGGCGATCACCGCCCCCGGCGATCATCAGTGATGATCCAACAACTACATGAAACCCATCACTACTCTAACATCAACCCAGATCAAACAGAAATCAAAGAATTCAAAATAACCCCAAATTTTAAAACCTGGAAATTTTTTTTTATAGGTTTCAACTCAAAACCTGTCAACATCCAATTCAAGCTGCTCTGACCATCAGAGGTCCACCCATTCCAACCTCGAGCTCCTTAATTTGCCTACTACACACTCCCCAAGTACCAGATTACTCGGTCAACCCTACACTTCAAATTGACTCATAGCACAAACCCATTCAAAACTAGGGTTTTATTCTAAAAAGCAAAACTGCAATCAATCTAGCAAATTTTATTTACTTCTCAGATTGTTCCAAGGATCTATATTCCTTTTACTATAACTCAGAAGAATTTTATGATTCCTCAAGTATCAGATTTCAAGTATTACTCAAATTCATATTTTTGGTTCGAGAACCAACTGTAAATGAAACATGCACCTAAAAATATCAATACTTGATTTAAAAATCAAGTTCCAGTTTATATTTTTGATTAGTATTACTGAATTATCATATTAATTAGATTGGGTATGAATAAAATTGAACATGCATGATGTTTTAAAAATTTACAGAGTCAAGAAAAACAAGTTTATTATCCTGAATGAAATCTAACACTTTATTTAGGATATACTACAACTTCTATCTGAAAATTTGCATCTAAACATAGATTAGATCTTGAGTTCATAAATTTTAAATTACATCTTTAAGTCTGAAATCAAGATCAGGAAAGAATTCATCACTATTAAGCAGGCATTCAAACTCATACATGTATACAGACATTTCATCATACTCATCAGTAAACAATTCAAGCAACTATATCATTTTAATTTAGTTCTTAAAATAAATTGTTACTCACCTTATTAAATGCAGAGCTCCTGTTTTTGAATTTTGCAGAAGACATAAAAATTGCAGACTTTATAAAAATGCAGCCGTGCTTTCTCTGATTTTCAAATCTGGGTTGAACTCCTGATGAAATGCTCATGCTTTCCATACTCTAATTACTTGCATGCAGATGTTCAACCAAGGTTTAAAACAGTGCAGACTTCATCCATTCCAGGTTTCAAAATAGAGTGCAGGCTCCTTTGAAATTTTGCAGACTTCATTTGAAATTTGAATGAAGGTGGATTTGATTTGAAGAGGTGGAGTATACAGGTTTGAATTTTAGAATATGCATATTTGATTTTTATGAAGAGGAACATGCAGAAGTTTGGATTTGAGGATATGCAGATCTGATTCTTGATAATTTGTGAATGCAGATTTGTGGATTCTTTTAAGAAATGCAGATTTACTTGATTTTGATTCAAGAAGTTTAAAGATTTTCTTTTGATTAAGGAAGAATTAAAATGTTATATGAAATGAAGATGCAAACTATACAAATGTATTTCAGATTTAATAAAAGAAAAGAAAAATAAAAACTAAAATTTACACTTGTCTATTTTTACAACACTTGTCAAATTGTATATGTTAGTTTTTAAACACATGTAAAAGAATGCAACACATGTTTTTCCTTTAAAAGTAATTAGTATTTAAATTTACAAATGTATGTTATATTAGCTTAAATTAAGTTGTTAGTTTATATTTAACATGTGTATAAATTTATAAATGAAATAAGAACAAATCATGTTTATAAATTTACACAAATAAAATTTAAAACAATTAAACAACTTAAAATTTATACTTTTAAATTTAAATTTAAACTAAATTCAAGAATCAATTATTTTCAAATCAAGTTATAAATATAAATTCAATTTGAAATAAAAATTACAAATTCTATTCAAACTTATTTATAAAGATAATACAATATTAATATTGCTTTAATAAATCTCTTTTTATTAAATTAAAATCATTTTACAAGAAATTATATTTTTATTAAATAAATAATCCATTTTATTAAGTCATGAAATAATTTGTTGTATTAATTCTAAATTTAAACTTCAATCCAATTTAATTTAAAACATTTCAATATTTTTCTTATCAATTTTAAAATCATATATTTATTCATGAAATAGTCTTTGAAAACTCAATACTAATTTAAAACAAAATTTTCCCAAATTAAAATGTCTATATTAGAATTTTAAAACATGATTTAATTATTAAATTTAAACCAAATCATTTATTCAATAACTTTGAAAAACTTAAATATTAAATAAAACAAAATTTCCAAATTACTAAAACTAGAAAATATGCTTCATTTATTAAAATTAAAACAAAGCTAATTCTATTTAAAATATAAACCATATATTTATATTGGAAATAGAAATCAATTTATTATTTTAAAAGATAAAATGACCAATTTAAATATTTATTGAAGAAGATTATTAAATTTATTTGAATTATTATTAACAGAATATCAATATCAATTTAATTTTAACTACAGATTATTAAATTGATATTGTTAAAAATTCCGGGATATTACAATCCTTCCCCCTTAAAAGAATTTCGTCCTCGAAATTTAAAACAAAGGTAATTTAATAATCTCATTAAATTTTAAATTTTAAACACAAGCATATATCGAACATATGTTAACAACCATAAACAACCAATCAAACAAATCTAATTATCCAGACAAATTCTGGATAGAATTTTATCGAATTTCCCCAGGTATATATATATACCAGGATACTCGCTCCAAAGAATCCAAACAAACAATACTATGAAGCTACAAAGCTCCTATACAACTATATCTACAACACTAGACAAGATATCAGACTACAAACGAGTCTGACTCAACAACTAAAACCCCAGAACTGCTGGTTCAAAAACCAGAGATAGATCATACACGTACTCCCTCAGAGATACGTGAAACTCATTGAATCCCAGTTATCCAAACTGGCAATACAATCCTGTAGATCAATCACTTAATCTCCTAGATACAGAAAAGATCCAAAACACTTCAGAGCTAGCTTCTCAGACTTACCAAATCTTATAGCTCACTTAAGATCAGAGAAAACTTATCCAAAATCAAATCTCCGATTTCAGAATCCAAAATTCCTTCGACTCTTATCCATAAAACTCTTCGGACAATCCTGAGCTGTCTACAAACTTACTGATCAGCTCAACCTTCGCTGATGCTTCTAGAAACAAACTAGTCCAATCAACACAACAAAATGATCTCCTCAAGATCAACCAAGATCAAGAACTCAAACTCAACTCCTCAACATCAGAAGATAACAACTCACTTCTCCTGTCCGGGAAAAGAAAAGCAGATACACTTCCAAACTGCTTCCGCTGCTCAACTCTGATCCAAAGTAGAAGAGAATGCTGAAGAAGGACACGAGCTCAAACAGGACAATACACCTCAAAGATATGATTCAACAAATCCATAAGAATCATTCAGAAGTTCCTCCAAAACTCCGAGCTGCTACACCAACTCAACTCTTGGAACCATTCTACTATAAAGCTGAACCACCGATATCACTCCTGGAATTCCAATCGATAAGAAAGCTCAATTTCCAGATGCGAACCAAACTCTGACTTCCTGAAGACATTCAGAAAAACTCAGATAACCCAAGAGAACACTTAAACAATCGCAAGTCACTTTTGCGAACCACCAAACCAAATCCAAGGAAAACTATTCTCCCTTAACCAAACGGAACGGCTTACACTTAACTAGCCAACCTATCGAAGAAACGGGTCCACTAAACTGCTTCTGAACTCCATGCCAGAAAAACTGCTAAGCCAAAAGATCTCTTGCCAACACCGAGAACACTCCAAGCTACACTGCTGCCACAGATGCCAAAGAATTTCCAAACAAAGCTCTCCGAGAAACTCGGACTTCAAAGCAAACAGAAACTCTGGCTGAACACAATCACAACACCTAAACAGACTCACCTCCTTAACTTGTTCCAAAGAAAACATCTTAGGGAACATCCATAGTCACTGCATCTCATCACGCAGCTACTATTCCTTAAGGTATCAAAATACCATCACTTGCTTCTGCCAAACCAACAGATCCAAACACTACTCATCCAATCTCAAAAATAAACTCCGAACCTTAACAGGTTTCCTTCAGAGATCAATGAAGTTCTTCATCACGATAGAACCCACTCGAGACGGTATTAGGTCTACAGTCTCAACAAAACACTTCCAACCTCAAACATTCAAACTCCAACCAATGGTAGTAATCGTGTTACACACACTACTACCCCATCTACCTTTATAACTTATATTGGAAAACCTGAACAGGTAACCCAACAGATACGTAGAAATATATACACATATATATATATATATGTGTGTGTGTGTGTGTGTGTGTGTGTGTTAAAAATTACAAATACGCTCTCTCAAGAAAAACACCACTACAGAGCCTAGGTATTCACTCAACCTAACACTCCCTAAAGAAAGATACACTTTTCAGAGCCTAGGTATTCACTCAGCCTAATGCTCTGATACCAGCTGCGACGACCCGACTTTCCACTTTCGGAAAATCGCATCATCTTTAAGAAAGAAAGGGATAGAAAATAGAATAGAAAGAAGAGAAGAAAGAACAACACATCGGAATCTAACAGCGGAACGAATAAATTATATTAATAACATAAATATTACATAGTTTACAACCATTATCAGAGTTACACAGATATACAACACATACTAGACAGTTATAAAAACCTGTCTAGTTATACAACTCAATACAACTCAAAGACAACAACACAGAGAAAACTACACAGTGGAATACTATAAACATATCTACACGCAGAAGCCTCCTGCTCCGTTACTCCTCCACAATTCGTCAAAGAAAACCCGAATCCTAACCTGAATTCCCTTGGCTACTCGTAAAAATTTGAGTACCCAAGAGTTTATGAAAAACAAAAACAAACTCCGGGTCAGACATGGGTCTGGTGTGAGTAACAGGTTAAAGTTGCTTAACTTTCAAAAACCTTTTGAAAAGAAAGGTATCACGTAAGACTTCCCACACATAAACATGGAAAAGTTTTTACCTTACGCTAACCAAAACATTTGATAGGAAATCCGATGATATTATAATAGTGTCTAGGGTTTTCAAATAAATAAGAAATAGCCGAAATTGTTACATTCATTAAATTCCAGCTACTAACCACAAAAGTGGGTAATACAATCAAAACCGTTAGCACTTATTGGATTTTGTATTCCATACAATGGCATGGCTACTGGGGTACCCCCGTCACAGTACGTGGCCTAGATCACCGTACCGAGGATCACTCCCGACCCCTTGCAACACAAAGCCGGACCCATTCCTTACTGAATAGTTCCGAACAAGACAACCCCGTGGTTGTAGCTAGCAACCACCCACACAGCCGAATATAAAGGGACTTCTAGACAGGGATCAATCTTGCTCTCCAGTGGGTGCGACCCACGAAGCCTTGCTGCACCTCCCCTGTTTTAGCCATTCCCGGTTGATGAGGCTTGAGGCTACGATTACCTTTATAGGACATATCACTTAGAATGCTCATCATCCACCTGACGATGTTCTGAAAGCATTCAATCCATACAAGTTCGTTCCGGGTTCGAACGAAACCGAAGGCATTATCTCGTTACACTCATTTTGGAATCACCCTCAGAGTTAACGACAATAACCCTTGCACTCTGATTCACCATCTCGAATCTATAAGAACTAATTCCGTCAACTCATTACGGAATCACCCACAGAGTTATACTGGCGTATAGCCCTTACACCTCGAGTCTTCACAAAGCTCCACTTTGATTCACGACCTAACGTTATTTGGAATCGATGTGGTTTTCGGATATCCAAATACGGAAACCCGATCGCGGTCTCATCGAAAACCAAAGCATGTCTTTTAGGTTCAAGTTGTTTTAAAGGTTTAAAACAAAACAATTACAGTATCTATATATACACAGATAGATAACTCATAATTCATAACTGATAATTAACATTATCAAATGACAGGTAACCCACATCATCAATATCAAATAGATATTCCATATATCACCATCACAATAGATAACCTATGTTATCATCACCATACAATCAAACATCCATACCACACAACATTATTTATCTCATTACTGAGATCACAAAGCATCCAAGACAATCAATGACACCCATTCATACATAAGCAAAGATTTACTCATCATCCTATAATTAATTTAAAATGAATTAAATTAATTATCTCTATCTCTAATTAATTTAAAATGAATTAAATTAATTCCTTCATCTTTAATTAATTTAAAATAAATTAAATTAATTACTTCATCAAATTATAACTTGCTTACTCAACCATTTAATTGATTACAATCAATTAATCATTTATTATTAATTACCTAAATTAGTCACTCTTGATTAATTATCCTTAATTACATTCATGTAATTATTCTTAATTAATTTCACAAAATTAATTATCCTCAACTAACAGTAATTAACCTTTAATTACTTAAATTAATTAATTATTCATAATTAATTACATTTATCCTTGATTAATTACATTAATTAATTACCTTTAATTACCTATTATTGATTAATTAATCATAATTAATCAACTTTAATTACATCATTAATTAAATAATTAATGATCCTTAATTATTTCTTAAATTAATTATCCTAAGTAATTAACTAACTTAATTACACTATTAAACCAAATTAATTATCCTTAAATTAATTTCTTAATTAATTAATTTCTTGATTAATTACTAAATAATTAATCCAAATTACTCATTCTTAAACATCTCCACTTAGTTACAATCATGTAATTACTAATTAATTACTTAACTAAGTAATTTCCAAAACTTTAATTACATAAAGTAATTATCTATAAAGCTCAAGTGTTTATAATTAATTAAACTTAATTAATTAAATTAAACAATCTCACTAAACTGAATTAATTACATTAAGTAATTAATTTATTAATTACTGTATCAAGTAATTATACTCAAACCATTCATAATTGATTATTATTAAATTAATTAATCTAATTAATTATAAAAATTAACCATATTAATTAATTATTAAATAATCATGGTTAATGACCTTCATTAACCATCCTCAAATTATTTTATAAGGTAATTAACTTAAATTAATTACAATTTAAATTATCTTAAATCATTCATTAATTAAAGTTAATTATTAAATTAATTAACCTTAATTAAAACTTAATTACATAATTAATATTCATTCATCATTAATTACTAATCTAATTAATGATCTTAATTACAAATTGATTAATCATTAATCAATTAATTCCAAATTTAGTTTATTTAATTAAATTAATTAATTAATCTTAATTACCTCATTATTTAAATTAATCTTGAAATATTAATCTAAATTTAAATTTCAAGATAAACATAACTTAATTATGTTAAAACAATTTAATTCAAAACAAAGTACTTATGAAATTACCTTTAAATTTCAATTTAAATTCAAGTTTAAAATAGAATAATTTTAAACTTATCAAAGTTTTAAATAATTTAAAACCTTCTTTTAAAATTACAAGTCAAAACAAAAGTTTGACTTAAAAATGAAATCATAAGAATTTGAAGTTAAATTCATTTCAAAATTTTTGGAAATTCAAATCATTCTTAGTTTCAACTTTCAAATTTAAATTTTCTTTTTAAATTTAAAACTAAAGTTCATTTTTTTAAACATAAAATTTCCAGATTTAAATAAATCTGTAAATCCTTACTCACATTTTTAAAACCTTAATATTTAAAGTTTTAAACTATTTTACCAAATGAAAATAGTTAATTAAGATAAATTTTGAAACTTTGATTTTATTTTAAAAATTGGAATTTAAATTCAAATTAGAAATTTAAACTTGCATTTAAATTTGAACTTAAACTTTACTCTAAACATGAAATTGCAGATTTTAAATTTCAAAAACCCAGATTTTAAAAAAACAAGTTCAAAAACCTGAACATTTGCAGTGACCCGAGAAACAAGATTTTACTTCGGGTTTTAAGCTTCCCTGCTTCGAATCACTTACCCACCTGCTTCGAATTCTCTTTCTATTTACTTCGAGCCATCTCTGCAACACACCCAAACCCAAAAATAGATCACCAGAAAACATGTCGCCGTGCATATGCACGGCGATCACCGCCCCCTGGCGATCATCAGTGATGATCCAACAACTATATGAAACCCATCACTACTCTAACATCAACCCAGATCAAACAGAAATCAAAGAATTCAAAATAACCCCAAATTTTAAAACCTGGAATTTTTTTTTTTACAGGTTTCAACTCAAAACCTGTCAACATCCAATTCAAGCTGCTTCGACCATCAGAGGTCCACCCATTCCAACCTCGAGCTCCTTAATTTGCCTACTACACACTCCCGAAGTACCAGATTACTCGGTCAACCCTACACTTCAAATTGACTCATAGCACAAACCCATTCAAAACTAGGGTTTTATTCTAAAAATCAAAACTGCAATCAATCTAGCAAATTTTATTTACTTCTCAGATTTTTCCAAGGATCTATATTCCTTTTACTATAACTCAGAAGAATTTTATGATTCCTCAAGTATCAGATTTCAAGTATTACTCAAATTCATATTTTTGGTTCAAGAACCGACTGTAAATGAAACATGCACCTAAAAATATCAATACTTGATTTAAAAATCAAGTTCCAGTTTATATTTTTGATTAGTATTACTGAATTATCATATTAATTAGATTGGGTATGAATAAAATTGAACATGCATGATGTTTTAAAAATTTACAGAGTCAAGAAAAACAAGTTTATTATCCTGAATAAAATCTAACACTTTACTAAGGATATACTACAAGTTCTGTTTGAAAATTTGCGTCTAAACATAGATCAGATCTTGAGTTCATAAATTTTAAATTACATCTTTAAGTCTGAAATCAAGATCAGGAAAGAATTCATCACTATCAAGCAGGCATTCAAACTCATACATGTATACAGACATTTCATCATACTCATCAGTAAACAATTCAAGCAACTATATCATTTTAATTTAGTTCTTAAAATAAATTGTTACTCACCTTATTAAATGAGAGCTCCTGTTTTTGAATTTTGCAGAAGACATAAAAATTGCAGACTTTATAAAAAAGCAAGTGTGCTTTCTCTGATTTTCAAATCTGGGTTGAACTCCTGATGAAATGCTCATGCTTTCCATACTCTAATTACTTGCATGCAGATGTTCAACCAAGGTTTAAAACAGTGCAGACTTCATCTATTCCAGGTTTCAAAATAGAGTGCAGGCCCCTTTGAAATTTTGCAGACTTCATTTGAAATTTGAATGAAGGTGGATTTGATTTGAAGAGGTGGAATATACAGGTTTGAATTTTAGAATATGCAGATTTGATTTTTATGAAAAGGAACATGCAGAAGTTTGGATTTGAGGATATGCAGATCTGATTCTTGATAATTTGTGAATGCAGATTTGTGGATTCTTTTAAGAAATGCAGATTTACTTGATTTTGATTCAGGAAGTTTGAAGATTTTCTTTTGATTAAAGAAGAATGAAAATGTTATATGAAATGAAGATGCAAACTATACAAATGTATTTCAGATTTAATAAAAGAAAAGAAAAATAAAAACTAAAATTTACACTTGTCTATTTTTACTACACTTGTCAAATTGTATATGTTAGTTTTTAAACACATGTAAAAGAATGCAACACATGTTTTTCCTTTAAAAGTAATTAGTATTTAAATTTACAAATGTATGTTATATTAGCTTAAATTAAGTTGTTAGTTTATATTTAACATGTGTATAAATTTATAAATGAAATAAGAACAAATCATGTTTATAAATTTACACAAATAAAATTTAAAACAATCAAACAATTTAAAATTTATTCTTTTAAATTTAAATTTAAACTAAATTCAAGAATCAATTATTTTCAAATCAAGTTATAAATATAAATTCAATTTGAAATAAAAGTTACAAATTCTATTCAAACTTATTTATAAAGATAATACAATATTAATATTGCTTTAATAAATCTCTTTTTATTAAATTAAAATCATTTTACAAGAAATTATATTTTTATTAAATAAATAATCCATTTTATTAAGTCATGAAATCATTTGTTGAATTAATTCTAAATTTAAACTTCAATCCAATTTAATTTAAAACATTTCAATATTTTTCTTATCAATTTTACAATCATATATTTATTCATGAAATAGTCTTTGAAAACTCAATACTAATTTAAAACAAAATTTTCCCAAATTAAAATGTCTATATTAGAATTTTAAAACATGATTTAATTATTAAATTTAAACCAAATCATTTATTCAATAACTTTGAAAAACTTAAATATTAAATAAAACAAATTTTCCAAATTACTAAAACTAGAAAATATGCTTCATTTATTAAAATTAAAACAAAGCTAATTCTATTTAAAATATAAACCATATATTTATATTGGAAATAGAAATCAATTTATTATTTTAAAAGATAAAATGACCAATTTAAATATTTATTGAAGAAGATTATTAAATTTATTTGAATTATTATTAACAGAATATCAATATCAATTTAATTTTAACTACAGATTATTAAATTGATATTGTTAAAAATTCCGGGATATTACAGGAGAGTTACACATATTATAAGATTTGGGAATTAAAATAATTAACTATACACTAATCACATTTTAAAATTAAGTACCCAATCACCATCCTTCTTCCCTAAATTTAATATTACCTTCATATCGTCTCCTATGCATGTCCAAACATACCCAAAGGTGCACATCTTCACCTCGACCCTAAGATCCACACCAATATTCAATGAACGGTCTTCACCAATGCATTTCTCTTCACTTCCTCCACCTTCTTCACCCAAAATCAACACGCTGGATTCCTTCACATCAAATGCGACTTGTAAGGTTTCTATATGGCCATGAAAGTGACATGTTTTGCATTCGTCCACCGCACACGCCCAAAACCCCACCATACCTGATCCTCGATATGAAAAATATCACCGTACCCTCCAATTTGCCAAACATAAACTATACACTTGGAAAAATAAAACCTTTGATTGCCTACAAACACGTCCAAACTTTCGAACACCCCCAAATATCACCGCGAGCTCAAAAAAACCATAGACCTGTAGATCTAGGCTATACAAGTTAAAATATTTAAACTTTACAATTTTTAGGTAAACAAATCTCTTGTTTTGAATTTTTGAATTTTTGAATTTTTGAGCTTTCTTTCTTCTTTTTTGGATTTTGAAGGTTACAGGAAGTTTTCAGGAAAGAAAAAGAGAAAAAGAATAGTTAATGCATTTATTGTATCTTACGTAGAGGAAGGTTCATTGTACAAATTCTAGCATCTCGCCGCATAGAGTTTTTTTCACGTACAGGCCACGAATAAAATATACGATTGCATATAAAAATGCAATATTGTATCAAAATAATACTAATATACATTAGATATTTCATTCTGTAAAATTAAAAAATACCATCATCTACCGTAAAATCGTAAAACAATAATTTAAACGATTTCTAAATTGAAAATTACGAAAAAATCATATACATTAAATTAAAAATACTATAATAAAAAACTGAGTCATTCTATTAATAATTTACTTTCTTATCATTTATTAAATTTGAATCAAATCTAAATATTTAAATAAATTAAATATTCCAATTCAAAATGCTAGAAAGTCCGAGTCGTTACATAGCATATTATCCATATAATGATGGATAAACGAAGCGGGTGAACCAGGTTCCTGAGGATTTGCTTAATGCTTGTGTGCTTCATTTTGGTGGAAACTAGGATGACCATCTTTTCTTGGTCGAGTTTGCTTATAATAATCGTCTCCAAGCTAGTACCGACATGGCATCATTTGAGGTTTTATATTGTAGACTGTATCAATTAGCATCTTGTTAGATGGAGATAGGAGACAAGTTTGTTCTGGGTTTAAATCATATTAAGGAAGCAACAGAAGAGATAAGCTGATTAAACGAAGAATGAAAGAGTTCTAATATCGACAGAAGTCATATGCCGACCGTCTAAGGAAAGATATAGAGTTTGTAGCTAAAGATCTAATGTATGTGGGTTATGAGATTCAACAAGTTGGGAAAATTAGCACTTATTATGTGTATCCATACTCGAGTGTTGGGAGAGTGGCATACGTAGTTGCAATGCCAGATCATTCCCTAAGATTCATAATGTCTTTCTTGTATCTCAATGAAGGAAGTATTTAAAAGATACATAGACCACAGTTGAGCCTAAAGACATTTAAGAGCTCGAGTTACCCCATGATCCGACCTACGTGTAGCATCTAGTTTAGATAGCTGACTCTGAAATCTGATAGCTCGGGAGCAAGGGAGTTCCGTTGGTGAAAGTACAATGGTCCAACAATCCATTTGATTGCATCTAGGAGACACAAGAGCACATAGAACGATCCTATCTTGAGCTATTTCAAATGTGCGTGAGTTAGGTATGCGATTCATTCCTTATATGTTATTAATTAATGGTGCAGAGAGCTAGACTCTATCTATCTAGTAATAGATTTTCCCAAAGAAGGAATTGCGAGGATGTAATTTTCTAAAAAGGGGAGTATATAACAACCAATTGTTGAGAAGCAATCAATTCATAATAAATAATAAGTAATGAATTAATTATTATTTGGATTTATTATTATGGAATTATAGTGATCATTCAGAAATTAGAAAAGAAATATTGTATTGAAAATAATAAAGATTTCATAATTTATTTCATTATTTCAGAATATGAAAAATGAATTAATTATTTGGAAAACAATGTTAAATTAAATTTTATGAATATAATTTTGAAATTAATTATTAAATGATTTAAATGAAATGATATATTAGAAGGTAATTTAGTATTATAAAATTGGTTTTGTAGTTGGGCTTGGATTAGAATTAGCTTCATGAAGAAAAAAAGAAAAAGAAGAAGTTAGTGAATGAATCAAGGCCTAACTTGTTCGAGCCTAAATTAAATCGTAGAACTTTAGTTTCCTGTCTCTTCCAATCTCCATACTATTCCATTTCCCGATTCTTCATCTCCTTCCATAAATAGAACGCTCACATTTTCATTACTGACTTCAAAAAATGAAATTTTCCCCAAACCCTACCACTTCAAATCTCTATAACAAAATTCAAAATAAAATTAGTAACTTCAATAGCTCAAATCAAGACTTCTCGATAACTTTACACTAATTAGAAAGTTAGAAACCAAGAATTTAATAAGAAATTTGAAGAATAAAATAGACTACATTGAGGAATAAAGTAGAGTCATTGAAGGAGAGGTGTAGGAAGAAGTTAGAAGATTTAGTGAAGTTCTTTAAGCAAGGTGAGTATCTTTACTCACTACTATGTTAATCAATGTTGATGAATAGAAATTTGAAATGGTATATGATTTTGTGCATCAACATCACCATTATCATCTTTCTATAACATTCCTTCATCCTTTGTACATTTGATTTTGATTGAAATTCAGAAATTTGCATAATATCTGGATATGGTTGAATCATTGGAATGATGAAGTATGGTAGTACGTTGATGATGGTAGAAGGAGGTGGATGAATAAAGGAGAAAATGATCAGAATTGCATGGTTATAGGCACAAATATTCGCATGCCTGAGACTAGACCGGTATCAACAACCGCTTGCTGTATTAAAAATATAAAAATATTTATCTTATGCATTGAATTGGTTGAGTTAAAGGAAAGGAGAAGGTGGTTGGAGGTTGAAAATTCATCAAACAATCGACTGGAATATGCAAAAGGGGTGGTTCTAGAGGTTGACCCCCTGAGCCTTAACTGATCGACTGCTACATGTCGATCGATGACGCTACCTCTAGTACAAAAGTATGAGTGGCTTAGTGGTAAAGACTTGCGCCTTTCATCTAACCCACCAGGGTTTTAGTCTCGAGTTACATTATCTTTATGGAAGGGTATATTTTAATAGTAAATGAAGCATAATTTTATTGAAAATAAATGTGAGTAACTGTATAAAGTAAATAAATAATTTTATAAAGAACTATTTTATTTAAAATTTAGTATCTAGATGTAATTAAAGTCGTTGATTTATTAAAGGAATATTTAATATTAAATAATTAAATAATGATTCTTTTAAATAGTAAAATTATTACATTTTCAAATATGATGTGTGTGTATGTATATATATATATTAAATTACTTAGATATTTATTTATGTGTTATCATTTCTATGTGACGAGGAACATGAATAAAGGGATTAGTGATACTAACAGATATGGACTTTCGATAACATTTTTTGGTTATTCATCTGACTTTTTGCATAGAGATATTGAGTGTATTGAGTGTAGTTTATAGGCATTGAATAAACAGACAATTATGACATGGTGGTATGTGATGCTGATGTGATACTTATTCGATTATTCGATGTAAGTAGATGGCACTCAATAAATGTGAATAGGGATATAGTTTATACTTATGTGAGGTGATGCACACGATAGAGCAAGTTTATATGCTCGAGGTAAAGCATATTTATAGATGTTGATCTATGAGGGTGTATGGATATATTTATAGATATTAACTACTTGTCTATCATGAAGTACTCCAAGGATATGATTAGGAATTAGCTAGTACCAGATTGGCCAGTCCACCCGGGTGGCCTGATTATGGGGTCGTGCCCTAGATATGTGACACTTTATTAAGATGATCGATGGATGGCAGAGTAGCCTTTGGGTGCTGTAGCCCTAGCCCCTTTTTTCACCTAGGCCACCAGTCTATTACCATAGGGGAAGTACCTGGATTGTGACTAAGAGTCCTTACATCGACGAACACATTAGGTGGATATAGTCATGATACCAGGTAGGTAACTGAAGACTGGAGGAGTGGATTCTTGTGGTGTAGCCCTAACTAGTTCTATACTGAATGGAAGATAAGTATGCATTGTTTATTTCCTCATTTAAGTGTAGATATGGGTGGTGTAATCCAACTACTATGAGACGACTCTACTTGAGACATTGTGTCCATCGTACAGTTGGTTCCTGTAACCACTAGATTTGAGTTATATATATACTTTATATGGGAATGTATTATGATATGATAGTTTGGTTCATATTACACTTGATTATATGGTATCTTTGGACCATTGATCTTTACATATCCCTACTCGAGTTAAATTTATATATATTTTCTTTAATACATACATATGGATGCAGTCTAACCCATATGTTATCTATAATACTCAGGTTTCCGAGGGATTTCAAATGTAGATACCCAATGATGTTAGAATTTAGAGGACTGTTGGGGAGACTAGTAGTAGATATAGGATGATACATGCCCTATATATTTTGTAGCCTCATTGATGTATCTATTATGTAGTAGTTGATGACGTATTTGTATATTAGGCTAGAGACTATCATTTTGTAGCCCTGGATTATGTACTATATAAGTTATCTACTATATTATCTCTACTGCCTTCCAACTCTATGTTCTCTGATATTAATATTGTCTTTGATTATGTATTATTCATCCTGGAAGCATGTATTTATTGCTTTATACTGAAACCATGTACATTTGTTGTAAGTATTATTAAAGTTTGAGACATGTACCGTTGTTGGTCCAAGGGAATATTCACGTATGTACCCCATATCGCCACATTCTCCATATTACTAGATAGTATTGCTTTGTAACACTCTTGGGTAGGATAAAGAGGTGTAGGTGTTACAAAATATAATAGCTCAGATCCACATAATTATACAACGAAGTTAATTTTTATACAAAACAGAAATATTCAAAAAAATTCTCTTCATAGTAAAGAAAACAATGCCTAGGTTCCATAAAGTTGCATAATGGAATAAGAAATTGAATATCCACATATAATATAAAAAAGTTCCATCTAGCTTGTCCTCTGCATAGCCACCGCATATCACCTAGACTTGCTATCTAGTCTACTCATTCAAAAGTACCTAATTTTAGAACATGCATAACACTACCAAATGAATCAAGCATAGCAAGAAATTAAAACATAATGGCAAATAAAACAAATAAAATCATCTAATTACGTCCAATATGAACATTCAAATCATCTGATTCAATCTACCATCACAATTCTAGCATACGTCTAATTTAACACATAGAATTTCATAGTTAAATATACACAAATGATACTAGCCAATGATCTAATCCTAATTACATGTTTAATTAGGCGAATCTAGGGTTTCTAAATTTGAAATTACCTAAGTCTAATCAATTTATAGCTTAAATTGACAATTCTAACTTATACCTAAATACGACATATAATCCGTCATAGATTAGTGGGAGATCATAATCACTCACCAAATATACCAAACCTATGAAATATGATGAAGATCCGATCTGGACAGCAAGAAATCAAATGTAGATGCAATCAAAGTGATGATATCAAGCTCCTAGTTGAAAGTCTAGGCACTAATTTGCAATTGTGACGATTTGAGATGAAATCTAATGAGATAAATGGAGAATTAGAGAGGAGTTAGGGTTTGGGGCTGATTTGAAATGAAAGATAAAATTTTAAATGGTATCTCTCACCTCATATTTATAGGGAAACCCAATTAGACTAATGGGCTTGCTAATTCGGCACATTAATCCCCTTCTAATTCTAGCTAGTAGATTTTAAAACTTAAAACTAGTATAACTTCCTAACCCCTGTTCGGTTTTCCTATATGACCACTCTACAGAATTGAAAACCACCATCCCGAGACAATGAAATAGGTTAGAGCATCTATTTCAATTTCTATCAAAAGTTATAGCCGAAATAAGATCTGAGAGCCAAAATGGTCACATTGAAATTCAAGAAAAGTCACAGATGTGTAAAACATCCCTAAAAACATATCCCAGAATACTAAAAATCATATGACCACAAATGAATTGAATAAAATTATTTTACGATCCTTTGATACGTATAATGCGGGTCGATACATCCCCCTCCCCCTTTTAGGAAATTTGCCTCTGAAATACCTAAACATACATAAGAAACCTAGGTTATCCCACATGCCCACCAGTCATAGAAAACACTTAACAATCCAACTAAATAGTTAAATCAACAATATCAACCAAAACCTATCCTAGTATATGAAATTATAATAGTATAATATACAATGGTGCAAGTAGATACAACATATGGGTCTTACCACTTGAAGAGTTCTAGACAGGTCGTCCTGATACTCTCTTAAGTCTCCCATGTATGATCGCTATCATCCTCACTCCGTTGCACCTTAACTAGCTTAACTACCTTCCTTCTTAGCTATTTGATCTCATTTCCAATGGTTCGAAGTGGCTTACAAGGTCTTGAAACTTTTGGCTCAACCTTTATTTCTTCTAGCTGATCCCATGCTACCACAAAACCCGAGTCATGCACAAATTTCTATAGTAGGAGATATGGAAAACATTATGCACACATGGCTCTTTGGAGATAGAACCACTGTGTAAGCCAAATTCCCAATCCTTTCAATATTTGGAAAAAATCCAACAAACTGGATGCTAACTTTCCCATCCTACCAAACCAAAAACATTCCTCAAAGGAGAAATCTTAAAAAATACCATGTCTCTAACTAAGAATTCCAAATCTTTTCACACATCTACATAACTCTTCCGATGGTCTTGAGAAGTCCAAATTTTTTGTCGAATGATCTCTATCTTCTATGACGTCTCTCTAATCATTTCGGGACCACGTATCGGTTTCTCACCTGCTTCCCACCAACATGAAGGTAAAATACAAAGTCGTCCATACAATGCTTCATATAGTGCCATGCCAATACTTGATTAATAACTATTGTTATATACAAACTCTACCAAATGCAAATGATCTTCCTAAGTTTCTCTAAAATCTATAATACAAGCTCGAAGATCTTTCAAAATGATTCACTCTCTTGGTCTGGCCACTGTTTATGGGTGATAAGTTGTTCTCAAGTGCAGCTTGGTTCCCAAAATCTCTTGTAAGCTCTTCTAGAATCTACTGGTAAACAACATGTTTCTATTGCTTACAATACTTTTCGACACACCATGGAATTGAACAATCCACTTAACATACAATTCTACCAACTTGGATATCGTTCTGATAGACTTGACAAGTATGAATTTTGCATTCTTGGTCAGTTGATCTATCACTACCCAAATACTATCATATCCTACTCTAGTCCATGGCAATCCATCTATAAAATCCATAGATATATATTCCCATTTCCATTTGGGAATATCTAGTGGTTGTAACAATCCACTAGGCTTCTTCTGTTCAGCCTTCACTAACCGGCAATTCATACACTTTGAGATAAATTTTCCGACATCCTTCTTCATACCTTCCCGGTAGTAAGTCCTCTTCATGTCACTGTACATCTGTTTACCACCAGGATGAATGGTCAATCTGGAATGATGGCATTTTCTTTGTACTTCATCTTGTAATCCATCAATATCTAGAACAACCAGTCTCTTATCCTTACGAAGCCAACTATCTCGGTCAATCTTGTACTTCCTAAAATCTTCATATTCCAATCCCATCTAAATCTTTTCCATGATCTCTCTTAGCTTAGCATCTTGCTTCTTACTAGTACTAATCCTTTCTATGAGAATAGGTCTGATCGATAGACTTACCAACATTACAAAATCGAGCTCACAATGTGGCCTGAAATAAAATCCATCTATATACTTCATATGTGTCCATTCAAAAAACTATAGTTCCTAATCCAGCATGTCTTCTTCTTATTGCATCTTCCGCTGCATTACCTTTCCCGGGAGTGTAGTAATTATCAAAGTCATAATAGACCAAAAATTGTAACTACTGTTGTTGTCAAAGATTAATATACTTCTCAGAGAAAAGATACTTCAAAGATCTATGGTCCATGAATAGCTCAAATCTTTCTCCCACCAAATAGTGCCTCCACATCTTCAAAGAAAACACAATTACCACCAATTTCAAGTCATGGGTTAGATGATTCCTTTCATGCGGTTTAAACTGTCGACTAGCATAAGCAACAACTCTCCCCTTCTACATCAATACAGCTCCAAGACTAGTCCCACAAGCATCCATGTACATTGTCATCTCTTCATTCCCACCTAAAATAACTAATACAAGTACACTCGTCAATCTCCCCTTTATAACCACAAATACATGCTCACATCTAGCATCCCAAGTAAAAGTCTGATTCTTCTTAGTCAAGTTGGTTAATGGTACTGCAATCTTTGAGAAGTCCTTTATGAAAATGCCTGTAATATCCTTCCATTCCTAAGAAACTTCTCACATATGTAGCATTCTTAGGTTGGTTCCAATCTTTGATGGCTGCCACATTTGTGGGATCCACTGCTATTCCTTGTCTTGACACGACATGACCCAAGAATCTCACTTCTTCCATCCAAAAGTGACACTTAGAGACTTAGCTCTCAACTTGTGCTTTCTCAAAATCTCAGGCACACTCCTTAAGTGCGTCTTATGCTCTTCCTCAGTTCTGGAGTAAATCAAAATGTCATCCATAAACACAAGCATGAACTTGTTCAATTAATCTCTAAAGACTCTATTCATGAGGTCCATAAAGTGTGCTGGAGCATTGGTCAACCCAAAAGGCATCACCAACCACTTGCAGAAACCCGACGTGTCCAAAATGCAGTAACAGGCACACTTTTTTTAGCCACGCTCAATTGGTGAAATCCCATTGCCAAATCCATTTGAGAAAACACCTTTGCACCATGCAGTTGATCAAAAAAGTCATCAGTCCATGGAAGCGGATACTTATTCACCTTTGTATCCTTGTTCAGCCCACGATAATCTACATATAGCCTCATAGAACCATCTGCGTTAGTCACGAATACAACAGGTGCGCCATTCGAATATGCTTCTCTAAATGAATTCTTTCTTCAATAGATCATCCACTTGCACCTCTAACTCTTTCTGCTCACTGGGTGACATATGCCTCAAAGGCATCATAATGGGTCTGGCTTCATTTACCAAGTTGATCTGAAACTCGATCTCTCTATGAGGCGGCAATCCTGTCACTTACTAGAAAGAATCAGGGTACTCTCTGGCGATAGGCATAGATAACAATCCTTCCTTTGGAATGCCAAGCGAATATAGAAAGCTGACCAGTACCCCATCCTCTGGTAAGCAGCGTGTCACTATCGTTCGCCCTTCCACATTCCTAATTGTCACCTCTAGCTTCTCACAATCCATAACAGAAGCGTCCTTTTAAGCCAGTCCATTGCCAAAATAATCACGAACCCAGCAAAATTAAGAACAATGCAATCACAAGCAAAAGAGCATCCATGACTCGTTAAGCCACAACAAATTTTAAAAAGACTAGTAGCTTCTCCAATAGGGTTCGACACAATCAAAGGTCGGTCTACTATCTTGGGTTCCAAATCCAGTATGCATACTAAATCACCATAGATAAAAGAATGCGAAACTCCAGTATCAAAAAGGGTTAACAGGTTCTTAAGCCTAAAAAGTGTCTAGAGTATATGCCTAAGTGACCATTGTGTAGAGAGATAGGAGATGAAGAAGATTTAGAGTCTGGAGCCATGAAAAAAGATCTTTGTTCAGTTGTTATAAGGCTAATATATATATATATATATATATATATATATATGGAAACTGTTTTGTAGGTTTACGAGCTTGAGTTGACAAGGTTTAGATGCTAGCCCGTATGTAGAGAAGAGAGCACACTGGCCCATTTTCAAATATGGACCTCTTGGTACCGAGAGGTTCCTCTCGGTGCCGAGAGGGTTTTGTTGGTGCTAACTTCTCCTTCTTACTTTCTTTGCTCTTTGATTCGACGTATTCCACTCTTTTCCATTTAGATTGAGCCGTTATCAAAGATTTTCTTGATAACACTTTTATTATCCTGCTTTATTTGATTTCTTCTCATCAGTCCTAAGTATTACTTGTCCATACTTTGAGAGAAGCACTTTAATCACTCAAGTTTGTCCTTATGGTGTATGGAGTTGAGTCGGTGTAAATTGTGGAAATGACATCTCGATACCGAGAGGTTTCTTTTCCTCCAATTGACTGGTAACTTCTCAAGTTTCATATTCCAATCCTTCTAAGTGTTTTTCCAAGTTTGTGAGTAGTTTCGTCTTTGCTTTGGCCTTCTACTTTTAGTTGAAATTTCTTAGTTTAAAACCTGGTTAACATTTGTCCACAAGAGTATGCTTTCCTTGAGAGCAAAGTGTGCTTTGGATCAGGACAAGTTCTGACTAGCTACCTCTTGGTTTCGGCCAGTCATTCTTAAATTAGCTCAAAGAATTTCTTTTGCTAGTAGATATTCCTTCAACTACTGTGCATGGATAAATTCCTTATTTCATGCTAAGGACAAAATCTATCCTCCAGAGAACATTTCATGCCTTAGTCGAGCATTCTCTTTCCTCCACCATGCTTTATCATTTTCCTTGTGATTTCCACTTTGTGCGGATATCTTTCCACCAAGTGCTCCTATGTTTCATGATCAAACTCTTCATCAATCATCTTCCTGCCTTGAATCACTCACCATTGATCTCAGATAGCCACCGCCATTCACCTGAGATCGCCGTTGACCATCACGTGCCGCTGTTCCTTCCTAAAGCACTCGAGTCCATGTCCTTTGCAAGTGCTTGCCACCAACTTCTTTATTTCTAGATCTTAGTTTTCCTCCAAGGTTGGCAAAAATTGTTTGATATGGCGATGGTGCCGGTGGTGATGATTCTAATTGTTCCTAATGGGGTTGGTGAAAGCCTGCTCAGGTCTTCGAATTCCAAACTTGCTTCGATTGACCCTAGTCGAGACTTAGCCAATTTCATATCATCATTCGAATGCAAACAGGATAGTTCTCTTTCCAAGGACAGTCATGTTGGATGAGTTCTATCCCTCAAACAACTCCATTGCCTAGTGTTTGTATCCCCTAAATAAATTAGTTGCATGGTATAGGAAAAGTCTCTGCCATGTTCCAGATAGCAGTTTCATTATCGATTTTCATCGATAATGAGTAAAATTGGATGCACAGCTTTGTTGTGCGACATGGCTCATTTTTCTAGCACGAATGAGCTATCTACACAAGAAGGTCAACTAGTCATGTATGAGACATGTGACTCATACTTCACAGGCTAACACTTTCTCTTGACCCGGTTAACGCTTAAAATTTGATTAGTCAACAAAGGTCAACGTCCTTTGAATTTCAGGCATTGGTCACATGGGTTCGATTTTTGAAATAAAATATACTCGACTTTGTTGAATGCAAAGTTTCCCATGTGATTCATCGATCACCATGCCTTCAAATAGGTATTGGGATATTTACTCCTCCCAAAGCCGGCTCTACAACTGCGCAAACTTCAACTTCTGCACCTTCTATAACTAAACAGAAAATCACCATAGAGCTTTAGAGGATAGTCGTTCTACTTCAAGATGTACCTCCTCTGGCACATGGGTATATTGGTCTTTGGGTTTTAGATAATATGCCGAAACAAATACCGACTGTCTTATCTGAGAGAACGCTCCAGAATATATGTCGTCGACACGGGATTCCCAAAGTTAATTGTACGATCTTATCACTTGGAAGTTTGGCGATTCTTATGGTTGTACAGTTGGTATTTTCCTTCTTGTTGCAAATATGTCATGTTTGCATGGGATCGTCGCCCTTTGTATCATGTATATAATGAAGTATTGAGAAGAACACTTTCTTTGATCTATTTTCTTTTCTGCGCTTTTATATGTTAGACCTATTTTTGTAACTATTTGTGTATATAATATAACTGCCAGTACACTTAATTTTCTATATTATATATGCACGTGCCAGTGCAACGTGCTTATTTACTGCAATTCTATGCACACCAATAATATTCCTGTAATTGATATGGATATATTCCAACATTTAGCCCTGTCTATCATTGCCAAGGTGTTTCATTTGGCAAAATAGAATCATGATTGGACCAACTCAATGGTTAGTCCTCTTTTGAATATGTTAAGTTTTTCTTCGACCATCTTCTACTGCAAAATGTGCAAGTTTTATGTTGCTCCCTTCCATTGGGGAGCATCTATCACATTATTTGCCTCATATTTAGGTATTTCTATTGCGAATTTAATCCAGTTCACGGAATTGGTTTTTCTAAGTGCCAGTTTCTGGGCATTAGTAGGAGTTGAGTATGGTGAGGAAAATTATCTAATTGCCCCCAGTCCAATCACGCTTTCACAATCCTGATCCTGGATTGCTGGATTCCAATAACACCTGTCCAGGGTTCTTCATGACTATCCTCGCTTATTCTCGACCAAGCATGTTTAGCTAGGCCGCTAACGAAGTTGTGGAAACCCAGTTTATGTGACAGTTCCTGCCTTCGAAAATTGGCGGTTTAATTGCTTGATTTCGACCATTCCTTCTCGATGTTGCCATACTTCAGGCGATGCCAACACCTATAAGTTAGGGTTGAATTCTTTGGTCGACCTTTACATCGTCGGTCCTTATTGACTTCTCCTATCTCCAAGCGACGTAAAATTCCCAAAGGTCAGAGTGGAAATTTTAGATTGACTCCTAAATAATTATACCTTCTTAATGTTGCCCATCTCTAGAAAACGACAAATTCTTCTAAAATCGGGGCCTAATTATCCGATCGACTCCTGATTGGTTGTACCTTCATGTCATCTCCTATCTCTAAGCATCGGCACATTCCTATATAGTTGGAGCCCAATTATCTGATCGACCCCTGATTGGTCGCACCTTCATATCGTCCTTATCTCCAAACAAAGGCACATTTCTGTTCGTGTTTGATTGAGTTTCTTTTGAACAACAACTAACCTTTAATAATCCAAGTTCCGTGCTGCTCCCTGTTGCCACGCGGTAGCAGTTGGAACATTTACTTTTCTGTCTATACAGTTTTTCTGTGTGCTTTTCCCTATTCATGGGATTTATCATTCCCACCATCATAATTCGAACAATGATGGGATAGAAATGTTAATAGAAATGTTGCAGGAAAATTATTTAATTGCCCCTAGTTCGGTCTGCCTTTCTAATCCTGATTCTGGGTCAGGAAAGTCTGAAAACATCTGTTTTTTGGTTGTCCATGACTCTCCTTAGTCCTCGTCGGCCTAGCATATCTTGTTAAGCTACTACACCATCATCGAAACTTAGTCGTGCACTGGTCTTTATCTTTGTAAACTAGCACGTGAATGGTTCATTTTCTAGCATCCTTCATTGAAGTTGCCTATTTTCGGGCAACAAATAGATTCTTGACGACTGGGGTTGAAAATCCAGCCATGTATTATTTATTATCTCTAGAAACTAGCACATCAATGGTTCAATTCTGAGAGTTCCTTTTTGCGTTGCCAATCTCTGGGCAATGCCAGATTCCCGGAAGGTACGGATTTTCCATCCCAATGTTGCCAATCTCTAGGCAACGACAGATTCATAAGGATTGGAATTTCACCTACCTGACTTACTTATCTTCGGGCAACGCTAGATTCTTGAAGGTTATAGTTTACCTTTTTGGCGTCGCCTATCTCCGGGCAACACCAGATTCGTGAATGTTAGAGTTTTACCTTGCTGACGTCACCTATCTCCGGGGAACACCGGATCCAAAAGGTTTGAGTTTTACCTTACTAATGTCTCCTATCTCCGGGCAATGTCGGATTCCTGAAGGTTGGAGTTTTACCTTCCTGACGTTTCCCATCTCTAAGCAACGCATATTGCCGAAGGTTGGGATTTACCTTCTTGATATTGCAAATCTTCGGGCAACGCCAAATTCTTAAAATTTAGAGTTTTACATTTATGATGTTTCATATCTCCGACCAATGCCAGTGTAATAACCCTTTTTTCTGCACCGTATAAATAAATTTAAATAAAGTAAAGTAATATTCAAATTCAATTTTTGATAATTATTATCATTTCAAAATAATATTCGTATTTGTTTAAAGTCGATTTAATCAAATATTTTGTTTTAAAAAAATTGAATTAAATTAATAAATTCTTTTTAAATAATTAATTGAATTAAATAAATTGTTTTAAGTTGAACATAAAATATTTTTGGAATATAAATAAAATTAAATTACGTTGGAATAAATTTACTAACAAATAGAAAAAGAGTTGTTTAAAAGGAAAGATAAGTTAAATAATCAAAACACGGTCCAAAGCCCAACCACTCAAACTTGTTTCCTTCTCTCCTTTTCTAGAAAACTCCCCTCCTTCAGTTCAAGCCCACAACCGACCTATTCAAACAAATTGCTCAATTTTTTTAACCGATGCCATAATCCCTAATTAGATAATCACGACTGAGTATAAAAAATAAATGAATCAAAGTCGTTTGCATGAACTAGGAAAGGAAAAGGCCAGGCTACTCAAAGGAGGCGCGACAATGAGGAGGTCCGTATTTTGGCGATTGTGACACGAATGGTGAAGCTTGCGAAGGAGCGATCTGTGCTAACACTTCGTGGGAGGAGGTCGATTTCAATCTGCTTTACGTGGTTGATGACAAAGCGCGTCCAGAGACTCATCCAGGCTTGAGCGACAAGAAAGAGCGGCTGTTATTGGTGGTTATCGACGGCTTGGCTATGCATTGTGTTTCTGTGCTAGGGGCTGAAGCAACGAATTTGGGTTCAAGCATTGATTAGGTGGTTTATCTCTGTAACTTGCCAATATTGGCTAGATAGATACTATCTATGATTTGGTTGATTGTTATATGGGTGATATGAATTGATTGATTGACAATAAATGCTTGATTGATATGAATTTGGTTGGATGAATTGGATGCATTGATTGTTGATGTTGATTGAATGAGCTTGTGTAATTTTGATGAGTTATGTGTATATTAGTTGAATTATTAATGATATTAGTCGAACAGAACACTCGTATTGATCGACAAAGGGTAAATAAATTAAAAGATGAAGATTTGAAATAATAAATTATTTTGGAATTAAATTAGAGAATTTTGAAATGATTCTCTTATTTGATAGTGAAGAAATTGTAATTAACGGCAAAATTTGAAAGTGAAATGATTTTTGTTTAAATTAGAAGTATTTTTTATGACAGTAGAATTATTCAAGTAAATTGTTTTGAGTATTGTATGAATATAAATAGTTTGGACAATGATGAATATTTGAAATTTTATTAAATATGTTAAATTTTAGAATATTTATATTTTATTCATTTATTGTCGGTTATAAAAAAATTTAAACGGTGTGTTAACGGTCAAAATAGCTTTAACGCTAACACCCGGTGCATATCGTGATGAAGTGAAAGCACCATCCGCTTGCACGGGAATCAAAGTAAACAAAAAACAGCAGAAAAGTAAAAGAGACAGAGATTTTTATAGTGGTTCGGCTTCTAGCAAGCCTACATCCACTTTACATCCTCCATTATGTTTTTCGAGCACACTTTACAAGATTACAACACTTTTACAATATGATCTCTTGATTACAACACTTTTACAACACGATCTCTTGATTACAACACGATTAGAGAAAGGAAATTAGAATTTTGATGAAGGATTGCTCCTTGGATTCATGTTGAATGAAGTAGATTATTTGATGAAGATTCTTCGGTGTTTGAAGTGTTTAGAGAGTCGAGAAATCAGCAGAGTCTCGGTGCTTTGGAATCTGGAAAAGTCCCCTTGTCGTTGGAGTAGGCGGAGTATTTATAGGAGAGTTCGGAGTTAGGTCGGCTGGGTATAGGTCGTGAGTGACCTAAGGTAGGTCGTAGGTCATGGGACGACCTAGCGGTGGCGATCTTACAGCACTTGATCTCTTCTCAATGGAGCAGTAGGTCGTAGAGCGACTTAAGGAGAGTGGTAAGCGGCTTCCATGTTGAGGTATCAGGAGCGACCTAAATGGTAATGGTGCAAGGTAGGTTGTTGGTCCGTAGGGACGACCTGGGGAGATTGGCATTAGGAGCTATGGCATGGAGCGACCTAAGGGAAAAACGGGGTATCTTTTAGGTCGTGGGCGACCTATGAGTTAAGGAGAGGAGTTAGGTCGCATGCGACCTAACTTTGTTGAGGTGCCTTTTTAAGTCGCGAGCGACTTAACCTGGAGGGAGATAGGTCGCTAAGTCGTGTACTTTCTTAGGTCGCGAGGTTACTGTAGCTTCCAAAATGGTTGGGTCGCTCTATTCTTTAAGTCGTAAGGCGTTAACTCGTTTAGTTTTAGGTCGCCGGACCACTTTATGCCTTAAGTCGCTGAGCCGCTTAGGTCGGTCATGCTTTAGGCCGCGAGGTCTTCGTTGTAGCTTAAGTCGCATGCCTGTTAGCTCGTTAAGTCCTTAAGTCGTTGAACGTTATAGATCGCTGCATACTTGAGAAGTTAGGTCGCTCCGGGTCTTGTACCATCTTAGGTCGCTGTGATGTAGGTCGCTTGACCTTTGTTCTACTAACCCGCTGGAGTTTTTAGGTCGCGGGGCTACTGTAGCTTCTGAAATGGTTGAGTCGCTTTAACTCGTTGGATATTCCATGCCCTAGGTCGCATACCGTTTTGGACGGGGCGCTACCCCCTGGACCCCTGCGACCTGACCGGTCAGGTCGAACGCAGTAGTGATGGCGTTGCCCCCGCACCCCCACCTTGGGGGGTTGGCACCCCCCTGGACCCCCCCTCCGTAGGGGATCTTAGATGAGAAATCATTCAACAGAACTTGCTTTGTTGCGATGCAGAGTTGACCAATCTTTGAGACGAGCTATCTTGCTTTTCTCGGTCGATCTTTTGATATCACGGCCTTGCTAAAAAGGCGGGATAACACGGTGGTTATAAAATGATATTTGAAATTGATAATTTTAAAAGTGTGAAATTAATTTTATTTTGAAGTTAATAGATTGGAAGAATATAAAAATAATATCCGAGTCTATAGTAAGTTAAATGTAATTTATTTATTGTACGAAAATTATTAAATAGGGATTTATTATCTAAATATTGCAAGTAAGTTTAGGAAGTAATTTCTTTCATATTTGATTGTTTTAAATAAAAAGGAAAATCAAATTTAAAAGCATTTGAAAATATACTTATAGAAGTTTTTGAAGTCAATTATTATGGAAAGGTAATTTGGGATTTTATTATATAAATAAAAAATTGCAAATTAATGTTTTTGCATCAAATCTTTTAAAGGTTTTATGCAGAAAAAAATTTTGGCTTGAAGAATTGCTTTGTTAAAAGGTTTTGAAATGTAACTGTGGGTTTAAAGACATTCATTTTGGAATTTTATAACACGGCTTTGGAAAATTATTATTTTTATTGAGAATCCACATTCAGAGTAGGAATTACTTAGATTTGTTTTTTAAAGGTAATTATTATAAAACTTCTTTGATATTATTATCATTGAAGAGCAATTTCAATGTAACGATCCGTATTTTCAACCATTTAAAAATATTAAATTAAATAAGATTTTTGAATAAAATTGTTAGAATTTTTTTTTGAGATTGTATTGATACAAATGTAACTATTATATAAGTTATGAGCTTAATTTAAACCTCTATTAATAACTGTCTAAATTTAAATTTCCAATTGACTGGACTAATAAATGTTAATAAGGAATAATAAATGTTTTCTTTATTAAGGAAGAAATCATATGTTTATTTATTTGAAGTGTTTGGTAGCTAAAAGATTGATTATAGGAACAGGAAATCAGTTATTCAATAAGAAATTATAACAATTGGTTTGTATAATATAATTCCATAAATACGTTAAATTACTAGAAAAAGGAATTTAATTGTCCCATTTCATTCTTAAAATTAACTACGAAATCAATGGCGATTTATGTGATTAGAATCTTTCAATTAAAAAGAGGGAAGACGTCAATTGTAAATTAATCGGTAATAAATAGAAACACGTATTTAAATTAAAAGTAAAAGAGAAAATTGAGGAAATAAAAAGGAAGCATATGTTTTAATGAAAATAAATAGGAAAATTTGATTTAATTAAAAAAATAACATTTTTAATCAAAATGAAAGAATGTTTTGGAAAATAAAATAAAATGAACGTTTACATTTGTAAGCTAATTATAATTGTACGAAAAGAGAAAAACGTAAATTTTGAAATAATCTTGTTCATCCATTTTATAATAGCCAGTGTAATAACCTGAAACTGTGTCACATTAATTATATATTTCTAAATAGTTATTTAAAATAGGAATCGATAGCAAAATGAAAATTTGACCAGAATTGTATTTAGGGATTTCTGATAGTTTCATAGAGGTTAAAAATATTGAAAACGTATATTTCGATATATATGATGATATACTTTCATTCAAGGATGAAAATGGGTTTCCAGGCCTTTGTAATCACTTTAGCCCATCGATCTTTCTTTTGCCTACATATATATTGTTATAAGTGATAACCCTAGTAGTCTCTGTATGTTATGTTCTATTCTTCGATAGTTTCTTCCTGATCTAACTTGTTCCCTTTTAATGGTGAATACCCTAAATCCCTAATTTTCAATTTCAAATCAAATTCAAACTTCAAACTCTTAAACTCTATCATATAATATATTATCGCAAAGCTCTCGATGAATGGTATTAGCGCCTGCAATTCGTTTTTGTAATTGAGGCTTGGTTTGACTGTAACTTGGTGATCTTTTCTTGGTCATTCGTTTTCTAGCATTTTCAAATCAATAGTGAAACTTCAACCACGGGATGAACGTGTCGTTTAGGGTTGAGAGAGATAGGGTAAATTACCCTTTTTCCATTCATTTTATTTTAATTAAAATTTAAAATTTAATTCTTCTAACATGAATAACTTTTGCATACGAGCTCCGATTCACGTGTGGTTTCTTCCATTGGACTTGTATTGAAATTCCAAACAACACAAAATGGGTACGGTTGAGTTCGGAGGCAATTGAGATTTTGGGCTTCTATTTTGATTTTAATGGGCTAAAATCCCTCGCATTGACAAGCACATTAGGTGAATATTGTCATTATTACCAAGGAGGTAAATGAGGGCTGTAGAAGGGGATCTGGATGAGTAGCTGTTATCCGTCCTTTTGACCAGGAAGTATTTGGATAGATTGGACGAGTCGAACCTGAAAGCTATCAAGGCAGAATGCCCGGAGATATCTAGTGAGTCCAGAGACTAAGTACGACCAAAGTCCTAAGGTAAAGGCAAAGCCATTTTAAGAACAAAGGATCCAAAATCCAACCATGTGTTAGATCGGTACCGATCAACCATATTCCGTCCATTATGGCCTAGTCTCCACTATCCACCATTCTTGATGCTAGAAGCCTATTTCAAGTTCCATTGCATCGATTCCATGCAACCCGTTATCGATCTCCTCAAGCGCTAGAAATCAGTAACTCCATTCTTCCACCGATCCATCATTTGGACTCTGAAACTAGCTAATAATGTTGCAACAAGTCTGGAATCACTAAGATAACCACAAATCGATCTTAAACAAAGCATTCACAAAGATCCATATGAAGTACTTATGGTCGGTACCAGTCCAAGCCTATGGATCGATGCCGATCAACAGATATTAATGAGGCATCCTCATTTTCTCAGGAGAATTGGTCTATGCATGGGAAACAAGGTGGAGATCATGATGGCGAGTTTCTAGGCTACATATAGCTACAAATAGGAAGGCATGGGCTTATTTTAGCGGATCTCTTTTACTCTCTTGCTCTCTGGCTCTAATCTTTTGTAATCATCCATGGATTTATACCCTGCAAGTTAGTTATATACAATAAAATCACTAAGTGGACGTAGACCAAGATTAGTCAAACCACTATAAAACGCTTGGTGTTCTTTTCTTACTCATTTTAATTTATTTTTCTTCACTTTTTATTCTCTACTCAATCTCTTGGGTATTTGTCTCATTTTTTAGTTTAACATTTTAGTGCTTTCACTAAGAAAGATATTTTCGGGCTACTTGGATCCATCATCTACTGTTGGATTTGTTAGATCCGAGAGATAGATCCAATCTTACCATTCTACTATTTAGATTTTCAACAATCTATAAGAAGTTCTTGGCCATAGCTCTAAGGAGAGATCGTTCTACAAACTCCAGAGCTTCTAATGACGCTAAGAACCAAGATATGCAACTTTTGGATGAAGTTGCAAAGCCAGAGCAGGCGGATATTCGAAACCCAACTAATGTTGTGGCAAGAATAGAAATGGATTGTATGATGAAGAAGATGGAGTATAAGAGCTAGTAGAGTCGCGATGAGATGAACCGGTAATGCAGGAAAGCTTGAGATTGCTAAATGAGCTAACTCAAAGCCGCTATAGAAGGAGCAAGAGGTACTTGGCACCTTTTGGTTCAAAATCTGACAGTTCCTTATCATTCGAGCAGAGGCACAGGAACAGGAAGCAGAACATGACTTAAAATATGGCTAGAACTTCGAATCAGAAACGAGACAAACTCAAGGCAAAAATTTGTAGATCAGTACCGATTTAAGAGGACGAATCGATACTAATCGAACAAATGTTGGATCCAACACTTGCCCTTTAGATGATGGTGTGGACTTATCCTTTTATTATGCTGTATATGATCAAAATCTGGAATATGAAATAAATGTTAATGATTCAACACACATGAATCAAACAGAGGGGACTAATAGACAAAAGGATCTCCTGGTGGCTAGAGTACCTTGATTTCGAGGGTCTGCTTGAAAGTGTTCAACAGCTCGAACATTCAGAACGGATCTCGATTATCGCCGTTTAGCTGAACCTGTAGAACCAAATTATTTAACTGTTAATATGAAAACTTGTAAACATCCCCAAAGCTATGTGAATGACAAAAAGATTGTTTATGTAACAAAATTAGACTATCAAAAGAGAATTGAAAGAGATTACTTCCTTCAAAACCTCTCCTCCGATCAAGTTGACTTAGTCAAACTACTTCCGATGGATAATATGTAAGGTGTTAATAGTGTACCATTGAATAAATTAACCTCATCAAAATGGAGGTGTAGGAGAAAGCATCTTATTCGAAACCCCTCTTTCGAATGAGTTGAAAATAGCGATTTATACTTAATATTCACTCCTTTCAACCATGTCGAAAGGCCTCCTTCAATCCCTTTCATCTATGCCGAAGGGTCTGCTCAGCCTTTAATAATTGCTTTCGATGTCATGGTTTTGTTTTTATAGAGGTACCCTTTCGAAAGGGTTGAAGACGTAGTTAGGAGTTTGTTCGTTTCGAAGGAATCCATCCTTGTACATTTTCTTGTCATTTAGTAACTAGATTTTTTTCGAGACATCCCTATCAACCAGGTCAAAAGGGATTTCATCCATTTGAAACAAATCTAATTCATAATTATACAAGCCCGATTTAGTGTATATGATAGAAGACCATCTTGGATATTTGTAAGTTCTATGAACTTATCATTGCTGAAACATCATCATCATCTTTATTTGTCATTATATATTATTTATCATGATGATAATGTGTTTCACATGTATGATATCCAAGTTGATCTCTCGGCTTTGCATAAGATAGAAAGAAGTTAAGAAGATAAAGTAGCATCATGTGCAATTGATTATTAGTCTAGCTAATGATCATAATGATCTCCCCTATAATCGAAATCCTTAACGAATCTTCGCATTCCTGCTTTTTCCATTAATCCACAAAAGAGTTACAAGTTTGACAGCTTTTCCCCAAATCAGTTCAGGGTTACAAAGATTTAATTATTGAAAAGAAGTAGTAAGGATTCAAAAATCCAGTCCCCAAAATCGGAACCCTTGAGTATTATTTATAGATGCAAGTCGGCTCCCCTTTCACCCCTATGCTTTCGGCTAAGTCGAAAGGTCCCTCTATCTTCCGCATCATTCCTTTCGACGCGGTTGAAAGGCCTTGCTTGCTTTCAATGCTGTCGAAAGGCTTCCTTTGTGAGTTCTTGAGTTCTCTAACTCATCCTTGCGCTTCCCATCTACTTACTCCAGACCTTTCAACCTTATCGAAAGGTCCCTTGTCCACCTTTCGCTATTGTTAAGGTTTAAGTATTCCTTTTCTCCACTTCTTCCTGGAATGCATTCGACGTCGTCGAAAGGGCCAAGATGCGCTTTTCTCTTCGTATTGCTTTCTATGTTATAAGAAGTAAAGATATGAACTTTCGACTCTGTCAATAGGTAGTTTATTATGGTTTCGAAGGTGTTGAAGTGTTGAAGGTTTCGGAGCGGTTAATAGCTTCTGAATGCCTTCTTGCGAATTGATGCGGAAACTTCTCTTGATGTTGTAGGCTTCGACCGGTTCGAAAGGCTTGATTATGCTTTCGAAAGGGTTGTTTCAATTACGGTATCTTCAAGAGCAGTCTAAATGAAGGCAAAACCTTTGGTTTTGAAATTTTTAGCATGCATATGAAGGGTTGTTATTCATTGCCTTCGAAAGGGGGTTCGAACCTCGTTCTTGCATTTTCTATATACGCAAATCTATCTACATCGAAAGGTTTGAATAGGGCAGAAGGTATCCCTGCTTTCTTTTTCATCTTTTTGAAAGTTTTTGCGCTCTTTTATCATTTGTGATGGCGCCTGATACTTGCGACTCCTTCGAAAGCCTTCCTAATGCCTTCAAAACATCTTTCCGTAAACCCTTTTTCTTAAGTGATTTTTATGGTTAACATTTTGCCCACCCTTATGAAAGAAGCTTTTGTTCTTTAGGACAAAAATTTCACAACTTCTTTGCTCTTAATAACTTTGTTTTGCTACAAAATTCAAAGCAAGTGACATTTCCCATTGTTAACTCATTATCTTATATATATGCTTCATGATAAGTTAGTATAGTAATGCTTCTAAATTTAAATGGTTAGTTAATCATAATCCTGATTCAATAAAGGATATGAGGTCCATAATTATATTTATCCATGTATATAATAATTGAAGTTTGAGAATTTCCTGTCAGAAATAGCCAATGTCTGGAAATAGGAGGTCATAAGCTATTATTTGGAAATAAGTCTTTGTAATCCATAATTCTTTATTTGAGGGGATAAGAATATATATCTAGGAACTCCTCTTGGAGATAAGGATGGTCCCCGAGTCTAAATTCAGATGCTGGTGAACGTCGTTTAGAGTTGCAATCTAATAACTCTGAATTGGGTATTAAGAAGACCAACTCGAAGTTTTTGGTAGAAGACATGGATATCTATTGCAATTTCAATACTACTGCTTTAAAACCCAAATTCGAGAATCGATAGACGAAATCCCAAAATTGGCGATGAAAGACCCAAAATTCAAATTCAAGCATTAGAAAGTTAAGAAGTTTAAGCCCAGATTAAGGCATCAACCAGCGAAGTTTAGAAGTTAATAGTAAGGTGTCTAGGACACAGGTTCGAGTTTTAATAAGTGAGATTCATAAACGGTTTTCATAATAGAACTCTCAAACCCAGATTCAGGTATCAGTGATGTATAATAAAAAATCCATAATAATTATCTTCACGACAAAAATCTTAAGCCCAGATTAGGGCATATGTTGGATAATCAGAAATCCCTAATAACTATCTTCATAATAGAAATCTCAAAGCCCAAATTAGGGCATTAATAAGTGAAGTTTGGTAATTGTCTCGAAACCCAGATTCGGGCACGATAAATTAAAAGATCCATAACCCAGATTCGGGTATTAATGAGTGAAGTCTCGTATTTCAATAATTAAAGCCCTGAAACCCATATTTGGGCATTAATCGATGAAGTTTAGATATAAGAAACCTGAAACCCAAATTCGAGTATTATTAAGTGGAGCTCCTCTCTGTTCCTTAGATTCTATCTTCTTTGACATGTGTATACCCTTTAGATCATGTATGCAGTTGCGGTTTGATTGGATGCTTCTCGAGCTTGGACATCTTCGTTCATCATTTGATATGCCGCTTCTCGAGCTTGGATGTCTTAATCTATTGTTTGATATCTTGCTTGTCGGATATTTGATATGTAGCTTCTTGGGCTTGGACATCTTAGTCCATTGTTGATATGCCCCTTTTGGGCTTAGACATCTTAGTCTATTGTTTGATAAGCCTATTCTTAGGCTTGGACGTCTTAGTCCGTTGTTATTATACCTCTTCTTGGGCTTGGACATTTTAGTCCATTGCTTAATGAGCCACTTATCAGGTTTGGACGTCTTAGTCCATTGTTGTTTTGTGCTCTTTGTTAGCTCATTCTCAAACTGGAACCGAGGACTTATCCAACCTCCCTCCAAGAGACGCCTTGACCTGACCAGAGGCGTGACCAAGGGCTTGTCAATGCTTTTACCTGGCCATAGCATGGCACGGATAAAGGCTTACACTCCTCCCTCCATGAGGCCTTGCCATGGCCATAGCGTCGCGCAGACAGGGGCTTGTCGATGCTTTAACCTGGCCATAGCATGGCGTGGATATAGGCTTATTCTCCTCCCTCTAAGAGGTGCCCTGCCCTGTCTATAACGTGGCGCAAACAGTGGCGTCTTGATGCTTTAACCTGGAAATAGCATGGCGAGGATAAAGGCTTACACTCCTGCCTCCAGGAAGTGCTCTGCCTTGCTAACTTGGCACAGACAGAGGCTTTGACTGTTTAAGATAGTGTCCAAATGCAAGAAGGATTCTACTCCTAAACATATTGATTTTTCTTTTGAAGAAAGAGATGCTTTATTCATTCATCGTAGGAAAATGTAGTCTCAAATGTTCCGCATTCCATGTTCTAGGAACCATATTACCATCTAACTGGCATAACTTGTAAGCTCCTGGGGGAATTACTTTGAAAATGATTATGGATCCTTCCCGACTTGGCCCCAACAGTCCATCCGCAAGATTTCTCGTGTTTGCCGTTACTCTTTGGAGTACTAGATCTCCTTCTTGAAATGATCTTGTTCTTACTTTTGAATTGTAGTATTTTGAAATTCTTCTTTTATATTCTGCTATTTGAATTGCTACTTCGTCTCTACTTATGTATCAAATCCAATGATTCTCTTTTTAATTCTTGGTTTAAATTGAATGCATATGCAATCCTTTAATGTGAGGGTATTTCAACTTCAGTTGGTAACAATGCCTCACACCCATATGTTAATAAATAAGGAGTATGTCTTGTTAATATTCTGGTAGATGTCCGATAAGCCCATAATACAGGTGGCAACTCTTCTACCCAATTTCCATTAGCTTTATTCAGTGGCTTTTTCAAAATTGTCTTTATAGTCTTATTTGCAGCCTTAATATCTCTATTTTCCTTTGGATGTGCAATGGAGGAAAAGCTCTTAATAATTCCATTCTTATGACAAAACCAAGAAAATTCTTCACTCTCAAACTATGTTTTATTATCGGAGATAATCTTATAGGGAATTCCAAATTTGGTTATAATATTTTTTATGACAAATCTGAGTACTTTTCTAGAAGTGATCTTAGGGAGCGGTTCTGCTTCAACCCATTTAGTGAAGTAATCTATGGCGACTACATCATATTTTGTTCCCCCTTTAGAAATTGGCAATGCATCGATTAAATTAGTTCCCCATATGTCAAAGGGACATGGACTTGAGATTGGAGTTAACTGGCTCTGTGGTTATCGGGGAATTTTTGAGTACTTTTGGCATTTCTTGCATCTCCTTACATATTCGATGGCTTGACTTATCATATGAGGCCAATATAAACTCTGACTCATTATCTTTTTTCCTAAATTCTGTCCTGTCAGTGATCTCCGTAGAATACCTCATGTGCTTCTGCTAACAGTTTTACCCCATCTTCCAGGCTTAAGCATCTCAAGTAAGGTAGTGCATATCCTTTCTTGTAAAGGATTCCATCCACTATTGTGAAAGTTGGAGCTTGTCGCCTGATTTTTCTGGCCTTATCCTTGTCAGATGGTAATGTTCCTTTAGAAAGGTATTCAATAATAGATGACTTCCAGGTGTTATTGTACTGATCATCTTTCCTTGGTTGATTGACTCTCTCACTTGAGACTTCTATACTAACTTCCCTTCCTTCTTTCTCTTGTAACATGGCTCGAGACCTTGTTAGTACTAACAGTTCTTTTTCTTGTTCAGATGCTCCCTCTTTAATACTCGGAGCTGCTTGGTACCCTACCAGCATAACCCGAGTTTCTAGGGCTCCCTTTGAGCCAGCTAATTTTGCCAATGAATCCGCTTGTGAGTTTTCCCCTCTCAGAACTTGATGTATGGAAAAGTCTTCAAACAAAGCAAGCATTTTCAGCGTCTTCTTCGCATATAGAGATAGCTTATAGTCTTTTGTCTAATATACTTGCTTTATTCGATTTACCATTAGTTAGGAGTCACTAAAGATCTGAACCATGGGATTTTGAGCTCTAATGACAAATTAACCCCACCACCATTGATTCATATTCGGCCATATTGTTTGTTGAAAGAAACCCTAACTTTATGGCATAATGTAAGCAGTGTTCCGTCTGGTGTTATTAATACATATCCTACACTAGCCCCTTGTTCGTTCGATGGACTATCAACAAATAACTACCACATAGGATTCTTATCCTTTTTCTAATTGCTCCTTAATGAAGTTATCACATTCATTAATAAAATTCACCAATGCTTGACCATTGATAGTGGCTCATGGATGGAATTCAGTATCATGCCGACAAAGTTCGATTCCCCATTTTACCAGCCTACTCGGAAGTTTTCGGCTTACTGAACTTGTTTGAGGGGAAAATTGGTCAATACCCTAATCGGCTATGCTTGAAAGTATGCTTTAAGTTTCATGCCGTGAGGATCAAGCAATAAACAAGATTTTTTGTCACTGGGTACCGAACTTTCGCATCCTTTAATCGCCTGCTTATGTATAATACATAGGAATTTTAGCCCTACTTCCCTCTCTTATCAACACCGAACTGATAGCATGCTCCGAAACTGCCATGTATAAGTATAGGATCTCTCCATTCTCGGGACTAGAAAGTATCGATGGCTTCTACAAATGGCATTTTATCTCCTGAAAAGCTATTCTACAATCTTCCCCCCTATTCAAAGTTTTTCCTTTTCTTGATTACGTCGTAAAAGGGGATACATTTATCAATCACTTTGGAAATGAATCTGCTTAGAGTGGCTATTCTCCCGTTCAGACTCATTGCCTCTTTACTAGTTTTGGGTTCAACCATATCCCTGATAGCTTGAATTTGGTCTGGGCTACCTTCAATCCCTTGAGCACTCACAAGGTAGCCTAAAAACTTTTCCAAATGGACTCCATAGGAACATTTCTATGAATTCGGTTTCATCTGATATTTCTGTAGTATCATGAACATCTTTTTTGGATCTTCAAGATGATTTTTAGCCTTGTAAAACTTCATTAGCATGCCCTCAGCATAAATCTCCAAATTTTGACTAGTCCATTCCATAAACATCCTGTTGACCAACCTTGTATAAGTAGCCCCAACGTTCTTTTATCCGAAAGGAATTTCTTTGTAGCAATAGATTCCCCACTTAGTAATGAAACTAGTATGTTTCTCATCCGGCTTGAAATGGGTATTTGATTGTATCCTGAATATGCATCCATGAGAGATAATAATTTATGCCTACTAGTTTCATCAAACAACTGATCAATTTGCGGTAGCGGGAAACAGTCTTTCGGACAAGCCTTCTTCAAGTCAGTATAATCAATGCAAGTCCTCCGCTTTCCATTCAATTTCTTTACCAACACTGGGTTTGCTAGTCATTTTGGGTAATAGATTTGTTGAATATACCCACTTTCGAGGAGTCTTTTAACTTATTCTTTCAAGGCATCAGATGGTACGCTATCTAACTGTATCTTTTTCTGTCTAATGGGGGTTGCTTCCGAATTGATTTTTAACATATGATACGTGACCGACATATTAATCCCTACCATATCTGAATGAGACTAAGCAAATACGTCCTTATTGGTCTTAAGAAACTGGATTAAGTCTTTCTTCCAGTTGCTATCCAATTCCTTTCCTACTTTGACTACCTTAGTGGTATCATCTGAGCCTATGCATGCCTCATTAAGGTCTTTTATGGGTTTTATTCTTTCTGTTTCCCCTCGGCAATCAAATTCAGTGGCAGTTTGGCTTTCTTCAACAAAATTAGCATCGATTTTTTTCCTCTTGCCTCTAGGAGGAATGTAACTTTCATACGTGCGTTTGTTAGTCTTATTAGATTTAATTTTGGCTTCGAATGTTGGATGTAAATATCCATCGCCCAAAAGCTAAAAAACAGTAGAAGAATCAAAGTAAGCCAAAGATTCCCTTTTTATATTGATCAATTGTAGCGAAATACATTTATCAAGAGTTGAATTGTTCCCCAAGGAATGTGCCCCAGCCTCCCTTTGTCAAGAATTTCACCATCAGGTACTTCGACGAGACTAAAGCATCTATCTCATCAAGCGCAGGTCTGCCAAAAAAGGCATTATAGTAGGATGGCTGGTTGATGATTACAAAGAGAGTCTCGAATGTTCGACAAAATGGTGGCACTTCCATTTGCATTAGTTATTTTATTTGTCCTACTGAAGTCGATCCTTTGTTGTTGAATCCGAAGATTGGTTCCACGCTGGACTCTAGCTTGTTCTTAGCGATATTCATCTGATCGAAGGCACGCTTAAAGATGACATTGACTGCACTACTCGTATCCACAAGAATTTTGGACACAATAGACAGTCCAATGTGAGGTGTGATCAATATGGGAACGTTGTGTGGATGATGAACTCCCTTCTTTAACTCTTAGAGGGTGATTATAAGATTTGGCATTTGAATATCGAGTCATGAATTTTCAGTAGAGGCTCTTCTTGGATTGAGAATATACCGTCTCTAACCTCCTTAATATATCTGCTCGTTGCTCCTTTTCTTATCCTTGCTGGATGTGGCCCACCATGAATTACATCGATCCTATTCAGCGGTGGGCTTAAGCTCAAAGGGTCATCCTCTTCCAGAATATTAACATCATTATTTAGGAGCTTTACGGACCATCTTCTATTCGTGGAGCTTTCTGCTTGTCTTGAATGAACTCGTTTAAATGACCCTCATGAATCAACTCCTAGATATTTCCTGCTAAGACTCTACATTTTTCATTCTTATGACCATTTGCTTTGTGGTACAAACAGTTTTGTCATCCTATTTTATTTGTTCTGGGTGGTTCTTGGCTTTGAAGAAAGTTGGAAAATTAACACTCTTATTTGCCACAGCATAGACGTAAGACAACAGCTTGTTCAAAACGATTGAATTAGCAATAGGTTCTTCCCATCTTGCTCTTTTATGCCCTCGATCCAGTCCAAATCTTCCTCCTTCCTTTTTAGGGATTGCTTTCCTTTTAGTGTGGTACAGCTCATCCATTCGAATGAACTTGTCAGCTTGAAAGTGGAAGTCTTGAAGGTCTTTACACCCATTAACAAAGAGTTGTTTCCAAAATGGGGTATTTTCTATTAATCCTGGATGTACTGCAATGAGCTTATCATGGTCATTCATGTCCTTAGCCTTTAACGCTTCAGTGTTGAACCTTTTAAGATAGTTTCCTAAAGACTCTCCCTACCTCTATTTTATGTTGGCCAAGACTGTGTAATCAATAGTTGGGTGTTTGCATATGCAAAACTAAGCAGAGAATTCATAAGAAAACTGTTTTGATGAGTAGATGATCTTTTCTCGGTGTTGTCGATACCATTTAGCTGCAGCAACTTGCAGAGTCAGTAGGATTAACCTGCATCGAACAGCTGCCGGTGCATTATATAGATCCATCTGGCTATCGAAAGCCATCAAGTGGTCGCCTAGGTCTGTGGTCCCATGATACTTCATAGTCATGACAGTCACATAAGATGGAATAGTTGTTGCCATGATGTCATCTATAAAAGGCGGCATATACTCATTATCGTTCATATTCTCACCGAGGTTACTCTTCCCATTAGCATTCAGCACATCTTTATTTGCATTTTCTGCTGCATCTTTTAGATAGGCCTCTACATCAAGGTAATTTTTCTGGTCTGGATAGTATTCTTTCGATGTAGAGCTACCAGACTGTTCAATATATTTTTCTAGTATTCTTCCTTGATGATCAGCTTTAGTTGGAAGTTCGCCTTTCTTTTTTGAAGATGTTAAATCAATTTTGCTCTTTTCTTCATCTGCATAAGCCTTTGAATTCCTCCTTGGAGAGATCACTTCGTCTCCATTTGTTGGTCTTATTGTTTTAGATGATTTTTTAGGACAATGCCATCCTGAATCGTTCCAACATTTCGAGTAGTTGCTGTTCTAAGCACTTTATTTTGGAGGCGTTATCATCTTACCGAGCTAAAGCTGACAGTTGCCTTTGTACAACCACCTACAAGTTGAAAGTTGGGGTGATATTTTCCTCGAAGGTGATGGTGTGAACAACCTCCTCTTCTATTCTGCTACGTCTGTTAGATTTCATTTTCCTACGCTAAGTTAAACAAACCGAAATTAGTCCGAAAGAAAACCACAAAGACAGAGGTTCGAGCCCTCCTTCTAGTGCCGAAAATGTTAACAAGAAAACTTATCAACATTGCCAAAGCTATGTGAATGACAAAAATGATTGTTTATGTAACAAAATAAGACTATCAAAGGAGAATTGAAAGTGATTACTTCCTTCGAAATCTCTTCTCCGATAAGGTTGACCTAGTCAAACTACTTCCAGTGGATAATATTTAACATGTCAATAGTGGACCATTGACTAAAGTAACATCATCAAAATGGAGGTGTAGGAGAAAGCATCTTATTCGAAGCCCCTCTTTCGAATGAGTTGAAAACAGCCATTTATATTAAGCATTCATTCCTTTCGACCATATCAAAAGGCATCCCTTAATCCCTTTCATCTATGTCGAAAGTTATGCTCAACCTTTAATAACTACTTTCGACGTCATTGGTTTAGTCTTTACTGAGAAACTCCTTCGAAAGGGTTGAAGAAATAGTTAGGAGTATGTTCCCTTCGAAGGAATCCCTCCTTGTACATTTTCTTGTCATTTATAAATAAGATTTCTTTTGAGACATCCCTTTCGACCAGGTCGAAAGGGATTTTGTCCTTTTGAAATAGATCTAATTCATACTTACACAAGCCCATTTGGTGTATACGATAGAAGATCATCTTGGATATTTGTAAGTTCTATGAACTTATCATTGCCGAAACATAATCACCATCTTTATTCATCATCATATATTATTTATCATGACAATAATGTGTTCCATATGTATACTATCCAAGTTGATCTCTCGGCTCTGCATAAGATAGAAAGAAGTTAAGAAGATAAGGTAGCATCATGTGCAATTGATCATTAGTCTAGCTAATGATCGTAATGATCTTCCACATAATCGATTTTCTTAATGAATCTACGCATTCCTTCTTTTTCCATTAATCCACAAATGAGTTACTAGTTTAAGAGCTTTTCTCGAAATCAATTTAGAGTTACAAAGATTTAATTGTTGCAAATAAGTAGTAGAATGAGTTCATGATTCTAAAATTTGGTCCTAAAAATCGGACCCATTGGGTCTTATTTGTAGATGTAGGCCGACCCCCCTTTTGCGCCCATGCTTTCGGCTCCATCGAAAAGTTCCTCTATCCCACATCAATCCTTTCGACACGATTGAAATGCCTTGCCTGCTTTTGATGCTGTCGAAAGGCTTCCCTTGTAAGTTCTCTAACTCATCCTTGTGCTTCCCATTTTCTTACTCCAGACCTTTCGACCCTGTCGAAAGGGTCCTTTATCCACCTTTCGCTATTGTTAAGGTTTAAGTGTTCCTTTTCTATGCTTCTTCCTAGTTTGCTTTCGATGTCATCTAAAGTGCCGTAGATGCACTTTTTCTCTTCGTGTTGCTTTGTATGTTATAAGAAGTAAAGATACGAACTTCCAACTCTATCGGTGGTAGTTTTTACAGTTTTGAAATTGTTGAATTGCTAAAGGTGTTGAAGTAGTTAATAGCTTCTGAATGCCTTCTCGCGAATTGATGCAAAAACTTCTCTTGATGTTGTAGGCTTTGATCGGTTCGAAAGGCTTGAGTATGCTTTCGGAAGAGTTGTTTCTATTAGGATACCTTCTCGAGTAGTCTGAATGAAGGCGAAACCTTTGGGCTCGAAAGGTTTAGCATACATATGAAGGTTTGTTATTTATTTCCTTCGAAAGGGGTTCCAAACCCGTTCTTGCATTTTCTACATACGCGAATCCATCTACATCAAAAGGTTTGAATGAGGTAGAAGGGTAGCCTTGCTTTCTTTCTTGTCTTTTCAAAAGCTTTTGCACTCTTTTATCATTTGTAATGGCGCCTGATGATTGCGACTTCTTCGAAAGTCTTCCTAATGCCTTCAAAACGTCTTCCATAAACCCTTGTTCTTAAGTGATTTTTATGGTTTACATTGACTGATATGGTTAGGAAACTTATGAATGAAAACTAGTTCAAAAGTGATATTGAGTGGGGGTACTCCTCCTAGTCAAAGACCATTTACTGAACATTTTGCATAAGGAGTATCCATAGAGGTTTGTAATGCCAACAGTGCCATTGTATGGTGGAAAAACAGATCCAAGGCAGCACTTTATGAAGTACGAATGGCATATGGACTTTGTTAAACCATCAAATGCAGTGAGATGTCATTTCTTCCTAATCTTCTTGATGGAAGTAGCGATGATGTGGTTCACCTGGGTCCTACTGAGAGACATATTGCCTTTTGCTAGGTTAACATGAAGGTTTCTAGAACAATTCCATTTACACACTTCATGTCCGAAAGACGTAATGTCATTATTAAACCTCTTCCAGAGCATGGGGGAGTCATTGAAGGATTTCTTGAATAGGTTCCATATAGTTATAATGGAAGTTACGAATGCTAAGGATGATATATATTGATAGTGCTGATTAGGGGGATTCCTCCCAAGATTGATTTCGGGAGATAGTTGGAAATGAATCCCCTGTCTATGATGGAAATTTTCTATAGGAAGGCTGATCAGTTTTTTCACTTAGCGGAGGCATGCACTCATTCCCAAAGGGATGATGTTGGGCGTTCAGTTGAAGTGATAGCAATATTGGTGTGAAATAGTCCGAAAGGAGTTCTGGAAATGTGGATGTGAATATTGGCAACAGGAACGATGGTCAGAAACATAGTGATAACTGGGTCAGGAAGTGAAAGTCTAATAACATGAATCGTCCTAGGATTCCCAAGTATGATAGCTATACTGAATTGAAAAACTTAATAAAAAATATCTACCTGGCAACTCAAGGTACCGAGCTATATAGGAAACAGCTTTGAGAGACTCAACATAGAAGGAGAAAAAATCTGGCAAATTTTGCAGGTTCCATGAGACACACGGTTATAACACCAATGAATGTTGACATTTGCGTGAAATGATCGAGGAGTTTATTCGTAAAAAGAAATTGCAGTTGTTTATGAAATCCCAGTAGGATGGCGAGCAAGAAAATTCAAAACCCTCCTAGGTCGTCATCCCAGTGGGGGCAAGCCGGACCTAGTGTTGACGAGGCTAGGCCACTTGAAAAACGTTAGTTACCAGTATGATCATCGGTGGACCGCACCCAGCCGATAGAAGTTGGAACGAGATGGATAGATATGTTTGTGCTCTAAAACATGTAGAGAATGAGAGTTGTCTTGTCATGGAAGATGGTACTCCGATAAAACAAGTAAGGGTGATGACTTATGAAATTTTCTTCCAAGATAGAGTCGCTGATGGGGTTGAAACCCCGACGATTGACCTGCTTGTGATTATGGCTACGATCAGCTCTACTATTGTACTGTAAGTGTTGGTTGACCGTGTGATTTCAATCATCATTTTATTTTAGAAAGCCTATGACCGGATGCTTCTAGAGGACAAGGACTTGAAACTGTGCAAATATCAGATCCAAGGATTTAATGGCACAACTCTAAGCCAGACGGATATGTAGAACTATCGATGGTGCTTTGCGAGGGCGACCATAAGCGAGTATAGGTCGTGCCTTTTTTCGTGTTGGATATTTAATTTTCTTACAATGCATTTTTAGGGTTAGCCCTGGATGAATTCAGAGTGGATATAGCTCCTTGGTGCTTGATTATGAAGTTTCCTATAGATATTGGTATGAGAATAATAAAGGAGATTAGGGGCTTAGCCGCAAATGTTATGTCACCAAGCTAAAGGAGGTTAGGTGAAGAGAGAAAGGGAAAGGTGTAGAGGGGACCCTCTGCGTCAAGGCTTTAGATGCATTGCAATTAGTGCCTAAGCCTTGGCTCAAGCAGCATAGTCGGTTCCATAAAGATATGGACCCATGAAAGGAGCCACTAAATGGAAGGGTTGCTCCAGCCATGTTGATGATCAACATCTTGATCAACCAGGATTATCCTACACGGGTCCTAAAGATCGGATCATAGCTCGACATGAGTGTGATGAAAGAGTTAGTTGGTTTCTCTGGGTGAACCTAAATGTGTTCACCTGGACTCACTCGGACATGAGTGATATCACCGAGATAACGAGCCATGCAATACTTATAAATCCAAGATGAATTCTTCTGAAACTAAAATGCACCAGCCTAGGTCCAGAGAGATTTGCTACAAGAAAAGAAGAAGTGAAGAAGCTGAAAGATAACGGCTTCATCCATGACGCCTTATACTTGGCGAGGGTGTCAAATCCAGTCTTGGTGAAAAAGTCAAACTAGAAGTAGGGGACATGCATTGGCTATTCTGACCCGAATAAGGCGTGTCCGAAGGACAGTTTCCTGCTCCTGAGGATAGATCAACTAGTAGACTCTTCAGGCAGACATAAATTGCTCTCGTTCATTAATGCATACTCTAGATACAATCAGATTCCAATGCACGTCCGAGATTAGGAATATACCAATTTTATTACAGACTTGGGACTGTACTACTATCTTGTCATAACTATTGAATTGAAAATTCTGGAGCAACTTACCAGAGATTGTAAACATGATGTTCAAAGATCAGATTGTACGTTCAATGGAAGTCTATATTGATGACATGCTCTGAAGTCATGAAGTTCGAGAAACCACATTAGTAATTTGGCAGAGATGTTCACCATTCTTAGGAAATATGGGATTAAGCTCAAACCTTTTAAATGATCGTTTGGCGTTGTTTCAAGGAAATTCCTGGGCTTTTTTGTGAACTCTCATGGGATTAAATACAATCCAAAAAAGATTGAGGCATTGCGAAACATCGAGGCCTAGAAGACGATCAAGGAGGTCTACAGTTTAACCAGGAAGGTCGTCGCCCTAAGTCAATTCATCTCTAGAGCAACATTCAAATGCACTCCTTTCTTTAATGTGATTAAGAAAAGAAAAAGGAATTTTTCTTAGACATAGAAGTATACAAATGCATTCCAGGCTGTGGTGGATCACATGGAGGGACCCTCTATTCTTTTGAAGTTGTTGGATGATGAGGACCTGTTTATATATCTGGTAGTGACGATGCACACTTACATAAGGAATCCCGAATACAGTAGCTAGTCTACTACATCAGTAAGCAATTGACAGGAACAGCCATTGCGATAAGTTTTACAATGACTTGAGTCTTCTAGAAGGCTATTGAAATGGAACATTGAATTAAGCCAATACAACATAACCTAGAACCCTTGAAGAGCAGTTTAGGTTCAAGCTTCGATGGATCTTATAGCAAATACACTACACGAGATGATACACTAAACAGTAGTGGTAAGCAGAATGTTAGGTGGAAGATGTATATAGATGGTGCATCAAATGAATGTTGTTCCAACGCTAGGGTTATACTTGTCACTCCTAAGGACTATTCAATCTGTTAGGCCTTGATAGTAGATTTTTTGCAATGAACAATGAAGCAAAGTATAAAGCATGATTGCAGGATTCAAATTCACCAAGGAACAAGGAGTTAAAACTTTACATATCTTTTGTGATTCCCAACTAGTGGTATGTAAAGCAAGGAAAGAGTTTCATGCAAAGGTAGCATGGCCAGCTCTTTATCTAAATCGGACTCTTGAGCTACTTAGTGACGTTGAATATTACACAATTAAGAATATTTCTAGTGAGAAAAATGCAAAGGCCGACTTACTGACTAAGTTGGAAAGTTCTAGATATGCACAGCTCATGGGCCCGGTTCCTATGGAAGCATTATCGGTCATGAGCATCGACCAAATGGATGTCGATTGGAGCTTGGAGGCCGATTGTGAGAAGGAGTCATGGATAACTCTAATAAAGGACTATTTGCAGAGGAGAATCCTTTCGAACAGGAAGAACAAGCAATGGAAGTTTCTACGCCAAGCTTTGAGATATATCTTTCAGTAGGCAGTACTTTGCAGAATAGGTTTCTCGGTCCTAATGTTACGGTGCATCAACAACAATGAGGATAAACAAGTCATTTGAGAAGTTCATAAAGGGGCTTGTAGCGACCACATTGTAGGGCAAACCCTGGCGAAGAAGATTCTCGCTTGGATACTTATGACCAGCTGTCAACCAAAATGCAGATGTTTACTCCAAAAAGTATGAAAAATGCTAGAAATTTTGGTGAGATTTTGAGAGTCCCACGGAAGGGGATTACTCAAATAGTTAGTCCTTTCCGTTTATAGTTTGGGGAATCGATATTATTGATATGTTGTTGTTATCCAAGAGTGGCATTAAGTACGCTGTAGTTGATCACTTCGCCCAGTAGGTTGAGGCAGAGCCATTAGTCGCAATTACCACAAATAAAGTAATCTACTTCATGATCTGGAACATAATTTATCGCTTTGGAGTTCCTCGGGAAATATTTACCGATAACGGGACACAATTCAATAACATCTAGTTTAAAGATTTCTACTATCGAAATCGCATAGAGAAGAAATTTGCTACGGTGGCACACACGTAGGTGAATGAACAAGTTGAAGCTATGAGCAAAACTATTAAGTTTATTCTTAAGAAGTAGTTGGAATAGGCTAAGGGCAAGTGGGCCGGTGAACTTCCATTAGCACTTTAGGCTTATTGAGCGATGCATAAGTCAACGACTGGCCACTCTCCATTCACACTAACTTATGAATCAAAGGTAATGATTCCGGTTTATGTAATTTGAATACGGAACATGTTTTGGAAATATAATAAAAAATATTGTGTTTTTGAAATCGATGATTTTGTTTCATATTTATGTGCTTCTGATATTTTGGGTACCTTTAACATTATCGTATTTGATCACCGGAAGTTAATACTATGGATAACTACAACATCTGTAGCGCTTAGATTTGGGTCTTCAGACAGAGGATGTTACATAAAGATAACGTAATGAGGAAATAAGAAAGATTGAGCGCTTCTCTTGTTCAAGCAGAATCCATAATTTTCAAGGAGATAAAGACTGAAAAATCTTAGCCAATGAAGTTTTGGCTTTGAAGATGACTCTGGATGAGTCGGAGGATGAAAAGGCCAAGATGAATGCTAAATACATTTCTCTCAGGAAGAGATGTACATTTTCAAGAAGAAATTGGAGAAGAAATGGAATTCTTCAATAATGGCCATTAAAACCATTTTCGAGGCTAAACAAAGGGTGTCTCAATTTCTGAACATTTCTCTAAACAATATAATTGTAAATTCTTATGAAGATGCACTCATGCTAGTTTACTTTGTTAATATTGAGAAATGCCTAGATTTGAGCTTTCCTTCACTTAATCATGTATTCATTAAAAAAATCATGAACAAAATCAAAGAAATGGAGCAAGGGATTAAGGTCCCTGACAAAGAAGAAATTATTGCCGCAAAACTCCTATCTTTCGAAATCCCTCCTATAGAAGGAGATTCTGATTCAAACAAGGAGGGAGACGATAAAGATTATGAAGCCGTTGTTGAGGAAGGCAGCAACGATGATGACAATAATGATGATAGCCCTGATAATGATGACATAGGTCAGGGTTCTGGCGGTAATAGGGTAATCAAGATGACTCTTACAAAGGGGGTGACAATAACACTTCCAATGCTTCAGATAAATTCATCCTCGATTCTAGTGCCCATGAAACGGGTCAAATTGAATTTCCTGAACCCTCCGATCTCCATGAAATGGACACCGATATTGATGCTGGAGAGCAAGAGGGGAAAAAGCAGACCCTTCAAACTTTAATCCCTATTTCTCAGGTATGGAATTCTTTGTCAAAATGGCTTTCACTTCCAAGATAACATTGGCTAATTTCTTTCCATTTTAGATAAGGAAGAAATCTATTCATCTTTATAAAACAAAGCTTGAAAGAAAACGGGTGGAAATAAATAGCTTGTATTGGGAGTTAGATAAATAATTAAAAGAACACAATGCACTCTTTGACAAGTATCATAAGCTTAATAAAAGCTTTGTAGTATTAGCGCCTTTTAAAGATCAGGAAGCTGCCCCTCGACTAAAAATGGCGTGCCTTCGCTATGAAAAACTCTTAGAAGAGAGCAGGAAATTGATCACACACTTTTGGATGTTGATTGAGGATAGGTGTATCCTGCTAGACTTTCTGTATAAAGCTTATTGTAGACATCCAATTGTATATTTTTCATACATGACTGATTTAAGTGCGGGTTTACTTAGATATCTACATAGGAGATAGTTAGACGAATTTGGATCTGATTCTCATCTAGGGGCTTATTGGAATTTACCACGAGCCAACTCAATTCCTTGTGTATTGCCTCCAGATAAACTCAAATATTATGAGGATAAATTCATTTCTAAGTTATTTAAAAAAATCAGTCTTGTACGAACCAGATGAAAATTTGTAATATATATTTATATTGATCTGTAAATTTTCTACATTAGCTTTCTTTTATACTTAGTCATATTTTATTATGTTATTACAGAGTGAATGTCTTTCAAGCAACTTTATTACTAGGGATTACTTAGGAAAATACGTCAAATTAAGAAGAGACTACTTAGAAAAGGCCTCGCTCTTGAAATCCTCAAGATTGGCTAGATATTGCTTTCTTAGAGATTTAAAAAGGCTTTATATGCAATATCCTTACCTTCGCTTTGATTTCCTTGGTGAAGAAAAGGAGAAGCTCCTTAAGGAAATTCGTACATATCATACAAAATTGATTTTTGGTCATGATTGTCCTCTAGCCGAAGAATAGGATTATGGCAAATGTCTCCTGGTTATTACCCCAGAAGGATTTAATACCATTTTTGACACTACTATCACCCTTTCAGCTAGCTCTTTGAATAAAGTTAAAAATGATGTTTATAGACTTTTAATGTGATAGGGTCATGCATGCGTTTGATTATAACACTGATATTGTACCCTGTATTTTATTCCTTTTTGAGTTATAATTTCTACTATTATAATAAAGAAATTTGTTCTTTATGTATTAATTTGTTTTTTGTTCATTTAAATAAGAATAACAGTTAACTATCACCACTCTTAATAGATCCTTTAACTCGTTTCACTAGTATAAGAGATAAATTAGTGGCAGATCTTGAGAAGAGAAGCCTATTAGAGATCCTTTGTCCATCCGACATCAAGGTAATACTGAAGTGGAATGACGTAATAAATTTTTTCTTCAAAAGGCGATTATTAGTGACCTTAATAATCAAATCAATAATCTCAAAGTGGAAATCAAGAATAAAGATGAAACAGTTCTCCAATTGAAATGCCAAATTAAATCAAACCCTTCGATTGACTTTGATCATAAGATGTCTAAGCTTCTCCAACAGGTAAGCAATTTAGAGACTAGATTAAAAGATTGTCAAGCTCAGTGCAAATCCTTGGAATTTATCATGGGAGGAGACATTCTGAATATCAAATTACCAACTTCTCCAATCACTTCATCTGTTGTGAAATCAACAAGGTCTTTGTCTTTAGCTATTCGAAAATTCCCTACTACAACAAACCCTCCCCCAGGGTTAGATGAGAAGGCAGCAGATGAATGGTGTAGAAGGGTTAAGTTTGAAATGATGAGATAGTTTAACGATCAACGAAAAGTAAGGTACTCGCAATGCATTAATGAATACGTAGCCAAAATCTAAAGGCTTGACCATGAAAAATATCTTCTTCAAAAGCGTATCATTGATTTAGAACAACAAAATAAGACCCTTAAAGGTGCTAATAACGCTTTCAATCATGCTTTAAAAACTCATATTGAATTTATTGATAATGCTGACGAAATTAAGAAGAAGGAAAAGAAGCTCAAAGAAATTATTTGCATATCAATTTGCCACATTGTTGATCCTTTAATTGTGGAAAACCTAGATAAGGTCGTCCAGGATCTTTAATGTATATACTAAATTGTAAAAAAATTGTAAATTATGTAAATATCAGCAAGTTTGTTGTCCATTCCTGTACTCGTAATGTTATTTCTGAATTTTTATTTTGATAGCTTTGACTGTGAATTTCTTTTGTATTTGTTGAATCATTTGGCCTTCCTCATCAATCTTGTTTTCTTGTAAAGTATAAAGTAGGCAACATTTCTCATCATTAGTTTGAAGTTTATGTGAAAATATGTCCAGTAGTTACTCATAACATTATTGGAGATAATATTAGAATTTTGATAATAAGATCTGGCATTCTAATTTTCGGAATAATGGAAATTAATAAATTATTATCATCGGATAATAGGTGATGTGAAATCCACGGTTGGGAATAATATTGGACCGCAAATCCATGTCCGGCAATAACAGAAGCCCTTATATTCAACTTTGGTAATGATGAGAGAAGTCCAGAACTTCTGCTCTGGCTATATCAATAGAAGACAAATTTGACTACGGAAATAATAGAGGACTAAAAATCTAACATTAATAAGAGAAGTTCATAAATCTTCTTCTGGAAATAATAGAGGATCCAAAACTCAAGTTTGTGTAATGATTCAATAAGTGAAGTCTAGAAGTTAATAGTTGTAGACTCGAGACCCAAATTCGAGTATTAAGAGAGATCCATAAATCATTATCCAAAAATTAGTAGAAGACCTGAAGTCTTTAACAGAGGACTTGAAATATCATGATATCCAAACCCAAATTTGGGTATTACCGAGTGAAGTTTAGAAATCGTCTTTTGAATATAATGGCAGCCTATGAGTTCATAATAAAAGATCTGAAATCCAAATTCAGGTATTAATGAGTGAAGTCCAAAAATCATCTTTTTGGAAATTAATCTGATAATAGTGAATTTATATGTAATCTGAAAGTTATTATCTGACAATAATAGAAGATTAGAAATCTATTCCTAGAGATAATTGTAACGATCCCGATTTTTAATTAAATTTAAATTGATAATTAAAATAAATTTTTGAATAAAATTGTAAATTAATTTGAAATTTTCAAATTAAATAGGATATTTATTTATTTGGACATTGATTTCAAAATTTAACTGTGGATTTGAAAATTGGATATTTAATATCTTATAAATAAAAAAGTAACATCCCAAAAATTTATCAATTTAAAATTAGTAATATGTTTTTAACTTTTGAAATTTAATTTGAAAATATATTGAAAAAAAATCTCAAACAAATAAAATAAGTGATAATAATATATAAATAAATTCCAACTTATTTTGAGTTTAAATTTTTTAAATAAAGAATATTTAAAAAAAATCATTTGAATTTAAAATCATATACATATATGTATATTACTTTTATGAGTAAGATTGAATACATATTGGAGTTGAATTTAAATTGCATAAGTATGTGTATGAATATATAAATAGACATAAATGGATTTTAATCCAAGTGAATTGGAATTTGAGTTTAAATTTAAAATAAATGTTTTAGAAAAAAATATTTGGCTTTTGTTAATCATTAAGGTGTAATTTATATTTTTTATAATGTAAATATTAGATAAAACAATTTTTCTTTCAACTATGTGTATATATATATATACAAGTGAATAAAGAAGTACATTTATTTTAAAGTAAATATGACATAAAATTTATATAAAAATTTCTTTTGTCTTTGAAAATTACAAAGGCTAAGCATTCACAAGGGGATGGAGTATAGGAATCAACATGCATTTAGATTTCATAATCATTTTTTACAAATGACATCCAATATATTTAGTTGAATAAAATAATAAGATTTAAAAATTGCAAAAAAAAACTTTCCATCTTCCCATATGCAATCATATAATGTCTCAGCCAAATCTGAAACAAAAGTATCAAAGATTGAGTATCTCAAAATCTCAACACCCAAGGAAAAAAAATAAAGTAGAAAGAAAATTGGTAGACCAAGTTATTCTCAGTTCAAAAAAATTTCAAACCGAAACATCTAAAAATCTGGAAACTTTAAAAGAATCTGGAAGCTTCAAAAAATTCAAATTGCAACCTGAAGATCAATTCAGCTGCAATACAAACCAAGTATGGACTAAAATCAAATCTGGAAGCATGGAAGTTCAAAGCAAATTTAGATAGAATGCAAAACCCTTCACTTGGAATAGGCTTCAGTTTTGTCAAGTGCAGTTTTCTCTGGCAATAAATAAAGGCAAGTAAACTTCTTTAAAAGATTTAAATTTGAGTTGTTAATCAGTGATAAAGCAAAGGTTTAAAGCAATTGTTTCAATCTAAGTTGCAGGAAACAAATCAAGTTCAAGGCAAAAAAATTGATTTCTGTTTTCAAATGCAGGAAAGCTTCTCTGTGTATAAAAAAAAATTCGGACAGTAAGTAAAATTAAAATTGTTGTGTTTGATAAATTAAATAAACATATAAAATAGTGATTAAGCAAAGATTTTTAATTACAAGTTCCAGGTTCAAAGTTTCAGGCAAGCTAAACAAAAATAAATGCTTCTCTGTTCCCTGTTCTTTGTTCTCTGCCTTCACATTCCAGGTGAGCAAACTCATTTAAACCCATCTATATATTTTGATATCTGAGTTGATGTTTGAAGTATATTGTGAAAAGTGACTGTTGGTTGATAATTATGTCAGTATGCTTGTATGAATATGTGTGCAAAATTGTGTGTGCCTGTCTGCATAAGATGGTCATTTTTGTTCATTGCTTACAGGTATTAAACCTGTTCAAGAAAAAAAATCAACTACAATCCCTCCGATTCATTTCAGACCTTATGAACTAAATGAAATATGTTTGAGCTAACTTATTTCAGGTCTTAAAATTAAAGTCGAGTAAATTTGATCAAAAATTTTCCAGGAATATGAAAAATACAGGAAAAATTCAACATATGTCGAAAATTTAACCATCATGTTTCCTGGTTTAAATTATATCATCAAAAACGTTTTTGAAATTAACGATTTTTAAAGGTAGAATCATAATTTTTAATCAAGTAATCTTTAAGAAAAATGGGGATGATCAGAATCGTCTTTTTCACCAAATTCCGATGATCGAGGCAATGATAAATCTTTGCGATCAAGGGTGGAGCACGTTCGAAGGTCAGAGATCATCGAATTTTTTTTCAATGAATTTATAATTCGTCGTTGGTGGCGAACGAGAACGAAGTAGGGTTTAACAACCTAGTATGGTCGATATTATTTAAAAGGGAGATTCATCATTATTGAGGCGATTCAGGTGATCGGTCAGAGGGGATCAGGAAGGGAAGGCTTTGGTGAATGTGTGGACGCGAGGGTATGGATGCAGATGACTGAGTTCGTCAGAGCGAAGGCACTTTGGAACGATAGTTGGTTCCAAGAAGAAGCAAATTGGTTCGATTTTGATTGTTCGACGAATGGATGGATCTGGGTATTGGGAATCGTTGGCGGGATCTTCTTCGACATGCTGGTGATGAAACGGTGACCGAAGGTGGTCAAGCCTCTGGTACACATGCACGAGCGTTGATCGTGTACAGGTGATATTGGGTTCACTGTTGAATTTGGGTTAGAAAATGGATCTCGGGTTTTGACACGGGGAGGAAGGAGTTTGGCTCGAGTGTGACATCGGTATTCATGAAGTTTAACGTGATTATTAACAGTATTGAAAGTTAGGAATAAAACAAACAAGTTTACCTGGGTTTTGGTTCGACAAGGAATTGATTGTGCTCGGGTTCTTTTGCTATGTTTACAAGTTTAAATTTAAAAAAAAATCATGTTTTTAAGAATTCTCTTGAATCAATTTCTTAAAAAAAATCATAAGTGTTTATTTGAAGGTTTGGTTAGTTTAAGTTGGGTAAATTATCTTAACTTTGATTTAATAACTTAAGTTTTCGATAAAATTGAAGAATGATTAATTGATAGATTAATTAATGAATGTGATTAATAAAAGGCTAATTAATTGATAGTTAAAGATTTATTAATTAAGTAATTAAAGAAAAATAAATTAATACTTTTAAAATGTAATTACTTAATGGAATTAATTTAAGGATAAATAAACAATTAGAAGTTAATTAATTAGTAAGGGTTGATTTATTTATGAATTAAAACTTGATTTATTTATAATTAGAGGATTATTTAACCAATGTAATTGAAAGGATTGATTATGTAATTAAAGATAAATAAAACAAGGGGATTAAATCTAATTATGCGATTAGTTAAAGGTTCATTTAATCAGTAATAAATATTTATTAATTACAAATTAAAGAATGTTTTATTAATTAAAGACTAATTGATGATTTAAAGGTTAATTTAGTAATGATTTGAAGGTTAATTAAATTGTAATTGAAAGGTAATTAATGATAATTAATTAATTAATGTAATTAATCAAAAGATAATTTCTTTGTGAAATTAAATAAGAAGCTAATTCCTTAGTGAAATGTATAAATGATAATTAATTAAGGGTTAATTAATTAATTTAAGAATATTGATTAAAAAAGTGAGTTAAATAACTAAAGGTTAATTATATAATAATTATGGGTTGATAAATTTAGAAATTAAAGGTTAATTGATTTATTAATTAATAATAATTAATTAATAATTAAAAAGGGTAATTAATTAAATTAGGTTGTAATTAATTAAGATAAATACATAAATGGTAATTAATTAAGGGTTAACTAATATAGTTAATTAAGTATAAATAATTAGGGGTTAATTATTTAATAATTAAAAGTTGATGAATTATAACTAAAGGTTGATTTAATTATTATTAAAGAATAATTAATCAAATAATTTGTAATTCATTAATATTAATTAATCAGGATTAGAAATTCATAAGTAATTAATCTGATTTGAATTAATCAGACAATTAACTGATCTCACTTATCAATGTTCGGATTCTATTGGATGATTGAATTATTTGATATCCCTTATTGTGATACTTTGTTTTGATTTAAGCTGTGTAATTTATTATCTGTGATATATATATATCTGTAATCTGTGAATAAAGGATAAGCGTTATAGTTTATACCGCTTACCAAATATAAGCGTTATAGTTTATACCGCTTATAAGATATATTGCCATATTTAAATCTGTACTGATTGATGATGTTGCACTTTTATTGTGTAAAACCCCTGGACCACAATTATGCACATACAAATATGGATTGCACGTGGAAATGGGTTAAGTCACAGAAATTTGAAATTATTTTGAAGATTAAATTTTTGAATCCAAATGGCTTTGGAAATGGATTGGGTTTAAAATAAAAAGCTTTTGAAAAGGAATTGCAAAGATAAAAGTTATTTTTGAATAACTTGATTTTATTTTGAAATTTGATTTAATTTGAATTCAAATTTGAAACTTAATCCTATTTATGATTTAAAAAGGTTATACAAGCTTATATGGGTTTTAAACCATTTTAAAAGCGTTGTTTGGGAATTTGAAATTAACCCAAAGATTTTAACCTGTATAAATGAAATCGGATTTTTTCCGGAATAAAAACTATTTGTTTCAAATAATAAAGGCTTTCATATAAGAAATGAACTTCCAATTTGTATGAAAAAGATTTCAAGTTTAAAATGAAAACAGTCTTCCAAGTTATGAATAAATCTTTGGAAACGGGTTTGAAAGCTAAAAGTTAAATCCTTAATTTAAAGATTTAAGTGAGTTAATCCAAATTGAAATGGAAAGTGTTTTGAAATCTGAGAATGGATCTTTGTGAAACTAGGTGAACTTTGTGAAATAAATCTTTTGGTTTAAAAGATTGGAAATGGTAATCTATTTAACCATTTGTAGAAAGATTTCGGGTTTTTAAAAGTTGTGACTTAACTGAAATCCCATATCCATATGTTTTTAAAAGATTGCGCTCACTATTCGGTTTAGCCGGGAGAGGACCTTGTGTCATATAACCCATTTCGAATAGTGATACGACGTTATGGATTGCAATTGAAGACCGGTGTTGAAGACCGGGTGTCTTGACTCTGCACTGAGTTGCTCCGGTATAGAGTCTTTCATATGCGATGGGAAGTCCGATCGGAATTGTGGATGCCCGGATTGCAAGGGCTTCTACCTTTATTGGGCGAAGTGCCTTCGGTTTGTTCAAACCCAGAAAAGACTTGTATGGTTGTATGTCTGACACTACACTTTGAGATATAAACTGATCTCTATCAAATACATTTCTGCTTGGTGGCGGAGAATTTTTTCTCTTTTCTTAACACCCTTCTCTGAGACATACGAGCTCAGAGGTTATGTAGTTGATATTTATCAGTGATATACTCCCAATTTGGTAGTGTGGCATGCTAAGTGTTACTGTGTATCATTTGTTGATCAAAGCATGGCTTTTGTATAAACCGTAGCTTTGTGGACGAGACTGCATCTGGACCTCACACCCCAGAAATGGTCGAAACAGTAAAGATGCGGGAAGGTTATGAGGGTCGCTCCCTTTAGGGTGTGTCATTTCCTTCTGGAAAAGGGTGGTATCATGGTATGGATCCTAGATACTTACTTATGTGGATACTGCAGATCTATTTCTTTGTTGTTGCTTTGTGGTTTAGAGGCGCCTCGGATAAAGGTCTCAAAGGACCGGGGAATGGCATGCTCGAGTAGTAGTTACCTAGTTACAGAGATAACCCGGCCTTGTGTTGGCAGAGATCCGGTTAGGTTCTCGGGACGTCCCGCCAGAGGCGTACCCATGTGGCAGTAGGAAGTTCCTTAGCCTGACCATTTGTTGGAAATCCAATCAAAACAATACGCGCCCTGTACGGTTTTAGTTATATAACCTGCCATGCAATGTGGTGGTAACCTGCTATCAAACATGGTAGCTATAGTAGGCATAAGTGTGAAATGCCTATGCTGGCTAGGATTTATATTATACTTTCGAAATGGTTTTTCTACGCTATGCACAAGTAATAATATCAAAGAAATTTTCTCATATCAAGCATATTTGACTATCATAAGGAGAAATCTCCTCCAATTCTGCGTTTGCATTGTGTGTGTGGCGGGAGGCCTTATGGTAGTTTCATTTTTCAAAAAAGCATTGCAGATTTATTTTTAAAATCCTTGGTTGTTTGTTTTAAAAGATAAACTGTTTTGTTTGCTCACACCGGTCCCACGATTGACCTGGAGTTTATCGTTCCTTTCCTAAACTCTGGGTGCCCACAATTTTCCCACACGGGCAGTCTAGAGTTAGTTTTTTTTCCAAATAGTCCGGTTTAGTAGATTACCTGGAGTTAGTTAAGTCTTTGGATCATGACTGCACTTGCTTATCTTTGTGCATCTTTATTGGGAGTTCGAGTAATTTTTGGATTGGTGCCTTGGAGATGGAGATTACTGATGCTAGAGTTCTCTCTTGAAGACTACTTTCTCTATTGGAGATATTATTCCGCTGCTGGTGTTATCTTTTCTTTCTGCTGCTATTATCTTGTATCATATCTCTGATGTATATTGATATTCATTGTATCATTCTGTTGTATCTGGATATTGTATCAATGTTGTATATCAAATGTATATTCATTTCTTCCGCTGTGTTGTACTTAATGTGTTATAAGCTCCGGCGAACCAGGTTCGATGTTTGGATCTGCGGCATTTGAATACGAGTGTCATATTCAGTGTCGATTTTCGAAGGTCGAGTCAGGGTCGTTACTTCTGGTATCAGAGCTGAAGGTTAAAACTTTAGCTCAGGAGTATAACACATTAAGTAACTCATTAGAGATAGGGTGAAGTATACCCTAGAATGAGTATATTCCTAAGATATCCGTTCGAATGCCTCAGTAAATTCTCTTACTATCCACTAATAGTAAGTATGGGTGAAAGAAGAGGACGAGATAGGGGACAGGGGAGTACCACTATAAATGGTCAATACCCTACGACAGTGGAAACAACTTTCTCTATCAATCTCATTTGATTCGAATTCAAAATTCTTTGATATCTTCATAGCAGCTCCAGAAGAAGTTTCGGTGTGATGGTGGCGTTGCAAAACGTTGTAGAAAGTCCTTACTTTGTATCTTCATCGGTTTCTTATCAGCTTTTCTATCTAAAACTCTAATGAATTTGAAATTTGGAATTGAAAATTTAAATAAATTGGAAATTTTAAATCGAGTCAAATTGGTTAATAGAATATGAAGCTAAATTTGAATTGAATCAATAAAACGATTTCGTTTGAAACCAAATTGGAAATTCTATTGTATTTTCTTGTGTTGATTGAAGTCCGAAGAGAGACAAGTTGGTATATACTTTGGGGTGTTCCGACCTAAGTTGGAATCCATCTCTAGTGCTTGAGAAATTGTAGAAGATTGAATCCATCTATCTATTCTCTAGGGACCGATATATTCTACGAACGATTAGTTATCACTTCAAACTAATCGATGACCTTGCATATTCATAGACCGGTGGACCCAAGTATGTTGTGAAATGTTAAATTGATTCATTCCTGTATCTATTGTTGATATTCTGATTTGGTAAACTGAATGTAGAATAAATGTTTTGATCTGATCTGATCAATCGTTTCTTTATCTATCATCTTTTCTTTATTATCTCCCTTGCAAATTTCGAGGACGAAATTTTTTTTAAGGGGGGAAACTGTAACTATCCCAATTTTTAATCAAATTTAAATTGATAATTAAAATAAATTTTTGAATAAAATTGTAAATTAATTTTAATTTTTCGAATTAAATAGGATATTTGTTTATTTGGACATTGATTTTAAAATTTAACTGTGGATTTTAAAATTGGATATTTAATATCTTATAAATAAAAAAGTAACATACCGAAAATTTATCAATTTAAAATTAGTAATATGTTTTTAACTTTTGAAATTTAATTTGAAAATATATTGAAAAAATAATCTCAAACAAATAAAATAAGTGATAATAATATATAAATAAATTCTAATTTATTTTGAGTTTAAAATTTTGAAATAATGAATATTTAAAAAAAATCATTTGAATTTAAAATTATATACATATATGTATATTTCATATATGAGTAAGATTGAATACATATTGGAGTTGAATTTAAATTGCATAAGTATGTGTATGAATATATAAATAGACATAAATGGATTTTAATCCAAGTGAATTAGAATTTGAGTTTAAATTTAAAATAAATGTTTTAGAAAAAATATTTGGCTTTTTGAAAATCATTAAGGTGTAATTTATATTTTTTATAATGTAAATATTGGATAAAACAATTTTTCTTTCAACAATGTATATATATAAGTGAATAAAGAAGTACATTTATTTTAAAGTAAATATGACATAAAATTTATTTAAAAATTTCTTTTGTCTTTGAAAATTACAAAGGCTAAGCATTCACAAGGGGATGGAGTATAGGAATCAACATGCATTTAGATTTCATAATCATTTTTTACAAATGGCATCCAATATATTTAGTTGAATAAAATAATAAGATTTAAAAATTGCAAAAAAATAAACTTTCCATCTTCCCATATGCAATCATATAATGTATCAGCCAAATCTGAAACAACAGTATCAAAGATTGAGTATCTCAAAATCTCAACACCCAAGGAAAAAAAATAAAGTAGAAAGAAAATTGGTAGACCAAGTTATTCTCAGTTCAAAAAAATTTCAAACCGAAACATTTAAAAATCTGGAAACTTTAAAACAATCTGGAAGCTTCAACAAATTCAAATTGCAACCTGAAGATTAATTCATCTGCAATACAAACCAAGTATGGATTAAAATCAAATCTCGAAGCATGCTAGTTCAAAGCAAATTCAGATAGAATACAAAATCCTTCACCTGGAATAGGCTTCGGTTTTGTCAAGTGCAGTTTTCTCTGGAAATAAATAAAGGCAAGTAAACTTCTTTAAAAGATTTAAATTTGAGTTGTTAATCAGTGATAAAGCAAAGATTTAAAGCAATTGTATCAATCTAAGTTGCAGGAAACAAATCGAGTTCAAGGCAAAAAAAATTGATTTCTGTTTTCAAATGTAGGAAAGCTTCTCTGTGTGTAAAAAATAATTCAGACAGTAAGTAAAATTAAAATTGTTGTGTTTGATGAATTAAATAAACAAATACAATAGTGATTAAGCAAAGATTTTTAATTACAAGTTCCAGGTTCAAAGTTTCAGGCAAGCTAAACAAAAATAAATGCTTCTCTGTTCCCTGTTCTTTGTTCTCTGCCTTCACATTCCAGGTGAGCAAACTCATTTAAACCCATCTATATATTTTGATATCTGAGTTGATGTTTGAAGTATATTTTGAGAAGTGATTCTTGGTTGATAATTATCATAGTATGCTTGTATGAATATGTGTGCAAAATTGTGTGTTCCTGTCTGCATAAGATGGTCATTTTTGTTCATTGTTTACAGGTATTAAACCTATTCAAGAAAAAAAATCAACTTCAATTCCTCCGATTCATTTCAGGCCTTATGAACTAAATGAAATATGTTTTTGCTAACTTGTTTCAAGTCTTAAAATTAAAGTTGAGTAAATTTAATCAAAGTTTTTCTGGGAATATGAAAAATACAGGAAAAATTCAATATATGTCGAAAATTTAACCATCATGTTTCCTGGTTTAAATTATATCATCAAAAACGTTTTTGAAATTAACGATTTTTAAAGGTAGAATCATAATTTTTAATCAAGTAATCTTTGAGAAAAATGGGGATGATCAGAATCGTCTTTTTCATCAAATTCAGGTGATCGAGGCAATGATAAATCTTGCGATCAAGGGTGGAGCACGTTCGAAGGTCAGAGATCATCGGAAAATTGCTCAATGATTTTATAATTCGTCGTTTGCAGCGAACGAGAATGAAATAGGGTTTAACAACCCAGTATGGCCGATAGCATTTAAAAGGGAAATTCGTCATTATTGAGGCGATTCAGGTGATCGGTAAGAAGGGATTAGGAGGGGAAGGCTTTGGAGAATGTGTGGACGTTAGGGTATGGATGCAGATGACTGAGTTCGTCGGAGCGAAGGCATTTTGGGACGATAGTTGGTTCCAGGAAGAAGCAAAATGGTTCGATTTTGATTGTTCGACGAATGGATGGATCTGGGTATTGGTAATCGTCGGCGGGATCTTCCTCGACATGCTGGTGATCGAAATGGTGATCGGAGGTGGTCAAGCCTCTGGTACACGTGCACGGGCGTTGATCATGTACATGTGATATTGGGTTCACTCTTGAATTTGGGTTAGAAAATGGATCTTGGGTTTTGACTCGGGAAGGAAGGAGTTTGGCTCGAGTGTGACTTCGATATTCATGAAGTTTAACGTGATTATTAACAGTATTGAATGTTAGGAATAAAACAAACAAGTTTACATGGGTTTTGGTTCGGGAAGGAATTGATTGTGCTCGGGTTCTTTTGCTATGTTAACAAGTTTAAATTTAAACAAAATCATGTTTTTAAGAATTTTGTTGAATCAATTTCTTTAAAAAAATCATAAGTGTTTATTTGAAGGTTTGGTTAGTTTAAGTTGGGTAAATTATCTTAACTTTGATTTAATAAATTAAGTTTTTGATAAAATTGAAGAATGATTAATTAATGTGATTAATTAATGAATGTGATTAATAAAAGGCTAATTAATTGATAGTTAAAGTTTTATTAATTAAGTAATTAAAGAAAAATAAATTAATAATTTTAAAAGGTATTTACTTAATGGAATTAATTTAAGGATAAACAAATAATTAGAAGTTAATTAATTAGTAAGGGTTGATTTATTTATGAATTAAAACTTGATTTATTTATAATTAGAGGATTATTTAACCAATGTAATTGAAAGGATTGATTATGTAATTAAAGATAAATAAAACACGTGGATTAAATTTAATTATGCGATTAGTTAAAGGTTTATTTAATCAGTAATAAATATTTATTAATTACAAATTAAAGAATGTTTTATTAATTAAAGACTAATTGATGATTTAAAGGTTAATTTAGTAATGATTTGAACGTTAATTAAATTGTAACTGAAAGGTAATTAATGATAATTAATCAATTAATGTAATTTAATCAAAAGATAATTTCTATATGAAATCAAATAAGAAGCTAATTCCTTAGTGAAATTTATAAAGGATAGTTAATTAAGGGTTAATTAATTAATTTAAGAATATTAATTAAAAAAGTGAGTTAAATAATTAAAGGTTAATTATTTAATAATTATGGGTTGATAAATTTAGAAATTAAAGGTTAATTTATTTATTATTTAAGAATAATTAATTAATAATTAAAAAGGGTAATTAATTAAATTGGGTTGTAATTAATTAAGATAAATATATAAATGGTAATTAATTAAGGGTTAACTAATACAGTTAATTAAGAATAAATAATTAGGGGTTAATTATTTAATATTTAAAGTTGATGAATTATAACTAAAGGTTGATTTAATTATTACTAAAGAATAATTAATCAAATAATTTGTAATTCATTAATATTAATTAACCCGGATTAGAAATTCATAAGTAATTAATCTGATTTGAATTAATCAGACAATTAACTGATCTCACATGAATGTTCGGATTCTATGGGATGATTAAATTGTTTGATATCCCTGATTATGATGCTTTGTTTTGATTTAAGCCATGTGATTTATTATCTGTGATATATATCTGTAATCTGTGAATAAAGGATAAGCGTTATAGTTTATACCGCTTACCAAATATAACCGTTATAGTTTATACTTCTTATCAGATATATTGCCATATTTGAATATGTACTGATTGATGATGTTGCACTTTTATTGTGTAAAACCCCTGGACTGCACTTATACACACACAAATATGGATTGCACGTGGAAATGGGTTAGATCACAGAATTTTGAAATTATTTTAAAGATTGAATTTTTCAATCCAAATGGCTTTGGAAATGGATTGGGTTTAAAATAAAAAGCTTTTGAAAAGGAATTGCAAAGATAAAAGTTATTTTTGAATAACTTGATTTAATTTTGAAATTTAATTTAATTTGAATTCAAATTTGAAACTTCATCCTATTTATGATTTAAAAAGGTTATACAAGCTTATATGGGTTTTAAACCATTTTAAAAGTGTTGTTTGGGAATTTGAAATTAACCCAAAGATTTTAACCTGTATAAATGAAGTCGGATTTTTTCCGGAATAAAAACTATTTGCTTCAAATAATAAAGGCTTTCATATAAGAAATGAACTTCCAATTTGTATGAAAAAGATTTCAAGTTTAAAATGAAAACAGTCTTCCAAGTCATGAATAATATTTGGAAACGGGTTTGAAAGCTAAAAGTTAAATCTTTAATTTAAAGATTTAAATGAGTTAATCCAAATTGAAATGGAAAGTGTTTTGAAATCTGAGAATGGATCTTTGTGAAACTAGGTGAACGTTGTGAAATAAATCTTTTGGTTTAAAAGATTGGAAATGGTAATTTGTTTAACCATTTGTAGAAAGATTTTGGGTTTTTAAAAGTTGTGATTTAACTGAAATCCCATATCCATATGTTTTTAAAGATTGCGCTCACTATTCGATTTAGCCGGGAGAGGACCTTGTGTCATATAACCCATTCCGAATAGTGATACGACGTTATGGATTGCAATTGACGACCGGTGTTGAAGACCGGGTGTCTTCGAGAACGATAGGATAACCTGTCGATTGACTCTGCACTGAGTTGCTCCGGTATAGAGTCTTCCATATGTGATGGGAAGTCCGATCGAAATTGTGGATGCCCGGATTGCAAGGGTTTCTTCCTTTATTGGCCGAAGTGCCTACGGTTCTATTCGAACCCGGAACAGACTTGTATGGTTGTATGTCTGACACTAAACTTTGAGATATAAACCGATCTCTATCAAATACATTTCTGCTTGGTGGCGGAGAATTTTTTTTCTCTTAGCTTAACACCCTTCTCTAAGACGAACGAGCTCAGAGGTTATGTAGTTGATATTTATCAGTGATATACTCCCAATTTGGTAGTGTGGCATGCTAAGTGCTGTTGTGTATCATTTGTTGATCAAAGCATGGCTTTTGTATAAAGCGTAGCTTTGTGGACGAGACTGCATCAGGACCTCACACCCCGAAAATGGTCAAAACAGGAAAGATGCGGCAAGGTTATGAGGGTCACTCCCTTTAGGGTGTGTCGTTTCCCTCTGGAAAAGCGTGGTATCATGGTATGGAGCCCATATACTTACTCATGTGGATACTGCAGATCTATTACTTTGTGATTGCTTTGTGGTTTAGAGGCGCCTCAGATAAAGGTCCCAAAGGACCGGGGGATGGCATGCTCGAGTAGTAGTTACCTAGTTATAGAGGTAACCCGACCTTGTGTTGGCGAGATCCGGTTAGGTTCTCGGGACGTCCCTCCAGAGGCGTACCCATGTGGCAGTAGGAAGTTTCTTAGCCTGACCATTTGTTGGAAATCCAATCAAAACAATATGCGTCCTGTACGGTTTTAGTTGTATAACCTGCCATGGAATGTGGTGGTAACCTGCTATTGAACAAGGTAGCTATAGTTGGCATAAGTGCGAAATGCCTATGCTGACTAGGATTTATATTATACTTTCGTAATGGTTTTTCTACACTATGCATTAGTAATAATATCAAAGAAATTTTCTCGTATCTAGCATATTTGACTATCATAAGGAGAAATCTCCTCCAATTTTGTGTTTGCATTGTGTGTGTGGCAGGAGGCCTTATGGTAGTTTCATTTTCCAAAAAAGCATTGCGGATTTATTTTTAAAATCCTTGGTTGTTTGTTTTAAAAGATAAACTGTTTTGTTTGGTCACACCAGTCCCACGACTGACCTGGAGTTTATCGTTCCTTTCCTAAATTCTGGGTGCCCACAATTTTCCCACACTGGTAGTCTAGAGTTAGTTTTTTTTCAGATAGTCAGGTTTTGTAGATTACCTGGAGTTAGTTCAGTCTTTGGATCACTATTGTACTTGCTTATCTTTGTGCATCATTATTGGGAGTTCGAGCTATTTTTGGATTGGTGCCTTAGAGATGGAGATTACCGATGCTGGAGTTCTCTCTTGAAGACTACTTTCTCTATTGGAGATATTGTTCCGCTGCTGGTGTTATCTTTTCTTTCCGCTGCTATTATCTTGTATCATATCTCTGATGTATATTGATATTCATTGTATCATTCTGTTGTATCTTGATATTGTATCAATGTTGTATATCAAATGTATATTCATTTCTTCCGCTTTGTTGTACTTAATGTGTTATAAGCTCCGGCGAACCAGGTTCGACGTTTGGATCTGCGGCATTTGAATACGAGTGTCGTATTCGGTGCCGATTTTCGAAAGTCGAGTCAGGGTCGTTACTATAATGGAAGTTCAGAAACCCTTATTTGAGACTTTCATCTTATGTCACTCTCCGGACTCTGATTATCTAAACCCATTTTTGCTTTATGTTTCTTCTTTAATTCATGGAACTTGGTTCTTCGATACACATCATCCTATAGGCTTTTTATACTGTTGATGTTTTGTGTGCCACTTCTAGAGCTTGGACTTCTTAATCCATTGTTGTCCGTTGCGCATGGTTAGCTTATTCATAAGCAGGACCTAAGGACTAACCCGACCTCCCTCCATGAGGTGCTCCAGCCAAGCCTTATTAGTAGGACTAAAGGCTTGTTCGATGCCTTGACCTGGCCATAGCATGGTGGAATCAAGGGCTTACTCCATCCTTCCTCGAGGAGGTGCTCCAGCAAGGCCTTATAGGCAAAACTGAAGGCCGGTCGGTGCCTTGGCTTGGCCATAGCATGGCGCGTTCAAGTGCTTACTCCATCTCCCCTCCAGGAGGCACCTCGATCTGGCCATAGCATGGTGCGATCAAGAGCTTGTAGTTACTTTAACCTAGCCATAGCATGGCGCAGATAAAGGTTTACTCTAACCTCCCTCCAAGAGGCACTTTGACCTGGCCAACTCAGCATGGACCAAGGCTTATGAGAATTTAAGGTAATTTCCAAATTTATGGAGAATTTTTCTCCCAACCGTGTAGATTTTTCTTAGAAAAGAGGTGCAATATTAAATTTCTATAGGGTTGCTTTGCAAATCTGTTGATTTTTCCTTGTTTGAAAAAGTTAATGACCATTCCTTCAAGAGCTCTGCATTGATTTGTTTCGTTCCCATTCATCATATGATAGTGACAGTAAGATCCTCCTATATTCCTTTCATATTTGGGCCTTTTCTTTTTTGATGGTCAATAGTTGAGTTCCTCCCTTATTAATATGTAGATGTTCTCATTAATGTAGTCAAGTTGCAGTCTTTAGGGGGTCTCGATTTGAAGCTTGTCTTTTGAAGTTGAATTCTAACTTTTTTAATACTAGATTCGATAATTTTTCTTAATCACCAACTTCCTTTTTAAAACCTTTCGAAGCTCGCATGTAGGCAATGATCCACTTGTTGTTGGATGCTATTTTTGAGTAAAATTGTAATAATCAACCATCATCCCTTTTCCAAAGATAGTTCCTTTTGTATAGCACTGGATAGCCTTCTTTATTTGAACAAACAAATTATCACCTTTATATCTTGCTTCTCCTAAGATGGGTGTAAGGCCAATATGGAATGGGTTTAGGCTCTAATTATTTAGATTATAAAATTCTTCTCTCTTGTTTTTCATGACTCTTAAAGCTTCCAATTTTGACATTTTCTCTTCGTATAGCCTTGAATCTTAAACAACTTTACTAGAGGACCTAGCCAAATGTGGTTGTGAAGATCCTTGTTCGGATTTTTGACTTTACTAACCAATGTGATTTAGGATCTAATGTTAACTTAGAATGAAATAGGGATAAAGGAAAGTAAGGTTGGGAATTTAAAAAGATCAAAGGATCGAGCCCTCCTTATAGCGCCAAAAATGTTAATAAGAAATCTTGTCTACACCCCAAAGTAGAAATAAAAGTAAAAATTACCCGTTTCGAAACCACCTTTGAATCAGTCAAGGTAATCTAAGGCTCTTTCAAAGCAACCTTTAAAAATGGTTGAGGTAAGAAGGATTAAAATAAGACTGTCCTCTTCAAAACCACCTTTTGAATCAGTCAAGGTAATCTAAGACTCCTTTGAAATCTCCTTTCGTAATGGTTGAGGTAATTGAAGGATGTAGCTTAATGTCATCTAAATGTTTTAACTATGTCAGCAAGGTTTTATTCCTTCAAAAGGAATCCATTCTACAAGCTTTGATCCAAGCACTCAATAACCAAATTAATATATGACATTGAACCAGATCCCATGCACTTTAAATCACCGTGCACTTGCTTTATTAATAAATTTTCCATGAATACAAGAGGACTAAGTATTATAAGAGTGTAAAATCCCCAAACCGATTTTTATGATTCAAGGGTAACAAATTTAAGAAAAGAATAAGTATCAAATGAATGAATTATGATCCCCAAAATGATACCAATAGGATGCTTTTCTAACTTCGCTTTTGAATGGAACTTGAGGGCTTTCGACCCCATCGAAAGTCATAAAAGCAGCAGCCTTTAAATTATTGTCGATGTGCTGTGTAAGTGGCAGAGGGTGTTGGCTTTCGATGCCATCAAAAGGTGTATTTTTGGGGCTTTGAATGACTTTAAGCGTAGTAGAAGGCTTAGTCGCAGAAGCTAGCTTTCAAAAGTATTTCCATTGATTAATGCAGAACCTCCATCTTTTGGTGTTTGAGAAAGCAATATCGGTCATATACAAGATCTCCTTCACATTCGTGGAAGGTTTCAACTAATTCAAAATGCTGATCTATGCTTTCGAATGGTTTGCTTTGGCCAAATATTCTTCTATGGAAGTAAACAATGGCGAAACCAATTGCTTCGAAAGGTTTTAGAACATATGCGGAAGCTTGCTATTTGATAGCTTCGAAAGATGCCTTTAACTCATACGAAACCCCTTTATGCATACGGAACCAATTATTTCGGAAGGGGTTAACTGAAATGAAAGGATTGCCTCATTCCCCTTCGACCCCTTCAAAAATCCATGGCTCATCCAATAGTTCGAAAAACATCCCTTGGACTAGTTCGTAAGGTCTTGCTATTACTATCATTCTTCATGAATCCTTCTTCTATATTCCTTAAGGTTTCGACAAAGTTGGAGTGATTTCTGATGATAATAGATTGATTAATTAAACATATATATATATATAAACATGTATGTATGTATGTATGTATGTATGTATGTATGTATGTATGGTATATAAGAATTACTATAAAAGTTATAGTAGATATATAAATTCAATATAATATGTTAAAATTGAATAATGAAAAATTAACTAAAGATTTAATTAATTAAATTTGATTCAATCAATTTAATGTTATACATAAGATTATTATATAAGTCAATTAAAATATAAAAGTTATATAATAATGAAATTTAAAAAATATTAATCTATAAATTAAAGGTGGAACATTATAGAAACCCTAAATAGAGTTAAGTAATAAATAGATATATGCAAATGTATGTATACCGTGATTTCTAATATGTCCGACACTTGAATTACTAGGTATTCATAAGAAAGACATTCTTCCATATGTTGAAATCACTTAATATAATATATTAAAACTATTAATCTTTAATATAAAGTTGTCCTCCAACATTTTCATATTCATAGATTGCTTCCATGCTCTAGTTGTTGATATTCCTCTAATTAAAGGTGCTATATGTAGCTCTATTAGTATATTGACTAGAAGAGGTAAGATACGTGCACATATTTGTTGATATTCCTTAAGGTACGTGCATGTACTTAGGTGGTCATGAACTGATGAGTATGAGTGAATAATATCTTTCGATTTGTTGATATTCCTCAAGGTTGAGATGAGATTAGGACAAAAATCACAGGTTAGGAGCTATGCTTGATACAACCAGTAAAGTTCTATCCATCGCTTGAGAGCCTATGATTTATTAATATTCCTCAAGGTTAAAATCCCAAGGCAAGTGACACCCCCTAAAGAAATCAAATGATTTCTATGTTTTTCTTTGGTTTTAGATAAACATAAAACTAGTTTCAGCCTTATTAGAAAAATGAAATGCCAACATTTAACCTTTCTAATATTGTATGAACATTTTCTATGTAATGTTTTAATAATCTACAATGATAAATTTGTGCATTTAAAATTATTGATAAAATTTTCTCAATTAAAATACAAATGAACTAATTGAAGATTCCTGCATGAACTTTATTCATTAGAAGGATGCCTACAAATAGAAATATAATATATACTTACTAATAAAAACTTCTTGCATGTTAATATTTCAATACTCATCCAAGCGCCTAATTTTAAAACTTCTAGATGTGTTCATAATTTGGTCGTTTACATGTTTATTTGGACTAAATCATGTATTTCATACTATGAGTTTCGAACTCTAAAGCAATACAAGACTATGGATATTTGATCCATATACTGTAACATATAGGTGTTATATTGTGAATATACATAATTCGTAATGTTCGATTTTTCAATGAAATTAGTTCATTCAAAATAAGAGAATGAACCGTACTATGATCGAGTAACCAATTTGATTGATTACAAAGAATATCATACTGTTTTAAATGTAATATTAGACCAAAAATAAATAAAAAATCTAAGAATTTGATCCTATAATGTTAGTTTTGATCAGTTAATGTAAGTGCAACATAATTGATTTCTTTAAATTTTAAGGATGATCTAATGCACTTTGTAAAAGGTTTAATATATGATAGTATAGGTAAGGTTTTTCTTTTGAATGGTTCGACTATTTAAAAGAGAAAACGACTATAGAAGAGTAGACGCGATTTAAGGTACAGTTAGGATGAAGAGAGTGAATGGTCACCTATGCTTCATAAAGAACATCGGAAATACAAATTCTAAAATGATAATTAATACATAACATTGGATTAAGAAATATAATTTTATTGCAAAATGTAGTTTCATATAGAAAATTATTTTCTATGAGACTTACTCAAAGAACTCATATTGTAAACTAGTTATAGTATATGAAATAAATAGTCTATATTAAGTGGATGATGGGCCTCCATATTTGTACGCTATTATAGAATGGTAGAAATATAAGAGCATGCCATATAGCATTTATTGACCGCATCAAGTTACTAAAATTATTTTCGTAAAACTTGCCACGCATTATTTATGAAATAATATATGTTCGTCGGTGATGATTGAAAAATGGATATAGTTTTATTTCAGTGAGAATATTTTGAATATTTGTTATGAAATAAAACTATAATGTGGTATTCATTTTCATAAAAAAATTGATGCATTAGAAAATACCTAAGTATCTAAAATTATTTACAATTATTTTGGAATTATAGACTAAGCCATGGTTTTGAAAAGTAATTCTTCGATCATATGATTACGAATCGTATGGCACTAGTGAGTTATACCTCAGATAATTAAAGGTAAATCACCTATTCAATGGGAGAATCATAAGAGTTGATGAACTATTTGAGTTGAGACATATAGATATATGCAATCACAAGCCTGAAAATACCAAAACAGTTCCACATACTTCCTTATATTCGTCAATTAATTATCGCAAGCATGAATGTACATATTTGATACATATGGGCATGTCTATGATAAATTCATAGAATATAAAATGGAAGTAAAATAAAATAACATTCAAATGAAATGATTCAATTCGATTGAATGGCTGAGTATATCGGAAAGAGTTCCAAACATACCTAAATGAATTAAGATTCAGTTTAAAGAGTAACTCCTCCTTATAATACATAATGATGGGTTGATAAGGAGTAATCGAATTTGTTGGACAAAGGATGATTAAATAATGAGTGAAGTTGAGTTAAATTCTTTCTATAATGTGTGTGCTTAAGAGTCGTACACAAGATTAAGATTAATATCATCTGAAGAATAGTTTACAAAGTTGTATAAGATATAGGTTTATAGGAAAACCCATCAGCTCCTAGGCCAAGGAGTTGGCAGGTTTTTGAGTCAATGAACTGCACGTAATACTAGTACATAAGATCTAGTATAAATCGCCTTAAAAGAGTTTAGGGGTGATAGTCATTGGATGATTGATTATGTTATGAACATAAATATGTAAACTAATACCAAATCAGTTTTATGTGGGGCAATTAATAAGATGTTTATGAATGCTTGTCCCCTTGCAATAAGAAACAATCATTATTTCAAGATAAATCAACTACATAACAAAATAATTTCTTTAAGAAATTATTACTAATAAAATGGATTTGAATATGATCCAAGGATAAATCCGATTACAAGGGATGAAATGAAATTAACCTAAATGAATGAAAAGCATTAGAGTGACTAATGATTATTCTTGAACATTGTAGAAGAAAGTATGAGTTTCTTATCAATATCAATAATAAATAATCCTGGATGTTTAGTTAAACCATTAATAGTATTGGCTCTATGATATGGTACGATGCATAAATCCTAAATAGATTCCAAGTACATTACGAAAGTATGATTTTCAAAGTTGAACCCAAATGGATATAATCCATCGGTTGCAAATATATCTTTAAGAGAAAGGAAAATGCGGTTGGAATATGGTGAGCCAGATTAATAAGAAAAAATCACGAGTTTCAATTGTTGAAATCAGCATAACAGATTCTCCACTCCATGTGTTCAAGTTGATTCGGATTCTAACAAAAAATGTTCGCCTTATATGACTCTGTGTTTTGGTACATATGTATTGAAATGGAAAATTATAAATAAAAATTTAGACTAGACTGTTATCATATAATAATCAAAGTATCTCGAAGTCAGCAGGAGCAATATTAAATTTTGGATTTTGGACATGATCCAAGAACTGATACAAAAATGTCGTTCGACAAGCATCAAATTTGTATAAGTATTTTGATGGAAATCAAATTGTTTGATTTCAATAAAAACTATAACATCCCCAATTTTAGGATTCAAAAATTAGCGCTACTTTGCTGCAGTCATCAATAGTATTATTCTCTCGCAACAAAATGAGATCAATTAATAGTATCATTATAAATAAAGCATAAGAATATGAAAATTTTCCAAAATACAGATTTCATTAATTAATTTCCATATTCATTACATAATCATAAACATTGTCCAGGTTCAGATAAAACATAATTATTACAAAATACGCCAAGAGCGACATATGAAGATTCCCTCTTGGTTGATCAGATTTTACTACTAGATAAATACAACTTTTGTCATTACATACATTCAGACAAAATGATACGCAGCAGTCATAAATAAAATCCTGTACAGCTAGCTCTGCCTTTTGCACGTCTTTGGAAGCTTTATTCGTCAAACATGAAGCTTGAAAAACCTATTCTTGAACTACTCAATTGACTACCCAAGAGCTAAAGGGAAAAATAAAAACTTTGGGCCAGTAAAAAAGTCTGGTGTGAATAATAATACGCATAAATAATCATTGTGAATAATATGTCAAGATTTATCCTTGGATCATTGTGAATAATAACCATTGTGAATGCATAAAAAAATCTGGTGCAGTAAAAATGGATCTTCCCCTCACTAACATATTTTGAAAATATTTCAATCACTCTCAGGCTCCTGCATTCACAATGGTTAAATAGACATAAATAATCATATGCATGCATTACACGTGGAAACCTGACCAATTTGTCCTAATTAATTGACTATCTGTCTCTACTTCATAGTTTTTCGAGGGTTACTACAAACCTAAGCCTGGCTCGGCCCTGCCAGATTGATAAACCGAATTTCTGGGCATCTGTAATTGATAATATAATTGGGTTAATTAATAGAAATACTGAATTATAGATTGAACGAATGAATCTGATCAAATAAATATTTATATTTGTAATTGTGTTGTATATATATATACACATAGATTTTAAATAGAATTATTATATGCAAGTTGAAATTGTATTTGTTTAAATATATGTATATATAAAATTGATTTGAAATTTAATTTGAATTTGGATATTTAAATTGAAATTCAAAGGATAGATAGATATATATATATATCATAAATTATACCTTGGTTTTAAAGTGTATTTTATTTGATTTTATTGAGAACATAAATTGTTTGTATTATTTTCCTTTTAAAGGAATTTATTTTTATAGATTAGGATATGTATTTATAAATTAGAAAATTAATTATAAAACCTTTATAAATAAATATATCATGCATAATTACAAATGTAAGTATAAGAATGTATCTAATTATGAGTGTAAACAAATTTGAAAATATAATAAAGGATATCTATGATACCCCAGAAATTCCAAGCAAATTCAAATGTGATGTTTTTAAAGATAGATATAAATAGATTTTAAAATAGAACTATTGATTACAAATTTAATTGTGTTGCTTAATACATACATATATTTGAGTTGATTTCAAAATTGGACTTTAAATTAAATATTTTTGGTTTAAAAATATATGAATAAGATTTGTTTTATATCATTTTCATTAAAGAACTTTATTTATATAAATTAAGAAAGTATTTATTAAATAGGAAAATAAAATTAAAAGCTTTATAAAAACATTTAAAAGTATATTAAAAATGCATAATTACAAATGTTAATAGATTAATTCATATTGTAACATGTGTAATATGCTTAAATTTTGTAATTGACAAATGTTAAAGTAATTTAACAAGTGTCAACCGTTTAGTTTTTTTTTTTAATAAATCTTAATTTAATCTATATATGCATCTTTCCCTTCTTCTTCAAATGTTTTCCTATTCTTCATTTCAAAACAAAGGAAACTCAAATCTGTTAAACATTCTCAACTAATCAAAACAAAATCTTCAACCAGAATCTGTATAACATTTTTCAATCCACCAGAAAATCAAACAAATCAAAAGCCTGTGACCAAATTTGCATAACTGAGAATCAGAAGGAAATACAACATCTGTTTCAAGGGTTTTCTTCTACAAGATTCAAGTTTGCAAGAATCAGCAACCTCAAATCAAAACAAAGCAGTTCAAAGTTTCAAGTTTTTCCAGTTTTTAAACATCAGCTTCAAACTCTCTGTTCAAATTCTCAAAGGTGAGTAACCTAGCTTAAACTGTTTAAATCTGATGCATATGAATGATTGATGTGTCAGTTAGTTTACATGAGTGAAAATTTGTTTTGCATGTTGGTTATTATATTTGAATGTATGTATATCTGTTGATACTTTGGTGCATGTCATGTTTTCAAAACTTTGGCTCTGTTCTTCATTTACTGACTTTAAAAATTTGATAAATTTAAATTTCTTCTTCCCTGAGTCTCTTTAGCCATCAGTTTATAAATAAAATCTGGTAATAATAACCAGGTGCAGATTTTAATTTTTTTTAGGAAGAATTCGAAGCAAGTTTATAAGAAGGAAGAAGAACAGTTGCATTTATAAAATCTCGACATATTTAATTTACCATTTCAAGATTATAATCTAATTAGTTATCAAATTATAGGATACTTAAAAATATAATCCTGATTTTTAATGTTGTTAATCATGAGAAATTAGTAGATGAATGAATAATGTGTTTCATACGAATTCTGTTGATCGGTGAAGTTTTGGGAATCGGGGTTGCTACTGGAGTATGTCAGGTGATCAACGACATCGACAAAAATAGTAGGGAAAACTCTGGTTCCCCGTGGTGGCCAGTCGAGGCAGAACTAGGGTTTTGGGGAAGTTCAAAGTCGAGGTCGAAGTTTTGGTTGTTGTTTCGTCGTCGGAGCACCAGAGGAGGCCGGCCATGGGGGAAAAGGAACATGGTACGTCGACGAAGCTCTGGGTGAAGTCTCATCACCTCTGGTGGTCAAAGGAGACTGGGAGAGGCGGTCCTTGGTCAGGGTGATGTGTTCTAGTGGGTTCGACCATGTTGATTCGCGATTTCGTTTTTATTTTGGGAGATTGGTGGTCCAGATCGATAGAGTTGGTCATCATCCTCTTGTCGACGATGGTCGAGTAGGCCGGCGCGCCGCCATGGGGTGGTGCACGTGCACCAGTGCACAAGCTTGCTTGGTATCAGGAGTTTGCTGTAAGATTTGAGGGCTTTGGGGGGATGTGGGTTTTCTCGTATGCAAACGCGAGTTTTGGAAGGAAGAAGGCTGGGTTGTACGCGTGGTCATCAATGAGAAGTGTGGTTGTGGATTGTGTTTTTGACTCGGGAATTTTCATTTGTGGCTCGGGTTAATTTGGGATGGCCACGGGATGTTTGTTTATGCATCCAGTTTTTTTTTATATGGGTAGTAAAGTATTATCAAAATTAAGAGCTAAAAGGATAGCTTAAAATAGGAAGTTGAACCAAGTTTTAAAGCAAGACAAAGCAAAAATTTCAAACAATGGTTTCAAAGCAAATTTTGTATTTACAAGTTTGAAATATGGCATTAACCAAATTTGTAAACAAGTTCAAACTTAATTTATTAAGTCAAAGGTGATTAAGCTGATTTGATTTGTAAATATATGATTAATTAAGTGTATTGAATTTTAATTTTAATAGGAACTTAAGTGATTTTGTACACCAACACTTAATAATTAAAGATTAATTACCCAAGTGATAAATTACTTAATATAAGAGAATAAATGATTAATTTGTTAGGGTTAATTAATTAATAAATTAATAATTAGAGATTGATTAATTAATTGAGGATAATTAATCAATGGAATTACTTAATGGAAGTAATTAGGGATTAATTACTCAGTGTAATTAATTAAGTTAATGTGGTTAGTATTAGTTAATTAATTAATTGAAGAAAATTACTTGATGATGGGTTAAGAATAATTACTTAATGTGATTAATGAAGTGTAATTACTTAGTGAACTTATGGATAATTACTGGATGTACTTAATTAAGGGAAATAACTTGATGAATAGTAATTAAAGGAAAATTACTTAGTGGAAGTAATTAAGTGTTAATTACTCAGTACAATTACAAGATTAATTAATGTAATTAATCAAGGAGTTGGTATAATTAATGAAGTAATTAAGGATAGTTAATTTATGAGTGGAATTATGTTTTATTAATTAATAACTAGGTTTTATTAATTAATACTTAAAGGACGATTAGTCTCTAATTAAAAGATTAATCAAGGGTAATTAAGGATTAACCAAATGGTAATTTAGGATTGATTAATTGGTAATTATGGATAATTAAAGAATGATTAATTAATTGGTTGTAGTTGATTAATATTAAGTAAAGGTAATCTAAGTGATTAAGATTAGTAATTGATTTAATTAGAGATAAATTAAATTAATTTTTGAAAAGTGATCAATCTTGCTTATGAATGATTGAATGATGTTAAATGCCTTGAAATGGTTGATATCTCTGATATGAAATGTTTTGTGGTATGATATGTTTGAGCGGACAGTGAAAATGTGGTTATCTATCGATGATGAATTGCTGTGAAAAATGACACCTTGTATTTAAAGTTGAATTGTATTTCACTTGAATAACTTGGGCTAAGATGACATTGGATTCGAAGAGACCGGAGCCGGGTATCAGTAAATACCTGGAACCACTTCGATTTGTAATCTACAAATTCTTTACATTGGATATGTGGTATTAAACAGGCTGGAATGGAATGAATTGTATAATATGGATATTTAATTTGAAACTGTTGTGTAATAAATGTTGACCAAGAGAACTCGAAAAAGGGTATGAGCTACCTTGATATTCTCATGTGTTATGGTTTGGTATTTCATATTATGTGGGTTTACTCACGCTGGTTTCTAGCCTGACCCGGGTGTTACTTTGATGTAATGCTCAGGTCAGACCAAGTATTACAGATTTTCAGGTAAGGACGTTCTAGAGCTCAGGAGGCGAGCTAGATGGCAGGAACGTATGGAGTATATCCGCTATGTTATGTTGTTGTATATCTGGGACAAGTTATTTTAACTGTCCAGTGATTGTGAAATGTGTAACTCTGATGTATTAAAATGTAATTTGATAAGTACAGTTTTTCTTTGTAAACTGTTATTTTATGTGATATTATATTTTGATCCGCGGCAAATGTGAGAATCTATGTTACTTTTCTGTTTCTTCTTCTTTCTCTTTCTTCTTGTCCTAACTATCTAGAATTTTCGGGATTGAAAATTCTGGGTCGTTAAATTTGGTATCAGAGCCAGGTTAAGCGAGAACCTTGGCTCTTGTAAAGACCCGTAAATCCGTACTCCTTGAATAGACACTAATCTCCATTGATTAATTCAAGATGAACGAAAATACGAACCCTTAGGGGTTTTAAGAAATATTTAAGAAAATAAAAAGAAAAAGATAGAAGATAGAGGGAAAAGGAAATAGAAAATAGAAATTAGAGAGAAGAGAAAACAGAAAAGAAGATAGAAAATTTTAAAATAGAAGAAAAAGAGAATAGAGGAAAAATAGAGAAAATAAAACGGAACGGAACATAAAACAGAACAACATCAGAATCTCACAATTCGCAGCGGAACAACATATAATAATAAATGAATAATCTTTAAACAAAGAACTATATCAGTTATGACATTACATCACATTTCATTACATCATATCATCATCAGAGTGTACAACAACAACAAATAGTGCAGCGGAAAAAGAAATACTATATAAACTAGTAATACGCCATGCCATCCATCTTGCCTCCAGCAACTCCAGAATATCCAGAATATCCTGATAAACCTTAACTCTTAACTGCCCGTGTGGAAATTGGTGGGCACCCAGAGTTTAGGAAGGAAAACAATAAACTCCAAGTCAGTCATGTGACTGGTGTGAGAACTCAAAACAGTTTATTTATCTTTAAAATCAAAATAGAGGAATATTTTAAATCAATTCGCAATGCTTTTAAAAATGAGACTACCATAAGGCCTCCCGCACACACACACACAATGCAAACGCAGAATTGGAGGAGATTTCTCCTTATGATAGTCAAAGATGCTTGATACGCATTTAAAATAACATTTCATATTATTATTAGTGCATAGTGTAGGAAAAATTTATTTCGAAAGTAGAATATAAATCTTAGCCAGCATAGACATTCCGAACTATGCCTACTATAGCTAACTATGTTCAATAGCAGGTTACCGCCACATTCCATAGCAGGTTATACAACTAAAACCGTACAAGTCTCGTATTGTTTCTTTGGATTTCCAACAAATGGTCAGGCCAAGGAACTTCCCATTGCCACATGAGAATGCCTCTGGAAAGACATCCCCGAGAACCAAACCGGAACTCTGCCAACACAAGGCCGGGTTACCCCTAACTGGGTAACTACTGACACGAGCACGCCATTCCCCGATCGTAAACGACCTTTCTCACGGGATCCCGAAAACCAACAACCACAAAGTAATAAATTCGTAGTAACCACATAGGTTAAATATCTGGGCTCCATACCATGATACCACCTCTATCCAGAAGGAAATGTACATACCCTAAAGGGTGCTACCCCTCATAACCTTGCCGCATCTTTCCTGTTTTGACCATTTCCGGGGTGTGAGGCTCGACGAAGTCACGTCCACAAAAACATACTTTATACAAAAGCCATGCTTTGGGTCAACAAATGATCAACACAATGATCACCAAGATAGACGATCAAATAAACGATCCTATCACAATAATCAACACAATGATCATTTACAGCAACACTCAGCATGTCACATTACCAAATTGGGAATATATCGCTGATAACTTCAACTATATAACCTCTGAGCTTGTACGTCTCAGAGAAGGGTGTTAAGCTAAAAGAATAAATTCTTCGCCACCAACAGAAATATATTTGAAAGAAATCGGCTTTATATCTCAACTTGTAATGTCAGACACACAATCCATACAAGTCTATTCCGGGATCGAACAAAACCGAAGGCACTTACAAAGAAGTCCTTGCAATCCGGATATTCACAATCCTGATCGGATTCACCATCACATATGGAGAACTCTATACCGTAGCTACTCGGTGCAGAGTAAATCGACAGGTCATCCTATCGCTCTCGCAAATACCGGGTCTTCAACACCGATCTTCAAATGCAATTATAACGACGTATCACATATTCGGAATGGGTTATACGACCCCATGGTCCTTTCCCGGTTAACCCGAATAGTGAGCGCTTATTCAAAAATAAGTGTAGCATTCACATTCAAACAAATCACATCAATTACCCATTCAAAGGGAAATATTGATAGTCGGTTATTGAACTATCACTGGATATGCACACATCACTAGATTCCAAATAATTTTCCAAATTATTTATTTTCCAAAATATCTCTACAAGATATAATATTTCATACTTCAAAAATAAATCAATATTTATTTTTCTAAACCAATCCCACTTTCTTTTATAAATTCCTTAGTGAATTTATAATCTAAAGTATTAATGAATATACGACTTCAATTCGATTTATAATATTCATTTTCAATTTATCTTCAAAAAGATAAATTCTCTAATATTCACTTTATATTGGAAAAACATCTCCATACTTATTCATAAGTAATTCACAAATTTTATTTATTTTCAACACTTAGAAAATATTCAATATACTTAAATCGAGATTAAGTATATATTTCATTCTTTAAGGAAATCATTCTCATAAACATATTTATTTGGGCCAAAACGAATGTTGCGTAAAACATCGTTACGACAACCCAAAATCACTAGTATAGGGATTCGAAATTAAATAGATATATAAATCCCAATACTATACAAAACATTTCCTTTCGGAAATCATTTACTATAACAACAGTGTTATAGTCCATCATCTCCTTTTATTTCTCGAAAACGTCTATTTCAACAATAAATGTTGAAATCTATGGTTTCGAATCTCAACACATTTAAAACATCGTTAGATCGTTTTAATTCTATTTAAAACATCCAAATCCAAAACAATTTCTTTAACGTGTTATTCACTATTCAAAAACGTGAATATTCTTCATTAACAATTTCATCCTTTTATTCATTTTAATTCAAAGGATTATTCACTATTCAAAAATGTGAATATAACTCCATTTATAGGTTTCAACAATTAACTTATCAAAATAAGTCATTTGCGAATTTATAAAACAACGTTTATAAATTCCATTTCTATTTATTTATAAAAACTTCCTTTTTATAAATTCTTTTATTAACCTATTCCAGTTTATAACTCAATTATAAACTAAAAGTTCATATTATAAGTTAAATACTTATAAAACGATTATTTTACAAAATCGTTCCTCTAAAGACTTTCCAAACCATAAATCTTATAACTTATAAGATTCATTTATTTAACCAAATCTATTCTTCAAATAACTTCACAAATTTATAATTCTTACTATTTATAAATTTCATTTATAACTTCACCGTTTATAATTCTATAAATTTCATTTTTTTAATGAAATTCATTTTCACTTCATTCAAACACTTATAAAAACTCGTTTTATAATTTCAATATTTCAATTTATAAATATCCATTTATAAATCTCTAAATATAATTCAATTTATATTATTCTTTTAAAACGTCTTAAATCTCCTTTATTATTTCACTATTTTGATTCATAAAATAATTAAATTTCATAAATCCTATATTTAAACTTTTCACAATAATTCTAAAATATCTCGATTTAACTATTTTATAAACTCAATAGCATCATATTCTCAAAAATCAATTTTTTACTATATTTCTCAAAAATCATAATTTTTATAACTTTTAAAAATTATAACGTTTATTTACTTATAATGGATCAATTCCAAAATATAGTATATTCTCAAAAATCACTTTAAAAATCATTTTAAAATTCCAAAACTTGGTCCAATGATGCTACATACCAAATAGTCAATCACGACAACAACGATATCATATATCGATATGATAATCCATCAAATATCAAAATATCTGAAATCTAATAAATACTGTTGAGGAATCCAGTTGGATCCCTCCAATCTGTTTTCCTGCATCCACAAACATTAGCACAATACCAATTTCGCTCCAGTACGAAATTATCGCGGTATATGGGATTTAAATATTATCCGCTTAATAACGGCGCAATAGGGTCTCATCCGCTAAACAAATAAATGCGGGAAATCAACAACTCCAATATATACATATGCCAATATATATATATTGATATTATATATAATACCAATTTCACTGTTTATGAAATATTCGCGGTATATGTTTTTATTAAATAACATCCGCTTACTAACGGCGTATAATGTCTATTTTAACAATCAATAGATATCAATCAACATTCAAACATGCATTCAAATATTTTAAATCTAACTATTTAAAATAAAATCGAAACTGATTCGATTGAGTGAGAAGTTCTCACCTTGATTTTATTTTCCGTTTTAGCGATTTATTTCGAATAAAATTAAACGGACGTTTAATTTTACCCAAAATTCTCACTAACTCCAAACGACTCCAATCCAATTTCATCGCGTAGTGCTCGTCCATACGATTCCAACGCAACTGGTTTCGCGCGTTTTCGACCTCGTATGAAAAAGTTATGAAGTTTTAAAGATTGTACACGATTTATATAAACTTTTTACAACATAAACTAACTAATTTTATACCAAAGCAAACCTTGGCCGTTCATCACTGCTTGGAGGCATCAGGACCGCACCCTTCATCATCTTCTTCTCCAGTATGCGTGCGTCCCCCCCTCCTAATAGCCGAACCCATTTAGAAAACTAGGGTTAGCATTTGCATCCACATCACTCGACGAAACTCGATCAAACTACCACCATCGCGAAGCCCTCGAACCAAGCTATGCTCGGCCTGAACCCTGGCCAACTCGGCCTCAGCCTCCTCCTCGTTTTGCGTGCGCAGGCCGGCCACTTCATGGTCATTTTCCCGTTGATTCGTGAAGCTATTCGCGATCTTGACCGTTGATATTAAAGATCGTGTTGTGCTCTTCAATTCTCTAGTTGAGGGTTTCTGCTAAAAGTGAATGGATTTGGAGTAATCGAGGGAGGAAGGTGGGTGTTTTCTGGCCATTCATTGGGGGGGAGGCGGCTGCAGATGTAAATTAGGGTTTTGTTTTATTTTTATTTTTTTTAATTTGTGTGAGGGCTATTTATAGAGAAAACCGAAACACTATTCATTCCGGAAATTTCGAACTCCGATTTACGCGCCGTAACCAGCGTTTCTAGGGTTTACCCCGCGTTCCGGACACAATGGAATAGGTTTCGAAAGCTAATTCGGACATCTGTGCGAGTTATGGCTGTAAACGCTCAATTTAAATTAAACCGATTTAAGCGATTTTCTAGGCGTTTTAATTTGTACAGGACAAACGGTAAATCCAATTGACTTGAAATTTGAAACCTTACAATAATATCACATTACGGATCCGATGAAACTGGTTTCGTCGAAATCCGAGACTTTTTGAAAAATGGCTATTTTTACTCGTCAAATTAAAATTAAAAATAATTCGATGCGTTTCGAGCTGCCACGATCAAACGATAGCTCCGATTGACACGAAATTTGAAATCTGGTAATAACTAACTATTACAGATCCAATGGAACTGGTTTCGTTCAATTCTGAGACTGTTCAAAAATTGACTATTTTCACTAGTCGATTTAAATATTAAAATATTCAATTTTCACAAATTAACTTTTAATTCGATTTTAAAAGTTCTAAAATATCATTCTAACTTTCATATGATAAAATAAAATTTTACAAATTATTTTCAATCATATTTAACTCTATTTTCAATTATTTCCATAATTTAACGTATCAAATTATCGATTTAATTATCCAATTAAATTCAAAAATTCAAATAAAAATTTATTTGACTTATAAATTCACTTATTAATATTTAAAATAAATTAAATATTCAAATTTTAATTACTAAAAATTCTGGGTCGTTACAGCTCTGTTGGGTTTACTCATTAAGGATGGGGTCAATGGTACCATAGGATGAGTTGAGCGTGTGTGTGTGTGTGTATATATATATATGAGAGCGTACTTGTTATTTTCTTATATAAAGATTTTAAATGATTTTATATAAGAATATATTTTGATATATAAAGCAATATATCTTTCTAATAAATATTAAGGTAATTGGTTGTTAAATCTTTGGAATTAAATTAAGTGGTACAACCAAACTAAAATTTAAATAAAGATAAGTTTGAAATGGATTCAAACTGAAATTAAAATCTTGAATTTGAAGAAGAATTTTCAGAATAAGATAATAGGAACTGGTTTCCAGTTGTAAAAACCTTGGTTATTTTCCTAAAATGATGAATGTTTGTTGGTGATTTAAATTTTTTTTTAAAGGAAGTAAACATTTAGGTGAGTATGAGTTAAGGAAGTAAACATTTAGGTGAGTATGAATTATGAATTGAAATTGGAAATAGGTTTCAAATGGTGAGGTATTAAATCTAAGTCCAGAAAATTTAGGAATTTGTTCCAAGTGTTTGAAAGAAATAATAAATAGTATTATTTGAATAAAATAGCTTGATTCAAACAAGAGTTGTTTGAAGATTCATAGGAATTTGTTTTGAATTTAAAACCAAAGGTGGTTTAAAATTTAAAGTAACTTGTTGTGTAAAGGAAATAAATATGTATATTTGAAATCAACTCTAAGGTTGAGTTCTGAATTTTCCTTGGAATGTGATGTGAAAACCCAAAGTGATATAAGTTTTGAACTTATAAGTAAGAAAGAATATTATTAGAAATTTGAAAATTTGAAGTGGGAATTCAAATTTGAGTAAGGTTGACTGAATGAATGAATTGAATTTAACTTTGGGAAAGTTAAGTAATTTAACAAGCAAACTGAATTGGAAATTTCAAGATGAAAATGGGATTTAACTTGGGAAGTTAAATGGTTGATCTAAATTGGGAATTATGAATGATCTCAAATTGGGTTTGAGAACTGAAAATTGAAAATGGATACTGTAAATTGGTGTTTGGATAAATTTGGATGTTTATTTATCCGAATATTATAAATAATCTATGAAACTAAGAATTGGTTTTGAAGTTAAAATTCAGTAATAAAACTGGATTCTGAAGATAAAATTGTTTTTGAATTCTTATTTGAACTTTGAAATAAGTTAAGTAGAGATAATTTAAAATGGAATTTTGAAATTCTGACTCCGAATTAAATTGTTTAAAGATTTAGATTGTTGATTTAAAAATAAAAGTTAATTTGATTTAAGGGATTAAATCAACATTTAAAATTTAACTCGAATTTATAATTCGAAATGGTTTAAAGTTGTGATTTAAATTGAATTAGTTCATACTGAATTTGATATTGAATTAATTGGAATTGTGATTGAAGATGGATAAGTTTAAAAATTCAAATGAAAAATTTGAATTGGATTAATTTGAAATGAAATTCAAGTTGAATGAGTTCAAATTTAAATGGGAATTGGGATTAATTCAAACTGGAATTGATTCGAAATTGAAATGCGTTCAATTTGAAATAAGTCCAAATTTATTTGAATAATTTGGAATTGTGATTAAAGTTGAATAGGTTTAAAATTCAACTAGAATATGACTTGAAATTGGAAAGAAATTGAGAAGTAATTCAACTTGAATTGGGAATAAATCAATTTCAATGAAAATTGAAGTTATTTAAATTGGAATTGAGTCAATTTAAATGGAAGTGGAAATTTAAATTGAATCGATTGGAAATGGAGGTTGGGAATTGAATAGTTTGACTCTGGACTATTTTCAAAATAAATTGTTTTAATATAATTCTATTTTTCCAAACTATTTACTATACAACTTTTCTTTTTAAACCTAAAACTATCTTCTACTTATTTTACAATTATTTTTGGAACTATTTATCAATTTTTCAACTGTTTTATAAATAATAATTATTTTTTTCAACTACTTTAAAACTAATTACCATTTTACAACTATTTTGCAATTATTTAAAATTTCTATAACTATTTAAATATTTTCCAACTATTTTACAATTTCTCAACTATTTTACAGCTATTTTACAAACTAATAAGTATTTTTCTACTATTTATCTATTTTAAACTTTTCAAGCTATTTTTTAAATATAAGCTGGACAGAGTGCAAACTGTTTATGATTAATTACCAATTGGGTAAGGATTAAAGTGATAATCCAAATGGAATTGAAGAAATTATGAATAAGTGAATAGGAATTAAAGGAAATGTAAATAGAAAGGATAATTGATTTGGCCAATAACCAATAAAGATAAATACGTAGGGTGTACATATATTATTCTATTCGCATAGTGAATTGATCCAGATTCGAACACAGAATTGCGGGATAGTTATATCGATCCGAGTTGGGATTTTTCACTTGATTTTCGACGGCAAACCTGGAAAAGGATTGTTGATTGGTTCTGGATATTCTCTATCATAGTTATGGCTATGCAAGAAGAATGACGGTTTCTGATCAAGAAACCAGATCTGAGTCCGCGCTAGGAAGTCGGGTGGACGATACTAGTTCGGAAGTGAAATTGTGTGATCGAGTGAGCGATCAGATTATTATAGCGTACGGATGATATGTGTACATCGTACGGGTTTGAATGAAATTGATACTGAAAATTTGTAGATAAGAAATGTGAAATGGTTTTTGAAGTGAGAAGTATATTTTGTGAAATATATGATGAAATAAAGTGGAAATTGAATATTTCTATGGTAGAATGGAAATATGGTTAATAGCTTTATAAAAGAGTAATCAAATTTGAATATTTGATTTGGAATAAACAATTGTTATATAAGATAAATCTCCCCTTGTTGAGTCTATAGCCAGAAGAAAAGGGTTTTGAAAATATTTGAAGTATAAAAGGGGTTTTATACAAGTTTGAAGTGATCCAAAGATTTTTAAAGTTATATATATCTATATATACATAAAGGATCTTTTGAGAATGATTTTGGAGGAAAGGTTTTTGGAACCTATGGATTTAGAAAGGCTTTTGATTTTTGGGTAAAATCAATATTGGATTTGAAAAGCCTAGTTTGAAAATTATCGATTTTAGGATAATCGATTTGAGAAAGGAGATTTATATGGGATTCGTACTAGGTGTATGATTTGGAAGATACTATATGTGTACAGTATAGAGTGTTTTGAAAATGGCTATGGAGAAAAAGGCGCTCTCTTAAAATGAACTTCTTAGGAGTACCACAGGGTGGTACTGCCTTGAACCCTAAGGGGGGTTTCTAAAGTTGATCCTGTGAGGAGTCAGGGCAAAACTAGTTCCTGATGATTTTGTATAGTGTGTAGCGAAAGTCGATGGCGCTGAGGCCTACAGAGGCATTTGGGTTATGGTGTGACGACGGTGTAAATCGATGTCACTGCGATCTACTACAGACCATAGCGAAAGTCGTGTGTGCTGTTGAGAGACAACAGTCTACGTTTGATTTTACATCGGTAGACTGCGACCTTTGGTAACACAGCGAAAGTCATGTGTGCTGCTGAGAGCCAACGGTCTGCGTTTGATTTTACATCGGTAGACTGCGACCTATGTGGGAGTGGAGAAGTTTCATTTTTGGCAGCGAAAATTGAGGGCGCTAATGCCTACAGTTATATGGACTTTTGCTATGATGACAACATAACCCTGGAATGTAACTGCGATCTGTTGTGGGTTTCATGGCGTAATCGAGGGGCACGGAGTGCCTTTAGTTATATGGACTTTTGCTGCGATGGCAACGAAACCCAGGATGTAACTACGACCATGGATGGGGGCGATGATTTCTAGAGCATTCTCACCAAAGATGTTTCCTCTATTTTCAAAAAAAAAATGTTTTCTATATTTTCAACAAATTATTTTCCAAGTATTTTCACTGGACGTTGAAAACGGGTTTACCAAGTACTTATAGATTTTCAGTCTTACGCCTGATCAACGTATGACCGAATTTCTGTGAGTACGAGGACGGACTTATTGAAACATCGAGTTAAAAAAGTATTCTTTATAAAACTATTTTGGCAAAATTATATAGATTTTAAAGTATGTTAAAAATGATCAAAAGTGATTTAATTAATATTAATTATTTTAATAAATTCTGGCTTCGTTCCTTTTCGAGGACGAAAAGATTCTAAGGGGGAGAAATGTGATAACCCGAATTTCTGGGCATCTGTAATTGATAATATAGTTGGGTTAATTAATAGAATACTGAGTTACAGATTGAACGAAGGAATCTGATCAAATAAATATTTATATTTGTAATTGTGTTGTGTATATATACACAGATTTTAAATAGAAGTATTACATACAAGTTGAAATTGTATTTGTTTAACTATATGTATATATAAAATTGATTTGAAATTTAATTTGAATTTGGATATTTAAATTGAAATTCAAAGGATATATATATATATATATATCATAAATTATACCTTGGTTTTAAAGTGTATTTTATTTGATTTTATTGAGAACATAAATTGTTTGTATTATTTTCTTTTTAAAGGAATTTATTTTTATAGGTTAGGGTATGTATTTATAAATTAGAAAATTAATTACAAAAGCTTTATAGATAAATATATCATGCATAATAACAAATGTAAGTATAAGAATGTATCTAATTACGAGTGTAAATAAATTTGAAAATACAATAAAGGATATCTATGATATCCTAGAAATTCCAAGCAAATTCAAATGCGATGTTTTTAAAGATAGATATAAATAGATCTTAAAATAGAATTATTGATTACAAATTTAATTTGTGTTGCTTAATACATACATATATTTGAGTTGATTTCAAAATTGGACTTTAAATTGAAAATGAATTTGAATTTGGATTTAAATTTAAATCTAAAAGATAATTATTTTAATATTTTAGGTTTAAAAATGTACGAATAAGATTTATTTTATATTATTTTCCTTAACTGCTTATTCATATAAATTAAGAAAGTATTTATTAAATAGGAAAATAAAATTAAAAGCTTTAGAAAAACATTTAAAAGTAAATTAAAAATGCATAATTACAAATGTTAATAGATTAATTCATATTGTAACATGTGTAATATGCTTAAATTTTGTAATTGACAAATGTTAAAGTAATTTAACAAGTGTCAACCATTTAGTTTTTTTATTTTTTTATTTTTAATAAATCTTAATTTAATCTATATATGCATCTTTCCCTTTTTCATCAAATCTTTTCCTATTCTTCATTTCAAAACAAAGGAAACTTAGATCTGTTAAACATTCTCAACTAATCAAAACAAAATCTTCAACCAGAATCTGTAAAATATTTTTCAATCCCCCAAAAAATCAAACAAATCAAAAGCCTGTGACCAAATTTGCAAACCTGAGAATCAGAAGGAAATACAACATCAGTTTCAAGGGTTTTCTTCTACAAGATTCAAGTTTGCAGGAATCAGCAACCTCAAATCAAAACAAAGTAGTTCAAAGTTTCAAGTTTTTCCTGTTTTTAAACATCTGCTTCAAACTCTCTGCTCAAACTTTCAAAGGTGAGTAAACCTAGCTTAAACTGTTTAAATTTGATGCATATGAATGATTGATGTGTAAGTTAGCTTACATGAGTGAAAATTTGTTTTGCATGTTGGTTATTATATTTGAATGTATCTATATCTGTTGATACCATGGTGCATGTCTATGTTTTCAAAACTTTGGCTCTGTTCTTCATTTGCTGACTTCAAAAATTTGATAAATTTAAATTTCTTCTTCCCTGAGTCTCTTTAGCCATCAATTTATAAATAAAATCTAGTAATAATGACCAGGTACAGATTTTAAATTTTTTTAGGAAGAATTCGAAGCTAGTTTAATAAGAAGGAAGAAGAACAGTTGCATTTCTAAAATCTCGACATATTTAATTTACTGTTTCAAGATTATAATCTGATTAGTTATCAAATTATATGATTTATAAAAATAAAATCCTGATTTTCAATGTTATCAATCATGATAAATTAGTAGATGGACGAATAATGTGTTTCGTACGAATTCTGTTGATCGGTGAAGTTTTGGGAATCGAGGTTACTACTGGAGCAGGTCTGGTGGTCAACGACATCGGAAAAAATAGTTGGGAAAATTATGGTTTCCTGTGGTGGCCTGTCGAGGCGCAACTAGGCTTTTGAGGAAGTTCGAAGTCGAGGTCGAAGTTTTGGTTGCTTCTTCGTCATCGGAGCACCGGAGTAGGCCGGTCATGGGGGAAAAGGAACATGATACGTTGGCGAAGCTCTGGGTGAAGTCTCGTGACATCTGGTGGTCATAGGAGACTGGGTGAGGCGGTCCTTGGTCAGGGTGATGTGTTCTAGTGGGTTCGACCACATTGATTCGCGATTTCTTTTTTATTTTGGGAGATTGGTGGTTCGGATCGATAGAGTTGGTCATCATTGTCTTTTCGACGATGGTCGAGTAGGCCGGAGCGCCGCCGTGGGGTAGTGCACATGCACCATTGCACAAGCTTGTTTGGTATCAGGAGTTTGCTGTAAGATTTGAGGGCTTTGGGGAGGATGTGGGTTTTCTCGTATGCAAACGCGAGTTTTGGAAGAAAGAAGGCTGGGTTGTACGCGTGGTCATCAGTGAGAAGTGTGGTTGTGGATTGTGTTTTTGACTCGGAAATTTTCATTTGTGGCTCGGGTTAATTTGGGATGGCCACGGGATGTTTGTTTATGCATCTTGTTTTATTTATATGGGTAGTAAGGTATTATCAGAATTAAGAGCTAAAAGGATAACTTAAAATAGGAAGTTGAACCAAGTTTTAAAGCAAGACAAAGCAAAATTTTCAAACTAATGTTTCAAAGCAAATTTTGTTTTTACAAGTTTGAAATAAGGCATTGACCAAATTTGTAAACAAGTTCAAACTTAATTTATTAAGTCAAAGGTGATTAAGCTGATTTGATTTGTAAATATATGATTAATTAAGTGTATTGAATTTTAATTTTAATGGGAACTTAAGTGACTTTGTACTCCAGCACTTAATAATTAGAGATTAATTACCCAAGTGATAAATTACTTAATATAAGAGAATAAATGATTAATTTGTTAGGGTTAATAAATTAATAAATTAATAATTAGAGATTGATCAATTAATTGAGGATAATTAATGAACGGAATTACTTAATGGAAGTAATTAGGGATTAATAACTCAGTGTAATTAATTAAGTTAATGTGGTTAGTATTAGTTAATTAATTAAGTAATTAATTGAAGAAAATTACTTGATAACAGGTTAAGAATAATTACTTAATGTAATTAATGAAGTGTAATTACTCAATGAACTTATGGATAACTACCGGACGTAATTAATTAAGGGAAAAAACTTGATGAATAGTAATTAAAGGAAAATTACTTAGTGGAAGTAATCAAGTGTTAATTACTCGGTATAATTACAGGATTAATTAATGTAATTAACCAAGGAGTTGGTATAATTAATGAAGTAATTAAGGATAGTTAATTTCTAAGTGGAATTATGTTTTATTAATTAATAACTAGGTTTTACTAATTAATACTTAAAGGATGATTAGTCTCTAATTAAAAGATTAATCAAAGGTAATTAAGGATTAATCAAATGGTAATTTAGGATTGATTAATCGGTAATTATGGATAATTAAATAATGATTAATTAATTGGTTGTAATTGATTAATATTAAGTAAAGGTAATCTAAGTGATTAAGATTAGTAATTGATTTAATTAGAGATAAATTAAATTAATTTTTGAAAAGTGATCAATCTTGCTTATGAATGATTGAATGATGTTAAATGCCTTGAAATGGTTGATATCTCTGATATAAAATGTTTTATGGTATGATATGTTTGAGCGGACAGTGATAATGTGGTTATCTATCGATGATGAATTGCTGTGAAAAATGACACCTTGTATTTAAAGTTGAATTGTATTTCACTTGAATAACTTGGGCTAAGATGACATTGGATTCGAAGAGACCGGAGCCTGGTATCAGTAAATACCCGAAACCACTTCGATTTGTAATCTACAAAATTATTTACATTGGATATGTGGTATTAAACAGGTTGGAATGGAACGAATTGTATAATATGGATATTTAATTTGAAACTATTGTGTAATAAATGTTGACTAAGAGAACTCGAAAAAGAGTATGAGTTACCTTGATATTCTCATGTGTTATGGTTTGGTATTTCATATTATGTGGGTTTACTCACGCTGTTTTCCAGCCTGACCCGGGTGTTACTTTGATGTAATGCTCGGGTCAGACCGAGTATTACAGATTTTCAGGTAAGGACGTTCTAGAGCTCAGGAGGGAGCTGGATGGCAGGAACGTATAGAGTGTATCCCTATGTTATGTTGTATATCTGGGACAAGTTATTTTAACTGTCCAGTGATTGTGAAATGTGTAACTCTGATGTATTAAAATGTAATTTGATAAGTACAGTTTTCCTTTGGAAACTGTTATTTTATGTGATATTATATTTTGATCCGCGGCGAATGTGCTGTGTTACTTTTCTGTTTCTTCTTCTTTCTCTTTCTTCTTGTCCTAACTATCTGCAATTTTCGGGATTGAAAATTCCAGGTCGTTACATTCTCCAACTTACTGTCAGGAGTAAACCGAACTGTCCATCCAAACACAATCATCTGAGTGTTTACCTGACTGTCTGTCAATCTCATAGTTTTGCTAGGCTCATTATGAACCTAATGTTTTTACAGGCCAACCGATAACTTACCTACGTTATATTCTTTTCTGTACGTAAACTTACTTTTAATTTTACCCTTTACAAAGCCTTATGCATTGGATTGTGGACTAATATCAACTAGGGGATAATAGTTGAAGTACATGGCGCTATCCTACACCAATCCTATTATATGGTTCTCAATTCTCTAATCCTCAAGTCAATTTATCATATCACAATTTATCTGATGGTGACAAGAACAATAATTTCACTAGTAAAATTCTAGGTTAAATACCCTCTTTATGTCTTTGAAAACACAATTCTTTATTAATGATTTAACCGTTGAAATATTACTTTTAAAAAAGGAAATTATAGCCATTTATTTTATGCAAAATATTTATGCCAAAATATCTCTGCTTTTATAAAATAGGTTTCAGGAAACTTCAAAACCACTAGAAGGTTATCGCACTACTAAAACCCTAAAGCTATAAAGCTATATAATAAAACCATTTTAATTGATAAAGTGCGACACTAATACAGCCATTGTGGGTTATCGCACCACTCTATGTCGCTATTGTGTTAAAGCATTTGATTTAATGAAACATAAGACCACAAAGCTAAAATTATTTATATCGCATGCCTAAATATATAGGTTGCCGAATATAAGCGGCATAGTCTTGTATAAAGCTTTAAAATTTGGAAATATATGCCGACATTGATGACCTTCGGCATCAATATCATAGAGTCATTAATATCATTTATGTCGATATAGAAAATAGACGGAATCAAAGCCATTTATATCACCTATGAAAGTAAGGTTTATAAGCAGCATTACTACCTAAATAATGCCGAAATTATATATATGTGGCATCATGCCCATTAATATCAATGTCGAAAATGCGGCATTACTTCCTTCTAAAACAAATGTTGGTATAAAACATGCGACATAAGAAGATGCATCATAGAAACATGTGATATAGAAAAAAAGTGGCATTATTGGTAGCTGCAACATAGATGGACATCGGCATCGATTACTAACGACATGACAATCTCGTAATTAACATAAAAACTGTTTTATTTTTTTAATATACAATTTATTTTCACCAACTCCAATCATGTCTCAAATTGTTATTGGATAATAAACTTCTTGATCAAATCCTTTTTTAGAAAAATTCTATAAATCAAAATTATCATTCCCAAAATAATTTGCAAACCATTAAATTTATATAATTATTTTAATATAGTTATTAAGCCTTTCTAGCCTAATAAATTCATAAAAAATCGTAAACACTTGGAAAAAATCTTCAAAAATCACAATAAATCAGAATTAACAAATTCTTTAACATATAAAAATTTCCAGTTCAAAAATATTATTTAACTATTTTTAATTATTAAAACCCAAAATAAATCACTTTTCCCACTTAGGAAATTCATAAAATATTCATACTTGCTTGGAAAATTATGAAATTAATAACCAATTTCAAAAATAATGTTTCTAACATTATATCCAAATTTCAAGTCAAATGGACATCATAAACTAGGTTTTCACTCTTAAAACCAATTAAATAATTTTATAATAAATCCAATAATTCATCATTCAAGCATATAATCAACTAATCAATCGTAACATGGAATAATAACAACATATGATTCATGTTTAGGCATAAAACCCAAATAAACATGCAATAGTTAGATGGATAACTATTATTCAGCTTGATTTGACGAAGAGAAATGAGATTTGAGTTTAGATTTGATTTCCCCTAAGCTTTCCTCTTGTGTCCTAACATTTTCTTCTCTTGAATTCCTTAGTAATGGCTGATCTTGAGCTTCATAATGTTTGGGTGAATGTAATGAGGGAGAAGAAAATGTAAGGGTTTATGTTTAGGAAATATGGTCTACTCTCATTTTGCCTTTCACATGAATTCCTTCTTCTTATTTAAGTTATAACCAAACTGATTAACTTATTAATTTGGACATGAACTCTTTTAATTATCAAATCTCACTCCCCTTATCATTATATGTTATTTTATTTTATTTATCTAATTAAATACCCTAAATAATGCTAATCAAAATTAGTGTGTTACAGACTTTCCTCCTTAAATAATTTCGTCCTCAAAATTATGGTAAGGTACATAATATAATCATAGACATAAAATAAACCATCAAAACAAATCAGGATAAGTGCGGCATCGATATAGCCGTTGTCGGTTGTCGCACCCTTCTATGTCGCAATTATGTTAAAGCATCTGATTTAATAAAGAAGGCCATAGGGCCAAAATCATTTATGTCGCATAATATAAATATATAGGGTGCCGAATATAAGCTGCATAGTCTTTGGTCTGCATAGTATAAAGCTTTAAAACTTGAAAATATGGGAATGCCAACATTGATAATGTTTGGCACCAATATCATAGAGTCATCAATATCATTTATGTTAATATAAAAAATAGGTGGCATTATAGCCATTTATATTGATGCTGAAAGTAAGGTTTAAGCATGGCATTGCTGCCTAAAGTAATAATGCCATATATATGTGGCATCATACCCTTTGATATCAATGTCGAAAATGCGGCATTACTGTCTTATAGAATTGCTGTTGGTATAAAACATACAGCATAGGAACATGTGACATAGAAAACATGCAATATAGAAAACATGTAGCATAGAAAACAAGAGGCAAAGAAAACATGCGATATGGAAAACAGGGAGCATAGAAAACATGCAATATAGAAAGAATGTAGCATCATTGATAGTTGCGACATAGATGGACATTGACATTGATTAGTGACGACGTGGAAATCTCATAATTAATATAAAAATTGTTTTATTTCTTTAAAAAGCAATTTCTTTTCACCAACTCAAATCTTTTATCAAATTGTTATCGGATAATAAACTTCTTTATCAAATCCTTTTCAGAAAATTTCAATAAATCAAAATTATCATTCCCAAAATAATTTGCAAACCATTAAATTTATATAATTATTTTAATATAGTTATTAAGCTTTTCTAGCCTAATAAATTCATATAAAATCATAAACACTTGGGAAAAATCCCCAGAAATCACATATTCTTTAACATATAAAAATTTTAGAGTCAAAAACATTATTTAATTATTTTTAATAATTATAACCTAAAATAAAACATTTTTCCCACTTAGGAAATTCATAAAATATTCATACTTATTTGGAAATTATGAAATTAAAAACCCGCCTCTAAAATAATGCTTCTAACAACATATCCAAATTTCAAGTCAATTGGATTTCACAAACTAGGTTTACAGTCTTAAAACTTATTAAATAATTCCACAATAAATCCAATAATCCATCATTCAAGCATTTAATCAACTAATCAATCATCACATGGCATAATAACAACATATGATTCTGGTTTAGGCATAAAACCAAAACAAACATGTAATAGTGAGATGGATTACTATTATTCATTTTAATTTGATGAAGATAAATGGGATTTGAGTTTAGATTTGATTTCCCTTAAGCTTTCCTCTTGTTTCCTAGCATGTTCTTCTCTTGAATTCCTTCATAATAGCTGACTTGAGTTTGATAGTGTTTGTGCAAATGTAAATGAGGAAGAAGAAAATGTAAGGGTTTATGTTTAGGAAATATGGCATATTCCCATTTTTCTCTTCACGTAAATTCCTTCTTCTTATTTAAGTTATAACCAACCTGATTATCTTATTAATTTAGGCACGACCTCTTTTAATTATAAAATCTCATTCTTCTTATCATTATATGTTATTTTATTTTATTTTATTTATCTAATTAAATATCCTAAACAATGTTAATCAAAATTAGGGGTGTTACAAAAATGTAGAGGAAGTATGTGTCGGCAAGAAAGAGCGTTAAAAATACATTAATATTTCTAAAATAAGAAAACAACATGCTACTAACTGTTAACGATGTACTTGTTCCATCTTTTAGTTGTTTTAGTATTGGATATTGAATTTGCAAATGATGTCTTTTATAGTGAATATAAATGACATTAGGAATGTCCCGGACGATATGTAGAAACATCTTATTAAAATGTTTAACAGGAAACATGTAAGATTGATTCCTTATGCATTAGCAATAAGAATAATCATATATGTTATGTTGTCTACAATATTGTGATTTGTTTTTTTTTGATACATCAAGCAAATATTAAATCTAAATTAAGACCACTAAATGGTAGTTTAGATTATTCTCGTGTATTTACAAAATACATGAAATTTATTTATAGAAACAACAAACTCCTTATGAAGGAATATTCGGACTCCGACTTCATATGTGATATTGAGTATGGTATGTCAATATAAAATTTATGTTCAAAGCTTGGATAAGAAGCTTTAAATTAGAAATGTTACAAATGATAGATTGTGGATTATTCAATAAAAGGCCACATTGCCTTAAATAGAGTTACAATAAAAGCAATGTATACACATAATAAATGCACAAATATATAACTGAGACGAGGGTGATTCCTAACATTGAGAATCTCATATAATATAATATTATTATATGATAACAATAATGTGATTAATTCGTAACAGAACTTAGAGCACACTGAAGGTAAAATGACATTTTTTGAATTGTTCCACATGATAAAGGCAGTTTATTGGCATCGAAGAAAGTAAATTGACATTGCAGATAATTGAAACAGAATAGCATATATGTTCACTTAGGGACTGACCAGATTGGTTTTGAAGAAACCGATTGGAGAAGTTGGAATAGATTCCATAATTGATCTTAAGTGCTAGTGGGGAGAATGATAGAGTTGGGAGTATGCCCTAGAGGCAATAATGTAATTCATTACATAAATCTAACTCGATAACCAATCTTGTTCGAAATAAAAGGTATTTCCATTTGGTTATATATTTGTTATAAAATCTTATAAATAATTAATTAGTCAATTTAAGTATATATGTCGGAAAGTCCAAAAATGGCGTGTTTGTAATAGCATTTACAAATAGTTGTAAAAATTGGGTATTATATTACAATATGGTAAACACATCATTTTAAATATTCCTAGTCATGATGTATCAAGACTGGATACTAATGCATCTATTGGGACTAGAGTATGTATCTTCAAATAAAATCAAGGTGAAGGTAGGAAGTGAGGTGTTGGCAAGGTTGAGGTAGGAAATGGTAACTTGGGCTTGCTTGTTTACTTTCTTAAGGGTGAGCTAACTCACCGCTGAATGAAAATATAATGTGTATATGTGCTTGTATTTTGATTGTTTCTTTGTGATTGAATGGATATTGATATAAGTTGTAATACTGATTTGATTCTTGCTTTGAAAGAAAATGACATATGTAATCCATATGTATGTACTTGTATGGACTTGTAGCATCACCTTGAAACAAAGCACATATGTTGTAACTGAACATAGGTTTAAATTGTACTTGGATTTGGAATTACACTTATTGAGATAGTCGTTATAGATGCACTTAGGAAATACCTTGCCTTTGAAAATTTCTAATGAACTTTATAGAGAGATCCTAAAGTGTTTCTCACCGTGTTTATGATGTATATTACGCATGCTAGCTTCCATAAAAATTTTGAGTGATAAAAAGTTAAGTAGTATAGGTAAAAGTGGCCAAACTTCCACTTGTGCAAAACTGCCCCGTTTAGCCTTTGTTTTTGAACTTCAAATGTTTGGAAAGGACTTTGAATTTAAGTATTTTATTTCATTCCTTATACAAATATTTACTAACACATACTAGAATACTTTGAAATGGTTTGATATTTTTATGAATTTTTAAGAATTAATTATAAATTTGTAAAGAAGAGGATTTATTTTTAAATATAAGAAAAACATGGTTTTTTCAAGTTTTTGAATATTTTATAAACTTATTATTTTAAAGTAAATTTTTGAATGAATGTTTTAAAATCTATTATAAGTATTTAATAGTATTTTAAAGTATATTTTTTTTCAGAAAATGTGTTGACTATTTTATTAAAATATTAATATGTTATGTAAAATAGTATCTTTGAATTTATTTTACTAAATATCTAGTTTTATAAATAAATACTATACATATATATGTGTGTATATATATCATTTCTAAAAATGATTTCAAATTATAAACAATGGTTTAGAAATGGCTAGGAATTTGTTAGCGGCTAAATAATTATTTGTTTGATTACTTTTTTGAAAAGTAATTAACTATGTTTAACACTAGAATCGACAAAGTAGGGTTATCTATTTGTGAGAGTTAAGACAGATGTTCGAGTTGTGATAGAAACAATTGAGCTCTAACCTATCAGCTTCACTCTTGATTAAGGAGCAGTTAAGTTGGGAAGGTTGAAAATATGTAAATCATGTGGATTACTTACTTTTTTATGGAAAGTCATTAATACTATACTTGACAGTAAAACCCAATGAGGTAGACTTGTCTATATGTGAGAGTTAAGGATGTGGTGTCTAGGCAAGGCTTGATATGTGACTAATGCTCTAACTTCCCTAAATTCACTCTTGACCGAGGGATGGTATAAATTGGAAGGTCAGAAACATGTTAATATGCGAACCTTGATTTTTATAACTGATCTTTTTTAACTAGATAGTCGATTAGTCAACTACAGAACTTGACCGAACTTAAGAATGAAAGTGCGGTGTGTATACAATTATATGTGCTAATATAGTATACACGGATCGTGTAATATGGATTATAATACAAATGCAGAAATAGATGATAATAGCATTGTAAATAGAAAATAGAAAAATCACACCAGAGATTTTTATACTGGTTCGGAGCACCGTCCTACGTCCAGTCCCAGACTACTATCTGGATTTTCACTAATTACAACCTCGCTTCACCCGGAGGAACAGGTTTACAATTACCCGAACAGCCGAACGGGATTTCACGCCTCTACAACACTGAGGACTTCAACACTTGCCTCTTACAATACCGAGGACTTCAACAAAAACAATTACAATTGTTGTTGACAACTTGTGCTCTTGTAAACACGGATTTGTCACTTGTAGTACACTCTTCCTATAATCTTATCCTCAAATTGTGAATGATGTTTGTGAAGATTATGGAATTTATATTGCTTATTGAATCAAAATATATGAGATAGTGTCAATGATTCAATAAGGAATGAAAGTAGTTTAGAGCTTTTTGAATGCAAGTGAATTCAGAGAATAGATAGAGAGCATATATAATCTTAATAAAACTTGTTGTTTTAATCAATGATATTGATGTGTATTTATAGAGAGAAAATAGTTATAACCCTTGGTGAAAAGTTGCAGTCAAAAGTTATGATTATTGATGAAGAAGAAGAGACGCAACCATTGAAGAAGGATGTGTCTTTTGGAAGAAGTTGCTCTCTGTTTAAAAACGGTCGACAGGTCAAAAACTAACCGGTAGACAGGTTTTTAAAAATATAGTCGTTATGTGCATGTGTGCACGTTTATTGTGCACATTCAACAGGAACGGTCGACCGTTCATTTTTGGACCGGTCGACCGGTCTCTGTTAAGTTGCACAATAAAGTGCACAACCTATATAAATGTGTATATATATATATATTATATTTTGTGCATGATTATTTGAGGATAGATTTTGAAAATTTTATTACTATTATAACATCAAATAATCAACCTATAATCTAGAGTACCATATGTAGGTCTTGATTTGTCGATCGCTTTAATATTGTTGTCAGCAATCAAAATCTTCATAGAAGCTGTGACTCAACATTCTCCCCCTTTTTGATTGATGACAAAATAAAAACTCAAGTATAGAATCTCCCCCTGAATATGTGATTTCCTGCAGACAAATATTAGCACCTTTCTCCCCCTTTGTCATCGACAAAAAGGAGTAAACAATAGAAAATATAAACCAAAGAGAACAATGCATACATTCAAACACAGGATGTTTTGATGAAGTACAATGCAAGTCATAGTCTACTACGAATAAAAAGATGGACACTATTTAGTACAAGTGCCATAGATGTTTTTAAAGAAATGAAAAGAAAAACAAACTAACTTCATTCCGACTGAATCTCTTCCTCATCATCATCATCATCATCATCATCGTCGTCATCGTCATCGTCATCATCATCGTCATTGTCCCCACGACCTTGTCCGCTTGTACCACCGGATTCCTCGGATGTCGACCAAGTAAAAGTTGGAGGAGCCGGACGTTTTCCGGGGTCTTGATGTTGGGTCGAGACGGATGTGCTACATGATATAGCATCCCATATAGCGCCGAAGAATGACTTTACCTTATTGAATCGTCTATCAATTTTCGAATCCATTCGTTTTAGTCTTGATTCAAGTAAAAATTGATTCCGAGCGATGGTTTCAAGAGATTCTCTTGTAGATGATTTAGATTTCAATAATCTAACATCTTCAGAACGACGACGAGATGGTGGAGCTTGTTGTTCTTGAGTATCGCGTTGTTGCCATTGTTCGAAAGGCATAATATGAACATATGGAGGAGGAAGCTTCATCCGTTTGATAGTAGTGGAGTCAATACACTTTGGTGTAGAATATGCCGAATCCGGGGGTGTGACTCCACATGCCAGAAACATACGCATAATATACTCGTTATAGAAGAAATGTGGACGAGTAGAGTTATTTACCTTAAGAGTTTCATCGAAAATCATGTGAACCCAATTTATTTCGATATCACAGTAGATAGCATAAAGAGCCTTGAAATTCTCTTTGTAAACGGCATCATAGTTTCCTAATCGAGGAAATAGAGAGTGCATTAGGACATGGTGTAACAACCTTGCAGTCGGTCGTAGCCCAATCGATTTGGTGCCGTTACTATCATCTTCTATAAATTTATGACTCGTACTATCCCGGGTGAAAACTTCACAAAATGTCGATGAAAACTCTTCACCTCTATTCGGTATTCCCAAAATAGAAGCAATTCTATCATAAGTGAGATAGATTCGTTTGCCACATACTACTGACCAAATAACTCCATTTGGATTATCCGGAGTATATTCCTCTAAATTCATATTCGCGTAAAATAGCTTAATCATCAAATGATTAATTTGTACGCTATTTACAGAAAAATCAATAAGAGGAGAGATACGAGATCTATTTTCTAATCTTTGAATACCGTATGCAGTGAAATCGTCGAATTTGATGAATGAGCCCGGATGGAACTTGTAATTTGTCATTTGATTCCATCTAGTTACTGCAACCGGAGATTCTAGCCATTTTCTAGCAGAGAGAGTAAGAGAAGAAGTTTCTGATGTTGCTCTTTTCTTTAATTTCTTCTGAGGAGGAGCCATTGAAGAGAATTTGAGAGTTTGTGAAGCTTGAGAATATGAACTAGGGTTTGGAAATGGGAAAGTTTTCAGTAGAGAGTAGAAAGTAAAGAGGGTTGGTGGCAAAATGTATACGTGAAGTATAAAAAAAAAGGAATAACTGCCGACCGGTCGACCGCCTGCATATGGCCGGTCGACCGTTTTCAACCCGAGAGCAAAACGGTCGACCGGTCATATTTCAGGGGGTCGACCGGTTTGGCTCTGTGTGCAAAAATGCAGAATTTGGCAAAAATTTTGAAAACGAGTTGAATGAATATATTATATATTATGTTATTATTGCAAAAATATACTGTATTATAAGAATTATATATGAAAGCAAAACAATATACATTATGGAATTCTAATGAGAAGGTGAGTTGTTATTAGAATTCTTGTCGTTTTCAATGCGTTTAGCCCACGGACTCCACTTATTTCGAGCTCCTTCGTTTTCGTTATAATTTCTATCCCAAGAGTTTGGAGTCGTTGAAGTCGATGGCCTGCATGGCATTGGTTCATGAACATCGTGCTTGTTTGATCCGCAGAAGAACGATGCCATTCTTTCTAAGACGGATAAACGTGCCGACATACGTTGTTGTTCATGATAGAGTTGGTTTTGTCCATAATGCAATTGTCTCTGTAGGTCGATTTGATGCTTTTGGTAGTGATGTATCTCATCGATTTGTGCCTTTGTGCGTGGAGAGCAAAATAGTGCTTTCTTTGCACGCTTGGATGTTGGAGTATGGCCAGGTGTGTGAAAACAATGGTGAGGGCATTCCGGCCTTTGTTTCGGTGTAGTCGGAGAGTATTGTTCCTCCGACTCCGAGCTTGTGATAGAAATATGAGATTCCTCTGCGCATTTGTCGCAAATGTGTGCCATGGTAGCTTGTTTAAGATGATTTATAATTTTCAGCAAGAAGGTGAATGAATGAAAGTGTATTTTTCAAACGTTTATATAGAAAAAAGTTTGCCAATGAACTTGAAGATAGGATTTGTTAGAGATAATTAGCCGTAAACAAAAACAATGATGCATAAAAAAAGTTATAAAAATAGGTATAGTTTGTTATAGGCTGAAATTTAAGAATTATTTGAAAAATATATAGCCTAAGTTTGAAGGTTACTTATTCTATTCTAGATCTTTCCGAGATACTAAGCCAAGCTCTCTTCGTAGTTTAATAAAACTAGATTTAAGTAATGGTTTAGTGAAAATATCGGCTATTTGATTGTCAGTGTGAACATATTCAAGATGTATATTACCTTTTTCAATATTATCTCTAAGGAAATGATGACGGATATCAATATGTTTGGTTCTAGAATGATTTACTGGATTTTTAGAGAGATTTATTGCACTCGTGTTATCACAGTATATAATAGAATTCGATAAATGTATATCGAAATCTTGAAGTGTTTGTTGCATATATAGTACTTGAGTACAAGCGAGAGCCGCTGATATATATTCAGCTTCACATGTTGATAGTGAAACACAATTCTGTTTCTTACTAAACCAAGAGACAAGTGATTTTCCAATAAAATGGCACGTACCACTTGTACTTTTTCTATCCGTCCGTGAGCCACCAAAATCAGCATCACTATATGATACTAATTCAAATGGACATTCTTTTGGATAGAAAAGACCAAAATCTTTGGTATTATTAAGATAACGAATTATACGTTTCACTGCTCGTAAATGTGATTCCTTTGGATCGGCTTGAAAACGAGCACATAAACAAACACTCATTAATATATCTGGACGACTAGCTGTAAGATAAAGTAGAGAACCAATCATGCTTCGATATAATTTCTGGTCAACATTCTTACCACTTTCATCTTTTTCAAGATGTGTAGTTGTACTCATAGGAGTTGGTTTACCAGATGTATTTTGTAATCCGAAGCGTTTGATAAGATTTTCACAGTATTTTTCTTGATTGATAAAAATACCGTTTGAAAGTTGTTTGATTTGAAGTCCAAGAAAATAAGATAGTTCTCCCATATGAGACATTTCGAATTCTTTGGTCATAATACTTGCAAATTCCTTGCAGAGTTTTTCGTTTGTTGAACCAAAGATGATATCGTCTACATATATTTGGATAACCAGAATATCTTTTCGAGAATGTTTAATAAACAAAGTTTGATCGACTTTGCCTATTTCAAATCCTGAATTAATAAGATAGCTACGTAATCGTTCATACCAAGCACGAGGTGCTTGTTTTAAACCATACAGAGCTTTCTTAAGTTTGAACACATGCTCAGGATATTTTTCATGTACGAATAAAGGTGGTTGTTCGACATAGACATTCTCTTTGATAAATCCATTGAGAAAAGCACTTTTGACATCCATCTGATAAAGTTTGAAATTATGATAACAAGCAAAAGATAATAGAATTCTAATAGCTTCTAGTCGAGCAACTGGTGCAAAAGTTTCTTCATAATCGATACCTTCTTCCTGATTGTATCCTTGTGCTACTAATCTTGCTTTATTTTTGGTGATATTTCCTTGTTCGTCAGCCTTATTTTTATAGACCCATTTAGTACCAATTACTGACTGATCAGTTGGTCTCGAAACAAGTTCCCAAACGTCATTGCGCTCAAACTGATTTAGTTCTTCCTGCATGGCAATGATCCAGTAATCATCTATAGCAGCTTCTTTTGGATTCTTGGGTTCGATATTTGAGAGAAAAGCGACATGACCCATTTGATTGAGTTGACTCCTTGTTCTGACATGTGATGTTATTTCACCTATTATATTTTGGGCCGGATGGTCTCTTAATATTCTTGGTGGTGATTGTAATTCACATATTTGAGGAGTATTCTCAATAATTATTTCTGAGTCAGAATCAGTATTTGAGATGATTTGATTATCAATGACTATTGATTCGTCATCATCTGATATTGTGTGAGGATGCTGATAAATTTCATCAAAAGAGACATGAAGTGATTCTTCAATAGTTTTGGTTCGTTTATTAAATATCCGATAGGCCTTACTTCGTTCCGAATAACCGACAAATATTCCTTCATCGGCTTTTGGATCGAATTTTCCAAGCTGGTCTTTCGTATTTAAAATAAAGCACTTAGAACCAAAAACTTTGAAGTATGAGATTTTGGGCTTTCTTTTGTTAAACAATTCATAAGGAGTATTCTTGGTAAGAGGTCTTATGGACACACGATTTAAAACATAACAGGCAGTTGCAACAGCTTCTGCCCAGAAGTGTTTTGGTAAGGTGGTTCCATTTAATAATGTTCTTGCACATTCTTGTAAAGTTCGGTTCTTTCGTTCTACTACTCCGTTCTGTTGTGGAGTTCTGGGAAACGAAAAATTATGATATATACCTTTCTTTGTACAAAAATGTTCAAATTCATTATTTTCAAACTCTCCGCCATGATCACTTCTTATATTTTTAACTTTAATCCCTTTTGATTTTTGAATTCTTTTGACGAAAGATTTGAAATGATCGAAAGTATCACTTTTATTTTTTAAGAAAATTGTCCATGTATAACGAGAGAAATCATCAACAATTACAAGCACATATTGACTGTGATTTATTGATTGAACTCTAGTAGGTCCAAATAAATCCATGTGCAGTAACTCAAGCGGTTGTAATGTTGATATGACTTTCTTGGATTTAAACGATGATTTGGTCAATTTTCCTAATTGACATGCATCACAAATGTTGTTAACTTTAAAACTCATTTTGGGTAGTCCTCTAACTAGATTGTTTTTGGCTAGCTTGTCAATAGTTCTGAAGTTTATATGACAGAAACGTTTGTGCCATAGCCATGGATCATTGTCATTAGCCATAAGACACATATCTGAATTATGATTAATATTCATATTTAGAATATATATATTTCTGTCTCTATAACCTTCAAAAACCAAATTATGGTCTTTATCTAAAATACTACACTTATTATTTGAAAAGGAAATTATAAAACCCTTGTCACATAACTGACTAATACTAAGTAAATTGTGTTTTAAATTTCTAACTAGCATGACATTAGTAATAAGAGGTAAGTTAGATGTACCACAATTGCTCACATCGCCTTTGCCGATGATATAACCTTTTGAATTGTCTCCAAAAGTGACTGAGCCACCATCTGAGTATTTAATATTTGTTAGTAAGCTCTTGTCTCCCGTCATATGCTTTGAGCAACCACTGTCCAATATCCACTTTCCTCTTTTCTTCAGTGGGACCTGCAAACATAGAATTAAGTTCATGGTACCCACTTTTTATAGGGTCCTAAGAGTTAGGTCTTAGGAGTCCAAACCCATTTGGGTCCGGTATCCCCTTTATATATATAATTGTTATTAAAATATACATTATTCATGAATTGCTGAATGTATTTGTTCCTAATCAAATTATTATTTGTTTTAGGAACCCATATTTTGATAGTCTTGACATTTCTCTTTTGAAATTTCATAACTGGTTTTGGTTTGAAATATAATAAACTAAGATTTTTCTTAGCTTCAGTTTTTTGTATTTTCTTCTTCCTTTTATTTCTAAGATGTTTCTTAGTTTCATGTTTGTTATATCCCAAACCTTGTTTATCTGAAATAGATTGTGAACTTTCAATGATTTTAGTCAAATTTTCTCGACCTTTGTTAAAGTTAGAAACATTTTGAGTAATGTCATCAAACTTTGTTTGTAAACTAGCTATTTCTAGGTCTAGAATTTTGACTTTTGCTTTAAGTTCATGATTTTCAGTAGTGAGAGCATTATTTTTCTCTTTTTGAGCTTCTATTTCTTGACTCAAAAGAGATATTTGAGAGTCAACATTAGATGATGATTCTTGAATATTTTCAAGTTCTTCTTCTAATATTTTCTTCTCGTCTTTTAACATATCTCGTTCAAACTCTGCTCTATTTAAATCTGCTTTGACTACTTTTAATTGACGTTTTAAGTCTTTATATTTGACTATCAATTCAGTATTAATATCAAGTAATTCATCAAATGTAGGAATTTGTACCTCATCTTCTGTTCCCATAAAGCAAACATTAGCTTGTTCATTCTCCGAATCACTTTCACTTTCTGATGAAGATGACTCTGAATCATCCCATGTTACTGAGAAGGCTCGTTTCTTTGATTTGTCCTTCTTATATTTGAATTTGTCATTTTCTGACTTTTTATTTTGTTCTGGACAATCCTTCTGCATGTGTCCCTTTTTATGGCAGTTGAAACATTCTATAGCAGATGAAGATGGTTTACTTGATCCAGGTTTCCTTTTATTGTAGCGACTGGCTTTTCGATATTTTAGGAATTTTTTGAAACCTTTAGCAATGAACGCCAAATCTTCATCTTCAGAATCTGATTCATTCTCATCTTTCTCAACATGAAATGCTACATTTTTCTTTTCTTCTTTCTGTTCTTTTCTAGCCTGCAAATTTGCTTCATAGGACATTAAATTTCCTATCAATTCATCTGGCTTCATGACGGAAAGATCATTAGCTTCTTCAATTGCTAATACTTTTCCTTCCCATTCATTAGTCAGAGAATGTAGGACTGTTGAAACAACATCAAAATCAGAATACTTTTGTCCTAACCCAATAAGTGCATGGTGAATAGTTTGAAACCGTGAATACATGTCATTGATTGTTTCATTTGGTTTCATTTTGAAATTTTGAAATTGACTTTTCAGCATGGCTATTTTGGCTTGTTTAACCTTGTTAGTACCTTCATGAGTGATTTTTAGCGTTTGCCAAATTTGATATGCAGTAGTGCAGATACTAACACGGTTATATTCATTTTGGTCTAATGCACAGAACAACATATTTATTGCTCTTGCATTTACGGCTGCTGCCGTTTTCTCAGCCACAGTCCATTCTGAATAATCAGTTGTTGGATTTACTATTTCTCTTTGAGTAGCATTCCAAGCATCATAGCTACTTGATTGCATAAAGAATGACATACGTGTTGCCCAATAACTGTAGTTAAGACCATTGAAAAATGGAGGTCTTTGTGTCGATTGCCCTTCTGTGTAAGTGGTGTTTTGAGTGCTAGTACTTGCGTTATTTGCCATATTACAAGAATATATCAAATAACTGTGTTACGGTTATATGATGACCGTGCTCTGATACCAAATGAAAGTGCGGTGTGTATACAATTATATGTGCTAATATAGTATACACGGATCGTGTAATATGGATTATAATACAAATGCAGAAATAGATGATAATAGCATTGTAAATAGAAAATAGAAAAATCACACCAGAGATTTTTATACTGGTTCGGAGCACCGTCCTACGTCCAGTCCCAGACTACTATCTGGATTTTCACTAATTACAACCTCGCTTCACCCGGAGGAACAGGTTTACAATTACCCGAACAGCCGAACGGGATTTCACGCCTCTACAACACTGAGGACTTCAACACTTGCCTCTTACAATACCGAGGACTTCAACAAAAACAATTACAATTGTTGTTGACAACTTGTGCTCTTGTAAACACGGATTTGTCACTTGTAGTACACTCTTCCTATAATCTTATCCTCAAATTGTGAATGATGTTTGTGAAGATTATGGAATTTATATTGCTTATTGAATCAAAATATATGAGATAGTGTCAATGATTCAATAAGGAATGAAAGTAGTTTAAAGCTTTTTGAATGCAAGTGAATTCAGAGAATAGATAGATAGCATATATAATCTTAATAAAACTTGTTGTTTTAATCAATGATATTGATGTGTATTTATAGAGAGAAAATAGTTATAACCCTTGGTGAAAAGTTGCAGTCAAAAGTTATGATTATTGATGAAGAAGAAGAGACGCAACCATTGAAGAAGGATGTGTCTTTTGGAAGAAGTTGCTCTCTGTTTAAAAACGGTCGACAGGTCAAAAACTAACCGGTAGACAGGTTTTTAAAAATATAGTCGTTATGTGCATGTGTGCACGTTTATTGTGCACATTCAACAGGAACGGTCGACCGTTCATTTTTGGACCGGTCGACCGGTCTCTGTTAAGTTGCACAATAAAGTGCACAACCTATATAAATGTGTGTATATATATATATTATATTTTGTGCATGATTATTTGAGGATAGATTTTGACAATTTTATTACTATTATAACATCAAATAATCAACCTATAATCTAGAGTACCATATGTAGGTCTTGATTTGTCGATCGCTTTAATATTGTTGTCAGCAATCAAAATCTTCATAGAAGCTGTGACTCAAAAAAGAAGTATCTAAAAGATTCACAGCTTTATACCCTTTGAGAACCCCAAGGAGGAGCATTGGTATGAAAAGTTTCTAGCTTTAACAACTTATATATATATGACATTCCCCAAGGAGGGCTCCTCTTTGTATAGTTCGCTTACTTCTAAAAGAACTGGAATTGAGTATACCGGAAATTCATCAAATTAGTTTTGAAGAGTCCGGGATTGGTTAGTGTTTTACTTATTGAATATCACTTTAAAATTAGTATATAATTCTATGATTTGGAAGCGGTTGTTAAGTGGAATGTTATAGAGCTGAAATGTCTACTATATGGTTAAGTTCAAGGTGAAGGTTAACATTAGCATTTCAAACTTGTGCTATAGAGTTGAACTATCTATCCTAAGGTTAAGTCCAAAGGAATGGTCATTGTTAGCATTTGTCAAATGGACTTACGCAGAAATCCATGGAGTGATTCGTGTTTTGTTCGAATGATGAAGACTCATGTGAGAGATGTCGTACGTGATCAGGGCATCGAAAAATGACAGAAAATACAGTAGGCCGCACAGCCTGGGGTTTAGCTAACCCGTGATAGGATATATCAACTCCATATCTATAGTATGCTCATCGATGTTGATAGCGGGAGTTTAAGGTACTTAGTTCCACTTCGTGTTAGTTCGTGAGATGATGGTTTTGATGACAACAACCTTAGAATAGATTATAAAATATAAATACTAACAGTATAAGTTTAGATATACATATGCATATGCAGGATTTAACCATGCAGGTACCAAGAATGAAGACTGTATAGTATAAAGATTCAAGATATCAAGATTGAAGGCTCATGAGTATCAAGAATATCAAGATTTCAAGAATAAGTATTTTAATTAGAAATTTTGTTAAAACTCATAGAAAAGCACTGGCATCTTAAAATCTAATTCATTCGTGGAATGGAATCCACTTCGAGCCTGTTAAAGGGATGGAGCCCAAAGTAGGATGGAACCTACGAAAAATCTAGTGGAACATTGTTTTGTATCCGCTAACTTTTTATTCAAAATGATTTTTCAAAATTATATCTTGTTTTCAAAATGATTTCAAAACGTTCTTTTTAAAAGAATCAAAAACATCTATTCTGATTTCAAATACTTTTAGCCTCAAAATAATCTTGAATTTCAAAATCAAATTATCCTTAGTTTTAAACTATCTTTTAAAATAAAAGCATATGTAATTTTTTAGATTTAAATATAAAATTATAGTAAAATTTTATATATACCAAAATATTATTCTATATATTTATTTATGTATTTCAACTATATTTAAGTATATTTATAAAAGTTTAAAATAGTTTTAAAATAAGATAAAAGTTATTTTCAAAGAAAAACAAAACATCAAAAATTCCTTTGGGATGTCGACATGCCCAAGTACCCCATGTCGACATAGTGTCAGTTGAGTTCAAAATTTAAATTTCAAAAGAAGTGTCTGTTCGTCATAACTCTTCACGAATGGACGTGGCTGTTGTTTTTCTATAAATAGGTGTTGGTTTCAACGAATTTCAATACATATTTTCTGTTTTTCACTACTCTTCTTCTTCTTCCACATTTCTATATACATATTCTTACCATTACTCTGCCGAAATCAACATTGAATCTAACTAGATCATTTCTGGTTTGATTCTCTATCACTATCTCAACAAGATCCTCATTGCTATTCAGAGTTATAGGCTTTTTGTAATCAACTTAGCGAGAAAAGGTGTGATTGTAGCCTTGAAAATCAATCAAGCGAGATAAGGTGTGATTGTAGCCTTGGGAAATCAATTGGGTGAACTTGTTTCTCGGAAAATCAAGTATCTCTACCCAGAGGATTGTGATTCTGGAGGGTGTACCTCGTTGCCTTGAAATCGAGAGTGTAATTGTAAAGATTGTTTTTTGAAAGGAAATCCGTACTTGTGTGCGGGACTGGATGTAGGGTAACTCTGAATCAGTATAAAATCCAGTGTGTTCTTTCCTTTACCGCTTTTACTTTATATTTGCGTATGTGTTTGATTCCTTGATCATATCTATGTCTGAATATTGCATACATTTGTGTTTAAATTAACAAAAACTCAAAAAGATTTAACTATTCTCTAAAACACTATTCACCCCTCCTCTAGTGTTTATCCTAGCCTTAAGATCCTTAACCCGCATTTCTCACACATGGTTCTATAGGTTCGTGCATGGGCTAGTTGTGCTTACCTTATGGTATATTTTATCTAAAGATATATGACACTCAGAGGTATATTCTGACCCTTGCAAGGAGGCTGGCCTCAGTTTATCTAGAGATATCCCCAATGAAAAATCCATATGCGAATGTACCTTAGTGGTTTTGATTGTACCCTTAATATTTTTGTGGTGTGATCAATGTATCACAGCTATTTGATATGATTTATATTCTACGCTCTAGATATAATCTATTATATCACTATATTAACTTAATGAATGATTGGTTTCTTTGGAGGGGAAAACCGTTGCAAGGATCCATCCGGTCTCAACAATTACTATTACATGTTACATGTATCTTAGGTTTTCTCACACTAAACTTATGTTTGACACGTGATTTTTATTTTCCCTAAATGCCTTATGTACTCTTCGAGTAGGCTAAGTAAAGCAGGTTTTACTTTTGATGCTTCAGAGTTCAAGAAATGGGTTAGAGGATTATGTTGTCTATCTATTAGTATTTCTATTGCACTGTATTATGCATGTATGAATCAACATTGTAGGTACAGATAGTTATAACGGTCTAGGCTGATGATAGTACTTAGATTATATAACTATGAAATTTCTGTATTTAGAGTAACACTTTGTACCATTCTTTTGACAAGTATATTATCATTCCATTGTGAGATTCTAATGTTGTGTTCTTTCTTTCTTGTTCTATTCTTTTTATTTTATTTTACTATAACTGTGTGTCTTTCTAGCACCTACGAGCTCAACACACGAATACCATGGATGTATTTGGTATCGACATTAGAGGGTCTAAAAGTGGGGTAATTACATTTGGTATCAGAGGTAGAGCGAACACCTTAGCTTTGGTTAGGTTTGGCTCATTAGAGATAAAGTAAGCGACACCCTAGAATGAGTTGAGTGTATTACATATATGAGAGCATATTTGTATTTTTCTACAAACCTACATCCCCTTTTTAGTTTTTCCTTAGGAATAAACTCTTTCTTTGTAATAACTTTATCCTTAAGTAGCCTAAATTTATTTGTTATATTTAGGTAGTATAAACCATAAGTACAAGAGGTGCCAATTCTAAAGGAGGTAAAGGTGGTCGGGGTAGTACTGTCATAAATTGGCACTCTGGCACCGAGGAATGTTGATCCTGTCGAGGAACCGAGAGTGAATTAATGTCATAGAGGAAATCATGCAAGTCAGGCCTCGTATGAGTTTTTCTTCGCTTTGTTGTGATTACGAGAGATTAGGGGTAGGAGGTTTAGTGGCTCGAAGACTATTATAGAAGTTCAGTCTAGGCTCAGATTGTGTGATCGAATATTCAGGGATACGGAGCTGGAGCTGGATGATGCGATGAAGCATCGGTTGGCCTCATGAGATTTAACAGACGTGGACATGGATTGGTAGAGTTCTATTACAGTTGATGTCCAAGAGAACAACTTCTCTTGGGCCTAATTTAATGATGTATTTGAGTTGAAGTTTATTTTGGAAGTCAAAAAGACTTTGTTGTTCAGGAGCTTCTTGGATCTGAAGCAGGGGTCCATGACTATGGCGGAGCATGAGAACCCGATCATTACTTTGTCTCGGTTTGAGTTAGGGATAGTTCACATGCCATTGAATAAAAATATATGTTCATGTAGGAATTCATCTTGAGTTCTAACGGGATATGACAAATCACACCATGGGATTTTTTATGGGTTCGGTGAATATGGCATTGAGATTTGATAGCTTAGCACTTAAGCCGTCAATGTCTGCATCAGTTAAGGACTTTGTGTTCATCGGAGTTTCCCTGATAAGAGATGTAGTTCGATTTGGGAAGGAAGTAATGTTTTCTCCTCGTATTATAGGACCTTTTCTACGAGAGGATAGGCACTCTTGCTTATAGAGTCGAGTTACTAACTAGATTGTCGGATGTGCATGATGCTTTCCATGTATCCCATCTATGTAAATATGTGCATGATCCTACTATGATTACTGAGCCATCATAGCAGAAGGAATTATAGGTTGAGTTTGACATGACTATTGTGAGACGGCCTATTCGTATTGTTGACCATGATACGAAGAGATTGAGGACTAAGGTTGTCAAGTTAGTCAAAAATGCAGTGGAGCAAGGATGTTAGAGATCGCACTTTGGAGATGGAGGATATTTGAAGGTGTCCTATCTAGAATTATTCTTGGACTAGTGGTTTCTTATCTTAGTAGTAAACATCTTTTGTAGTGTATTCACCGCTTGAGGTGGAGTCATTTAGTACACATTTGGTTTGTAATTTAGTTTGTGTACAGTTTCAGCAGTACTCTATATATGTATGTTGTTGTTCTATCTTCTTTAATTATTTACTTGTTTGAATTTCAAGGATGAAATGTTTTAAGTGGAGGAGAATGCAGCGACCCGTAATTTCAAACACTTCCTCTTTGAATATCATAGAGTTTTGAAATATAGTTAAGTATTATAAATATGATTTTATAACCTTGTTAAAAATCATTTAAGTAATGAATAATGATAATAAACTTGTTTTCAAAATTTGTTTACAAAAATATGCATTTCGAAGAAATATCGATAATGTAATCAAAAATCGGTTTATCGATAAATATCTTTTTAATCGATATAAGTTATTTGAACTCTTTTATACTTAGCTAATTAACATATGAACATACTAGTTACTTATTAACATACTTTGCTTCTTAACGTAAGTGTAATCTTCTAGAAGCTTTTAGAAGATAAGGAGATATTTCATGTAAGAGATAGTTTGGTCTTTTACTTCGAAATAAGTTGGATAAGAGAAGTGATGAAACATGTGGAGGACTGAGCCTTCTATGACAAGCCAAGGGGGTGAGAGCAAGTGTGATGACCCGGAATTTTGGGCAATATTAATTTAATAATCTGTATTAATAATTAAATTGATTTGATACTTTTTCTTTGATAATTTTAATTTAAATTGGTAAGTTATTCTTTTAAAAGAAAATAATTATTTAATTGGTAAATTTTATCTTTTAAAAGCTAATAAAATGTTTTCTATTTATAATATATATATATATATATATATATTTGTATATATTGTAAATAGGAAAGCTTTGGTTTGAATTTAACAAATAAAATCATGTTTTCAAATTCTAAAATATATTTTGGTACTTTGGAAATTTTGATTAAATTTAATATAAAACTTTTCAAAGGTTATTTAAATAGTTAACCATATAGTTTTAAAATACTTAAGGTAAATGTTTAATTGTTTAAAATATATTTTAGCTTAAGTTTAAATTTTAAAAAAAATTAACAGAAAGGTTTGTTTTAACTTTTTTAAATATTGCTTGATAAATATAATTTGTAATTATATATAAAAAGTTTAAAATACAATTCATAAACATATTAAACATACGGTACATTAATACATTTAGTAATATAAGTAATTTATAAATAATGAGATAATTTCTTTTATAAATTATTTAAAATTGATAAAATTGTTATTTAAAAAAATAATAATGTGTTGTTTTTATAAATATAAATAGATTTTAAAGAAAATAGAATTGTTATTTTCAAAGTAAATGTGTTGTTATATATGTGTGTATATATATATAAGTTGATTTTAAATAGGATTTTTAAATTTAATTTGAATTTGAATTTGGATTTAATTTCGAAATTCAATGGATAGATATTTTAAAATATTTTGGATTTTAAAAATATATGTATAAGATTTTATTTGTATATAATTTGTTTTATAACATTTTCTTTAAAGAATTTTATTTATATAAATTATGGAAGTAATTATTAAATAGTAAAATAAATATAAAAGCTTATTATTAACATTTAAAATAAATTAAAATTTCATAATTACAAGTGTTAAATAATCATGTCACATTAGTAACATGTGTAAACGAATTAACAAATGTAATGACAAATGGTAAGTTTTCAAACAAGTGTCATTTTTAATTTTTATTTTATTTTTAATAAATCAAAATTAGCCTTATAAGCACTTGTTTCTTCTCTTCGTCTCTTTTTCTATTCTCTTTTCAAAATTAAGAAAAACTCTAGCCTGTAAACATTTTATTGCAAACCAGAGGAATTAAAATAGCAAATTCAAACCAAAAATTTATCAAGCAAATCAACTATGCTTCAACAGCAAGCAACTTCAATTCTGTTTTAAATTGCAAGATCATCTCAACATCAAAGTAATTTCAAATATCAAGTTCAAATTTCAAGAAAGTTCAAGCATTTTTATCAATTCCAGTTTTCAAGCTTATGTTTCAAAGCTCTGTCTTCCAAACGTGTAAGTAAACAGGAATTTTTAAAAGCTAAAAATTCTTATTTATTTGATGCATTTGGTATATCTTTGCAGCGATAATGATTATATGGTGTTCATGGATGTTTTGAATTTGAATATAGTTTAAACTCTTCTGTATATATGGTGAATATGTCTGTGTATATTTATATTTATGGCTTCTATTGTTATTGTTTTCACAGACTCAAGAAAACAAACAAATTCATATCTTTTATCCAAATAAATTCAAGCTATGATCATTAAAAAGAAAATGATTATAACAGGGTAGGTTCATTTTTAAAAAATAATTCCAGGTGGAATTATTTAGCAAATATTTCGAACATTTGTTTTTACAGTAAAAAACTGTTAAATCAGAAAAATTCAAACGCCTTAATTTCTGAATTGGATTATAGAATCAGATTAAAGTTATAAAATGATGAATTTAGGGACAAGTATCATAATTTTTAGTCAAGTATTGTGACGCCCCACCTCTATACCCACGCTAGCCAAGGACACTACAGGGTAATGTCGTCAACTAAAACGGAGAATAAGGCTGGTTAGGAGCGACCATCTATAGCCTTGCTCTAACTATCTATTGAATACATCGACAATAGTCATACCAAGAAGGTCGACATACCCAATGAATACTTAAAACAAAACCATAGGTGGTTGAAGGATCTATCAGAACAGAATATGACAACTCAAATGTAATATACATCACAGAACAGTAGATCATCATATACACATATACAGATACATAACAGAGTTTACAAAATAATACATGTTAGGTGGTATAGCAAACCACAATATACAGACGATTCAAAAGAATACATATATCAGAGTTACAAATAAAGGACTACACAAAAAGCTTTAACAAAAAGGAACAAGTTGAATAGTCCATGCGGAAGCAAAAGAGGCTAAGTCCAAAAGCACATAACCTGAAACATCTCGGTCTGACCCGAGTATAAAATACACGGGTCAGTCTAGCTACACAAATCAGTTAGATAAACTGAACAACAATAAACCTGCAAGGTTACAATGTATAACAAATATCTCTAAAGGAGATAACACAATCATCTAACAAAAGATGAATCATATGATAACAAGCCTCATATCATCGGCAACTCATAGAAACAAAGGATAGGAATATCCCAAAAAAAGCCATAAAGGCAATAACAAATACCAATAAGGTATACAAGTTCCACAAGGTAAACGCTACGCATCATGCGGCTCAAAAAGACCAACAACGAAAGGCGATACCTAGGGAATAAACATATGAATGAAACATCAGAAAATTTGCTCGAGCTCAGTACTGTACAAACAAGGATCCATGAGCCCGAAGACTCCAAACCCAATATCACCCATGCGGCTCATAACGACCAACATCGAAAGCGATACTAAAGGGCAACCCAATATCACCCATGCGGCTCATAACGACCAACATCGGAAGCGATACTAAAGGGCAACAAACCCGAAGGTACAAACCCGAAGGCACATACCCGAAGGCAACAAACCGTAGTGGTGAAGGTCGAAGGCCCAATACTGGACACCACTAACTGGCGGAATGTGTCATAACTCTCAAAAAGGAATCCGAAAAGTGGTAACGTGAGTCCCATAACCACTCGTTCTCACTAAACGGTTTACTATCCGTTAGTTAATTTCACACTCAAAGCAGTACAAAGTTCACCTCATATCATCGGTAAACCAAACCCGAAGGTCAAAATGATCAATTGAATAGGTCGAGGATTAATCGGAAGGATAAATGCACAGATTCATGGTCCGTGTTTTGCCCAACCATTTAATCACCCTTCCACTTCGCTCGAAGTGCGAAATTGTGCGTATGTTTTAAATAGAATTTATCAATCGAAAAAGTGAAGTTTTAATACGATTTGAAGAAATTATTTATAAAACCCATGAATGAAGTCAGAAAGGAATCATCAAGGTCAAATATGCATAAAAAATTAATTGGAATCAATATGCATCGATCAAATTTGGAAAACTAAACGAACAAGGCAATTTTGGCAAAAACAGCATATTCAGACGTCTGAAAGAAGAGATTCAGACGTCTGAATCTGGAATTCAATTATTATTTTCAAAAGAGAATTCAGACGTCTAAACCCAAACTTTCAGACATCTGAAATAAGCATTTTATTGCCTATTTCTTTTCTGGTTGAAAATTAGCCAATTCAGACGTCTGGAATATAAATTCAGACGTCTGAATCTGGGAACAAATTTCTTCCCCAGAAAAATATTCAGACATCTGAAATTATGGTTTCAGACGTCTGAAACATGATTTCAGGCATTTCCTGAACCTAGGCCACTTATGGCCAAACAAATCGAAAGTAATCGGATGCGTGTTGATTATGGGCTTACGTCAAACGACTACCCAACCTTAACGACACACCCAAACACTCCGAACAACATAAACATCAACCATATAAGGTTTTACGTAGATTTGGCTTCATAAATCATAATTTGGCAATTTTTACCGAAGCAAACCAAATCAAAAGCAAAAGCATATGAACAAGTGTTAGGAATCCATACCCATCATTAATGAAACCAAGAGAAGTAGATGTGAGTTCAAAACTCACCTTTTAATCGAAAAACAAAGAAGAAGGAGTTCAATTTGCAAAGAAAACAACCAACTAATCTCCACATCCACACAACTAGCTTCAATCTAAGAATAAAACACATATTTTCCTAAGTTTAGGTTTAGGAATTTCTGAGAGTGAAGAGACAAAGAGATAGAGAAGAAGAAGAGGAGCTTACCAATAGATTCTCTTTGATTTTGGAACAAGAATTCAAGTTGGAAGTTGAAACTAGGGCTTGCAAATTTCTATTTCCTCTTCCCTTCCACCATTTTCAGTTTCTAAAGCTAAAGGAATGAAATGAGGGTGAATGGAGAGGAGAGGGACTGAGTTAGGTTATTAAACTAACAAATTGGCCGAGCCCAACCCAAACCCAACTAGAAAAAGAGTCAAAATTCAACTTACTCCAAACATAACAAAGCTTATACTCAAAAAGATCGCAAACGCCATTTTGGAATCAATGGAAATGGTTTCGAGTCCTAATTTGGCTATTTGCAAAAGTAACATTTCAGACCTAAATCCGACTAACGACGCTATATTTAAATAAAACATTTAAACATAAAATCGTTAAATATGCGGGTTGTTACAAGTATTCACTGAGATAATCAGTGTTGTATGATTTTGGGTTTTTCAAGAATCCACGGCGATCGGCGTTGAGATTTTGGTCGAAGGAAGCTTGTAGGAGGTTGGATCTAGGAAAAATGGCTGCAGATTTTTTTGGTGATCGAGGTGGACTATAGGAGGCAAGGTAGGTTTTAGCGTGGTGTTTGGTTCGTCGATGTAAGCGAGGCTTTGGCAATAGTTAGGGTGGGCCAAAGCGGTTCGCGATGGGGGGGAATCAGTGCTGAAGATCGAGGCGAATCTATGGTGAGGTCGGCGGAGATCAGCGGGGTCAGGATCGTCGGTGAGGAAAGGTTTTCAGTTGATGTTGTTTTCTAGATTTTCGAACAATGGGTTCGATTTCGATTTATGGTTGATTTTGACGATCTGAGTTATTGTGAGGGATGGCGATGTGGTCGATATCTTGTGGAAGGCTTCGGCGATAATCGGAGGTAGTCGAAGGGTTGGGGCACGTGCACGGTGCATGTTGATGTCTGATGAAGTATGGGCTTTGGTGAAGAAGGGGTTGCTCGGGTCTGGCTCGTGTTTGTCTCGAGGATGGTGCGTACGCGAGATGTCATGAGGATTGCTCGAGTCATTATGAATGTTGGCTCGGGTTTGAGTTTGTTAAGCAACCAGATTTTAAATTATAAAGATAACCAGGTTTTAATTATAAAAGATAACCAGGTTTAAAAAGTTATAAACTAATGCAAGTTTATAGAAAAAATATAACCAAGTTTAAGGTTTAAAAAGAATTCATGAACTAGGTTTTAAAATCTAAGAACTCAAGTTTTTAAAAGGTTTTAAAGTTATTAAAATAACTAGTTCTCAAAGGAAAAAGTTTTTAAACAAGTTTAAAGTTTTAAGTATATTTGAAAAATAAATTTGTTTTCCAAGTAAAATGTTTCAAACAAGTTTTAAAAGATTTAAATGTTAAAGTAAATGTTTAAAATTTGTTTAACTTGATTTTGTTATTTTAAATATAAAATTTAATGATTTACTTAGTTAGTTAATTTTAAAATTAAGTGTTTTAAATATGATTTATGATAATTAAGTCATTAATAAGGAAAATGTTTTATCTTAAAGTTAATTAAGATTCAATGATTTAAGATTAATTTATTAATAAGGTAATTAATGAGTAACTAATGAATTAATAATTTAATGATTAAGAATAAATTAATTTATAATTAGAGGTTAACTAATTAAGTAATTAGAGATTTATTAATTGGTAATTAGAGATTAATTAACTGGCAATTGAGAATTAATTAATTTGAAATTAATAATGGTTAATTAAAATTTAATTACTTAATAAAAGTAATTAAAGTATTGTTAATAGTTAATGTAAAGATCATTAACTAGGGATTATGAAATGATTAATTAATGTGATTAATTTAAGATAATTAATTAGATTAATTAATTAAGGATAATCATTTGTGGTGTTGGTTAAGTATAATTACATAATGTAATTAATAAAGTGCAATTACTTAGTGAAGTAATTGATGGGTAATTACTGGATGTAATTAATTTAAGGATAATTAATTAATGTAAGTAATTTAGGTTTAATTACTTTGTGTAACTAATAAGAAGGATAATTACTTAGTGTAATTAATTAAAGAATTAATTAAAAATTTATTTAGAAGTTAATTATGTAAGTTAATTAATTAAGGATAGTTAATTACTAGATGTGATTAATCAAGGTTGATTAATGAATGTGATTAATTAAAGATTAATTATTAAATGTGATTAATTAGAACAATAATTAATTAAAGAAATAATTAGAGGATCATTAATTAATGTAATTATTGAAAGTAATTAAGGGTTGATTAATGTGATTAATTGAAGGATAATTAATCAATATAAGTGATTATAGAATAATTAATATAATTAATTAAGGGTTAATGTAATTAATTATAGTTAACTAATTAATGAAAGTAATTAAAGGTTAATTACTATAAATGGTTAAGGATAATTAATTTGTGTAATTAATTAAAGGAAAATTACTTAATGTAATTGAAGAATAATTAATCAAGGATGATTAATTAAGATGGATAATTAAAGGATGATTAATTAATTGGTTTGAAATTTATTAATGGTTAAGTAAGCAGGATTTATAGTAATGAAGTAATTAATTTAATTTATTTTAAATTAAGTAGAGATAGTGTGATTAATTAATCTTTGCTTATGGATGGCTGAATGATATTGAATGCCTTGAATTGTTTGATATCTCTGATATGGGATATGTACTGATCTATGATATTGGATGCTTTGGTTGAATTGTGATGATATGGATTATCTACTTGTGATAATGTGAATTATCTATCTGTGTGAATATAGATAATAGAATTGAATTGTTTTAACTTTAAAACAACTTGACCTTAAAAGATGGCGTTTTGGATTTCGATGAAATCGGGATCAGATTTGCTTCAGTAAAGCATGATAGGGGGTTCTCGCTTTGCGTTTGGTGGCGAACGGGAGACCCTTACCCCTACATGTCCCTTTGAGATAGTATAAGGCCTTGGGTTGGTTACGAGTCGAGAGGCTAGCCGTAAAAGCAAATTCGAGGTATCATTGTATGCCACGGCGGAGAGTTGCTGCTATCGATGGTTGAAAAGCCTAGACTATTTCATTTGGTATCAGAGCGCTAGGTTGAGTGAATACCTAGGCTTTGGAGTGTTTCTTTCTTGAGAGAACGTACTTGTAATTTTAATACACACACACCCCCCCTATTTGTTGGGTTACTAGTTCGGGTTTTCCAATATGAGTTCTATAGGTAGGAAGGGTAGTGGTGTGTGTAGCACGACTACCAATGGAAGGAGTCTGAGTGTTAAGGTTGGAAGTGTATCTGCCGAGGCTGTAGACCCAATACCGCCTCAAGAGAGCTTTGTTGCATGATATAAGGATTTCACCAATCTCTAAAGGAAACCTTTTTAAGTTTCGGAGTCTATCTTTGAAGTGCAAGTTTGGATGAGTGAGAGTTTGGATCTGTCGGTTAAGCAGAAGCAAATGATGGTATCTTGGCAACTTCAGGATGAAGCGGCTGTATGGTGAGACGCAGTGACTATGAATGTTTCCGAAGATGTTTCTTTTGGAGCAAGTTTAAGGAAGTGTGTCTGCATCAGTGATGAGACTCAGTTCAGCAAGGTGTTTGTGTATGGTTTGAGGCCCGAGTTTCTTGAGGAGATGTCTGCCCATCTCAAGGCTTTGTGTGGGATTGGAAGTTATGGCTTTGAGGTTCGAAGAGCTTAGGATAGGAAGTCTTTGGCATCTATGTTAGTAGTGTAGCTCGGAGGTGTTCTGTGTGCCGACAAGTAGGTCATCTAGCTAAGCAGTGTTCTAGAGGTGGAGTTTAGAAGCAGCTGAGTGGATCCATTTCTTCAATGGATTGGTTAGTCAGGCATAAGCTGTTCTGATTAGTAAAGAGAGAACAATATCTTTGGAATTAGGCTGGGTTGACCGCAAAAGTGACTTGCGATAGTTGAGTGTTCTCTTGGGTAGTCTTTTGTATGGGACCGAGGCATCTCTAGGGAATGTAGGAATTATCGGAGTTGTCAGAGATTTTTCCGGATGTCTTCGAAGAAGCCAAGGTTTGCCATAGAATCTAGAGATTTAGTTTTTGTATCGACTAGGATTCCAGGAGTGATACCGGAGGTTCAGCTAGTAGAAGGATGGCTCCTAGAAAGAGGATTTGGTGAAGCGGCTCAAGATATCATGGAACTTCCGAATTTTCTCTTTATGGTTCTGATGAACCATATCTTTTGGGATGTATTGGACAAGTCTATGCTCATGTTCATCATCATCATTGTCATCTACGCCAGATCAGATTTGAGTAGTGGAAGCAAGATAGCAGCTGTTCCAGAGTGAAAGCAACCCTAGACTCTTTGGAAGTTCGTAGTTTTCTTGGATTAGAGGGTTTCTACAGGAAGTTTTTCAGGATTTGAAGGTGAGATTGGCGAGTGCACCTGTTTTGTCTTTTCTGGATAGGAGAAGTAAGTTTGAAGTCTACTAATGATTGTGGAATAGAGTTTGTGTTCTTGATTTTGGTTGATCTCAAGAGAATTATTTTGTTGGTTTATTTTTGGTCCAGTTTGTTTCAAGAGGCATTGGTGAAGGTTGAGATGATCAAGAAGGATGAAGGCAGCCCAAGATCGTTAGAAGAGTTTTGTGGATAAAGAGACGTAGGAATTTGGAATTTAAAGTTGGAGATGTGATTTTGGATAAGTTTTCTTCAATCAGAGGAGCTTTAAGATTTGGTAAGACTAGGAAGCTAGCTCCGAGGTATATTGGATCTTTCTGTGTTCTTGTAAGGATAAGTATTTTGGCTTGCAGGATTGAATTGCCAGTTTGGAAGACTAGGATTCAATGTATTTCACGTATCTCTGAGGCAGTACGTTTATGATCCATCACCGGTTTTGGAACCAGCAGTTCCAGAGGATTGGTAGTTGAGTCGGACTTGACTATGGTCTGATATCCTATTCAGATTGTAGATTGAGGTGAGAAGGAGCTCTGAAGCTTAGTAGTGTAGATTGTTGGATTCAGTAGAGCGAGTATCCCAGTTTTTGTATCTAGGAAACTCTAGATAGTGTTAGGAAGATCTATCCCGATTTGTGTCAGGATCATTAGATTTATTTGATTGAGTGAATTGGTTGCTATGGTTGTTAGCATATAGTTGATAATATATGCTTGTGGTTTAAAATTAAAATCTTTAGTGGGTTATTAAATTATCTTTGCTTTTAAATTTCGGGGACGAAATTATTTTAAGGGGGAAGGAATGCGATGACCCGGAATTTTAGGCAATATTAATTTAATAATCTGTATTAATAATTAAATTGATTTGATAATTTTCTTTTATAATTTAATTTAAATTGGCAAGTTATTCTTTTAAAAGAAAATAAATATTTAATTGGTAAATTTTATCTTTAAAAGCTAATAAAATGTTTTTTATTTATAATATATATATATATATATTGTAAATAGGAAAGCTTTGGTTTGAATTTAACAAATAAAATCATGTTTTCAAATTCTAAAATATATTTTGGTAATTTGGAAATTTTGATTAAATTTAATATAAAACTTTCTAAAGGTTATTTAAATAGTTAACCATATAGTTTTAAAATACTTAAGGTAAACGTTTAATTGTTTAAATATATTTTAGCTTAAGTTTAAATTAAATAAGATTAACAAAAAGGTTTTTTTTTGCAGAGCAAGCGGGGTTAAAACTGGTCCCCTACCGGATTTATTAGAAAGGAAGCACACATGAGAAGACAACACAAGGAAGAACAAGAAAAAATAGAAAAAAGAATACAAGAAAAGTCTTAGCAACTAGCTGATCCAAGGATCAATCTGATGATCATGAAATGAATGCATACTTTCCCTCATTCCCAATAAAATGTTATTCCTCAATGCAGACCATAGAACATCATGGCTCCTTATTTTTCCTTTGAAACACCTTATATTCCTTTCTTCCCATATTATTTTCAGCAACTTTTTCAAACTGAAGAAAAAAGGAAGACCCTCCTCATCCCTCCACCTAGTAGCTTGCTCAATCAAATCCCATTGACCAACAAAAGTATTTGAAAAAGACACCCTACCATTGCAGTTTATGATTTTGTTCCATAGCTGCAGCACATACTCACATTCAAAGAATAAATGCTTGACACTCTCTTCATGTGCATAGCATAATTCACACTAGGAAGGAACAGACCTGACAAACTCAATCAATCTATCTCTAGTTAACAAAGCCATGTTTCTAACTTTCCAGAGCATCAAATTTTCAGTACTAGATGAGATAGCAGTCCATGTAGCCTTACTCCATTTGCAGTCAGGCATCGCATCAGTTCCCAACATATCATTGTAAATACCGGAGATAGCATGTTTTTTTCCATTCCAAAGCACTATGCTTTCATCATGTATCTCATATTTGTTCACTGCATAATGACTCCAGAAGGCCCTAACCAATAAAAAGGTTTAAAAATATAATTTGTAAATATTGCTTGATAAATATAATTTGTAATTATATATAAAAAGTTTAAAATACAATTCATAAACATATTAAACATATGATACCTTAATACATTTAGTAATATAACTAATTTATAAATAACGAGATAATTTCTTGTATAAATTATTTAAAATTGACAAAATTGTTATTTTTAAACAATAATAATAATGTGTTGTTTTTATAGATTTAAATAGATTTTAAAGAAAGTAGAATTGTTATTTTCAAATTAAATGTGTTGTTACATATGTGTATATATATAAGTTGATTTCAAATAGGATTTTTAAAATTAATTTGAATTTGAATTTGGATTTAATTTTGAAATTCAAAGGATAGATAGTTTAAAATATTTTGGATTTTAAAAATATATGTACAAGATTTTATTTTTATATAATTTGTTTTATAACATTTTCTTTAAAGAATTTTATTTATATAAATTAAGGAAGTTATTATTAAATAGTAAAGTTAATATAAAATCTTATTATTAACATTTAAAATAAATAAAAATTTCATAATTACAAGTGTTAAATAATCATGTCACATTAGTAGCATGTGTAAACTAATTAACAAATGTAATGACAAATGGTAAGTTTTTAAACAAGTGTCATTTTTAATTTTTATTTTATTTTTAATAAATCAAATTTAGCCTTTATAAGCACTTTTTTCTTCTCTTCAAGTCTTTTTCCATTCTCTTTTCAAAACTAAGGAAAACTCTAGCCTGTAAACATTTTACTTCAAACTAGAGGAATTAAAACAGCAAATTCAAACCAGAAATTTATCAAGCAAATCAACTATATTTCAACAGAAAGCAACTTCAATTCTGTTTTAAAATGCAATTTCATCTCAACATCAAAGTAATTTCAAATATCAAGTTCAGATTTCAAGCAAGTTCAAGCATTTTTATCAATTCTAGTTTTCAAGCTTCTGTTTCAAAGCTCTGTCTTCCAAACTTGTGAGTAAACAGAAATTTTTAAAAGCTAAAAATTCTTATTTATTTGATGCATTTGGTAGATCTGTGCAGTGGTAATGATTATATAGTGTGCATGGATATTTTAAATTCGAATATAGTTTAAACTCTTCTGTATATATGGTGAATATGTCTGTGTATATTTATATTTATGGCCTCTGTTGTTATTGTTTTCACAGGCTCAAGAAAAGAAATAAATTCATATCTTTTATTCAAATAAATTCAAGCTATGATCATTAAAAAGAAAATGATTATAATAGGGTAGATTCATTTTTAAAAAATAATTCCAGGTGGAATTAATTATCAAATATTTCGAAAGTTTGTGTTTACAGTAAAATCCTATTAAATCAGAAAAATTCAAACACCTTAATTTCTGTATTGGATTATAGAATCAGATTAGAGTTAGAAAATGATGAATTAAGGGATCAGTGTCATAATTTTTAGTCAAGTATTCACTGAGATAATCAGTGTTGTATGATTTTGGGTTTTTCACGAATCCACGACGATCGGCGTGATGGACGGCATTGAGATTTTGGTCGAAGGAAGCTTGTAGGAGCTTGGATCTAGGAAAAATGGCTGCAGATTTTTCCGGTGGTCGAGGTGGACTATCGGAGGCAAGGTAGGGTTTAGTGTGGTGTATGGTTCGTCGATGTTTGCGAGGCTTTGGCGATAGTTAGGGTGGACCAGAGTGGTTCGCGATGGGGGGAGGGAATCGGTGCTGGAGATCGAGGTGAGTCTATGGTGAGGTCAGAAGAGATCAGCGGGATTAGGATCGTCGGTGAGGGAAGGTTTTCCGTTAATGTTTCCAGATTTTCAAACAGTAGGTTCGATTTCGATTTAAGGTTGATTTTGACGATCTGAGTTATTATGAAGGACGGCGATGTGGTCGATGTCTTGCTAAAGGCTTCGACGATAATCGGAGGTGGTCGGAGGGTTGGTGCACGTGCACGGTGCACGTTGATGTCTGATGAAGTATGGGCTTTGGGGAAGAAGGGGTTGCTCGGGTTTGGCTCGTGGTCTTCTCGTGTTTGTCTCGAGGATGGTGCGTATGCGAGATGTCACGAGGATTGCTCGAGTCATTTTGAATGTTGGCTTGGGTTTAAGTTTGTTAAGCAACCAGATTTTAAATTATAAAGATAACCAGGTTTAAAAAGTTATAAACTAATGCAAGTTTATAGCAAAATTTTAACCAAGTTTAAAGTTTAAAATGAAATTGTGAACTAGGTTTTAAAGCTAAGAACTCAAGTTTTCAAAAGGTTTTAAAGTTATTAAAATAACTAGTTTTCAAAAGGAAAAAGGTTTTAAAAAAGTTTAAAGATTTAAGTATATTTGAAAAATAAATTTGTTTTCCAAGTAAAATGTTTTAAACAAGTTTTAAAAGATTTAAATGTTAAAGTAAATGTTTAAAATTTCTTTAACTTGATTTTGTTATTTTAAATCTAAACTTTAATGATTTAATTAGTAAGTTAATTTTAAAATTAAAAGTTTTAAATATGATTTATGGTAATTAAGCATTAATAAGGAAAATGTTTTATCTTAAAGTTAATTAAGATTTAATGATTTAAGATTAATTTATTAAAAAGGTAATTAATGAGTAATTAATGAATTAATAATCTAATGATTAAGAATAAATTAATTTATAATTAGAGGTTAACTAATTAAGTAATTAGAGATTTATTAATTGGTAATTAGAGATTAATTAATTGGTAATTAAGGATTAATTAATTTGAAATTAATAATGGTTAACTAAAGTTTAATTACTTAAGAAAAAATAATTAAAGAATTGTTAATAGTTAATGTAAAGATCATTAACGGGATTATGAAATGATTAATTAATGTGATTAATTTAAGATAATTAATTAGATTAATTAATTAAGGATAATCATTTGTGGAGTTGGTTAAGTATAATTACTTAGTGTAATTAATAAAGTGCAATTACTTAGTGAAGTAATTGATGGGTAATTACTGGATGTAATTGATTTAATGATAATTAATTAATGGAAGTAATTAGGTTGAATTACTTTGTGTAATTAATAAGAAGGATAATTACTTAGTGGAAATAATTAAGGATTAATTACTTAGTGTAATTACTTAAAGAATTAATTAAAAATTTATTTAGAAGTTAATTAAGTAAGGTAGTTAATTAAGGATAGTTAATTACTGGATGTGATTAATCAAGATTGATTAATGAATGTGATTAATTAAAGATTAATAATTAAATATGATTAATTAGAACAATAATCAATTAAATAAATAATTAGAGGATCATTAATTAATGTAATTAATGAAAGTAATTAAGGGTTGATTAATGTGATTAATTGAAGGATAATTAATCAATATAAGTGATTATATTATAATTAATTAATGTAATTAATTAAGGGTTAGTGTAATTAATTATAGTTAACTAATTAATGAAAGTAATTAAAGGTTAATTACTGTAAATGGTTAAGGATAATTAATTTGTGTAATTAATTAAAGGCAAATTAATTAATGTAATTGAAGAATAATTAATCAAGAATGATTAATTAAGATGGATAATTAAAGGATGTGTGACGCCCCACCTCTATACCCACGCTAGCCAAGAACACTCCGGAGAAGTGCTGTCAACTAGCACGGAGAATAAGGCTGTTGAGGAGCGACCATCCATGTAATAGCTTATCACACGGTGGCTATAAATAATCTTCGGAAACAAACATAGAAATAATCATATCACAAATCAGTCACAGATATCCATATCACAAAGGCGGAAGAAGATATGAATATATAACTAACACATGAAAGTGTACATCAGAGTAGTGGTCAATAAGATCCACGATAATACAAAAGAATAGCAACACGTGCTATACAAAAGAATACAACTATGAGTCTATATCTCAAGTGTATACAGCAAAAACTGCTAATCTAAACAGTTAGCCAAAAGTCAGAGTGATGAATCCCTGGGAAGAAGTCAAGCAGAAGCACCTGTAACATCTCGGTCTGATCCGAGTATTATTTAAGAAAATAATAAACGGATCAGTCTAGCTATAAATATCAGATGACATGATATAACATAAAAGATATGGCATAAACATAAACATCCATAACGACATACCGCTATAAGTATGTAAATAATGATCAACAGAAGATCAATCAATAAGAGATAATCAATATCACAAGAATCTTCTCAAAGATTCGAAGGGGGCATCATACCCTAAACTTGTACTCATAACAAGTCAATGACACAAATTCCAGAAATCAACACGAGAAATCCAGAAATCATAAAAAGGGAAAGAGGCCTATCACATGACGGTCCGAAGACCATGGGGAGCTACCCCACATGTGTGAGTGGAATCACACAGAATGAGGTCAAGACTAACCAAAAAGCAGAAAGGTATGTGTGAATGGAATCACACAAGTGGTGTCTAGTCTAACCTTGCAATGAAAGAGACATCGCGCAATTGCTAGTCTAATTCATAAAGCGATCATCAAGATCAACGAGAAGTGTCAATTACACTAAGCTAGTAAATATAGAAGTTTAGCTTCATGTCCCATAACCACTTGCTTAACTTAAATATTTACGAACAAACTGTAAATCTTCACTAATAAAATTGTCACAAGGGGTTCAATCGAGCAAGTCCAAGAATTAACCAACGAAGTGAACGCAAACGTTTCATACCACTTGTTTGACTAAGTCGTTTAATTAGATTTCTCATCCGAGTGAGGTAAAGGTTTGTATATACTAATAGATTGGAAAACGGTTTAAGAAAAGAGCTTTGTTATTAAAAATAGAGTTGAAATTGTTTGTTAAAAGAGTTTTGATATTTACTACTAGTATTGAAACCTTTATATTATAAAGTGACAAAACACATAAGCAAGTGTAGAAACAATCAGTTACAAAGATCGCATACGGGGATGCGAATAAAATCCAAGGAAATCAGCTCAGCAAGTTCTGTTGAATATTTTTCAGATAAGATCGCCTACGCAGAGTTATACGGGGTTCGACCTAAGTGAAGACAAGCGGCTTACGACCTAAAGCAAAATGAGGTCTAACGACCTAAAGAGTTCGCGGCCTAAGGGATACGACCTAAGTGGCGCGACCTAGTGGATGACAGGTCATACGACCTAAGGGTAAGGTCGGAGGCGACCTACGACTTAGTGGGGTCGAACGACTTAAGGACAGCCGACTTAACAAACAGGTCATACGACCTAAGGGTAAGGTCGGAGGCGACCTACGACTTAGTTGGGTCGAACGACTTAAGGACAGCCGACTTAACAATTCGCGACTTAGAGAGGCTTAGGTCGGATACGACCTACGACCTAGTGGAGCATAGGTCGGAGACGACTTACGAGATAACACGCGAACGACTTACTGGAGCTTAGGTCGGAGACGACTTACGAGATAACACACAAACGACTTAACTCTTAACTCGCAGCCGACTTAGCACTCTAACTCGTGAACGACTCAACACAGGCGAACAGAAATACAAAGGCGGTGACTTTTCAACGCGCGCGACTTACGACTTAGGCTTAACTCGTGGACGACTTAGCGATGGCCAGAAACGACTTAAGGCCAGAACGACCTAACTCCGAGGCAGTGCGACCTAACTGCAGTTTTTTGTCAAAAACGCTAAAAATTGGAGTTTTTCGCCAATCCAATCCAAACCAAATGCAAATGCACATGCTAAAGTGATGGGGAATCATTCCCAACAGTCCAATATAGTTATAGGCTAGAATTGTGAGATAAAAATCTCACCTTTGCACTAAAATTTATGAAGATGAAGCTTGAAAGCAAGGAGAAGCAATCCAAAGCTTGAATCCAATATCTTCTACTTGAATTTGGAGTTGAATGATGGAGTTGCAATTGAATTTGAGCTTGGAGTTTTAATTTCCCATTCTCTTCACCATTAATGCTAAAGCTTGAGTTAGTTAGGAAATTTATGAAGAGTGAGGAGAAGAGGGTTGGAACTTGGGCTTAATAGGCTAAACTAACCCAAAGTCCAAAGCGGGAAAAGTTAGTGAAATTTCACTAACTCCAAACCTATCGATGTTTATACTTAAAAAGTTGTAAACGACATTTCGAACTCAATGGAAGTGGTCTCGAGTCCTAATTTGACCGTTTGCAAAAAGTAGTTTTCGGACCAAAATCCGATTAACGATTTAATATTTAAATAAAAATATTTAAATGTAAACTCGATAAATATGCGGGTTGTTACAGGATGATTAATTAATTGGTTTGAAATTTATTAATGGTCAAGTAAGAAGGATTTATAGTAATGAAGTAATTAATTTATTTTATTTTAAATTAATTAGAGATAGTGTGATTAATTAATCTTTGCTTATGGATGACTGAATGATATTGAATGCCTTGAATTACTTGATATCTCTGATATGGGATATGTGTTGATCTGTGATATTGGATGCTTTGGTTGAATTGTGATGATATGGATTATCTAATTTGTGATAATGTGAATTATCTATCTGTGTGAATATAGATAATAGAATTCAACTGTTTTAACTTTAAAACAACTTGACCTTAAAAGACGGCTCGATTAGACCGGGATCGGATTTCCAAATATGGATATTTGAAAACCACATCGACCCAAATTAAACGATAAGTCGTGAATCTCAAGTGATGATCGAGATAAAGATTCAGAGTGCAAGGCCTATTGTAGTTAACTCTGAGGGTAATTCCAAAATGAGTGTAACGAGATAGTGTCTTCGGTTTCGTTCGAACCCGGAACGAACTTGTATGGATTGAATGCTTTCAGAACATCGTCATTGGAGGACGGTGAGAATTCTAAGTAATGTGTTCTGATAAGGTAATCATGGCCTCAAGCCCCATCAATCGAGAATGGCTAAAACAGGGGAGGTGTAGCAAGGCTAAGTGAGTGGCGCTCGAGTAGGACAAGATTTCCCCTGTCTAGAGGTCCCTTTTTATTCGGCTGTGTGGGCAGTTGATTGCAACAACTGCTGGGGTTGTATTGTTCGGGACTATCCAGTAAGGGATGGTTCCGGCCTTGTGTTGCAGGGGATTTAGGATGGATCCTCGGTATGGTGATCTAGGCCACGTACTGTGATGGGCGGTACCCCAGTAGCCCTGCCATTGGTGGAAACCCATTCTTCCTACGTGCCCTTTACGGTTTTGATTGTATAACCCACTTTGTGGCTAGTATGTTGGAATTTAATCATGTAACAATTTCAGCTATTTCTTATTTACTTGAAAACCCTAAACCCTGTTATAATATCACTTGATTTCCTATCAACTGTTTTGGTTATCGTAAGGTAAAAACTTTTCCGTGTTTATGTGCGGGAAGTCTTACGAGATACCTTTTGTTTTCAAAGGTTTTTCAAAATTAAACGACTTTAACCCGTTTACTCACACCAGACCCATGTCTGACCCGGATTTATTTTCTATTTTCTTAAACTCTTGGGTACTCAAATTTTTACGAGTAGCCATGGGATTCAGGTTAGCTTTGACAAATTCTGGAGGAGGTATGGAGCAGGAGGCTTCAGCGTTTGTAGATATATAGTTTTCCCCTGTGTTGGTATCTCTGTGTTGTATTTTGATATGTATGATAGACAGGTGTTTATAACTATCTAGTTTGTGATGTTTAAACTGTGTAACTCTGATAGATGTTGTATATTATGTAATACTTATGTGATTAATATAATTTATTCATTCCAATGTGAGATTCTTATGTTGTTTAGCTCTTCCTTTCTATCTTTTCTCTTTTCTATCCCTTTCTTTCTTATTAATGATGCGTCTTTCTGAGGAATGAAAGGCGGGTCATTTCAGCAAGGGTAATGAGCACCACTTGAAGCCTATAAAAGGAGAAGCATATCCCATGAATCTATTTCACATTTTTACACATACAAGGTATAGCTCTTCTGCTCTTTCTCTTCGTAAGTTTCCTAAGAAGAATTATTTAAAACACATCCAAATCAACTCAAACTTGGACAATGGCCATAGGACAAAATCATAACACCTTTTATCAACTTAGATCTTGAAAAATCAAATCACATTTCCCACTACATAGTTAGGCTATGAGCAATAATAGGAAATTGCCTAGGAACTTAAATCAAAGCAAGGTGAAGGTAGGAAGTGAGGTGTTAGCAAGGTTGAGATAGGAAGTGGTAACTTGGGCTTGCTTATTTACTTGCTTAAGGGTGAGCTAATTCACCATTGAATGAAAATATAATGTGTATATATGCTTATATTTTGATTGTTTCTTTGTGAATGAATGGATATTGATATATGTTGTAATATTAATTTGATTTTTGTTTTGAAAGAAAATGGCATATGTAATCCATATAAATGGACTAGAATGACTTGTACAGCCTTGAAACAAAGTACATAGGTTTTAGTTGAACATCGGTTCGAATTGGACTTGGATTTGGAAATACACTTATAGCGATAATCGTTATAGATACACTTAGGAATTGCCTTGTGTTTGCTAATTTCTAATGAATTTTGTATAAAGATCCTAAGGGGTTTCTTGCCATATTTGTAATGTATATTACGTATTCTTGCAGCTATAAAAAGCTAAGTAACATATCGAAAAGTGGTCAAACTTCCATTTGTGCGAAAATGACCCGTTTAGCCCTTGTTTTTGAACTTCAAATGTTTGGAAAGGACTTTAAATTTATATATTTTGTTTCATTCCCTTTATAGGTGTTTACTAACTCATATTAGAGTACTATAAAGTGGTTTGATATTTTATGAATTTTTAGGAATTAGTAACGAATATTTAAAGAAGAGGGTTTATTTAAAAATATAATGAAAACATGGGTTTTCCAAGTCTTTTAAATATTTATAAACTTATTATTTTAAAGTAAATTTTTGAATGAATATTCTAAAATCTATTATAATTATTTTAAAGCATATTATAAGTATTTTAAAGTATATATAGTTCTTAGAAAATGTGTTGCCTATTTTATTAAAGTGTAAATATCTTATGTAAAATAAATCTTTAAATTGTTTTATTAAATATCTAGTTTTATACGTATTTATATATCATTTCTAAAAAAGGGTTTAAATTATAAACAAAGGTTTAGAAAGGGGTTAGAAATTTCTTTGTGGCTAAATCGTAATTTGTTTGATACTTGTTTGAAAAGTAATTAACTATGCATAAAACTAAAAGTGGACGAGTAGGCTTATCTATTTGTGAGAATTAAGATTGATGTTCAGATAGGGATAGAAGCAACTGAGCTCTAACCTACCGACTTCGCCCTTGACCAAGGAATAGTTAAGTTGAAAAGGTCGAAAGCATGTAAATTGTGTTTCTTACTTACTCGGTTTGTCGAAAGTCTTAATATTATACTTAACACTAAAAGGCGACAAGGTAGACTTGTCTATCTGTGAGAGTTAGGAATGAAGTGTCTAGGCAAGCCTTTGATATGTAACCAATGCTCTAACTTACCTAGGTTCACTCTTAACCGAGGGATAGTATAAGTTGGAAGGTCAAAAACATGTTAAGTATACGATCCTTGATTTTTGTAAGGAATCATTTTTAACTAGATAGTCGATTAGCAGACTATTGAAATTTACCAACTTTAAAAGTATATAAAAGTTTCACGACTTCATACCCTTTGAGAACCTTCAGGGAGGAGCATTGATATGAAATATATCTATCTCTAAGAACTTATATACATGAGATCCCTCGGGGAGGACTCCTCTTTATACAGGTTTCTTACTTCTAAAAGAACCAAAATTGAGTTTATCACAAATTCATTTAATTATTTTTGGAGAGTCTAGGATTGGTAAGTGTTTTACCTACCGAATACCGCTTCGAAACTAGTATGAGTCTATGTTTTGAAAGTGGGTGTGAGATAAAATGTTATAGAGTTGAACTGTCAATCCTATGGTTAAGTCTAAGGGTGAGGTCAACATTAGCATTTCATATTTATAATATAGAGTTGAACTATCTATCCTAAGGTTAAGTCTAAGGGAGAGGTAAGCGTTAGCATTTGTCAAATGGGCTTATGCGGGAATCCATGGAGTGATTCGTGTTCTATTCGAGTGATGAAGACTCATGTGAGAGATGTTGTATGTGACCTTGACACCGAAAATGATAAAAAATAGAGTAGAACGCACGGCCTTGAGTTTAGCTAACCCACCATAGGGTATATCAACTCCATATCTAGAGTATGTTTATCGATGTTGCTAGAAGAATTTGTTGGTACTTGGTTCCATGTGGTTTTATAGGTTCATGTGTGAGCTAGTTGTGCTTAACTTATGGTATATATTCTCTCTAGGGATATACGATGCTTGGAGGTATTTTTTGACGATTATCATGAGGCTGGCCACAGTTTATCAAGGGATGTCTCTAACTGAATATCCATATGTGAACGTATCTTAACGGTTTTGATTGTACCCTCAATACACTACAACAAAAAGACCCTTTGATAGCGTTTGAAAAACGCTGTAAAAGGCTTTTATAGTGTTTTTATAAATGTTGTAAATCAATATGTTATACAAATCAATGACCAATTATTGCAATAGAAGAAACGCCATAAAAAAATTATTATAGTGTTTTCAACATGCTATAAAAAGTCTTATTAATGGCGTTCTTAATATGCTTTAAAAAGTTGTAATAAATCAATGACCTATTCTTGCAATAGAAGAAATGCCATAAAAAACACGTTTTTATAGCATTTTCAACATGCTATAAAAAGTCTTATTAATGGCATTCTTAATATGCTATCAAATCCTTCAACAGGGTTTTAAAAATCATTTTTGTAGTGCATACATATCCATTATCCCATTATAATCGACAAATTTACATAAACACAATATATCATTTCTCATAATCATATTAATCACATTAAACGAAAAATAACTAACCATTCATCATTCACATAGAATAATGCATAACATATCGTAATATTTAATGAACATTACACTAGAAGTGTAAATAATACAAGTGAAAAAAAGATCATATTACACATGACGATTAAATGTGCAAACCAAAAAAGTAGTTACTTCAAAAGAACTTCAAATCACTAATATACTGCATCATGTTTCCATTTGTATGCACTATAGATGGGTAATTACCTATGAAAAAGAAATTCAACAATTAGCAATTATAACTATACATACATACATATATGTCGGTGTGAAACTTAATTATATAATTTAATTACTTTATATGGAACTTTATTAATTTATATGAAACTTGATTAACTTAGTTAATTTTTATAAAATTAAATTGATTTATATAAACTTTATTTAGTTTTATAAAATTTAGCTAATTTATATAATCATATAAAAATGATATCAATAACATATGGAATTTCCTGAAATGGATGTAAATTTTGTTTAAAATACTTTATTCAAAATTGCATATGTATTGTTATAAACTTATTAATTTTTATAAAACTTGATTAAATTTTATAAATTTATTTAATTTAAAAAAAACAGTTGGCTTATTTAATTAATATAAAACTTAATTAACTTAGTTACTTATTTTAAACTTAGTTAATTTGTTGTTGTTGTAGTTGTTATATTATTATTATTATTATTATTATTATTATTATTTTAGTACTATTATTATATTATATTATTGTTCTTCTTCTAAATTTAGTTAATTTTTATAAACTTAATTAATTTTTATAAAAATTAGTTAATTTTTATAAATGTTAGATAATTATTATAAAAACTTAGTCAATTTTTATAACAATTTAACAAAGATTTTAAAATAGAGAACGTGTATTTTATAAAACTAATTTTTATAAAACTTAATTAAATTTTATAAACTTATTTAATTTAAAAAAATGGTTAGCTTATTTAATTATTATAAAACTTATTATTACTATAATATTATTTTATTACTACAATTATTATTCTTCTTTTAAATTAGGTTAATTTTTATCAACTTGATTAATTTTTATAAAACTTAGTCAATTTTTATAACAATTTAACAAAGATTCCAAAATAGAGAACATGATTTTTATAAAACTAAGTTAATTTTCATAAACTTTAGTTAATTTTCATAAACTTTAGTTAATTTAATTAAAAATTCAAATTTTAATGATTTTTATAAAACTCAATTAACTTAGTTAATTTTTATATAACTTAGTTAATTTTTATATCCTTTAATTAATTTTTGTAAAATTCACTCATTTAACTTGGTAGAATATTTATAAGAAGTTTACAAATTAGTTAAATAATTTTAGTTAATTTCTATATGACTTAGTTAAATTTTATAAGAATTAGTTAATTTTTATAAACATTTAGTTAATCTAGTTAAATTTGTATAAACTTGATAACATAGTTAACTTTTATAAAAAAAAAATTTAATTATTTTTTATATAACTTAGTTATCTTGGTTAAAATTTTAAACTTAGTTAATTTTCATGAATTTATTTAGATTTTATATAATTTTATTAATATTTAGATATTAATTTAATTTTATAAAACTTAGTTAATTTTTATAAAACTTGGTTAACGTAATTAATTCTTATAAACTTTGTTGATTTTTATAAACATATCGGATTTCATGAATTTTCGAAAGCACCTCCTTTACGCAGTTAGTGCTTTCCCACACACCCCAATTCAATATACATTTACACGATCAAAACAAGATCAGATTTATATCATATATAACAAATTATACTTCATAATAGCGTATACAGTTAAATGTGTAAAAAACATACCTTTTATTAGCAACTTTAGCTAGCAATCTTTCATATAGCAAAGGAACGTTTTATGTACCTATATAGCAAAGTAAAAGGAATAATTAGAATGCAAATCTACAAAAGAGTAATGTAATTATGCAAAAGATGCGAATGCCAATATTATCGATCAAACTTGACATTGGAGCGTCAGTTAATGGACTCGCTATTTTCAACCAATAAAAACCTATCTCAAGCATCATGTTTTTAATTGAGAATGCAACATTTATATCTTATGTCTAGTTGCAGACCAAAACATGGAACCTATGTATCATATGTTCTACATTACTTAGTACAAAAGTAACACTTAACCAACTGTAGGTGTACTAATTTTAATTTAATACAGAAGTAACACTTAACCAACTATAATTTTACCTCATATTTGCTTGAAGAACCAATGGTGAAGGCAATCACATCACAATACAAGCATATAGACACTCAATAGAAGTATAGAACCGTATACCATTATTCGCCTTTCACATGTATGCATTTTTAGTACTGAATCAAAAAATGTCTATACCATGTAAAATAAAATGTAAGTTACCAAGGTTGACACTAATAGCATTTATACAACAAAAGTTTCCTTTTTCACATTGAAAGAAGTGCCAAATATGAAAGAATTAGGCTGATGTATAGGATATAACAATGGTATCTATACAAAATTGAATGATGACCAGTGCTACCTTTAAATTGCAATATAAGATGCTTAGGATATAACAGAGTCAGGCTGATGTTTAATTTTGAACACATTTTTGATTATACATAAAGATATGCATACAATTATAGATTCATATACATAATCCTATGATAATAAGTAGTGTTGTTTCATCTCATTACCTTTATGGAAAAAGACAGAAGTCAATTATACAGGCTTAAAAAAGGAAGAAAAAAAACAATGAGTTTATCAATCAATATATACTTGTTGGAAGTAGGCAAATCTGATTTAGCTTTAATGAGTCATTAAATTTTCGCTCTGTCTAAGCTGGCAAGGTTACTGTAATGGTATTTTGTACCACCCCTGATAATATAAACCCACCTAGTCAAAGTAGACAACATATTTCACATGCGTAGCACACTGTACTTTACATGTATAGTAATATTTACACCAAACATATTTATGTAGTGCATGTATAACTCTACTTGTAGCATATTTTAATAAAATATTTTCATTACCGAGAATCAAGGCATGCGTTATATTTTGAATGAGCATGTACTTTTCAACTGTAAACATGAACTACATATTTATTATTTATCGTTTATTGATCTTTCGAAATTTAGCTTTTATTTTTTGGGTTAACAATGACTATGATAGCCATAGCCACTTGTTCCTTATTTTTTGAAACCATTATTTATTTGTACACTAACTCATCTATAAGAGGAGAGGACTCTATCCACAATTGAACAGCGTTTTGTTTGCTAGTTTGATTTCTTCCATTATTACACCTAGCTCGGTTTCACCTTGCATCATGATTTATTTTTTCTAGTATAACAAATAATATGGAGATATAACATTATATATGAAATGATGTTGCCAGTTTTGTTCTTGTTAAAGTTGATGCTCGGCTAATTTCATTTTCTGATTGAACTATCATTTTTTTGTTTTTCTTTAAATGTTATCGCATTGAATAATTGCATCACATATAAATAAGTTTGATACCTACCTTCTCGACAACTTCGACTTTACTCGTATGATTATTTAATGATGCAGTATTAACTGTATTGGTAACTACTTTCGATTCAGGCCATGCAACTTTGATACCAATGGATATAAATATTGGCACACCTTACAAGAATATTATAGAATAATTTGAGATATCCTGGACAATATTCATAAGCTTAAATGGAAGGATTGTATGCAGAAAATAGAAAAATAATTTAATAAATGGTTCCAAACATTATATCGATGATAACTAGACAAGAAGACGTCAATTGTATAGTACCTTTGAACCTCTATGTAAAAATGACCGTCTACTTCAAAAGCTAAAACATCGCTAGCATAATACGAGTAGCCAGCAATGCTAAGGAGATAACTCAACAATGAGTTCTTAGTCACATGCTTAGGAAAATGTAATTTATTTATAATTGTTACACTTGTCTACATGCAATGCAATGATAAATCTTAGAATAAACTAGCAGGATTTATAATTCCTCTGCATGTATAAAACCCCCAAGAGGTCCCAATGATAAATATTTAGTTTTTTCCATCTGGAAAAGTTTAAGATAAATAAAATAATTTTAGAAAGGAGAAATATTGTGACATTATAATCAAAAACAATACTTGGGTAGGAAAGGTGGAGCAAATCAATGAAGATGCAAATGGTTTACACTATTGAATGGAGGCCAATGAAATCCAAATCTGCAGAACGAGTAAAGCAAGACATGGTATACTGAAAGGAAAACCAAAAAGGAACTGAAAACATGACTGTGTGATTATTGATAATTCCGAACTATGGAACTAACTCCAGATAATATATGATACATTTTATTTGAAGCTAATAACAGGCAGCTAATGCTTATTTCCTTCAGACATGTCACAACAATATACAAGCCATGGCTGTATCCCTGACTGAATCAACAATCCATTAACAATGTCCTAGGATGGTCTTGCATGGCAATGTTTAAATCACACAACCACACAGTTGGTAAAATTATCAATAATGGTAAGTGGCATTTTAGAAATCCGATCTACCAACTAATATTCAAAACTGGATAAAAGAAATTTAAATTCACAATGATAACATCTAGGACTACTTCACTTGTCGCTCAAATAGTGGGAATTGTCTAGTTAGCTTGGACTTCATTAGAAACAAAGAAGTGGTTCAGCCATGGCACAATCAGATCTAGAACAAATATTGTTCATTGAAAATGTCAAACCCTATATATTTTTCTTTACCAGATAGACTAATTTATTAGAAAAGGACTTGGCAGATGGAATGACTTAGAAGACAAAAGATGTGCACTTCGTAATGCAGAAGATGAAACTGCAACCCACCTATATTTCAACTATTCTTTATCAAATCTCATTTAGGGAAAAATATCAGAGAAGTTAAGACTGCAACAAATTAATTCAACCAACGAGATACAACAAGTGAGACAATAAATTATCTACCATTGACAACAAATCCAAAGAAAACACATTCAATCTTTTCTATACCAAGGAAAAAATTTACAACTAAACCCTCCAAAATAATTAAATCACAGAAAGGATATAGTGGTATACACCGGCGTTATCACCAATAGCACTTACCGACCCCAAGTTCGCAAAGCTGCCTTGAAGAACCGCTTGAGGAATCACTTGAGGAATCGAGCCTAGAAGACGCACTTCAGCTTCCTAGAAGGATTCCAGTGAATCACTTGAGGAATCGAACCTTGAGGGTTGCAGAGCTTTGAGGGTTGTGGAGACTTGAGGGTTGCGGAGTTTTGAGGGTTGCGGAGCCTTGAGGGAATCACTTGGAATCATTCCGAAGCTTTGAGATTAAAGAAGGATTCCAGTGAAGAGGAGAATAAGAGGGAAGTGAAAGTAAAAAAGGAGAAGTGGATTTGAGCGGCACTGAAAAAAGATGGAGGGAAATAAAATTGGACCATAAAAATTTCACTATCCGTATTAACAACGGCGTTAAGTGAATAATGATCGTGTTAACCTCTACCCTATATAACCACTAACTAATTAACTATAGCAAGTCAAGCTGTCATACAATACTTATTTGCTATTAATATAGCATTTTCTTGTAGTGGTATTATTGTGGTGTGATCAATGTAAACATCATTGCTATTTGATATGATTTATATTCTACACTCTAAATATATAATATCAATATATTAATTTATTTAATGGTTGGTTTCTTATGAGGGGGAAACCGCTTTATGAATCTATATGATCACAACTGTAACGACCAGAATATTCACTAAGTTTAAATTGCTAATTAATTTAATTTTTGAATAAAAATTGTGAAATAATGGGTAATTAAAATAAAATTTTAGTTAAATTAATTGAGAATTAATTTGGATATTTGATTATAAATATATGTATATAAAATAGATTGAAAATAGAATTTGAAATTGGAATTTGAATGTCTTAGAAAATAAATTTGTATTTGGATTTTTGATATAATTAAATTAGATATACATAAGATAAATATAATACATTCAAATATGAATAAATAAGATAAGTAGGCTTGAACAACAAGAAAAAAAAAATATAGAAAAAATATATATAGGATAAATTATAAAATATAAAGTAAATACATTAGACAAAATTCTAACAACATATTAACTATAGAAATTCATCTATATTACAAAACCAGACAAGTTTGTATAATATGTAAAGTTTGTGCAAAATATCTACAAACAAAACAAATAAATAAATAAAAATACACATAGTTAAGATTCAAACAACATTATCAGCCAACAAAAGAAATGGCTTGCAAAAGAAGAAACAAGATAAATATCTTTGTACAAAATAGATAAGTATGAAGACATAAAGGACTTAAGCAATTGATACAAGCATCTTTAGCCACCAAAGCAAAAATATCAGCCGAAATAACATAATCAGGCACCAAATGAAGAAAATATCTTTGGTATTTGTACGAAATAAATATAATCACCTGTACAAATATATCCCTGTAAGCTTTCTTTCCTATATATCAACTTCTCACATTTCAGTTTCGTCCATCCAAAGCTAAGAAAAATCTGAAATAAACATCATCTTTGACTAAAACAAAACTTCAATTTAAAACAACAATACCATCAACTGAAACCAAAGATTAAAGAGGGAGACTTCAGCTAGCAAAATTCATGACTGTTTCAAAAGAAAAGCAAGCTTTGTTCTTTCTTCTGGAAAACAAAAGTGAGTAAACTTGATTTTTAAAAGCTTTAAGTTTGATTAAAATAGTTCAAGATTCTATGATGGTCTGGTTGTACATGCTTCAGTATGAATATATTGTTGTGATGTTTTGTGCTTCTCTAAAATTTATACAGGGTGTATATTTGTTTCAAAACTAAAATTTTATTGCTGCTAATCACTGTCAAGCTTTAATTTTTCAATCAATCGAGAAGTTTAATCCTCAAACAAGATTTTTGCAAAGCTTATTTAACATGTTAGTGAATTATTCCTACTGGAACTTTGTTTACAGGTAATCAAATAATTCTTTGATGAATTCGATTGTCATAAAAAATTAATTCAACTGCATAGTTTGGAATCCTTACTGCAAATCATGATTTTTAAACCAAAAATGAAGATTTTTAAATTGGTATTTTGTGAGCAGTTCGTATTTGAATAAAAACTGCGTTTTCACAAATTTCAGGCAATTGAATCAATTTAAAGGGGTGAAATTTAGATTGAAGCAAGTATAAACATTGGGGATGTCGCGAAAATTATCAGATAAATTTTCCATTGAGTGAATTTAAGAAACCAGATCGATTTAGGTTTTATACCAAGTTTTTGAACATGTCAGAAATGTGATGAGTTCATCATCTATGCATGATCGAGCTCCACGCGGTTCAAGGAAGTGGAAGAGGAGTGTGTTGTCGTGGTGTGGATAAAATCTGGGTGACTCCGGTGGCTTGTGTGGCGTTGACGAGGTGATCTTGTTGATTGGTTTGAGTTCTATAGGTTGGGTCGAACTGTTGAATTTCGATTCGAATTTTCTTGAGGCGATGTGAGCTTGATTTTCGTGTCTACATGAGAATTGTGACTTGCCGGTGATCTTGGAAGTTCGCCAGAGTCTCGCGTGTCGCCGTGCACGTGTACGGCGTGGAGGTGATGGTGTCAGGGACGTTGATGACTTGGGTCACGTATCGTGCTCGAGATTAGATGTGGGTTGCTTTGGGGTTTTGTTTGAGTGTGTGAGCAGAAACCTGATACTATAACATGGGTTTTAAATTTAATACTTACTGGGAAAAAAAGAGAGAAGGAAGAAGAAAGATTGCGTGGAGAAGGGTGTGTGGCTCGGGGAAACTGTTGTGCAACGCATGTGGTTACTCGAGTTTGAATAGGGGAATACTCGGTTAGGCATTGTTTCAATCTGCTATATTGTATTTTAAAGGTAAAGTTGAGTAACAGGTTTTTGTCAAGCTTTAAGCACAGTAAAACTTAATAGTGTTTAACAATTTTAAGTTAAAAACTTAATTCAAGTTTTCATTATCCTAGTTGATGCTTGACAATGTTTAAATACTTAATTATTATCTTAATTAAGTAATTACTTTGAGGTAAGTATAAATTTTACTAACATTTAAGTTAGTGGTTTGTAGTAATTTGATTTTCAAAGCTTAGAGAAGAGTTTTAAAATGATAATTAAAATGAATAGTAATCAATTAATTATTTTAGAAAGTAATTAAGAATAATTACATTATAATTGTAATTAGAGTTTGAATTAATCAATGCTTAAGCGATTAATAAATTTGTAACTAACCTTAATTAATTATGTAATTGGTTTAGAGGTTAATTTAATTAATATGATTAATTAAGAATAATTTAATTAATTAAGGTAATTGATTAATTAATTTATATCAAATGATTTGTAATCAATTAATCAGGATTGGATAATTTATTCATAAGTAATTAATTTAATTAAATTGAATTAATTATGACTAAACAATTAATTAATCCTGCTTATAAATGATTATTGAATGCTTGACCTTACTTATGAATGATTGTATTGTATGAGATGTCTTGAATTGATTATCCTATCTGATCTGTGATATTTTGTTCTATGGATTGAGCTGTGTGTAATTTATTCATTTATTTGTGATACATTTGTTCATTATCTGTGAATATGTGAATGAATGATAAGCGTTATAGTTTATACCGCTCATCAACTATATTTCTGTGTTTTGATCTGTGATGTTGATGATGTTGCACTATTGTGTTAAACCCCTGGACCACACCATACACACACAAATATGGATTTCACAAGGAAATCGATTAAGTCACAGATTTTTGAAATGATCTTTTAATAGACAATTTGAATTCAAAATGGTTTTGAAATGGAATCGGGTTAAATGTGAAAAGCTTTTGAAAAGAAATTTCAAAGATAAAAATTTATTTTTGAATAACTTGATAAAGTTTTGAAATTTAAATAATTTGATTTAAATTTGAATTCAAAATTTGAAACTGAATCCTATGATTTGAAACTAGGGATTAAAGACGTTATACTAGTTATGTATGAGTAAACCATTTCAATGTATTGATTTGGGAATTTGAATTTAATTCAAAGGCTTAAACTCGTGCAAATATAATTGGATTCTTCCGAAACGAAAACTGTTGTTTTCAAATAAATAAAGCTTTCACATAAGAAATGGACTTCCAATTTGTGTTAAAAGGATTTCAAGTTTGAAACGAAAATAATTTCCAAGTTATGGAAATAGTTTGAAAGCTATAAGTTAAATATTTGATTTAAAGATTTAATGAGTTAATCAAATTGAAATGGAAATTGTTTTGGAAATCTATGAATGGATCTTTGTGAAACTGGGTGAATTTTGTGAAATAAATCTTTTGCTTAAAGATTTGAGATGGTAATTTTTTTTAAACCATTTGAAGAAAGGCTTTGGATTTCTTTGAAGTTGTGACTTAACTGAAATCCCATATCCATATGTTTTTTTAATATTGCGCTCATTATTCGGTTTAGCCGGGAGAGGACCTTTGCGTCATATAGCCCTTTCCGAATAATGATACTGCATTATGGATAGCATTTGAAGACCGGTGGTGAAGACCGGGTATTTGTGAGAATGATAGGATAACCTATCGATTGTCTCTGCACCGGCTGATCCCCGGTATAGAGATTCCCTAAGTGATGGGAAGTCCGATCGGGATTGTGAATATCCGGATTGCTAGGGCTTCTTTGGATGTGCCTTTGGTTCTGTTCGAACCCGGAACAGACTTGTATGGCTACATGTCTGACACTACGTTTTGAGATATAAAGCAGATTTCTTTCAAATACATATCTGTTGGTGGCGGAGAATTGATTCTCTTGTCTTAACACCCTTCTCTGAGACGTACGAGCTCATAGGTTATGTAGTTAAAGGTTATCAGCGATATACTCCCAATTTGGTAGCGTGGCATGCTGAGTGCTGCTATGTGTTGATGATCGTTTTTTGATCATTTGTGATCAGAGCATGGCTTCTGTATGAAGCGTAGCTTTGTGGAGGAGACTACATTAGAACCTCACAACCCGAAAGTGGTCGAAACAGGAAAGATGCGGCAAGGTTATGAGGGTCGCGCCCTTTAGGGTGTGTCATTCCCTTCTGGTAAAGGGTGGTATCATGGTATGGAGCCCAGATATTTACCTATGTGGTGGGCTTCAATCTCCTTTCTATGTGATTGTTGCTTTGTGGTTTAGAGGCGCTTGGGATAAAGGTCCCAAAGGACCGGGGGGTGGCATGCTCGAGAAGTAGTTACCTAGTTACAGAGGTAACCCGACCTTGTGTTGGCGGAGAGCTGGTTAAGTTCTCGAGACGTCCCGCCAGAGGCGTACCCATGGACAGTGGGAAGTTCCTTAGCCCGACCATTTGTTGGAAATCCAAACGAAAAAATATGCGCCCTCTACTGTTTTAGTTGTATAACCTGCCAAGGAATGTGACGGTAACCTCTTATTGAACATGGTAGCTATAGTAGGCATACGATAATGGTCGTATGTTGGCTAAGATTTATATTATACATTCGAAACGTTTTCCACTGTGCACCTATAATAATAATATCAAGAAATTTTCTCGTATCAAGCATGTTTGACTATCATAAGAAGAAATCTCCTCCAATTCTGCGTTTGCATGGTGTGTGCGGTGGGAGGCCTTATGGTAGTTTCATTTTCTAAAAAGCATTGCGGTTTTTATTCTAAATTCTCTTGTTGTTTGTTTTAAAAGATAAACTGTTTTTGTCACTCACACCAGTCCCATGACTGACTCGGAGTTTATTGTTCCTTTCCTAAACTCTAGGTGCCCATAATTTTTCCACACGGGCAGTCTAGAGTTGGGTTTCTCAAATAGTCAAGTTTATAGATTATCTAGAGTTGGTTCAGTCTTTGGACATGGACGAGACTTGCTTGTCTAGGTGACACGTGATGTTGGTTCGAGCTATTTCTGGATTGGTGCCTTGGAGATGGTGATTATCTGTTGCTGGTGTTATCTATTTCTTTCCGCTACTAATTCTTGTATCTCTAATAGTGTCGATATTCATTGTATCATTCTGTTGTATCATATTATATCAGATGTTATATCCGTTATTGTATCAATGTTTTTTTATATATATATATATATATTGATATTATTTTTCGTCCGTTGTGTTGTACTTAATGGTGTTATAAGCTCCGGCGCACCAGATTCGACATTTGGATCTGCGGCATTTGAATATGGGTGTCGTATTCGGTGCCGATTTTCGAAGGTCGAGTCAGGATCGCTACAATTGGTATCAGAGATGAGGGTTAAAACTTTAGCTTAGGAGTATAACACATTAAGAAGCTCATTAGAGATAGGGTGAAGTATACCTTAGAATGAGTAATCCCTAAGATATCTATTCGTATGCCTCAATAAATTTTCTTACTATCCACTGATGGTGAGTATGAGTGCAAGAAGGGAACGAGATAGGAGACATGGGAGTACCCGTATAAATGGTCAATACCCTGCAACAGTGGAGACAATCTTTCTCCTCTCAATCTCCTTTGATTCGATTCCAAATTCTTTTGATTTCCTCATGGCAGCTGCAAGGAGAAATTTCGGTGTGATGGTGGCTCTACGAATCGTTGTAGAAAATCTTTACTTCGTATATTCGTCGGTTTCTTATCAGTTTTTCGATTTAAACTTTAATAAATTGGAAATTTTAAATTGAGTTAAATTGATTAATAGAATATAGAGCTAAATTTGAATTGAATCAATAAAACAATTTCGTTTAAAACCAAATTTGAAATTCTATTGTAATTTCTTATGTTGATCGAAGTCCGAAGAGGGACAAATTGGTATATACTTTGAGATATTCCGACTTGAGTTGGAAACCATACCTAATATTTGAAAAATTATGGAAGAGAAAATCCATCTATCAATTTCTTTTGTTCAGCATCTCTTTTCAATTCTTCGATGGTTCCTGGTAGATCCAGGAAGAAGATTTGATCTATTCACATAGGACATAAACTCCAAATAGGTCAGAATTGTTTGTTTGGATGAATTGGTTGCTTTGATTGCTATGGTTAATAGGTATACTTCAGTTCTAAACTAAAAGTTTTGAAATTGTATCTTTGTATCTATTTTTGGGTCCAGATATATTCTATGAATGGTTAGTTCTTCCTTCGAACTAACCAGTGCCCCTGCATATTCGTAGATTTGATGACCCGAGTATCATGTGTAATATTATATGAGTTGTTCTCATATTATCGATATTCTGATGTGGTGAGCCAAATACAGAATAGATATCCAGTTTGGCCTGGAAACTGTTTCTCTGTCTTTGTGTATCTATCTTTGTTGTTTTCGTGCCTGCAAATTTCGTGGACGAAATTTCTTTAAGGGGGGAATCTGTAACGATCCCGAATTTTCACTAAGTTTAAATTGCTAACTACTTTAATTTTTGAATAAAAATTATAATGACCCGTGTAAATTCGATGTTTAAAATGAATTAAATTATAGGATTTCTAATTTAAATTTAGGAAGAAACAAAAATCTTATTTGTTTACATGAAAGAGAATGTTGAAATTTGATGGATCAAGGGTAATTAAATTTTTACAAATTTAATTTTATATTTCAATTAATTGGAATAGTGAAAATTTGGAAATAGATTCAAATTTATGTAAGACAATGAATTGCAGTAATTAAAGTTAATAAATCAATGGATTAAATGGAATAATTAATTGGAGTTAAGATCTAAATTTGTATGTGAGCATTCATTGATATTGGAATATAAAAGGGTAAATTTATAGTATAAAATGTAGACATCACCTTTAAGATGATGGGTTTATAATTGATGCATAATAGGGAAATCAAATGAATGGGTTTAGTTGAATAACAATTAGCAATTAATGAATGAAGAGAAATTTTAAGGGCGTAATTGTTTTCTTTAAATTAGTTTTGGTAACAAATTGTATTGAATATAGATTTAACGTTGTGTGATGTATTTAAGTAATAATTGGAGAACAATGTAAATTATATCCGTGAATGGTCAATTCAATTAAACAACAAGATTTTTAAATAAATAAACGTTTTTATTTAGGTTTCAATTTGTTAATTTATGAAGTTTAATGGGAAATCAATTGCAATAAATTGCTCTAATTTATGCAGTTAGAGGAGATTTAGATTTGCATTATAGATGGAAGTATAATCTAAATTGATAGGTAACAAACTTAAGAATAAAATTTAGAGCTAATAGGTGGCAAATTTATATAGTTGTTTATTTACGTAATGTGTACGTAAGCTTTGGTAAACCGATTTCTATCGATCCAAATCTAACGATTTGTTAATATAGATTTAAGTATAGGAGCAGTATTTATTAACTAAATTGAAGTATTGCAAAATAAATGAAATTCAACGTTTAATATTACATTATTGTAAGTAATATAATATGTGTAAGTATTGTTAAGGTTATTCATATTTGACAAATTTATTGAGTTACAAGGATTGATATATAAATTAATGTTGGTTTAGGATATCGTTACTTGGTAATTTATTATAGAGTAATGGGAGTGTGAATGTAAAATAATAAAAGCATAGATTTATGGTAGGACATAATTTATGGTTTTGGGAATTTAAATCCAAAGATTTATTTATTTGAGGAAATAATACATATTAAATCTCAACTTGATATAATCAATGCAAATTTAGTAATTAAAAATAAATTGCAAGTTGGTAATTTAGGATGTTTGTGAGTAAATTTGCAGGTAAGATAATTTTTAAAGTTTTACCCATTCATATAATTTATTTAAATATATATAAATCAAATGGCAACATTGTGTTAATAATAGTCGTAAGTGAATTTGAATGCTAAAGGGGTAACAATCGTTTTAGGTTAACCGTTTATTTAATATATTAAGTCTAGACTGGTAATCGATTGAAATAAAAAAAATTATTTTGTTTGTTAATGTGACTTAGTTAATAAAGAGGAATTTATATGAAATGAAGCATGCATGAGAAACACATTATAATTCAATGTTATGTTTACCCATTAAATGTATACTAGGTTAAGTATCAAATAGAGGGAAAGAAAAGTAAATATTGAATTAATTGATGAATAAGTATTCATTGGATAGAAATTTAATGTAAAGTTGATATTAATTGTATAAAATCTATCTAAGATAATGAATTGCAATAAATTGTGGGTTGATAATAAGGTGTGAATGGAAATTTGATTTGTTATATTAAATGAATGGATTCAAATTTATTGGGAAAGGTAAATGGATATTTGGTAATAAATATAAACGGACTTCAATAATGAATTTAGTTAATTTTAATATATAATAAATAATGATTTAATGGAAACCTATACTCTGTATATATCTATAATATTTGAGTGGAAATAATATATACTTACAAATGTGGGATTTAGAGTCTTACAACAATTATTAGGAGTGATATAATTAGTTCATTCAATTAAATTTGACAACATTGCAATAGATATAAATTAAGGGTTGTGTTAAATAAAGTAATAAATGGGAAATAACGTAAATGTCTTCATAGTATGGTGATTTGTAATTATTACGTTAATTTAAATTATCGTTCAGCGCGTTTGTTTATCAGATCCATCTACTCTAATTCTAACCTATCTACATAAACCCAATTATAAACCCTAGCCTCCATCTATTCTCTTTTATTTGTGCGTTCATTTTCTTTAATTCTTTCTCTTCCTAAATGGATGAAAATTTCAGATCCAATTCTATTCAAAAATCAAAAAAAAAAAATCAAAGTTCTCAGAAGAAAAAAAAAATATGTTGTAGTTTTCATCTACGGATCTAAGCGCAGTCTCTGTTTTTGCAATAGTCTCTTGAGACAACCAGAAATCACGGTCAAACGTGTAAAATTCGAAACCCAAAAGGTTGAATTGGGGCTTTTTGAATTCTTCATCTATTTGCGAAATTGGAACATGGGTTTGGTGAGATTAGTCACTTGGGGTGCGCAGGAAACGCTGACGTGGCAAGTTGTAATTGGTAGGTTTATTTTGTTTGAATTTAATTTGATTTTGATTTTTCAAACGCGTTAATACATTTAACTTCCACATACGAACTCCGTTTCACGCGCGATTTTTTTGTTAGGATCGTAATTAAATTCCAGATCTTTTGATGTTTGTTTGGACAGATTTGGAGACCATCGAATTTTTGGGTTTAAATCGGATTTTAATTCGATTTAAATTCAAAAGGTGAGTGTTTTAACCCACTCACAATTTCTAAAATTTCATGTGTTTGTTAAATTAATTTTAGATATGGGTAGAAATTTTTTTATGACTGTTTGGCATGTTTTATTCATTATTTCTGTTTAAACGCATTTATTTAATATAACTGTAAATTTATTTATTTATTGCATATAAATTTGACAGTTAGAATTTATTTATTTCATATTAACTGCCAGGCATAGTTATGTTAAATTTTATTTCATATTAACTGCCAGTTAAGTTTACGTTTATTTTTGCATATAAACTGCCAATTAACAGTTATTAAATTTATTTTGAGTATAAACTGATAATTGATACCATTATTTATCACCTGTTATATGTTGATGATTGTTTGAAATTGGATGATGACTGTGATAAATGGATGTATGATTTGATGGATGAATGGATGATTTATTTTATTAATTGCAAGTTGTTATGCATTTCATTCATTCGGGATTGCGGTTTGAAATGATATACAACCGCATTTTATTTTAAATTGCGGATTGAAATGATAAACATCCATATCACTTGACCATAGGGTAGAAAATTTTATACAGGCACCGCGGTATATATATAAAATCTATTTTGGAATGTTTTTATGGTTTTGTAAAGCTATATATATATATATATATATATATATATATATATATATATATATATATATATGGTTTATGGGATATTGAATTAGTTATTTGTATATATATAGTAATTTTCGGGTTTAAGCTTTGTATAAATTTGATTTGAAGTATAAAATAAAGTTTGATTTTTAAGATCAAATACGATTTAGCATTTATTTAAAATCTAATTTCTGGAGTTTTTATGACTTAAATGAGAATAAGATTTGGAAGATGAATATTAAGTTAAATTGAAATTTAATAAAAATTAATTTTTTTTAAAGGATATGATTTTTATAACTTGATTTTTGTGTAAAGTGATTTAAATGAATATCAGGTTGATTTAAATGAATATATCAAGTTTAATAAATTGAAAGATTTTCCAATTATGTGAAGTTAAAGGTTTTACTTAAATTATATTGAATTCATTAAGTAAACATTTCAAGTCTAAATAATAAGTAATTGAATTTGATATATATGGATTTGTCAAATGAGTTTGTTTTTGAAATGGTGAAATATTTACAGCTTTGAAACATAAGAATTGAAATGGTATTTGGTAGTTTAAATCGATATTTGAAATTGATTTGTGAAATCTAAAGAAGCTTTTTGTTTTATAAAAGTAATTTAATATTTAACCATTTAAGAGATGGAAATTTTGTTTCAAAGCTATGTTTTCAGGGTAGTATAATTTGGAAATATTATATTCAAGAGTTTTGATTTCTAAATATTTTACTTTGAAACCACTATGATTTTTGGAAAGAATATATTGGAAAATAAAGATGATATCATATTGTTTTGGGGTTTTAAAAGGAAGGGATATCATATTTTTATGGTTTTGAAATGGATATTATATTCTGGTTTTAAAAGTATAAATTATTTCAAAGGACCGCGGTGTTATAATAACGTTTAGTTGTTGAAGAGACCGGGATCGGAAGTTGTCATACTCTCTGCCAACTCCGAAAACCACTTTAACAACCGTGTACGCGGTGGAGATTCCAGAATGAAGTAGGTTGGTGGAGGCGTTTCCTTGAGGTATATACGTGGACCCAACTCCCGTGAGTTGGCATAAGGTGGCTAAAACAGGAGCGATTCTCGGGCCAATGAGGTCATTCCTCTGATCGGATGCACTCCTTCGATATTATACTCTGACTTTTGGATTTGGATTCGGTGGCCACTTTTATTTGATTTGGGGGTGTTGTTCGTGGTGGCCGGTAGTAGCAGCTACGCGTTACCACCAACCCGGATAGCAATTGGTATATCTACCCTGGCATTGCCTAGTTGTGCCGTGTCACCTACCCTATCGCGCCTTATACGAGTTTGGATTTGTCCCGTAGCCCGTGTGGTATCCTCTGGTGGCTTCCCGATCAGGAGGGACCATGATATTGGATGGACTACTTGGACTATTACATGTTAAGGTGGAAAATGTAAAGCCTTAACGCTATTTAAAAGTAAGTTTATTTTACAAATAGACACTATTATAATAGCGCAATATACTACATAGTAAATAGTTTAACGGACCCTTAGGAGATGTAAATCCCGAGCATCTATTGAGTTACTGCACTCATATTTATTTCTGTTAATTTAACTCACATAAGATCTTTTAGTTCTGACTCGAGTGTTTTTGTCTTTTCAAATTCGCTCAGGTCAGTCCGAGCGTTTCAGGATTGGAAGATTTAGCTCTGGAGGATGAAGATGAAGATTTATATTATTATTATTTATACTAGTGCACTACACACTGTTCCGCTGCATTGTTATTGGTATGTGTAACTCTTATATGTATTATATAAATGGTTTTGTAAACAGATTTATAAACTGTATATTTGATTATTATATTTTATCCTTCCGCTGTGAGATTCTGTTTAGTTTTTTTCTTCTCTGTTTTTTTTTCTTATTTACCCCATAACAATCCGCCCTTCCGTATGGTTTGAATTGGCACGTGTGTCGATTTAAAGTGTGCGAAAAAGCTGAACGTTACATTTGGTATCAGAGCTTTGGTTTAGCGATAAACCTTAGCTTGTGGGGTCTGACTCTTTTGTTAATAGGGTAGTAATACCCTATGGGAGTCGCTGAGTGTATATATATGAGAGAGCGTATTTGTTAGGGTTATAAAAAGATTTTAATATTGTGTTAATCTGTTCCGTTTTGTTTTTATAAATTCTGGTTGGTGCATGGGACGCTGTGACATCAATAGGGATTTCTAAACACTTAATAGGACAGACCGACATAATATCGGTTTTGATATAGGTGAATGAAATAATTTTTCCTATTATATTTTATATATATAAAATAAAATTTTCAAATGATATCTATATTTGACTGCAATAGATTGGTTGTTAGGTAATAAAGTGTATAAATAATAATAGAAATAAGATTGAAAAAATAAATAAATGAAATTTGGAAATTTAGAACTTAAGTTTCGGGGTTTTGAAATTTTGGAATATAATAATTTTATATATAATTATTTTCTGATATAAATATTTAATATAATTCGGAAGAAAATGTTTTAAAGAAGATTTTGGAGAAAATAAGTTTTGTACTTTCCTCTCCGTCGCTGGAAAATAATTTCGGTGATGGCGGCCGCATCATCGACTTTCATTTTCGAGTTTCGAAGGGGGAAGGCCACTGTAGTAGTTTTACTGCAGATTCATTTTTGAAAAATATACAAATTTTGAATTGTTTTAAATATAATTAGAGATATATAAGTTGTAAGAATATATTTATCTATTATTTTAAAATAATTTGAAATTTAACCCGGTATTAAATTCTTAAATTTCCATTAATTAATTGTTTCAATTATTGTAGTGAATTGAAACATAGGAAATTAATAAACTAAAACCTCCAAAGGAAATAAGAGATTTAATGATAGGGTACAAATGGTATTAAATGGAATTTGAAATTTAAACCTACGAAATAAAGAATATTATTATTGAACGTTAGATTAATCATAGGTAATGAGGAAACTTGTGTAACTTTCAAGTACATTCTTTAAAAACATATATAACTTACCAAATATAAGAAGTTGAAATGTTTTCATAAGAAATGTAATGGAAATTGTACAAGTAAAAGTAGGTAATGAAGTATTCAATGAAATTGCTGTTAAATGAGAATTTAATGTTATAAACTTAAGTTATAATTGAAATTTTACCAAGTAAAATATAATAAAGGTAAGTATGACAAATAGATGATTATAAACTTAAGTAATTAAAGTGTAAATAAAAGAGGTCATGCAATAATAAATGAATGAATAATAGTAATTACTAAGTGAAAATAAATGAGTATAATATAATAAAGGGAAATTGTAAACTTAAGAAAAAGGGTTGAAGTTAATTTCTAAACAAAATAGAAAGAAATATAATGAAAATAAATGACGTAATGAAAGAAAGGAAATTAAACAAATAAAGTATGAAATAAATTTATAATAAGTTAATTTGGTTTGTTGGTTTGAATTCTATTATTTGATTTATGGTTGGTTGGGTAAGGAAATTTGAAATTGTTGGATGAATAAATAATCTATTTTGTTCCATCTAAGACTGTTGAGTAAATGATGCACTTGATAGTTATTTCCATTCCGTACAATTTCAAGTTTTGAATCCGAACAACTATTTGTTTGTTTGTTGAATGGTTGTTTTGGATTTGTTGTGTATGTTGTTTTGATGGTTGTTGTACGGATTGGTTGTTAGTGTTTGAAACCGCTTAATTTCACTTTATATAAATTGTTAACCCTTTGGATCTTTATAAGTGAAATGCAGGTTGTGGAAGCAATTACTGCTGCTTTTGGTTCCATAACTTAAGCGTAACATGCCCGACAAATAGGTACGTTTCAGATTACGGTTTATAGCGCTATTTATATATATTTCCCGAGTTGGAATATAATATTTTGGATAATATATGTAATATAATTATTATATTTTGATATTATATTTTCTCCTGAGCCTCCCCGTACAAAGGAGACTCTGCCAAAAAAATTCCGTAAATTTTGGACTTAGATTTTTTTTTTTACATACTTTAATAATTTAAGTATCAAAAGATATAATGATTTTAAAATGGTATATTTTATTTAAGGTAACAAATGTTGTAAATTATTGTTTATAAGTTAATATTTGAATAAGATGTACTATTATTAAATTCTTCCTTCTCCCTTCTTTTCCTTTTTGGGGACGAAAAGTTTTGAGTGGGGGAGAGTGTAACGACCCGTGTAAATTCGATGTTTAAAATGAATTAAATTATAGGATTTCTAATTTAAATTTAGGAAGAAACAGAAATCTTATTTGTTTACATGAAAGAGAATGTTGAAATTTGATGGATCAAGGGTAATTAAATTTTTACAAATTTAATTTTATATTTCAATTAATAGGAATAGTGAAAATTTAGAAATAGATTCAAATTTATGTAAGGCAATGAATTGCAGTAATTAAAGTTAATAAATCAATGGATTAAATGGAATAATTAATTGGAGTTGAGATCTAAATTTGCATGTGAGCATTCATTGATATTGGAATATAAAAGGGTAAATTTATAGTATAAAATGTAGACATCACCTTTAAGATGATGGGTTTATAATTGAAGCATAATAGGGAAATCAAATGAATGGGTTTAATTGAATAACAATTAGCAATTAATGAATGAAGAGAAATTTTAAGGGCGAAATTATTTTCGTTAAATTAATTTTGGTAACAAATTGTATTGAATATAGATTTAACGTTGTGTGATGTATTTAAGTAATAATTGGAGAACAATGTAAATTATATCCGTGAATGGTCAATTCAATTAAACAACAAGATTTTTAAATAAATAAACGTTTTTATTTAGGTTTCAATTTGTTAATTTATGAAGTTTAATGGGAAATCAATTGCAATAAATTGCCCTAATTATGCAGTTAGAGGAGATTTAGATTTGCATTATAGATGGAAGTATAATCTAAATTGATAGGTAACAAACTTAAGAATAAAATTTAGAGCTAATAGGTGGCAAATTTATATAGTTGTTTATTTACGTAATGTGTACGTAAGCTTTGGTAAATCAATTTCTATCGATCCAAATCTAACGATTTGTTAATATAGATTTAAATATAGGAGCAATATTTATTAATTAAATTGAAGTATTGCAAAATAAATGAAATTCAACGTTTAATATTACATTATTGTAAGTAATATAATATGTGTAAGTATTGTTAAGGTTATTCATATTTGACAAATTTATTGAGTTACAAGGATTGATATATAAATTAATGTTGGTTTAGGATATCGTTACTTGGTGATTTATTATAGAGTAACGGGAGTGTGAACGTAAAATAATAAAAGCATAGATTTATGGTGGGACATAATTATGGTTTTGGGAATTTAAATCCAAAGATTTATTTATTTGAGGAAATAATACATATTAAATCTAAAGTTGATATAATCAATGCAAATTTAGTAATTAAAAATAAATTGCAAGTTGGTAATTTAGGATGTTTGTGAGTAAATTTGCAGGTAAGATAATTTTTAAAGTTTTACCCATTCATATAATTTATTTAAATATATATAAATCAAATGGCAACATTGTGTTAATAATAGTCGTAAGTGAATTTGAATGCTAAAGGGGTAACAATCATTTTAGGTTAACCGTTTATTTAATATATTAAGTCTAGACTGGTAATCGATTGAAATAAAAAAAAATTATTTTGAGTAGTTAATGTGACTTAGTTAATAAAGAGGAATTTATATGAAATGAAGCATGCATGAGAAACGCATTATAATTCAATGTTATGTTTACCCATTAAATGTATACTAGGTTAAGTATCAAATAGAGGGAAAGAAAAGTAAATATTAAATTAATTGATGAATAAGTATTCATTGGATAGAAATTTAATGTAAAGTTGATATTAATTGTATAAAATCTATATAAGATAATGAATTGCAATAAATTATGGGTTGATAATAAGGTGTGAATGGAAATTTGATTTGTTATATTAAATGAATGGATTCAAATTTATTGGGAAAGGTAAATGGATATTTGGTAATAAATATAAACGGACTTCAATAATGAATTTAGTTAATTTTAATATATAATAAACAATGATTTAATGGAAACCTATACTCTGTATATATCTATAATATTTGAGTGGAAATAATATATACTTACAAATGTGGGATTTAGAGTCTTACAACAATTATTAGGAGTGATATAATTAGTTCATTCAATTAAATTTGAAAACATTGCAATAGATGTAAATTATGGGTTGTGTTAAATAAAGTAATAAATGGAAAATAACGTAAATGTCTTCATAGTATGGTGATTTGTAATTATTACGTTAATTTAAATTATCGTTTAGCGCGTTTGTTTATCAGATCCATCTACTCTAATTCTAACCTATCTACATAAACCCAATTATAAACCCTAGCCTCCATCTATTCTCTTTTATTTGTGCGTTCATTTTCTTCAATTCTTTCTCTTCCTAAATGGATGCAAATTTCAGATCCAATTCTATTCAAAAAAAATAAAATATTCAAAGTTCTCAGGAAAAAAAAAATTATGTTGTAGTTTTCATCTACGGATCTAAGCGCAGTCTCTGTTTTTGCAATAGTCGCTTGAGACAACCAGAAATCACGGTCAAACGTGTAAAATTCGAAACCCAAAAGGTTGAATTGGGGCTTTTTGATTTCTTCATCTATTTGCAAAATTGGAACATGGGTTTGGTGAGATTAGTCACTAGGGGTGCGTAGGAAACGCTGACGTGGAAAGTGGTAATAGGTAGGTTTATTTTGTTTGAATTTAATTTAATTTTGATTTTTCAAACGCGTTAATACATTTAACTTCCACATACGAACACCGTTTCACGCGCGATTTTTTTTGTTAGGATCGTAATTAAATTCCAGATCTTTTGATGCTGGTTTGGACAGATTTGGAGACCATCGAATTTTTGGGTTTAAATCGGATTTTAATTCGATTTAAATTCAAAAGGTGAGTGTTTTAACCCACTCACAATTTCTAAAATTTCTTGTGTTTGTTAAATTAATTTTAGATATGGGTAGAAATTTTTTTATGACTGTTTGGCATGTTTTATTCACTATTTCTGTTTAAACGCATTTATTTAATATAACTGTAAATTTATTTATTTATTGCATATAAATTTGACAGTTAGAATTTATTTATTTCATATTAACTGCCAGGCATAGTTATGTTAAATTTTATTTCATATTAACTGCCAGTTAAGTTTACGTTTATTTTTGCATATAAACTGCCAATTAACAGTTATTAAATTTATTTTGAGTATAAACTGATAATTAATACCATTATTTATCACCTGTTATATGTTGATGATTGTTTGAAATTGGATGATGACTGTGATAAATGGATGTATGATTTGATGGATGAATGGATGATTTATTTTATTAATTGCAAGTTGTTATGCATTTCATTCATTCGGGATTGCGGTTTGAAATGATATACAACCGCATTTTATTTTAAATTGCGGATTGAAATGATAAACATCCGTATCACTTGACCATAGGGTAGAAAATTTTATACAGGTACCGCGGTATATATATAAAATCTATTTTGGAATGTTTTTATGGTTTTGTAAAGCTATATATATATGGTTTATAGGATATTGAATTAGTTATTTATATATATATAGTAATTTTCAGGTTTAAGCTTTGTATAAATTTGATTTGAAGTATAAAATAAAGTTTGATTTTTAAGATCAAATACGATTTAGCATTTATTTAAAATCTAATTTCTGGAGTTTTTATGACTTAAATGAGAATAAGATTTGGAAGATGAATATTAAGTTAAATTGAAATTTAATAAAAATTAATTTTTTTTAAAGGATATGATTTTTATAACTTGATTTTTGTGTAAAGTGATTTAAATGAATATCAGGTTGATTTAAATGAATATATCAAGTTTAATAAATTGAAAGATTTTCCAATTATGTGAAGTTAAAGGTTTTACTTAAATTATATTGAATTCATTAAGTAAACATTTCAAGTCTAAATAATAAGTAATTGAATTTGATATATATGGGTTTGTCAAATGAGTTTGTTTTTGAAATGGTGAAATATTTACAGCTTTGAAACATAAGAATTGAAATGGTATTTGGTAGTTTAAATCGATATTTGAAATTGATTTGTGAAATCTAAAGAAGCTTTTTGTTTTATAAAAGTAATTTAATATTTAACCATTTAAGAGATGGAAATTTTGTTTCAAAGCTATGTTTTCAAGGTAGTATAATTTGAAAATATTATATTCAAGAGTTTTGATTTCTAAATATTTTACTTTGAAACCACTATGATTTTTGGAAAGAATATATTGGAAAATAAAGATGATATCATATTGTTTTGGGGTTTTAAAAGGAAGGGATATCATATATTTATGGTTTTGAAATGGATATTATATTCTGGTTTTAAAAGTATAAATTATTTTAAAGGACCGCGGTGTTATAATAACGTTTGGTTGTTGAAGAGACCGGGATCGGAAGTTGTCATACTCTCTGCCAACTCCGAAAACTACTTTAACAACCGTGTACGCGGTGGAGATTCCAGAATGAAGTAGGTTGGTGGAGGCGTTTCCTTGAGGTATATACGTGGACCCAACTCCCGTGAGTTGGCATAAGGTGGCTAAAACAGGAGCGATTCTCGGGCCAATGAGGTCATTCCTCTGATCGGACGCACTCCTTCGATATTATAATCTGACTTTTGGATTTGGATTCGGTGGCCACTTTTATTTGATTTGGGGGTGTTGTTCGAGGTGGGCGGTAGTAGCAGCTACGTGTTACCACCAACCCGGATAGCAATTGGTATATCTACCCTGGCATTGCCTAGTTGTGCCGTGTCGCCTACCCTAGCGCGCCTTGTACGAGTTTGGATTTCTCCCGTAGCCCGTGCGGTACCTCTGGTGGCTTCCCGATCAGGAGGGACCATGATATTGGATGGACTACTGGGACTATTACGTGTTAAGGTGGAAAATGTAAAGCCTTAACGCTATTTAAAAGTAAGTTTATTTTACAAATAGACACTATTATAATAGCGCAATATACTACATAGTAAATAGTTTAACGGATCCTTAGGAGATGTAAATCCCGAGCATCTCTTGAGTTACTGCACTCATATTTGTTTCTGTTAATTTAACTCACATAAGATCTTTTAGTTCTGACTCGAGTGTTTTTGTCTTTTCAAATTCGCTCGGGTCAGTCCGACCGTTTCAGGATTGGAAGATTTAGCTCTGGAGGACGAAGACGAAGATTTATATTATTATTATTTATACTAGTGCACTACACACTGTTCCGCTGCATTGTTATTGGTATGTGTAACTCTGATATGGATTATATAAATGGTTTTGTAAACAGATTTATGAACTGTATATTTGATTATTATATTTTATCCTTCCGCTGTGAGATTCTGTTTAGTTTTTTCTTCTCTGTTTTTTTTCTTATTCACCACATAACAATCCGCCCTTCCGTATGGTTTGAATTGGCACGTGTGTCGATTTAAAGTGTGCGAAAAAGCTGGACGTTACAAAAATTGTGAAATAATTGGTAATTAATATAAAATTTTAGTTAAATTAATTGAGAATTAATTTGGATATTTGATTATAAATATATGTACATAAAATAGATTGAAAATAGAATTTGAAATTGGAATTTAAATGTCTTAGAAAATAAATTTGTATTTGGATTTTTGATATAATTAAATTAGATATACAGAAGATAAATATAATACATTCAAATATGAATAAATAAGATAAGTAAGTAGGCTTGAACAACAAGAAGAAAAAAATATAGAAATAAAATATATAAGATAAATTATAAAATATAAAGTAAATACATTAGACAAAATTCTAACAACATATTAACTATAGAAATTCATCTATATTACAAAACCAGACAAGTTTGTATAATATGTAAAGTTTGTGTACAAAATCTACAAACAAAACAAATAAATAAAAATAAATACACATAGTTAAGATTCAAACAACATTATCAGCCAACAAAAGAAATGGCTTGCAAAAGAAGAAACAAGATAAATATCTTTGTACAAAATAGATTAGTATGAAGACATAAAGGACTTAAGCATTTAATACAAGCATCTTTAGCCACCAAAGCAAAAATATCAGCCGAAATAACATAATCAGCCACCATATGAAGAAAATATCTCTGGTATTTGTACAAAACAAATATAATCACCTGTACAAATATATCCCTGTAAGCTTTCTTTCCTATATATCAACTTCTCGCATTTCAGCTTCGTCCATCCAAAGCTAAGAAAAATCTGAAATAAACATCATCTTTGACTAAAACAAAACTTCAATTTAAAACAACAATACCATCAACTGAAACCAAAGATTAAAGAGGGAGACTTCAGCTAGCAAAATTCAAGACTGTTTCAAAAGAAAAGCAAGCTTTGTTCTTTCTTCTGGAAAACAAAAGTGAGTAAACATGATTTTTAAAAGCTTTATGTTTGATTAAAATAGTTCAAGGTTCTGTGATGGTCTGGTTGTACATGCTTCAGTATGAATATATTGTTGTGATGTTCTATGCTTCTCTGAAATTTATACAGGGTGTATATTTGTTTCAAAACTAAAATTTAATTACTGCTAATCATTGTCAAGCTTTAGTTTTTCAATCAATCGAGAAGTTTAATCCTAAAACAAGATTTTTGCAAAGCTTATTTAATATGTTAGTGAACTATTCCTACTGGAACTTTGTTTACAGGTAATCAAATAATTCTTTGATGAATTCGATTGTAGTAAAAAGTTAATTCAACTGCATAGTTTGAAATCCTTAATGCAAATCATGATTTTTAAACCAAAAATGAAGATTTTTAAATTGGTATTTTGTGAGCAGTTCGTATTTGAATAAAAACTGTGTTTTCACAAATTTTGGGCAATTGAATCAATTTAAAGGGGTGAAATTTAGATTGAAGCAAGTATAAACATTGGGAATGTCGCGAAAATTATCAGATAAATTTTCCATTCAGTGAATTTAAGAAACCAGATCGATTTAGGGTTTTATATCAAGTTTTTGAACATGACATAAATGTGATGAGTTCATCATCTATGCATGATAAAGCTCCACGCGGTTCAAGGAAGTGGAAGAGGAGTGCGTTGTCGTGGTATGGATAAAATTTGGGCGACTCCGGTGCCTTGTGTGGCGTTGACGAGGTGATCTTGTTGATTGGTTTGAGTTCTGTAGGTTGTGTCGAACTGTTGAATTTCGATTCGAATTTTCTTAAGGCGATGTGTGCTTGATTTTCGTGTCTATGTGAGAATTGTGACTTGCCGGTGATCTTGGAAGTTCGCCAGAGTCTCGCGTGTCGCCATATACGTATACGGCGTGGAGGTGATGGTGTCAGGGAAGTTGATGACTTGGGTCGTGTATCGTAACGAGTCATGCTCGAGATTAGATGTGGGTTGTTTCGGGGTTTTGTTTGAGTGTGTGAGTGGAAACCTGATACTATAACGTGGGTTTTAAATTTAATACTTACTGGAAAAAAAAAGAGGGAAGAAGAAATATTGCATGGAGATGGGTGTGTGGCTCGGGGAAACTGTTGTGCAACGCGTGTGGTTACTCGAGTTTGAATAGGGGAATACTCGGTTAGGCTTTGTTCCAATCCGCTATATTGTATTTTAAAGGTAAAGTTAAGTAACAGGTTTTTGTCACGCTTTAAGCACTGTAAAACTTAATAGTGTTTAACAGTTTTAAGTTAAAAACTTAATTCAAGTTTTAATTATCCTAGTTGATGCTTGACAATGTTTTAATACTTAATTATTATCTTAATTAAGTAATTACTTTAAGTTAAGTATAAATTTCACTAACATTTAAGTTAGTGGTTAGTAGTAATTTGATTTTCAAAGCTTAGAGAAGAGTTTTAAAATGATAATTAAAATGAATAGTAATCAATTAATTATTTTAGAAAGTAATTAAGAATAATTACATTATAATTGTAATTAGAGTTTGAATTAATCAATGCTTAAGCGATTAATAAATTTGTAATTAACCTTAATTAATTATTTAATTGGTTTAGAGGTTAATTTAATTAATATGATTAATTAAGAATAATTTAATTAATTAAGGTAATTGATTAATTAATTTATATCAAATGATTTGTAATCAATTAATCAGGATTGGATAATTTATTCATAAGTAATTAATTTAATTAAATTGAATTAATTAGGATTAAACAATTAATTAATCCTGCTTATAAATGATTATTGAATGCTTGACCTTACTTATGAATGATTGTATTATATGAGATGTCTTAAATTGATTGTCCTATCTGATCTGCGATATTTTGTTCTATGGATTGAGCTGTGTGTAATTTATTCATTTATTTGTGATACATTTGTTCATTATCTGTGAATATGTGAATGAATGATAAGCGTTATAGTTTATACCGCTCATCAACTATATTTCTGTGTTTTGATCTGTGATGTTGATGATGTTGCACTATTGTGTTAAACCCTTGGACCACACCATACACACACAAATATGGATTTCACAAGGAAATCGATTAAGTCACAGATTTTTGAAATGATCTTTTAATAGACAATTTGAATTCAAAATGGTTTTGAAATGGAATCGGGTTAAATGTGAAAAGCTTTTGAAAAGAAATTTCAAAGATAAAAATTTATTTTTGAATAACTTGATAAAGTTTTGAAATTTAAATAATTTGATTTAAATTTGAATTCAAAATTTGAAACTGAATCCTATGATTTGAAACTAGGGATTAAAGACATTATACTAGTTATGTATGAGTAAACCATTTCAATGTATTGATTTGGGAATTTGAATTTAATTCATAGGTTTTAACTTGTGCAAATATAATTGGATTCTTCCGAAACGAAAACTATTGTTTTCAAATAAGTAAAGCTTTCACATAAGAAATGGACTTCCAATTTGTGTTAAAAGGATTTCAAGTTTGAAACGAAAATGATTTCCAAGTTATGGAAATAGTTTGAAAGCTATAAGTTAAATCTTTGATTTAAAGATTTAATGAGTTAATCAAATTGAAATGGAAATTGTTTTGGAAATCTATGAATGGATCTTTGTGAAACTGGGTGAATTTCATGAAATAAATCTTTTGCTTTAGAGATTTGAGATGGTAATTTGTTTAAACCATTTGAAGAAAGGTTTTGGCTTTCTTTGAAGTTGTGACCTAATTGAAATTCTATATCCATAGGTTTTTTTAATATTGCGCTCATTATTCGGTTTAGCTGGGAGAGGACCTTTGTGTCATATAGCCCATTCCGAATAATAATACGGCGTTATAGATAGCATTTGAAGATCGGTGGTGAAGACCAAGTATTTGTGAGAACGCTAGGATAACCTATCGATTGTCTCTGCACCGGCTGATCCCGGTATAGAGATTCCCTAAGTGATGGGAAGTCCGATCGGGATTGTGAATACCCGGATTGCAAGGGCGTCTTTAGAAGTGCATTCGGTTCTGTTCGAACCCGGAACAGACTTGTATGGCTACACGTATGACACTACATTTTGAGATATAAAGCAGATTTCTATCAAATACATATCTGTTGTGGAAGAGAATTTATTCTCTTAGCTTAACATGCTTCTCTTGGACGTACGAGCTCAGAGGTTATGTAGTTAAAGGTTATCAGTGATATACTCCCAATTTGGTAGTGTGGCATGTTGAGTGCTGCTATGTGTTGATGATCATCTATTGATCATTTGTGATCAGAGCATGGCTTCTGTATGAAGCGTAGCTTTGTGGACGAGACTGCATCAGGACCTCACAACCCGGAAGTGGTCGAAACAGGAAAGATGCGGCAAGGTTAAGAGGGTCGCGCCCTTTAGGGTGTGTCATTCCCTTCTGGTAAAGGGTTTTATCATAGTATGGAGCCCAGATATTTACCTATGTGGTGGGCTTCAATCTCCTTTCTGTGTGGTTGTTGCTTTGCGGTTTAGAGGCGCCTCAGATAAAGGTCCCAAAGGATTGGAGGGTGGCATCCTCGAGAAGTAATTACCTAGTTACAGAGGTAACCCGGTCTTGTATTGGCAGAGAGTTGGTTAAGTTCTCGGGACGTCCCGCCAGAGGCATACCCATGGACAGTGGGAAGTTCCTTAGCCTGACCATTTGTTGGAAATCCAAACGAAACAATACGCGCCCTATACGGTTTTAGTCGTATAACCTGCCTTGGAATGTGGCGTTAACCTGCTATTGAACATGGTAGCTATAGTAGGCATATGATAATGGTCGTATGTTGGCTAAGATTTATATTATACTTTCGAAATGTTTTCCACTGTGCACCTATAATAATAATATCAAGAAATTTTCTCGTATCAAGCATGTTTGACTATCATAAGGAGAAATCTCCTCCAATTCTGCGTTTGCATGGTGTGTGCGGTGGGAGGCCTTATGGTAATTTCATTTTCTAAAAAGCATTGCGGTTTTCATTCTGAATTCTCTTGTTGTTTGTTTTAAAAGATAAACTATTTTTGTTACTCACACCAGTCCCATGACTGACTCGGAGTTTATTGTACCTTTCCTAAACTCTAGGTGCCCATAATTTTTCCACACGGGCAGTCTAGAGTTGGGTTTTTCAGATAGTCAAGTTTATAGATTATCTAGAGTTGGTTCAGTCTTTGGACATGGACGAGACTTGCTTGTCAAGGTGACACGTGATGTTGGTTCGAGCTATTTCTGGATTGGTGCCTTGGAGATGGTGATTATCTGCTGCTGGTGTTATCTATTTCTTTCCGCTACTAATTCTTGTATCTCTGATAGTGTCGATATTCATTGTATCATTCTGTTGTATCATATTATAGCAGATGTTGTATCCGTTATTGTATAAATGTTATATATATATTGATATTCTTTTTCTTCTGCTGTGTTGTGCTTAATGGTGTTATAAGCTATGGCGCACCAGATTTGACATTTGGATCTGCGGCATTTGAATATGGGTGTCGTATTCGGTGTCGATTTTCGAAGGTCGAGTCAGGATCGCTACAACAAAAGTTACTATTATGTGTTGCATATATCTTGAGTTTTCTCATACTAGACTTATATCTGACACATGGTTTTTATTTTTCCTAAATTGCTCGTGTACTCTTTTGAGTAAGTAGAGTAAAGCAGGTTTTAGTCCGGGTGCTCTACTTTGATTATAGTTAAGTCGTGGTACGGCATCCAACGAACGAATATTGCTGGATCGAGTGAAAGTATCCAAAGTGAAACATTGCTCAAGAGAGATTCATCTCCTTGGTTATATAAGAATAGTACCATGGTCAACTAAAGTCAATTCAAGGTCAAAATCACTGGCGAAAGTAGTTCGGTTAATAATAATTGTTAGTGAACCAAAGACTTCGTATTTTGACTATAAAGTTGAATATGGACAATATCGGAACTTTAACCATTACCAAATTCCATAAGTCCAAAGTGATATAGTTTTGACAAAGAGAATTGGTGTAAATAATTGTCACTGTCAGGAACCGCTTATAATAAGTAAAATTGGATTTTACCAAAAAGACGTGTAAGCGATAAATTCAGCAAAAATGTCATACCACTGACTAAAGTGATGTGTGCACATTAATTTTTGAAATGTTCGATATTAATCGCTAATTGAATTTACACATTTAAATGCATAACTATAATGATGAGTACTTTGAATAATTTATATTTATGAAATATTTATTATTATACTTTATTTGATCAGTTTGAATATCGTTAGCATTTAATAAAGTGTGTGTATAAAATTTAAAATCGTACATATTAACATACGGTATTAATAAGCTAGGTTTAAATAGATTAATTGCTAAATGATGTTGAGAATTTTTTGTGGAACATGCATGATGAAAAAAGGAGGTTTTCAAATGTGATTTGAAAATCCAAAGGAGAATTAAAAATAGGAATTATAGCTTAATCCTTTATGATTCTTTATGACTCACTTAAATCTCATTTATGAAATGATTTTTGCCCTTTTCTCTTTAATTCTATTTCTTCTAGCGAAAATATAAAGAGGAGGGAGAGGATTTGATGAGATTTAATTATCAATTAAATAAGAAGGTTTTAAAGGAGAGAATTGAAAGGTTTCAATGTTTCCTTTAAAGCACATTTTCTCTTATTCAATCTATTATTCTTTTCCTGACAATTTTCTTTATTTTCTTTCTATTGCTCTCCTCCTCTCCCCTTAATGTCCTATATGATAAAAAATTCTTAAAAACAAGTTCAAATAAAAATCAATAATAATCAAGGTGGTGTTTGTCTTTGGATCCTTACAAAATCCATGGGTTGATTCAATCGAATACGAGTTTTATTCTCCATTCAAGGTGCAAATTTTAAGCTTCATCTTTAGGTAACTCTAAAATTACTTATTAAATATTCACCATATTAATGAAGTTTAAATCCTACGCATGCTACATCTAATCTCATTATTTGTTCATTATATTGACCTAAAGTTTTGATCTGACATATGTTAATTGATTGTATGTTCATCTTGATAATTAATTAGATTTTACATTTGCTTTAACATTTTCATCCTATGTTCGTATTATATATATAGTGTAGATCTAATTCATTTTACAATGAATTTATATATGCCTAAGTTTTCCAATCTTATTTTGTCAATGTTTTAGAAATTATTATTTAACATAAAAAGGCAAAAATTTAAACAAACAATTTTGTATTGGATAATTTAATTAACCGATAAATTTTGTACCTCATTGTGTATAAATATATAAATTAGCTATACCTGTAAATTATTTAAAATTACCTTTGGGATTGGATGCATCTTTCACATATTTGTTGTTCTGAATACAACTTTTGGTAATTATTGATATTTATTCAAAAGTTGTTTCAGTTAAAAAAGGAAGAAAAACATAAGTTGCTTTTACGTAAAGCATCACAAATCATTTGATTCACTCTTAAAGTAGATTTCAATTAATTTATTTAATTTTAAAACATATAATAGAAAACGAAGTTTATATATATTATTTTAATTTAGAACATAATCTGTAATTATCCATGTGTGCATATATATATATATATATATATATATATATATATATATTAAGTGTTCAAATTTTTCTGAAATAGCACTAAAGGTAAGTAAATGAAAGGAGATAACTCCTCCTCCTTTTCCTCTCCATATTAGTTGGTTACTTTAGCATAATTGATTGTATTTTTGAATACACATAAAATTTTGGTTGGTTAAAATAACTCTGTTACATATTATATATAAGTAACTATAACTAAACTATATATATATATATGTATATATAGTTATTTTATATAATTTCAAAATAAACTACGCATATATAAAAGGGGAATATGTCCGTTGCGGTGTAAGTCCTAATACCTATCTACGTACACAATAATTATGTATACTACTTATATGTCGCACTTGCACTATGCACACATGAATATATTTGATAAATTCATTATTATATATTTAAATTCAAACTAAATTTTAAACTTCTTTTACTTATGAAGTAAAATAAAATAGTGATTTTTTTAAAATAAGATTCAAAAAAGTAATAAATGGATTATACTTTATAGGCTTATTAAAGGTCCAATACAGGATTTTTTTTAAATTTACCCTTTAACTCCATTGTGGGTCAGCCCAGTTCCAACAATATAGAATTGTATAGAAAAATTATATATATAGACACATACACACACATGCATACATATATGATCCAATCATGCATAAATGATACTTTTCTAATCATTTATGTTGGTGATAAAGGAGGAGAAAATTTATAAATATACTAGGCAAAATGATACGGGGAGTGCATAAAGTCAAAGAGAGGCTAATACAAAAATATTATTATTTTATGTCTCAAATATTTATATCATTGCCATTAGAGCTGTTAGCTAGTGGTAAGTGTAACAACCTGAAATTTTAACTATTATAAATTATTAAATTTAATTTAATTTTTGAATTAAAATGGTTAAAAATAAAATTTAATGAATTATTAATGTAATTTATTGGATATGAACTTAGATAAAAATTTAAATAATATAATTCGATATTAGAAAAAAATGATTAACTAACTTTAAATATTGAAATATTAAATTTTATAAGTCAAATAGACAAATTTTCTAATAACTGAAATATCTGAAACTATAAATTGATTAAAACCATATTTAATTTCAAAATATAGATTTCTGGATACGATAAATTTTATAGATATATGTATATAATCTCCACCATTTAAAAATTTAAGACAGAATATCCATATATGTGTACACACACAAACATATATATATAATATATACAAGTTTTATGATGTTTAAAAATATATATAAGTTATATATGTGTATATATGCTTATGAAAATTATTGTATATGTAAATATATATACATGAACGTATAAACTTCATAATAGCAAAATTTCAAACTTATGACTATATATATATATGGGTAAATGTTTATAAAAATAGTGCATATGGAAATATATATATATATATAGGTAAACATGTGTATATCTAAATGTATAGATGAATATGTAAATACGTAAATATATGTGTATATGAAAATATACACATATCCTGTCAACCGGTCGCGCTTCATCTCAATTGTTTGCCCTTGGTGACTGCCTGCAGCTGAAGTGGCTTTTTCGAACTTGTGTGGCGCTCTTGGTTTTGTTTGGCTCCGATCTGGACTTAATACGTGCGATCGGTCTGGTTTTATGCCAGTTGTCTTGTGGTGCGTTTCTGTTTGATCTTTTTTGGTTTTTTGTGGTGGTTGCCATGTTTTGTGCTTGCTCTCTGGTGTTTGGTTGGCTCCGGGCAGTTCGTCTGCGGGTCTCCTTCGTTGCCATGCCATGTTCTTGCCCGTCTCTTGTTCTTTAGGAGTTCTTCAAGGTTGATGCTCTGTGTCCTTGTTATGTGTTTTCCTGCACGGCTTTGCACATGCGATTTCGGTCTTGGAAATCTTGTGATTTGGTCTTGCTTGTTTTCATGCCTCCTGCATGTTAAATTGGTGTTTCTTGTTCCTTGTAATTTTGGAGCTACTTGTTCCTGCTGTGATTATTATGTTTTATGCTCTCGTTGGATGCTACTTCTTGCTCTTCTGCTGGAATTAGATTTTGTTGTATGGTCTCTGGGAATTTGGGTTCAGATACTTTGGTTATTTGTTCCTTTGGATATTATGTTTCATTGTTTTGTGGGTTAGTAAGGTGTGTTCTTTGTGATTGCCTTGTGCAACTTGATTGTCTTTTTATGTACCCTGTGCGGTGCCATTTAGTAGTTCGGGTGTGTTGTCCGACTCCTGTGCTGTAATCTAGTATAGTTTTAGTGGTCGGTCCACTTTAAAAACCTTGTATTTGTTGATAGGCAACCCGCTTATCACCAGCTGTGTATTGCTTTACTATTTTCTATAATAAAAAGTGGACGGCCCACTATAAAAACCGGCTAGCCTTGCCAAAAAAAATGATAAAATGAATATGTATATATCTAAAGGTAATAGGTAAAAATGAAAAAAAATGTATATCATGACAACAAGATATATAAGTGTGTATATATATATGTTAATATAAAAATAGAGTATATGTAAATCTATATATATATATATGTATGTATATGTATATGTATGTATATACAAAACTTATAATATAAAATAAAATAATACATATAAAAGTAAAAATAAATACATGTAAGTAGCTTTGTGTATGTGTGTATGTAAATATAGTTTATAGGTTAAAACATATACATATGATCAAAGAGTACAGAAAATCTATATATATATATATATGTATTTATATGATGTGTGTGTGTGTGCGTATATACAAGGGAACATCATGATGAAGAATATCAAGTCAATCATAAAATTAATCAAATCACTCAAATTTTCAAATCAACTAGGAAAATCAAGTCAATCAAATTTTCAAATCAAGTCAACATATTTTCAAATCAATTAGAACAAAAATATAAAATAAAACGAGAGTCATGTTCACGAGCATAAGTTTCAGCCTTGTGTCCAAACTTGTTCCCTCTCTTCTCTATATTTATACCTCTACGTTTTGATTCACGTATACATTCTAGTACACAAAAAAAGTGTGACGGTCCGCAAATCCATACTCTTTGAATCGACAATAAACCACACATGTCCGACCCAAAAAGCACAGACTGATGGAAAATCAAGAGAAAAAAAAGGGAAGAAGAGAAGAGAAGAAAGAATCAAACAGAACAATGCAGAATCTCATATCGTAGCGGAAAACATATGATATCATATCAATGATCTTTACAAAATAGAAACTGTATATACATACATCAATTAGAGTTCAAAAATCAATAATAAGTTATTAGCCCGGACAATTATAATAACATGTCCTTACAGTTGCCGATAGTATACAACAACTAAGCAGCGGATAATCAAAATAGAAACGTGTATACGAAAATGAAGATTTTCAGCTCTCCTGCTGAAGCTCCAATAGCACCAAATCTGAACCTGTAAATATACTCGGTCTGACCCGAGCATTGAAAGGGAAGAATGCCCGGATCAGTCTGGTAAACCAGCGTGAGAAACACACTCAACTGAATTTATTAAATTACCAAACTTTTCCTTTATGAAAACAAAAGTATCTCGTAAGACACGCTCACACATAAACACTGACTTGTTTTTACCTTATGATAACTAAAACATTTCATATCAAATCATCTTATATTATACTAGTGTCTAGTATACAAATAATATTCAAATAGCCAAAATTGTTACATTGATTAAATTCCAGCATATAGCCCAAAATGGGTAATACAATCAAAATGGCAGGCACGTAGTGGAGTTTGGATTTCCATACAAATGACCAGGTGAAGGGACTACCTTCCGGCAGTACATCTCTAGAGGAATGTACTGAGGACCATCACAAAGGATCCTCTACCAATATAAGACCGACCTACCTCTATAACTAGATGGTACCGAATATATCATCCTCCGGTCGTTACCGGCCTTTATCGAGGGTGCTCGAAGCATACAAACCACAATAATCAGATACACAACGTCATAGCGTGTAAAGATGTATCTAGAAGAGGATGATCATATCATAATAGGGGCGACTCACTTACCTTTCCGCATCTAACCATATTTCGGTTATTTTCGGTTGATGAGGCCTGAGGTAACGATTACCTTTCAAAAATCACAATCACATCACTTTGAATGCCACACAGCCATTTCAACTGACTACTAATTGCCCAACACAAAAATACAACCCTTAAGCTCATACGTACAATGAGGGTGTTAAGCTAAGAGAGGTTGCCTTCTCCGCCACCACTGATGTACGTTTGTAAAAACCAATGCATTTAATCTTTAGAAATGCAATGTCAGAGAAACATCCATACAATTTGTCCAGGAACAGGACAAACCGAAGGTACTTTCCTACCACATCCTATCGGAAAATCCCTAGGATTAGTAGCGAATAGTCATTGCATTAGATATTTCATAACAAAGAGACTACTGCTACTGGATGTATATTGGGATTTTAACACCAAACGATCAACAAGCAGTCCTCCACTATGAAAATCCTGAATATCAATATCATCGGCTAACCTACACAATCAAACGCATATACGTTGGTCCGAAGTGGTTTTCGGATAAACCGAACCCGGTCTCTTCACACCAACAATGCAAAAGATTTTCTCAACCTCACATAGAAACAAAGTCTTATAGACTCATCACGTCTCCAACTTTCAACTTGCTATCCTTCGGGCCAAGAAGGAAGCTCGATAGATTGGAGTAATATTCCACACTACACGAATCAACATCCTCAACACAAACGATAATCAAGCCTACACAGAAGGCTACTACTAAGTGTACAACTAAATAGTTCCCACATCAAGTTGAGGAACTAAAATGGCCAAATTTGATAGTCGGTTATTTAACTATCAAAGAAAACAAACAATATTTAGCATCATAAGCAATCACTAGGCCCATTTAATTAATCATTTATTAATTAAATCACTTGCCAAATATTCACTTTAGATTATCTTTAAAAGAATATATTCTCAAACTATTTCGCATTTCACTATTGGAAAATATTTCCATATACTTATTTAATAATAAGTAATTCACAAATCAATTTATTTTCAACACTTAGGAAATATTACATATAATTAAATCAGGATTAAGTATATATTTTATTCTATAAGGAAAACGTTCTCTTAAATTAATTTATTTGGGTCAAAACGAATGTTGCGTAAAACATTGTTACGACAACTCAAAATTCACTAGTATAGGGATTTGAAAATTAGATAGATATATAAATCCTATATATTATACAAAACATCTCCTTTCGAAAATCATTTACTATAACAACCTTGTTATAGTCCATCATTTCCTTATTTCTCGAAAACGTCTATTTCAACAATGAATGTTGAAATCTATGTATTCGATACTTAACACATTTTAAAACATCTTGAGACTAATTAACTCAATTTAAAGTATCACTTTCCAAAAATATCCATTTAATTTTAAAAGATTGTCCGCTGTCTAAAATCGTGAATATACTTCGTTCACCAAATCCAATACTCCTACACTTTTTTTTAAGGATTATCCACTGTCCAAAATCGTGGATGAAATTCTTTAATAAGCTTCATACTTAACTTAACAAAATAAGTTGATTTCGGAATTATAAAACAATGTTTATAAATTCTATTTACTTATTTTATAAAAAATTCCATTTACAAATTCCCTTTATTAACCAAACTCATTTATCTTATGTAAATGCCAAAATCTGATTATTAGTTAATTTACTTATAAACCTCTTATTTACAAATTTGTTCGTTTTATAACTTCATCGATTATAAGTCTTATTCACTTATAAGATTCATTTATGACTTTATTTTAGCACTTGCAAAAATCCTTTATAATTCCAGTATTTTGATTTATAAAAATATCAATTTTATAAATCTTATATAAAAACCGTTAATAATAAATTAAAAATTCCCAATTGAAACTATTTTACGAAATAGTTATCTCTATATTTCAAAATCACATTCTGATTTTATTTCACAAAAATCATAATTTTTATAACATAAAAATTATAATATTTTATTTATTTAAAATAAATCCGTTTACTCAACAATTCAAAAATCAATAAAACATATATTTCCAAATCACTTGAAAATCCTTTTAAATTTGAAATCATCACTTTATTATTTTTAAATTACCAAAAATAGGCCCAATGCCGCAACAGTACTAAATGCATCAATCACATAAATCCTGACATCCAAAACATCATATATCACATGATAACAGCATATATCACAATATCTGTAAATACTGGTGAGGAGTCCAGTTGGATCTCTTCAACATGTCATCTGCAATTAATATACATATTAGAAAATATGTACAATGTCCGCTTTGAGGCAGACGCGCGTACAAAGGGTCATCCGCTCATACACGGGAACATATATGTTCTCATCTTCTCCAATAGGCAGGAATATATCCAAATATCAATCAATATATATATAATATAGCACATATCATCCAAACAATCATCAACCGTCATAAATAATATTTATTCTCACTTATATAAAAATGTTAGTGAGTCAGGAAGTGTGAGTTGTACTCACTTTGGTTCCAATAGCAGTTGCACTGTTTAATTTCGAATAAAATTAAACAAGAGTATAATTTTACCCAAAATTTACACTAGCTCCAATTAACTCCAAACCAGCTCTATAATATAGAGCTCCTCAATACGGACCCAATGCAATTTGTTTCGTCAAAAACTGACCTCGTATGAAGAAGTTATACCATTTTAAAGATTATACGACTTTATATATAATCAATTTACAAATTCTTTTTATTTTTATTTTATTTTAACTTGAATCTCGGCCGTTGATTTTTTTTACTGTTCAGATCTGGACCACATTTCACGTGTTTCTTCCCTTCCAGCTGCGTATGCAACTCAACCCATTAACACGAGACAAAAAATTGATGGCCGCAACTCCTACCGACCACTAGACGACGATACATTGCCACCACTTCGAATCCCCTACCGCCGTTCACAACCCCCCAAAGCCGCTTGGAGCTCGACCACGTATTTCCCTTCATAAACACGTACGAATGGCGAAATTTTGAGCTCGATTTGTCGTTGATCCATCACGTAATATCCGATCATGACCGTTGATCTTGTAGTACTCGCCGCCCTCTACAATATTATAGTTGAAGCTTTTTCGAATAGGTGGATGGATTGGAAGAAAAAGATGGGAGAAGATTCGAGCATTTTCGGCCATTGAAAATCAAAGTGGTGGCCTGCCCTAGCTTCGTTAGGGTTTGTGCAAAATGAAAGAAAATATGGCTTATAGAAAATTTCACGACACTATTCATCCGAAAATTTTTCGAACTCTAAACGAAGTGTGCCACCTGGTGTTTATAATGTTTTACCCCTATCCGAACACAATAGAAATATATCGAGAGCCAATTCGATCTTATTTGGAAGATAGATTTTTGAGTCGACTTATTTAAACTTAAAATTTCACTTAAACAGTTTTCTACGCGTTTTAGCTTGCTCCGGACAAACAGTAAACCCGATTGACATGAAATTTGAAATCCTACAATAATATAATATTACGGTTCCAATGAAACTGATTTCTTAGAAATCTGAGACCGTGTGAAAAATGACCATTTTTACGCATTAATAAAATATGAAAATATTCAATTTTTTACAAATTAACTTTTAATTCAATTTTAAATTTTCTCTAACATCATTCTAATTCAAATAGAATTTAATTCAACTTTATAAATCATTTTCATTCAAATATAATTCAAATTTCAATTATTTCTGCAATTTCAGATATTAGATTAATAATTTAATTATCCAATCAAATCACTATATTTCAAATATAAGTTATTCAGCTTATGAAACTTATTGTGAATATTTAAAATTAAATATCCAAATTTCAAATGACTGAAATTCTACATCGTTACATTCTCCCCTACTTAAAAGAATTTCGTCCTCGAAATTACCAAGTAAGAAAAAGTCTCAAAATCTATTTACTTTTCAAAACAATTCATTCAAACCAAATTACAAAATCTCTTAAGTGTTTAACTTTCCCAAAATCGTTTAGTTAAACTTCTTATAAAAAATTTCTAAGTTTTCAAATCCATTCATAGTTATCTTTTCAAAACTAACTAATATCGTTTCAAATTATAACTCAAAATCAAAATTTTAGTTATCAAAAATAATTTTTCCAATTTTCTCAAAATTTTCTAACACTTTAAATTTTCAAAAAAATTCGCCATAGTCTCCTTTGCGTGGTTCGATCGTAGTAGTATCACAAATATACATCTCATCTTCGAGGATGAGGCATCCCGTTGGGGAAAAAGTGAAAAAGTACGATATGTAATCCGAGATATGTACCTTATATATTATTAGCGAGCATATATGGCTAATATAGCACGAAAACGAGCTCTAAATGCGAAGCATACGCCATGTGCACCTACTAAACACTCAAAAACAAATGAAAAATATGTATATATGAAAGTAATATCAATACACAACATATACCAATATAACAACTATATATGCCAATGTAACAAATGCAATCAAAAGCAACAAATCCAACCATCAAATAATTCATCCAACTAACATCCAACAACCCAATATCTATCAAATCAATCCACAACCAAATCAATATACATTCACTTCTCGTTAATATTCGTTGAATTGGTTTTCAATTTAATCACGTTTGATTCATTAACATTGAATTTTTACTAATATTCATTTATTCATATTCAGTTAGTTTACATTCACTAATTTACATTCAAGTTAGTTCACTTCCAATTTAAATCAAATTCAACTCTATTTAAATTCACTTACTTCAAATTTTAATTCAATTATTTAGCTTTCAATTTCTCTAATTCAACTCCATATGAATTTCTATTCAATCAACTAACAGCCAATATATAACTAACGTAACCAAATTTATTTAATTTACATTCAACACATTTAATTTCAATTTGTTGATATTCAATTAACTTTCGTTCCATTCCCAATTTCATTAGCTTTTAATGAATTAACACTTACTTCCTTTATTCCATATCAATTTATTTACATTCGATTGATTAATATTCAATTCATATTCTATCTACTAATTTATTCCATTAGTTCAATTCAATTCATTAATTCGATTGCTAATTCATTTAACAACTAAAGTTGAATTTCCTTATATAACTCAAGCTCATATTCATCACTTAATTTTATTAATTCATTTTATTTATCAAAATCAACTTGACTCAAAATCACTTAAGTTACGTTTCATTCCATCTTCATTTATATTTACTTTCACTATACAACTTAAGTTCACTACTAGTTTAATTCAAATTCTATTTTATTTAACTTTTACTTAAGTCAATTTCATGTCACTATTCAAATTCAGATTATGTTTGGCTAAACAAAATTGTTTAACCATTTTAACTATTTGGTTTACCTTACCTTTTCCCATTTTCTAAGTTTTAAACATATTATTCAAACTTCCAAATTCATATTATATAATCACTTACCACTTTAATTTATTTTCCATTTCAATAACTTATTTAATCTGGTTCAAATCCAATTCCATTTATTTAACTTCACTAAAGTTAAAATTTCTTTTATTATTTCATTTCATATTATAAGTCCAAAACTCATTTCACTTATATTATCAGTTTCAACTTGGATCTTAAATTAAATTTCGTTTATCAAAACAAAAATTTGATTTACAATGTACTATTGGTAGCAAATCAATCACACATAAACTCGAAAATGTTACTGATGATGCTGCAGTCATCACCCTTATTATTTCCCAACAATAGTAGCGAATTCAGTGCTTTATATTCTTTTTAAAAAATCCTTTTATTTATAAATCACATTTATAAATCTTGCGTATATAATTTCACTATTTTACTTCACTAATATAAGATTCATTCCAAATTTATTTATCTTATTTAGATTTATAATAATATAATCTCCTTAATCTTTGAAAAAATAACTTTCAAAATCAATGGGATTTAAAATTTCAAATTCTTAGTTTAAATCCATTTTTATTTATAAGTCATATTTGTAAATATATTCATATAGTTTCACTACTTATATAGAAGATTATTTCACCTTTGTAAATCATATTAATAATAATTCCATACTATATATTTCATTTGCTTATATAATTTATTCTTTTACAATTGTTGTTTTATTTAGATTATTCGAACAGCTTAAATTAACTTATATATATTCACATTTCAAACAACCAAACAATCAATTTATATACACTTTAATAATTATGAAAAATTGTTTCCTTTATATATAAAATATTATTGAGGTAAAATTATTTCATTTACCCAATTTAAAATAATACTATTCGACTTGCCTCGTTTAAGTGTTTAGAAATCCCGATCGATAATATGGCATCCCACATACCGACCAGAATTCACAAACAGCTCAACGGATAAGTAAACACAATATAAAACATTTTATATTCACTAACAAATGCGCGCTCATATATATAATACACTCAACTCAATCTAGGGTGCAACTATCCCTATCTATACTGAGTACACATCTCCATACCCTTTGAATCGACAGTAAACCACACATGTCCGACCCAAAAAGCACAAACTGACGAAATCATAAGAAAGAAAAGAAGAGAGCGGAAGAGAAGATAAGAAAGAACCAAATAGAACGATACAGAATCTCACATCGCAGCGGAATAACATATAATATCATATCAATAATTTTTAAAAAAACGGAAACTGTATATACATACATCATCCAGAGTTCAACAATTAATCAATAATCATCAGCCTGGACAGTTATAATAACCTTTCCTTACAATTTTTGACAATATATAAAAACAACTAAGCAGCGAATAATCAAATAGATATGTATATACGAAAATGAAGATCTCCAGCTCTTTTGTTGAAGCTCTAAAGCACCAAATCTGGACTTGTAAATATACTCGGTCTGACCCGAGCATTGAAGGGAAGAACGTCCGGATCAGTCGGGTAAACTAGCGTGAGAAACACACTCAGCTGAATTTATTAAATTACCAAACTTTTCCTTTATCAAAACAAAAGTATCTCGTAAGACATGCCGACGTATAAAGGCGGACATGTTTTTACCTTACGATAACCAAAACATTTTATATCAAATCATCTGATATTATACTAGTGTCTAGTATACAAATAATATTAATCATAGTCGAAATGGTTACCCATATACAATTTCGAGGCTATTCATTATGCCAATACAAAAAAAATCGCAGCTTATAGTGGGGTTTGGATTTCCATAGAAATGACCAGGTGAAGGGACTGTCTTCTGATTGGTACACCTCTAGATGGATGTCCCAAGGCATAGAACATCTGCCCTCTACCAACACAAGACCGAGCCACCTCTATAACTAGATGGTACCGAATATGTCATCCTCCAGTCGTTGCCGACCTTTTCCTAGGACCTTCATAGCATACAAACCACAATAATCAGATACATGATGTCATAGCATGTAAAAATATATCTAGAAGAGGATGATCATACTCTACTTAGGAGCGACCAACTTAGCCTTGCCGCATCTAACCCTGTTTCGGTCATTTCCGGTTGATGAGGACCGAGGTAATGATTTCCTTTCACAAATCACCATCACATCACTTTGACTGCCACACGGCCATTTCGTTGAATACTAATTGCCTTCCACAAAAACATAACCCTTAAGCTCATACGTCTCAAGGAGGTGTTAAGCTAAGAGAAGTTGCCTTCTCTGCCACCACTGATGTACGTTTGTAAAAACAAATGTACATAATCTATAGAAATGCAATGTTAGACAAACATCCATACAAGTTGTACAAGAATAGGACAAACCGAAGGTACTTTTCTACCACATCCTCTCGGGAAATCCCTAGGATTAGCAGCGAATAGTTCTTGCATTGGATATTTCATAACAAAGAGACTACTGCTACTAGATGTATATTGGGATTTTAACCCCAAACGATAAACAAGCAGTCCTCGACTATGAAAATCTGAAATATCAATATCATCGATAACCTGCACAATCTAACGCATATATGTTGGTCCGAAGTGGTTTATGGATAAACTGATCCCGGTCTCTTTGCACCAACAATGCAAAAGCGTTTCTCAACCTCACACGGAAACAAAGTCTCATAGACTTATCACGTCTCCAACTTTCAACTTGCTATCCTTCGTCCAAGAAGGAAGCCCGATAGATTGGAGTAATACTCTGCACTAAAAGAATTAACATCCTCAACACAAATGATAATCAAGCCTACGCTGAAGGCTACATACTACGTGTAGGACTAAATAGTTCCCATATCAAGTCGAGGAACTAAAATGGCCAAATTTGATTTGGTTATTTAACTATCAAGCAACAAACAAATATTTAGCACCATAAGTAATCACTAGGCCCTTTTAATTATCTTTTATTAATTAAATCACTTGCCAAATATTCACTTTAGATTATCTTTAAAAAGATATATTCTCAAAATCATTTCAACATCTATATTGGAAAACATTTCCATATAATTATTTAATAATAAGTAATTCACAATTTAATTTATTTTCAACACTTAGAAAATATTACATATACTTAAATCAGGATTAAGTATATATTTTATTCTTTAAGGAAAACATTCTCTTAATATTGGGTCAAAACGAATGTTGCGAAAAACATCGTTACGACAATCCAAAATCACTAGCATAGGGATTCGAAAATTAGATAGATATATGAATCCCATATACTATACAAAACATTTCCTTTCGAAATCACTATAACAAAAGTGTTATAGTCCATCATTTCCTTATTTCTCGAAAATGTCTATTTCAGCAATAAATGTTGAAATCTATGGTTTCGATACTTAACACATTTTAAAACATCTTCAAACCATTTAATTTCATTTATAAAATATCATTTTCCAAAACATTCATTTAATTTAAAAGATTATTCACTATCCAAAATCATGAATATATTCTCTTGCCAAATTCATTACTATTGCACATTTAATTTAAAGGATAATTCACTGTCCAAAATGTTGAATATGCAAGTATATGATTTTTTGTTTGATGATAATAAACACACACACACACACACACACACACACACACACATATATATATTCATTTAAATGTATTTGTTAATGTACTATTTTATTTTTCACATAATTAATAAATAAATGGCATAGAATTTAAATTCAAACGGATATTTTATTCAAACAAATATTTATCACAATTTTGAATAGTACAAATTTGAGCTCTCACTTTATAAACAATTTTCAAATAATACATTTTTTATTACATCAAAATTTTTTATTTACAAATGTCATCACTACATATCGCTCATTCACTCATATTCATCTTCAACTCTATTCCAGATTGAATCCAGCATCTGAGCAATCTGCAAAATAAACACTAACGTAGTAAAATTGAAAAAGAAAATATTTTGCAGTATAAAATAACTTGATTTTTGAAAAAATCATTTGACTCGGTTATTTGGGTTGTTCGTCATCATTTAATTTTGAATTCATCATACAAGAACAACTTGTGACATGCACATTGTATCACTGTACATGCCACAAGGCCGTGCACACCGATATACACTTCTATAGGGACAGGTGAGCACAAGGTCAAACCCAATCAAAAAGCCGGGATCAACTCAAGTGAAATACAAATAAAGTCACACAAGGTCAAACCCGAGCCGTAAGATGGATTCAACATAAGTGCAGACCAAAATTTCAAGTCGTACACATGAAAACAGAGACTAGATAGTGAACTAGACAACCAGAAAAAATCGAAGCAAATACCAAATCAGTACAACACAGATGCACTTAATACAACTACAGATGCAAGCAATCAAGCTATAGCATGGCACAAATGCATAGATCACACTTGAGTACACATGTATACAACCGAAGTAAGAAATGGTACAATTGCAGCCTCAACAGTGTCGACCAGTTCAAAATGAAACAACAAGAATGATTCAAAGAAAGCAACCACAAAATCACTAATGCATATAGATTAGAGACTACATGAACTGGCTCGAAAACTAGTGAACAGCAAGTGTACATATACACATGAACCAACATCATCAATCTATAACAGACTTATACATGAATGACCAGACCAACCAATTAGTGAAATAACAATGTATAAACATATGTATATGTAACCACCACTGACTCAATTGAAATGCAAAAGTAGTGAAAATGGAATGCATCAGAGTTCGAACATATCCAAACCAGATGTCAAGGTGATAGTATGTACACATGAATCATGGCAATGTGCAAATTCAAGTGCATCGTACCAAAATGCATCAGATGTCTAGACCACGAACATAGATAAACAAATCGAGCAAAACAGAAAACAATAACATACAATACAGTGCAACAAGACAACTCGGCTATCATGAACACAGGAGCCAGGATGAACTCAACAATATATATATATATATATATGTAATGTCGACCTGCACACATCAAGTATACAAGAACCGGATCACATGAAATCATGGAACAACAATTAACAGTTTTATCAAAGCCGAAGTTCAAACCAAAATCAAAATCGTGGTCATGCCGAAGTCAACGAGCACAAAGAAAGGAAATCAAACAAGTTCAAATTTTAACAATATCAATTGACCAAAGAATTCAACACCGTGGTGGCCAAGGAAGTCGAAACCAAAGCCGTGACCAGCAAGTAAACAAAATATATGAAATTGAAGAAGTCAGAAATCATCTAAGGCAATCAAAAAAAATCGAATGGCCAGAGAATAACAGTGATGAATTCAAACGAATTCAGAAGAACAAAAATAAAGGGACTCGAAACCTATATAAATGTTTAACATCATCGGCCAAAATATTATTCGAATTCAAGTAATATCACAGTGCATAGAATCAATTAGGAACTCGAATCAAAGTCGAGGGTAATATAAATCGAAAAGGGGACGAACATACCAAATTCAAAGCATCATTCAACCTCGACGAATTGAAGCAGCCGAGTGCAACTCGAGGAGACGATCGATTGCCGAAGCAAATCAGAAGAACAACAATTGTAATCGATCAATAAAAGTCAGCTTCTTCAATTCAGCAATGCCTTAATTTTAGAGCAAAGAGGAACAAAGAATGAACAGCCATTGTCAAGCAACGATATCGGGCCGAACTATAATACAAAAGAAAAAAGGGATTTAATTTTATCACTTATTTATTTATGGGCCGGCCTTGTTATTAAGGGCTTTAGTTAATTTGGGTTTTGAGTTTTTAATTTGTTTTTACTTTATATTTTAATTTTTAAACCGTTGTAAACTCTTGTCGTGTGACTAGGGGACGAACTACGGTGGTGTAGTTCGAGAATTTGCAACTCAGTGGATGAGTTCTGGCAAGGTTTTGAGCGTAGAGTTAAGGTTAGTCGATATCGGGTGTCGCGAGTTTACGTATGTAAGCGTCTAACTGCTTAATTTCTAGTAGAAACCTTGGGAGCAGCACATAGGCAGGGTTTTGCCGAAGCTGGGTAAATCTGTGTGTTCTATTTCTGCATTTATTATTCTGCTATTATCTGTGTTGCTTTTATTCTGATATATCTGTGTTGGAAATATTTTATAAACTTCCACATTAAATTTTGTAATTAATAGTATCACACTATTCACCCCCTCCCCCCTCTAGGGTAAAATCGATCCTACAAGTGGTATCAGAGCCAGGAACAAAAACCATTTTTGTTTTAAAAGTTTGATTTTTCAAAGACCAATTTTTCTTACAGATTTGAATTTTTAAAATGGCTTCTGTTAATAATGTTTTTACTGTGGGTCGGTTCAATATTATTCCTCTTGTTTTAGATGGAACAGATTTTTTTGAATTGGAAATTAAAAATGGAATATTATTTAAAATCTGTTAATATTAAATGTTGGAATATTATTGAAAATGGGTGTGATATAATAGACGAGAAAATTACTTCGATTAATGCTCTTGCTATGCATATAAAATATTCTTATATTAATCAAGATAATTTTAACTTTGTCTCTCACTGTGAAAATGCATAGGAAATCTGGAATACTTTTGATGCAATATATGGTACAAAAGTCAACAGCAATGAGTAATCCTCCTCAATCACTCAGTTAAAAAATGAGCTTAATAGGATGGTATAAAGCAGTAATGATGAGGATGATGATGAAGCAGCTAGCTGGCGCTACTAATGAAGAGATTCAAAAAGTGGAATCACGGATATAGAAATTCAGCTCTAAATCAACAATTGAAAAGCAGAATAATCAAAGCACTAGACAACCCAGAAGAACAGGAGATCATCTGTTACAAGTGCATAAAACCCAAACACATCAAGCCAAATTGTCCTCAAAATCGACACGGCCTAGAAATATCAAAAAGGAGAAGTTTTGCAACCATGTGTAATAAAAGTGATGATAATTGTAAAAGCATTAGCAGTGAGAGTGAAAGAGTAAATTTGGGCTTTCGAGGTGATATAACTGATAGCGATGATGATGAGCCAAGCGAGGTATCAAAACCCACTCACTCAGAATTACTTATTTATTTCCACGAAGTAAATGGCTATTTTGAACGACTTAGGGAGAAGTACGCTAAACTTGAATCACAAAAAGATAAATAGATAGATTTAACTAAACAGCTTGATCAATTAGTTAAAAACTATCAAAGTAGGATCCCTAAGTGTGATAAGTGTCCAACATTCGAAGAAGAGATTAAAAATCAGAAATCAAAATTAAATCGCTTGAAAATGAAATTCTGATTTTGAAAGAAATTGAAAATACAAGAAGAGAAAATTCCATTAAAAAGTGCACACAATCATTGAACGAAAATGAATCACTAAAAACACAAGTCCAACAACTGTCAACGACTTTAGGAAAAAATTTCAAACGTGAAAGATCATTGAATATATTATTAGGGAAACAAACTATTAATACAGTTAGGCAAGGACTTGGATATAATCAAACTAAACTTGTTAGGAGTAAATTTAATCTAGTCAAACTCAAGTGCACAATTTGTGGAAAATTTGGACGCAATCACAATATTTGTTAGTATAGACCTAAACAAGTGAAAACCATACCAATTTGGGTTCCTAAAGGCATAAATATAAAATCCATTAAAGTCAAACAAATCTGGGTGCCAAAAGGAACATATATAAATAGTTTTAGGTCTCCACAAAATTATTTTTCAAAATCTATTACCACTAACAACCATGGACCTATAAGAACAAATAGGTCACAAAAATCTTTTATCGTGTAGGTATGGTGGCAGGCTAAGGAACAACATCAGTGTTATCTGGATTCTGGCTGTTCCAAACACACAATGGACAACAAATCAAAGTTCCTTAGCCTAGTACAAAGGTGGCAGAATCACAGTGGGCAACAACAAAATATTATCGGCAAAGGTAAAATAGGTAATGATATATTGAACGATTTACTAAATGTGATAATCTGCACCTTAATTCAGCCACTAATGTGATAATGAAATAAAAGTTGATTTTGATTTTAAAAGTGTTGATTATGATTTTGACTTTTTCAAAATTATTGGCCAATTATACTTTTTACCGAGAACACTACACGCACCTCTAGAGTCTTTGAACTACTTAATTTGGATTAATAATGGCGTTTTATTGGTTGATGATAATACATTTGGCTGACTCTATGTTCATGGTTTTTGTTTATTGGCACAACTTCAATCAAAATCCAAAAGAATTTCATTTTAAAAAAAAGGATTTCAAGAAATTGTTGCAACCTCACCATATAGTCTATAACATCCAATTAATAATAATCCTGAGTTGTAGGAAAATTCAGATGCAGATTACATTGGTAATCTAGTTGATAGAAAATTTACTAGTGAAACGTGATTTTTGTTGGGACATTCAGCAGCTGCATCGTTTTTCAAAGAAAATATCTGCATATTTTTCATTTTAAATAATTTTCAAAAAGTAGACATTTTTCTTATAAAACCCCTTCAAGAAAATAATTTTTGTTGACCTTGTTTCAGATTAGTTATTTTTGAAAATTTGATTTTATAATTATTTTGGATTTGATCTTAAATAATTACATTAACTAATCTGACTCCCTACTAATTATCGAAAAGATAAATAGTGATTAAAAAAGTGATGATTGTTGATATTAATTATATATTATAATTTGAGATGGTATATTTAGTAAATTTCTTTAGAAATTTGAACAAGAGTTATAAAAACTTTTTGTTGGTAAAAATTCCATGACCATCTCTATTTCTATCATATTTCTATCACCCATCACTCATCAACATCCAATATAGTATGTCAATATGTGGAATTTTAAATGGGAAATCATTCGTTTTTCATTTCATTATTTTTTTAACAAATAAAAGCATCCAATGTATCCACTCTCGTTTAAACGTCCTCACGGTTATGCATGGGTGAATTACTAGGAATTTTTTATGTGCTTCCATGCTCATTTAAAAGTCCACATGGTTACGCATGCATGGAACGCATATTAAAATTGATTAATTAAATAAACAAGTTGATTCTAATCCCATTTAAAAGTCCTCACAGTTATGCATGGTTAGAAGATACTTGGATGCATTTTTTATAAAAAAATTGGAATACTACTAATCTCATTTAAAAGTTCTAATGGTTATGCATGGTTAGTAGATACTCAAATTCCTGAAATAAATATACGACAAATAGACATAACTATATGGTTTTATATGATGACATCATCCCTATCATTCTAAAGTGGAATATGCACCTAAAAGAGTACTTATGATTTTTGTATGATTTTTTATTGAAATTTAATATTTATATTCGATTGAGTTTTTATATTGTAGTAATGTCTATCACTTTATCTCTATTTTTCCAACACTGTTAATCTTTTTCTGATAACAAAAAGGGGAGAGAAAAGTTAAGATTTTGCCGAAGAAAGGTCAAATATTTACTATATGCATCTAGGCTCATTTGCATATTTTTATTCATGCACATATGAAGGGGGAGCTTTGTGTAATGAGGGAGCATTCAAATAGGGGGAGCAAATTGAATGATCAAATACATTTAACAAATTCAAAATCTTAAATATATGTTTGTTATCATCAAAAGGGAAAGATTGTTGAATATGTAAGTATATGATTTTTTTTGTTTGATGATAATAAACATATATATATATATTCATTTAAATGTATTTTTTAACGTACTATTTTATTTTTCACATAATTAATAAATAAATAACACAGAATTTAAATTCAAATAGACATTTTATTCAAACAAATATTTATTACAATTTTGAACAGTACAAATTTGAGCTCTCACCATATACTCAATTTTCAAACAATACAATTTTGGTTACATCATAATTTTTTATTTACAAATGTCCTCACTACATATCGCTCATTCACTCATATTCATCCTCAACTCTATTCCAGATTGAATACAGCATCTGAGCAATCTGCAAAATAAACACTAACGTAGTAAAATTGAAAAAGAAAATATTTTGCAGTATAAAATAAAATGATTTTTGAAAATATCATTTGCCTCGGTTATTTCGGTTGTTCTTCATCATTTAATTTTGAATTCATCATACACGAACAACTTGTGACATGCATAGTGTATCACTGTACATGCCACAAGGCCATGCACACCGATATACACTTCTACAGGGACAGGTGAGCATAAGGTCAAACCCAATCAAAAAGCCAGGATCAACTTAAGTGAAATACAAATAAGTCACACAAGGTTAAACCCAAGCTGTAAGCTAGATTCAATACAAGTGAAGACCAAAATTTCAAGTCGTACACATAAAAACAGAGGATACACAGTGAACCAGACAACCAGACAAATTGAAGCAAATGCCAAATCAGTACAACATAGATGCACTCAATACAACTACAGATGCAAGCAATCAAGCTACAGCATGGCACAAATGCACAGATCACACTCGAGTACATATGTATACAATCGAAGCAAGAAATGGTACAAGTGCAACCTCAACAGTGTCGACCAGTTCAAAATGAAATAACAAGAATGATTCAAAGAAAAGCAACCACAAAATCACTAACGCATATAGACCAGAGGCTACATGAACTGGCTCGAAGACCAGTGAACAGCAAGTGTACATATACATATGAACCAACATCATCAATCTACACCAGACTTATACATGAATGACCAGACCAACCAAGTAGTGAAATAACAATGTACAAACATATATATGTAACCACCACTGACTCAACTGAAATGAAACAGTAGTGAAAATGGAATGCATCGGAGTCCGAACATATCCAGACCAGATGTCAAGGTGACAGCATGTACACATGAATCATGGCAGTGTGCAAATTCAAGTGCATCGTACGACAATTCATCGGATGTTTAGACCACAAACATACATAAACAAATTGAGCAAAACAGAAAACAATAACATACAATATAGTGCAATAGGACAACTCGGCTATCATGAACACAGGAGCCAGGATGAACTCAACATTATATATAAAAGTATATATATATATATATATATATATATATATAATGTCAACCTGCACACAACAAGTATACAGGAACCAGACCACACGAAATCATGGAACAAAAATTAACAATTTTATCAAAGCCGAAGTTCAAACCAAAATCAAAATAGTGGTCATGCCGAAGTCAACAAGCACAAAGAATGGAAATCAAACAAGTTCAAATTTTAACAATATCAACCGACCAAAGAATTCAACACCGTGGTGGCCAAGGAAGTCGAAACCAAAGCCGTGACCAGCAAGTAAACAAAATATACGAAATTGAAGAAGTCAGAAATCATCTCAAGCAATCAAACAAAATGGAATGGCCAGAGCATAGCAGTGACGAATTCAAACGAATTCAGATGGACGAAAATAAAGCGATTCAAACCTTATATAGATGTTTAACATCATCGACCAAAAGATCATTCGAGTTCAAGTAATATCACAGTGCATAGAATCAATTAGGAACTTGATTCAAATTTGAGGGTAATATAAATCGAAAAGGGGACGAACATACCAAATTCAAAGCATCATTCAACCTCGACGAATTGAAGCTGCTGAGTGCAACTCGAGGACATGTTCGATTGCTGAAGCAAATCAGAAGAATGACAATTGTAATCGATCCATAAAAGTCAGCTTCTCCAATTCAGCAAAGCCCTAATTTCAAAGCAAAGAGGAACGAAGAACGAACAGCCATTGTCAAGCAATGGTATCAGACTGAAGCTGTAACAACCCACATATTTATCGATTTTATATTTAAATATTTTATCGTTCGTCGGATTTTGGTCCGAAAAGCTACTTTTTGCAAACAGTCGAATTGGGACTCGAGACCACCCCCATTGAGTTCAAAATGCCGTTTGTGACCTTTTTGAGTATAAGCTTCGATATGTTTGGAGAAAGTTGATTTTTACTACTTTTTCCCTCTTAGGGCTTTGGTTTGGGCTGAGCCAATTAACCACTTACTAACTCAGTCCCAATCCCCCTCTCCTCTTCATTACTTCATTCCAACTCCTAACTCTCTAGCAAAACTGAAAATGGAGGTGGAGAGTGGAAATTAAAACTCCAAGCCCTAGCTTCCTTTGCAAATCCATCTCCTAGCTCCAAAGTTCAAGAGAACCCATTGATAAGCTTCCTCTTCTTCTTCTCCAACTCATTCTCTCTTTGATTTCAAAAATTTCCTAAACCTAATTTAGGGAATGTTTCTCTTTTAAGCTTAGATTCAAGCTTGTTGAGTTGGAATTGAAGAGTGCTTGTTCTTGCCATTGCTTCATAGCATCTTCTTCATTCGTTTGGGTTCAAAGGTGAGATTTTTAATCTCACATCTAAGTCTATGAATTACCTTCGATTGTTAGGTATGAATTCCTAACACTTATTCTTGTGCATTTGATTTTGATTTGGATTGCTTTTGTGAATATTCCAATTTTTAGTGTTTTGAGTTCAACTCGTTAAAAATCCTAACTTTGATGTTTGAACATGTTTTTGGTGATGCATCGAGGAGCACATAGGGCCGGGTAATCGATTGGCATAAACCCTTAGCGCCGTTGCTCGTGCGATTGCAATTTGATCGAGAGTTGCACCTCTTTTGAAATAGGGTAGGAAGTGCAAGCATAAAGGTTCGGCCGACCGAGCCCCCGGGCCGGTCGACCGACCTGTAGTCCAGGCACTTCCTGCCTCTGTTTGGAAGTGCTGGTTACAGGCTTCAGCCGACCGAGCCCCCTAGGCCGGTCGACCAACCTAGTGCCCCGAGCACTTCCAACCTCTGGTTCGGTCGACCGACTCAGGGAGTCCGGTCGACCGACCTGCTACTATTTGCCAGATTAGCTTATATTGCTAATTCGTTTGAATATCCAACTTTAATCGATTCGTGTTGTCTCCCTTTTATTGTTGTCATTTATTATCGACTTTGATGACCTTTTCTTTGGGAATTTTAGATATATCCACTTTGATGGATTTGATATCGATTTCTTTGGATTTTATTCACGTCTTCGAATGTGAATTTTTATGCCCGATTGTTTCTACAATCACTTCTATGATTTGTCACTTTAAAATATAAAGGTTTTCTATACTAGTAGTAAATATCAAAACTCTTTCTTCAAATGATTTCAACACTATACAAAGCTCGTTTTCTCAAACCGATTTCCAATCTATTAGTATATACAAACCTCTACCTCACTCATATGAGAAATCTAATTAAACGACTTAGTAAAACAAGTGGTATGAAACGCTTGCGTTTACTTCGTTGGTTAATTTTTGGACTTGTTCGATTGAACCACTTGTGACATTTTTCTAGTGGAGATTTACAGTTTGTTCGTAAATGTTTAAGTTAAGCAAGTGGTTATGGGACATGAAGCTAAACTTTTATATTTACTAGCTTAGTGTAATTGACACTTCTCGTTGATCATGACGATCATCTTTGTGGTTTAGACTAGCAATGTGCGATGTCTCTTTGTTTGCGAGGTTAGGCTAGACACCACTTGTGCGATTCCATTCGCACATACCTTTTCGGTTAGCCTAGACACCACTTATGCGATTCCATTCGCACATACCTTTTCGGTTAGCCTAGACACCACTTGTGTGATTCCGTTCACACATACCTTTTTGCTTTTTGGTTAGGCTAGACACCACTTGTGTGATTCCGTTCACACGTACCTTTTTGCTTTTTGGTTAGGCTAGACACTACTTGTGTGATTCCGTTCACACATACCTTTTTGCTTTTTGGTTAGGCTAGACACCACTTGTGCGATTCCATTCGCACATACCTTTTCGGTTAGCCTAGACACCACTTGTGTGATTCCGTTCACACATACCTTTTTGCTTTTTGGTTAGGCTAGACACCACTTGTGCGATTCCATTCGCACATACCTTTTTGGTTAGCCTAGACACCACTTGTGTGATTCCACTCACACATACCTTTTAGTGATTTCTGGATTTCGTGTGTTGATTTCTGGAATTTATATCATTGACTTGTTATGAGTACAGGTTTAGGGTATGATGCCCTCTTTGGATCTTTGAGAAGATTCTTGTGATATTGATTAATCTTTTGTTGATTATCATTTACATGCTTATAGTAGTATGCCATTATGGATATTATGTTTATGCCATATCTTGTATGTTATATCATGTCATCTGATATTTATAGCTAGACTGATCCGTTTATTATTTTCTTATGAAATAATACTCGGGTCAGACCGAGATGTTACAGGTGCTTCCGCTTGACTTCCTTCTGGGATTTGCTTCTCTGACTTTTGGTTAACTACTTTAGTTTAGTAGTTTTTGTTGTATACATTTGAGATACAGACCCTATGATGTATACTTACTCTTTTGTATAGCACGTGTTGCTATTCTTTTGTATTATCGTGGATCTTTTTGACCACTACTCTGATATACACTTTCATGTGTTAGTGTTATATTCATATCTATTTCCGCCTTTGTGATATGAATTGTCTGTGACTGATTTGTGTTATGTTTATTTCTATATTTGTTTCCGAAGACCTTTATAGCCACTGTGTAGTAGCTTTGATTTTGTGTCGGTATGTCGGATTTCCTTTTGAGATGAAAAGTTATATTTTTATCTGGCATATCGGTACTCGCACAAAGCAATTATACAGATGGTCGCTCCTTAACAGCCTTATCCTCCGTGCTAGTTGACAGCATTACACCGTAGTGTTCTTGGCTAGCGTGGGTATAGAGGTGGGGCGTCACAGAAGCTATAATACAAAAGAAAAAGGGGATTCAATTTAATCACTTATTTATTTATGGGCCGGCCTTATTACCAAGGGATTTAGTTAATTAGGTATTGAATTTTTAATTTGTTTTTGCTTTGTATTTTAATTTTTAAACCGTTGTAAATTCTAGTCGTGTGACTAGAGGACGAACTACGGTGGTGTAGTTCGAGAATTCGCAACTCAGTGGCCAAATTGTGGCAGGGTTTTGAGCGTAGAGTTAAGATTAGTCGATAGCGGGTACCGTGAGTTTACGTGTATAAGCGTCTGACTGCTTAATTTCTAATAGAAACCTTAGGGGCAACACGTAGGCAGAGTTTTGCCAAAGCTGGGTAAATCTGTGTGTTCTATTTCTGCATTTATTATTCTGCTATTATTTGTGCTGCTTTTATTCTGATATATCTATGTTGGAAATATTTTATAAACTTCTGCATTAAATTTTTATAATTAATAGTATCACTATATTCATCCCTTCCCCTCTAGGGTGAAATCGATCCTACAAAAAATCGTGAATATATCTCCTTTACCAAATTCATTATTTCTACATATTTATTAAAGATTATCAAATGTCCAAAATCGTGGATGAAATTCCTTTAATAAACTATAATAATTAACATATCAAATTAAATTGATTTCGGATTTATAAAACAACGTTTATAAATTCCATTAATTTTTTTATAAGAACTTCAACTTATAAAATCCCTTAATTAACAAATTCTATTTATATCTCATTTACATTCAAAAATCCAATTTATAAGTTAACTGCTTATAAATCATTTATTTACAAAATCCATTCATTTTATAACTTCACAAATTCATAAATCTTAATCACTTATAAGATTCATTTATAACTTCACTTTAACACTTATAAAACTCCTTTATAATCCCATTATTTTTTTATTTATAAAATATTGATTTTATAAATCATGTATATAAACCATTTATAATAATTCAAAAACTCAATTTAAACTATTTTATAAAATAATCAACTTCATATTTCAAAAATCACATTCTAATCATATTTCACAAAAATCATAATTTTTATAACATAAAAATTATAGCTTTTATTTATTTAAAATAAATTCATTTCCTTAACAATTCAAAATTCAATAAAACGTATATTTCCAAAATCACTTGAAAATCCTTTTTAAATTTGGAATCATCACTTTAATCATTTTTAAATAATCAAAAATAGGCCCAATGCTACAACAACACTAAATATATCAATCATGGCATCCCAAACATCATATATTACATGATAACGGCATATATCACAATATTTGTAAATAAAACCAATACTGGTGAGGAATCCAGTTGGATCCCTCCAACCTGTCACCTGCAACAAATATACATATTAGAATATGTGTACAATGTCCGCTTCGAGGTAGATGCGTGTACAAAGGGTCATCCGCTCATGCACGGGAACGTATAGGGTCTCATCTACTCCAATTGGCAGGAATATATCCAAATACCAATCAATATATAGATAATATATCATATATCATCCAAACAATCATAAGTCAACATAAAATAAATTTATTATCACTTATATAAAAATATCAGTGAGTCGGAAAGAGTGAGTTGTACTCATATTACTTCCAATAGCAGTTGTAGTGTTTTATTCTGAATAAAATTAAACAACCATTTAATTTTATCCAAAATTTACACTAGATCCAATAAACTCCAAACCAGCTCCAAAATGTTGTGCTCGTCAATACGGACCCAACATAATTCGTTTCGTCAAAAATGACATTGTATGAAGAAGTTATAATATTTTAAAGATTGTACGAATTAAAATATATAAATTAATTTACATTTCTTTTTATTGTTAAACCTCAAACTCATCTAGGCCGTCAATTTTGATTCAAGAAAATCCGAGCCGCCCTCTATTGCTTCTTCCTCCATCACGTTAAAACCCAGCCGAACAAAACCAATAGCTCACGAACGTTAACCGACCTTAGCTCCACCCACGATCACCGTGAACACGATCAAATACCACGTTCCTTACACCTAGCGAGATTCACCATCGGCACGAACGCTGGTGAACTCGGCTATGTCGTCGCCTCAAGAAACGTGTTCGAACATCGGACATTCAAGCTCGATTTTCTGATGATCCACCATGTTATTTTCAATCATTACCGTTGATCTTGTAGAACTCTTTGCTCTCTACAACTTTGTAGAAGAAAGTTTTACGAATTGGTTGATGAATTGGAAGAAATCGAAGGACGAAAAACAGAAAATATCGTCCATTGACTATCAAACTGGCGGCTTGCCCTAGCTTTGAATTAGGGTTTGCAAAATAGAAAATTAAAATGGTGGCCCTTTATAGAAAATTCACGCGCACTATTCATCCGAAAATTTTCCACACTCCAGATGAAGCATGTCGCCTAGCGTTTATAATGTTTTACCCCTATTCCTAACACAATGGAATATATATCGATAGCCAATTCGATCATATTTGGAAGATATATTTTCGAATCGACTATTTAAATTCAAATTTTACTTAAACAAATTTCTATGCATTTTAGCTTGCCCCGGACAAACCGTAAATCCGATCGACACGAAATTTGAAATCCTAGAATAATATAACATTAAGGAACCAATGAAACTAGTTTCGTCAAAATCCAAGACTATACGAAAAAGGGCTATTTTCACACGTTAATTAAATATTAAAATATTCATTTTCTAAAAATTTACTTTTAAATCGATTTCAAAAGTCCTCTAACATCATTCTAATTCAAATATAATTTAACTCAACTTTATTAATCATTTTCATTCACATTAAATTCAATTTCTAATTATTTCAGCAATTTCAAATATTAAATTAACAGTTTAATTATCCAATTAAATCAATATATTCGAAATATAGGTTTTTCAGCTTATAAAATTTACTCATGAATATTTAAAATTAATTAAATATACAAATTTCAAATGACTAAAATTCTGGGTCATTACATTCTCCCCTACTTAAAAGAACTTCGTCCTCGAAATTACCGAGTAAGAAAAAGTCACAAAATCCATTAATTTTTCAAAATAACTCGTTTAATTCAGATTTCAAATTCATTTAATCTTTTAACTTCTCGAAAATCATTTAGTTAAACCTCTTGTAAAACTTTTCTAAGTTTTCAAATCTATTCTTAGTTATCTTTTCAAAACCAACTTGTGACGACCGCCCATGACTCCCGCACCAAAACAAGGAAATAATGCGCTGAAAGGCGTGCCAGGCAGCCATGGACGATAGTCAGGGTAAAACAGAACAAAAGAATCTCTATCGTACAACTCACAGCGCGTGGACAAAATACAATAGAGAAATATAATATAGTGAAGCTCCATAGAACAGAACATCATCATATAAGCATCACAGTAGTTTTATACAATCATCTACTCAAATCCATACATGAAAGCCTCACTACAAATCACTCAACCAAATACAGCAGCGGATACCCAGTACATATAGTAAGAAAACTAATATGCATAGCCTCCTGCTCGTCTTCGCCATCATCAACGGAAAACTCTACTCTAAGCACAGCACCTGCCACCTGCTACCTAGTCTGCCCATCCCAAACATGGATGAACAGCCCAAGGTAATAAGAGGAGACATAAAACCTTGAGTCAGACAAAGTCTTAGTGAGCAGTAAATTAACAATCAAGCATACCAAAAGAGCATAAGGAAATAAAGGAATAGGAACCAAACCATCCCACTCCACCTCTTTCTACAGTGATAGCCCCCAGACACACACTAAGGAGAAGTAAGCCTAACATAGCAGATAAGTAAGGTAAAGCAATAATCACTCGAGTCAAGGACGATGTTTTCCAAATACAAACCCCCAAGGCCTAAACCAAGATCAGATAAGCACCCAGAAAACACCGCTCTTGAAGCCGAATGATGATACAACCAAACATCCAAACATCCATGACTCTGGCTATCACTGTTAACCTTGCTTCGAAATCACCGTTAATTGAATGACCGACTCCTTCCTGAGCCATCTGTCAAGGGCTAATGGTAACCCCGGTTCTAGACAAAACCCCGCACACTGCCTTGTGCCTAGGACTTATCTTCTTGGCCCAGAGTACTCGACTAACTGCCTGTAGTCTTTTAGGCGTCCCTATGTACTCTTGCTTTAGGTTTGCTAGAACCTTCAATAACGATGAGATCCAAGCCTCCTTGTCATCCTTCTTGACGACTTCTATCAACTTAGCCCAAGCTTCCTCTTGAGCAATCCATTATCAACCAACTTGAACTACCCTTCAAGTTATCAACATGCTTGGAATGATCCCTGCCTGGATTAAGCCAAGACTCACATCATACTTCGCTTCATCGTACCAAAGCAAAGTCTCAACTCAACCATACTTTGCCTTTTCGCATCCTGACAAAGTCCCATCTCGATCTCATACTTCGCCTCTTCGCATCACGGCAAAGTCCCATCATCGAATCCATCCATATGAGCTTCCACATCCGCTTCATATACCATCGGCAGCTTTCACCATTCAAGAGCCTTTCCACTTAGCTTTTGAATCATCTTCAACCATCTTGTTCCAAATCAACTACAAGCTAACTTGGAGCAATCAAATCTAACATACATTCAAACATTCAAGCATTCAAACAAGATATATTAAGCAATATCAACTATAATGGCAATTTCGTAATTAAGTGAGCAAAAGTCCAACATATGTGAAATCATAGTTTTTAGCATAGATCTATCAAATCTAAAACATGGGTTTTGTCTCTAATACTTGTTAAATAGCTTCTATAGATAAACATTTTCAAATATGATGGATCTACATGCAGACTTAAGGAAAATGCGAGAAAACGCTAACTTTAACACATAAACATATCACCAATCCCATATACTCCTTTGGATCCGCGTGAGAGATAACTACCACTCACCAAATCACCAAAACAACCTAAAATCAAACAACTTCAGATCTGGACAGCAAGGACTTGAGCTTGATCCGGAGAAATTTCACTTGAAACGGTGAAATCTAGCCTCTTCGGATGAAAATCTTCAACTTTGGCACTTGATCTTTGATCTTGATCTTCAATCTTCAATGGATGTTAGCACTTGATAGAAGTAGAGAAAGAAGTGAAGAAAATACTGTAGTCGAGTCTTCAAAATGGCAGCACTTCGTCGCTTCAAAAACCGGTGCCAAAAAGTGAGCCAAAGTCGTCTATTTATAGGCTGAATCCCCCCTTAGGTCGTAACTCGTAGCTCGGTATTAGGTCGTGGCCGACCTAAGAATCTCCGACCTATCTTAGGTCGTTGCCGACCTATATACCCAACGACCTATCTGCCTAACCAATCCCAAAGCCATACGACCTAAAACAAGCCCGCCTCCACGACCTATCCAAACCCAGGTCGCACGACTTAACATCATGCCGACTTACGACCTAATCGGCTTAGCCTAGTGCCGACCTAAAAACTTACGACCTAACACATAAGCTCTTCCACGACCTAACTGCACTGCCGCTACCCAGCGACCTAACTCACACGCGACCCACGACCTAAGTCCCCAACGTCTCAACATCATACGACCTACGAACACGGCCGACCTAACTCCTTCACACGACCTATCTGGCTGCCGACCTATCTAGCTGCCGACCTAACACAACCGAGTCAACAACCCAACTTCCCAGGCCTTCATGCGACCTAACCATAACGACTTACGACTCATCATACAAACGACCTAACAACTTACTCTTATGACCGACCTACGACCTAAAACACTACCGACCTAACGCTAGCCCTAAGGTCGTTGAACGACCTAACTCTAAGTCGTTAACTCGGCAACTTCCTTAAGTCGCTGCCTACTAACTCGGCCAACACTTAAACCGCTACCCCTCCTTGAGTCGGTCCCCTATGAGTCGGTCACGACTCATCACTTGCACTCGGGTTAACTCCTAAACGACTCAAGTTAGAGGCAACACAAACAACACTAACGACCTGTAAATTCTACGATCCATCGACACGTAAAATACGGGTCGTTACATTCTCTCCCCCTTAGGAATTTCGCCCCCGAAATTCCAAGCAAACAATCAGAAATCAAAGATATTCTGCATGCCTACCATCCAAAGCAATCAACAAACCATGCAACCAATTCTAACCTAGCATGCAGAATTCTAAGACTGAGAACAAGCTACAAATTCATGAGATGTCACGACACTTTAGGGCCATACCTCGAAGAGTCCGGGATGAGCTGCCTTCATCCTCTCTTCCTCCTCCCATGTACAGTCGTTAACATCATCACTCCATTGTACCTTGAGCAACGTAATCGTCTTCCTCCTAAGCTGTTTCGTATCGGTTTCAACAATACGAAGCGGCTTACGAGGTCTCGAAACAACAGGATCAACCTCCAAGTCTTCACAGCTATCAGCAAAAACCACCGTAGTTGGGTCGTGCACATACTTCCGTAGACAAGATACATGAAAAACATTGTGCACACCCGCCATCTTTTCCGGTAACTCCAATCTATAAGCGAGCTTTCCAATTCGCTCGATAATCGGGAATGGTCCAACGAATCTTGGAGTTAACTTTCCTTTGTTCCCGAATCTTATAACATTCTTCAATGGAGAAATCTTCACAAAAACCATATCACCCACGTCGAATTCCAAATCCTTCCGACGATTATCTGCATAACTTTTCTGACGATCCTGGGCTGCCTTCATTCTTTGTCGAATGATCTCTATACAATCCGAAGTCTGTCGAATCATCTCTGGCCCAAGTATCAGCTTTTCTCCAGTTTCCAACCAACATGTCGGAGAGTTACACGGTCTTCCATATAATGCCTCATATGGTGCCATACCAATACTCGACTGATAACTGTTATTATAAGCAAACTCCACCAAATGAAGGTGATCTTCCCATGATCCTCCGAAGTCCAAAACACATGCTCTAAGAAGATCTTCCAAAACTCGGTTGACTCTCTCAGTCTGACCATCTGTTTGAGGGTGATAAGCTGTACTCAAACACAACTCGGTTCCCAAAACTTCCTGGAAGCTCTTCCAAAATCTACTAGTGAACAATGGGTCTCGATCGCTCACTATACTCTTCGGAACACCATGGAAACGAACTATCCACTTAACATACAACTCAGCCAACTTCGATGCAGTCCTAGTCGATCGAACAGGAATGAATCTTGCACTCTTGGTCAAACGATCTACGATGACCCAAATCCCTTCATTTCCCGCTCTTGTCCTAGGTAGACCATCGATAAAATCCATCGACACTTGCTCCCACTTCCATGTAGGAACCTTCAATGGCTGAAGCAATCCACTGGGCTTCTTCTGCTCAGCTTTCACCAACTGGCAATTCATACACTTGGAAATAAAATTTCCAACATCCTTCTTCATACCTTCCCAGTAGTAGGTTCTCTTCATATCCCGATACATCTTATTTCCACCTGGATGAATTGTCAACTTCGAGTGATGACTCTCCCTCAGAACTTCATCTCTCAATCCATCTACATCGGGAACAACTAATCGTCCTTGCTTTCGAAGCCAACCCTCTCGATCGACCTCGAATCCTTTATCCTTCTCCTGATCCAATCCGGATTCCAAATCACGGATAATCTTGACAAGCTTATCATCTCGCCTTTGGCTCTCACCAATTCTTTCCACAAGTGTAGGCCTTATCGATAAGTTTGCCAACATCTCAGGTTCCAATTCACTTCTGGGCCTGAAATCAAACTCAGCCAAATACTCAAGACTCTTCCATTCCGAAAACATGGCTCCCAAACCTGCATGTCTTCGACTTAACGCATCAGCCACTGCGTTACCTTTCCCTGGAGTATAGGCTATACCAAAATCATATGATGCTAGGAACTCTAGCCACCGTTGCTGTCGAAGATTCAAATCCTTTTGGGAGAACAGATACTTTAACGACTTATGATCTGTAAACAACTCGAATCTAACTCCCAATAGGTAATGTCTCCATATCTTCAAAGCAAACACAATCGCCGCTAACTCCAAATCATGAGTCGGATAATTCCTTTCATGCGGCTTCAGTTGTCGACTAGCATATGCAACAACTTTATCCTTCTGCATTAGCACCGCTCCTAGTCCAGTGCCACATGCATCGGTGTAGACCACCATCTCATCATTCCCACTAGGAATAGTCAAAACAGGAGCACTTGTCAGTCGCTCTTTCAGGATCACGAAAGCTTGCTCACATTTATCATCCCATCTGAACACTTGGTTCTTCTTCGTCAATCCTGTCAACGGTGCAGCTATCTTGGAAAAGTCTTTGATAAACCGACGATAATATCCTGCTAATCCAAGAAAACTCCTCACATCAGATGCATTCTTAGGCCTAACCCAATCCTGGATCGCTGCCACCTTAGCGGGATCAACCGCTATTCCATTTCCAGAAATAACATGACCTAAGAACCTCACTTCATTCTTCCAGAAGTGACACTTCGAAAACTTAGCCTTCAGCTGATGTTTCCGTAAGATCCCCAAAACAATCCTCAAGTGTGTCTTGTGCTCTCCCTCAGTTCTGGAATAAATCAGAATATCATCCACGAACACAAGCACGAACCTATTCAACTGATCTCTGAACACTCTATTCATAAGATCCACAAAATATGCTGGCGCGTTAGTCAATCCAAACGGCATTACCAGCCACTCATAAAACCCGGACGGTGTCCTGAAAGCAGTCTTCGGCACACTATCCCTCGCCACTCTTAACTGGTGAAATCCCGTTGCCAAATCCATCTGAGAAAACACCTTAGCCTCGTGAAGCTGATCAAACAAGTCATCTATTCTCGGCAATGGATACTTGTTCTTCTTAGTCACCTTATTCAGCTCACGATAATCAACACACAACCTCAACGATCCATCCGCTTTGGTTGCGAACACAACGGGCGCACCCCATTCGGACACACTTCTCCGAATGAATCCTTTCCGTAAAAGGTCATCAACTTGCACCTTCAGCTCTTGCTGCTCCCTCGGTGCCATCCGCCTAAGAGGCATCACAACAGGTCTGGCTCCCTCAACTAGATCGATACGAAACTCGATCTCCCTATGCGGCGGCAACCCTTTGACCTCGTCAAAGACATCCTCAAATCCATTCACAATAGGCACCGATGACAGTCCTTCCCGTGGAACAACCAGCGAATACATGAAGCTCATGAAGACGCCTTCCTCATGCTTACATCGTATCACAACCTTTCGCCCATCCACATTCCCGACTGTCACCTCCAGCCTCTCACAATCAATCCTAGCCGCATACTTCCTAAGCCAGTCCATACCCAAAATAATTCCGAACCCCGCAAAGTTCAGAACAAAGCAATCACAAACAAACGAGCAATCATGACTCGATACAACCAGACCACGGCATATCATACACAAACATGACGAACCCCCCACTGGATTAGTCACAACCAATGGCCTATCAACAATATCCGGTTTCATACCTAACCGGCTTACCAAATCATCACAAACAAAAGAATGCGACGCTCCAGTATCAAACAACACTCTAACTGGAACACCACAAATAGAAAGAGTACCTTGAACCACCACACTCTTCCCCTTTTCTTCAGCAGTCGGAGCTTTTGAAGACGATGGAACAGCCCCCAAAGCATAGGCTTGCACAACCTGCCTATCTTTCCTCGGTTCTGGACAGTCCTTCTTAATGTGTCCCAGCTTATCACAGTTGTAACACTTCAACTGCACCTTCGGATTCTTGCAATCCCGAGAAAGATGACCCTTCTGACGGCAGTTATAACAAGTCACCTCGCCCTTTGGCTTCTTCTGACCATCCTTTCCCTTCTGTTGCTGCTGCTTCCTCTTCTTATTCCCACTCTGCTGTGGTTTAGATCCTTCCCTGGTTACAGCAACAACAGAACTTTCCCTAGGAAACAAACTCTCATGCCTCAGAGCTTTCTCCACCAGCTTCTCAAATGGATCGTCCAGATGATCCACTAACTGCCTTCCTAGATAAGCATCCAGACCAGTCACAAACTTTTCATTCTTCTGGTAGGGAGAATCAATATATGATCTGGCATACTTAGACAAAGCTTCGAACTCAGAAATATACTCCAGAACAGGCCTTCCGCCTTGTTTGAGCTCCACAAATCTCTTGAACAAAACAGACCTCTGAGCAGTAGAGATGAACTTGGCTTCAAATCTAACTTGGAACTGCTCCCAAGTAATATCCTCTTCTGGTGTATCTATGGTGATAGAATTCCACCAATCAGCAGCTCTTCCCTGAAGCTGTCTCGATGCAAGCTTTCTCTTAGTTGCATCCTCAATCCCTAAGTCACCAAAGATCCTTTTGCAAGCATCAATCCATCTCTGCACCTCAATAGTCGACTCCGTCCCCAAGAAAGCTTTTCCTCCAAGAGAAGTATAATCCTTGCAAAGCTTAGCAAAATCCACCGGTCTTGGAGCTTGAACTTGAACTCCCACATCCACTGATGATCCTGAAGCTGGTATCCTTCTCATGATCGAAGTCATCATTGCTTCGAACATAGTTCCATAATCAACAGCTCCTTCATCAGCACGGCTTTCCCTTGCAGCTGGTCTCCCTCTTCGACTCATCCTTAATATCTGTAATAAGAATGATTAGAACACCTTAAGAAACAACTGCATAAGGAGTTCAAATCCTTCTAGGCTACTATATTATATATAGTAATCATCCATCAAAATACAATTACGTCTCTCATACGTAGTTACGTCAGCGAGCGTTGGCTGAAATCGATTCACCAAAGCTCTGATACCAAATGTGACGACCGCCCATGACTCCCGCACCAAAACAAGGAAATAATGCGCTGAAAGGCGTGCCAGGCAGCCATGGACGATAGTCAGGGTAAAACAGAACAAAAGAATCTCTATCGTACAACTCACAGCGCGTGGACAAAATACAATAGAGAAATATAATATAGTGAAGCTCCATAGAACAGAACATCATCATATAAGCATCACAGTAGTTTTATACAATCATCTACTCAAATCCATACATGAAAGCCTCACTACAAATCACTCAACCAAATACAGCAGCGGATACCCAGTACATATAGTAAGAAAACTAATATGCATAGCCTCCTGCTCGTCTTCGCCATCATCAACGGAAAACTCTACTCTAAGCACAGCACCTGCCACCTGCTACCTAGTCTGCCCATCCCAAACATGGATGAACAGCCCAAGGTAATAAGAGGAGACATAAAACCTTGAGTCAGACAAAGTCTTAGTGAGCAGTAAATTAACAATCAAGCATACCAAAAGAGCATAAGGAAATAAAGGAATAGGAACCAAACCATCCCACTCCACCTCTTTCTACAGTGATAGCCCCCAGACACACACTAAGGAGAAGTAAGCCTAACATAGCAGATAAGTAAGGTAAAGCAATAATCACTCGAGTCAAGGACGATGTTTTCCAAATACAAACCCCCAAGGCCTAAACCAAGATCAGATAAGCACCCAGAAAACACCGCTCTTGAAGCCGAATGATGATACAACCAAACATCCAAACATCCATGACTCTGGCTATCACTGTTAACCTTGCTTCGAAATCACCGTTAATTGAATGACCGACTCCTTCCTGAGCCATCTGTCAAGGGCTAATGGTAACCCCGGTTCTAGACAAAACCCCGCACACTGCCTTGTGCCTAGGACTTATCTTCTTGGCCCAGAGTACTCGACTAACTGCCTGTAGTCTTTTAGGCGTCCCTATGTACTCTTGCTTTAGGTTTGCTAGAACCTTCAATAACGATGAGATCCAAGCCTCCTTGTCATCCTTCTTGACGACTTCTATCAACTTAGCCCAAGCTTCCTCTTGAGCAATCCATTATCAACCAACTTGAACTACCCTTCAAGTTATCAACATGCTTGGAATGATCCCTGCCTGGATTAAGCCAAGACTCACATCATACTTCGCTTCATCGTACCAAAGCAAAGTCTCAACTCAACCATACTTTGCCTTTTCGCATCCTGACAAAGTCCCATCTCGATCTCATACTTCGCCTCTTCGCATCACGGCAAAGTCCCATCATCGAATCCATCCATATGAGCTTCCACATCCGCTTCATATACCATCGGCAGCTTTCACCATTCAAGAGCCTTTCCACTTAGCTTTTGAATCATCTTCAACCATCTTGTTCCAAATCAACTACAAGCTAACTTGGAGCAATCAAATCTAACATACATTCAAACATTCAAGCATTCAAACAAGATATATTAAGCAATATCAACTATAATGGCAATTTCGTAATTAAGTGAGCAAAAGTCCAACATATGTGAAATCATAGTTTTTAGCATAGATCTATCAAATCTAAAACATGGGTTTTGTCTCTAATACTTGTTAAATAGCTTCTATAGATAAACATTTTCAAATATGATGGATCTACATGCAGACTTAAGGAAAATGCGAGAAAACGCTAACTTTAACACATAAACATATCACCAATCCCATATACTCCTTTGGATCCGCGTGAGAGATAACTACCACTCACCAAATCACCAAAACAACCTAAAATCAAACAACTTCAGATCTGGACAGCAAGGACTTGAGCTTGATCCGGAGAAATTTCACTTGAAACGGTGAAATCTAGCCTCTTCGGATGAAAATCTTCAACTTTGGCACTTGATCTTTGATCTTGATCTTCAATCTTCAATGGATGTTAGCACTTGATAGAAGTAGAGAAAGAAGTGAAGAAAATACTGTAGTCGAGTCTTCAAAATGGCAGCACTTCGTCGCTTCAAAAACCGGTGCCAAAAAGTGAGCCAAAGTCGTCTATTTATAGGCTGAATCCCCCCTTAGGTCGTAACTCGTAGCTCGGTATTAGGTCGTGGCCGACCTAAGAATCTCCGACCTATCTTAGGTCGTTGCCGACCTATATACCCAACGACCTATCTGCCTAACCAATCCCAAAGCCATACGACCTAAAACAAGCCCGCCTCCACGACCTATCCAAACCCAGGTCGCACGACTTAACATCATGCCGACTTACGACCTAATCGGCTTAGCCTAGTGCCGACCTAAAAACTTACGACCTAACACATAAGCTCTTCCACGACCTAACTGCACTGCCGCTACCCAGCGACCTAACTCACACGCGACCCACGACCTAAGTCCCCAACGTCTCAACATCATACGACCTACGAACACGGCCGACCTAACTCCTTCACACGACCTATCTGGCTGCCGACCTATCTAGCTGCCGACCTAACACAACCGAGTCAACAACCCAACTTCCCAGGCCTTCATGCGACCTAACCATAACGACTTACGACTCATCATACAAACGACCTAACAACTTACTCTTATGACCGACCTACGACCTAAAACACTACCGACCTAACGCTAGCCCTAAGGTCGTTGAACGACCTAACTCTAAGTCGTTAACTCGGCAACTTCCTTAAGTCGCTGCCTACTAACTCGGCCAACACTTAAACCGCTACCCCTCCTTGAGTCGGTCCCCTATGAGTCGGTCACGACTCATCACTTGCACTCGGGTTAACTCCTAAACGACTCAAGTTAGAGGCAACACAAACAACACTAACGACCTGTAAATTCTACGATCCATCGACACGTAAAATACGGGTCGTTACACAACTAGTATCGTTTAACTTTAACTCAATATCAATATTTTAGTTATCAAAAATTTTCCAAATTTTCTGAAAAATTCGCCAATGTCTCCTTTGCGCAGTTCGATCGTAGTAGGATCACAATATATATATATATATATATATATATATATATATATATATAATAAATATACAACTCGTCTTTGAGCATAAGGCATCCCGTAAGGAAAAAAGTGTAAAAGTACGGTATGTAATCCGAGATATGCACCTTATATATTATTAGCGAGCATATACGACTAATATAGCGTGAAAGCGAGCTCCAAATGTGAAGCAAGCTCTATCTGCACTTACTAAATACTCAACAACAAATGAGAAACTTGTATATATGAAAATAATATCAATGTACAACATATACCAATACAACAACTATATATGCCAATCTAACAACGCAATCAAAAGCAACAAATCCAACCATCAAACAACTATCACCCAACTAATCCATATCCATCCAATCAATCCATAACCAAATCAATATAAATTCATTTCTCATTAATATTCATTGAATTGGTTTTCAATTTAATCACATTTGATTCAATAACATTGGATTTTACTAACATCCATTCATTCATATTCAATTAGTTTACATTCACTAATTCACATTCAAGTTTGTTCACTTCATAATCAAATCAAATTCAATTCTGTTTAGATTCACTTACTATCAATTTGAATTCAATTATTTAGCTTTCAATTTCGTTAATTCAATTTCATTAACACTTAATGAATTTCTATACAACCAACTACCATCCATCTAACAACCAATGCATATCCAACATTACCAAATTTATTTACCTTACATTCAACATTCATATTTACTTCGCTTACATTTATTTTGTTTTAACCCATTTAATTTCAAATGGTTTAATATTCAATTTAGATTTAATTCTAGTGTTCACTATATTCACATTTTTATACAATACTTCTTATTGTTATTATCACTTATTAGCTTAAATTACATTCAATTCTAACAAATAATATTTCAACTCATATTCACTTAACTAATCTATTTCATTAGTTCAACTCAATTCATTTATTGATTCAATTGCTAACTCACTTTACAACTAGAGTTGACTTTCATTATATAACTCAAATTCATATTTATTTAACTACTTCATTCAGCAGTACTTAAGTATGTTTCATTTCAACTCACTTGCATTTACTTCCACCATACAATCTGAAGTTCACCACTAATTTAAATGAGATTCTATCTTATTTAGCTTTTACTAAAATCAAATTTCATCACTTATTCAAATTCATATTTTGTTTTGCTTAACAAAATTATTTAACCATTTTAACTATTTGGTTTTACTTACCTTTTCCCATTTTCTAAGTTATTCAACTTATTTATTCAAACTTTCAAATTCATACTATATAGTCACTTACCAACTAAGTTTAATTTCCTTTTCAATAACTTATCTAATCCGATTCAATTTATTTAACCTTCCTTTAGTTAAATTTCAAATCATACATTTACTATGCTAACTCAAATTTATTTTAACTTTACCTAAATTAAAATCTCTTTTATTTCATATTATTAGTCCAAAACTCATTTTACTTATATTCATCAATTTCGACTTGGATTTTAAATTCAAATTTGTTTATCAAAACAAAAAATTAAATTTCCATTTACTATTGTAGCAAATTCATCACATAGAAACTCGAAAATGATTGATGATGCTGCAGTCATCACCCTTATTATTTTCCAGCAACAGTAGTGAATTCAGTTCTTTATATTCTTTTTAAAATTTCCTTTTATTTATAAATCACACTTACAAAATCTTTTACATATATAATTTCACTATTTCACTTTACTTATATACGATCCGTTCTAAATTAATTTATCTTACTTAGATTTGTAATAATATAATTACTTTAAATTTGGAAAACAACTTTCAAAATCAACGGGATTCAAATTTTCAAATTCTTAGTTTAAATCTGTTTTTATTTCTAACTCATATTTATAGAAATATTCATATAATTTCATTTCTTATATATAATATTATTTCACAATTGTATATTGTAACGACCCGCTATTTTGGACCATTCAAATCGACAATAAAACCATACATATCCGACTTGAATAATTCAAAATACCGAATTGTTAATTAAAATTTGGCAAAATTTAAAATATACAGTAAATAAATCAATCACAAGTCACAGAGTAATATAATGCAGCGGAATAGATAAATAATAGTAGTTCATGAAGCTACTATATACATCAGAGTTAGAAAAATACAACCGAATAGTTCAAATGCAGTGAAGTCTTCAATGCAACAGATGACTTCTCTGAACCAATCAACTGGAAAGGCTGGAATCTGAATCGATAGTTGGATTTCTAAATGAAGCTCCGAACTCCAAAGGTGAGTCTCAAATGTTGTATCACTCAGTCTGACCCGAGCGTAAAGCAAAACACAAAACACTCGAGTCAGGATTAACATTCTTATATCAATAAATCCAACTCAAGTGAAATATCAACTGAAATACAAATAACTTAAAGGATGTTTGGGATAACCATCCTCTAAGGGTCCATGGAACTTTCTACAAGGTAGAAATATACACTATAACACTGTGGTCATTTCAGCTTAATTTATACTTCAAAACCAAATCTCATTTTCACTTCAAATATCTGTATATTTCCCAAAATAGTATTTATATATATTAAATAATTTATACAGTAAAGTATTTTCAATTTCCTCAACTTAACAAATCGTTCCAACGTCAACCCGACCTTCCCATTCAAATTAAATTCAATCTCAATTTATCAATTTAAATTCAACTCAATTTCTAAAAAAAACCACTTAAATTTTATCGATCTCAAATTCGGATTTATAATCATAAATACCCCTTTATATTTCCATATATTTCAAAATTTAAGTATTCAACATTTCATCTAAATTTTCATTCAATTTAGTTTTCTAAATAATAAATTCAAATTTAGTTCAACCTAAATTTTCATTTTAATTCAATTTAGTTGCTAAATAACAAATTCAACTACGTTGATTTCAAATACAGATCCGAATCTCAACATAAACCATTTAAATTCCAATATAGTCCAAGGCTTTAATATTTAAATGTTCAATATAACAGTTTCATATAGATCTCGATTTAACCTCATTATTATTTAGTCTTGAAATACTCCCTTATTAGATTCAATATCATTTAAGTAACCTTAAATTACATCTTACTCCATATTTTCCTTAATTTATTTAAACGTGAAATATCCATTAAATCACTTAAATCAAAAACCCAGTTATAAAATCATACCCATTAAATTTCCCATTCAAAAATTTCAAATCGATTTAATTAAATAAATCCTTATTTAAATACCATTTTTATAAACCCAAATTTATCTCCCAATCTTAATTATTCAATTTATTATAAGAGAATCTATTTGAAATATAGATTTACATAAATACTTAACCATATTATATGCATTAAATCAATCTAATTTAAATCAAATATTACTACTAAATCTATATGTACAATTTTCATTTATATAATATCTTAAGAATCAAATTTATTAAACCATATATTTCTTTCCAAAATTATAGAAATTATTTTCAAAATATTTATATGGACCAACGGTGTCTGTATATATTTCCTATCATATAGTCAAGTGCTACGGATATTTATCATTTCAATCCGTATACTAAATAAATACGGGTGGATATCATTTCAACCCGTAATCCTAAATTCAATTAAATGAAAATCGTTTGGGTTTATCATTTCAACCCATAACGATTTTCTCCTATTCTAAAGTCTGTTCGGGTATGTATCATTTCAATCCATAGTGATTTCTAAACTACAGGGAACTTGCAGAGTGATAACAGAAAATACAATAAAATAACAGGCATATATCGTCAATACCAATATAATATAAAAAACAGGATATGGTGTCATATCCCGCAGGTGAACAGTTACAGATAATAGCATATATAACAAATTTAAATAACTACAGCAGCATATTTCAATTGTCGTTTCAATTGAAATCAAATTTAATGAATAAAAGAATGTTAATCGTGAGTGATTACTCACCTCTCGAGCCTAGAAAATACAGAAGATGACACGGATATGCATACTGCTACAGACATGGAAATTTGAATTATGAATTGAAGCAAAGCAAAATCGGCACGAATTCAACGATCAAAGCTGATAACAAGAATTGATGGAACAAGTCAGAACGGGATCGGCGAAGATAATGGTATGAGTGGACTCATATATATATAACTATATATAACTATATATACAAAGTCATATTCTAAATTCAACACATATTAAATTAAATTAAATATATATGTATTTATATTTTTCAAAATCATTGTTTTTTTAATTTAAAACACATAAATTAGAATCAAGCATATATACAATATGAAATTTAAAATAAATACTTATATAAACAGACTAATATTAATTATGTGCTAGGTTACAAAACTGACATATTTTAGCTGTAAGAAAGAGTATAAATAAAGAAGTCAACATCAGTTACAATATATTTATATAAACCAAATGTAACATATATTTAGTTGACATAACAAATGAATTCTTTTATAAAATAATATACATTGGGCGTTATTTCATAAAAATGCACATACAATACCATTTATATACGAACAACAAAAGTAGCTTATATATATAGATATACTATTTAAAAATCAATATTTACATTTCAACTAACATCAGAAAACAAATATAAACTTTATACTTTATATATGTTTTATGGAAAAAGAGGAAGAAAAAAAACAGAACGCAAAGTGGATCCAACGTTTGGAATTCAGGGATTAGTCCTGAAGGCTAATACACCGTCGGATCATTTTTATTAAATTTTTGGATAAATATCAGTAGAAGAGTAGCAATTTATTTAAAATAACGTGGTGTGAAATGAATTGATGGAATGAATAAAGTAACGTATTATTAGTACCTAAATAATCAAATGACCCAATACGTTGGTTTCTTAATAACGACAGTAACGTTCAATTTGTTAAAAGTTAATTTAGGACGTTATCTTCGTCTTATTTGTAAGTGATTGATATATCATACCTCTTAAAAATTTAAGATCAGCTCATGGCACGGCGTATGAAAATTCAAATTCCATCGCATCATATATTTATTATTTCAGTTTAGAAATGTATGAACTTATCAAATTTTTTTTGCTATAAATGACATAAATCACCACTGCTTATTAAATTTGTCGTGTATCGCGTTTAAATACTTCCAAAGCGTTTGTCAATTTATTTAAAACTATAAAATGAAAGGAGTGAAAAGAGAAAAAATGAAAGAAAGAAAAAATATATATATATATATATATATATATAATAAAAAAACATGGGGAGAGAGACGAAGATACAGATGGTGGTACGTAACTTGTTCTATTCATAAGTAAATATCACCATAAATTCCTTTGCATATTTTTAATTGCTATAACTAATGCTTTCATATATAACAGGTCCAATCTTATATACATAGCTACATATTATAAAGGGTTATGAAAACTTATATATACACACCTTATAGTATAATATATATAACTAGATAAAATGTATATATTAGATAATAGAATATAATAATATAGATGAAAAGAGAATTGCAGCAAGCTAAAATTTATAATAAAAAAAAACAAAGTGTTGCAGGAAGTTGAAAACAACAACTAATGCAATAATATTTATTATAAGTTTCGAAATCCATTAGACAAAAGAAAACACAGCTTGTATAACATATCCATTAAACAAAATAGACTATATATAGTACTAGTACATATTCATGCTATATGTAAACATTTAAAAACGAAACATATATTGCAATATGATACGCATACCGTTTATAAAAATATGGATGACGAGGGGAGGAGGCATGAAGTGGGTTGTGGCTCTTGACAGGTGGTTCGAGCTGCGGTGGCGGAGGCTTGACGAAGCTATAGGAAGGAGAACTGGTCCTTTTTCATTTTTCCATCATATGTGTTTTAGCATTGTAATGGGAAAAATCTCTTTTTTTTTCAAGAAGCAACAGAGAGGAAGAAAAAATGAAGCTAAATAGGCTCAGAGACTACACGTTATAAATATTTAATATAGTTGAACGGTAGGAATGAGTAATCCAGCAACTAAAATTGAAACCATGGAAATAGAGGGGTCAATCGCTAGAATTTAGGAGGTATGAATGGTAACGGTTGTTTGAATTGTATACCAAATATATAACTTTATATTCCATTATTAATTGAATAGGAGAAATGAATGGTTGGAGAATGAGCTGTCTATTTATGATATACTGTTACATATAATTTATTAAAGAAGAAACGGTAGAATAATGATAGATTTGAATTATATACTGGTGTGATGCAATAACAACGGTCAAGTTGATAAGGTGGATATTTAAACAATTTATTGCTTGATTGGAAAGCACGTGAGTATGGAAAGGCAAGGATACTAAAATGAAAAAAGGAATGGACAGAGAAATTTAAGCGAAGATAAAACGTACAGGAATAAAAATAGAGTATGGGATGGTCATGATAATTCAGTGGGTAATTAAAGCAACTTTTAATGCCACCAGTTGCACGTTCAAATCTGAAAAGTCAGAGTAATTTACCATATAATAAATTGAAACGGTGGATTGATAACAGCTGCAAGTATATACTTAATAGAAAAGAACGGATCAAATTAGCTTGATAAAATTGAAACGAAGATTATATGATTAATTTATTACTTTCTTTCAAAATGAACGTTAAATCAAAACACGCATTTTAAAAAATGAAATATATATATGTGCACACCCATGAAAACCATATAACTTTAAAACGCTTCCATTTCATATTAATGTTAAATAACAAATATATAATTATTCAAAATGTCACATATATAGTATATTCATTTTATGGTTGTCGTTTCCATGTAATAAATATTCATTTTAAACCAATATTAAAATAATATATATGTATAGTTAAAAATCAATGTTCTAACATAAAACACATATATTAAAGATCAACACACACATATATAATATCTTTTGAAATGAATACTTATGTATATATATAATTATTATAGTTTATTACTTTCCTTTTCAAATATCCAGCAGGAAGTCAAACAAACTTATGCACATATATATGCAGATAAACAATATTCTTTATAATACATTGTTAACTTACTCCTTTTTTTCCTTTTTTTTAAAGAGTATATATGCAGTACAGTTTATAAGAATTTTTTTTTTATAAAACCTTCATATATAACAAAATGTATGTATATAATAAAATTTAAAATCTGCTATGTTTAATTGGACGTAATCCAAATATTAAATTTTTATTTCAAAATATTATTATATAAAATTTCTCAAAAGTTTCAATTAATTACGTTAAATAAAACCATTTAAAACTATTAAAATCTACGGGTCGTTACATATATCATATTAATTATAATTCCATACTTTATAATTCATTTGCTTATTCAATTTAATCTTTTACAATTGTTTTTTTATTTGAATTGTTCAAACAGCTTTTATTAACTTATACATATACATTTTCAAACAACCAAACAATTCATTCATATACACTTTAATAATTTCTGAAAAAATATTTCCTTTACATACAAAATATAATAGAGTAAAATTATTTCATTTATCCAATTTAAAATAATACTATGTCGACTTGCCTCTTTTAGGTGTTTAGAAATCTCTATCGATAACATGGCGTCCCACATACCGACGAGAATTCACAAACAGCTCAACGGATAAGCAAACACAATATTAAACATCTTATATCACTAACAAATACACGCTCATATATATAATACACTCAAACTCAATCTAGGGTACTACTGTCCCTATCAATACTGAGTACACATAAAATCTTAGGAATATACAAAATCTAAGCTCTGATACCAACTGTGACGGTCTATCGAAAGTGGATAACTTCACTGTAGCTCACATGGATACCTCACGTTTTGCTTTTACAGCCAGCCTCTCGACTGTAAGCCAAACTAGCAAACCAACCCCTCGATACTCGATCTCAGGGACATGTAGGAGTAAGGTCATCCGTTCGCTACCTAACAAGAAGCGAAAACCCCCTATCATGTACGAACATCACTAAGCAAAAACGTACCCTTTGAATCGACAATAATCCACACATGTCTAATGTGACGACCCGTAAATTTTAAACGGTTTTAATAACGTAATTAACCAAAAATTTGTGAATTTTGAATAATTGAATTTGGAGATAAAAATCTAATATTTGAAATATGTCTAATTAAACATAGCAAATAGTAAATTTTCAATTTAAAATGTGGAAGTTTATTTTTCTTGTGTAATTCTATTTCAATTCAAATCAGTTAAAATTTGATGATTACAAAATATTTTTCAAACCCGAATATTTTCCTATAGAAAGTTTGTAAATCATCTTCTAATTGAGACGTCACATTTCGTTTCTTCAAATTCGGACCGCTATTGCTCCATTTATCTTATTTTCGACAGATTAGCAGCATTTTTCGATACCAATTATCGACTTTTGATAGGACGGTCATAACACCAATATCTGTATATCATTTTGATCATCTCGTCGTGCTGATCCCTGCTGTACATTCAATTCTATATTTTGAAGTCTAGTACACAGCGGAATTCACGAAACCGATAACCGTATCGGTACCGGATCCATGACCTTTTATTCTCTTTTGTGTTTCAAACTTTGAACCGTGACTGCCAAGCAACAAATAAATTGCTATATTTATTTTTCTGAATCAACATTTGTAACGACACAGAATTTTTGTCAATTAAAATTTGTGTATTTAATTGATTTTAAATATTAATAAGTAAGATTATAAGTCGAATAAATTTTATTTCGAATAATTGGATTTAATTGGATAATTAAATCGATAATTTAATAGTTGAAATTACTGAAATAATTGAAAATTGGGTTAAATATGATTGAAAATGATTTGTAAAATTTTATTTAATCATGTTGGAGTTAGAGTGATGTTATAAAACTTTTAAAATCGAATTAAAAGTTAATTGGTGAAAATTGAATGTTTTAATATTTAATTATCGACTGAAAAATAGCCAATTTTCGAACAGTCTCAGAATTGGACGAAACTAGTTCCATTGGATCCGTAATAGTTTGTTATTATCGAATTTCAATTTTCGTAGCAATCGGAGTTTTCGTTTGACCGTGGCAGCTCGAAACGCATCGAAATTGTTTTAATATTTATTTAGCGAGTTAAAATAGCCATTTTTCAAACAGTCTCGGATTTCGACGAAACCAGTTTCATCGGATCCGTAGTGTGATATTATTGTATGGTTTCAAATTTCGTGTCAATCAGATTTACCGTTTGTCCGGGGCAAGCTAAAACGCCTAGAAATTTGATTTACCGATTTAATTTAAAATCGAACGTTTATTGCCGTAACTAGCAAAGATGTCCGAATTAGCTTCCGAAACACGTTCCATTGCGTTCAGAACGCGGGATAAACCCTAAAAACGCTGGTCACCGCACGTAAATCGGAGTTCGGAAAACCCGGGATGAATAGTGTTTCGATATTTTTCTATATAAGCACTTCATTATTTCATTTTCAAGAAATTAAAGAAACCCTAACCCTAGTTATACACAGCCGCCAGTGATGGTATCAATGGCCGAAAATTTCTACCTTTCTTCCATTAATCTCTCTCAATCCATGCAATATTTCACGAAGCTTTCAACTACAAAGTTATAGGGTTCATCGAGTACTTCGAATCTATATGGAGATGATGAATTTTCGAGCAAGGATGAAGCGGCAATTGGTTCGTGAAGGTGGTGCGTTCTATCGCGTTTTTCAACACCTAGACTCGACCGAGCTTCAAGCTTTGGCGGCCGAAGGGGGCTCTGTTGTGGGGCTACGTGGTGATGGCGTTCGATCGATGCCGAAGTCAACATGATGGTCGCGACTTTGATGAATCCAACGGCAAGAAATGGGTTCCTGTACGCATTTTTCACCTGGAGGAAGAAACAACGTGGAACGGCCGAGATCTGCTAGTGGAGAAAACGAACGGTTGGATGATGGAGGGTTTGTAAAATAAAAATAAAATTTAAATTGAAATTATATTATAAATCTTGTAATATTTAAAAGTTGATATCTTTTTCATACGAGGTCAGAAATTTATGAAACGACTTGCATTGGAAACGTATTGTCGAGCACTACACGATGGAGTTGGATTGGAAGCGATTGGATCTAGCGAAAATTTCGGGTAAAATTAAACGCCTGTTTAATTTTATTCAAAATAAAACGCTGAAACGGAATTGGAAACAAGGTGAGAACTTCTCACTCAATCGAATAGTTTCGGTTTATATTTTAAATAGTTAGATTTAAAAATTTTGATTGTATATTGAATGATAATTGTTATCTATTGATTGTTAAAATAGACATTATGTGCCGTTAGTAAGCGGAGGTTATTTATTAAAAACATATACCGCGAATATTTTACCGAATAGTGAAATTGGTATTATTTATGTACTTGGAGTTGATTTCCCGCATTATATAGCGGATGAGACCCTATTGCGCCGTCTATTAAGCGGATAATATTTTATAAATCCCATATACCGCGATAATTCCGTACTGGAACGGAATTGATATTGTGCTAACATCTTTGGATGCAGGGAAACAGGTTGGAGGGATCCAACTGGATTCCTCAACTGTATTGATTTATTTACAGATATTGTGATATTTGTTGATTATCATATCGATATATGATATTTGGATGTCGTGATTGACTATTTGGTGCTGTTGCATCATCGGATCCATTTTTGAAGTTTTAAAGTAATGATTTTGGTTTTTAAAGGAATTTTTAAAGTGATTTTTGAAAGTATACGTTTTATTAAATTTCTGAATTGATTTATTTGAAATAATTAAAACGCTATAAATTCTTATGTTATGAAAATTAAGATTTTTGTGAAATATAACCAAAAGGTGATTTTTGAGATAAGTAGTTAATAAATTTATAAAATAGTTAAATTGGGATTTTTGAATTATTTTAAAACGGGTTATATGAAAGATGTATAAATTTGATATTTTAAAATTAAAAATATTGGAATTATAAAACGAGTTTTTATACGTGTTAAAATGAAGTATAAATGGATTCATAAGTGAATGAAAATATATAGATTTATGAATTGTGAAGTTATAAAATGAATAGATGTTGTAAGACAAAAGATTTTAAGGAATTAACTTATAAATCGGATTTTTGCATTTAAATTGAAATCTTTGATGAAGCAAAAATGGTTTATAGTTGAGATTTATAAAATATATATTTTATAAATCGAAATAATAGAATTTTAAAAGGAGTTCTATTAATGTTGAAAACAGGGATATAAATGAAATCTTATAAGTAATAAGATTTATAATTTGTGAAGTTTTAAAGGAACGGTTTTGTAAATAAAATGGATTATAAGCATTTAACTTATAATATGGACTTTTGGCATATAATTGAGTAATATAAATTAAATTGGATTAATAAAGGAGATTTATAAATCGAAGCTTATAAATAGAAATGGAATTTATAGTCATTGTTTATAAATTCGAAATCCATGGAATTTGATAAATTGAAAGTTGAAACTGGTTAAGGAAGTATATTTTCGATTTTGGACAGTGAATATATTATCAAATAAAATGGATATGCTTGGGAAAATGAATATTATAAAATGAAGTTAATCTTTTTAACGATGTTTTAAAATGTATTATGAATCGAATACATAGATTTTAACATTCATTGTTGAAATAGACGTTTTCGAGAAATAAGGAAATGGTGGACTATAACACTGTTGTTATAGTAAACGGTTTCCGAAAGGAAATGATTTATATAGTATTGGTATTTATATATCTATTTTAATTTTGAATCCCTATACTAGTGATTTTGGGTCGTCGTAACGGTGTTTTACGCAACATTCGTTTTGGCCCAAATAAATGTGTTTAAGAAATGATTTCTTAAAGAATGAAATATATACTTAATTTCGATTTAAGTATATTGGATATTTTCCAAGTGTTGAAAATAAATGGGTTTGTGAATTACTTATTATTAAATAAGTATGGAAATGTTTTCCAATATGAAGTGAATATTTTGAGGTTTTATCTTTTAAAGATAAATTGAAAATGAATATTAGAAATCGATTTAAAAAATCGTATATTTATAGATATTTTGGAATTGTAAATTCACTATGGAATTTATAAAAGAAAGGGAAATTTGTTTAGAAATTTAGAAATAAACGTTGATTTATTTTTGAAGTGTGGGAATTAATTTACGGATTTGGAACATAAATATAAAGTAAATCGTTAAGGATTTAATTAATTGGTTTAAATGAACCATGTTGAAATGAAAGAAATTCCGCGTAAGGAAGATGTTTGAAATTTGTTTTCAAAAGTGGTAAAGGTGAAAAGTGATTTGAAAATTGTTTTCAAAAGGTTGAAGTGTGGAAATTATATATCTTGTAAAGATATTTTGGAAAGTAAATAATTTGGGAAATTATTTGGAATTTGGTGATGATGAACACGCCTATTGATAGTTAAATAACCGACTACCAATATTTACCTTTAAATAGGTATTTGTTGTGATTGTTTGAATTTGAATGCCACACTTATTTTTTTGAATAAGCGCTCACTGTTCGGGTTAGCCGAAAAAAGACCTTTGGGGTCGTATAACCCATTCCGAATATGTGATACGTCGTAATGGATTGCATTCGATGACCGGTGTTGAAGACCGGATATTTTTGAAAATGGAAGGATTATCGTTGAGTTGCTCTGAATCGGCTGATCTCCGATATAGAGGTTTTATCACCCTTAGTGACGGGAAGTCCGGACGTGATTAGAAATTATCCGGAATGCAAGGACTTCTTTGTAAGTGCCTTCGGTTCTGTTCGAGCCCGTAACAGACTTGTATGGATTGTATGTCTGACATTACAAGTTGAGATATAAAGCTGATTTCTTTCAAATATATTTCTGTTGGTGGCGGAGAATTTATTCTCTTAGCTAAACACCCTTCTCTGAGACGTACGAGCTCAGAGGTTATATAGTTGAAGGTTATTAGTGATATGCTCCCAATTTGGTAGTGTGGCATGCTGAGTGTTGCTGTAGGATGATCATTGTTTGATCATTTGTGATATGATCATTTGTTTGATCATTTATCTTAGTGATCATTACTTTGATCATTTGTTGACCCAAAGCACAGCTTTTGTATAAAGCGTGGCTTTGTGGACGAGACTTCGTCGGACCTCACACCCCGGAAATGGTCAAAACAGGAAGGATGCAGCAAGGTTATTAGAGGTAGCGCCCTTTAGTGTATGTCATTCCTTCTGGATAGAGGTGGTATCATGGTATGGAGCCCAGATACTTAACCTATGTTGTTGCTGCAAATTATTGCTTTGTGGTTGTTGGAAATCGAGGATCCTCGGATAGATCGGTTACGATCGGGGGATGACATATTCGTGTCAGTAGTTACCCAGTTAGGGGTAACCCGGCCTTGTGATGGAAGAGATCCGGTTAGGTTCTCGGGACGTCATTCCAGAGGCGTTTCCATGTGGCAATGGGAAGTTCCTTGGCCTGACTATTTGTTGGAAATCCAAAGAAACAATACGATCTTGTACGGTTTTAGTTGTAGAACCTGTTATTCACTTATGGTGGCGCCCCACTGTTTGGATGGTAGCTATAGTAGGCATAAGTGCGAAATGCCTATGCTGGCTAAGATTTATATCTTTACCTTCGAAATAATTTTCCTACACTACGCACTAGTAATAATATCAAATATTCTTTTTAATGCGTATCAAGCATCTTTGACTATCATAAGGAGAAATCTCCTTCGATTCTGCGTTTGCATTGTGTGTGTGTGCGGGAGGCCTTATGGTAGTCTCATTTTCTAAAAAGCATTGCGAATCTATTTTAAAATTATCCTGTTCTTTGTTTTAAAGATAAACTGTTTTAAGTTCTCACGCCAGTCCCATGACTGACTCGGAGTTTATTGTTTTCCTTCCTAAACTCTGGGTGCCCACCAATTTCCACACGGGCAGTCTAGAGTCAGGTTATCAGGATATTCTGGAATTCAGAAGTTGCAGGAGGCAAGCTGGATGGCAAAGCGTATTGACTAGTATATAGTATCTCTTTTCCGCTGTTTGTTGTTGTTTGTTGTTGTACACTCTGATGATGTAATGTAAAATGATGAAATGTAATAACTGATATAGTTCTTTGTTTAAAGATTAATCATTTATTATTATATGTTGATCCGCTGCGATTGTGAGATTCTGATATTGTTCTATTGCTTCTTTATGTTGTTTTTTCTTTTTCTTTCTCTTTTCTTCTATCTTTTCTTCTTCTTTAACCCTAAAGATTCGTAAATTTGTTCCTCTTTGTCTAGGTTGTTGTGGAATGTTGCCAGCTCAAAGGAGTAGGGATTTGCGGTTCTTTACAACGTTTAACCACTTCCATCCCATACCCATTTTGAAAATCAAAACAGATGAGTTTGTATACATTGTATTCGTTTTAAATGGTTCATTTTTTTATTATTTTATTGGCTGTGAATTCCAGCGTTTTGATTTCCTCTATTTCCAATGTTAAAATTATTTTGTTGCTTCGTTTTATTTAAGATTTGCGTTCATTTTCATTTTTGTAACCTGTTCTTTCTTCTTCCTCTATGTTGAATCTTTCCCCCTTCTCCCTACAACCCATGCAACCTTCACCAATACCCATTCCGCCCCGTTAACCGAACCCGTCCACTCCGCTGCCACCCGAACTAGGTCACCAACATCTCCATGACAACATGCCCCTCTTCTCCCCTCTCTCTCCTCCCAGTGCACCCACTTCCCACAGCCACCTTTCCTCCTCCGCCTCATCATCTAACCATTCAACTTGCGCCCATCCACCCGTAGCCCACGCTAGGCCTCAACCGACTCTGCCTAGCTCCTCATCCCGCCTTGTTTTCCTCTCAATGTCGAGCATTGTCATCTTCAATAAATGGTGCATATTCATGTACTGCATATTCTAGATATATAAAGTTTTACATAAATAAGGTTAGTGTGTGTATATATATATTATTTGTTATTAGTCTGTTACAGTAAGATGATGGGTTAGTTTTAAAATTTTATACATATAATATATTGTATGTATATATATGTATATTTATTAGTTTATATAAATTTTATATATATGTTTACCTATGTTATATTTTGCATACGTGAGTTGGCTTTCTGTACAACGTAAATCTTTATTATATATATAAATGCTGTCTCAGGTTTGTTTAAAAATATATAAGTGCATATATTTGAAAAGAAAAGAATGATATGTATATGTTTGTTATAGTTATATTGTAGAGACATCAGTATATTATATGCATACGGTATTAGTTATATATGATAGTTCATGTAAAACATATTATATGTTAAGTATACGGGTTATAATATGTTGCTTCGTTTGTAAGTATGGAGGCATTTATTTATTTATTTTAGTATAAGCTTACATATGTTGTTTGTATAAGACTGTATATAAAATGTTATAAATATTTTATAGTTATTTTACATAAGTTGTATACGTGTAGTTGTATACGTGTTTATACATGTATAAAAGTTATTATATATATAATGTTTACGTGTATAGTTATATGCTGGATTATGGAAGTTATTTGGTTAATATAAAATATAAGATGTATATTTATAGATGTTATGTGTTTTGTATAAGTTTATTTAGTTGTACATATTATGTTGTATATTTATGCAGTTATACAAGATTGTATATAATGTGTTTAAAGGGTAAACAATATAATATGTTTTTAAACTTGTACTTTTCTAGTTTATTTTATAAGTTGTTATAATCTTTTGTTATATCATGGCAGAGTGTATATATGGGTGTATGTGGGTCATTTTATACATTAGTTGAATATATACATACATACATACATATATACATATATGTTTGTGTGTGTGTGTGCGTGTTTACAATAACTATATGCTTACAAGAAAATTTGATGTGTTTAAAATATATATATATATATATAGTTATGTTAGCACTGTGAAAATATATGTAATACGGTAAGTTAATATTTTTAAAGGTATGTTGATATTTGCAATAAATAATAAAAACTTAAGTACCTGGCATTTTAAACAAGTTTGTATATATATATATATATGTTGGTTCAAAAATATAATACGTATATATGTTTGATTTTAATGTATATATACATTTAAATTTGAGATTTATTTAAAATGTACATGTATTTTTTTACATTTAATATTGGGTTTAAGGACAATAATAATATTATATACTTCTCGTCTATATTTTATATCAAACTAATTTGATTCGTCCCATCGATTTCTGTTATCTGATCTGTTCGTCGAATTCGTGCCAATTTAGTTTTGCTTTGGAACTCATGCTTGGATTTGTAATTCATCTCATTCTCGTTCATTTCTTGCCTTGGAAGGTGAGCAATCAATCACGATTAACGTTCTTGTATTTATGAAATTCGATTTCAACTGAAACGACAATTGAAATATGCTGTTGTAGTTATCTAAATTGTTACATATGCTATTATCTGTAACTGTTCACCTGTGAGATATGACACTATATCCTGTTATTTATATTATATTATTATTGATGATATATATCTGTTATGTTATTATTATATCTGTTATCACTCTGCAAGTTCCCTGTTAGTATAGAATTCCCTATGGGTTGAAATGATACATACCCGAACGATCTGTAGAATAGGAGAAAATCATTATGGGTTGAAATGATAAACCCAAGCGATTTTCATTGAATTGAATTGGGATTGCGGGTAGAAATTATATATACATGTATATTTTGCGGATTGAAATGATAAATATCCGTATCACTTGACCATAGGATAGAAAATTATATAAAGACACTGTTGGTATATATATTTTAAAATGATTTCCAAGGTTTTAAAAAGCGAATACTTTGGTTTTAATAAATAATTGATTTTAAGATATTATATATATATATGTTATTTATAAGGGTTTAAAATTTAGATTTTTAAAATTTATATGTTTTGAAAATTGTATGGTTGTAAATGAATTTTGAAATTATATTTCAAATATAAAGTTTATAACAGAAATTGGTTTGAAATTATATTTACTTAAGAATTATACTCAAATAGGCTGATTTGAAATTTATTAAATTTGAGATTTTAAAGATATGATTTTATAACTTGAATTTGATTAAATGCGATTTAGATGAATATTTCAAATTTACATAAATTGAAATGGTATATTTATTTTTATTTAAAATTTGGAAAATTACTGTTTATTTAAATGATGTTGGATTTATTAAGTGAATATTTCAAAACTAAATAATAATAAAGTTAAAATAAAAAGATATATGAAATTATCAAATGTGGTTTTGAATTTGTGGAATATTTAAAGTTTTGAAATATATTGAAAAATAAATGGTTTATTTGATGGTTCAAATCTGTACTTGAAATCGATTTAATTTGAAATGGTTTATTGAGAGACTGAATTGACTAAAAATTGATGAATTGAGATTTAATTTGAATTTTGGAGTTTGAGTCAGTTTGAATCGATTTGTGAAATTTGAGGAAGCTATTTTTTATATAAATATTTATTTTACTTTATAAATTAATTTAATATAAACTATTTTATTATAAATCATTTTAATATAAAACAATTTTAACTATTTTATACTAATTATTTTAATATAAACTATTTTAACTTATAACTGTCTTATATAAACTATTTTATCTTGTAAACTATTTTATTATATATACTATTATTAATATCTAAACTGTTTAAAGGAAAGTATTACGATTTCAAGTGTTATAATTTCCAAAATGTTATAAATTCAAGTATTTGGTTTCGAAAATGTTATAACTTTGAAGTGCTGATTTTGGGAAATAGATATATTTGAAATGGAATTGGTATTTTATTGATATGGTTTTGAAATGGAAAATGATATTTCTAATTTTGAAGTATAAACTATCTGAAATGACCATGGTGTTATAATAACATTTGGTTGTTAAAGAGACTGGGATTGGATATTGTCATACTCTCTGCCAATACCGAAAACCACTTTAACAATTATGTACGTGGTGGAGCCAGAATGAAGTAGGATGCTTTGGTGACGATTCTATATGGTATTTACGTGATCCCGACTTGTGATATCTCGGAAATTGAGCAATATAAATTTAATAATCTGTGTTTAAAAATTTATTTGATTTGATAATTCTTGATAATAAAATTTTGAATTGATATAATAATCATCTTATAATAAATATTTAAATTGGTAGATTCTATCTTTTAAAGCTAATAAACTGTTTTCTGTTTATAATATGTATAATTGTATATATTGTAAATTTGATAAACTTTGATATTGAACTTAGTAAATAAATTAATTTTCTAATTTTAATTTATATTTGGTAAATTGGAAATTTGATTTAAAATTAACATTTTACTTTTCAAAACAAATTAATAAATAATTATATGGTTTATATTAAGGGAAACTCTTATTTGTTTAGATTTATATTTTAATTAACTTAAATATCAATTTAAATTAGATTAACATTAAAAGCTTGGTTTTATTTTATTTTTAAATATTGTTTGAATTTATATATATAAGAATTTAAAATAAAAATTACAAATGATCTTAATTTGTTTATAATCTCTTTTATAAATTATTTAATATTGTTTAATTTGTTATTTTTAAATAAAAAAATGATAATACTTAGTTTTTATAAACATAAATAAATTTTGTTAGAAATAGGATTTGTTATTTTTAATTTTAATAAAAGTTATATATGCACATGTATAACTTGATCTTTTAAATTGGAATTTTATAATTTAATTTGATTGAAAATTTAAAAGAATAAATACATAGAAATTTTTGAATAAGCTTATATTCATAATTTGTTTGTTTCATTTCTTTTTAATAAATTAAAATTGTAAGAAACTCATTTATGTACATAAGAAGGAACAAATTAAGGTTTAAAAGCATTTATAAACAATATTAAATTAAAACTAAAATATTCTTAAATTACATGTGTATATCTCTAAAACACCCTTGTTGACATGTGTTAAGCCCTTAATCAAACCAAGTGACAAATGTTAGAAACCAAAACAAGTGTTCCCTTTAATTTTAATTTTCTTTAATTAAATCAAAAAAAAACTTGTTTATGTAAACATTTCTCCTCATCTTATTCTTCTTTTCTTCATAAACTTGAGAAAGTTTCAGATCTAGAATCTGAAATCATCTCCTTCAATTCAAAACAAGAAAATCTGCAAATTGCTTCTTCAAACCAAACCTGTCAATTTCCCCTCTCAAACAAATTTGATAAACTATAATCTCCTCAAACCTAAAAAGAAAATCATGTATAAACCTGTAGCTCTTCAATTCCAATACCTGAAACCAATTTACTACTCAAAGGACCTGTATACATTATTTTGAAAGCCTGCATATTTGCTGGAAAGCATATTGCAGTAAATTAAGGGTTAAGTTTACAAAATAAAAAGGAGAAACTTGAAGTTTTAAAGCATGCATACAAATGGAATTGGAAGCATGCATCAGGAAAAAGCAAATCTGAAACTTGTCAAAACATAGATGCTCTGCCTCTAAAAAACCTGTGAGTAACAATTTATTTTAAAACTAATTTAAATTAATATGGTTGCTTGAATTGTTTCATGTGATGAGTATGATGAAAATTTTCTGTATGTATGTATGGGTTTGAATGCATGTTGCTGTGATTTTATTCTTTCCTGTTCTAGATTCTAGAATTTATTGATTCAAAAATCATGAACTCATAATCTAGTTCATATCTAAGTTCAAAATTCCAACAAGATATGTTAGTGTATCCTAAATTAAGGTTTAAATTTTTATTTAATAAAAATAAAATATGAAGAAACCTGAAATGTCTCTGGAATAGCAGAATACCACAGAACAAAATTTATATATGCAAGTAAGAATTTAATTATATAGGATTCATTGATTTAAGATATTAAATCAATTACATAAATCAAAACTTGAATTTTAAAAACTAAATTCAGAAAATTTAGTTTAAATTTGAAGGGGCATTTCTGGATTAACTGTAAATTGTGTTTTGGTTAACTATGACAATCTGGGTGATTGGAGTGGCAAAGTTTGATTATGGTGATGGAGTAGTGAACTAAGATGTGGGAAAAAATATTGGATAAGGGATTAATGCATTAAGTCAGTAATGATTTAAGGATTGAAGATTATAACCCTAGTTTTCTGTTACTTGAAGAAATTATTTGGGGCGACTTCCATAGGTGACCGAGTTGTCTCAAATTTTGGGAGAAGGTAGTTGGGGCATGGAAGGGTTTGTGGCCGGTGGTGAAGATTCTCAGGAGATCGGAGTTTGGGATTGAGCAAATTCCAGGTTCGACATTACTTCCAATATTGAGCTCGTATGCTCGAATTTGATTTTTAGCTTCTGTAATCGAATTGATGGTCGGGAACGTGTGGGAAGGTGATCGCCGACGTGCGTGGATGGTTGCGAGATGCCGGAGGTGTCGGCAATGGTGGTGCAGGTGCACGGTATTTGGGGGTATCGGCAGATAGTTTTTGGGAAGAAGGATTTCTCGAGTATGGTGTCGGGTTGCAACATGATTTGCTCGAAGCAGAGAAGTAGGAGACTCGAAGTCGTTGAGATGAGGTCTCGGGAGTGTGTTGTTACAGGTTCATGTGTAAACCTGTCAGTAGCCGTAGATTAGAATAAATGCAAATGAATGTTATTCGAGTTTTACTCGAGTTGTTTTTGAATTTTGCTCGAGTTATTTTGTGTTTTACTCGGGCCAGATTAGGTTAGGCTCGAGCGAATTATTTGGGTTTTGAGTTAGTTCTGTTACAGGATTAAATGCTTGTTCTGTTCCTAAGTTTAAACTGAAATTTTTATGTGTAAAGCAAAGATTTAAATTAAGTTTTAAATCTAATTTTAAATTATGAATTCAAGTTTTAATTTGAATCATAACTGGAAATAAGTTTTAAATTCAAATTTTTTTAAAATAATTTTAAAAGGGTTTTATTTGTCTAAAAATGTTTTTTTAGAATTTGAATTTAAATTGGAATTTGAAATATAAAGGAATGTTTTAAAACAATGTTTAAATTTGATTCAAATCTGAATTTGAATCCTTGGTTTAAAATAAATTTAAGCTTTTATAAATCTGAGTGTTTAAAACAAATTTGAATAATAATATAAAATCTAAATGTTTTGAAATTAAAAAGAAATTTGCCTAACCCTTGTAAATCTCTTTCATAAGAAAGGTATTATTTATCATATGATGTAAAAGTTTTAAATTGATTTTAAAACTTGTTGAAATTAAATTATAGTTTATTGATTTATTATACATTTAATTATTAGGATAATTAAATGAGTAATTAATTTATTTGATAAATTAATGAATGAATAATTACTTAAGGTAATTAAAGGTTTAATCTTAAAGGTTTAAGATTAATTATTAACTTGTAATTTAAGATTCATTAATTAAATAAGAATTTGATTTTATTTAATGATAAATACTTAATAAATCAAGAAATAATAGAATAATTAAGTTTTAGTTAACACTTAACTATTTAATTAATTTGAGATTAATTAATGGATAATTATTGATTAATTAATTTGTAATTAATAATGATTAAAATAAGTTAATTATTTTAGAAAATAATTAATGAATTATTTAATAGTTAATTGAAGGTCATTAACTAAGGATTATTTAATAATTAATTAATGTGATTAATTTTAATAATTAATTAGATTAATTAATTTAAAGATAATCATTGTGTAAATTGTTAAGTATAATTACTTATGGAAGTAACTAAGGAAATTAATTACTTATTGTAATTAATTGAGTTTAATTTGATTTGATTAAGTTAATTAATTCAGTTTAATTAATTTAGAATAATCAATAAATGATTGTGGAGTATAATCACTTAATGTAATTTATTAAAGAGTAATTACTTAAAGAAGTAATTAATGGGTAATTACTGTATGAAATTAATTGAAGGTTATTTAATGATGAAAGTAATTCGAGTATAATTACTTTGTGAATTAATCAAGGGATTAAGTGGAGATAATTAATTAAGGAGTAATTAAATTATTTTGTAAGTAATTAATGGTAGATGATTAATGAATGAGGTAAATCAAGGGTGGTTAACAATTATGGTTTAAATTAAGATTAATTACTTAATAAGGTAATTAATTTAAATATAATTAGGGATCATTAATTAATATAATTAATGATGTAATTAAGATTGATTAATTAAGATTAATTAGTTAATAATAAGTGATTAAGATAATTAATTAATATAATAATTAAGGATTAATGTAATTAATTATAGTTAATTAATTTGTGAAGTAATTAAGGTTAATTACTGAATTTGGTTAAATTTAATTAGTTTGTAAAATTAGTTAATGGATAATTACTTGAATGTAATTAAGGGATAATTAATCAAGGGTGATTAATTAAGGTGTTTGATTTAAGATTAATTAATTAATTAATTGATAATTAATTAATATTTATAAGCAAGGTTTATATTGATGAAGTAATTAATTTAATTCACTTTAAATTAATTAGAGAATGATGTAATTAATTTAATTTATTTTAAATTAATTATAGGTGGTGTGATTATAGATCATTGCTTATATATGAATGGATGATATTGGTTGCTTGGATGGTTTGAATCTCAGAAATGAGATAATTAATGTTAGGTGATATGGATGCATTGGTTGCATTGTGATATTGATTTAGATTATCTTATGATAATGATAATATGGTTTATCTGATATGATGATAATGTTGATTATCTGTTGTGAATCTGTGATTTATCTATCTGTGTATATAGATAATGAAACTGAATTGTTTTAAAACTTTAAAACAACTTTTCCTTAAAAGATACGCTTTGGAGTTCGATGAGACCGGGATCGGGTTTCCATATTTGGATATCCGAAAACCACATCGATCCAAATTAACGATAGGTCGTGAATCTTATGTGAAGAGTGAAGACTCAAGGTGTAAGGGCTATACGTCAGTATAACTCTGTGGGTGATTCCATTGTGAGTTTGATGGAATAGTACTTATAGGTTCGAGGTGGTGATTTAGAGTGCAAAGGTTATCGTCGTTAACTCTGAGGGTGATTCCAAAATGAGTGTAACGAGATAATGCCTTCGGTTTCGTTCGAACCCGGAACGAACTTGTATGGATTGAATGCTTTCAGAATATCGTCAGGTTGACGATGAGCATTCTAAGTGATGTGTCCTATAAAGGTAATCGTAGCCTCAAGCCACATCAACCGGGAATGGCTAAAACAGGGGAGGTGCAGCAAGGCTTCGTGGGTAGCCCCCACTTGAGAGCAAGATTTTCCCCTGTCTAGAGGTCCCTTTTATTTCGACTGTGTGGGCGGTTGAAACGTACGCCAACTGCGGGGTTGTCTTGTTCGGGACTATCCAGTAAGGGATGGTTCCGGTCTTGTGTTGCAGGGGATCGGGAGTGGTCCTCGGTACGTTGATCTAGGCCGCGTACTGTGACGGGCGGTACCCCAGTAGTCCAGCCATTGATGGAATCCACAATCCAATAAGTGCCAACGGTTTTGATTGTATTACCCACTTTTGTGGCTAGTAGCTGGAATTTAATAGATGTAACAATTTCGGCTATTTCATATTTACTTGAAAACCCTAGACCTATTATAATATCACTGGATTTCCTATCAAATGTTTTGGTTAGCGTAAGGTAAAAACTTTTCCATGTTTATGTGTGGGAAGTCTTACGTGATATCTTTTCTTTTCAAAGGTTTTCAAAAGTTAAGCAACTTTAACCTGTTACTCACACCAGACCCATGTCTGACCCGGAGTTTATTTTTGTTTTTCATAAACTCTTGGGTACTCAAATTTTTACGAGTAGCGAAGGGATTCAGGTTAGCTTTGACATATTGTGGAGGAGCAATGGAGCTGGAGGCTTCGGCGTTAGATATATAGTTTCCGCTGTGTGTACTCTGTGTTGTTCTCTGTGTTAGTATTGTTCTGTTGAGTTATACTGAGTTGTATAACTAGACAGGTGTTTATAACTGTCTAGAATGTGATGTATATGCTATGTAACTCTGATTAGTGTTGTAAACTATGTAATACTTATGTTATTAATATAATTTATTCGTTCCGCTGTTTAGATTCTGATGTGTTGTTTCTTTCTTCTTCTCTTTCTTTCTATTCTCTATCCCTTTCTTTCTTATTAATGATGCGTCATTCTGTGGAGACGGATGGCGGGTCGTTACAGTGGTATCAGAGCATTAGGTTGAGTGAATACCTAGGCTCTGGAGTGGTGTCTATCTTGAGAGCGTATTTGTAATTTTTATATATATAAATATATTTACTTCTACCTATCTGTTGGGTTACCCGTACAGGTTTTCCAACATAAGTTATAAAGGTAGATAAGGTAGTGGGTGTGTAACACGACTACCATTGGTTGGTGTTTGAATGTTGATGTTGAAATTGTATTTGTCGAGACTGTAGACCTAATACCGTCTCGAGTGAGTTTCGCTGGGAGTAAGGATTTCATCGATCTCTGAAGGTAACCTGTTAAGGTTCGGAGTTCATCTTTGAAATTGGATGAGTAGAGTTTGGATCTGTCGGTTGGGCAGAAGGAAATAATGATATCTTGATATCTCAGGGAGTAGTAGCTGCGTGATGAGATGCAGTGACTATGGATGTCTCCGAAGGTTTTTCTTTGGAACAAGTTTAAGGAAGTATGTTTGCTTCGATGTTGTGGCTGGGTTCAGCAGGATGTTTCTGTCTGGTTTTGAGGCCTGAGTTTCTCGAAGAGCTTTGGATTAAGTATTCTTTGGCGTCGATGTCAACAGTGCAGCTCAAATTGTTCTGTGCTGACAAGAAGTCTTCTGGTTAGCAGTTTTTCTGAAGATGGAGTTCAGAAGAAGCAGAGTGGATCCATTTCTTTGACGGGTTGGCTAGTTAAGCATAGACTGTTCTGATTGGTAAAGAGAGAACAGTTTTCTTTGGATATTGGACTGGTTGATTGCAAAAGTAACTTGCGATAGTTTGAGTGTTCTCTTGAGCTATGAGAAGTTTGTCCGCACCAGGAGGCTGAGTTTTCTTATCGATTAGATTCTAAGAATGATACTGGTGGTTCAGTTTAGTAGAAGAATCAGATAGGATATCTGATTTTTCTTTTATGGATCTATTGGACCATGTTTCTGAGATTTGTTGTCCAATTTGTGCTCGAGTTTTCCTTCTACTTTAGATCAGAGTTGTGCAGCGGAAGCAGTTGGAAGTGCTTTTGTTTTATCTTTTCCAGATAAGGGGAGTAAGTTAGTCTCCTGATGTTTGTATATTGAGTAGATCATTCTATTGAGTTGAATGGTCCAGTTTGTTTCCAGAGGAATCAGCAAAGGTTGAGCTGATCAGGAGAGTTGAAGGCAGCCCAGGATCATCAGAAGTATTCTGTGGACAAGAGATAAAGGAATTTGGATTCCGAAGTCGGAGATTTGATTTTGGGTAAGTTTTCTCTGATTTAAGGAGCTGTAAGATTGGGTAAGACTGGGTAAGTCAGCTCCGAGGTGTATTGGATCTTTTCTGTATTCTTGTGAGGATTTGAGTTGATTTTCAAGGTTGGATTGCCAGTTTGGATAACCGGGATTCAATGAGTTTCACGTATCTCTGAGGGAGTACGTGTATGATCTATCTCTGGTTGTGAACCAGCAGTTCTGGAGTTTTGGTTGTTGAAGTCAGACTCGTTTGTAGTCTGGTATCTTGTCTAGTGTTATAGATATAGTTGTATAGGAGCTTTGCAGCTTCATAGTATTGATTGTTTGGATTCTCTAGAGCGAGTATCCCGGTATACATATATATATATACCTGGGGAAAACTCGATAAAATTTTATCCAGAATTTTTCTGGATAATTAGATTTGTTTGATTTGGTAAATTGGTTGCTATGGTTGATAGCATATGTTTGATATATGCTTGTGTTTTAAAATTAAATCTTAAGATAGATTATTAAATTACCTTTGCTTTTAAATTTCGGGGACGAAATTCTTTAAAGGGGGAAGGAATGTGATATCTCGGAAATTGAGCAATATAAATTTAATAATCTGTGTTTAAAAATTTATTTGATTTGATAATTCTTGATAATAAAATTTTGAATTGATATAATAATCATCTTATAATAAATATTTAAATTGGTAGATTCTATCTTTTAAAGCTAATAAACTGTTTTCTGTTTATAATATGTATAATTGTATATATTGTAAATTTGATAATCTTTGATTTTGAACTTAGTAAATAAATTAATTTTCTAATTTTAATTTATATTTGGTAAATTGGAAATTCGATTTAAAATTAACATTTAACTTTTCAAAACAAATTAGAGAATAATTATATGGTTTATATTAAGGGAAAATCTTATTTGTTTAGATTTATATTTTAATTAACTTAAATATGAATTTAAATTAGATTAACATTAAAAGCTTTGTTTTATTTTATTTTTAAATATTGTTTGAATTTATATATATAAGAATTTAAAATAAAAATTACAAATGATCTTAATTTGTTTATAATCTCTTTTATAAATTATTTAATATTGTTTAATTTGTTATTTTTAAATAAAAAAATGATAATACTTAGTTTTTATAAACATAAATAAATTTTGTTAGAAATAGGATTTGTTATTTTTAATTTTAATAAAAGTTATATATGCACATGTATAAATTGATCTTTTAAATTGGAATTTTATAATTTAATTTGATTGAAAATTTAAAAGAATAAATACATAGAAATATTTGAATAAGCTTATATTCATAATTTGTTTGTTTCATTTCTTTTTAATAAATTAAAAATGTAAGAAACTCATTTATATACATAAGAAGGAACAAATTAAGGTTTAAAAGCATTTATAAACAATATTAAATTAAAACTAAAATATTCTTAAATTACATGTGTATATCTCTAAAACACCCTTGTTGACATGTGTTAAGCCCTTAATCAAACCAAGTGACAAATGTTAGAAACCAAAACAAGTGTTCCCTTTAATTTTAATTTTCTTTAATTAAATAAAAAAAAAACTTGTTTATGTAAACATTTCTCCTCATCTTATTCTTCTTTTCTTCATAAACTTGAGAAAGTTTCAGATCTAGAATCTGAAATCATCTCCTTCAATTCAAAACAAGAAAATCTGCAAATTGCTTCTTCAAATCAAACCTATCAATTTCCCCTCTCATACAAATTTGATAAACTATAATCTCCTCAAACCTGAAAAGAAAATCATGTATAAACCTGTAGCTCTTCAATTCCAATACCTGAAACCAATTTGCTACTCAAAGGACCTGTATACATTATTTTGAAAGCCTGCATATTTGCTGGAAAGCATACAATCAAGCATGCATAGGGATTTAAGGCAATTGCAGTAAATTAAGGGTTAAGTTTACAAAATAAAAAGGAGAAACTTGAAGTTTTAAAGCATGCATACAAATGGAATTGGAAGCATGCATCAGGAAAAAGCAAATCTGAAACTTGTCAAAACATAGATGCTCTGCCTCTAAAAAACCTGTGAGTAACAATTTATTTTAAAACTAATTTAAATTAATATGGTTGCTTGAATTGTTTCATGTGATGAGTATGATGAAAATTGTCTGTATGTATGTATGGGTTTGAATGCATGTTGCTGTGATTTTATTCTTTCCTTTTCTAGATTCTAGAATTTATTGATTCAAAAATCATGAACTCATAATCTAGTTCATATCTAAGTTCAAAATTCCAAAAAGATGTGTTAGTGTATCCTAAATTAAGGATTAAATTTTTATTTAATAAAAATAAAATATGAAGAAACCTGAAATGTCTCTGGAATAGCAGAATACCACAGAACAAAATTTATATATGCAAGTAAGAATTTAATTATATAGGATTCATTGATTTAAGATATTAAATCAATTACATAAATCAAAACTTGAATTTTAAAAACTAAATTCAGAAAATTTAGTTTAAATTTGAAGGGGCATTTCTGGATTAACTGTAATTGTGTTTTGGTTAAATATGACAATCTGGGTGATTGGAGTGGCAAAGTTTGATTATGGTGATGGAGTAGTGAACTAAGATGTGGGAAAAAATATTGGATAAGGGATTAATGCATTAAGTCAGTAATGATTTAAGGATTGAAGATTATAACCCTAGTTTTCTGTTACTTGAAGAAATTATTTGGGGCGACTTCCATAGGTGACCGAGTTGTCTCAAATTTTGGGAGAAGGTAGTTGGGGCATGGAAGGGTTTGTGGCCGGCGGTGAAGATTCTCAGGAGATCGGAGTTTGGGATTGAGCAAATTCCAGGTTCGACATTACTTCCAATATTGAGCTCGTATGCTCGAATTTGATTTTTAGCTTCTGTAATCGAATTGATGGTCGGGAACGTGTGGGAAGGTTATCGCCGACGTGCGTGGATGGTTGCGAGATGCCGGAGGTATCTGCAATGGTGGTGCAGGTGCACGGTATTTGGGGGTATCAGCAGATAGTTTTTGGGAAGAAGGATTTCTCGAGTATGGTGTCGGGTTGCAACATGATTTGCTCGAAGCAGAGAAGTAGGAGACTCGAAGTCGTTGAGATGAGGTCTCGGGAGTGTGTTGTTACAGGTTCATGTGTAAACCTGTCAGTAGCCGTAGATTAGAATAAATGCAAATGAATGTTACTCGAGTTTTACTCGAGTTGTTTTTGAATTTTGCTCGAGTTATTTTGTGTTTTACTCGGGCCAGATTAGGTTAGGCTCGAGTGAATTATTTGGGTTTCGAGTTAGTTCTGTTACAGGATTAAATACTTGTTCTGTTCCTAAGTTTAAACTGAAATTTTTATGTGTAAAGCAAAGATTTAAATTAAGTTTTAAATCTAATTTTAAATTATGAATTCAAGTTTTAATTTGAATCATAACTGGAAATAAGTTTTAAATTCAAATTTGTTTAAAATAATTTTAAAAGGGTTTTATTTGTCTAAAAATGTTTTTTTTTAGAATTTGAATTTAAATTGGAATTTGAAATATAAAGGAATGTTTTAAAACAATGTTTAAATTTGATTCAAATCTGAATTTGAATCCTTGGTTTAAAATAAATTTAAGCTTTTATAAATCTGAGTGTTTAAAACAAATTTAAATAATAATATAAAATCTAAATGTTTTGAAGTTAAAAAGAAATTTGCCTAACCCTTGTAAATCTCTTTCATAAGAAAGGTATTATTTATCATATGATGTAAAAGTTTTAAATTGATTTTAAAACTTGTTGAAATTAAATTATAGTTATTGATTTATTATACATTTAATTATTAGGATAATTAAATGAGTAATTAATTTATTTGATAAATTAGTGAATGAATAATTACTTAAGGTAATTAAAGGTTTAATCTTAAAGGTTTAAGATTAATTATTAACTTGTAATTTAAGATTCATTAATTAAATAAGAATTTGATTTTATTTAATGATAAATACTTAATAAATCAAGAAATAATGGAATAATTAAGTTTTAGTTAACACTTAACTATTTAATTAATTTGAGATTAATTAATGGATAATTATTGATTAATTAATTTGTAATTAATAATGATTAAAATAAGTTAATTATTTTAGAAAATAATTAATGAATTATTTAATAGTTAATTGAAGGTCATTAACTAAGGATTATTTAATAATTAATTAATGTGATTAATTTTAATAATTAATTAGATTAATTAATTTAAAGATAATCATTGTGTAAATTGTTAAGTATAATTACTTATGGAAGTAACTAAGGAAATTAATTACTTATTGTAATTAATTGAGTTTAATTTGATTTGATTAAGTTAATTAATTCAGTTTAATTAATTTAGAATAATCAATAAATGATTGTGGAGTATAATCACTTAATGTAATTTATTAAAGAGTAATTACTTAAAGAAGTAATTAATGGGTAATTACTGTATGAAATTAATTGAAGGTTATTTAATGATGAAAGTAATTCGAGTATAATTACTTTGTGAATTAATCAAGGGATTAAGTGAAGATAATTAATTAAGGAGTAATTAAATTATTTTGTAAGTAATTAATGGTAGATGATTAATGAATGAGGTAAATCAAGGGTGGTTAACAATTATGGTTTAAATTAAGATTAATTACTTAATAAGGTAATTAATTTAAATATAATTAGGGATCATTAATTAATATAATTAATGATGTAATTAAGATTGATTAATTAAGATTAATTAGTTAATAATAAGTGATTAAGATAATTAATTAATATAATTAATTAAGGATTAATGTAATTAATTATAGTTAATTAATTTGTGAAGTAATTAAGGTTAATTACTGAATTTGGTTAAATTTAATTAATTTGTAAAATTAGTTAATGGATAATTACTTGAATGTAATTAAGGGATAATTAATCAAGGGTGATTAATTAAGGTGTTTGATTTAAGATTAATTAATTAATATTTATAAGCAAGGTTTATATTGACGAAGTAATTAATTTAATTCACTTTAAATTAATTAGAGAATGATGTAATTAATTTAATTTATTTTAATTTAATTATAGGTGGTGTGATTATAGATCATTGCTTATATATGAATGGATGATATTGGTTGCTTGGATGGTTTGAATCTCAGAAATGAGATAATTAATGTTAGGTGATATGGATGCATTGGTTGCATTGTGATATTGATTTAGATTTTTTGGGAACTAGGGAAACCTGTTCAATCACTACCGACCAGCGATTCCTGAACAGTAAACCTAGGGAATAGCCGGAAGACCCGCCACAACCAACTATACCGAGCAGCCAGACCTTTCGGTTGGCTTGGGGCAGGAGGCGCGAAAATGAACCAGATACCTCCCAAGTGAAAAGCCGTTTTTCCTCCCGTACAAGGTGGGACTCGAACCCCAAACCTCCCACTTGGGAGCCGCATCATCCCACCACCGCACCAAGCCCGCGGACTGATTTAGATTATGTTATGATACTGATAATATGGCTTATCTGATATGATGATAATGTTGATTATCTGTTGTAAATCTGTGATTTATCTATCTGTGTATATAGATAATGAAATTGAATTGTTTTAAAACTTTAAAACAACTTGGCCTTAAAAGACACGCTTTGGAGTTCGATGAAACCGAGATCGGGTTTCCATATTTGGATATCCGAAAACCACATCGATCCAAATTAACGATAGGTCGTGAATCTTATGTGAAGAGTGAAGACTCGAGGTGTAAGGGCTATACGTCAGTATAACTCTGTGGGTGATTCCGTAATGAGTTTGACGGAATAGTACTTATAGGTTCGAGATGGTGATTTAGAGTGCAAGGGTTATCGTCGTTAACTCTGAGGGTGATTCCAAAATGAGTGTAAGGAGATAATGCCTTCGGTTTCGTTCGAACCCGGAACGAACTTGTATGGATTGAATGCTTTCAGAATATCGTCAGGTGGACGATGAGCATTCTAAGTGATGTGTCCTATAAAGGTAATCGTAGCCTCAAGCCTCATTAGCCAGGAATGGCTAAAACAGGGGAGGTGCAGCAAGGCTTCGTGGGTAGCCCCCACTTGAGAGCAAGATTTTCCCCTGTCTAGAGGTCCCTTTTATTTCGACTGTGTGGGCGGTTGGAACGTACGCCAACTGCGGGGTTGTCTTGTTCGGGACTATCCAGTAAGGGATGGTTCCGGTCTTGTGTTGCAGGGGATCGGGAGTGGTCCTCAGTACGTTGATCTAGGCCACGTACTATGACGGGCGGTACCCCAGTAGCCCAGCCATTGATGGAATCCACAATCCAATAAGTGCCAACGGTTTTGATTGTATTACCCACTTTTGTGGCTAGTAGCTGGAATTTAATAGATGTAACAATTTCGGCTATTTCATATTTACTTGAAAACCCTAGACCTATTATAATATCACTGGATTTCCTATCAAATGTTTTGGTTAGCGTAAGGTAAAAACTTTTCCATGTTTATGTGTGGGAAGTCTTACGTGATACCTTTTCTTTTCAAAGGTTTTCAAAAGTTAAGCAACTTTAACCTGTTACTCACACCAGACCCATGTCTGACCCGGAGTTTATTTTTGTTTTTTCATAAACTCTTGGGTACTCAAATTTTTACGAGTAGCAAAGGGATTCAGGTTAGCTTTGACGTATTGTGGAGGAGCAATGGAGCAGGAGGCTTCGGCGTTAGATATATAGTTTCCGCTGTGTGTACTTTGTGTTGTTCTCTGTGTTAGTATTGTTCTGTTGAGTTATATTGAGTTGTATAACTAGACAGGTGTTTATAACTGTCTAGTATGTGATGTATATGCTATGTAACTCTGATTAGTGTTGTAAACTATGTAATACTTATGTTATTAATATAATTTATTCGTTCCGCTGTTTAAATTCTGATGTGTTGTTTGTTTCTTTCTATTCTCTATCCCTTTCTTTCTTATTAATGATGCGTCATTCTGTGGAGACGGATGGCGGGTCGTTACAAGACTCCTATGAGTCAGCTTGATGCGGCAAAAACAAGAGCTATACCGGTCCAAGTGAGGTCATACCTTCGATTAGGCATATTTCTTCGATGCCATTCTATTGCTTTTGTTATTTGATTGGGTGCACCCTTTGATTTGAGAGTGTTTCATGAGGTGGCTGGTAGTAGCTGTTATGCATTACCACCAGTCCAGGAGTGCAAATGGTATATCTACCCTGGCATTACCTCGAGTGTCGTGTCGCATGCCCTAGCGCGCCTTCTATGAGTTTGTTTTGTAGTATACCTATGGAGTGCCCTTTGATAGCCCTCCAGTTTACGGAGGAATTACGGTACTGTATAGACTATGGGAATATATAAAAATGTGTTAAGGGGAATATAGGTAACGACTTAACGCTATTTTAATAGTTTATTTTGCTATGGACATATTATAATAGCGTATATTGCTACATAGTAGATAGTTCCACGGATCCTTAGAGGATGGTTATCCTAAACATCTTTTAAGTTACTTGTATTTTAGTTGATATTTCACTTGAGTTAGATTTATTAATATAAGAGTGTTATTCCTGACTGGAGTGTTTTGTGTTTTGCTTTACGCTCGGGTCAGACTGAGTGCCACAGCATTTGAGACTCACCTTTGGAGTTTGGAGCTTCACTTGGAGATCCATTTGCAACCATTCAGCTTTTCCAGTTGATTTGTTCAAAGATGTCGTCTGTTTGTATTCAAGAGATTATTGTATTTGAGATATTATGTTGTATTTTATTTCAAACTCTGATGTTTACATAGTAGCTTCATGAACTACTATTTATTCTATTCCGTTGCTTATTATTGTAATACTTTGTGTATGTGATTCTGTGATTTATTTATTATATATGCTTGAGTTTTGCCAAATATAAATTAACAATCTGATACTTTGAGCAATTCAAGTTCGACATGTGCGGATGCGAATGGCACGAAATAGCAGGTCGTTACAGTTGGTATCAAAGCTCTGGTTTAGGCAAAACTTAGCATATATAGTAAATTTACTTATAGAATCGCCTTCATTCAGGCATGAATCTCTTCCTCCTTGATTCGAATCTCCTTTGAATTTATTTGGAACATTCCTTGTTCTGAAATCCATTCATGTCTCTCCCTATTCGTATCCTTTTGATTCTGGAGTATCTCATTACTCCACTTCGAATGAAACTCTATAATAAATTAGCGGTCTCGCCGTTCTTTGAATGATTTTTAAAGGGGTGAAACTCCTTTACCAAAAGCATTGATTCACCGAAGATTTCTGTATCCTTGGTTTAGATGCCGCTATCTCTTGCGATCGAATGTTGATATTTCCTCGGAATTCTGCATCGATCTTGTTCTTGAAGTCACAGTTGACCTTGTTAAGGTTGCTCGCGATTTATGTAAATCTGTCCATCCTTCTATTTTGTTGTTGATTATCATATCTCCTTTTCAAGCCACTCTCTTCTGGTTAGAATTCTTTTGATTTGGGTTCCTTTAATTTGGATCTCTATCCTTGTTTCAAAATCTATTATTATATCTTCGAGCGAGGGAGTGTTTTTGTAATTTATATAAAGTTGTTTTTTATTGTGTTATTTGAGTTGTTAAGTTTGAATTTTGGGTTTCAATCGATTCGTCTGATCAGCACTATCGATAGGAATTCCAGAACACTTGAACAGAGCAAACTGACACAATATTGTTTTCAAATTTGGTAAATGACATGAATTTCGTATAATTATATTATATGTAAGTATAATTTTCTGAAATTAACTTGTTAAATAAATTGGTTGTTTTAAACAATAATATTTGATTTCATTAATGGTTTTGTAAACCTTTGACCATTTCCAAATGGTACAAATAATGAAATTTTAAAACCTGGTTTATAATTTGGTTTGAATTAAACGAATTTAAAGTTAGGACTTGAGAACTTAAATTTCCGGAATTTTCAAGATTTTGGTTTTTAAAGTTTTGAAATGTAGTATTATTTAAAAGTATTTTCAAATAGAAATTGTTTCAAAAGAAAAATTTTAAGGTTTAAAACGTATACTCTCCTCCATTGTCGCTGGAAAATAATTTAGGTGATGACTGTAGCATCATCGACATTCATTTTCACGTCTCGAAATGGAAAGGCCCCTTTGTAGCTTCTCTACACTCTTATTTTGAAAAAAATGGATTTGATTTAAATGTCTTGCGTATAATTTGATTTATAAAATATATATGTATATAATTATTTCAAAACAGTTGAAGTGAAACCGAAAATTTGAATCTCAAGGTTTATATTAAGAAATGGTTTCAATTATTGAAACAAAGTGAAATTTTTGAATAATTGGAATATCTAAAAGGATAAATGAAATTTAACCAACTTGAAATGGTTGAATTTGAATAAAAACTTATGTGTATAATACTGAATTACATTCTAATATATATAACTTGCTTAAAATATTTAAAAGTTAAAATGTTAGGATATAATATAGGGTTGTGCAAGGAGAAAACTTAAGTAATAAATTGTTTACACTAAAATCTGGCTTAATATAAATATTGCAAGTAGAAGGAAAATTTGTATAGGATTTAACTGCACTCATAAACATTTATATAACTTACCCGGAAAAGTTTAAATGTAATTATAATGAAATTAGATAGTATACACCATGATATAAGTGATTGGATATCAAAGATGTTATTTCATTAAGGAAATTTACTTATAATAAATTGGATAATAAAAAGGAAAAGCTATTTGTTGAATAATAAATGGTTATAATAAATGTTTATACATTTAATATATGTAGAAAATATGTTAAGTGAAATAAATTTAATAAACAAAGGAGAATGCTAGTAAGAGAACAAATATAGACTTAAGAGTAGTGAAATTAAATTTTAAGGGAAATCAACTTAAATAGGGTCAAATGGATTTAATAAATGGGTAAATAAATGAGTTAAATCAAATAAATTTTGTTTTGGAAAGGAAAGGAAATTTTGTAACGAATGCTAATAAATTGAAATCAAGTCTATTGATTGAAATACATTAAATTGAATTAATAAAATATGAATATAATAAATAGTTAGTGATTTAATAAAATGGATTAAATCAGATTGTTGAATATTAATTTATTCAAATTGAAATCTATATGATTATGAATAGTTGAAAGTAAATGTTAAGGTGGAATTAACTATGGTTGATCAATAGATGAGTAAGATAAAACAAATTTTTTTGAGAAAATTTTGTAATAAATGTTAATAAGTGCTAAAAAAATTTGTAATAAATGTTAATGAATTTGAAACAAATCTATGGAAATGAAATCAATCAAATGTGGACACAATAAATTTGATTGATTAAATAAAATAAATTGGAACCAGTTAATTGAATATAAACCAATTTTAAAATAAATGAAGTTTGTATGGTTTAAAATTAATTGTGTATTGTTGTATTTCAATCTATTTTTTTATGGTTACTTCTATTCTCCTATCTACTTCCTTTTCGGGGATGAAAAGTTTTGAGTGGGGGAGAGTGTAACAACCCGTAAATTTTAAACGGTTTTAATAACGTAATTAACCGAAATTTTATGAATTTTAAATAATTGAATTTGGAGATAAAAATTTAATATTTGAAATACCTCTAATTACACATATCAAATAGTAAATTTTCAATTTAAAATGTGGAAGTTTATTTTTTTTGTGTAATTCTATTTCAATTCAAATCAGTTAAAATTTGATGATTACAAAATATATTCCAAACTCGAATATTTTTCTGTAGAAAATTTATAAATCATCTTCTGAGTGAGATGTCATTTTTTTTCAAATTCGGACTACAATTGCTCCGTTTATCTTATTTTCGACAAATTAGTAACATTTTCGGTACCGATTACCGACTTTTGATAGGATGGTCATACCACCGATATCTATATACCGTTTTGATCATCTCGTCGTACTGATCCCTGCGGTATATTTAATTCTATGTTTTGAAGTCCAGTACACAGCGGAATTCGCGAAATCGGTAACTGTATCGGTACCGGATCCATGACCTTTTATTTTCTTTTGCGCTTCAAACTTTGAATCGTGACTGCCAAGCAAAAAATAAATTGCTATAATTATTTTTCTGAATCAATTGATAACCATTGCCATCCCATACCCATTTTGAAAATCAAAACGGATGAGTTTGTATATGTTGTACTCATTTTGAACGATTCATTTTTTATTATTTTATTAGCCTTGAATTCCAGCGTTTTGATTTCCTCTATTTCCAACGTTAAAATTATTTTGCTGCTTCATTTTATTTAATATTTTCGTTCATTTTCATTTTTGTAACCTATTCTTTCTTCTTCCTCACTATTGAATCTTGCTCCCTTCTCCCTACAACCCATGCAACCTTCACTAATACCCATTCTGCCTCGTCAACCTGAACCCGTCCCCTCCACTGCCACCCGAACAAGGCCACCGGCATCTCCGTGACAACACACCCCTCTTCTCCCCTCTCTCTCCTTCACAGTGTACCCACTTCCCACAACCACCTTTCCTCCTCTGCCTCATCATCTAACCGTTCGAATCGTGCCCATCTACCCGTAGCCAACGCCATATCTCAACCGACTCCGCCTAGCTCCTCATCCTGCCTCGTTTTCCTCTTAATGTCAAGAATCGTCATCTTCTATAAATGGTGCATATTCATATACTGCATATTCTAGGTATATACAGTTTTACATAAATAAGTTAGTGTATATATATATATATATATATATATTATTTGTTATTTTTCTGTTACGGTAAGATGATGGGTTAGTTTTAAAATCTTATACATATAATATATTATATATATTGATGTATATTTATTAGTTTATATAAAGTTTATGTATATGTTTACCTAAGTTATATTTTGTATACGTGAGTTGGCTTTATGTACAACATAAATCTTTATTATATATATAAATGTTGTCTCTGGTTTGTTTGAAAATATATAAGTGTATATATTTGAAAAGAAAAGAAATATATGTATATGTTTGTTATATATTATATTGTAGAGACATAAGTATATTATATGCATATGGTATTAGTTATATATGATAGTTTAGGTAAAACATATTATATGTTAAGTATGGTTATAATATGCTGCTTCGTTTGTAAGTATGGAGGCATTTATTTATTTTTTAGTATAAGTTTATATATGTTGTTTGTATAAGACTATACATAAAATGTTATAAATGTTATATAGTTATTTTACATAAGTTGTATACGTGTAGTTGTATACGTATTTATATATGTATGAAAGTTATTATATATATAATGTTTACGTGTATAATTATATGCTGGATTATGGAAGTTATTTGGTTAATATAAAATATAGGTTGTATATTTATAGATGTTATGCGTTTTGTATAAGTTTATTTAGTTGTATATATTATGTTGTATATTTATGCAATTTTACAAGATTGTATATAATGTGTTCAAAGGGTAAATAATATAAAGTTGTTATAATCTTTTGTTATATCATGGCAGAGTGTATATATGGGTGTATGTGGGTCAGTTTATATATTAGTTGAATATATATATATATATATATATATATATATATGTTTACAATAACTATATGCTCACAAGTAAATTTGATGTGTTTAAAATATATATATAGTTATGTTAGCACTGTGAAAAATATAGGTAATATGGTAAGTTAATATTTTTAAAGGTATGTTGATATTTGCAATAAATAATAAAAACTTAATTACCTGGCATTTTAAACAAGTATATATACATATATAGGTTTAAAAATATAATACGTATATATGTTTGATTTCAATGTTTATATACATTTAAATTTGAGATTTATTTAAAATGTATGTGTATTTTTTTAAATTTAATATTGGATTTAAGGAAAATTATAATATAATATACTTCTCGTCTAGATTTAATATCAAACTAATTTGATTCATTCCCATCAATTTTTGTTATCTGATCTGTTCGTCGAATTTGTGCCAATTTAGCTTTGCTTTGGAACTCATGCTTGGATCTGTAACTCATCTCATTCTCGTTCATTTCTAGCCTCGAAAGGTGAGTAATCACTCACGATTAACGTTCTTGTATTTATTAAAGTCGATTTCAATTGCAGCGATAATTGAAATATGCTGCTATGGTTATCTAAATTGTTATATGTATTATTATCTATAACAGTTCACCTGCGGGATATGACACCATATCCTGTTGTTTATATTATACTGTCATTGATGATATATATCTATTATGTTATTATCATATCTATTATCACTCTGCAAGTTCCCTGTTAGTATAGAATTCCCTATGGGTTGAAATGATACATACCCGAACAATCTGTAAAATAGAAGAAAATCGTTACGGGTTGAAATGAAAAACCCAAGCAATTTCCATTGAATTGGATTTGGGATTGCGGGTTAAAATGATATATACCCGTATATATTTAAATTGCGGATTGGAATGATAAATGTCCGTACCACTTGACCATAGGATAGAAAATTATATACATACACCAGTGGTCTATATATATATATATATATATATATATAAATGATTTCCAAGTTTTTAAAAAGTGAATATTTTGGTTTTAATAAATAATTGATTTTAAGATATTATATATATGTGTGTGTGTGTGTGTGTGTTATTTATAAGGGTTCAAAATTTAGATTTCTAAAATTTATATGTTTTGAAAATTGTATGGTTGTAAATGAATTTTGATATTATATTTCAAATATAAAGTTTATAATAGAAATTGGTTTGAAATTATATTTATTTAAAATTATACTTAAATAGGTTGATTTGAAACCTATTAAATTTGAGATTTTAAAGATATGATTTTATAACTTGAATTTGATTAAAAGCGGTTTAGATGAATATTTCAAATTTACATAAATTGAAATGGTATATTTAATTTTATTTAAAATTTGGAAATTTAAGGTTTATTTAAATGTGTTGGATTTATTAAGTGAATATTTCAAAGCTAAATAATAATGAAGTTAAATTAAAGAGATATATGAAATTATCAAATGCGGTTTTGAATTTGTGGAATATTTAAAGTTTGAAATATATTGAAAAATAAATGGTTTATTCGGTGGTTCAAATATGTACTTGAAATCGATTTAATTTGAAATGGTTTATTGAGAGACTGAATTGAATTAAAAATTGATGAATTGAGATTTAATTTGAATTTTGGAGTTTGAGTCGTTTGAATCGATTTGTGAAATTTGAGGAAGCTGTTTTATTATATAAAGTATTTTATTTATTTTACTTTATAAATTATTTTAATATAAACTATTTTATTTTTATTTTATACTAATTATTGTAATATAAACTATTTTAACTTATAACTATTTTATATAAACTATTTTATTATACATACTATTATTAATATCTAAACTGTTTACAGGAAAGTATTACGATCTTAAGTGTTATAATTTCCAAAGTGTTATAAATTCAAGTATTTGGCTTCGAAAATGTTATAACTTTGAAGTGCTGATTTTGGGAAATGGATATATTTGAAATGGAATTGGTATTCTATTGATATGGTTTTGAAATGGAAACTGCTATTTCTGATTTTGAAGTATAAACAATTTTGAATTGACCAGGTGTTATAATACCATTTGGTTGTTAAAGAGACTGGAATAGAATATTGTCATACTCTCTGCCAATACCGAAAACCACTTTAACAACTATGTACGTGGTGGAGATTCCAGAATGAAGTAGGATGATTTGGTGACGATTCTATATGGTATTTACGTGACGCTGACTCTCGTGAGTCAGCTTGATGCGGCTAAAGCAGGAGCGATATCGGGCCAAGTGAGGTCATTCCTTCGATCGGGCACATTTCTTCGATACCATTATATTGCTTTTGTGATTTGATTGGGTGCACCTTTTGATTTGGGAGTGTATCATGAGGTGGGCGGTAGTAGCTGCTATGCGTTACCACCAGTCCAGGAGTGCAAATGGTATATCTATCCTGGCATTGCCTCGAGTTTCGTATCGAATGCCCTAGCGTGCCTTCTACGAGTTTGTTTTTGTACCATACCTATGGAGTGCCCTCTGATAGCCCTCCAGTTTACGGAGGAATTACGGTACTATATAGACTATCGGAATATATAAAAATGTGTTAAGGGGGATATGGGTAACGCCTTAACGCTATTTTAATAGTTTACTTTACTATAGACATATTATAATAGCGTATATTACTACATAGTAGATAGTTCCACAGATCCTTAGAAGATGGTTATCCCAAACATCCTTTAAGTTACTTGTATTTCAGTTGATATTTCATTTGAGTTAGATTTACTAATATAAGAATGTTAATCCTGACTCGAGTGTTTTGTCTTTTGCTTTACGCTCGGGTCAGACTGAGTGCCACAACATTTGAGACTCAACTTTGGAGTTTTGAGCTTCACTTGGAGATCCATCTGCATCCATTCAGCTTTCAACTTTTCCAGTTGATTTGGTCAGAGATGTCATCTGTTAGTATTCAAGACATTACTGTATTTCAGATATTCTATTATATTATATTTCAAACCCTGATGTTTATATAATAACTTCATGAACTACTATTTATTCTATTCCACTTCTTATTATTGTAATACTCTGTGTCTGTGATTCTACGATTTATTTATCGTATATGCTTGAGTTTTACCAAATATAAATTAACAATCTGATATTTTGAGCAATTCAAGTCCGACATGTGTGGATGCGAATGACACGAAATAACAGGTCTTTACATCCAACCCAAAAAGCATAGACTGACGGAAAGTCATGAGAAAGGAAAGAAGAGAGAAGAAGAGAAGAGAAGAAAGAGAGAAGATAGAACCAAACAGAACAATGTACAAGCTCACATCATAGCAGAAAACATATAATATCATATTAATGATCTTTACAAAACAGAAACTTCATATACATACATCAATCAGAGTTCAACAATCAATCACTAGTTATCAGTCTGGACAGTTATGATAACATGTCCTTACAATTGCCGATAATATGCAACAACTAAGCAGCGGATAATAAAAAGATATGTGTATACGAATATGAAGATCTCCAACTCCCCTCTTGAAGCTCCAACAGCACCAATCTAAATCTGTAAATATACTCGATCTGACCCGAGCATTGAAAGGGAAGAACGCCTGAATCAGTCTGGTAAACTAGCATGAGAAACATACTCAACTGAATTAACTAGATTACCAAACTTTTCCTTTCAAAACAAAAGTATCTCGTAAGACACGCTCATACATAAACACGGACATGTTTTTGCCTTACGATAACTAAAATATCTCATATCAAATCCTCTTATATTATACTAGTGTCTAGTATATACAAATAATATTAATCATAGTCAAAATTATTACCCATATAAAATTTCGAGGCTATTCATTACGCCAATATAAACAAAATCGTAGCTCGTAATGGGTTTGGATTTCCATACAAATGACCAGGTGAAGAGACTACCTTCCGATGGGTACACCTCTAGATGGATGTCCCGAGGCACAGAACATCTGCCCTCCATCCACACAAGATTGGCCTACCTCTATAACTAGATAGCACCGAAAATGTCATTCTCCGGTCATTACTGGCCTTTTTCGAGGGCCCTCTAGCATACAAACCACAATAATCAGATACACGATGTCATAGCGTGTAAAGATATATCTAGAAGAGAATGATCATATCCTAATGGGAGCGACCCACTTAGCCTTGCCGCATCTAACCCTGTTTTGGTCTTTTCCAGTTTATGAGGCTTGAAGTAATGATTACCTTTCACAGATCACAATATCATCACTTTGAATGCCACATGGCCATTTCCGTTGACTATTAATTGCTTACCACAAAAATACAACCCTTAAGTTCGTATATCTCTAGGAGGGTGTTAAGCTAAGAGAAGTTGCCTTCTCTGCCACCATTGATGTACGTTTGTAAAAACCAATGTACGAAATCTGTAGAAATGCAATGTCAAACAAACATGCATACAAGTTTTCTAGGAACAGGACAAACCGAAGGTACTTTCCAACCACATCCTATCGGGAAATCCCTAGGATCAGTAGCGAATAGTCCTTGCATTGGATATTTCATAACGAAGGGACCACTGCTACTGGAAGTATATTGGGATTTTAACCCCAAACGATCAACAAGCAGTCCCCCACTATGAAAATTTGGAATATCAATATCATCACAAGCAACCTGTACAATCGTCGCATAAATGTTGGTCCGAAGTGATTTTCAGATAAATTTGATCCCGGTCTCTTCACACCAACAACGCAAAAGTATTTCTCAACCTCACACAGAAACTAAATCTCATAGATTTATTATGTCTCCAACTTTCAACTTGCTATCCTTCGGTCAAGAAGGAAGCTCGATAGATTGGAGTAAAATTCCGCATTACGTGAATCAACATCCTCAACACAAATGATAATCAAGCCTACACAGATGGCTACGTACTAAGTGTACAATTAAATAATTCCCACATCAAGTCGAGGAACTAAAAAGGGCCAAATTTGATAGTCAATTATTTAACTATCAAAGTAAACAAACAAATATTTAGCATCATAAGCAATCACTAGGCCTTTTAATTAATCTTTTATTAATTAATTCGCTTTCCAAATATTCACTTCAAATTACCTTTAAAAAGATATATTCTCAAAACCATTTCGAATTTTCAAAATCGAAAAACATTTCCATATACTTATTTAATAATAAATAAATCACAATTCTCCTTATTTTCAACACTAGAAAATATTACATATCTTTAAATCACGATCAAGTATACATTTTATTCTTTAAGGAAAACATTCTCTTAAACATATTTAATTGGGTCAAAACGAATGCTGCGTAAAACATCGTTACGACAACTCAAAATCGCTAGTATAGGAATTCAAAAATTAGAAGAATATATAAATTCATATACTATACAAAACATTTCCTTTCGAAAATCATTTACTATAACAACAGTGTTATAGTCCATCATTTCCTTACTTCTCGAAAACGTCTATTTCAACGATAAATGTTGAAATCTATGGTTTCGATGCTTAATACATTTTAAAAACATCTTCAAACCATTTTACTCTATTTAAAAATATCACTTCCCAAAACATTTATTTTAATTTAAAAGATTATTCACCGTCCAAAATCGTGAATATAAGTCTCTTACCAAATTCAATGCTAAATTAAAAAGATTATCTACTGTCAAAAATCATGGATGATATCCCTTTAATAAGCTTTCATATCTAACTTATCAAATTCAATTGATTTCACATTTATAAAACAATGTTTATAAATTCACATTTCTATTTTATAACTTCATACATTCACAAATCTAATTTACCTATAAGATTCAATTTATACTTCACTTTAACATTTACAAAACTCATTTATACTTCCATCACTTTTGATTTATAAAAATTCAATTTTATAAATCTATACATATAAACCGTTTATAATAATTTCAAAACCCTCAATTTAAACTATTTTACCAAATGAATCAACTTTATATTTCAAAAATCACATTCTGATTATATTTCCTAAAAATCATAATTTTTATAACATAAAAATTATTACTCTTTATTTATTTAAAATAAACCCATTTCCTTAACAATTCAAAAATTAATAAAATATCTATTTTTAATATCACTTTGAAATCCTTTTTAATTTGAAATCATCACTTTAACATTTTTAAAATTTCAAAATATGACCTAATGTTGCATAGCACTAAATACATCAATCATGACAACCAAAACATGATATATCACATGATAACAGCATATACATCAATATCTGTAAATAAAACCAATATAATTGAGGAATCCAGTTGGAGCCCTCCAACCTGTCATCTGCAACAAGTGTACATATTAGAAAATATGTACAATGTCCGCTTCGAGGCAGACGCACATACAAAGGGTCATCCGCTCATACACAGGAACGTAAAGGGTCTCATCTGCTCCAATAGGCAGGAATATATCCAAATAACAATCAATATATATAATATATCATATCTCATCGAAACAATCATCAACCAGCATAAAATAAATTTATTCTCATTTATATAAAATATCAGTGAGTCAGAATACTTACTTTGATACCAATAGCAGCTGTAGTGTTTTATTCCGAATAAAATTAAACAAGCGTTTAATTTTACCCAAAATTTACACTGGCTCCAATCAACTTCAAACTAGCTCTAAAATGTAATGCTCATCAATACGGATCCAATACAACTTGTTTCGTCAAAAGTGACTTTCTTTTTATATTTTTAACCTTTAATCGATCCAGGCTGTTGATTTCGATTCAAGAAAATCTAAGCCGTTGCTTTTCTTTTTCCATCAACTTCTTCATACGCGACCTCGCTACATGAACCCATCTACACGTTCGAATACTTCGATGCCGCGGCCACCAACGACGTCGAGACGACGATCAGATAGCGCTGAACGATGCGCCTCACCCTGCTCCTTCACCGCCCTGAACCGCTTGGAGCTCGACCGTGCCGATGACTTGAAAAATGTATGCGACTACAGGCCGTTTGTGGACGATTTGCCGATGATCCATTACGTTATTTCCAATCATTACCGTTGATCTTGTAGAGCTTGTCGTGTTCTACTTTTTCATGTAGAAGGTTTTTGTAATGGTCGATGGATTTGGAGAAAGTAAGGGAGAAAAGATCGAGCAATTTTGTCCATTGAATATGAAAGTGGCGGCTGTGAAACCCTAGTTAGGTTTTATGAAACTTCTGAAATAGTTTGGCCTTATATAGAAAATTCTCGTGCATTATTCATCCGAAATTTTTCGAACTCGAAATGAAGCATGCCGCCTTGCGTTTATAATGTTTTATCCATATTCCGAACACAATGGAATATATATTGAAAGCCAATTTGATCATATTTGAAAGATAGGTTTTCGAATCGACTATTTACATTAAAATTCACTTAAATAAATTTTTACGCGTTTTAGCTTGCCACGACTAAACCGTAAATCCGATTGGCTCAAAATTTTAAATCCTATAATAGTATAACATTATGGATCGAATGAAACTATTTTTGTAGAAATCTGAGACCGTGTGAAAAATGACTATTTTTACACAGTAATTAAATATTAAAATATTAAATTTGTATAAATTCGCTTTTAATTCGATTTCAAAAGTTCTCTAACATTATTCTAATTCAAATAGAATTTAATTCATTTTTATAAATCAAGTCAAACTCAAATCCATACCCTTTGAATCGACAATAAACCATACATGTCTGACCCAAAAAGCATAGACTGACGGAAAGTCAGGAGAAAGAAAAGAAGAGAGAAGAAGAGAAGAGAAGAAAAAGAGAAGATAGAACTAAACAGAATAATACAGAATCTCACATCGCAGCAGAAAACTTATAATTTCATATCAATGATCTTTACAAAACAGAAACTGCATATACATACATCAATCAGAGTTCAAAAATTAATCATAAGTTATCAGCCTGGAAGTTATAATAACCTATCCTTACAATTGCAGGTAATATACAACAACTAAGCAGTGGATAATCAAAACAGATACGTGTATACGAAAGTGAAGATTTCTAGCTCTCCTGCTAAAGCTCCAATAGCACCAAATCTGAAAATGTAAATATACTCGGTCTGACCCAAGCATTGAAAGGGAAGAACGCCCAGATTTGTCTGCTAAACCAACGTGAGAAACACACTCAACTGAATTTATTAAATTACCAAACCTTTTCTTTATCAAAACAAAAGTATCTCGTAAGACACGCCCACACATTAACAGGGACATGTTTTTACCTTACGATAACTAAAACATTTCATATCAAATCATCTGATATTATACTAGTGTCTATTATACAAATAATATTCAAATAGTCGAAATTGTTACATTGATTAAATTCCAGCATATAGCCCAAAATGGGTAATACAATCAAAATGGCAGGTACGTAGTGAAGTTTGGATTTCCATACAAATGACCAGGTAAAGTGACTAACTTCCAACAGTACACCTCTAGAAGAATGTACGGAGGACCATCACAAAAAATCCTCTAGCAACACAAGACCGGCCCACCTCTATAACTAGATGGAACCAAATATATCATCCTCCGGTCGTTACCGACCTTTACCGATGGCCCTCGAAGCATACTGTAACGGCCCAGGATTTTTCGTAATTAAAATTTAATATTTAATTAATTTTAAATATTAATAAGTGAATTTATAAGTCGAATAAATTTTTATTTGAATTATTGGATTTAATTGGATAATTAAATCGATAATTTAATATGTTAAATTATGGAAATAAGTGAAAATTGAGTTAAATATGATTGAAAATGATTTGAAAAATTTTATTTTATCATATTGGAGTTAGAATGATATTTTAGAACTTTTAAAATCGAATTAAAAATTAATTTGTGAAAATTGAATATTTTAATATTTAAATCGACTAGTGAAAATAGTCAATTTTTGAACAGTCTCAGAATTGAACGAAACCAATTCCATTGGATCCGTAATAGTTAGTTATTATCGGATTTCAATTTTCGTATCAATCGGAGCTATCGTTTGATCGTGGCAGCTCGAAACGCATCGATTTATTTTTAATTTTAATTTGGCGAGTTAAAATAGCCATTTTTCAAAAAGTCTCGGATTTCGACGAAACCAGTTTCAGCGGATCCGTAATGTGATATTATTGTATGGTTTTAAATTTCAAGTCAATTGGATTTACCGTTTGTCCTGTACAAATTAAAACGCCTAGAAATCGATTTAAATCGGTTTAATTTAAATTGAGCGTTTACAGCCATAACTCGCACAGATGTCCGAATTAGCTTTCGAAACCTGTTCCATTGTGTCCGGAACGTGGGATAAACCCTAGGAACGTCAGTTTCGGCGTGTAAATCGGAGTTCGGAATTTACGGATGAATAGTGTTCGATTTTCTTCTATAAATACACCCACCCCCTTCATAATTTAGAAAAAAAAATAAAAACCTAATATCAAACCCTAGCCACCACTACCCTAATGAAAGGCCAGATTTTTCCCACCTTCCTCTCTCAATCACTCACGATCCATCAACAATTAGAAGAAATCACCAACTAAGAAGTTGTAGAGGGGAGTGTGTTCTTCAGATCCATACGGGTGTGATCGTTTTTAGAGACTCGAGGAAGGAGAAAAAGGGGCCGACAGGGGGGGAGCTGCGCACGCCATACGAGGGTGATGGTGAGGCCGAGTTTCATGGCCTTGGGGCCGAACATAGGGGAGGCTAGAGGCTTCGATTTGCAACTCCCTGATCGAATTTTCATCGATTATTGGTGAAGAAAAATCAAAACCTAATTCGCGTGTATGGGTTTGTGCGTGGTTGTGCTGCGCGTGAATGTAGGGAAGAAGGGGATGCAGGGGACGGCAGAGATGCATTGGGCTTGGATCTTGTGGCCAGAAATTAGTTAGGTTATAAATTAGTTAATTTATGTTGTAAAAAGTTTATATAAATCGTGTACAATCTTTAAAAATTCATAACTTTTTCATACGAGGTCGAAAATGCGCGAAACCAGTTGCGTTGGAATCGTATGGACGAGCACTACGCGATGAAATTGGATTGGAGTCGTTTGGAGTTAGTGAGAATTTTGGGTAAAATTAAACGTCCGTTTAATTTTATTCGAAATAAATCGCTAAAACGAAAATAAAATCAAGGTGAGAACTTCTCACTCAATCGAATCAGTTTCGATTTTATTTTAAATAGTTAGATTTAAAATATTTGAATGCATGTTTGAATGATGATTGTTAAAATAGACATTATACGCCGTTAGTAAGCGGATGTTATTTATTAAAAACATATACCGCGAATATTTCATAAACAGTGAAATTGGTATTATATATAATAGCAATATATATATATTGGCATATGTATATATTGGAGTTATTGATTTCCCGCATTTTTTTGTTTAGCGGATGAGACCCTATTGCGCCGTTATTAAGCGGATAATATTTAATAAAAACATATACCGCGATAATTTCGTACTGGAGCGAAATTGGTATTGTGCTAATGTTTGTGGATGCAGGAAAACAGGTTGGAGGGATCCAACTGGATTCCTCAACAGTATTTATTTGATTTCAGATATTTTGATATTTGATGGATTTTCATATTGATATATGATATCGTTGTAGTCGTGATTGACTATTTGGTATGTAGCATCATTTGACCAAATTTTGAAACTTTAAAATGATGTTTAAAGTGATTTTTGAAAAGTATACGTTTTATAAAATAATTTTTGAATTGATCCATTTTAAATAAATAAACGTTATAATTTTTAAAGTTATAAAAATTATGATTTTTGAGAAAAATAGTTCAAAACTGATTTTTGAGAATATGATGCTAATGATTTTATAAAATAGTTTAATCGGGATTTTAGAATTTATTGTGAAAAGTTTAAATATAGGATTTATGAAATTTAATTATTTTATGAATCAAAATGGTGAAATAATAAAGGAGATTAAAGACGTTTTAAAAGAATAATATAAATTGATTTATATTAGGAGATTTATAAATAGATATTTATAAATTGAAATATTGACATTATAAAACGAGTTTTTATAAGTGTTTGAATGAAGTGCAAATGGATTGCATAAGTGAATGGAATTTATAAAATTATAAATGATGAAGTTATAAGTGAAATTTATAAATAGTAAGATTTATAAATTTTGTGAAGTTATTAAAGAATATATTTGGATGAATAATTGAATCTTATAAGTTATAAGATTTATAATTATGAAGTTCAAAGGAACGATTTTGCAAACGAATAAATTTATAAGCATTTAACTTATAATGTGAACTTTTGGTTTATAATTGAGTTATAAATCAAATAGGTTAATAAAGGAGATGTATAAAAAGGAAGTTGTTATAAAACAAATAGAAATAGAATTTATAAACGTTGTTTTATAAATTCGCAAACGACTTATTTTAAGAAGTAAATTGTTGTGACCTATTAATGGAGTTATATTCACGTTTTTGACTGTGAATAATCCTTTGAAATAAAATGTATAGAAATGATGAAATGTGTCAACGTAGTATACTCACGTTTTTGAATAGTGAATAATATGTTAAAGAGATTGTTTTGAATGTGAATGTTTTAAATAGAATTAGAACGATCTAACGATGTTTTAAAAGGTGTTGAGATTCGAAACCATAGATTTCAACATTTATTGTTGAAATAGATGTTTCGAGAAATAAAAGGGAATGGTGGACTATAACACTGTTGTTATAGTAAATGATTTCCGAAAGCAAATGTTTTGTATAGTATTGGGATTTATATATCTATTTTAATTTCGAATCCCTATACTAGTGATTTTGGGTTGTCGTAACAATGTTTTACACAACATTCGTTTTGGCCCAAATAAATATGTTTAAGAGCATGATTTCCTTAAAGAATGAAATATATACTTAATTTCGATTGAAGTATATTGAATATTTTCCGAGTGTTGAAAATAAATAAAAATTTGTGAATTACTTATGAAAAAATAAGTATGGAAATGTTTTCCAATATGAAGTGAATAATTAGAATTTATCTTTTTGAAGATAAATTGAAATGAATGATTGAAATCGTATATGCGTGGATATTGTGAAATATAAATTCATTAAGGAATTTATAAAAGAAAGTGGGATTGGTTTAGAAAAATAAATATTGATTTATTTTTGAAGTGTGAAAATTTTATATCTTGTAAAGATATTTTTGGGAAATAAATAATTTGGAAAATTATTTGGAATCTGGTGATGTGTGTATATCCATTGATAGTTCAATAACCGACTATCAATATTTCCCTTTGAATGGGTAATTGATGTGAATTGTTTGAATTTAAATGCCACACTTATTTTTGAATAAGCGCTCACTATTCGGGTTAACCGGGAAAGGACCATGGGGTCGTATAACCCATTCCGAATATGTGATACGTCGTTGTGAATTGCATTGAAGATCGGTGTTGAAGATCCGGTATTTGCAAGAGCGATAGGATGACCTGTCGATTGACTCTGCACCGAGTTGCTCCGGTATTGAGTTCTCCATATGTGATGGTGAATCCGATCAGGATTGTGAATATCCGGATTGCAAGGGCTTCGTAAGAAGTGCCTTCGGTTTTGTTCGAGCCCGGAACAGACTTGTATGGATTGTATGTCTGACATTACAAATTGAGATATAAAGCCGATTTCATTCAAATATATTTCTGTTGGTGGCGGAGGATTTATTCTTTTAGCTTAACACCCTTCTCTGAGACGTACGTGCTCAGAGGTTATGTAGTTGAATGTTATCAGCGATATATTCCCAATTTGGTAATGTGATATGCTGAGTGATGCTGAAATGATCATTGTGTTGATTATTTGTGATAGGATCGTTTATTTGATCGTCTATCTTGGTGATTATTGTGTTGATCATTTGTTGACCCAAAGCATGGCTTTTGTATAAAGTATGTTTTTGTGGACGTGAATTCGTCGAGCCTCACACCCCGTGAATGGTCAAAACAGGAAAGATGCGGCAAGGTTATGAGGGGTAGCGCCCTTTAGGATGTGTGCATTTCCTTCTGGAAAAGGGTGGTATCATGGAATGGAGCCCAGATACTTACTCATGTTGAAAACACTTTGTTATGATTGTGTGAATTGATTACGAGCGCTCGGTTAAAAGGTCCCAAAGGACCGGGGGATGGCATATTCGGTCAGTTGTTACTCAGTTAGGGGTAACCCGGCCTTGTGTTGGTAGAGATCCGGTTTGGTTCTCGGGGATGTCCATCCAGAGGCATTCTCATGTGGCAATGTGAAGTTCCTTGGCCTGATCATTCGTTGGAAATCCAATTCCCAATACGTGACTTGTACGGTATTAGTTGTAGAACCTGCCATCTAATATGGTAGCTATTAGTAGGCATAATATAATGGTACCTATGCTGGCTAAGATTTATATTCTACTTTCGAAATGAATTTCTTCTACACTATGCACTAATAATAATCTCAAAAATTGATTTGATTTTAATACGTATCAAGCATCTTTGACTATCATAAGGAGAAATCTCCTCCAAGTCTGCGTTTGCATTGTGTGTGTGGCAGGAGGTCTTATGGTAGTCTCATTTTTAAAAGCATTGCGAATTGAATTTAAAAATATTCCTCTATTTTGATTTTAAAGATAAATAAACTGTTTAGAGTTCTCACACCAGTCACATGACTGACTCGGAGTTTATTGTTTTCCTTCCTAAACTCTGGGTGCCCACCAATTTTCACACGGGCAGTTAAGAGTTAGGTTTATCAGGATATTCTGGATATTCTGGAGTTGCTGGAGGCAAGCTGGATGGCATGGCGTATTATTAGTATATAGTATTTCTTTTTCCGCTGCACTGTTTGTTGTTGTTTGATGTTGTATACTCTGATGATATGATGTAATGAAATGAAATGTATAAAATGTAATAACTGATATAGTTCTTTGTTTAAAGATTATTCATTTATTATTATATGTTGTTCCGCTGCGAATTGTGAGATTCTATTGTTCTGTTATTCTCTTTTCTTTCTATTTTAAAATGATCTATTTTCTTTCTGTTCTATTTTCTACTCTATTCTCCTATTTTCTTTCCTCTCTATTTTCTATCTTCTAATCTCTTCTTCTTTCGTTTTCTTTTCTTACATTCTTTTTAAAAACCATAACATTTCGGGTTTCCGGCCTTCGATTTCTCGGCAGTCGATAAAGTGAGTATCGATGTTGAATTTTCGAAAGTCGAACATTTCCGGGGCGTTACACATACAAACCATAATGATCAGATACACGACGTCATAGCATGTAAAGATATATCTAGAAGAGGATGATTATATCCTAATAGGAGCGACCCACTTTGCATTGCCGCATCTAACCATGTTTCGGTCATTTCCAATTGATGAGGCCTGAGGTAACGATTACCTTTCACAAATCACAATCACATCACTTTGAATGCCACACAGCTGTTTCCTTGACTATTAATTGCCTTCCACAAAAATACAACCCTTAAGCTCATACGTCTCAAGGTGGGTGTTAAGCTAAGAGAAGTTGCCTTCTTCGCCACCGCTGATGTACATTTGTAAAAACCAATGTATGTAATCTTTAGAAATGGAATGTCAGACACATCCATACAAGTTGTCCAAGAACAGGACAAACTGAAGGTACTTTCCTACCGCATCCTATCGAGAAATCCCTAGGATTAGTACCGAATAGCCCTTGCATCGGATATTTCATAACGAAGAGACTACTGCTACTGGTTGTATATTGGGATTTTAACCCCAAATAATCAACAAGCAGTCTCCACTATGGAAATCCTGAATATCAATATCATCGGCTGTGATGACCCGGAATTTTGGACAATATTAATTTAATAATCTGTATTAAAAATTAAATTGATTTAATAATCTTCCTTAATAAAAATTTAATTGGTAGATTTTATCTTTTTAAAACTAATAAAATGTTTTTTATTTATAATGTATATATATTTGTATATATTTTAAATAGATAAGCTCTGTTTTAAATTTAACAAATAAATAGATAAATCTTGTTTTCAAATTCTAATATATATATATATATATATATATATATATATATATATATATATATTTGGTAATTTGGAAATTATGATTTAATTTAATATTAAGCTTTTCAAAGCTATTTAATAAATAACTATATAGTTTTAAATACTTAAGGTAAGTGTTAACTGTTTAAAATTTATTTTAGCTTAAGTATAAATTTGAATAAAAGGTTTGTTTTATTTTATTTTTAAATATTACCTGATAAATATGATTTGAACTTATATATAGAATTTGAAATATATATATAAGTTTAAATTACAATTTTTCAAATGAAACATTAATTCATATTAGAAGATAAGTAATTTATTAATACTAAAATAATTTCTTTTATAAATTCTTTCAATTTGATAAATTTGTTATTTTAAACGATATTAACAATGTATTATTTTTACAAATAGATTTTTATATAAATAGAATTGTTATTTCAAATTGAATTGTGTAGTTATATATATATATATATATATATATATATATATATATATATATATATAACTTGATTTTAAAATTGGATTTTAGAATATGATTTGAATTTGAATTTATAGTTTTGAAATTTAAAAGAATAGATATTTAAATTGTTTTGGATTTCTAGATATATGTATAAACTTTTATTTATGAATATAATTGGTTTTATTTATTTTAAAATTATATATATATATAAGTGTTTATTAACTAATTAATTAGGTATAATCTTACATCAACCTTTATTAACATTTAAAATAAATACTAATTACTTTAAAAAGACATGTGTTATTTTCCTAAGCTTCATATATTATGTGTTAATTGTTAATCAACTCAAATGACAAATGTTAATATTTGGGACAAGTGTCGTGTTTTATTTTCGTTTTTTTTCTTTTTAAAAAAAACCATAAAATTAAGTTTATATAAGCATACATCTCCATGTTCTTTTTCTTTTTCTCATCTCATTCTAAACTAAAGAAAAAGTTCAACTGAACTAAAAAGAAACAAATCTGTAAATCACTTCCTCAAGAACTAGAAAACAAAACAAATCTCAGATCAAACTGTAATTCACTTTCCAAATCTGAAATCAAAATCCCTGTAACTATTCTCAACTCAAAGACAACTTGTAATAAAAAAATTGCAATCAAATCTTCAGTCTAAAAATGTAAACCCTGTATTTCATTTTCAAACCAAGTTTGCAAATCACAATCAAACCTATAGTTCATCATTTTTCTGCAATCTGGAACCAGCCTGCATTCATCTTCAACCTGAGATGAACCAGCCTGCATGCAACAAGCATTTTATTCAAGCAACTCAAGTTTTTAAAGCAAAGGGCATTTTAGTTTTACAATTTTCAAGATCTTTTTCAAAAAAATTGTAGCTTCGTTCTTCATTCACAAATCTGGTGAGTAACATCACTATTTAAAAGTTTAAGTATATGATTCTGTTGCATGTTCATCTCTGAAAACAAGTACATTTGTGGGTATATTTATAAGTAAATCTCTGTGTGTGTATACATGAATATATTGGTGTGTGCATGTTGTGTATCTGGGTTTTTTTTCCCTGACTCTAGTTTCCAAGTTCAAGATCTAATCTAAAATCATTTGCTCTTGATCCAATCCTTGTTAAGACTTAAGTCTCGAGCAAAATACGTTTGTTGTATCATAGTTTTAAGTTTAAAAATTTGTTTAAGTTAAAGTGATTTTGTATTGTCTCTGAAATACTAAACAACACAACAAGTTTAAAATAAGTCAAAAATTCAGTTACCATGATTCATGAATTTAGGAATATAAATCAAATACTTAAACTAAAACTTGATTTTTGAAACTAAAATCATAGTTTTTAGTGATGGGATGAAAGAGCAGTTCTGGTTTTACTAGAAATTGGTTTTTGAGGGGTTTCTGATGATCTCGATGGTCTGGGAGGTCGGGGTTCCTTATGGTGGTAGTAGGATGATTAGTGATGATGGAAAAATTGTCAAAGCAATGGATAAATCACCATGGTGGCCGCAGGAGGTCGAAATTGTTTGTAAACCTAGTTGAGGTCGAAATTGTTTGTAAGCCTAGTTTTATGGCTTGGTCGGAAATTTGTTGTCCACGATCCCTCTGGTTGATCGACTGTAACGGGACTTTGGGAATCGTTTGCTTGGACATTGACGAAGGCTTGGCCAGAGGTGCTAATGCTCCGGTGATCGGAGTATCGAGAACAAGGGGATTTCCAGGTTGGGTCTGGGTTTGAGATTTGGGTTAATAGACTCAATTTTTGATTTCGAGTTTGTTGTGATGATTTGATGGTCGTGATGGTGTGCAAGGTTGATTTCTGATGTAATGAAGCTATCGTGGTTGACCGGCGATGGTCAGAGCCACCGTGCATGTGCACGGTGCACTTTGATTTCTGATGATCTGGGGTTGAGCAGGGGATTGGTATACTCGAGTTTGTCCCGAGTGATTCGAGTATTTTACTCGAAGATCTTTAGTTTTGGACTCGAAGTAATTGAAGTATAGGCTCGAGTCAAAATTTTGTTACAGGTTTTAAAACCTGTCAGTGTTTTAGATTTTGAAATTTAAACTGAAATTTAAAAATGTAAAGCAAGTTTTAAATCAAAGTTTTGAAGGAAGTTTTAAAGTACGGATTCAAAATGAATTTGAATCCTAGCTTTAAAATAAATAAGTTTTATAAAAAAAGAAATGTTTAGCAACTTTAAAATACTAAAGTATTTTATAAAATGATTTTAAAATTTGAAAGTAAAGATTTAAAACAAAGTTTAAATCTAAGTTTAAATATGGATTCAAAATGAATTTGTATCCTAGTTTTGAAATAAAATAAAGCATTTAAAATTTAAATTGTTTTAACAACTTTGAATGTTTAAAGTATAATTTAAATGGTTTGAATTTCAAATGAATTTGGTAAACTCTTTTTAAAATTCTTTTATAAGATAAGTATTTCTTTAACATGTAATTAAAAGGTTTTTAAATTGTTTTTAAACTTTATTAAAGTCAAAATTTGTATTCATTTTAAATCTTAAATTTAAAATGAAATTTAAAAGTAAATTTAAAAGTAAATTGTTTTTAAATGCTTTGTTAATGATAATTTAATTATTAATAAGAAAAATGTTTATCTTAAAAATAATTAAGATTTAATGATTTGTGATTCATTAAATTATTAAGGTAATTAAAATGGATAACTAATTAATTTAATTTATTAATGATTTGGATTAATTAATTTAGTAATTAAGAGTTAAAATTTATTAATTATAAGGTTTAAGTTAATTAATTAAGGAATAATTAATTTGTAATTAAGAATCATTAATTAGATAAGATTTGGTTTTTAATCAATGATTAGAAATTAATTAATCAAGTAATTAAAGATTAATTAAGTTACAGTTAAGCACTTAATTAATTAAATAATTAAAGATTAATTAGTTAGTTATTAAAGATTAATTAATTTGTAATTAATAATGATTAATTTGAGTTTAACTACTTAAGAGAATTAATTAAAGAATTGTTAATAGTTAATGAAGATCATTAACTAAGGATTATTAAATAATTAATTAATATGATTAATTTTAATAATTAATTAGATTAATTAATTAAAGATAATCATTTGTGGAATTTGTTAACTATAATTACTAAATGAAAGTAATTAAAGGAATTAATTACTCAAGGTAATTAATTAAATAAATTTGATTAGTTTAAGTTAATTAATTAAGTTTAATTAATTTAGAATAATCACTTGGTGATTTGATAAGTATAATTACTTAGGGAAGTAATTAATGGATAATTACTGAAGGTAATTAATTGAATAGTGATTTACTAATAGAAGCAATTTGAGTTTAATTACTTTATGTAATTAATCAAGGGATTAATTAAAGATAATTAATTAAGTAGTAATTAATTTATTTAATGTAGTAATTAAGGGTAGTAAATTACTGGATGAGATTAATCAAGGGTGATTAATAATTGTGGTTTAATTAAAGATTAATTACTTAATGTAATTAATTTGAATAGAATAATTAATTAAAAATGTAATTAGGGATCATTAATTTGTATAATTAATGATGTAACTAAGGGTTGATTAATTAAGATTAATTTATCAATGATAAGTGATTATGAGAAATTAATTAATGTAATTAATTAAGGATTAATGTAATTAATTATAGTTAATTAATTAATAGAGTAATTAAAGGTTAATTACTGTAAGTGGTTAAGGAAAATTAATTTGTGAAATGAATTAAAGGATAATTACTTGAATGTAATTAAAGGATAATTAATCAGGGATGATTAATTAAGATGGATAATTAGGAGATAATTAATTAATTGATTTGTAATTAATTAATGGTTATGTAAGAAAGTTTTATAATGATGAAAGTAATTAATTTAATTTACTTTAAATTCATTTTAAATTAATTATGGTGTGATTAATTAATCCTTTCTTATGTATGGACGGATGATATTGATTGCCTTGAATGGTTTGAGATCTCAGATACGAGATAAGTGATGCTGTGTGATATGGATGCTTTGGTTAAATTGTGATGATAATGTGAACTATCTATTTGTGATGATAATGTGGATTATCTATTGTGATATCGTGAATTATCTATCTGTGTGAATATAGATAATAGAATTGAATTGTTTTAACTTTAAAACAACTTGGACCTAAAAGATACCTTTTGGATTTCGATGAGACTGGGATAGGGCTTCCAGATTTGGATATCCGAAACCCACATCGATCCAAATTAACGATAGGTCGTGAATCTCAAGTGAAGATGAAGATTCAGAGTGCAAGGGTTATCGTCATTAACTTTGAGAGTGATTCCAAAATGAGTGTAACGAGATAATGCCTTTGGTTTCGTTCGAAGCCGGAGCGAACTTGTATGGATTGAATGCTTTCAGAATATCGTCAGGTGGACGATGAGCATTCTAAGATAGATGTGTTCTATGAAGGTAATCGTAGCCTCAAGCCTCACCAACCGAGAATGGCTAAAACAGGTGAGGTGCAGCAAGGCTAAGTGGGTAGCACCCAAGTAATATGAGATTTTGCCCTGTTTAGAGGTCCCTTTATATTCGGCTGTGTGGGCAGTTGATCGCGACAAATGCCGGGGTTGTCTTGTTCGGGACTATCCAGTAAGGGATGGTTCCGGCCTTGTGTTGCAGGAGATTGGGAGTAATCCTCGGTACGGTGATCTAGGCCCCGTACTGTGACGGGCGGTACCCCAGTAGCCCTGTCATTGTATGGAATCCAATCTCCAATAAGTGCCCTCGGATTTGATTGTAAACCTATGTATGCTGGAATTTAATAAATGTAACAATTTCGCCTATTTCTTATTTAGTTGAAAACCCTAGACCCTATTATAATATCACCGGATTTCCTATCAAATGTTTTGGTTAGCGTAAGGTAAAAAACTTACCCATGTTTATGTGTGGGGAGTCTTACATGATACCTTTTGTTTTCAAAGGCTTTTAAAGTTAAGCAACTTTAATCTGTTACTCACACCAGACCCATGTCTGACCCGGAGTTTATTTCTGTTTTTCTTAAACTCTTGGGTACTCAAATTTTTACGAGTAGCCAAGGGATTCAGGTTAGCTTTGACGAATTGTGGAGAAGCAATGGAGCAAGAGGCTTCAGCGTTGTAGATATTTATAGTGTCCCACTGTGTTGGTATCCCTGTGTTGTTGTTTAGTTGTAATAACTAAACAGGTCTTTATAACTGTCTAGTATGTGGTGTATAAGTTGTATAACTCTGATGTATATGATACTATGTAATACTTATGTTATTAATATAATTTATTCGTTCCGCTGTTGAGATTCTGATGTTGTTTAGTTCTTTCTTCTATATCTTTTCTCTTCTCTATCCCTTTCTTTCTTATTAATGATGCGTCATTCTGTGGAATGAATGGCGGGTCATTACATCGGCCAACCTACACAATCAAACGCATATACATTAGTCTGAAGTGGTTTTTGGATAAACCAATCCCGGTCTCTTTGCACCAACAACGCAAAAGCGTTTCTCAACCTCACACAGAAACTAAGTCTCATAGACTTATCACGTCTCCAACTTTCAACTTGTTATCCTTCGGGCCAAGAAGGAAGCTCGATAGATTGGAGTAATACTCCGCACTACACGAATCAACATCCTCAACGCAAATGATAATCAAGCCTACATAGAAGGCTACATACTAAGTGTACGAGTAAATAGTTCCCACACCAAGTTGAGGAACTAGAAATAGCCAAATTTGATAGTCAGTTATTTAACTATCAAAGCAAACAAACAAATATTTAGCACCATAAGCAATCGCTAGGCCCTTTTAATTAATCTTTTATTAATTAAATTGCTAAATATTCACTTTAGATTATCTTTAAAAGGATAAATTCTCAAACTATTTCACGTTTCACTATTGGAAAACATTTTCATATACTTATTCAATAATAAGTAATTCACAAATCAATTTATTTTCAACACTTAGGAAATATTACATATACTTAAATCAGGATTAAGTACATATTTTATTCTTTAAGGAAAACGTTCTCTTGAACATATTTATTTGAGTCAAAACGAATGTTGCGTAAAACATCTTTACGACAACCCAAAATTCACTAGTATAGGGATTCGAAAATTAAACACTGTCCAAAATCATGAATATACTTTGTTTACCAAATCTAATATTCCTACACATTTATTTTAAGGATTATCCACTGTCCAAAATCGTGGATGAAATTCCTTTAATAAGCTTCATATTTAACTTTGATTTCGGAATTATAAAACAATGTTTATAAATTCCATTTATATATTTTATAAAAACTTTCATTTACAAATTTCCTTTATTAACCAAACTCTTTTATCTTATTTAAATGCCGAAATTCGATTATTAGTTAATTCACTTATAAACCTCTTATTTACAAATTCGTTCTTTTTATACCTTCATCAATTATAAATCTTATTCACTTATAAGATTCATTTATAACTTTATTTTAACACTTACAAAAATCCTTTATAATTCCAGTATTTTGATTTATAAAAATATCAATTTTATGAATCTTATATATAAATCGTTTATAATAAATTCAAATATCCCAATTTAAACTATTTTACAAAATAGTTATCTCTATATTTCAAAATCACTTTCTAATTTTATTTCGCAAAAATCATAATTTTTATAACATAAAAATTATAGTATTTTATTTATTTAAAATAAATCAATTTACTCAATAATTCAAAAATCGATAAAACGTATACTTCCAAAATCACTTGAAAATCCATTTAAATTTGAAATCACCACTTTATTATTAAATTACCAAAAATAGGCCCAATACTCCAACAACACTAAATACATGAATCACATCAATCCTGACATCCAAAACATCATATATCACATGATAACAGCATATGTCATAATATCTGTAAATAAAACCAATACTGGTGAGGAATCCTGTTGGATCTCTCCAACCTATCACCTGCAATAAATATACATAGTAGAAAATATATACAATGTCCGCTTCGAGTCATACGTGCATACAAAAGGGTCATCCGCTCATACACGGGAACGTTTTGGGTCTCATCTGCTCCAATAGGCAGGAATATGTCCAAATACCAATCAATATATATATAATATAGCATATATCATCCAAACAATCATCAACCATCATAAATAATATTTATTCACACTTATATAAAATATATCAAAGAGTCAGAAAGTTTGAGTTGCACTCACTTTGGTTCCAATAGCAGTTGTAGTATTTTATTCCGAATAAAATTAAACAAGCGTTTTATTTCACCCAAAATTTACACTATCTCCAATCAACTCCAACCAAGCTCTAAAATATAGTACTCGTCAATGCGAACCCAATGCAACTTGTTTCGTCAAAAAGGACCTCGTATGAAGAAGTTATAGCATTTTAAAGATTATACGAATTTATATACATTCAATTTACAAATTCTTTTTATTTTTATTTTTTTACTTGAATCTCTGCCGTTGATTTTTTTACTGCTCAGATCTGGACCGCGTTTCACGTTCTTCTTCCCTCCCAGTTGCCTATGCAACTCAACCCATCAACACGCGATAAAAAATTGATGGCCGCACCTCCTACCGACCACTCGACGACGATCCATCACCACCACGTCGAAGCCCCCACCGCCGTTCACCACTACCCAAAGCCACTTGGAGCTCGGTCACTTATTTCCCTTGATAAGCGCATACGAATGGCGAACTTTCAAGCTTGATTTGTCGTTTATCCATCACGTAATACCCAATCATGACCGATGATCTTGTAGTACTTGCTGCCCTTTACAATATTGTAGTTGAAGCTTTTTCGAATAGGTGGAGGGATTGGAAGAAAAAGAGGGGAGAAGATTCGAGCATTTTTAGCTACTAAAAATCAAAGTGGCGGCCTGCTCTAGTTTCGTTGGGTTTGTGCAAAATGAAAGAAAATATGGCCTTTTATAGAAAATTTCGCGACACTATTCATCCGAAATTTTTTCGAACTCCAAACGAAGTGTGTGATCTGGTCTTCTGGCATTTATAATGTTTTACCCCTATTCCGAACACAATGGAATACATATCAAGAGCCATCGTATTTTGAAGATAGGTTTTCGAATCGATCTATTTAAATTTAAAATTTCACTTAAAACAGATTTTTACGGTTTTAGCTTCCCCGGACAAACAGTAAATCTGATTGACATAAAATTTGAAATCCTATAATAATACAACATTACGGTTCCAATGAAATTAGGTTCGTCGAAATCCGAGACTGTGTGAAAAATGACCATTTTTACGCGTTAATTAAATACTAAAATATTCAATTTTTTTACAAATTAACATTAATTCAATTTTTAAAGTTCTCTTACATCATTCTAATTCAAATAGAATTTAATTCAATGTTATAAATCATTTTCATTCACATATCATTCAAAGCTCAATTATTTCTGCAATTTCAGATATTAAATTAATAACTTAATTATCCAATTAAATCACTATATTTCAAATATAAGTTATTCAGCTTATAAAATCTACTTGTGATTATTTACAATCAATTAAATGTCCGAATTACAAGTGACTAAAATTCTGGGTCATAACAAAAAGGATGATGGAAACTGCCATTATTAAAACCTTAAAGGAACAAAGTACTCAAAGCCAGGAAGTAAAACAAGGAGCAAAGCAGTAGAGTTTCACTATTTTCAAAAGAACTGTGAGTAAAACAAAAATCTTTTACTTACTGGAAGAACTATGTTTGCTTCTATATATTTGTAAGTTTGGATAAATTCTTTTATTTGTCAAATATTCATGTATAATTTTATATGCCTTATACATATGTGTTAATAACGGAAATACAATCTGTAAAATTCAAAACGATGTACAACCTCTGTTTCTTTGAAAAAAAATTATAGATCATGCAACTTTAAAATTCAATATCTCCTTATACAATAAGTTTTAGGCTATGATTCCAAAAAGAAAGTTGGTTGTTTTTAAGTGTAGATTATTCTAAAAGAAGTTTCATTTGATATTATGTAACATAGAGGAAGAAAAAATAATTTTATAGTAAGCGACCTAGAACTGACCAAAATTCGAACATCATAATTTAATCGTTTTCTATATGAATGTGTTTGTCTTTCAAAATGATGATATTTAGTAGTGGTTTGGAGATTATTTAACGTATGTCGAGTGAGATAGAAGGAGATGACCAAAAATGGGCTTTTGGTGAAATTTCAACGGCCAGGTGTCATGGTGGCTTGTTGTTGGTTGTGGAGGTCGCATCGGTGATGGTGGAGCTAGGAAAAATAGTGCGGCATTTTTCAAATGCTTGTGGTGGCCTGGCGAGATAGGACTAGGGTTTAAGGCACGTGTGTTTTTGGGTTCGATTGTAGGCAAATGGCGACGTGACCAGGGTGGTAGCGGCATGCGCATGTGGGGGAATCAGTGAAGGAGAAGGTGGCGAGTCTCTCGGTGGAGTTTGGTAGGGAACGGTGATGTGTGGTGTCGCTGCGAGGTGATTGGGTGGTCTGTTTTGTTTCCAGGCATAGGGTTTGATGTTCGAAATTTTGATCTGGAGCCCGGCCGTGGATTCCAGGTGTGTAGTCGAGTCGAGGGGGACGTAGGTAATGTGGAGAGATGGTCGGTGGTGAAGTTGGGTTGGTCAGCGACATGTGTACGTGCATGGTGGTGTGCACGCGATGGCCAGTGAAAAGAAAAGAGAAAGGAAAAGGAAGTACGAGGAAGAAGAAGGAAATTGTGAAAGTAGTGCAGTCTGGTTTCTCTTCTTAGGCCGAATTAGGCTGGTCACTGCTCTATTGAAAAAAATGAAGTAATTATAAAACTAAAAAATGAAGTTGATTAAAGTCTATTAAATTCTGATTTATGAATTGTTTAATATTAATTATTAATCGTTAATTTAGTTAATGATCTATACTTTGGCTTATTCTCTTGGATATCTAATTCAATTGTTCTTGTTTGTGCCATTAAGTAGCTAAACAAATTAAAATGTTTAGAATAAAACGTTGGAACGTTTCAATTTGAAATAACATATGTAATGAATTCTCATATGTAAATATTAACACCCCGATTTTGAAATTGTTATTTTAAACAACTTGGACCTTTAAATTTTATCGTTTGGATTCGAAGAGACTGGGATCGGATATCTGCATTATCCGGAACCATTTCGATCAAATAACCACTACAAACCTTTATGGTTTTGATTATAGAGTCCAATATGCTGAAATTTAATTAATTTAATAAATTCGACTATTTTTAATAAGCATTTATTTCTAGACGCTATTATAATATCACTGGATTTTCTGTAAAAGTGTTTTGGTTATCGTAAGGTAAAAACCCATCGTGATTATGTGTGACGTGGCTTTACGAGTTACCTTGGTTTTCGAAGGATTTTGATAACTTAAGTATTTCAAATTAAGTGTGTTTCACTCATGCTGGTTTCCAACCTGACTCGGGTGTTACTTTGTTGTAATGCTCGGGTCAGACCATGTATTAAAGATTTAGGTTAGGATGCTTTTGGAGCTCAGGAAATGAGCTTGATAGCAGAGACGTATTACGCATACTTGATTATACTCCACGGTGTATTGTAGGTTGTATATCCATTATTTGTGAGGACAAGTTACTATAACTGTCCAGATTTATATGTTGACGATCGTACTACAATAATTTGTATGTATATTAACAGTTACGGTTTTCTTGTATAAAAACTTTTTATTGTATGTTATATTTTGTTCTGCCGCGATTGCGAGATTCTATGTTGTTGGTTCTATTTCTATTTCTTCTACCTTTTCTTCTTAAACCCTAACAATCTGGTATTTCCGGCACTCGATTGTTTTGCATTCTATACAGTGAATGTATTAGTGTCGATTTTTAAGGGTCGAAAACCCCAGGTCATTACATGTGGTATCAAAGCTGAAGGTTAAGCGACAACCTTAGCTTTGGTGGAAATTAACTCTTTAGAGATAGGGTCTGTAATACCCTGAAATGAGTTTAGAGGCGAGAGAACGTATTCATATTTTATACAAGCATTTTGAAAACTTACTACAACTCAAAACTCTTGAAGAGAAAAAATTATAGAAGAGTTGAGTATATTATAGGCCCGACCTGTTAAATTTAGGAATCATCGGACTTTAAGGAATACCTCGTCCAATTATAGGATGGCAAAATCTTAGGATCAGAAAGCAGCACGTCGAGCATGAATAGCACTTGTCCGCAAGGCATGGGAAGAAACAATAATGGAAAAAGAAAGGCTGTATAGGGAAAGGGTAGAACCAGGACCTTATGATAACATTATTTGCTATAGGTTTCAGGAAAAGGAACATTTTGTAGCCATGTTATGGAAGAGAGATAAGGGAAAGAAAATGGAAGGCAAGCGTTACCGATATGAGATATTCTATTTTAAATGTTGTTAGAAGGAAGATTTTCCAAGTCGCTGCGTGAAGGTGAAGAAAAAGAAACCCACACTCACAATTTCAGTCGACCAATCAACCATTTGCTTCCACCATAGGCAGACAGGACACATAGCCAAAAATTGTTCCGAGAGACAATGTGGAAGGCAACCCATATTGCGCCTTGGTCGAGCTGCATACCTAAGTTCATGAGGGAAGATGGAAGTATGGTGTACTTTTGTAAGAAATGCAATAATTGAGGCCACATTGATGTGGAGTGCACCGGGCCTATTGAAGCACCACCCGGAAGGATAAATACTGAAGCATTGTTCTCAAAGTAATATGGAGAAGTGGGAGAAGCCGTCGTAGGACTCGTTATTTCTTAACTTCTAGCTAATTGTGTCCAGGTCAAGGCTTTTCTTTTGGTGCAACCTTGTGTATGGGATATAGGATCCTATTGTATTCTTATTTTTGAGTAGTTGATGCACCAAAGTTAATGACGTGTATAATTAAATTCTTAATGTTTTTCTGTGTGATAAAGGTTTTGGAATATCCTTAAGCCAAGAAGAAATCGAAAATAGATAAAAATTAGTATATATTGTAATCTTTTGGTAAATTGTTGGAGGAAAATCTATTTATAACGATATATCGAATGAATACCATTTATTAATTAGAGACTGTACTAATGTGGGAAATTTTTTGAAGTAATATAGGCTGTGTAATTAACCTAAGAAAATATATACAATTATGAAATGATTTTATATTAGAAGATAACCTATATAAATAATGGTTTTGACTAGAAAAAAAATTTGAATATGAGAATTGAGGATTGGAATTCCAATTGTCCTCTAAGGTGTTGGAAAATAATTATAGTTGTAACTCTTAAGTCAAAGGATGATATAATTTAAAAAAGTTTTAAACTATTAAGTATTTTGGTAAGTAAAATGAATAAGATTATTTTGAAATCTAGTTTTGAAAAGTTTATAATGAAATTGCTGAGAAATGTTTATGAGCTGAAAAAAATTAAGGTTATTTATATCTAAAGGATTTTTTTAAGTATTTGATTTTGAAAAGAAATTGTGGTTTTAAAACTTAGTTACTTACAAAGTGCTTTTAGAAAAGAAAGCTGATTTTATATAGATATGAGTTAATGTAAATATGAAACTGGAGTAAATTTTGAAAACTGATGATTGGGATTTTAAAATATATGAATGTTGAATAATATTCAATTTGGAAAATGATTATTGAAATTATATACGAATTTGAAGCTAGACCGATAACTGAAAGTGATTGATTTCAGGAACCTTTGACTATATTAAAATATTGATTTGGAAGTTTTTGAACTTATATAAAACTAGTTTGTGTAAGTATGAAGTTATTTTTGAAAAGTATTGATTTTGAAAGGTGCTCGATTTGAATATCGATGATCTTATATATAACAGAATTTATATAAGTATGATTTTGAAGTGATGATTTGAAAAGGTACCATATATAATATGATATACATTTTGAAATTAAAGACATAGGAAGTACCTTCTACTTGATTATCCACTTTGTGGCCACATTATGGATACATTCTATTGATCTATTGATTGATTTAAGTCTTCCGGACATAACCTCATGAGTTTCTTCGAATTCCATAGTGTAACCTATGGTCTTACGACTCGACTGCATAGCGAAATTCACAGGGCTGTGAAGACTTATGGTTACAGATGTTTCCTGGGGGAACCGGGAAAAACCATTATGTAACTGTGATCTATGGTCGATTTTGGCGTAATCCGCCTGGGTAGAACGATTGCCCTGAGGTATGGATGTTTCCTGGGGGAACCAGGCGAAACCATTGTGTTTCAATGGTCCACATGGCGCAATTCAAGGGGTAGATGATTTCCTTGAGTCTATAGGTGATAGCGACGCAACCACCGGTGTTACTATTAAGTAGACTACGATCCATGCGAGCGTTTTGCATAGCGAAATTCGTAGAGCGGTGATTGCTCACAGTTACGGATGTTTCCTGGGGGACCCAGGTGAAACCATTGTATATCTGCGATCTATGGGTGTTTTGGATGTCATGGCGTAAGACATGTTGCAATGGCTGCATAAAGTCACCTGAGGCCACGTCGCTTTTCCTCTCGACTTAGCGAGAGAGCGACCTTAGGGACTGCATTCCATTATGATTCCTTTCGTTTGATTTCGAAGATTGGATTGTACTTTCCATATCTGTTTTAAAGTTTTCCAAGTATTTTCACTAGGTGTTGAAATGGGTCTACTAATTACTTAGAAATTTCTAGTCTTGCGCCTAATCAACGTATTACTAGATTCTGTAAGAACGAGGACAAACTTGTGGAAACATTGAGTTATCAAAAGTATTTTCGATAAAAAAGTATTTCATTATAGAAGAATTTTTAACAAAGAAATTTTTTTCAAGCATTTAAAATTTGAATATAAAAACCACTCAAATTATCTATTTGTGTTATTAAGAAACCATAGAATAAATACATAAGTTGTACATAGACCATTCTAATTGTATTTACAGTTTTGATTCAGATTTGAATACACGATTTTAAGGTAATTCATACCTGTTTGATTTAGGATTGTTCACTCGATTCTCGACGACGAACACTAATACGAATTTTCGATACGAATCTGAAGTTCTCTATCATAGTTTATTATTATGCAAGGAGGATGGAAGTTTCTGATCAAGAAGTCGGATTAGAGCCCGCACTAGAGTAGTCGGGTTACTAATACTGGTTCGAAAAATAAAATTGCATATTCGAATAAGAAATCGAAATTGTTATACGTACTAGTGGTGTGTGTGTGTGTGTGTATCGTATGGATACTAATAAAATGATTATATGCTATGGTTGCTAGCTAATATTATTCTTGCTTAGGATTGCTATGTTGTTTGGTTGCATATTGTTTGACATCATCCCCATTAGTTACATTACATTTATGAGTTGCATATAGTTATATTAACGATTCTTATGTTTATAAGTTGATTATTTTGAGTAAAATATATCGTATGTCAAATTTCTTACTTCTCCTTTTCGAGGACGAAAAATTTTGAGTGGGGAAGATTGTAACGACCCAAAATTTTAACTATTTTAAATTATTATATTTAATATAATTTTTGAATTAAAATGGTTAAAAATAAAATTTAATGATTCATTAATGTAATTTATTGGATATGAACTTAAATAAAATTTTTAATAAAAAAATTTGATATTAAAAAAAATTAACTAATTTTAAATATTGAAAAATTAAATTTTACGAGTCAAATAGATAAATTTTCTAATAATTGAAATACTTGAATCTATAAATTGACTAAAACTATATTTAATTTCGAAACATAGATTTCTGGATATATAAATTTTATAGATATATGTATATAAACTTCACCATTTAAAAATTTAAGATAGAATATCTATATATGTATATGTATAAAATATATACAAGTTTTATGATGTTTAAAAATACATACAAGTTATATATGTGTGTATATGTTTATGAAAAATATTGTATATGTAAATAAATATGTATGCATGAATGTATAAACTTCATAATGGCAAAATTTAAAACTTATGACTATATATATGGGTAAATGTTATAAAAATAGTGCATATGGAAATATAAATATCTGTATATAGCTAAACATGTGTATATCTAAATGTATAGATGAATATGTAAATATGTAAATATATATGTATATGAAAATATGATAAAATGAATATGTATATATCTAAAGGTAATGGGTAAAAATGTAAAAATGTATATGATGAAAAAAAGATATATAAGTATAGATATGCATGTTAAATAAAAACAGAGTACATGTATATATATACACACACACACACACAAAAAACTTATGATATAAAATAAAATAATATATATAAAAATAAATACATGTAAGTAGCTATGTGCATGTGTGTATGTAAATATAGTATATAGGTTAAAACATATACATACGGTCAAAGAGTATAGAATATATATATATATATATATATATATATATATATATGATGTGTGTGTATACAAGGGACCATCATGATGAAAAATATCAAGTCAAGCATAAAATAAATCAAATCACTCAAATTTTCGAATCAACTAGGAAAATCAAGTCAATCAAATTTTCAAATCACATCAACATATTTTCAAATCAATTAGAAAAAAAATATAAAATAAAAGGAGTCATGTTCATGAGCATAAGTTTCAGCCTTGTGTCCAAATTTGTTCCCACTTTTCTCTATATATATACCACTGTGTTTTTTATTCATGTGATGATGGAAACCGCTATTATTAAAACCTTAAAGGAACAAAGTACTCAAAGCCAGGAAGTAAAAAAAGGACCAAAGCAGCAGTGTTTCATTTTTTCTTCAAAAGAACTATGAGTAAAACAAAAATCTTTTGCTTACTGAAAGAACTATGTATGCTTCTATATGTTTGTAAATTTGGATAAATTATTTTATTTGTCAAGTATTCATGTATTAATAAGTTTCTATGCCTTATACATATGGGTTAATCTTGGAATACACCCTATAAAACTCAAAAAGCATGTACAGCCTCTGTTTCTTTGAAAAAAATATAGATCGTGCAACTTTAAAAATAAATATCTCCTTATACAATTAGTTTTAGGCCATGGTTTCAAAATGGAAGTTGGTTTTCTTAAGTGTATATTATTCTAAAATTAATTTTTTTGATATTAAGCAGCATAAAGAAAAAAAAAGCACATTCTATAGTAAGCAACCTTGAATTGACCAAAATTCGAACATCATAATTTAATCATTTTTTATATAAATGCGTTCGTATCTAAAAATGATGAGTTTCGGTAGTGGTTTGGAGATTTTTAATCCTGTGTCAAGTGAGATAGAAGGGGATGACCGAAAATGGGTTTTTGGTGAAATTTCGGTGGTCGAGGTGTTGTGGTGGCTAATCGTTGGTTATGGAGGTTGCGTGGGTGATGGTGGAGCTAGGAAAAATAGTGCGGCATTTTTCAAATACTTGTGGTGAACTGGCGAGATAGGATAAGGGTTTAAGACACGTGTGTTTCTGGGTTTGGTTGCAATCAAATGGTGACGTGACCAGGGTGGTAGCGGCGTGCGCATGTGGGGGATTCGGTGGAGGAGAAGATGGCAAGTCTCTCGATGGAGTTTGGTAGGGAACGTTGGTGTGTGGTGTCGCAGCGAGGTGATTAGGTGGCACGTTTTGTTTCCAGGCGTTGGGTTTGATGTTCGAAATTTTGATCTGGAGCCCAGCTGTGGTTTTTGGGTATGTAGTCAGTCGAGGGGGACGTGGGTGATGTAGAGAGATGGTCGGCGATGTGTGAACGTGCACGGTGATGTGTACGCGATGACCAGTGAAAAGAAAAGAGAAAGGAAAAGAAAGTAGGAGGAAGTAGAAGGAAATTGTGAAAGTAGTGGAGCCTGGTTTCTCTTCTTGGGCTGAAGTAGGCTAGGCTCTGTTCTATTGAAAAAAATGAAAAAAAAATAAAGTAATTTAAATCTTTAGATTAATAATCTTTTAAAAACTTTCAAAACATTGTTTCTCTTTCTTTTAAAAATCCAATCGACATGGTAATTTTTGCATTATGATCCTATCTTCTAGTTTTATAATCTAATGTAATTTTGTTAATTTTCTGTCGTATAAAATTTTATTATTTATAATAATTTAAGTGAATAAATAATTAAATTCTTAATTGATTAAATCTTAAGTTAAGTAACAAATTAGTTATTAAATGAATTGTTCAATATTAAATTAACTAATAATAAATCATTTATAATTTCTTTAATTTATAAGTGATTTTGGATTAATAATATAAATGAATTCGGTTAATTAAATTTAATTTAATTATGATTTATGAATTTTTTAATATTAATTATTAATCGTTAATTTGGTTAATGATCAATACTTTAGCTTATTCTCTTGGATATTTAATTCAATTGTTCTTGTCTATGCCATTAAGTAGCCAAACAAATTAAAATGGTTAGAATAAAACGTGGACGCGTTCCAGTTTGAAATAACATATGTAATGAATTCTTATATGTAAATATTGGCACTCTAATTTTGAAATTGTTATATTAAACGACTTGGAACTTTGAATTTTATCATTTGGATTCAAAGAGACTAGGATCGGATATCTGCATTATCCGAAATCACTTCGATCAAATAACCGCTATGAAACTTTATGGTTTTGATTATAGAGTCTAATATGTTGGAATTTAATTAATTTAACAAAGCATTTATTTCTAGACACTATTATAATATCACTGCATTTTCTGTAAAAGTGTTTTGGTTATCGTAAGGTAAAAACCCTCTTGTTTATGTGTGATGTGGTCTTACGAGTTACCTTGATTTTCGAAGGATTTTGATAACTTAAGTATTTCAATTTAAGTGTGTTTTACTCACCTGGATTCCAGCCTGACTCGGGTGTTACTTTGTTGTAATGTCAGGTCAGACCAAGTATTACAGATTCAGGCTAAGATGCTTTTGGAGCAAAGGAGACGAGCTAGATGGCAGGGACGTATTGTGTGTACTTTATTATTCTCCGCTATGTATTATAGGCTGTATATTTAGCATTTGTGAGGACAAGTTATTATAACTGTCTAGATTTATATGTTGACGATTGTACTCTGATAATTTGTATGTATATTAATAGTTACAGTTTTCTTGTATAAAAACCTATTATTGTATATTATATTTTCTTCCATTGCGATTATGAGATTCTGTATTGTTGGTTCTGTTTCTATTTCTTCTACCTTTTCTTCTTGAACCCTAACAATATGGTATTTCCACACTCGATTGCTCGGCATTCTATACAGTGAATGTGTTAGTGTCGATTTTCGAGGGTCTAAAAACTCAGGTCATTATAGTAAGCATTACCGATATGAGAAATCTGTTACTACATCGATACTATCATTAAGTTAAAAATGACTATCAATATTTTGCAGTTACTGTAACAACCCGCATATTTATCGATTTTTATATTTAAATATTTTATTTAAATATTTTATCGTTAATCGGATTTTGGTCCGAAGCTACTTTTTGCAAACGGTCAAATTAGGACTCGAGACCACTTCCATTGAGTTCGAAACGTCGTTTGCAATCTTCTAAGTATAAACATTGATATGTTTGGGGTTAGTGGAATTTCACCACTTTTTCACTCGAGCCTTTGGTTTGGACTTTTAGCCCATTAGGCCCAAGTTCCACCCCCCTTCTTCTTCATTGCTTCATTTCATTTCCTAACACTAAAGCTTCAACAAAAATGGTGAATGGAATGAGAAATTAAAACTCCAAATTCGTTGTTTTATTGCAACTCCAACATTCAACTCCAAATTCAAGAAGAAGACATCGGATTCAAGCTTGTGGTTGCTTCTCCATTTGCCTTCAAGCTTTGTTCTTCATTTTCATTGGGTTTTGGAGCAAAGGTGAGATTTTTATCTCACAAATCTAGTCTATAACTATATTGGATTGTTGGGAATGATTCCCTATCACTTTAGCATTCATATTTGCTTTTGGTTTGGATTGGATTGGCGAAAAACTCCGATTTTTGGTGTTTTGGTGAAATTTTTGCATTTAGGTCGTTCTGGCCATTTTCGTGTTTTCGGAGTTAGGTCGCTCAGGACCTTAGGTCGTAGGTCGCTCAGGACCTTAGGTCGTAGGTCGTATGGTCGTTAGGTCGCTCTGCTTTGACTCTGGCCATTTTTGCTCACTCGCAGTTAGGTCGCTCACGACCTAGGACTTAGGTCGCTCGCGAGTTAGTGGCTTAGGTTGTTGGGTCATATAACCCATTAAGTCGTGCTCCTTTAGGTCGCGCCTCTTTTAGGTCGCGCCTCTTTTATGTCGCCCTTCTCTGGACCTTGTTAGGTCGCTCAACATTGACCTCGTTAGGTCGCTCAACACACCGTGTCGCTAGGTCGCTCGACTCTGGACTTCATTAGCTCGCTCAACCGTCTACCTTTATAAGTCGTAGGTCGTCTCCGACCTTAAACCACTCGGCCGCATTAGGTCGCGTACCTTTTAGGTCGCGTGTTGCACTAGGTCGTATGACCTTAGGTCGTATGACCTTAGGTCGTTAGGTCGTTTGGCTTTTAGGCCGCTTCCACGCTAGGTCGTTCGACTCTTAGGCCGTAACACTTAGGTCGCTCGCCTCTTAAGTCGCTAGGTCGCGTGCCTTTAGGTCGCGTTTCTTTATTAGGTCGCGTGTCTTTGTTAGGTCGCTGACCTTCTTAACTCGCATGACCTAACCCCTAGGTCGTTGGGCCTCGTTTCTTCTTAGGTCGCTGCTTCTTATAGGTCGCTCGGCTCCTTAATTTCTTTAGGTCGTTTGAGTGTTAGGTCGCGAACCCATTTTAGGTCGCATGACCTATACCTTTTAGGTCGCTGGACCATTAGGTCGTGCCCCTTAGACCCCTAGGTCGCAACCATTAGGTCGCTCGACCCTATCCCTCTTAGGTCGTTAGACCTCATTTTGTCTTCACTAAGTCGTACCGTTTTGGACGGGGCGCTGCCCCCTGGACCCCCGCGACCTGACTGGGCAGGTCGAACCCCGTAAGCGGTGGCGTTGCCCCCGCACCCCCACCTTAGGGGGTTGCCACCCCCCTGGACCCCCCCTCCGTAGGGGATCTTATCTGAAAAATATTCAACAGAACTTGCTGAGCTGATTTCCTTGGATTTTTATCACATCTTCGAATGTGACCTTTGTGATTGATTGTTTCTACAATCGCTTCTGTGATTTGTCACTTTAAAATATAAAGGTTTCAAAACTAGTAGTAAATATCAAAACTCTTTCAACAAAATGATTTCAACTCTATTTTTAATAACAAAGCTCTTTTCTTAAACCGTTTTCCAATCTATTAGTATATACAAGCCTTTACCTCACTCGGATGAGAAATCTAATTAAACGACTTAGTAAAACAAGTGGTATGAAACGCTTGCGTTCACTTCGTCGGTTAATTCTTGGACTTGTTCGATTGAACCTCTTGTGACAATTTTATTAGTGAAGATTTACAGTTTGTTCGTAAATATTTAAGTTAAGCAAGTGGTTATGGGACATGAAGCTAAACTTCTATATTTACTAGCTTAGTGTAATTGACACTTCTCGTTGATCTTGATGATCGCTTTATGAATTAGACTAGCAATTGCGCGATGTCTCTTTCATTGCAAGGTTAGACTAGACACCACTTGTGTGATTCCATTCACACATACCTTTCTGCTTTTTGGTTAGTCTTGACCTCAATCTGTGTGATTCCATTCACACATGCGGGGTAGCTCCCCTTGGTCTTCGGACCGTCATGTGATAGGCCTCTTTCCCTTTTTATGATTTCTGGATTTCTTGTGTTGATTTCTGGAATTTATCTCTTTGACTTGTCATGAGTACAAGTTTAGGGTATGATGCCCTCTTTGGATCTTTGAGAAGATTCTTGTGATATTGATTTACCTCTTATCGGTTTATCTCCTGTTGATCATTATTTGCATACTTATAGTAGTATGTCAGTATGGATATTTTATGTTTATGCCATATCTTTTATTTTATATCATGTCATCTGATATTTATAGCTAGACTGATCCGTTTATTATTTTCTATAAATAATACTCGGGTCAGACCGAGATGTTACAGGTGCTACTGCTTGACTCCTCCCCCAATGATTCACTACTCAGACTTTTGGCTACTTGTTTAGATTAGCAGCTTTTGTTGTTTACACTTGAGATATAGACTCATAGTTGTATTCTTTTGTATAGCACGCGTTGCTATTCTTTTGTATTATCGTGGATCTTTTTAGACCACTACTCTGATGTACACTTTTATGTGATATATATTCATATCTCTTTCCGCCTTTGTGATATGGATATCTGTGATTGATTCGCATGTTATGCTTACTTCTATATTTGTTTCCGAAGATTATTTTATAGCCACCGTGTGATAAGAAATTACATGGATGGTCGCTCCTCAACAGCCTTATTCTCCGCGCTAGTTGACAGCACTACACCGCAGTGTTCTTGGCTAGCGTGGGTATAGAGGTGGGGCGTCACAGTTACCGTTGATAAAATGATCAATGGTATAACGATAAATTGGTAATTCATTCACTCGTAACGGTAAATTTACCCGTACTATAAAACTAAAATTTTATTACATTAAAACCTTAATTATGATGAAAAAGTGAATATTGCTTTTTGAATCTAAATCCGTTAATATTTATATCAGCATTTTGACCTAATTTAATTAACATAGAAAAAAATTAATTCATCACAAATAGTTTACAACAATATGAAATAATAACTTAGCTAATCTTAAACTTTAAGCACAATAAAACTAAAAAAGAAACATAATAATAAATAATGCTAAAAACATCTTATCAAAAATTGGTATAACTTCAAAATTGTATGTGGTTAGGATTAAATCAAATAAGAAAAAGCAAAAGCCACATGATTAGTAAATTTTCTGTTATCATTGGTTTTGACCTTTCTTTACTGTTATATTTACCATTAACAATGATAAATTTACAATTACCATATAGCATTAATATATCGATGCAGCTCAATATCGGTTACCAATCGTTTGGTATTGGTATAGTAATGGTAAAATTTACCTTTACCATAACATCTCTAATTGCCTTCATAAAAGGGGGAGACTATTAATACCATGAGTATTGATTCTAATGACAACCACACAAATATTGCTACTAATGTTTCTCCAAGTTGTGCAGTATTTTCAAATATATTATAGAGACGTTTTATAGAGATAAATAAAAACTCAGTGGAAGCAAATGAATTATATATATGGAGATTAATTGGAGCAAATAGAAGATTTTTTTTACCTAAGGCTAATTGCTTTAACGATAAAGATATTTGAAGTGTTTAGTAAGTCTATTGGAGTCTTTAAATTTATGCTAAAGACCCCATAGAATATATCCTTGATATTTCTCTTTTACTCAACTCTACTTTCATCTGAAATACCTTTTGTAAAAATAAAATAATTTTTTCAAAGTTATAAAGATCAAAAAAAAATTATAAAACGATTTTCAAAGTTGACTATGATATTTAGACATATCCTGAAATCACATGTGGACAAAAAAGTAGATATGTCGACATACTCAAAAACCATATCTTGACATACTAGTTGTTGGATCATTTTCCGAATTTAAATGAATGGATACTTGTAACGACTCGTATTTTACATATCAGAAGATCGTAAAATATTTTTATTTTATTCATATGAGGTAATATGACTCTAAAATTTTGAAAAGTGATTCTTAGGGACATTTTCCACGTCTATGATTTTTATCGAATTTCTATGGGACCATTTCAACCCTGAAAATCTAACTTGTACTATAACATTTTGATAGAAGCCCAATTTGGGTCTCAAACCACTTCCATTGCTTCAAGACAGTGGTTTTCCATTTCATAGAGTGTTCATAATAGAAAAACAGACTTATTGTTTGAAAGTTATAGCTGTTTAAGTTTTGGCTGCTACTGGCCAGTTTTAATGGGTAATTAACTGTAACGACCCGTACTTTTGACTATTGTAAGTTATTAAATTTAATGTGATTATTGGATAAAATGGGTAGAAATAAAACTTTAATGATGTGTTGTTGTAGTTTATTGAATATGATAAAATTTTGAAATAAGCAATTCCGAAGATTTTGGTGATAACAAATATTGAAATGAAATTCTATATATTGAACGAGTTTATAATCCATAGTTGAAATTAAATAATAAATGGTGAATACTAAAATAAATGAAAGCTATTTTTCTTATTTGAATTTGGGTTTAAAAGTTAAATAACTTATATTGAAACATGACGATTTATGAGATAATTTAATTGTTTAAATTTAATATAGCAAATTACTTGAATAATTGAAATATGAATTTTATATGAATGAAAATGATTTTAAAAATTGATTTAAATTTTATTTAAATGACAATGAAGATTGTTAACTTTTAAAATTGAATTTAAAGTGAATAAATTAATTTCTGGGAATTTCTCGTTTTAATTAACGAGTAAAAATAGCCATTTCGGCTACTATTTCGGATTTCGATGAAACCAGTTTCATCGGATCCGTAATAGTGAATTGTTGTAGGATTTCAAGTTTTGTAGCGATCGGACTTGTCGTTTGACCGTTGAGCTTGAAACGCGTAGAAATTAATTTAAGTAATTCGATTAAAATTAATTATTTTGAAAGCTATCTTCTGCGTACGATCGAATTAGGCCTCGAAATTAGCTCCATTGTGTTTAGAATGAGGGTAAAACATTATGAACGTCAGGCGGCACGCGTCATTTGGAATTCGAAATTTTTCGTGAGCGAGTTGGTTTGATATTTTCTAATATTATTTATTTATATATATTGTTATTTTTCCTCCTTTATCACTTGTACAATACGCCCCCACATCTCTTACCCGCACCTACCTTTCTCCTTTCTTTTTGAATCTCAACATTCAAAATAAAATAAAAGAAATGAACATAAGCTCGATCCAAAAAAAGTTCATCAATCGCGTATCGATTCACGAGTTCGACGGTCGCGGCTGTGGAGTGCGTGCAGGGGAGCGATGGTGACAATGGAGAGGGGGTTCGAAATCACCGAGATCTGCTCGCATTCGTCGTTTTGGGTTTCGCTACATTGGTTTGCGCACATGCTGGAGGAGAGGAGGCGGTCGGCAATCGGGGGAGGGGGTGCGTAGGCTGCCATTGTCGTTCAAGAATTAAAAAAAATAAAAAAATATGGAGGTCACATGCCTGAAGGAAGGAGGAAAGTGGTTGATGCGTGTGTTGTGCGTGCTTGAAGAGGAATAGAGGCATGTTCTTGTTTTTTTAATTTTGTTGTTAATTAGATTTTTATAACTACCGTTATATTAATTATAACGTATCTTGTTCATACAAGGTCCGATTCGGATGAATCGAGTTGCAGCGGATTCATATCGGCATTGTCAACAGCACGGGACTGAATTGGAATTTCGTTTGAAGCTGAAATATTTTCAGTTTCAAATAAAAGGTGAAGGTTTATATGCTCATAATTGACTAAATAAATTTTATGTTAGTTAAATTAATGTCGTGAAGTGATTTATTTGTATTGGCTGATGTTTGACAAATTAATCGACATTAGATTGATATAAGAATTAAATTGACAAGGATTTAAATTGATAATTAAATTCAAAAAATGGAATTTATTTTCCAGTAAAATAGTCGATATGGATAACGATGTAACTGTGTGAATTTTTGGCCGGTTTGATTATTGACTGTTTGGATGATAGATTAAAATGGATGCTATTGATTGATATTTTAGATGTTTGGAAGTTTATGTATGTTAAATATATCTTATTATCACCCTGTATATTATTTATAAGATATAAAATTGTAAATATAATTATTTCGAATAAATTAAGAAATAGGTTGTAATGATATATACATATGGCATTTATTTTGGATTGAAATGATATATATCCATCCTAGAATTAAATTGGAATAACTGATTCTGTGACGCCCTACCTCTATACCCACGCTATCCAAGGACACCACGGTGTAATGCTGTCGACTAGCGCGGAGAATAAGGCTGTTGAGGAGCGGCCATCAGTAGTTAGGCCTTACACTAGTATTGGTTATCTCGATAGGAGTGGTATATATATATATATATATATATATATATATATTCTTTCATTTTTCATCTCTGATTTATTTGCTCCCATCGACATACGCCAATTCCAGTATAAAACGAACTACGATGGTTCATAATAGTTTAGGACAGTATATATAATAATAACATAGATAATATCAATAAATACGGAACACAGATAAAACAAAAAAAGTCTCATATATATAACTGATGTCAGTTACAATACATTTGACATAGAACATATGATACAACTACAACTGTCGACCCAGGAAGTTATATATACAAGTACATTATCGACTAACATAAATGAATACATATCAACCTATGCTATGACACGACAACTCCCAAAAGATATGAAAAGTCTTCATAGCTCAAACAGCTACCCAAAGCAAGATATCTATGACCTGAAATAACTCGGTCTGACCCGAGTATTAAATTCAAAAGAAAATAATACGCGGGTCAGTCTAATTCAAACTCAGTTATTAGTGCACAGAAGCAATAATAATTAAATAATGAATAGACGACAGTCACAATAAATCTCATCTATCTGATCCTTAAATAAAGAAATCGGATAACGATAAATATAACATGTAACAGTGTTAAAAAACAAATCAGCAAATTAAACCAAACCAGAATACAATTCAGAATATTGAATTGAATAAACAAAACAGTTCAAACCATTGAAATATCAATTAAGATATAATTCGAGTAGGGCTGTAGTACACGCACGCGTGAACTGCCTCGCCTCTACAGCATATGGAATATGCAAAAGATCAATAAATCAAAACAAGATAGAATATCATACAAGCCATACCGTGTGGCTGCAGTTCACGCTTGCGTGCACTGCCTTGCCACTACAGTAATGATGTACACAACCGGGCACAAGGTCAAACCCGAACTATCAGCTGCATTCAACACAGGTACAAATCATAACACAACACTGTCTGGATCAAATGCCATCAAGAAAGCAAGACCAAAGAGTAAAATAATCAGACTGCAAACTTCAACTTAAACCAATAAGAGACCAAACAAACAAGTGTGTATGTACACAATGCTACACCAATGACTGACACGAGTGTTATTAGATTAGCGATGCTCAAACCCAAGCCAAACTACAATGAACAAGTGGACAAAACAGATGCAATCTCTACATGAAGTGGAAGTGAACCAGTATCCACTAAATGAAACTGAAAAATGCAAATGAAGTTAGTGTTGCCATGACTCGACTCAAATGCAAAACCTCGATCAGAATCAAAATAAACCATAACGAATAAGCAAACTACCTCCAATGACCAGTGCTTACAGACTCAATAGACAAGTCCAAGTGCAACAGTATGGTAGTAGTGAGAAAACAGTATGATCAAAAATGCAAACCTTAATGAAAAACAAAGAAAAAGTGCTGTACAGAAGAACAAATGAATCAGTGACTCAAGTGATGCAACTCACTAACTAGATGCGGACTAAAAATGGAAGTGAGACACCAAACTAATGCGCTAAGCAATTGAAACAAGCCAGAAGCTCAAATCAATGCACAACAACATGAATGCAGTAACAACCGCCAAGCTAAATGCAAATCATAGTGATATACAGAGCTACTCCAGATCAGGCCATAATGAAGCAACTCGAGCTCAAGAATGATATAAAGCAAGATGCAAATTAAAACATGACCAGACACACATACACAAGTGCAGTGTGAAACTAAAATTGCAAGCATACAAAATGCTCAATGCAAACAACAAATGTACAAGCTACAACTTCAAAAGAATCAGGTGACAAAGGCATCAGACTAAAGTACATTATGAAGCAAAACCAAATAACAATGAATCATGAAGAAAAAACCAAGTTCAGTTCGAAGATAAAGTGAAGATTACAAGATGAACCAGATCAATATGACCAGGTACAAAGTGCACCAAGGGAACACAATGCAAACTTAGTTGCACACAGTGCCACAAGACCAGATTACACAAACCCAATGCAAAGGAATGCAATCAAGTGAGCAGCAGTTATGTAGATGCAATTCAAAGCAGTTTTAAAATCATAGTAGAGTGTACAAAATCAAGTAATATATATATATGTACATTGATGTACCACATATAAACAGTGATTAATCAACAACTTACAATGAAGCAGTGAATAAAATCAAGCAAAGCAATTTATAGCAGAGAACAAAACAACAGTGACCAAGTCAAACACTATCACAAACCAAGTCAAGTTCAAACATCAGGTTGTATGTGCAATAGGTAAGGGACGAAGCACTGTCAAACAGTTTTAAAAGCCGTGGTTATCAAAAATTCAAACCAATGCTTCAGGAATGAATACAAAGATGGCCAGAGACGAAGCTCACAGGGGTCATAAAAATCAAAGCCCTAAGGATCGGTGATGCCAGAAATTCACGAAATCAAAACAACATATTCAAACCAAAATCAAAGTCATGAAAATTAAGTAACAAAGGATTTTGTGAATTCGAACTAGATGTGAGTGAGGGTTCACTCACCTGTGTCGCCAAATCGAAGCATCACAGAGACGAGCAAAGCCAAGAACGAACGAAACCCTAATTTGAGACGAAGGGGAAGGAGCGAACGAACGTGGCCGCCATTATTTTCGCTTGTGTTTTGTTTTAGGGTTTTTGAATTGAAAAAGAAAATAAAAAGGGGAACGGGTTTGAAAATGGAAAATGAAACGAGAGAGAGGGGAACGAGTCTTTACCCTGAAAATAATCATGGCCCAAAGCAAATGAAAATGTGGGCCGAGAATTCAAAGCCCAAAAATTCTTTTAACCATTTATAAAAGAATTTTAACACAAATTTAAAAACTTCAATTGGCAATTTGCAACAATATTTATCGTTTAAATGTCGATTATTAATTGATGCAAAATACCGGGTTGTTACAGATTCACTTGGCCATAGGATATAAAATTATATAAGGACACCAGATTGGTTAAATTAAATGATTTGAAGATTTAGATTTGAAATTGTTTAAATTGATTTTGATTTTTAATAAATAAAATTGAATTTATGGAAATCGAACTATTTTCAAACTGGAGCTTGAAATATTGAAATTTAAATATGGAAATAAGAATTGCTTAAATAATCGAAGCTAAGATCTTGAAGTTATAATCGGAATATGATTTGAATTTTAGAAATATATTTGTTTTAAAAGATTGGAGTTATATTCGAACTTTGAACGTTGCTAAGTAAAAGTAATATAAAACGATATTTCAAAATTGAAATCGGAATTGAATTATATTTGAAGATTTGGATTTTAAATTGAATATTGAAGTTAATTTGATTTAAGTGATTTGAATCGATATTTTAAAATCGAACGCGAAAATGATATAAACCGAAATTGTTTAAATTTGAGAATTGAGTTAAAATTAATTGATTGAATCGGATAGTTGGAATTAAAATTGAAATTAATTTGGAATCAAAATTGGAATTAATTTGGAATGTAAATTGAAATTAATTTTGAACTGAAATTGAAATTAATTTGGAATCAAATTTGAAATTAATCTAAAATTGAAATTAATTTGGAATTGAAATTGAAATTTAATTGGAATTGAAACTGAAATTAATTTGGGATTGAATTGAAATTTATTCAACTTGGAATTGAACTGAAATCAATTGGAATTGCATGTTCCCTATCACTATGGGTTGAATTGGTACATACCCGAACAGACCGTAGAATAAGGAAAATCACTATGGGCTGACATGATAGGCTCGAGTGATTTTATTGATTTTTACTGTATTTATTTTACTTGGGATTGCGGGTTTGAAATGATAGAACCTGGATTTTCTTTTAAATTATGGATTGAGATGATATATATCGGTATCACTTGACCTAGGTTAGAAAATATTATACAGGCCCATGGTTAATATTTTTAAGGTAATATTTTCCTAAAAATTTATTAAGTATTTTGAATATTTATAAAATATGAAATTTTACCTTGAAATTTGATTTAATGATTTAAAATATAAAGAGATATTGGCTTTCAGCAAGTTAAAATTTTATAAGTGGATGATTGGTTTAGATTATAATTTAAAAATCTTTATTTGGTTTTAATGGTAATTTAAAGAGCTTTGATTGTGATAAATAACTTAATAATTAAATTTAATTAATATGGAATTTTAAAGTCTAGCCTGGTAATTCAATCAATTTTTATTTTATGAAATAATAAATGATGTCCTTTGAATTGATAAAATGAAATACAATTTTAATTGCACATTTTGTAATAAATATATTTAGCTTGAAATCATATTTTTACTGATGCCTAAATGAATAAATTTACAAAGAAATTTACTGTTATATTTACTATGATAAATTACTTTATTTATGAAATGGAATGTTTGGAAATTGAATAATTATGATTTGAGTGGAAAAGTGTATTTTCAAAATATGACTTAACTTGATACTTGGAAATTTGGTTTTAGTTGAAATTGTTAAGTTAAGTAAGTAAATGGGAATTTAGTCTTATTTATGAAGTGGGTATTTTAAAATAAAGTGGTAAGTTATTTGTTGAAATAAAAGAAGTAAAAGAATGTGTTTTTGACTTAATAAATGAATTATATTTTAATTTGGATATTTATTGATAAAATTTTATTTTATTAAATCATAAGCTAAATGATGTCCAAATGAATATTTTGAAGTGGGAAATGTGATTTTTATAAGTTAAATTGGCTAAAAATTGAAATTTTAATGTAGCTCAAATATACAATGTTTTTGGAAAGTTTATAATTGAATGAATAAACTTATAAATGCTACGACTTTGAAATGAACATTATTTGACATTGAATTTAAATGGTTAAATGAATATTGTATGGAAGATACTGACGTTGAGTTTAGATGGTCTAAATAAATATGTTTCAAAATGTTTGGTTTCAGAGTTGTAATAACTTGAAAGTAATATTGCTTTGGAAATGAAATTATTGGAAATTGTATTTAATTGAGAATTGTCTTTAAATATATAAACTTGGAACTTATTGGGAATGGAAGATTTAAGAATATAACCTTATAAAGTGGTTTGGGTTAAGGTGATTTAAAGGAATATTTCAAGTTTAATAAATTAAAGGAAATATTCAGTGATTTGGAAACTTGGGTTTATTTAAATGAGATACTGATTTGGTTTTTGGAGTATAAAAGATATATATTATTACTTTGGGTTTGAAATGGAAATGATATATTGTTTTGGTTTTTGAAATGAAATAATATAATATTTAGTCTTGAAATGGATATTAAATTTGAGAAGTATATAGATTAGGAAATATTACCATTTTGAGAATGGATATTATTTTGGAAAATAATAGTATTTGATTTTAAATGGTTTGGAATAGAAATGATTTTTAAATAAATATCCATGGGTAATAATAACGTTTGGTTGTTAAAGAGACCGGGATCGGAAGTTGTCATACTCTCTGCCAACTCCGAAAACCACTTTAACAACCGTATATGCGGTGGAGATTCCAGAATGAGGTAGGACGGTGGCAGTGTTCCTTTGAGATATATACGTGGACCCGACTCCCATGAGTTGACATAAGGTGGCTAAAGTAGGAGCGCTTGCGGACCAGTGAGGTAACCCCTCTTATTAGACACACTCCTTCGATACCATTCTATTACTTTGTAATTGATTGGGGCCCTTGTGATTTTGGGGGTGTGGCTCAAGGTGGGTGGTAGTTGCGCGCTATGCGTCACCACCAGTCCGGATGCGTAATTGGTATATCTACCCTGGCATTGCCTTGTTGTGCCGTGTCACATACCCTACCGAGCCTTGTACGTGTTTGCTTTTGTCCCGTAGCCCATGGAGTATCCTCTAGTAGCTTCCCGATCAGGATGGACCATGACACTGGATGGACTACTGGGACCATTACGTGTTAAGGTGGAAAATGTAAAGTCTTAATGCTATTTAAAAGTAAGTTTATTTTACTATAGACACTATTATAATAGCGAAATATTACTACATAGTAAATAGTTTAACGGGTCCTTAGAGGATGGGTGGTCCCAAGCATCCTTTAAGTTACTTGTACCTTATATTACAGTTCACTTGATGATTTACATTGTATAAGTATGTATGTCCTGACTCGAGTGTTTTGTGTGTTTTGCTTTATGCTCCGGTCAGACTGAGTGATACAGCATTTGAGACTCACCTTCGGAGTTGGAACTTTGCTTGAAGATCCAGCTATCTATTTCATTTTAGTTATCCGGTTGATTCCAGGAATGTATTCAGCCTTTGTGCTTGATTATCGTATTGTTACTTCTGTTGTATCTTGTTTATCTCTGATGTATGTTTATATAGTAGCTTCATGGACTACTATTTCTTTGCTTCAGCTGCATTTTATTACTCTGTGTTTTTGATCTGTGATTTATTTATTTACTGCATATTCTGAGTTTTGCCAAATTTATTTTTATAATTCGGTATTTTGAACAATTCAAGCCCGACATGTGCGGATGCGAATGTTGAAAATATTGGATTGTTACACTCTATGTATATTTCTGTATGGATGTCTTCTTTTCAGTCTCCTATAAGTCACACAATAAAATCTAGGAACTGAATGAATAAGAGCTATATAAGTGTTTTGAATGTTTAAGATATGGGAATGAATGGTCAAAGGATAACTGCCTTTTAAAGTTTGAAGAACATTGAGCGTACCGAGTAATAATCAAAAATATAGAGAAAAATACAGTAGAGTAAAAAGTATTGTTCTAATCTAGAGATAGCAGTCCATTATATAGATGATGAAGGGATTCTTTTCAGCGCTTAAATCTAATTGAATTTGAAGAGTAGTGATCCCTGTACAAAGTGGAAGAAGAACCAGAGGAAAAGACGTGACCAAATTCAAATAGGGTTTCAAAACACACGACCACACGAGTACTTTAGATTATGTATAGAGGAAGGCTCGGGTCAGGCAAAGAAAAAAAAACTATCGCTGCATGTTAAGCGCGATGGCATCCGATCAGATAGGGGATGAACTCAGTGAAAATCACTGGCAAGCCTAAAATCGACCAGAAATTAAAAAAATCTCGACCACAATATTCATACATGTTGACCAATCAGTTTTATTTCCATCGACATGTATAACACAAAGATCAAACATATAAACCTTACGAGTCGACTTATAAGTTTTTTTCATTTTGAACTTCTTTTGTTTTTGTATTTTGTTTAAGACCTCATGACACTTTGAAATTTTTTGAAAATTTCTAAAAAAATATGTTTTATGATGTTTGGAACGATATATCAAAGGTAGAACTATTTTAAAAAAATTATGAGGGTTTAACGAATCTAGAATAAAATGACCCGACAAGAACTCGATTGTAAAATATCTAGAATTTCTATCCATTTGTGCATCTTCAAGTATTTTTTTTCACCATTGTAGTATTCTAGTAGATTTGTTAACTCATTGGATGTCTTTGAATGAGTATTCTTCATTGTAGATGTCACTGTTTGATTTATTTTGTTATTTTCGATATATTCGCCCCGATTGAACTTTTATCAGTCGTCGTCATAACTCGGTTTCTTTACTACCTGAAGTAACTCTATAAACTCATTAGTAAGTTAGTAGCATTGTCATATGTTTATCATCATAAAAACGGTATATTATGTTCTTAACACTAGAATCAAGATACTAGCATTGCCTCTAAGTTAATACACGACCAACACTTTTTGCACCTCAGTAATTCTCATCTTCTCAAAAGCCAACCTACACCGTTGGCTTCAAACTTCTAAAAAGACCACTACTTCATCACTATTAAAATATTGGCCACCTAAACTAAGAGTTGGTTTAACTTCTAAGTTTTTCTCCCTTTCTCAGTCGAGTGTTTCCTTTATGTTGAATAACATGAGTTGGTTTCTAGAAAACTGCTACCAATGATGGTTCCTCGCTTTTTCTTGCTACCATGCTTCAAATCTGATAAATATGAAATTTCATCTTTAGCCTTGATGAAATTTTATAAACATTGTACTTTTCTGTCTTATAAAATTTATACTGGGCCACTAGACGAACTTAACTAATCGACATAGGCCAAAAAACGTTACAACAATGGATACATGACTTACAAGATTAATAACCAATTAGAGTTAGTTCTATATATATGGGCTAGGATCTATTGCCCTCTTTCTCAGCATCATTTTGTAGCACTCTAATATCAGCCACAAGTTTCTATTTAAATATTTATTCTTTCTATGTTCTGTCACATGGGTCAAATGTTTAAATATAAACTTATACCCGATATTAGAGGGCTACAAATAGTGCTAAAGGTTGTTATTGATCCTATCTCTGTGTGCTTGCGTGTGTGCGTGTATATGTTCTTATTTATATATGTATTACAAAAAAAAATTCAAAGCTAAAATTAACTAAACTATTTTGAAAATCCTTTTGGAACTTATTAAATATTCTTCTTATATATGTGTATGCGGTGATGTGTATGTTAGTAAAATTAATCAAAGCTAAATTAACCAAATAGCTTTGAAAATATTTTTGGGATATAAAAAATATTCAATTATATATAAATATATATGTATATGTGTATATGTATATGTATATGTATATGTACATGTACATGTATATGTATATGTATTTGTGTGTATATATATATATCTAATTTTTGGAAACATAAATCATCAAGACATACCTTACACTGAGAAATATATTTACGAAAATAATATTATCCTATAATCGCAAGTCTCATTCATCTTAACGGCCAACTTTACTTACTAAATCTCCCTTCTCCATTGTATAATACCAGGGATGAGCTAACCTCATGCTCTAATACCAAAATGTAATACCTTACCTACCTTTTAGGAAACTTTTGCATACCCTGTCATTTGCAAACTATTATCATATTATAATATCAAATTATCGAAACTGTCAAAGAGACAAAAAAATGTACTTAAAAGCCGAGCAACGAGCTTCAAACGAACTAATTATTGGTGTCAAAATTGGCCACCAACACTTAGTTATTGAAAGCACCAACATCCAGTCACAGATCTCAAATATTATCTTGTGTAGAATATAATATGAAGAAAAAACAAATCAAAAATGAAATCAAGTAAAAAGAGATAAGATTTATAGTGGTTCAGCTAACTCCGGCCTACATCCACATTAGAGTAATCCTTTTTATTATACTGTAATTTGTTTACAGTTACAATATGAAATTCAAGAATAAAATCGAAAGATTATAGCCTATGTTGAAGATAAAGAGAAGCAGAAAGAAGATCCTTTTTCTGATGCCATGTCTACTGTATTTATAAGGGAAGACGTGCACGGATCAGGCTGAAATTTTGGCAAAAGGTTCGGGAGACCAAGACGAGGCCACCCAAAAATTTCCAAGCTCATTAGGGTCCACAATAAAGATTGATACTGATCCCTATTATTGTGTCCAAATGGGTTGCGATTCCTATGAGGGATGCCCCATGCTGTTAGCTACATGCTCCCCAAACTTCATACAATTCTGATGTGCGGTTTGTGAGATGTCGCATTTTCCATGAAGTAGTGTTGCTTAGATTTCGATTTATGTTTATCCCTCCAAAGAGAGTTATGTCGATCCCTCCAGCTTCCACCGATTGGAATGAGATCTCCACGAGGTGTTGCATATGTTGTAGTAAGCTTGTGCTTCAAGTTCATATTAATTGGATATGTAGATGTTGAGATATTGATTGTTCTTTGCTATAAAGTTTGGTTCAACCAATCCCTAAGAGGGAAGAGGGCCAATCTCTATTGAGGGATAGAGGTCGATCCCTCCGAGCACCTCCAAATGCCATTCCTAGAGGAGCTTCTCCATGTTGTATCATGCTTAGTCTTGAAGTTTCATGCCAATTGGATTAGTAGAACTCGAGTTATCGATCAATCTTTGCTACAATATGTTGTGAAGGCTAGTTATAGTCGATCCCTATAGAGGAAAGAGAGTCGATCCCTCCAACTTGTTCTATTTGATGTGCGATCCCTAGGGTAGACTCCTTAGGGTCCCTACACCTTTATCATATGAGTTTATATGCATTGGACTTATGAACTTTGAGATATTAGTTATTTTCCATTGAGTCGTACTTGTTTGGCTGAAATATGTCGATCCCTTTTATACCGATCCCATTCTTAGGTGAAGTAATTTTCTCATAACTTGTACATACAAACTTCGAACGACTTCTTTATCTAAATCCCCATCCATCCAAAGCCAAATCCCTTTTATAACCGTATTTTCCAATCCAGAATCCAATCCAAATCCACGATCTCTCCGAGTCATTTTATTTAAATCCCCATCCGTCCAAAGCCAAATCCATTGCTGCTCAAAATTGATATCCAAATCCATGACCTCTTCGAGTTGTTATCCTAATCCAAATCCTCGATCTCAGTGGATCCTTGCCAAGCATAATCCATACTTAACGATATGAGCAGGCCGATCCATCGCATTCGAGCGAAGCGACCTACCCCTTGCCAGGCATTGTCCATACTTGACAACCTTGATCACTTTGGATCCTGGCCAAGCACAATCCATACTCGACGACCTGAGTATGTCGATCCCTCACATTTGAGCAAAGCTACCTACCCTTTTCCAGGCATAGTCCATACTTGACGACCTTGATTCCCCTGGATTTTTGCCGAGCATAATCCATACTCGACGACCTGAGTAGGTCGATCCATCGCATTCGAGCGACGCGACCTACCCCTTGCCAGGCATAGTCCATAACTGACAACCTTGTTGGGTTTTATTCATCAGCCTTGATATCCAGTTGAGGACTTAATCCATGATGCATGAGTCTATTTCATCATGTCCGCCCAACGAAAAGACTCGTATCTTGCGATTGTTATCCTATCTCGGCAGATAGGACCACAATCGCGACCTGTGTTATATATTACATTGATCCAAATTTAAGCATTTCTTTTTCCATTTGCCAAAATATAAAATAAGATTCCGTACAACCAAACTAGAGTTCAAATAAAAACTAGAAAAACAAGAGTTCGAAGAAACAAGAAGAAAAAACAAATTTCACAAACCTGAGCACAACGGTTTGTCATCACCTCAGAGCTACCTAGGGACCATCCTCGATCCTATGCATGTAAATTGACTTAGTCGTCCTATTGTGGAGTTTTCTACTTATTCCATGTCATCTCGATTAATTGATGACAAGTTGATGATGATGCCTTGATCCAGTTTTCATTCAAGATGGATGGTGGCTGCTCATGTTCCACCACGCAGCTGTCTATACTTATTATTGTAACTAACCATTCCTCACGTGTTCCTCAATGATATCCTTCAAGTGCCTAAAGTCATTTGTATTATTCTCATCCAACTCATGGAAAAGACAGTGCTTTCCTGATGTTCGTTCGCATTTGGAGGGTTCCCTCCTTGTCGGCCTTCGATACGGAAGGCTTCCTTCGGTATCCATATATATCCGTTCTAGGATTTCATTCAATTCTGAGTAAGAAGAGAATTTGGGTTCTCCCCTATTCCACTTTGATCCATTGTAGCTATTATCCATGTTTCGTTTACCCTTGTCCTTTCTTGATCTCTCACTGGGCAGTTCTCCACCCCCTATAGTATTAACTTCTGTTGCCTCTCTATTAGCTTTCATAACTTCTTATCGCGGAAACCTCTCTGCTTCATGGTAGAATTTTCCGAGATTCATTGGTGGATCCTATGTTAGTGATATCTTAAAATCTGAATTATCTGCAACTCTTGACACTACCACTATCAAAACCATCAATGGATTTGGTCGATCCATCGAAACATCTGCCACACTGAACCTAGTTAACAAAATCTTGAGTGATTCTCCTGCCAGCTGCTTTACTGATGTCAATGTCATCACATTCTTGGGTCTCGTAATGTGAACCTGAAACTGCTTCATAAATATTTTGGCCAGTTTCGTTTATGTGCCAATGAAACCACTTTCCAACTATATGTACCATAGCGCAGTTACATCCATTATGTACAGGGGGAAGCATCGTGCCAAGACTTCTTCATTGCCCCTAGTACTTCCATGTGCCGTATATACCTCATCATATGCATAGTCGGATTCGACTTTTCGTCATAAACTTCCAATGTTGGTAATTTGAATTCCGGTAGATTCCTAGCATTCCTGGTATTAGGAGCGAATTGACTTCTATTTACATCCTCTAGATCCGTGGTCACTAATCCTCCATGCATAGCTCACCTGGTCATCCGTACAAATCTGTCATTTTCTTCTAGTCTTAGTCTCCTATCATCATGTCCAAGCTGCCCCTCGAGTCTATGAGGAATTCTGGAATGTATTCCTCTGGACGAGCATCCAAATTCCAATTTGCACCAAGCACCACGGGATTGATCGCAGGTCCTCCAACATCGCGATTAACCAGACCTGAGGGCATGACCCTAGCCTTAGAGGATCGGTGCCGATTCCTCGGCCAGGGACTGCCCCCGGCTGCTCTGTTCCGTTCCTTTGTCCAGCGGCTCCATTTCCATGTTCTCGGTTTTGATTTTCAACGATTCTTGCTGGTTCAAATCCTTGATCTAAGTTGTCATTAGCTCCTGCTACTCTATTCCCTTGATTATGTGCTCTAACTTGTCCAATCTGTCAGAGTAAATTCTGCGTCATCTCCTCCTGTCTTATTAGCCTCTTCTCCTACATAGCGTTCACCATTGTTTCCATCACCTCCCTAGTGATGTAGGCATAAGTTTGCTCCAGCTCCCGACGAAGCCTCATAACTCCCTTCACAGTAGCTCGTGTCCGCTACCTGTTTTCTTGTAGATTGCTTCACCATTGCTTTAAATCCAAGCTCTAAATCTTTTCCAAACTCTGAATCCAAATTCCAAATTAGCGAGAGCTAGTGCTCTCAGTTAAAACACTAAAATGTTGGCTTCAAAATTGGCCACCAACATCCAGTTGTACGAATGCACCAATATCCAGTCACAGATCTCAGATGGTATCTTATATAGAGAATATAATATGAAGAACAAACAAATTAAAAAATTAAAGCAAGTAAAATGAGGCATGATTTATAGTAGTTTGGCTAACTCCGGCCTATGTCCACTTCAGAATATTTTTTTTATTATACTATAGTTTGTTTACAGTTACAATCCGAAATTCAATAATAAAATCAACAGAGTGTAGCCTAGGTTGAAGATAAAGAGAAGCAGAAAGAAGATCCTTTTTCTTACACCATGCTTGTTGTATTTATAAGGAAAGATGTGCACGGATCGGGCTGAAATTTCGACAGAAGGCTCGGAAGACTAAGACGAGGCCTCCCAAAAATTTCCAAACCCATTGAGGCCTACAATAGGGATCGGTATCGGCCCCTACTAGTGTGTCCAAATAGGCTGCGATACCTATAAGGGATGCCCCATGATGTTAGCTACCTGCTTTCCAATTTTCATGCAATTTTGACGTGTGGTTTGTGAGATATCGCATTTTCCGTGAAGTGGTGTTGCTTGAATTCTGATTTCTGCCGATCCCTTCAAAGAGAGTTATGCCGACCCCTCCAACTTCCTCCAATTAGAATGAGATCCCTAGGGGAATTTCACATGTTGTAGTAAGCTTATGCTTCTACTTTCATGTCGATGTGTATATGTTGAGATATTGATCGATCTTTGCTATAAAGTTGGGTTCAGTTGATCCATAAGAGGTAAAACGACAAACCCTATTGAAGGATAGAGGCCGATCCCTCCAAACTCCTCCAAATGTCATGCGATCCCTAGAGGAGCTTCTTCATGTTGCATTATGCTTAGCCTCAAAGTTTCACGTCAATTGGACTAGTAGAACTTGAGTAATTGATCAATCTTTGTTGCAATATGTTGCGAAAGCTGATTATAGCCGATCCCTATGGAGGAAAGAGGATCGATCCCTCCTACTTGCTCTATTTGATGTGCGATCCCTAGGGTAGACTTCCTAGGGTCCACACATCTTGCTCACAAAATTTTAAATGCATTGAACTTATGGACTTTGAGATATTGATTGTTTTCCATTTAGTTGCAATTGCTTGGCTGAAATATGTCGATCCCTTTTATACCGATCCCTTTTTTAGGTGAAGTAATTTTTCCATAACTTGCACATACAAATTTCAAATGACTTGAGATTTGAAATGTAGCCTCATGGGGCCTTCTTTATCACTTTATACCGGTTTCACCTAGTTTGGGACAAAAATTGAGGACATACCGATCCCCTAAGGGAAGGATAAAAGTCGGTCCTCTGCTTGGACGAGGTACTAATCCGTATTTAGAATATTCTAAAGATTCTATCTTTTGGTCTGGCTTGATCGTTGCTTTATATCATTATCTGCACTTGATTTTTGAACCTCACAATTATCACTCTTGGCTATTAACCTTAATAATCGTGTAGTTTATTGGGTTAAATTCGCCTGTTTACTGCCTTGGCAAAAGGTGGGTTAACATAAATGTCCAATCTCACTTTATTACAAACAAAGAGCATACTTAGGTTATTATTTAACTATCGTCTTTCCCCTTTAGAAAAGCTTCATGATTTTTCCACAAACAAACAAAAGCATGCATCTAATTTAAAGTTGCTCCTCCTGAACCGCTCAAATACAAGAATATCACAAGAGATCACACCGGTAAAAAGCACTCATGTTGGACAAAGTTACTCTCAAGCATCACAAAAAGTATTAAAAATAGTATCATGAAACTTTGTCACATATGCTAAAACAAGTTAGAGTGATTATATTATCGATACGACAAATTAATACTTCAACACAAGCATAAAAAAACATTTCAGAGCATTCTATTCATTATTAAGCATTTTTATTCGTTAGCAGTTGTATTTCATCTTTCTATACCTAAACAGACCATTCAAATTCTACTCACATTTCTCTCCCACCTATTGCCATATTGTTTGATTCTATCTTACATTTTTGAATTTCTCTTATTTCTCGCATCTCACATCAAATTGTTGATCTCCCATTTCTTTCTACATAATCGACCATTTTCTATATTTCTCAATTACCGCCATTTTTTCTACATTATGTTTCTTCTTAAACTACATAACTCCCTCTATCAATTTTCTTTTATATCCATTATCTCTATTACTTCGATGGAAGCTTACTCATGACATAGCTATCAAACAAACAAGACACTCTAGAATGGATAATATCCCCAAACTCTTTAAACATTAAGACTATCATGCTCGGTTATATCCTTAGTCATTTGGTCGGATTCTATCCTAGACTATTGAATCATTTAGCCATAGTCGAAACCTGAGCATGTATATCACTCCCATATACGGACATTCTATCATTCTCAATTTACAACTTGAGCATTTTTGCCATTTCCAAGCTACCTTCGTATCCACATATTTTGGACATTTTATCTTTTCCAAACTATCTATCATTCATAAGAACTTTCTATCATTCAATCTCCTGTTTAGCTATCAATCTGTTCTCTCGGTTCATTCATGTCACTTCTCTCTTTATAAACTGTTCTAATTCTCCGTCATAAACTGATCTTATCCGATGTTAAGTATGATTAAGCATTTCATATGAGAAGAGAGCTACCATCTATTTTGTATGATAGGATCAATCCCATGCCAAACCATTTTCGTATTAGATCTACTAATTTAAACAAAGAGCTGTCATCAAACTAGTCAATCTCCTAATTTAGAAATGGCCGGCTCTACCGAACTCGCCGTTTTGCTATCATTTTAAAGCTTTTTTTTAGAAGGATAGTGCTACAAGATCTGAATATGGAGGTGCGGATTTGTGCTGGTATGAAGGGATGCGTACTATTGAAATGTGGAATTCAGAGAGGCCCATTTATCCTATTGCCGCATAATTTTCTGACCTGATTTTCGGCTTTTATAGCTTTGTTGTTTATGAAATCCCTCATTTTTTATCAACTTTACCATCAACCCCACAACCAATCGCTTTCTCTTGATTTACAGTTTTTTTTTTTTTTTACCATTCTATCTTTCTTTTATCTATCTACATTCTGTTCAACTCTTATTTTGTAACATATAACGCAACCTTTCCATGAAATTGATTCTAAATATTTATGGGACAATTCGTTTCATTCATATTATCCACTTTCTTTCCACTTTAGCTTGGAATCATATAGTTCGGGAGATCAACATCATTTTTTAATTCTAGAATCAAAATAATCATAGTTTTTTGAAAGGTTGATTTTCACTCGCAAGTATAAAAAAATTGGAACGCACGATACATATATGTTTCTCATTTTAGTGATTCAGCTGACACTACCAAATTTTAAAATCACTTAAATTAAGATCTAATAATTAAACTCACTTTACAAATTCAAAACGTTCATCTATAAATTTTACTAGATCTTAGCGTCGTTTACAAATAAGATATAATGAATAAATTTTACAACTACGTTCTTTATTAATTGGTAATAAATAAAAATTCAAACTCACATAAAATTTAACGGTGCAACTTAAAAATAAAAATAAAAATTCGAACTAACTACATATACATGGATCAAAAACGCCCATCATGGGGTCTCAAACCCAGGACCAAAGGGTTAAGAGCCTAGCACTCTACCAACTGAGCTAGACGGGCTTGGGATTCCTTCGAATAAAATCACAGTAAATAACCAATAAATATCAAGTTTGCCTACGTTACATTCTCAAATTGCACACAAAAATCCCAGAATATGAAACCCCTTGCTCTTTTTACTCAAAATTACATACTATACACCAGCAATACACAGGATATACATCCTACACAGTCAGGAAACACAATCAATCATCAATCTTCCATACATCATGGAGCAGCTGATACCTGATATATTTTGCACTTTTATATCCCTTTAACTCGGAATCTGGACTAGGAGATTGCGTGGATGAATTTTCTGCAGAAATAGAAGCTAACGGTGAACCAAGTTCATTGAGCTCATCATCGCTTGTGTGGCACTTTCGGATCACTGATGAACTGCTCCTCTTAAGCTTGGCTGTAGTTCGAACATCTCCAATTATGTTCTCAATGGAAGACACTGAAGGGGCGGTGTATGACATTTGACCTGCCTTATATGGGTAGTCTTGTATTTCTTCCTCGCTGCTTTTGTTCGAGTCCTGGACATAAATGTATTTGATGTTATCTTCTTCAACAATGTAGAAGTCAAGGAACATTTGCATGCATTTGCTTTAGTAGTCTGCTAAATTGCATCAATTGTTCTGGACAATCAGATCATTGAACTTAGGGTGAACTCATGTTATGGTCTTCAACCAGAACAAGATTCAACTTTATGGCGTCTTACAGAAGATAAAATAAATGTGTTTTAACAGAAACCACGATATATGCGTTGCGGTATTTATGATCCACTAATGTCTTAGAAGTAGAGTTATAATACAATTAATAATGTTTTAGCTTTCTCGAATCACACAGGCTTAAATGACAACCTCCTCTTATAATACAATGAAGTTTATGTGTGCATGTTGTTTACATGCACAAATCGGAAAACACTCAAATAGAGAATCAAATGGTCATTAGAGAATCAAATGGTCATTTATTATTTAAGAAGAAATAGGTAGAAAAATACATATCTTGTTTCTAATGGAAAATATTTATAGAGTGTGAAGGTGTCCGTTGGAAGTGATTGTTGAAGCTAACGGATAACCTTTGAATTCACTCCTCCTGGAGCTCCTTTAGTAATGGTACTTCCAATACGTAGAAATTGTGGATAACATCTATAGAGGATATCTCATCGTATGAGAATATGAACTTATCGATGAAAGGCGCAAAAGATGAATTTCAACATTACCTGGTTTCAATGTATATTTACTCGGAAGTTTACAGATTGACCTATTTAATTGAGTAAAAAAGAGATAGCAAGCATGACTATCTAACCTCTAAATCTAATGCTTCAAGAACATCTTCAGGGAGTGGGTCTGGACAGAATTCATCTGGTGAAAAGTTTGCAAGAATCCTCTTGATCATTGTAGCACTAAATGTTGGGCAGACCTTACAAAACATAAAGAAACAAATAAGATAAATATAAAGTCATGCATCTAAAGAATATGATATGTGGTGTAAATAGACCTCTTTTCGTATAGACTTCTCCAAAAGCAGGTCTTTTGGGAGCATTAAAAGGTCGCTCAAAGCATGCAAAAGAGAGAAGGATTTGAATGTTTGCACTATATCATGTAATTCATTGTCTTGTTGATCCTTGCATTGAGGATATTCATCAGTGTCCATACCAAATAGATCTGTTAGCCATCGTGACCAATTCCCAATCTAGGTACAAATATTAACGCTTGGATAAAATTAACATCCTGAAATTTTAGAAATATCAACCAAAAGTGACGTAGCACTTAAAATTGTTACTTACGGAATTTTTGAGTTGAGCACCGGCTCCAAAGCTTAAATTTCCAGGTTGAATAGGTAAAACAGTTGCATCACTAATTGGGTCTGAGACAGGATCTGTTGGGATGTCTTCAACCGATTCACGTAGTATAGCATTAAACATTGCAACATCAAGTCTTGCCACGCATTGTTCCATTACCTTGCGGAAAAAAAAAAACAAATTGTTACTTCACTTTGTTTGTTGTATACATGTTAGAGGATATGCATGGAGAAACTACGTGCAACAATTTTCCAGTCTTTTTTTTATTTGATAAGCCACTGCCCGCGAACTCCTGAAAAAATATGTATCAATCTGTAACGCATACATCCTATGATTAGCAAAGAATTTACTGTTGTTGGAATTCGACAATAGATTTGCTCATCTCAATATCCAACGACCCACTCTTTGAGCATTTCTTAATCATTATTGTTTTGTTGAATAACAATTCCAAATATACAGATGCATGCTATATTCATATGTTTGCCAAGCTTCCGAGTACTTAACAATATCTTGTATTAACTACTCAAACTGTAACACTAACCAATTTAGCAATGATGGACAAGCAGCCACATTCATGTCCAGCAGCTCTGACAGGACAAAGCCTTTCGCAAGCATCATTAAAAGCATTTTTCCATATTTCAGTTGAGTAATTACCAATGGATGTTTGTCTTGCAATATTATTCTTTTTGACCGAACATCTACTTGATTGGCTGCCTCCATTGTTCCATTGCATTTGTGGAGTCAAAGTCTAGACCAATATCAAGTATCATTACAGTAAACATGGTTAGTTTTCCATCATATCAGCTTCAAGCAAAGAGACACAATAATAGTGAAGTACCTGCCACCATAAGGACTCGATAACTCGAGAGAAAATCCATGATTCAATTCTTTCCAATGCATGTGTGAATGTTTTAAAGTCTTCCCAGTCAATGAAATCTTCAGTCAAATGACTTGTTCCTCTCTTACGAGTAAGAGACTCCCATTTTAAGGGTGGAGATGATTTTCCTTTATCATTTAACCTTGATCCATTAGATGCCAACTTAGCATCAGCTTTTTTCAGGATTTCTGACTTATCAACGCCTCGAGTGATTATTGCTCTTAGAACAATTGAGTTTGACATCCAAAAAGTTAACCTATATAATAATAATAATAATAATAATAATAAGGTTAGAAAAAGCATTTATTCAACAGATAGATAAATAACACATACTCAAAGTTAGTAACTTCCGAAACAACCTTGCTCTGATTGAAGTTTACGATCAGAGCAGGCAATCCTGAACCTACTATTAGCAGATTAACGGTAATGAAGAGATTTACATGCCTGGAAACATCATTTCCACAAGCTTTCGCTACCAGAACCAGTCCAGACACAATACTTCTAGCAGCACTTGCTTTACTTTCTACACTCGATCCATGAATATATAGTCTGGAAAGCCGTCTAGCTGGTGTATGTACTTTGTGCATAGAGCTTCCGTGCTCTGCAACTATTGAATAAAGGCTTATCTCCATAGCAGCTACCTCTCTTAGTTCCTTTTCAAGAATCTCAATTTTATCCTCAAGTTCTTGAACTCTCTTATTAGGTACCTTTATCTTATGATTACTTCTTAAAGAGTCAATTTCCTTCACATCTTCCACATAAAAATCGCTTTTTGTGTGACTAAGGATGATTGGAAACCTTGCCTTTTTTACTTGATCAGTAGCTATAATGATCACATCAGGTTTTCTATCAAGAGAATTATTGCTTAAAGATTTGGTTTCAATATTTTCTTCCAAACTTTCAGCTTTCTGCATACTTTCATTGTTTTCTTGTATAAAAGTGACCTGTTCAGATTCAGTTGGAGTACTTGAGGTTCTAAGCACCTCAATTTGATCGTCAACAATGTTGCCACTTCCGGAATGAACATTTTCTTCTTTATGGGCATCTTTTTCAATAGAAGATTCAAATAAATAAGTATTGCCATTATCCATGCTTTCAGCATCAATGGATAATTTTATTGGAGATGATTGAGGCAAATCATTGATTTTGGTATCAGGTTCAGTTGTCATTTGCTCCATTTCAGGTGTGTAAAGCTTAGGTTCCAGAGTCAAGTTCATAGATTCTTTATTTTCATCATTAGAATTGGCCTCATTCTGTAAATGATACCAAGTTTTTTAGTTTAGCAAGTATGCATTCAAAGAAAATTTCGATTGACATATGGTCAATAAATGAAAACTTGGTCATGTAGTTATATTGTAACTCTTACAAACAACATGCAGAATAATAAGATCAGGCACAAATATTCTGATAGCATGGAAATGTTGTGAAACATGAATTTTACCTACCTTCAAAACAGTTATACATATGGTTAATGCACCAAGTTGTTCATGTGCATGTTGTGAAACATGAACTTTTACCTACCTTCAAAACAGTTATACAGGTCACTGTACCAAAACTCTATAGCTGTATCGTGCTCTTTTATATAAAAGAAATTTGCAAATGAGTAATACTAATACATCATTCTTTCTTTTCTTTTCTTCATGGAATCTTACAGAGATTGATTGCCTGCTCTTTACTTAGGTACAGAAACACAATGCAAAATGCACGTCGGTGATCAGTGGAATGGAGAAAAAGTAGTAACTTAGCGAACCCCACTGATCAAGAATATTCCGATGTAGAATAGTGCTATGAGCATATGATCTAAATCCTAATCCTATACTAGATGAATAAATATTAAACTGCTATCAATACCTTGAGATGCACATGTTGATCTTCTCTACTCCGTACTTCCTCCGAGTTAACCTCTACAGATGATACATCATCATCAGTAAATGACGCAATCTCAGCTTCTTCTTCTTCCTCTTCCAAATACTCTTCACTCATCAAAGCAGAAACCGATTCTTTAGACAAACACTCATCTCTAAACGAAGAACTCGAACTCGAGCTCTTCTCTCTATCCAACGCCTGAATCTTAACATAAACAATAGGCTGCGAAGCATTTCTGAAACTCCTCTTACAAATCAACGGAACCCCAACTCTAACAATTTCCTTAATAACTCCATACTCAGCCAAGTCAACTACAGCATTGCCCAAAATTTGCGCTTTCAAGCTCTTATCCCTACGCGGTTCATACAAACTAAACTCAAGCGCATTCCTTTGGTATCCACCTCCTTTGTTCAACAATGTAATATGAAGATTGAAGCTTTCGTTGAACTCGATCTTGGTTTGCGAAGGAGTAACTGTAGTTGTGGTGCCTGAGTTTTTGGGTCCGTTTTCCCATTGAAGAAGCACTGATTTTAGGGATTTTAAGGATTGCGAAGGCGGCCATGGCTTGATTTCTTGAATGTGGATTGTGTAGTCTACTTGAGTTGAAGTTGGTGTTCTGCTTTTTGATTTTAACCCTAAAACCATTGTTTTCTGATCAAAATTTCTCCTTGGCTATGGGATATATTTGTTAAAAGATGGGTACAAGGGAAGAGGAAGAAGAAACAAACCAGTAGGTAAAAGTGGAACATCATATAGTGTGCATTTCCAGCTTTAATGTTGCTTACATAAGACGACTTCACACTAATTCAGAATTTAACCATAAACTTAAAAGTAACTAAGTTAATTATTTGGAAGAAGATATGGGCATCAACTTTAACCAACGTTTAAAATATATTAAAATAAAGGAAATACGAAAAGAAATGGAAGTATTTATCGATTTACTAAATTAAAGTAAAATTAACCAAAAAGATACATTGGATTGCGAAATTTCGACAGTAGACTCTGAACATTAGCAAACAAATATTTTGGCCCCCATATTAGGTGGACTCAAATTTTAATAATGAATTCGATTGTGCAATGAGTGCACTTATATTCTCTTATTTTAGTGGGTCGACTTTTACGCAGTCTATTCGTGTTGTTTAGTTGATAAAATCATCTGACCGTCCATGTTTCAGACCATCTATGTCAGCAATCTTGGCCGTTGAGTAACAGACTTTTTGTAATTGTATTGATGCTACAACGTGAGAGCAAATCTCTCAGTCGCAAATTCTTCCGTCCAATGTGTCAAGTCAATCAAAATCTAAGGTTTTCAAAAAAAAAAATACAGGAAATTTTTCTCAAGAACGATTTTTAGGACTTTTTTTAGATGTATGAAAGTCCGCTAATTATATTTTCACAAGGACACACGCACGTATTTTCATTCCAGCCCACTTTCGCGCGCTTCTTTTTCTTCCTTTCGATCAAATTTTTTTGTCGCGATCCAATATTACTCTCGCAATCAAAATATCGATCAACCGTGTTCGGTCATTTCAATTTCGTTCTTCTTAAAATTATAGTTCATCTATCATATTTTTCTCATACGCGCTTGTCGATCTCGTTCTTTTCATATTTCTACTGTGATCTCGTTTTTCTTCAAAGTTTTGATATAAAGTTGTTTGGGTTGTATATAAAGTTGCGATAGAGTGGAAAAATATCATATTTTAGGTTCAGTTTTTGGGTTTCATTTTTATTTTTTCTTATTATCATTTTTTTGTTATCAGTAACGAGGTATCAATTTTGTGAAACTGAATAATTAATGTTCTGTATTGAACATATTTTTACTAATGTTTATTTTATTTTTTATTTTTTTGGCAGTGCGGATAACAGTCTTCTTTTTCTATTTGTGTTGAATAATAACACTTTTAGCACTCGGTTGTCTATTGATTGCTCTTTGTATGATTTGAAAAATGAGATATAAGCTTGTGATGATTGGAAAAGAATCATTGATTGGGTTGTAGCTTGTGATAGAGTGGACAAGTATCATATCTTAGGATCAGTTTTCTGGTATAATTTTTATTTTTTCTTAATATCAATTTTTTTGATTATCGGTAACCAGGTATCAGTTTTCTGAAATGAAAAAACTAATGTTCTAAACTGAACATGTTTTTACGAATGTTTTTTTTTTGGCAGTGGTGATAATGTGGCGCAGGTAGACCATCAGTTAAGTCTAAAGGAGGATTTTCATATTTTCAGAACAAGCATAACAGATGTGGTGAGTGCAAAGCAGCTTGGTCATAATAAATGGAATTGTCAAGCTTCGAAGAGGATATGATTTGATTTTTCATTTTGAATTTGTTCAGATTAATAAGTGGATGTGTGACTTGTTTTGGTGGTTTATTATAATTGAACCTTTTGTTATTAATTTGTATTCAGCATAGCATATTATCAAATTGATTTTAATTTTAAGTATTTAGTATAACTAATAGTATCAGTTTTAGTATTAGTTAAATGTTTTTACAGTATCAGTTCTGGTGTTTGTTTTTACAAGTAAGAGCAGTTTTGTTTTAAGAGCATAACATCATTACTTCATAAGTATCAAATTGCAACAGAACATCATCACTTCACAAGTATAAATTTCAACAGAATTACATTACTTTACAAGTATCAAATTTAATTGTGAAACATCACAATGTGAATTCAGTTCTTTCCTTTTCTTTCTTCTTCTAAGCTTGATATGTATTTAGATAGAATCCAGCAATGTTCATCATTTGTCAATATTGCATGTACAATCCTTGCTCTTGTGGATAATATTTCATTCTTTTCAAGTTTTATTGGTATTCTGCTTTTGTTTAGTGAAACGATAAATATCATTACAAATATTCCATAGTCAAGCGTGTCGGAACCAAAATGTAATGTTAGTATCGGTTTGCATAAGTTGTATTATCAGGTTTACAATTAATACAAAAAATTGAATTTTAGGGATAATGGTACAAGTATATAATATGCTTTGAATTAAAATATTTAACAGTTTTACTAGCACACTTAGTATCGATTTGTGTATGATTTTTGCGTTTGTGGCTATTACTTTAAGATATATTTGCTAAATATTTTGTTTTATTTTTTATTATGTAGTTATCTTTTTTGTTTTTGTAGGTATCAGTTTTGTTTTTGTAGGTATCAGTTTCTTTTATGTAGGTATCAGTTTTGTTTCTATAGGTATCAGTTTCTCTTATGTAGGTATCAGTTTTGTTTCTGTAGGTATCAGTTTCTTTTATGTATGTATCAATTTTCTTCCTGTAGGAATTGTTTATTTCTGAACTAACTGTTTTTGAAATTGAGAGATAATATTTTTCAATATTTTGTTATGAATCAAATTCAATTAAATATAAAAGGCATACAATGATGTATAGAATTACGTATGAAATATTATAATGCAAAAACACAGATAGTTTGAATAATGAGCAACTTTCAATTCATTATGACTAGGTGTTTCAATTGCATTGTTCATTTTGTTGTCAGTAGATATGATTTAACCAAAAAACTTACGTGTCTTCTGCCTGTTGTGCACACTTTATTTGATGCATATCATCTAGTTTCACCTCCATGCCTGCTATGTTATTGCTTTTCCAGATTTCTTTAAGCATTTCTTATATTTTTTGTCTCTAATAAAGACAAAATGTTAAAAAGTTAGTTCATATTCACATTTTTTATCTGTAATAAGTAAAAAAAAATTAAAGAAAGAGAAATCTCATACCAATTACTCATACCAATTTTATAGCTTCTTTTAAACTGGATGTGGATTAACAAAATCATCATCATCTTATTATTTCAAAATAAAGACAATAAGTAATTTTTGAAACAAATTATGTTGAAATGTAACGATAGGTTGTGTATTAGCTGCAGTGAAATATCTTCAGTCAAATATGTAACGATTTCAAGTTTGCAGTAATTAGATATCAGTTTGTGTTAAGTAGGTATCAGTTTTCTGTAAGTATGTATCGTTTTTTTTCAAGTAGGTTGCTCCACCTTTCTGCATATACAAAAAATTGCTTCTCTGACTTCACTGCCCAAAAACCCAACTCATCTGCCACGTCAGACTCCAATCCACCTTCCTCGACCAACACAATCATCGCCAACAACTCGCGACCTCAACCTCGACCAAACCGCGACCTAATCAAAATTTTCTCCCCACCGCCTCCTATAAAACACCAACCACAACCGCGACATCAAACACAGACTCAAAGAAATTGGAAATTGTAATTTTGGTTTAGGGAAAGTGATTTTGGTTTTAGAGAGATTGTGGAAATTGATTTTGCTTCTGAGCAATTGAATGAGAAATCAATTTGTTTTTATTTAATTTTATTTTTGAAAGAAAGTTCGTCAAATTCTGAGTGAAAGCAAGGTGGAGGAGAGCAACAGAATTCTTTGTTTTGTTTTAATTTGTATCTAGGCTTTGGGCTTTGTCCTTACGGTAAAAGTTTTTTGCACGTGTCCTTGTGAGCAATCGTTTACTTTAATTTGTCTTTAAAATTATTTTCCCAAAAAAATACTATCTCGAAGGATTTTACTGTAAAATTTATTAAAAACTCTGTGTTGCGGTTGACACACCGAAACAAGGAAATTTGATCAGATGATTTGCTCCCATATAATGTGTTCCATGGATGCCACTTTAGCCACCACAAATCACGTGGATGTGTGTTTGATCTAGATTAAGATACACGTTCCATTAATTTTTAATCCATTTAAAGTTGATGTCGCATCCGACATGTCAATAGCAAGACCCACAAAATGACCCGTTGAAAAGAATCGAACAAATTGATTAGTTGACGTCCAACGTCTTGGACGTCAATAGTAATTAATGACAATTAATGTATGACTTAAAAAATATATAATATTTTAATTCATCTTAAAATTTAAATTCACACAATACAGTGCATTTTAGTCTCAACAATCACAATCATTTATCGTTTGAATTCAAATTCAAACAGAAATGAGATATACCATTTGTCGAATAGGACGTTGTCCCGCACCTCTCCATAAGACGCTGCTCCCGAACACCCACGACCTAACCGACTAGGTTGATCACCGTCAACAGGGCCATTGCCCCCCACACCCCACCTAGGGGGTTGCCATCCACCAGCGGCAGACAACACGACAGAAAAAAGACGAATGATTGTGGGACTCCAAAACGGCGACACTTTGGAACGGTGGTGACACATTCAAACATGACCATTCCAGAGGACGATATCTCTAGAAAACGACGACGGCGCAACAGACGAAGTCTACTTTAATCAGACTTCAGACAGGGTGAGGTAGGGCCACGGGAAGCAATTGATCATCTTTGTGGAAAATTAAATTGAAAAGGAACAAAGGATATATTGATTTATGTAAATTCTAATTTAAAATATTGTTAAAAGTAAAGTGTATGCTTCTGCAGTTAAGTTTACATTTTTGTTTCGTTTGGTTGAATAACGAATTCGTATAATTTTGGATCAAATTTATGTAAATTAGTTTGTTTCATTAAGATCGTATAAACCGAGTGATACTACTTACACCTACTTAAACACTTCTCACACCAGTTTATCCTCTCACCCACTCAAATACTTCATTCGCTCATCCACACTCGCCTTTTTCTATTTTTATTTTCCATGACAATAACTTACCTTTTCCACTCTCTTTCTCTTCAAACGATGAAACTAAAATTTCTTTATCCAATTTTTTCACAGCGATTCCTTTTTCATCTAATGCTTCATTAATAAATATGAATCCAACTAATTTGATTATGACAATGGTGTCGCTAACTTTGATCATGGGTAGATTTTCGTTTGTTTGAAATTATGTAACTCTAACTATGGCTAACATATTAAGGAATAATTTCAACTCAAATTTGGTGCTATTGTAAAACATAGCAAATGATGTTTATTGCTACTTCAATCAAAAGTATCGGATCCTTATTGCTTTTTTGCTATTTCGATAAGAAAAGAAAAAACTAGTTGTAATAGAAAGTAGCATCATGTCAAATATATTTAATTATCACTTCTTAAAATATTTACAGATTAAAAGTATGTTGATTTACATGCATATGATCTAAATATAATTAGATATCTTAACACATCGACTCCTAGTATGAAGTGATGAAATATTTTTACTTATGTTGTTCATCTTATTTTTTTCCACTAATTAATGAGTGAGAAGATGAAAAATAATTATGTTTGAGGTTTAAATTTCTTTTTATTTCTATGTGTTTACTTTTAAACCCCTTTTAAATTTAAAGTGGGTGTATGAATTAATTTTTATGGTTTAACTTTATTAAATGTTTAAGTAGCGTTAGTGAGTGTTTAGATGGATGTAAATAGTTATATCCTATAAATTTGATAAGCTCACAGTTAACCTACACTAGTACAAAAAGTGCATATTGTTTCGCCTCATTTGCATCAGTTGAAGTAAAAACTGATGCAAATAGAACTATTTGCATCAGTTCTATCTTAATAACCGATGCAATTGGTACATGAAAAGCAGTAGGTAATAAAAAATCAAATTTGCATCAGTTGTCACCAACAACCGATGCAATTCGTGCAAATAGTTTTAGTTGCATCGGTTTTAAATTCAACCGATGCAAGTAAATTAGTTTGCATTCATTTTCCATGGTTTGCTACTTCACTTTCATTTTTCCCTCCCCTTAACTTTTCGTTTCCCGCCTTTCATTTATCCCTCCACTTCCCCCGTTAAGAAGAAAACAAAAGCAAATTATGTTCGTTCAATTGAACGACTTCAAATCAAATTCGACTGTGAATTTTAACTTCAAACCAAATTAGCACTTCCTCCCAAATCGAATCCTCAAAAAAAAATTGATAAAAATTGCTGCGTTTGTTTGTGAAGGCAGGATAATGTGATGGAAAGTGTTTGCGCTTCCCAAAACCCACCGCTTAATTCTTCAATTCAGGTTTTCTGCTGCTGCCTCTTCCTGTTATTCCTTTATTTATTTATTTTTATGTTTTTTTATTGCTGCTGAATAGAGATAGCGTCACTGAACGAAATCTCGTTTGATTTTGTGTCAATTCGATGTTTGAATTGAAATCGCGATTCAGTATTGAACTTCAAAAATCATTGCCTCTAGAAAGTAAAATGATTCAAAAGTAGGTGTAGAAGGACTGACAAATAAACTGAGCACTATCAAAGTCAATGGCACAAAAGAAGAACCACCTGCTGCTTCTGTGGATGGAACTTTTCTCCAAAATCTGACTTCTTCAGATCTTTACAAAAATACCAAGGTTTAATTAACTGCATTCTTTGATTACTCAATATTAAGCCACTGAATCCCGTTATTTCAATATATATCTGCATGTACGTGTTTTCAGGTTAGAGATATATCAGGGTCGTTTAGATGGGCGTCGTTTCTCGCCTTGCAGAGTTCAGACTCATTTCTAACAATGCTTTTGCTGCTTTCAAAGTACAGAATGAAAAGCCTTCCTGTGGTTGATCTTGGTAAGGGCAAAATAGAGAATATAATTACACAGTCTGCTGTTGTTCATATGCTTGAAGAGTGTGTTGGGTTGCATTGGTTTGAAGATTGGGGCACCAAAAAGCTATTTGAACTTGGACTTCCTATTAATAATAAACTTGTCAAGGTCAGCCTTCCGTTACGCTTTTTCTTTCCTTCAATAATTTTACTTTAAACCGCAAAAGTTAGCTGACATTGAGATACCATCTTTTTGACCTCAGATTACATTGTCACTTTCTTTGTAGTCTATGTTTATACTTTCGTTTTTGCTGTCTTTGTTCCCAATAAAGCACAAATTTTGGTAAATATCGTAACATCTTCCTTAAAATGAAGATTAACAACTATTGCCTTCAATAAAACAAATATTATTATACTGAGCTTGCAAAATACACTTTAACTTTGGTCCTAAAGTACGTACTATAATTTATATTGATACTAGAATAAATGCTAAACCATAAACTATGTACAGGTGAGGGATGATGAATCAGTTCTAAAAGCCTTTCAGCTGATGCACAAAAGAAGGGGATTAGAATTGGTATAGTGTGCGTGATGGTTGCTTTAACGGTACATTTGCGTAGTAGTTCTTTTTTACCTTTAGTGTCATGACTGTTTTTCCTAAACCACATCGAGTTTACATTATGAATCATCTTTTGATATATAGACTTTAGGTTGACATTACATCTCAATGCTCTAAAATAACCTTGTTGTTTCATACAATTTACAAGCAAAATGACACAACGTAACATTCACCATCCATTTACATGGACATGTCTAAATTATGTAACCTGGTATATATTCATTACTTATAACTTATAAGTCATAGCAGTCATTAGTCAAACACAAAAAAAAAACTTATTTGAACTTAAAAGTGAACTTACATCGAAATCCTTTTGCTTATAACCATTTAATCAGATCTACTTAAAAATTGCTATTTAGATCTCCTTTTAAGAAGATTTAAAATAAGTGTTACAAAGCACTGTTATACTAATAATAATGATCTAAATTTGAATTACAAATTAGATTATAGTGACTTTTGTATGAAAATGCTGCTTCCTACCTGGAAAATGACTTTTTTGACTTGAAGTAAGAGTTAAAGGTAGAGGTAGTTGGTTGGATAATTTACAATTTTGATAAAGCTTAGTTATAACAAATGAAATAAGTCTATGACTAATCAACTAGGTATCTTATTTCACCTTCTTATAAACTGTTTCCAAACGTTCAATTCCAAACAAGTAATTTAAAAATTACTTGTGTACCTACAAGCAGCTGCCAAACATACAGTTATGAGTTATGCCTTATCAATTTCTAAGCAACTTGTTTCTCCTTATAAACTGTTACAAACATTCAACAAATAAATAATTTATAAGCTGTTTCCACTACTTGTAACCAGTGTTGAACATGCTCGCGACGTAAAATATCTGATTTCTTCTTCTTCTTTGGAATACTAAAACAACTTCATTTGGGTTAATTTCCCCCTTTTCTAGGTATTGTACTAAATTCAACAACTTGCACATCTTGTAAAAGAAGGAAAAACCACAAATTGTTTACCGTAACAATTCATAATCTTTGTTTTAAAGTTTTTTATTTACTTAATCATGGCATTTGTAACTAGAACAAGGTATGCCTCTCTTCATAAGTTAATAATGCTGTAATTTAATTCCAATTTGTGCAGAATTTTGACATGATGTCAATTATTGAAACTTTAAATGGATATGCATCCAAAGAGATCAGTAAGTTGTTAAAAGATTCTGATAATTTCACCATTCAGTTGACTACTCAAGGTGGGTCTCTAAGGCAGGTAAGGAATTGTTTTTGAAAAAGTCATCATTCTGCAATAGTTCATAACTCTGTAACCAAAGTGCTTATTCAGATATTAACGTTCGTGCTTATTGATACATATATAGGTTGTTTTAGCAGCACAGTCATTTTGCTTCAGTGGACAAGTTATTGGGCATAAACATTTCGAGGTAATAACAATCATATCCATATTTTTCTACCTGTATAACATGTTAGTTTGTTGTATGTGATAATAAATTCATTAGAGAGAGCTGGTAATAACAGTCATTTTGCTTACAGTGAAGGCAAGGTGGCGGTGTTTGTATAGAGAGAGGAAGAGGTGAAGCACTGATGATGGTCACAGTATGGTGAACTGAAGTGATGTGAACTGAAGTGGTGGTTGAAGTGGTGACTGGTGTGGACTGTTTGATGTCTGTAGATATATTTTTATGAGCAGTGATGAAGCAGGGGGATGCCTGTGCAGTGATGAAGGTAGTATGATTGAAGTGGAGATTTGTGTGACAGTAAGGAGGAACTGTGATGATGGTATATATAATTTTGTCTTTGTGTCTAATCTTCCAGTAAATATAATATGCATTTGATTTTTTCATCCTAACTGGAGGTTTTGGTTAACAAAAGATTTTGAAGTACCAACAAATTTCCAAGTTTCTGTGGTTATTGTAAGAAGAAGAAAAATCCGTTCTTCTTATCTGTTGGAAAGGAGAATATCATAACTTGCTGATTAATTACGTCTCATATCAACAAATCATATTATATGGTCACGTGTTCAATTTTCACTCCTAGCGGGTGTTTAATTCGATAGCTAATTCCAGTAAATTTTGTTTAATTTATATAATTAACTTTTCATTTTAACTATATTTCATGTGTACTAGTGTATAAATCAAACAAGCATCATTTTGGATTTGAATTATGCAGTTTCTTCTGCTCTTCCAATAATGGTGGGAGATAAGTTGGTACATCCTGAGATTCTGCAGCACATATGCTAGGCATTTCTGCTGCTGCTACTGTTTGAATCAGAACCAATATACACCTCAAATAAAAAAGTTGAGGATCCATTGCCAAGCTTCACATCAATGCTGGAAGGAGATAACAAGTACTTAAATTTGATTTAGCTTTGACCCATTTGACCTTACAGATTTTGACCCAACTGCCGATTTCTGAACACCAATCTGCCTCGAACAGGCCTTCATGCTCATGATTCCTTGGTTCTTAAAACAAGTTCTGATTCCGTTGTTCTAGATGCCAATGCAAATGGTACTGTGCTACTTGCTTGATATTAGTTCTTTTACCCAGTTCTTTTACTGGTACAATATAATGAGTGTTTATTAGAGAAATTTGAAGTTTTTATTATTTTATGATTATTACCATGTTGCTAGGTGCCATGCACAAACAAGGGCGAAATTAAAGGCAGCCTGCCCATATTGTCTTGGCAACTACAACTGCAACTGCAACTGCACAAAATAAAAGATAAGAAGGAATTATTCATTTTGAAGTAAGTCAATGTGCGAAATTATACTTAAATTCATTGAAGTTTTTTCTAATATTCATTATAAATTGGTTGAGGCGTAGTTCATAGTTATGCCCAGATTAAACGATGTTAGAAATATTTATAAATAAAAAAAGACCATTTACAAAATGATTCCCATAAACGATGACAAGATTCGAGTTAAAGGTAAGACTTTATTAATGTGTTTCAACAAATCAAATCATATTAATGTTCTTTTAAATACTTTGTTGATTGATTCTGTTTATGTGTAATGTTTCTAATTAGGATAAATAAATTCTTTTTGTTAAAATTGCAAGAGATTATTTGTTTACTGTTGATAAATATTGTTCCACTGGTCTTTGTTAAGCAATGCTTCTTGCGTGAATATTGAAGATTCAAGTTGATACTGTTTATTTTATCAATAATGCAAGATAACGTCCCCATCATCATATAATTAAACATCTCTGTTAAAGCCAAAATGACCTGCTTACCAAATTTAACAAACAAAAATGAGAGATTAGTTAGCGTACACAGGAGTTCGCAAATGTTTCAGGCAAAAGAGTACGCAGTAGTTCAGTGAAATTCATCAAAGGAAGAGCTAATGGTCTATATTTGTTGTGTTTCATCCTGTGCTTGTATTTTGGGTTTAAATATAATTTTCCACTTATATTACCACTGTTTTTAATAAATATTCTAAATTCCCTAGTCAGTTTTTGCTTGTTGCATTGTTGTTTGAAAATTTGAAGTTTTAAACAAAATATTAATTCAGTTGTTGCTTCTTCAGTAGACCGAATATTTGATAGTTATAATACATCTGGTTATCACACTCTTTTAAGTTCTGACTGATAAAGAAATGGATATTTTAATATTGGAGCAAGAAGTTTGAGAAGAATGTGAAGAAGAACAGGCCCAGATAGAGCTAGAGCTGCTGCATATATTGATAAAGTTTAATGGGCAATAAAAGTGGAGTCAGTAACATGATTGTTTGATAGTGGCAAGTGAAGGAGAATTGTTTGTGACGAGTGGATGTTGAGGTGAATAAGTAATGGAGTGTAGAAGTGTACATGCAGGTCGGAGGAAATGTATGATAATAGTGGTAGTGATGACTGGTGATGTAGTGGGTAGTGTTGATGTACTGGTGACTGGTTTGTGTGGTTGCAAAAGTGGGCAGAAAGGAGGATGATGGATGTATGGACCAAGGATGTAGATGGAGTTTGAAGTATGCATTGGGAAGAAGTTTTTTATGTGGAGTTGTTGATGAATGTTGAACTGTTGTGGGCAGTGTAGTGCAGTGAAGATAGTGGCAAGGGAATTATGAGTAGTAGTGGATGAATGCAAATGGTTTAGTGGTTATTATGAACAGTGAGCGTATGTGTTGATGGGTTGTTGATTCTTGCAGCAGAAGTGTGTTGTAGCAGTAGTGTATGGTAGGGGATGGCAGGGGTGTAAGGACTGGGTTTGTTTGTGAGAATGGTGGTGGGTTATGGTTATGTGGAGTACGTTCGCAGTGGCAATGTAATAGTGGTTATGTGTAGCACTGTGGTATGTTTGTTGTTGATGGAGGACGTGGTTGGTATGTGCAGTTCGGTTGGTATGTTGCAGTAAGTTGATTTTTGTTGTTGTGGTTTATGTTGAGAAGGAAGTGACAGAGAGTAGTGAAGTGAAGGTTGCAGATGGCTTGGCGATGCTTAGTTGATGTAAGTGGACTTATGCTATTAAATCTAAGAGTACTGTATTTATTAAATCTAACAGTACTGTATTTATTAAATCTGATTATGTATTAACCCATGCACTTATGCTATTTATTAAATCTGATTATGTATTTTCCATCAAATTTAATTTTGAATGATTGTAATATTGCATGCAATAATTGTTTGTTATAATCAATAATATATATATAGTCTATTTGAGTACTGTAATAATGGTTTCTGAGAATGGCTTTTTTGTATCTGGTATAAATAGCTGATGTAATAGAGGGATTAGTTTGCATCGGTTGTTATAAAAAACCGATGCAATAGAGGGATTAGTTTGCATCGGTTTTCAACAACAACCTATGTAACAAGTTCCTTTGTTGCATCGGTTTTCATTACAACCGATGCAACATGGGGGCTGTGTTCAAGCAACCAACCATGATATTTTGCATCAGTTGTTAATAACAACCGATGCAAAAAGGACCTTTTTGCATCGGTTTCAAAACTGATGTAAAAGTGTTAAGCCTGTTGCATCGGTTGCATATGCATCGGTTGCTGAACTGATGCAAAAGGGGGGTAAACAACCGATGCAAATGGTCTGTTTTGTAGTAGTGCTATTTGATAATTTCGATTTCTTTATGAGTTTAAGAGAATACAGTATATTCAAAAATAATATTGAAAAGTAAATTCAACTCTAGTTGCTTTGTATGAAAATATACGGATCTCACTTATTATTAGTTCTCTCTATCTCTCTATATATACCTAGTTAAATGTTTGGTATTACCTTTTATGCATCCAAATCTTTTTAAACCCTTATTTTTTAAGGTTCATACCTTCTTTTTGTTTATTGGATTTCATTTCATTGTTGTGTAATATGACTAAAATTTTGTTTTCTTTTAAAAAATAATGTGAAGCTATATTGTTTTGTTCTTTGAATGGAATAAATCTGATTAAACATGATAATGAGAAGTACATACGGTATCTAGATGCTTTGAAAAAAAATCTAGCTTTTACTTTATTTTAGCAATTGTTTAGTTTTGATTATGTGGGAATTCAAATATGAAATCTGATATAAACTTTTTATGCAATGTTTTTTCTCCAAACATCGTCATTTGTAAAGTAAATATGTCTCATATACCAACTTTACATCAAAAGTTGTATAAATATCGATCTGAGTTAATAATTCAAAAGATATATTAATTTATCTCAATTTTGCTAGATGTATATAAAATGCTTAACATAACTCAAATATGTTGAATTGGGAAGGAGATAATAGTAAATTCGTCCATACATAATACTATGAAAGAAAATATGAAAGTAAGAAATCAAATCTTTATCCGTATAAAGCTGTTGGAAATAAACTTGGTTTTAGAAAACATTGAGTATGTTGCAAATTTAATGTTCGTATTTAGGAAAGCCTAAAATTAAGAATGAAGAAAAATCTAGACTTTCGAAATATGTAATTTGGAGAGCTCTAGAAAATGCTTTGTCAAGAAACATCTAGAAAATAGAAGACTGAAGAAATGTATAAAGAATATACTCCGTTATAAATTGAAATGTGCTCTCTCATTTGATGTATCCAAGCAAGAAAATATAAGTATGTAGGCGAAAAAAGAAAAGTGAAAAGAAAAATAAAGCATATTTCTTCCTTTATAAATATTTTCTCAATCTCCATTTGCAAATTAGCAGTTACTTCTCCTTCTTCTGCTTATAGAAATTTCCTAACATTGATATCAGAGTTTGAAGATCCTTCTAAAATTTCCAATAGTAGTATCGGAGCTAGGTTGTTAATCAAGGAAGATGGCAAACAGAATGACTCTTTTTCAAGTTTCTTTACTAAAGAAGGAGAATTATGATAATTGGAGAATTCGTATGAAAGCGCTGCTTGGATTGCAAGATGCATGGGATATCGTAGAAAATGGGTATGAAGAACATGCCGATATTTCTACTTTATCCCAAATTGAAAGGGGTAATTTGAAGAATTTGAAGAAGAAGGATCAGAAGGCTCTTACGCTAATTTACCAAAGTTTGGATGATGCTATGTTCGAGAAGATAGCTAATGCACAAAGTAGTAAGAAAGCATGGGAGACCTTGGAGAATGCTTTTAAGGGAACTGATAAAGTGAAGAAAATTAGATCACAGACATGCAAGGTGGGTTTGAATATTTACATATGGAATCATCAGAATCGCTAATGATTATTTCTTTCAAGTTTTATCTGTAAATCAAATAAAATGATATGAAGAAAAATGGAAGACTCTAGAGTTGTTGAAAAAATTCTACGATCTTTAGATTCAAAATTTTATTATATAATTGTAGCAATTGAAGAATCTAAAGGTCTAGGATTCACGACTATTGATCAACTTATGTGTTCACTTCAAGACCATGGAGAAAAATTAAAGAAAAAAGTTAAAAAAGAGCCATTAGAGCAAGCTCTTCAAACAAAATCCACCTTGCGAAAAGATGAGACATTTAAAAATGAAAGAAATCGGAGCCAAAGTGGAAGAAGTCATGGTCAAAGTTATGGAAGAAATGACTATCATAAAGAGAAGAAAAGACAAAATACATATACCATAGAAGGTCGAAAACAAGGAGGAAATGCAAATTTGACGCAGCGGATAATTCAAAACAAACTTCAATCGATGGAATGTAGCAATCGGTGAGTTGAGAATACTGCAAGGCCCAAATCCGTTGATCCAAAGATACCGGATTCTAGCTATCTTCGTCTCGTTGATCGCGCACGATACCGAGAAACAAAGATCTACGATTCTTCGCACGTTGATCTAGCGCACTAGATTCCGTGAATCGGCTTCTACGATCGTTGAATCGAGCGCACTCGATTAACCGAAAGAGGAGATAGGAGATCACACTCAACTACCAATTTGTATGAAAGCACAAAGCAATCAACAAGAAATTTTATTTCCAAAAATCAACTCCCAAATGTACAACACGCACCCCTATTTATAGTGTTTACAACCAAGCCCTAAGACGTACACGGCCTACGACTCAATATAAGTCGGCGGTGACTCAATGCACACGGCTTATACTTACAACACAATGTCGACTCAATGACTCATGACTCCACAGACTCACGACTCACGACTTAGGACTCATGACTTAGCAGCAATGCATCACATACATGCTTCAGAACGTTGCACACGACATACGACTCAAGGCACATACGACTCAACTTATTTACAACCTTATACAACACAAACGACTCAAAGAAAACGTGACTCAACTTAGGTCGCGACTCACGACCTAACACATTACAGACATATACGACTCAAAGATACAACGACTCATATATACACATCACCTTCCATCGACTCAACTTCATGCCGACTCACGACTCATAGCTTCACCGACTCAACATCCTTCCAACGACTCAAGCTTCCAAGTCCCCTGCGGTATAACCCTTCAAGCGAGTCAACTCTGAACGACTCATCTATGTCGTAACCCGTCTCCGATTCAAAGCTTCTGATGACTGGAACTTGTCTTTGTTGCTTGATGAGTCGTGGACGACTCATAGTAGTTTTGTTAGGTCGGAAACCTTTTCCTTCAGACCCGTTAGGTCGCAGCCCCCTTCCACCTGATCTGTTAAGTCGCGGACGACTCATGTTGAGTCGTGGACGACTCAAGTTAAGTTGTGGACGACTCAATTCTGAAGTCCCCTCCATTCGACCTATGTCATCTCCTACCTTAAGTTGTGGACGACTTTTCCCTTTATCCTGGGCTACATCATCCTCCCCTGGTTGAGAAGAATTCGCCCTCGAATTTGTAAGTTCTTCTGTACTAGATTGTTCATCTCCATAATATGGCACCAGATGCTTAATATTGAATACGTCGGAAGTGTATATATCCTCCGGCAGCTTCAACTTATAAGCATTGTCATTAATTCGTTTCACAACTTCGACAGGACCAATTTTCCTGGCTTTCAACTTGTTATAAGCGCCCACTGGAAAACGATCCTTGGTTAATATAGCATAAACCAAATCACCTTCCTTAAATTCAACGCTTCGACGTTTTAAATCTGCAGACTTCTTATACTTCTCATTCGATTTCTCCAATCGTTCCTGAACGATTTTATGACATTCAGTCAACTCATCAACAAAATCAATAGCCCGTTTAACTGTTCCCTTTGACTGTGGTACTACTGCCAAATCTAACGGTCCCCTGGGTAAATTTGAATAAACAATCTGAAATGGACTGAATCCCGTGCTACGATTCACTGCATGATTATGTGCAAACTCGGCTTGGCATAACTTCATGTCCCAGTTTTTCAAATTATCCTGTACAAGACATCGCAACAAATTTCCCAATGACCTGTTTACAACTTCTGTTTGTCCATCAGTTTGCGGATGATAAGCACTACTAAATTTCAGCTTCGTTCCCACCATCTTCCACAAACTTAACCAAAAGTGACTCAGAAAACGAGTATCCCGATCAGAAACAATAGATTCTGGTAAACCATGCAATCGATACACCTCCTTAAAGAATAATTATGCCACTCGAACTGCATCCGCTGTCTTCTTGCAGGCTATAAAATGTGCCATCTTCGAAAATCTGTCCACTACAACAAATATCGAATCATTTCCCCTTTGAGTTCTAGGCAAACCCAAAACGAAATCCATGCTGATATCAACCCATGGCTTAGATGGTACAGGTAATGGCATATACAACCCTGCATTCGTCGCTGTTTCCTTTGAAACCTGGCAAATATGGCATCTCTCCACAAATCTTTCAACTTCTTTTCTTATCGACGGCCAAAAATAAGATTGAGAAACCAATTGCAATGTACGATCTCTACCCACATGGCCTTCTTCATGCAACTCCTTGATAATTTTCATTCTCAAACTGCTCTCAGGAATACATAACCGATTTCCTTTAAACAAAAATCCATCGATCATCATAAATTCATCAGTACTCCCTTCCTTCACTTTCTCAACATATTTCACAAAGTAAGGATCTTCTTCAATCATCTCTGGCAACATTTCAAACCCTGTCACTTCAACCTTCATTGTTGTTAATAAATGACTCCTCCTACTCAAAGCATCAGCTACCTGATTCGTCACCCCTGATTTGTGCTTAACGACAAAAGTAAACTGCTGTAAATAAGCAATCCATGATGCATGTCTCGCTGAAATCTTGTCATGTCCCTGCAAATGCTTCAACGCCTCATGATCAGTGTACAGAACAAACTCCTTCTGAAATAGATAATGTCTCCAATGTTTAATCGTTTGCACAACAGCATAGAATTCAACGTCATATGTACTGTATCTCATCTTTGCCCCTGACAACTTCTCACTGAAATAAGCAACGGGTTTTCCATTCTGACTCAAGACTCCTCCAATTCCCACCTTCGACGCATCAGTGTGCAATTCAAACAATAACTGAAAATTCGGTAAAACAAGAATTGGTGTTGTCGTCAATAGTTCTTTGATTCGTTCGAAAGCAACTCCCGCTTCCTCTGACCATACAAACTGTTTTCCTTTCATGCAATCGGTAACTGGTGCCATCACACTACTGAAGTGTGGAATGAACCTTCGGTAGAATGATGCCAATCCATGAAAACTTCTAACTTCAGTGATAGTTCTCGGCTGTGGCCAATTTCTAATAGCTTCAACTTTACTCTGGTCCACTTGGATTCCCTTCTCAGATACAACATATCCCAAAAATAACACACTTCTCGTCATGAACACACATTTCTTCGTGGCTGCATAAAATTGTTCCTTACGAAGAATAATCAACACTTCCCTCAAATGTAGAACATGCTCCTCCATACTCCTGCTATAGATCAGAATATCATCGAAATAAACCACCACGAACTTCCCAATGAATGGTCTAAAGATTTGATTCATCACCCGCATGAATGTACTAGGTGCATTTGATAAACCAAATGGCATTACCAACCATTCGTATAACCCTTCTCTTGTCTTGAAAGCTGTCTTCCATTCGTCTCCCGGTCTAATTCGAATCTGGTGATAACCACTCTTCAAATCAATCTTCGAAAATATAGTTGCCCCACTCAACTGGTCTAACAAATCATCCAACCTCGGCATAGGAAATCTATAACGAACAGTGATCTTATTCAATGCTCTACTGTCTGTGCACCATGTTCCATCCTTCTTTGGCACCAACAATGCTGGCACTGCACAAGGACTCAAGCTTTCCTGAACACGTCCCTGCTCTAACAACTCTTCCACTTGCCTTCGTAACTCTTCATGTTCCTTCAGACTCATTCGGTAATGTGGTCGATGTGGTAAAACTGCTCCCGGAACAAGATCAATTTGATGTTGAATGTCTCTTAGTGGCGGTAACTCCTTAGGCAACTCCTCTGGAAATACGTCTTCAAATTCTTTCAAAACTGGCTTTGCTTCTTCAGGAATTTCAACCTCTTCACTGCTCTCTCTCCCAATCAACAAAAACACTTCAGGTTCCTCTTTAACCTCCTTAACAAACTCTTTCAAGGTCAACAGATTTTTCAATTCCTCAATCTCCTCTAGCTTGCTCTCCTTCTGTTGTTGCTTCTTGGGAACCAAGGTGATTTTAGTACCCTCGAACATGAAACTATAGCTATTAGCACGACCATCATGTTGCACTGCTCTGTCAAACTGCCATGGTCTGCCCAACAACAGATGACACACATCCATGTCTACAACGTCACACCAAATTTCATCTTTGTACTTCTTCCCAATAGAAAATTTAACACAAGCCCTTCGACACACCTTCACTTCACCACCTTTCCTTAACCATGCTAACTTGTACGGTTTAGGATGCTTCTCAGTTTTCAAGTTCAACTTCCTTACTGCTTCTGTAGAAATAATGTTGTCACAGCTTCCAGCATCAATAACGAACTTGCAAACTTTTCCCAGAATAGTGCATGTCGACTGAAAAATATTGCTTCTCAACCAGCTACAGTCCTCCTCTTGCTTTGGTGTAAGACATGACCTCCTCATCATAAGATTACAACCTTCATCTCCAAACAATTCTTCTTCCTCCTCAACATAGAGTACATTTGAACACTCTGCCTCCTCACCATCATCCTCTTCAACTTCTGCAACCATCGCTCTCTTCTTCGGCTTCGGACATTCGTTGCTTTTATGACCCAACTCTTGACAATTATCACATTTGAACACACTGCTAGCCTTTGCCTTCTCAGCCTCCTTTACCACTGGCTTTATAACAGGTTTAGGAACATTAGGACTTCCACCAACACCCCTCGCTTGATTATTGGAATTAGTAAACACACCACCTCCACGCCTTCCTTGCTTCTCCCAAGCCAACGCTTTTTGATGTGCCTCTGCAACTGATCTAGGATCAAACATATTAACCATATCCTGGATCTGCATTCTCAATCCCCCAATGAATCTAGCAGTTAGCTGTTCTTCCGTTTCCATAATATCATTCCTGGCAATGAGTTGGTAAAATTCATCAGCATAATCACTAACAGACTTCGTCCCTTGCCTCAGATTCTGCAACCTTTGGTACATAAGTGACTGATAATTGTAAGGTAAGAAAGTAGATCTCATCAACTTCTTCATCTTATCCCACTCAACAACCTTCGACTTCCCCATCCGTTCTCGTGTAAGTTTAGTTTGCTGCCACCATGCCAATGCTCTTCCCCTCAATCTAGTAGCAACCAACTTTACTCGACGATTCTCCGGCACTTCCTTGAAATCAAAGATTTCTTCAACATTAGATAACCAATCAAGAAATTCTTCTGCTACCATCCCTCCTTTAAATTCTGGAATTTCCATCTTCATACCCGATTCCCAACGTCGATCATCTTCAACATCCCGATAAGAATTTCGAATTTGGTCTCGATCTCGATAATGAATACTAGTTCTATCACCCTCTTCAACAAAATCAAAGGTACGCCTACATCGATCTCGACCATTATCATCCCTTCGTTCATGCATGCTTCTTTGACTATGTCTCTCTTCATCCCTATATGCTTCATTGTCAAATTCACGTTGACTTCTTCTCTCTTCATGTGCATAGTCATGATGATCTCTTCGTGATGAAATTGATGTTTCTCTTCTATCTCTACAAGAATGTGGTGATACCCTCCTCGCTTCCGTAACCGATGGCGAAACTCGGTTTCCTCCATGGTTCGAGTTTGGTGATCTCCTCCTTTGATTCAAATCATTCATCAATTTCTCTAATTTTCCAATGCCTTCATCAAACTTCTCATTAATACGCTGTTCCATAAGCTCGGCTTCTTCTCTTCGATACAAAGTTTCAACGTTTTGATGACGATTAGCTCTCCTTGGTGGCATGATTGAAACTCCTCACAAAACTTCAACAATTTGAACACAAGACTTCAAAGCTTTAACAAAACAACAAGTCACAGCTTCCCTTGACTCGGCTTGCTCTAGCTCGGCAATAAGGAACGACTCAAAGTAAGGTCGGCTCCTACTCAAGCACAAGGTACGGCTCAAACCCTTTACAAGGCTCGGCTACTTCCCACAAGTATACACGGCCTTCAATTTCAAACACCTTCAATACTTTGATCCGAAATGGAATGGATCGAAAGTTCTCCCTCTTGTTGCAACTTCAATATGAACACGATGAACACAACTTCAAAAATTGGCTCCAAGAATCAACTTAGCTATGATTGGCTAAGTATGGCTCTGATACCAAACTGACGCAGCGGATAATTCAAAACAAACTTCAATCGATGGAATGTAGCAATCGGTGAGTTGAGAATACTGCAAGGCCCAAATCCGTTGATCCAAAGATACCGGATTCTAGCTATCTTCGTCTCGTTGATCGCGCACGATACCGAGAAACAAAGATCTACGATTCTTCGCACGTTGATCTAGCGCACTAGATTCCGTGAATCGGCTTCTACGATCGTTGAATCGAGCGCACTCGATTAACCGAAAGAGGAGATAGGAGATCACACTCAACTACCAATTTGTATGAAAGCACAAAGCAATCAACAAGAAATTTTATTTCCAAAAATCAACTCCCAAATGTACAACACGCACCCCTATTTATAGTGTTTACAACCAAGCCCTAAGACGTACACGGCCTACGACTCAATATAAGTCGGCGGCGACTCAATGCACACGGCTTATACTTACAACACAATGTCGACTCAATGACTCATGACTCCACAGACTCACGACTCACGACTTAGGACTCATGACTTAGCAGCAATGCATCACATACATGCTTCAGAACGTTGCACACGACATACGACTCAAGGCACATACGACTCAACTTATTTACAACCTTATACAACACAAACGACTCAAAGAAAACGTGACTCAACTTAGGTCGCGACTCACGACCTAACACATTACAGACATATACGACTCAAAGATACAACGACTCATATATACACATCACCTTCCATCGACTCAACTTCATGCCGACTCACGACTCATAGCTTCACCGACTCAACATCCTTCCAACGACTCAAGCTTCCAAGTCCCCTGCGGTATAACCCTTCAAGCGAGTCAACTCTGAACGACTCATCTATGTCGTAACCCGTCTCCGATTCAAAGCTTCTGATGACTGGAACTTGTCTTTGTTGCTTGATGAGTCGTGGACGACTCATAGTAGTTTTGTTAGGTCGGAAACCTTTTCCTTCAGACCCGTTAGGTCGCAGCCCCCTTCCACCTGATCTGTTAAGTCGCGGACGACTCATGTTGAGTCGTGGACGACTCAAGTTAAGTTGTGGACGACTCAATTCTGAAGTCCCCTCCATTCGACCTATGTCATCTCCTACCTTAAGTTGTGGACGACTTTTCCCTTTATCCTGGGCTACATCAAAATTACAATGGAAGATCGAGATATGATAAATAAAAAATAAAATGTTATAATTAGAATAAATTTGGGCATTGGTGTAGATCAACTATCACTAAACTTCATGAAGATCTAACTTCGTTGAAGCAGGTGAAGAAGATTATTCGCTTTTATGGGCACTCAAAGTAATTGAAATTAAAGATGAAAAAGCATGGTACTTAGATATGGAAGCTAACAAGAACGAAATGCGATATGTTGAAGAAAATATGAGCTGAGGGAGAATGTTGCAAAGGAAGAGAAAGAGAAAATGAGAAACAGTTTGGAGGAGAAAATTGTAAAAGAGCTACCAAAGATCAAAAAATTAATGGAAGAGAAAATTGAGGAAATAAAAGAAAAGGATCTACCAATGATCGAAGAAATAACCAAAGAGAGAGTCATAAGGATAGAAGTAGAAGAGCATACGAAAACCAATAAAGTAAAAAAGACAGCTGCTAAGGAATTAAATATGAAAGAGAATGAAGAAGACGAAGATAAAGAAGATAAAGTCAACAAAGATGACGCAAATGATATTAAGTGTGAACGCAAAGGAGATGAAAATGAAAAATTCGTGAATTAAGGAGAAGATTTTTTTTGGTAAAAGGTACTTTATATACTATAAAAAGACATATACTTCCATGATATGCCTTATCAACACCTTGTAATCCCTCTAACATATATGGATGTCTTGCTAGGAAAAAGAGTACATATCATGTCCGTATATTAATAGTATAATAATACAGAATCTGATCCAAGTTGTTAAATAGATGGAGGAGTAAACAAAATAGGGGTACACTCAAAACCATCCATACGAGCAACTTGTATCAGCAAGTACAATAAAGAAAAACAAAAAAGAAGAAAAAATACAAAGCATTACAAAATAATCCATGAACTTGTGACAAGTGCATAGGAAAGGCGGCCATATATTCAAAGATAAACAAGACTTCGCCAACAGGAGAGAGAAAGTCACTTAACTTTACCAAAATAAACTGGAACGAAAACCAAACATCTCTGGAATCAATAATGGCGAAATCGAAATTGCGAAAAGGCAGATGAAATTTACTTTGATAAACAAGAGGAAGCAGATCCGAGCTCAAGGTGGATGAGGATTTGATCTCGGGTCAGTAGCTATGTCAAAAGCATCCAAGATAAGTTTCGATTCGGTGCTAATTAACTTCAAGTTCAAACCGTGCTTGATTAAGTATCTGCAGTCTTGAATTAGGAGTCTAATTCTTATGTTAGTAGGCATTTCGATGTTTTTGAGAACTTGATTGTTTCTCTCGCACCATACATTCCAAACCAGTGAAATAAAGGCAATACTAGTAATTTGATTGATTAATGAATTGCTTTTCCTATTTTGACAAATGATCTCTAATATATGATTGATATCGAAATTATTAACGAGATTGATATTAAGTTTATGATAGTTTCCTCCAGTAAATGTCTCGAATAATTACAGTTAAAGAAGAGATGATCTATGTTTTCAACCTGATTTAAACAAAGAGCATATATACGATCTATGGTAGTCTTCCATTTTTTGAGTCTGTCTTTTGTGTTTAATTTGTTAATTTTTTCCGAAAGTGCACAAATAAACATTTTTGGAGCATAATTCTTATCCCAGATAATTTTAGTCCAGATGAATTCAGTGTTTTACGTTTGATTTGCTCCCATGCTGATTTCATACTGAACTGACCAAGTTTGTTAGGGATCCAATACCAGAAATCATGTTCTATAGTGCACTGCAGTATGAATTTGAGTAGGAATGTATTGTAAATGAGGTTTCCATACATTACCAGAGATAAGCTTAGATAACTGTTTGTTACATCCACCATTCACAACCATGGAATTCCATCCAAACATGTAAATCATAGAAGATCCATTTAATCATGGGTCAAACCAAATGTCTGTGCTATCTCCATTTACAATTTTTCTATATATATATACCCTTCACACCATTTTCTGGCCCTTAATAGTGTCTTACATGTGTAAGATGCATTATTATCCATTGTAACTGTCCAGAAGTTAGCATCCTTGCAGTGTTAGTTTTGCATCCATTTTGCCCAAAGAGTATAACCATTAATATAATTCCATGAAAGTATAATAGCCGCTGCTTTGGCAACTACATCAATTCTTCTAATGCCCAAGCACCCTCAATTTTGGTTTTACATACATCATCCCAGCACATCTTGTGTGCTTTGGATTTCCATAAAAAATTAACATAAATGGAGTTAATTTTCTGAAAAATGCCATTGGAAATTGTGAAAATTGAAGCCAAAATTGGATAATTGGGAAGAATACTGATTTAATCAGTTCTAATCTACCACTAATATTCAACAACTTATTATTCCAATGGTTGAATTTTTTATTGAGTTTGTCAATTAACCAACCAAAATCTCTTGTTCTTAATTTGTTGACAGATAAAGGGATACCCAAGTACATAATGGGAAGATTACCAGTGCTGTTTTAAGGATGTCAGCTATTTGACGCTTGCATTTTGCTCCTTTGCTAAAGTATAAAAAAGATTTGTTGACATTTAAGTCAAGACCAGATAAGTACTTTAGTTTTTGAAAAATTTGATTTATACTTTCAGCATTCTGAGTAGTAGCTTTTGTCAAAATCACATCTACATATAATAAGTGGGTAATCTCAGGCTCAGTTTGATAAATGAGGGTAATATTACCTTTTAAATATTCCACATCAAGGCTGATAGTCAGAAATTCCATAGCAATAGAAATAGATATGGCGAGAGAGGGTCCTCTTGCCTTAACCCTCTTGAGTCGTCGATAAAACCATATGGGGAACCATCAATTAAAATTGAAAATGAAGGAGTAGAAATGCACTCAAAAATAAGGTTAGCAAATGGGAGAGGGAATCCCATAGAAATCAGCTTATGATGAATAAACTCTCTGCTAATTTTATCATAGGCTTTATTCAGATCAATTTTCAGGCATAAATTGTTAGAATTGTTCTTGTTAAAACCCCAAACCATTTCATAAGCTAGTAGGGAATTCTCATTAATCAGTCTTCCAGGAATAAAAGCATTTTGATTATATGAGATTAGATCATTCATGCAGTCTTTCATTCTATTACAAAGGAGATAGGCTAGAATTTTGTAAGAAACATTGCATAAAGAGATTGGTCTGAAATCACACATGTCCATTGCATCAGGCTTTTTTGGCATTAGGCAAATAAAAGTATGATTGATTTCTCTGATGATTTTCCTAAATTCGAGAATTCCATTCATAGCATTCCATATATCATACTTAATTTTCTCCCAATGGACTTTATAGAATTTTGAGTTAATACCATCCGGTCCAGGGGAGCTATTATCATTAATCTGGAATATGGCTGCTTTAATTTCCTCTAACTGAAATGGTTTGCATAGATTATGTCTGGCATTATCAGGTAGAATTTTCTTGCAAATAATTCCTGAAAATTGTTTTGTGGCCTGTGTTGATAAGAACAAATCAGAAAAATATTTGATTGCCTCATACGCGAGTTTATCTGATACTGATATCCATATACCATTATCATTAAGAGTGAAATTTCTCCTTTTTTAGGTTTAATTACATTAATTTACTGGAAAAAAATTCAGTTGATTTGTGGCCTTTGTTTAACCAGTTTATTTTCATTTTTTGTTCATTATCCACTGCAACTTGTCTAATGATAGAATGAAGCCGCTCATTGTGCATAGTATATTGCTCTAATATACTATTACTCATTGGATCTTTGATAAGTTGTTGATAAAACTCATTAGTACCATTTTTTAATTTATCAACCATTGAATATATGATACTTTTGCTTTTGACCCATTCCTTCAGAGCAGATTTGGCAAACTTCAATTTGCATAATAAAGCATGGGGGATTTCCAGAGAACTGTTGTTGCGGTGCATATAGGATGGATGACTGGTAGTCTTTGTGAAGGTGCCAGGAGTTTTTGTATCTAAAAGGTACTCGAATTCTTTTATTGTTATGAATTAAAAGATTAATAATTATGGGGGTATGATCACTCAAAGAGTGACAACCAAAATGAATCCCAAACTGAAAAAATTTGTCCAACCATAAAGAATTGACAAAACACGGTCTATTTTACTGTGAATAGAAAAAATTTGGCCGTCTCTCCATGTATAATAATTACCCTTGGAGAATGGGTCAACCAATTTAGAATAGGAAATACAGTCAATAGAATCTCGGACGCCTAGCAAATTAAAAACACCATTAGATATTCTATCGCTAGGGGTTAAAATAGAATTGAAATCGTCTGCTACAAGCCAAGGTAGATTTACTCTATTATATTGGTTTGAGATATAATTCCAAAGCTCTCCATGTTTCGAATCTTCGTTGTAACCATAGACTGTGGTGCATGGAACACTGGTACCACTAACATTGTGTAAAAAGCAAGTAATGTATTGGTCATTAGAGTGAAGGATGGCATTCGACCACTGAGTTGAATCCCATAAGATTAAAATTCGATAGCTCTGACCATCAGAAATATCATGAGAGTATTTCCAATTTGAGTTAATCCTGGACATAAATTCATCAATTTTTTATAAGGATAGTTTATTTTCAATAATGCCAAATAAAGAGAACTTATCACTATTTAAAACATGTAGAACTTCGAACTGTTTAGTAGGGGCATTCATATCCCTGATGTTCCAAAATAGGAACGACATCTATATATTGTTGTCTGGACTACTACTATTGTCAGGGGAAGTAGCAATCATCGCAAACTTGGATTTTTTTTGTCCTTTTGTTTTTACCTTTTAGTTGATAAACTAAATTTTCCCATATAGGATTCTCGATAACATCAGATGAGGCTATAGCTGTAAACTGGAAAGGAGTTTCTTCTGTTCGTATTTTCCTAGTTGGTCTTGATTTGGGATTAGAAGGATGCTCAGAGTTTTGTTCAGTATCTACCTGAATCGGGGATGACTTCACATGCATTGTAGACATGTCTATAGAGGCATTGTTATCTTTGTTAGTATCACTGCTAATTGATTGTATTTCTATATCAGTTTCCTTAAACATAGACCTGTTTTGAAAATTTGTGTAAGTAGCCGAATTAGAAGGATTCGGCTGGACTTTTAGAGGATGAACGGGAACATTTTCCTTTAAGTGATTGATAGATTCAATATCAGAACTGCTGTGATTAATGTCTACCTGTTCTATAATCAATATTTTCTGTTGATTCTCTGTGTTCAAAGGCTTGTTTACCAAATTGATGTCATCATTATCATCTATAATCATTTCATTATTATCTGAGCCTGATTTCTAAGCAGTTTCTTTCGGTACCCATGCCTTGTTAAATTGGCAATGATTTTCAACATTTCCAAATCTTGAACAGTTCAAACAAATGGAAGGTTTCCACTCATATGAAACTCCTTAACAAATAATTTCATCATTTAAAGATAGGATTGGAATTCTATGAGGAAACTTGAAAGAATTATTAATTTCAATTAGAACTCTCGCATAAGCAATTTTAATAACTCCTTCAGTAAATTTATCCAATTTGATTGGGGTATCGAGGACTGAGGCAATAGACTTATCCCCTCCTCCATCCAATAATCAAGGGGAAGATTAGGAAAATGGATTCAGATCGGGATAGTATGAAGAAGTTCTTTGCTGAGTTGCATTCAAAGAGGCCACCTCTTCATCATCATCAATTTTTTACTATAGTAATAAGGACCACCTTCCAAAATTTTATCACAATCTTGGTTTTTGTTAAATTTAATGACGTAGAACCAATTTTCTTTAAAATAAATCGAGAATTCATCTTCTGGTTTCCATACTCTAATAATATAGTCTTTAAAATATGGATTGTATGGCTTAGGACCAACCACATAAACTATGATGGCATTATCCCATTGTTTTCTTGCATCTTGAATAACCTCCGTAGACATTTTAGCACACTGCATAGAATTAAATACATAGGGGTGATAATACTTTAACGGAATGGAGACTGGAATGTTATTACCCTTTACAACTTTTTCCATGCTCTGCTAGATGTAGTGGAAAAGTCCTATTTGTTAGTTTCAGATCTGTTGTCAGAATGTTTGGAAGGACGTTATTACTATTGTTGGGGGCGAAATTATGTTGTACGCTTCGAAGAGGAGGCGATCTAGAATTCTTAAAAAGAATATCATGAGGTTTGGAATTGAAAGGACCTGATTGGAGCGAGGTCTTATGGAGTTTCCATTTGTGGGATAATACCGAAGAGAAGCCATCTTCATCAGGTTCGATGGGAGTAGGGGGCATGATCGTGTCGAAGCTTGGAGGGGGATTGGGGAGGCGGGGAGGGGGCTTAGGAGGAGGGGAAGACTGGGGGGTGAGATGGGCTGGAAGGGGGCATGACTGAAACTGGGGAGGAAAGGGAAAGCAAAAACGGAAGCGGAGGAGGAGATCTGACCGCGAGAAGCGACCAAGAAGGCAACGGGAGGGACTAGTGGCTGTTATTTTGGCTGTTAGGGTTTTCGCACAGGATTATTGTTTCTTCAGATAAGATATTATTGTTAGGAGAAGAAATTTAAGAGCTTGAGGAAGATTCAAAGTATATGAAGAAATTTCAAGAAATGAAAATAGAGAATACAAAAAAAGTAAAAATAGAAATGGCCAAAAAGGAAGTCAAAGAGCCCGGCGACAAATTTTATAAAGGAGAGAACAAAATGGTGAGCAAAGATTATAGCATTTTGATTTCAAACAAATTTATTTTTCAGCCAACATGTTTTGGAATCTCATGCGAAAGCGAAATTTGGAAAACGTGCGAAGAAATTGAATGGGTCAAATATTGTAAGAGTAAAATTATTGAAGAACGAAAAGATAACATATAATGACTCATTCAAAATTTATGACACTGGACCAAGATGGAAGTTTACAAATAGCAATCTTGCAAGTTTTATCTTTTACTCATGATATTTATGTCAATTAAGTTTATAAACAATTAAGTTTATCTTTTAACTCATGATAATAAATCAATTATGTTTATAAATATTAACTTCGTTAATTAAGTTTTATAAAAATTAAACGATTTTTAAAAAATATCTAAGTTATAATAATAATAATTAACTAACAAAGGTTAGGAAAATTAACCAAATTATAATAACAACAACAACAACAAGAATAATAATATTAATAATAAAATAAATTATATCGTATTAACTAAGTTTATTTCAATTAACCAAGTATCCTCATTTGTAGTTTTATTTGCTATAGATACTTTATTTCTCTAATTTTATTCATATTCGTATTTATATTTGAAAGTGCAAAGGATCTCTAATATGCCTAACTCATGTTAATGTGTATATAACTATGATCCAACTAAATAATAAAGCAATGTAAAGTGTAAACACCCCAACCTCTATACCCATGTTAACCAAGAGTACTACAATGTAATACTGTCAAATAATATGGAGAACGAGGCGATATGTGGTACACAGGTGAATATTCCCTTGGGTGCGACCACCATGATTAGGCCGCTAAGATAGATACATTATCGATACACGGCTCTATAATCTACCGATGCACGGCTATAAGAATAAGGTTTCACAGATCAGGGGCATGACCACCATAATTAGGCCGTTAAGATGTATACTAGCCAATTTGGTTCACTCTCTCATACCACAAAGAGAGTCGGAAAGTGATAGAAAAACATATGCTATATATATATATGCGTGTGTGTACATACACACACACACACACACACACACACACATATATATATATATATAAATACACACATATACACACACACACATACATATATTGGCCAACGCACAGCCAAATATGCATACTGACATACGACATTACACGTATTAGCCGACGCATAACCAAATATGCATACAAACACACAACATTATCTATATGCTGACACACAGCTAAATATATATACAAGTAAACGGGTCTATACAATTGCCAACAAATGACTAAATACGTGACTCGTCATAGCGAGCCTCATCATGCATAACAAATCCTTATATGAGTTCTATATATGTGTGTGTGTGTGTGTGTGTATAGGCTGACACATAGCTAAATGCACATACCGACACACGACATTATACATATGCTGACATACAACTAAACACATATACCGACACACGGCTCTGCTGAATACATAACTCACCATAAAAAATTCCTATATGAGTGTCATTCACGAGCAAGGAATAATCGAATAAATAACAAAACAACATCTAATACACCGCATGTTACTAGTCCATTTATTCAAAGCTCATATATCACACTCACTCCTCCATGGTATTCTATATAACTGGTCCAAAGAATAACCAGAGAACAATTGCCGAATGTCTTATCCCAAATGGTACTATAACACTGTTTATTCTAATTTCTTGTTACATAGAATATATATCATTCCAACACACAAGCATGCATTTTATTTAGAAAGAAATATAAATATATTTAGTTATGTGATATGTCCATAATAAAAACATTTATAAATTTTACATTAATAAAATAATTAATTTTCAACCTCTTATAATCAAAATAAAATTTTAATATTTGTAAATTACTTCCAGAAATCCCATTTCTACGTTTTAAATTATTTGAAATAGATTATTGATCTAAATATTACTCATAATATTCACTTCATAATTTTCTATAATTAAATATGATTTTAAATAATTTTATAATATCCATTCCTTTTTATTTCAAATCCATAAAGTATACTTTCAAAACCACATATTGTATAAAAAAATTCATTAAATATATTTTGAAATCCATAAAATATTAATTAGAAATCAATTCATATTTCTTTTATAGAATTTTTTATATGATTTTAAAATAACTAATAATTTTAAAAATTTAACTTCAGTTAATAAACGAATATTTAATAATATAATTAATACCAAATTTATATAAACTATCTCTTTGAAATAATTCCTTTATCACAAAATATAAACCACATATTTTATTCACATTTTTAAATATATAAATATGTTTTAGTTTTATGGTTAAAATTATTTTTAACTAATAGACATAGGTGGTGGCACCATCGGTCGACCGCTAGCGGTTGACCAGTTGGCAAACAACCGTCGGGCAACCGGTGTCGCACTTCTGAAGCCAAAAGTTCAATAATTATAATAACAATTCTATCCAATTTCAATCCTAATTCAAAACAAACTTAAGCCAAACCCAATCATAAAAAAATTGCAACGGATAAGCACACATAAGTAATTTATATATAACCAAATACATGCATGTTGATATGGATTTTGTGAGTATGGAGATACTCACCTGAAACTTGCTTCTTCCCCTTCTTCTTTCACTTTATTATAAATGCAAAATTCCAATCCAAGAAGCTCACTAGGAAGTGTAGTAGCATGTTGAGAAGCTTAGTTTGAAATTTTATAATTTTTATAATTTTATTTAATTTTCTATTAATTTTTGAAGTAAAGATTAAGAAGAATTTTCACCTTCTTTTGGTTTCCTGAAGCAAAAAAAAGAAAAAGATTAGGAGGATGACGAAACATGAAGTATGAAGATGAAACTAGATAATGAATTATCTAGGTTTTGGTTTGTGAAACAAACATGTGCTTTAATAGGCCTTGCATAAATACTAGCCCACTCTACTTCTTCTCCGTTTTCTTTTCTTGTTCACTAATCAATTTATAAATCATATTAAATTAATTAAATTTTACTAAATAAAATTCATACTTATCTTCAATATTAATTTTATCACATTTCATAATTTTACAATAATTATTTTCTTTCAATAATTTTCTCATTAAAATAAATATTTCATATTTATACCTTTACGCCCATTTATTAAATAAATTCAAAATGATATTTTATAAATCAAATAAACTTTCTTTTCTTTTAAAAAATAAATTTCTGATCTTATTCGTTATCAACACTAATCATAAAAAACATGTCAATCACTTATAATACAAATTAATGTAATTTCAAATTTTAAATATCATTATTTCTCAAAATAATTAAATTCATCATTTATTATAATTCATGACTTTTAATTATCTATCTCAAAAATGATTTATCATCAAAATTTCAAAATCATCACACTGATTCTTTCTAAACCTATTTTAATTAACTAAATCGAACTGCTTCTCAACAACGGGTTGTTGCAGACTCCCCACTTAATAAAATTGTGTCCTTGCAATTTCCTTGGGAAAATCCACAAAAACTAAAATTATTAGCTTTACTACACTCTTCTACAATTTGAAATAATCATAGAATCATCACACAAGGCTCATATAATGCAACATCAATTATTAAACCCTTCGATGGCTACAAAAGTAAGGATTTATCATCCCTTGCCCAACGTCAGTTGTTATAGTTATGAGTCGAACAAGTCAATTAGGATAATTCCCATGCACCACAACCTAAAAATGCAATTTGAATGTTTAAATTTTCAATAAACTTCAAAGTAGTCTCTATGGCACGAATATATATTTTGAAAATTCACAACACTTGAATACAAATACAAATATATCTAATATAAATGCATACCATATCTTTATTAATAAACTTTTATAATTTATAAAATTATTTAATAAACTTTAAAGTGTTAAAACATCTTACTATTTATATCTTCTAAAAACAATGGTGGAAAATAATTTGCAAATCTACCTTTTCAAAACTCTTCTTACTTTACTTTACAAAACCTTTTTAAAACATTTCTACTGCACATAAGTGAGGGAACCCAAAATATATATAAACTCAAAATTTCAAATTCTAAAAGAGTTTATCTTTATAAGACCGATCCTCAGATGTAATCTCAATTCCACAAAATAAACTTCAATATTTTGTAAAGCACTTGAAATAAATTTTATATCTTGTTCTCAAGACATTTCTAAAGCCATAAATCATAAAAATATAGTATGATTTAAATTTATAATCCATAACTTCAAACTTTGATTTACGAAAGATTTCCCAAAATAAAGTTATATAACTCCTTTAAAATATTCATTTACTTAGAAAATCCAACTTCCTAAATATTATTTTACTTATAAAAATTTAATTCTATTTGCATATATTTTCCAAATCACTAAAGCTTTAGAACTCAATTATTTTCCAAAAAGGGAATTTTCTTATTTCGAACACAAAATAATTTCAATACAATTCATTTGCTTTAAAATCCATCTATCCAAACTATTAAACATTTCTTACTCTAACTTAATTATCTGCAATTTAATCTTTATACATCCTTTTAAATAGAAATTAATTTCAATAAAACCCATCAATCATACAAATACTTCTAAATTCACTTTTCATAACTCGTTTCTTTATCGTTTTTAGTGCAAAATCTTTATTGATATATGAAAACATTTTACACAAAATCTTCTTTAGATTCTTCTCTCAAAATTAAAATCATACTTTCATAAAATGTTTATTACTTTGCCTTCTTTGAATTATAATTTTCAACAAAGCTCGTGAAATTAATACTTTATTCAAAATACTTATGAAATACCATTATAATTTCAAAACTACTTCTTCTAATTTCATAAAATTTCTAGAATTATCCACTCTTCCTTTCGAAACTATTTCCTAGAATATTGGTAAATTACAAAATAATTTTCTCAAAATAATTAACTCTTTTACTTAAGCTTTTTGACACTATATAGTTCGAAATCAAATTTATGTTGGAAATATACATGTACCACAATACATCAAATATGTGTGTGTGTATATATATATATATATCCACCGCATATACTCATGTCACGAACAACCATATAACATGGAAAGCAAACAATCACAACATCACACACCAAACAAATTTCAAATCTAATTGTTAACCCATTTTTTAGCATAGCAGATTTCAACTGGACTTAGAAAATTCAAACGAGGATGAAAAGACTTGAAAACTTAGAGGCACACTTAAAATGACTAAAAAGTGGAGCTCAAGAAATTTGGATGAATAATTAAGGAGAGATGTCGGTACCGACTTCTCATGTAGGTACCTACTTCTCATATTAACTCCATAGGTATTAAGACTTCTTGAGAGACCTCTATAGGGAATTATAAGAGTGCTGTAAAAATTGTAAGTCACCGAGCTAAGGAAAAAAGTCACCACCGACCTCTTAGGCAAAAAAGCCAATACCGGGTTGTTCTGGAGAAAAGTAGACGATGACTTATTTTGGATGACCAACGATTAATGGAAATAACATAGGATACTTCGAAATCATGTAACATGAAGGTTGCAAGAGAGTTCAACCCAATTGGAGTAAACCACAAATTTCGGCACTGACATGAGAGGTCGGCACCGACATGTGTGGTTTGCATCGGCAAACTCGCGACTTCACCCACTCCACTAGGCCGACTTCAGGACTTAGCTCCATCTCTCCTACTGGCCAAATATGATTTCTATCCCTATAAATACAAACCATAGAGCAATCAAATGGGAATCAGGATTCTCTAACTACGGAGACTCTTCTACTTCTTCACCTCCAACCTCTCATCCATTAAAGTCACCTAGAAAACAACTATTTTCTGCTCTAGGACTTAGATCGGTAAATTATTAGTACCAATGACATACAAACAACCTAGAAACCTCATTGTAAATCTGAGATCCACTAGATTGTGGTTAGATTTAAGAAAACTAGTTGTAGTCCAAAGAAGGAACAACTAAAAAAAGAGATTAAAGGGGACGTGTGCCGGAGATTACGCCGAACCACTATTAAAACTTGTATGTGTTCTTATCTAATTTCTGCCTTCTCTTTTACTTTTAATCTGAACTGGTGCTTTCATCTTGATTTTAGGGGTTGAACCATTTTTTGGGATAATATTTTGGTGCTTTTACCGAGAACAAAGCTAGATCTAAAGATTCGAAGCTTGAATATGAGATTTGGAGAAGATGAAGATACCAAATACCAGATCTGAGGCTGAAGAAAGTCAAGCACAGCCTGGGAGCATCCGGGAGGTGTCTTTAAATTCTAATCAGTCCATCTATGTCACTAGAGGAGAGATCGATAAAATGGTGAAGGAGAAGCGGGATGGATTAATGGCTAGCTAACAGGAACTGCTAAATGGATTTTTCAAAGGATTAGATAACAAGGAGTAGCTAGAGTAGCTGGAACCCAGAACAACAGACATGAAACTAATGTAGGAGCGTCTGGAGATAGAGCACAACAAACCCAAACAATGCCCCCAGACTTGGGGGAACGATCGATTTGGATCTACGATAAGCTTTAATGCTTGAAATAGGCGATGCTGGAGCCAGAGAGGCGAATCGGAATACAAATATACGATAGTAGGAGGTGGAACCAGAAGTCCACCGTTGGAACATTGGGCCGAATGAAGTTATGGATCAGAGACTTCTAGTGGATGAAAAACCCATAATCGGGATGTATTGGGGTCAGGTTCGAATCCTTCATCCTGACTTTGAATAAATGATGCAATATTAGCTCAGGCTACTTACAGGTGAATGAGATCCTGAACGTCCACTGGGCATGCTTTAAGCCAGATGCCTGAGATGATTATTTAAGGCAATAATAATCCTAGACCACTTAGACGTGGACAAAATCTAGATTGGTCTCTAGTCAGGCTTTAATTCGGATGTCTGGAATGATTTCCTATGATAATAAAACCCCTGACCAATTAGACGTGCACAAAACCTAGATTAGTCCCTTGTCACGCTCTGAGTCGAATGTTTAGGATGAACACTTAAAATCCTGCTTGTTTTCTTTGATTTGATTTGGATATTTAAATTTTGGAAAATCCATATATGACACTCACTTCTCTACGGTATTCTATATAATGGGTCCAAAGGATAACTGGCGGAATATTACCAAATCGCCCCATCCTAAATGGTACTATAACTCCGTTTATTCTAATTTTTTGTTACGTAGAATATAAGTCATTCCCACACTCAAGCGCAAATTCTTATTTCGAAAAAAATATAAATATATTGAGCTACATGCCATGTCCATAATTAATAAAAACATATATAAATTTTACATTAATAAAATAATTAGTTTTTAACCTCTTATAATCAAAATAAAATTTTAATATTTACAAATTACTTCCAAAAATCCTATTTCCATGTTTTAAATTCATAAGAATAGATTATAGAACTAAATATGACTCATAATATTCTATAATCAAATACGATTTTTTAATAATTTTATACTATCCAAATAAATTCCTTTTTATTCCAAAGTCATAAAGTATACTTTTAAAACTATAGATTATATAAAAACATTCATAAAATATCTTTTGAAATCCATAAAATATTAATTACAAATCAACTCATGTTTTTTTCTAGAATTTTTTCTAGGATTTTAAAATAATTAATAAGATTATAAATTTAACTTCCTTTAATAAACAATATTTAATAGTATTATTAATATCAAATTTATATAAACTATCTCTTCAAAATAATTCCTTTATCAAAAAACATAAAACATATACTTTATACACATTTTTAAATATAAATATGTTTTATTTATATAACTATAATATTATTTAAATAACAAACGTAGGTTCCGCAACCGGTGACACCACCAGTTGACCACTAACGGTTGACTGGTTGGCAACCTATATCGCATTTCTAAAGCCAAAATTTCGATAATTCTAATACCAAATTAAATCCAAGTTCAACCCAAATTCAAACCAAACACAAGCCAAACCCAACCAAACACAAATTATAAGGCATAAGCACACCCAAGCAATTCATATATTAGACAAACATTTTGTGAGTACAGAAATACCGACCACAAACCTGTTTCTTCCCCTTCTTCCTTCACTTTACTGTAAATGCAAAAGTCCACTCCAAGAAGCTCAAAACCCTACTTGTGCTAGGAGGTGTACTAACATGTTGAGAAGCTTAGTTTGGATTTTTATATTTTATTTAATTTACTATAAATATTTGAAGTAAGAATTAAGAGGGTTTTTATTACCTCCGTTCGGTTTCCTAAAGCAAAGAAAAGAAAAGCGCAACGATCCATATTTTTAACTATTTTAAATTATTAAATTTAATGTAAATTTTGAATAAAAATGGTTAAAAATAAAATTTAACGAATTATTAGTGCAGCTATTGAATATGAACTTGAATAAAAATTTGAAATAACCAATTACGAAGATTTTAGCAATAACAATTATTAGAGTGGAATTCTATTTATTGAATGGGTTATAATCAATAGTTGGAATTGAATAACGAGTATTGAATTACTGTAAAATGGAAATAGTTGTTTTATTATTTGAATTCATTTTAAAATTTAATTTTATAAGCTAAATAACTTAGTTTGAAATATAGTGATTTAAGGAATAATTAAATTATTTAAATTTAATGTTTGGAATTATTTAAATGATTGAATCTTGAATTAATATGATTGAAAATGGTATCGAAAATTGATTTAAATTTTATTTAAAAATGAATGGAGATTATTAACATTTGAAATTGAATTTAATAGTGAATAAATCAAAAATTAATGAGTTAAAATAGCCATTTTGGCCCGTATTTTGGATTTCGACGAAATCAGTTTCATCGGATCCAAAATAGCGAATTATTATAGGATTTCAAGTTTCATATCAATCAGACTTATAGTTTGAGCCGTGTGAGCTTGAAACGCATAGAATTTATTTTCAGAATTTAATTGAAAAAATTGACTTTGAAAAGCTATCTTCTGCATACGATCGAATAAGGTCTCGAAACTAGTTCTACCGTGTTCATAATTGGGGTAAAACATTATGAATGCCAGGCGGCACGCTTCGTTTGGAGTTTGGAATTTTCGCGGGTCAATTGGGTCGAAAAAAATACATAATAAATCGTCTATTTCCTTTTCGTTCTAACCCTAGCTTCAACCGTTCCCCTAAAACGAAATTAATGGTCGAAAATCACTAAACTTCTCTCCTCGATATCTCTCAATCAGTTAATCGAATTCAAAAACTTTCAAAAGTAAAGTTGTAGAGATCGATGACATGAAGCTTATAAATGGTCATGAACTTCATCGACACGGCAGATCGACGACAAATCGCCGATAACCGTAGATCTAGATTCGTTGATTGCAGCCCCCAAGGTCAACGATCGATGACAGCACCTAAAGGGAAGATGGAGAAGATGGTCAGAGCTACCTATTGCGAGAGTTTGGTGACCAATGATCGACTGTGGAGGCTGGAATATTGAGTCGAACGACATGGAGTCTTTCACATTCGTGTGGACAAATGCCGACGACGCATGGGTCAAGACCACTGGCGTTAGGCTGCTGGCGACCAGGTGAGTCGAGGTTGGCGACGATGCAGGGTTCGATCTGGCGATGGCGGCGTGGCGTGAAGAGATGCGATGGAGCGCGATGGGTTTCGCAATCTGATATGCGTGAGAAGGAAAATGATGGCTAATCACATTATTAGCTTAGGTATTAATGATAATTAAATTTGTTGATTAATATTCAGTTACATTCAAAATGCTTATTAATTGATATCTACTTCGTATGAGGTCCGGTTAGAGTGCCTTCTGTCGTGTTGGATTCGTATCGACGTTAACTTCGCGATGGAGTTGAATTTTTGGTATTCGCTTTTGTGAAATTTCAGACATATTTCTAAGGTGAGTGTTTTATACGCTTATGATTGACTAAAATATTTTTATATTAGTTAAATTAAAATTCTGAAGTGATTTAAGTCATTGATTGTTGTTTGGCAAATTTAACTGTCATGTAAGTCGATATAGAAATTTATATGTTAGAATTTTGAAGTAACAGTTAAGTTAAAATTAGAATTAAACTGCTAGTAAAATTTCCCATTACCGGTAATTGGTTAATTGTTGTGATTATTGGCTATTTGGATGTTGGTTGTGATGGATGAAAATTGGTTGATATTTGAATGATTGGATGTTTATTTATTATATATATATATATATATATATATGTATGTGTATATATATATATATCCTGTTATCATCCTGTACATTATTTAAAGTATGTAAAACTGCAAATCAGATTATTTTGAATAAATTAAGAAATAGGTTGAAATGATATATACCCATGATATTATTCTAGATTAAAATGATATATATCCATCACCAAATTAAATTGAAATAACTGATTTACTTGGTCATTGGATAGAAAATTATATACGAACACCGGATTGGTTAAATCAAATGATTTTAAAAACTTTGATTTGATTTTTTTACATGATTTGAGTTAAAGGAGTAAAAAAATCAAATTAATGGAAACTAAATTATTTTCAAACTTGAGCTCGAAATGTTGAAATTTAAATTTGATAAACGAAATTGTTTAAATAATCGAAGTTGAGATTTTGAAGTTATAATCGAAATATGATTTGAATTTTGGAAACTGATTTATTTTAAAAGATTGAACTTTTATTCGAACTTTGAAATATCGCTAAATAAACATAATTGAAAATGATGTTTAAAAATTGAGCTCGGAATCATATTATATTTTAAGATTTGGATCTTAAGTTGAACACTGAAGGTCAATTTGATTTAAATGATTTAAATCGATATTTTGAAAATCGAACTCGAAATTATATAAATTAAAATGGTTTAAAATTGAGAATTGAATTGAAACTAATTCAAATTTGAATTTAATTGAAATTAACTGGAATTGAAATTGAATTAATTGAAATTGAATTAATTGAAATTGAAATCGAACTAATTTGGAATCGAAGTTGAATTTGATTTGAATTAAAATTAGAATCGAAGTTAATTCGAATTGAAATTGGAATTAAATTGATTTAAATGGAAAAGGAAATTGGAATGATTTTAATTGGAAAATTTAAAACTGAATCAGTTTGACTTTGAAACTATTTTCAAATAAATTGTTTATTATAAATTACTTAAAATCTATTTTTTTAAATATTCAAATTGAACCGATTTTCCAAGCTAGTTAACTATATAAACCATTTCAATACTCAAATTATTTTCTACTAAACTAGTTTAACTATTTTAAAACTATTCAAACTATTTTGTAAAAAAAATTCAAACTGGTCAGAATGGGAATGTTTATATTTAAATCATGGATTTAAATGCGAATTGGGTTAAAATGAAGTTATAACCTAAATCGTAATTCGAAATGATTTTGAAATGAAATGGAGATATTGGAGTGAAATGATATTTTTCAAGTGAATAAGACGTATTGAACTGAATATGATTTTTTGAAGCAAATATGATATTTCGAAGTGAAATTGATTTTGAAGCGAATACTATATTTTGATATTAAGTGCGAACTATTTTCGAAATATAAAAGTACCAACCAGTGTGTAAAACGACGTTTAGTTGTTAAAGAGATCGGGGCCTCTTATTAGCATACTCTTTATCAATATTGGAATCACTTTAACAACTATGTACGTGGTGGATGATCCAGAATGAAGTGGTTGGATTTAGTGAACGTTTACTGGAATGAAGTAAGTGAACGATGATGGATAGCCTTGCCACTTGTGTCATAATTAAATTGACTAAGATAGGAGCATATGTTTGGCTAATGAAGTGAGCTACGTCTAGCGACGTTGATCCCTTGTATTACTATCGTGATTTTATACTCGATGGGTGCTCCTTTTTGTTTGGATTGATGGTCCCGGTCGACCACTTATGGGTTACGACCAGCCAGAAAGTGTAAATTGGAAGAATCATACCTTGGGCATTGCCTCACGTGCCTTGTCATGCTTATCCTTATACGAGCCCATTACGACTTTGGTTTAGTATTGTACCTACAGGAGACTCACTGACTATCGACGTTACCGGTTATATTACAGAACATGCATATACTACATGCTTTAAATATGTGTTAACGTGGATCAATGTAAATCCTTAGTGCTATTTTGATATTTATTTTATTGATTAGACATTACATATATAGCGTATTCTACTATATAGAGATATTTTTAACGGATTCTTAGGAGATGGAAAATCCCGTAACATCTCTTAAGTTGTGTGCACGTTATACACTGGATATGAGATGTAAATCCCGTAAACATCTTGACGTGGTTATACTCATATGTCGTGATATTGATTTGACTTACATAAGAGTATTTTAGTTCTAACTCAAGTGTTTTGTCTTTTCATTACGCTCAGTTAGCCTGAGTATGTCAGTGTATTGAAGATCGTTATTCCTGGAGGACGAAGTCGAAGATTTGGTACTATATTACCAGTATTTTTTCACTACATCATTTGTTTTGCTGCATTACTCTAGTATATTGATTGTATGTATTGCTCTGATTTATGTCATAAATTGCAATTAAAGGTATTTTGTTAAACAGCTTCATGAACTGTTTATTCGATTATTATATTTTATCATTCCACTGCGAGATTCTATGTTTTGTTATCTTTCTTTTCTCTTATTTTCTTATTAAACCTCATTGACAACCCTCTTTTTTGAATGGTTTGAGTTAGACATGTGTGGTTTATTGTCGACTTGAATGGTCCAAAAAGGCTGATCATCACAAAAAGTATGCGAATGAGGATGAAATGTGAAGTATGAAGATGATTCTAGATAATAAATTATCTAGGTCTTGGTTCATAAAATAAACATGGGCTTCAATGGGCCTTACACAAATACTATCCTAATCTTCTTCTCTATTTTATTTTCTTGTTCACTAATCAATCTATAAATCATGTTAATTTTGTTAAAATTTACCATAAAAAATTCGTATTTATCTCCCGTGTCAACTTTCTCACCATTTCATACTTTTATGATAATTATTTTCTTTCAATAATTTTACTCATTAAAATAATTATTTCATATTTACACCTTTAAGCCCATTTATTAAATAAATTCAAAAACTCATTTTATCAATAAAATAAACTTTCTTTTCTTTTAAAAAATAAATTTCTAATTTTTTTTGTTATCAACGCTAACAATAAATTATTTCAATCACTTATGTACAAATGAATGTAATTTCAAATTTTAGATATCAATATTTCTCAAAGTAATTAAATTCATCATTTATTAATAATTCCTGACTTTTAATTATTTATCTCAAAAATAATTTATCATCAAATACCAAAATCATCATATTGAATCTTTTTAAACTCATTTTAATTAACTACATCACTATTATTAATTTTAATTAATTGTTTTTCAACGTCGGGTTGTTGCATAAAGTAAAAAAGGATCATAGTGATATTTTTATACTGGTTCAGACCTCTTATCCTATGTCCAGTCCCCAAGCTCTCCTTCGGTTTTCTACTAATTAATCACCCTTACTTAGACCGGAGGAATAGGCATTACTAGAGTTTGCTGACTTGACAATGTTGTGTTCTATAGACATGGATTTTGACTTCTGTTACAAACTTCCTTTAATCTCCTTTGATGATTCAATGATGCATGGTATATGATTAAGAAGTGCAAATAGTGCTTTGAGTGAATGGATAATATAAGCTTTCAGAGAGCTATAGTCACAAGAAGGTTTTGAAAGCAAGATAATAAGTTAATTACAAAACTTCCTGTCTTAGGCTTATTTATAATAATCAATAGTTATTCTAAAAAGTTTATACATCTAGAAAGTCATACTCATTTGAAGAAGAACCATTGAAGAGTCTAGTTAATATAGCCACCAGTGTTCATTCAGACAACTAGAAATGATGACAAGTCGGCTGACTATTTGTAAAAAATAATCCAGAAAAAAAGACCAAAAATAGAAGACTAAATGACTTGGTCAGTTGACAAGTTCAGTCGACTGAAAATGGATTCAGTTGACACCCTAAGTCAATTGTGGTCTTTTTTGGTCGACTCCTTCTCTATTTTTTTTAATTAATGGTTTATAAAACTTTAATTATAGTTACTTTTGGTCTTTTTTTTTTAAAATCTAGTGCACCAGTGATATGCGTATATGTATATGAATCATCTAAGAGATTTTACAAATAGTTATTAAAGACGAAAGACATACTTTTTGGTTTATAAACAACTACTTCTTTCTTCCGATTCTTTGTCTCTCGAATCATCGATGCCTTCAAAGTACTATATAAAAAATGCTACAAGAGATATTTATATATAGTTATCATCATTAAAGCAATCATACAAACAGAGTTCTAACATTCTCCCCCTTCTTGATGATGACAACTATATGTATGATATGTATGTGTGTATAATCTTCCATTTAATGAATGCTCCCCTTTTTAACATACTTTCTCCCCCTTTGTCTTTAACAAAAAGAAATAAAAGTAGAACGAAAACAAAAACATATGCATACTAGAATAAACACAAGAATGAATATACTCACATAAGACAATATACAAAAATAGATGCATGGTAACAGTAAATGCACATAGAAATATATAAAGATGTAGTCACAGGAGTGCACAAATACACAAAACAAGTTAAATAGCACATACCATAAATATATTTTTAAGATACAAATTTACTAAAAATAAAAGATAAAATTTGTAGAAATCCTCACCCCAAGTAATTTAAAAAGTTAGATGAGTTAGATATGCCAAATTTGCTATGGTTCCATTTTCCATAAACGATCGTTCTCTATAAGATATACATGACATTTTTTTTTTTGAATTACCTAGAGGACCAAGCTTCGCTTGTAAACTCTAGGGAAGTATACATGACATTTGCTGTATGTATTTTATCTCATCTTTCGGGCACTTTTGGATACCTGCAAAAAATAAGAATTCATTTTGGTACCTACTTCCTACGTCAGAGTCCGAGGGTTAGGTCGAAGCTAACCATACCCAAGAGGGTTTGGTAGAACCTTTGAAAATAAAATTTTCATTATTAATTATTGTAATGAAATAATCACTAATGTGTTTTTCTTTGCTTCTTCGGTTAACAGGAATCCATGTACTTAAATAATTTAAATTCATATTTAATGGTTTTGTACCTTTTTAAATATTAGAAACATTATAACTTATAGAAATACTTGAATTTCTATAAAAAGAAATGGGTTTAGATTTTACTCGAAATCTAGTGCTAGCATGAACATTTTTACTATACATGAAACCATATCTATACTATTTCTACACTCAGCTTAATTATATCCTAAACCACTTTATTATTAAAAAGTCTATAAATTGATAAAACTGAATTCAAATCATTTTGACCTTCATTGAAATTTGTGGCTTTTTCGTTAATTTTATCAAAATTTACCTTATAGTCACCAATCTCTTTTTTCTAAATTTTAATTTTATTTCTCAAAGTATCGATTTCTTTAATTAATTCCAATTTCTCATTTTTTAAAGCATGATTCTTTTTTCCAAAGGTAAACAATTGAGAATTTGAATTTTTAAAGAAATTTCAAAACTATTTTTTAGATCGTCAAATTTCTTTGAAATTTTCCATTTCTATGGAGTTGTAAATTTTCGAGGCGACCTAACTTAGAAACAGAATTTTTAAGAGAAATTTTTAAGAAGCTATTTTCATTTTCTAATTTTTTATTTATTTTTCAACGTGATAATTTCTAGCTCGTATTTATTTATTTTATCCAAACAATCTTTATGCCCTTTTTTAAGATTTTTAAACTTTTCATGTAAAACACAACAAAATTCATATAATTGATTTGAAGTAGTTAATACCTCATCGATGTTTGGTATGGTAGTGCATTTAGCCTTGGTGTCACTTGCAGTCATGTTTGTAGCAATGTAACATGCATGACGATCTTTACCATTTTTAGTGCTTCACCTAGATCTTCTTCTGGCCATTATTCTAAGATGTTGTTATGATTAGTAGAACATAAGGCTTTGATACCAAATGAAAGTTCAAAGAATTTCTAATATGGATAACTTATGTAAATGTGTATATAACTAAAATCAAGCTAAATAATAATAAAGTAAAGTAAAATAAAAACGATCACACCGGGATTTTTTTACTAGTTCAGACCTCCATTTCTACGTCCAATCCGAAGCTCCCTTTTGGACTTTCACTAATCAATTACCCTCACTTAACTTGGAGGAATAAGCGCTATAAGAGTTTGCTGACTTGACAAAAGTTGTGTTCTATAATATGGATTTTGACTTCTATAACAAACTTCCTATAATCTCCTTTGAAGATTCAATGATGGGTGCAATGTAATTAACATTAAAAAAAACTTGCTATTTGTTGCATTAATTGGTGTTTAAAGGCATATGCAACCGTTGGTCATTTTAAAGGGTAAGGATGACAATGGGGCGGGTTGGGGCGTGTTTTTTATGCCTCATACCCGCCCCGGGTTTTTTAAACCCTGCCCCGGACCCGTCCCATAGACCCGGTGCGGGTCTGAACTTTCGCTCCATACCCGAAACCTATGCGGGTCAGGGTAGACCCGCCCTGCCCCAAGATCCGGTGATACTTTGCATATTTATTCAAATTATGTGTTAATATAAATATATTTATTCATTATATTTGTAGGAGGGATTGTCATTAAATGATACAACAAATATAGATATCAATATGTTTACAATGATAAAGTTAGATTATAAAAATAAGGCGCATGATAACGATTTAGGAAAAACATGGATATGTTATTATATAATTATTAGTGATACAACTTAATACTATAAAATAATATAACTTATTGAATGGAACATTAGATTATTCATGTTATAACCACTTATGTATAAAAGGATTAACATATCATCTTTGTAGCAATAAAGCGTTCTCATGCAATCATAGCAGTGCGGGTCGGCTAAGCCCCAACCCGATCCTAGACCCGAAGCTTTTTTGAACGGGTCTGGATCTACCCACCCCGATGACCCAATAGGGCGGGTTCAGATGGATAAAAACACGGACGGGTCTACCGGATTTAGACCCTAGACCTGTCCCATTGCCATCCGGGATGAAAATAAACTAAGAAACGTGGCTAATTGATTCCTGCCTAGAATTCAGCCAAATTTTACTACACGATTGCTCATTTCTCTTTCTAACACTAGGACAAATTTTTATCCTCCTCTTAAAATAAAAATAATGATCAGAACCCCAAAAAAACTTCTTTCGATATGATTCGATGCGTTTTTCTTGTTCTCTTTTATCAATCGTCATTCTGGCTCACACAATTCAACTTCATGTCGACTCCTCCCTAAAAACCTAGCACCTGAAAGCTAGCTCAAAAATTTGTCCTCTATCTCTCACCTTTAACTCTTAGCATGTAATTTAATCTAATTTTCTTTTGTGTTTCCATTTTGAACTGGATTAGACTACTTTGTTTGATGTTCTTGTTTGAACTGAGTTTGAAATTTGTTAACTTGTTCCAGATTGTTGCTTGAATTGATTCTTGTTTGTTCAAAATTTTGGAAAGTTCCCATATGCCACCGCCATATCTGTGACTACCTCAACTTAATCACTTTGTCTTCTTGCTCCTTCATTGTTTCTAATTGTTAATTTATGAGTTTATTTTGATGTATTAATTTCTTCTACTACTATAAAAAGTCCTAATCTAACCCTTTGTTGAAGTATCTAGCAAAGTTTTGGCTTTTGCTTACTCTTATATGGATAAAAACATGCATGTTGGCAAATTTATCTTCGAAAATTATATTTTTGATAAATTTGTTGAAAATAAAACATTCAGTATAAGTTATTCTTAGACAATTTGAACATGTGTCAATTTTAGGTATAATAAAACATCATGTCTCCACTTATTATATATGAAATATACAATAATACACCACAAACCATTGAATGTACTACTTATCTTTCCTAGGAACACTCCATAACTTATAAAATTAAGCTACCAGAAGGCTTTACCAGAAGTTGAACTCATAAAGACAAATGTATAACTCTTTTATAGCGTAAATAGTCTTAAGTTTTGTTGGTGGAATACTAGATTAGCAGGAAATTCCTTGAATGATATTTATTGCAAGTTTGCAACATGGAAAATTGATAGAAAATCCTCTCAATGTGAAATAGCAACATATATAGGGAAACAATTAACTTCTTTGTTGTGTGCATTGGTTTTCTAGCTACACAGAGTCACAAACATTTAATTTATTGTTGGCAGCATTTTTTTGAATTTTATCACTTTCATGGTTAAGTTTATGCTTTTACTTAGGTGCCAACTAACAAGGAATCTAACAAAGCAACACCAGATTGGCAGTGCAATCTTTTGAATGTGGAGTCGAATACATAACAATTTGATGCTCTAATGCAGTTAGTAGACGACGAGGAGACAAAGTTAAGGCGATACAAGTAGGTCCGAATCCATTACGATGTATCTTTATTCTGATCATTTCATTCTAATCAAATATTGCTTGTTCTCAATTCCATTAAGTTCACTAAATTTTAAACTAAAATTAGAAACTTATATAAAAAAGCATGGCAAGACTATGTTTAAAACTTACATACTTATTGGAAAAATGGCATATTATATGTTACATGAATACAAAATAATATTATTTATTATGCACAAAAGAAATATGAATACATGAAATGTTGTAACAAAAGTTAAGTTGATCAAATAGCTTGTTAAATTAATGTTAGTGTATGTAGTAGAAATTGAGCTTGATTTTGTCATTGTTAATTGGATCATCCATGGAATAATTATAGAGAGATGCATGTTTATCTCTAACATATCGATCCGACTATAATGTAGTATATTCTTCTTTGCAGGCTTTATACCATGATTACTTTTGTGATTCTCTCTTCGAAGTTCTGCAGAGTTATTGTTCTCAGAGCTGATTTGTTCTTCATGTCTTTGATGTGGTAATTTTACAGAGTCTTGTTCATTTTCACTAATAATTGATTTGGATGGGTCTTTTGATATTCCTAATGATTACCGAGGAAGGAAAGATAAAGATTCATCAACTTCTCGTATTTTTGTGTGGATAAAACAGCGAGGTGGCTGTAAGTAAAGGTTCTCCTTTTGCTGTGGGTATGAATGATTTTGAAGATAAAGCAATGTGGGAATGCATTGTATGCACTCTATTTAATCAGCTATCTCAGTAAAACTATTCAACTGCTGATATATACTTAAAATGCAACATTATTAATGGTTGGGCCACTGTTATAAGCATTAGTATAGGGGAAATTTTATTCATATCCACCTTAACTATTAGTTAATCCACCCTAATTTTTTGGATTACTTCCTACTTGTATGGTCTCTTTAATTTCTAAAATTTGATTAGTTAATCCACACAAATGTATCATTGCATCTTCTCCTCACGGGTTCTCTTTCTTTCGTGGATTTAATCTGGGAATACATGATTTCAAACTTGAAACATAAAGGAGAATGAATGATCACTTCAGATATTAAATTGCCAAGAATAAATTAACGGGGATTCATTATTAAGGCATCTGGATTAATTTCCAAAAATAATAAACATAAAATTTTCGAAATTTTAAATGCTGTGAAATCTAAGTGAATTTTGTTTGTTTTGTGAACTACAGAAACAAGGAAGCAACATCAGTACTACTACTGGAAAGCTTGAACCATGTATAAGGAGATGATAAATGTGTTGAATCTTAAAGCAACATAGTAAGTAATTACAGAATAAGTGCATCCAAGTGCTCTATGATATTTTCCTAACAATCGGTTACAAATTTATTAAGGAATAGTGTAAATGCATAACACCATGTAGCCACTAAGTCCACTATGCATCTTGCTTGAAATGATCGAAAGATGCATCATGCTTGAAATGATCGAAAAATGCAAGTTGCTTGAAAATACCAAAAGCATTTTTGAATTTGGTAAATTCTTCATCAATAACAAAATTATGTCCACTCACATACTTAGGTTTGTCACTGGTGAAAAAGGCAACATCTTGTGTAGTCTCTTCATGTTTCAACACAGCGCCTTTAAGATTAACAATTTTAGCAATATTTGCCTCGATATTTTGAAAATTTCAGCCAAGAAAATCTAGTAGACATAGGCGAAGCAGATGCAAACATGGAGATGCAATTCAATCGAACTCCGTACTGTCTCAATTCTACAGCTCCCTCAGTCAGTCCTACAACTACATGCTTTGCTGCAACATATCCATATGAAGTCAATCCTCCTACTATGGTACATACACTTCCATAATTTATAATACTTCCCTTTATTCCTGCTTCCACCATTACACATTCTACATCTTCATGCATAGAAAAACACCTCTGCAATTTATGCTTATTGCATGTTTGAATCTAGATAAGTCAAAGTCCATGATTCTAGAGTGTGGATTCTAGAGTATGCTAACCATCCATATTTCGCCACTGTAAAGTCTACTGCTTTCTTAACATCTTCTTCTTTGGTCACATCGCAGTGAATGAAGCTAATGATATCTTCAGAACCAATATTGGTACAAACAGTTTGGGCAAGTTCATCTTGTATGTCCATGATCACCACCTTTGCTCCATGGAGGCAAAAAAGCTTTGCTGTCACTTTGCCTTGATAGAAAGTTCAGTTTGCTGGCACCTTGATAGTAAGTTCAGTTTTTTTTTGAATTTGTTATGAATAATGTACTTTTTTGATAGGCTGAGATATTCTGCTTTGAATAATATCGACTATTGAACCGATCCTTGTTGTAAATGAGGCTGCGATGGAAGATGGCTTGACTGATTGTGTTTCTTTTATGAGATGTGTTGTCGGGGTTTGATATGGTTGTTTAATAATTTGGATGCATTGGGATTGGTAAGATGATTTTGTGACATGGCTTGTTTAGTGAGCTATTTTTCAATATATCCATGATTTAACATCTATAAAAATTTCCAGTACAATTATTGTTATTTTTTGGCACAATTATCTAACACGAAACTCTTTTTTTCCTATCTTTTAGAGAAATCCCACACATTGGCACTTGAAGGTGTGCTGAAATTTGGACTCCATAACCGAACTGCAGCTTATCGGTTTGTTACACGGGTTGATGTACAGTACTTATTCCTAAGCTAAACTAAAAACTATTTACAGTGGAAGTTGTCGTAATTTAACTAAGTTTTATAAATAATAATAATAATAAATTAATTAAATGTGTAATAATAATAATAAACTAACTAAGTTAGCTAAATTTAAGATCCATAAAATTTAAATAAATTTATAAATATTAATCAAGTTTTATAAAAATTTGACTAATTAACTAAGTTTTATAAAAATTAAAAGGTTTATAATAATAATAATAATAATAATAATAAGTAATTATAAGATTAACTATATTTTATAAAAATTAACTAAGTTTATAATAATAATAATAAATATAAAATATTAACCAAGTTAACTAAGTTTTATAAATAATAATAATAAATTAACTAAGTTTTATAAATAATAATAATAAATTAACTAAGTTTATAAAAATTAACTAAGTTTATAATAATAATAATGTAATCAAGTTAACTGAGTTTATTTAATAATAATAATAATAATAATAATAATAATAAATTAACTAAGTTAACTAAGTTAAAAATTAAATAAGTTTTGTTAAAATTAAATAAGTTTTATAAAATTAACTAAGTTTAAGCTAACTAAATTTTATAAATAATAATATTATAACTAATTTAACAAAGTTTTATAAATAATTATTATGATAATGATGACGACGATGAATAATCAACTAAGTTTACAAAGACAACCATAACAATAATATAATTGAGTTAATCGAGTTTTAATAATAATAATAATAATAATAATAATAATAATAATAATAATAATAATAATAATAAATTAACTAAGTTAACTAAGTTAATAAAAATTAATGAAGTTTGTTAAAATTAACTAGGTTTAAGCTAACTAAATTTTATAAATAATAACACTATAACTAATTTAACAATTTTTTATAAATGATGATGATGATGAATTAACTAAATTTATTATAATAATAATACAATTAAGTTAACCGAGCTTTTATATAATAATAATAAATTAACCAAGTTAATAAAATTTACTAATTTTTGTTAAAATTAAATAAGTTTTATAAAATTAACTAAGTTTAAGTTAACTAAATTTTATAAATAATAATAGCATAACCAATTTAACAAAGTTTTATATATAATTGTAAGGTTGGACTTTATTTATTTCATTTCGTTTATAACTTTGGTTATTTATATGACATTATTTATAGTATAATATACTTGTACAATGTTGTAGATGTTTGATATCTGATTAAAAGTCCTATAAATTAACATATTTGTTTGACCTGCTTTCACTGTGTAGGCATCGGATTTTCGAAGAGACAAGGTTGGAATTTTCTGGTCCTAGCGTTCACTTGTGCATGCAGCAAAGAATTATGGATAATCAATCGTTTTGTTACTACTAGTTAGGTATAACATTTTATTAGCACTAGTTGTGTGAATTTATAGACGAATGGTTATTGTACGTGAGTTCTGTAATTTTGTCGAAAAACTTTGTGTCGGAATGGTTAAGGATATCTTATTTAGTTATATGGTTATTATGTTTTTTTATTTGATTGAATATGATGATTATGTGTGTGATTGTTAATTGATACAGTAGAAATAAAATAGACCACTAGCAGGGAATAATAGCATGAAAAAATGCTACAAAATAATCAACAACTTTTAGTAGCTTTTCAAAAACGATACAGAAATACATGGTGGTGTACAGTAAATGCAACCACAAAGCAGGGTAATGTTGGAAATTCTATTCGTAGCACAAAAACTTTTGGTAGCATTTTAAAACGCTACAAAAAGATTTATGGTTGCGTCTAAAAAGCGCTGCAATAAAAGGATTTATAGTGATGTTGAAATAAATACACTAAAAATCATTGATTTTTAGTTGTTTGTTTAATCGTGGCGTTCATTAAAATGCTGTAGTAAGTTTTGTAGCGTTTTTCCTGTGTCGCCAAAAATATCTTTTCTTGTAGTGTAAGGAAGTGCAAGGAGTACTTTGAGTGAATGAATAATACAAGCTTTTAGAGAGCAAAAGTCATAATAAGGTTTTGAAAGAAAAATAGTAATTTAATTACAAAACTACTTGTCTTATGCTTATTTATAGCAACATGAAAAATTGTACATATCCAGAAAGTCATACTCCTTTGAAGAAGGATCATTGAAGATTCATATCTCTTTGAAGTTTTGTTTCAGAAAATTCAGTTAATATAGTCATTACTGTTCATTCAATCGATTGGAAATGATGACAACTCGATTGACTATTTGTAGAAAACAATCCAGAGAAGAAGACTAAGTGACTTGGTCAGCTGATTGAAAATGGATTCAATCGACACCCTGAGTTGACTAAAGCCTACTTTTAGTTGACTCTTCATTATATTTTTGCTTTTTATTTAATGCTTTGTAAAACTTTAATTGTAATTACTTTGGTCTTTGTTTTCAAAATCTTGTGTACCAATGATATGTGTATATGCATATGAATCATTTAGAAGATTTTACAAATACATTTTAAAGATGAATGCATACTTTTTGATTTGTAGACAACTACTTCTTTCTTCCTCTTCTTCGTCTCTCGAATCATCCTTCAAAGTCCTGTATAAAAGATGTTGCGTGATATATATATATATATATATATATATATATATATATATATATATATAGTTTTCATCATTAAAAAAAATCATACAAACATGTTATAACAATCTTCATTTAAATGCAGGTATTCGTTTCATTTGCATGTGTGAGAATGAAATATTTAAGGGTATTTCTTCTCTTAATGCAAACAACGAGCTACTTTTTTTAATGGAACATTGACTGCTATTATTTGGTTTATGCTTAAAGCATAGACAATGAATATTATGTGGTTAAAACTATGAGATATTATGTGTATGAATATTAGTTATATTTAATACAATGTGTTACATCTTGATGTTTATTATTTTCTACAATTATTGCTTTATTTAAGTGGTTTTATGTTTTAGAAATATTATTAATGTAGCATTTTGACATGGTATTGACTATCGTAATTTAAGGGATGTAACATATTTTAAAAATGCAAAAAATAAATCATTGCACTTATAAGCCCTATAGAAATCTTAAATAGTAGATAAAAAACATTATCGGAAGTAAAACTTTTTATAGCGCTTTTTAGTGTTATAAATAGTCCAATATCTATTATAGCATGTCGATATACAATGTTTATTAAAACTCTAATTATCGAATTTTACAACGTTTTCCTACACTATTTAGGTAAACTAAAGAAACACATAATATACCACTATAAAAAACTTACAATGATGGACAAAAAGCGCTATTGGAAGTGAACTTTTTATAGAGCTTTTTTGTATTATAAACAGTCTAATATCTACCGTAATGTGCCTGGTTATTAAACTTCAATTATAGGCAATCATAGGGATTTTTGTGTGCTATCGTAGGTGTTTTTTGTTGTAGTGAAAATGTTTCACCATCATCAATGGAATTTCACCATCTATTTGCAACATCCATCATTATCCTCTTCTGACCACCTATCAACGAAATCTCACTATTGACTTGCAACCTTCTTCGCCAACAAGACTGTTTAAAATAAAGGTGTATGTGACCACCACAATTTTGCACTTATGGCGTACACATAATAAAAACAAAGTTATTACAATGAAACTATTTTCCTGCATTATTAGACGTACACGAGTGCATGCATTTATACTAGTTAAGAAAATAGTAGTATACGAGTATTGTCAGTTACGTAATGATGAGTGTCAAAATGCAAAACACATCTTATTTTCATGTGACTTTTTGATCAATGCTTAGGTAGCCAGCTTTGTACATTCTTAAAACTGCTTGAGTATGAGCAATTGAACACCTTGTTTAACTACAACGTATAACATGAGTAAAGATTTCTTCATTAGAGATGAAATTGTAACTCTTACTCCTATGTTATCGAAAGCATAGTTGCGGCATAGACCGACAACATTTAGGAGTTGTTATCCAATTTTAAATTCTCAATTTTTTTACTTTGATGCTTTATTCCACCTTTTATTTGAAGTGTCGCTTGAAAGATGAAATTTACTCGTAGCACTACGGAAAATAGTGTTTTAATGCAACTCATTTTATGTTTTGACTAAATTAAATACAACCATGGTAAAAGGACTCATTCACTTTGTTTATTTACCGAAGCTTATCATGTTCTTGAAAATTATGAAATGTAGATTTTCTTTCTATACTTCTTCTCACATTACATAAGTAATCATTTAATAATTATTCTCCTTAAAACTAAAAATAAAGGCGAAACAAAATTTACATTTTATTTTTTCATTTCTTTGAAATTGGATGTTAACGATTTCTTCATTTTTTTAATCTAATATCTTTTTTAATTCATTTTTTGATTATTTTATTACTATAACATAAAGCGATGAACTATAAATAAGAAATTATAATGTTTATTATTATTGTACCTGAAGCTTCGAAGATTAATTGGTATATAAATATTTGACTATAGTCATGATAGAAATTTTATCATGTATAAAGTATGTTACTTGTAAATTAAAAAGATTCTTGATTTATTTCGAACTTTTATTGACACTGTATGCATGTTTGTATCACTCATAATAAACTAGTAAATAGTATGGATTTATTTTAATATCGATCGTGTTGTTTGAATCTATATACTTTTTCATGAGGAGTTTATTGTTTAAAAAAAAATTCATTAGTATTTCATAAATACTGGATAATATTCTAACTATCGTTTAGTGATCTTAATTTGGATATGATATTCAATCAATGTACTAATTACATAAGTGAAATATAATATAGTAGATCACATAGCATATGTGACAATTCCATTTGCCAGTGCACAAGGAATAGATCTCATGTGTTCCACTTCTTGTACTATATACATAAAAGTTGGATCTCTCCTACTTTCTTTTCTTTTTTCTCATAATAGAATTAAATCCTTAATTCTCCCTGATTCGTGTGTATGTTTTCACAATTTCCTATCTAAATTTTCACATTGAACAAATTTCAATATATTCAAGTGTAACACCATGTCCCTTTGATTTCCCATTTTGTTAAATTTACTCATTAGGTTAAATTCTATTTTTTTAATTTATAAAGTTCAAACCCTAACCAGACTTTTCATTTTTCTCATCAAAAATAAAATATTTATTCTTTTTTCTTCTTCTTTCATCTTAAATACTCTTTACTCACAAACTCTATAAGGACTAAAACATATCACAACTCAATTAAAGAATTCAATCAACAAAAGGTTTGATAGAATATATTTTACATATTCTAGGCGTTAGAATATTTCCTGCATTTATTTTCTGATTTGACGATATCTTTATTTGGGAAGTATTTATTTAGTCACATTTGTTTTAGTAAATCGGTTAGCTAATTTGTAGCCTCTTTATTTGGTTAGTATTTATTTAGTTACCTTTATTTTAGCAAATCAGTTGACTAATTTGTAGCCTATTTTTACTCTTGTAACCACATATATTATTGGACATTGAATACAATGAGAAGAAAACTGATTTCTAAATTGATTTCTATCATGGTACTAGATCTATTCTCCTTACCCTAGCTTCACCTATCTTCTTCTCCGTTCTTCTTCTTCTATCTTTGATTCTTTTCCATGGCAGACTCGTCCAAGTTTCATCCCGCACTCACCATCACTAATGTTAAATATTTTATTCCCATAACATTAGACAATGAGCAAGCCATGTATCATTCTTGAGATACTTTGTTTACCAATCTTGCTAGGGTTTATGATCTTTACGATCACTTGGTTCCACCAACGGAGGAAAAGACTATGGCTGCCTATGTCCAGGCTAAGTCCGCTGATTCAGCTCTTTGGAGGCATTTGGATGCCGTTGTCTTGCAGTGGATTTACAGCACCATTTCTTCCGATCTTCTCCTCGCTATCCTCTGACGTAATGACATGGCAGAGGGGCGTGGAACCGTCTTGAAGCTCTTTTTCAGGACAACAAAGCCTCTCGGGCTACCCATCTTCAGTAGGACTTTACAAATGCTACTTTTGAGGCTTTCAACTCGATCGACAATTATTGTAATTATCTACAATCTCTGGCAGATAGGTTGGCTGATGTTGATGCTCCGGTGATAAATCGTCGTTTGGTTTTACGTCTCACCGGGTCTTTACCAGAAGCGTATAGTGGTACGGTGGACTATATACAAAATCAAGAGCTTTTGCCATCCTTTGAGAGTTGTCATTTAAGGTTGAAAATGACTGAGCGTACTATCAAGGCTCGTCAAGCTCGTGAAACTGGTGGTTCTGCGAGTCGGTTCGGTGGTGGTGCTATGGTTGTCACTGATTCATCTGCAAGTAACAAGCGCAACAACAATAATAAAGAGAGGAACAATTTGAAAAACAAAGGGAAGAAAAAGTTCCACCAATGTACTAATAGGTCCAGTCCTAGTCAGCCGTCATATCAGCAGCACTAGTGGCAGCCACGTCAGTAGGCCACACTGCCACAATGACAGCAGCCTGGTTGGGGAGGATGGACTATTCCTCCTTTCCCATTTCCCACATACTCTTGGCAGCCAAGGCCCAATCTAGCAGCCCAACGTCCCTCCTCTTATGGTTCAGGCTTAATTGGGTCCAGACCTCAAGCTTTCATTGTCGTTGCTCCTCTTGCTCCTAGCTACATGCCCACCGACATTGAGGCCGCTATGCATGCTCTTTCGTTCTCTTAACCAGATGGGAACTACTACATGGATACGTGCTACATCTCACACGACGGCGGATGCATATATTCTCTCTTCTTATTTCAATTCAAGCAATAAGCATCATAACATTTGTTTGCACAAAAAATGGGCAAACACCTCCAAGTCGTACGATTTAGTTGATTATGTGTTGTTCTTAGTGATTTGGGTGATTCATGCAAATATATAAAATAGATGGACTAAACTATAAAAGACACACAGATTTATAGTGGTTCGGCCAGAATGTGCCTACGTCCACTTTATATGTTATTCTCCTTTACTCTTCGGATTACAAGTACAAAGCTTTGATTACAAGAGTATGAAAGTTATTTGAAAGTTCTATCCGTGCTTGAGCTCTTAAACGTGTCTTCCATTGCTGTACCCCTGCCTCTCTATTTATAGAGTGAGGCTGGGGGCAGGGGTCTTGAATGTATATAGCTGCTGATGGGCATGGGCTGATGCAATCTGGCCCCAAAAATGTTGGTACGGCAAGGCCTTGGTTCGGCGGAACTTGGTCCGGTGATGGTTGGTTGGAGTTTGGTTCGGTGGCATGAGGAAGTAGGTTGGTTCGGTAGCATGAGGAAGTAGGTTGGTCCGGTGGTAGGCGAAGTGGGTTGGTCCGGTAGAGGTTGTTTTGGTGGAGGTTTTGGACTGGCATTGTTTGGAGAGGGTTTGGACAGGCATTGTTTGGAGAGGGTTTGGACCGGCATTGTCTGGAGAGGGTTTGGACTGTAAGTGGAGCTTGGACCGGCAATGCTTGGAGATGGGATGGTTCGGCATTGCTTGGAAACGCATCCAACATTTACCCCCCAAAGTGGGGCGTATGCCAGCATATGTCGCGCTCTGTTTTAGCTTGGACATTCCCATCCGGCATGCTCATCCGGCCCTGGGTGTCGAACCAGTGGTCCGGTCGCTCCCATTTGTCTATAAGCAGGGGCGTCATGCTTTCGTTATTCCCAACCGAGTGCGATAGCCAAATTATCTGAGTGCCGAACCAAAATTGACTGTTCCAAACAGCCGAACCAACCGAGCACCGAATCATACTTAACTGCCGAACCAGGCGAGTCCGCTTTTGCCGAATGAATTTTTATGGCTGGACTACCGAATGGGACATGGGGTTCGAATACCGAATGAACTTTCGTTTTTGAATTGCCGAATGTAACTAGGGGATTCGAGTGCCGAATGGACCTTATATGCTTGAATTTTTATGCTTTGAATTACAAGTGAAATTCCGGACTACATATACTTGCATGTTTATATCCTCTGTTCTAACGATGTACTTTCTCGTGGTGTAGATAAATGTCTCGTAAAGTGGAAACTCAATCAGATAAGAAGAAATCCAAGGACGAAGGAGAGTCCACCGTAGTGCCCCCAGCTCAGCCAGGACCGGAACGTCATGGACCCGCCCCGAGATCGCTAGTAGATAGGTATGGTCCTCAAGAGCTTCTGAATTCTCCGCCTGACTGCTTTCTTAGCTCTCTCAAAGAAGAGCAGCTTGATGTTAACTCCCGCTCCTTTGGGATTGATAGAGCACGCATGCTGTTTCCAGGGAAGGGGGTCATGCCATATAATCCCCCTGAAGGATACTTCGCTTATAGTAGGTACCACTGCATGTGTGGGGCCATTCCTCCAATCAATGCTTGGATAGTTAGCTTCGTCACCTATTTGAAGGTGGCCCCTTTTCAGCTCCAGCCCAACTCCTACGCTATCTTGGTATGCCTATTCGTGATTTTCCAGAGAAATTACGGGCGCCCCCTTCTAATTGGGAGATTCGGTATCTATATAACTTGAGGGGTTACAAGAAGGGGTCTCCATACATCAGCTTGGAATCGGCCGTGTCCTTCAAGCCGGTCCTGGACTTGTATTCAAAGTTCACCATGTTTAAGAAGGAATGGTTCTTTGTCCAGGATGACTCTGTTTCGATCCACCGCTTCACCTCTGGCTGTAAGTTGAAGCTTATTTATAATTTCCGTTCTGACTGAGATGCTTCTTCTTATGTGTTTTTATTTCTTGCTAGCGACAGGTGGCTTTGCGGTCGTGGAGAATGATCACCTGGTTCAGATGGCCGCGGAGATAGAGGCCATTTCAGGAAGGGATAGGTCAGCTTCTTACCTAATCAGGAATGCCATTCTCCTGGGACACAACTTGATTCTACCACATCAGTCTGTGGTCAAGCAGAGGGATACGGCTGAGGAAAGAGCTGCCAAAGCCAAAGGAGGGGCCACGACAAAGAGCAGCAAGAGGAAACCCTTCTCGATACCTCCAGTCGTCGGGGGGAAGAAGCTCAGGAAATCTGATGGACCCTCTTCCAGCACATGCCCAGATGTTCCGGAGGAGGAAAGTGGAGAGGAGGAAAGGGGCGAGGAGGAGAGCGGAGGTGATGGAGAAGGTGATGGTGGTAATGGTGGCGAAGGACAGAGTGGTAGTGGCGTTGGTGCCTTGACCTCTGGGCAAGCAGGTGAGATTCAAGAGTGGACGGATGATGCTTTCCGCCAAGCTTTTGAGGGGTTGGAGGAAGGGTCGGCCTTGGTGGAGAAACCGAAGAAATCTGATAAAGCCGAGACTGGTGCCAGTCCATCTTCTGAGAGCATTTCAGTTAGGGCAACTCCGGCGGTTCAAGGTGAATTTTTGACTCCTCTTTTGACTTCACATGTTTCTTGGATTATAGTCTCATGCATGATTGTAACACTTGGTTTTTATTCCAGAAACGGGTAAGGCGGCCAAGACATCAGACATTCGGCACCGCCTCAAGCAATTCAAACTCCTTAAAGCTTCTGCTAAACCGAAGCCTTCGACTGACCGTTCCGGGGGCGTAGTCGGCTACCGTCCTCTTCTCAGAGTCATTGAAGAGGATATTCAAAAGAGAAAGAGGAGGCGTTCCATGTTCGAACCTTCACTTGGACCTCAGCCCCCAACCCAGCCTATTCATGATATCACGGGGGAGGATACTGAGTCCAAACCATCTCCGCAGCCATCAGAGAATCCTACCGTTACTCATGTTGATCGTCCCGGCTTGGCTCGTAACCCATTTGCGGGTCATAGATCTGGACCCGAGTTCTCATGATATTTCCTTCGATGAGGTTACCGGTGAGCACCTCCTACCCCGCAATCCTATGGTAAGGGTGCTTGATGAGGCTAAGTCTTTGGATCTCGACTTGTTGACCACTCAGATTGTGACTATGGGGGATGAGGCCAAGGCAAACATCGATCAGGTGGCTGAGGAGACCAGGAAATTGATGGGGGCATCACGCCCGACTGGTCAAGGCCGGGGAGGAAATTGGGAGTGCCAACATAAGATTGCGGCTAGTGATTGCCGACCAGGCTAAGCAACTTGTTGATCAGGCCATCCAGATCTCTCAGCACGAGGCTACCTCCAAACGGCTAAAGAAAACTATGGAAGAGGCTAGCAGAGCCGAGCTGCGAAAAATGGAGGCCATCTGCAAGGAAAAGATCGATATAGCCATTGCAACGGTAGACGATGTTCGGAAGGCGGACCTCGAACGGGTAGAGGAGTTATCCGGGAAGCTTGAAACTGCGGAGCTTGCTCAAGCCAAGCTGAAGGAGGAGATGGAGGCGATGAGGAAATCCCTTCAGGCTGACCGCTCGCGATACCGAATGGAGAGGGATGCTGCCGTTGCAAAGCTGTTGGCTTCTGAAGTCCGGATGAGGGAGTTCGAGGAAAACGAGGGGATGATGGACGAGATGCTCCATGATATGTATTTCCGTACTTGGAAGCAGGGAAACTTATCCTGGATGGATGACTATCCCCGGATCATGGCCAGGATTTATCTTCGGGCTCTGGAAGAGGCCAAGGCTAATGCGGATAAGGAGGGTGGTATGGCCTTCATGATGGATGTGGTTATGGCCCAGTTCACTAAGGAAGAGAAAGTGGCGGTGAAGGAGGGCATGAGGATGCTTGCTGCCGAGGAGGTAGGCGTGCAGTTGGGAGACGACGATCAAGGAACGAATGTTGGTAAGTCTTCCCTTTTAGCCTTTTCATAGCTTGGTTGCTTATCGTTTATCTAATAGATTCTTCTCCTGAATTGGACAGGTGGGACCTCTGGTCAGCATGCTGGGAGCTCTGATCCTGCGGTCAAGTAGATCTTGGGGGGTCGGAAGGATAGAGATGAAGTTCTGATGCTGCCGACTATTTTGGTTTGATCCGGATATTTTTGGTTTTACTTGACATTCCTGTATATACTAGTTCCAAAACATTAATGTACTTTCAGGTTGTAATTATGTCATTGCAACGAACGATTTTATTTTTTACATGTAATTTTATAACATAAGATGATTCCGTCATATTTGGATGCTGTCATTATTTTGATGAGTTGCATAAGAAATATAGTTGTGCATGTGCTAGTGATTCAACTGTGTTTGATGTCAAGTTCTTGCTTAAAGTATAATTTCATGTCTTGCAATGTTAATGTGATGTGTGAATATATCAGAGCTACTTATTTGTATACAAGAAAAGAAAGTACCGCCCTTCAAGTTTTCGCTGTACACGGTAGCTTTAAATGCCTTGTGGGATCGAATATGGAATGCAGTTGAATGTCCTGCCATCCAGCTGTGAGTTCTTATTCCCATTAGCGAGTGTCTCCTATTTTGTGTCCTGTACTTTAGTGATCGTTATAGAGGATAGGAGGAAAGTTTTTATAAATAAAATGGAAATATAAGAAATAGTAAAACTTCCAATCACGGAAGGCCTTCGATGTGCTTAAGTTCGTGGCAAACGGGTTTTGTACTCACTTTCCCTAGCTGTGGGTCTTGGAGACATTCGCCACCCATCTTACGCCTCCGCGGGGAGTTTTCTTTTTTACCACAGCCGCACTTAAGACACATCGGAGTCGAGATCACGCACAGTAACTACCCGGGCCATTATGGCCCGTAATCGTGGGTATTATTCGATTTACCGTGGCCGGCTAGCATGGGTGCCGATCGTCAACTGTGAACTGCCCCTGGCTGGCCACACCTTATGTTGGGGATTATAATCGGTTCACAGTCGCCGGCGAGCCGAACGCCGTAATGAGCCGCCTCGGCTATAGTCGGCCTTCTCGGTGGCTTATGATCGGCTCATTACAGTTGGCTTTGAGGGCCGTCGCGAGCAATGAGTTAACCCGCAGCAGAGGGATGCTAGAGCAAAAGTGTCTCATTGGCGAGGGCATAGATTCGTATAGTACCTGTTGGGTCTTGTCCAGGTGAGGTTGTGCCGTGAAGTGTTCAGAATGGAAATGCCGTTATATAGGATTTTGTTCAACAGAAAAGGATAAAGCTTAACAAGCAGTCAAGATATAAAGGAACAAGTTAAAAAGAGACAAAATTTTTAAAGTGGTTCGGCACGAAAATGCCTACGTCCGCTGATTCTCTTCGTTAATTCACTTCATATGGGTAGTACAAGTTAAGAAAAGTATCGACGAAGGTGTTGGATGTTCCATGCCCTCTGGAACACCTCTCCGTCCACTGTTGACAAAATATAAGCTTCGTTGTGGAGATCTTTATGAATTACATAGGGTCCGTCCCAGATTGGATCTAGCGCTCCGGGGCGCGGGAAGATCCGTTTGAGAACAAGATCTCCTACTCGTAAGCTGCGGTGCTTGACTTTGGAGTTGTATCGTTCTGCCACTTTTTGCTTGTGAGCTGCCGCTTTAAGTGCTGCATCATTTCTTCTTTCTTCAATTAGGTCCAAAGACATGTGTAGGAGTTCTTCATTCTCTTCTGGGTTGTATTGGATCCTACGGTGGGATGGCACTACAGTTTCAACTGGGAGCATGGCCTCTGATCCATATACCAAAGAGAAAGGAGTATGCCCTGTTGATGTTCTGAAAGACGTGCGGTAGGCCCAAAGTGCCGTAGGAAGTTCATCCACCCAAGCGCCTTTTGACTTTTCAAGCTTCTTCTTGATTAGAGTTTTGAGAATTTTGTTGACAGCCTCGACTTGTCCGTTTTCCAGGGGATAAGCTACAGATGAGAAGTTTTTGTGAATTCCGTGCTCTTGGCACCAGTCGGCGAATTCCTCGCTGTCAAATTGAAGCCCATTGTCCGATATGATCTTGAGTGGAACCCCGTACCTGCATAGAACGTTTTTGATTAAGAAATTAATAACTTTTGCCGAAGATATTTTATTTAAAGGTTCCGCTTCCACCCATTTGGTGAAATAGTCGACTGCCACTATAGCATATTTGGCTCCGCCTCAGCCCATCGGCAGTTCGCCAATCAAGTCAATTCTCCATACTGCAAAGGGCCAAGGGCTGGTCATTTGAGTAATCTCATTTGTTGGTAGTCGAGGAATCTTAGCAAATTTCTGACATCTGTCACATCTTTTGACGAAGTCTAAGGCATCTTTGTTTAAAGTGGGCCAGTAATACCCGTATCGGAGTATCTTCTTTGCTAGAGTCTTCCCTCCAGTGTGATCTCCGCAACTTCCTTGATGGATGTTGGATAAGACTTCCTTGGCTTCCCTTCTAGCGACACACCTTAATAACGGGTTAGAGAAGCCACGCCGATAGAGGATGCCTTCTTGTATTGTGTAGCGAGAAGCTTTCCTCAAGATTTTCTTGACTTCGTTGCGCCCATCGGGCAGTGTGCCATCTTGTAAGTATTTCCGGATGGGAGTCATCCAAGTTTCTTCTTCGATTGCAGCTATCAGATTCATTGGCTCGAAACTCGAGGCTAGTTGCTTTGAGATGGTTATTGTTCCGGAGGTGGTGCCGTCCTTCATGCTAGCTTGCTTTGCCAGTTCGTCGGCCTCCTAATTCTCTCCTCGAGGAATGTGTTTGATTAAATAGTAATCCAATTGATTGAGTAGAAGCTTGGTCTTCTTTAGATATGCTGTGAGTCGTTCTCCTCGAGTTTGGAATTCTCCCAGTATTTGATTTACTATGGAGACATAAAGAACCGACTCCAATCTCTAGGGAAAGTTCTAATCCGGCTATCACTGGTTCATATTCTGCATCGTTGTTGGTGGCAGCGAATTCCAACTTTAGGGCATAGTGCAGCTTCCTTCCCCTAGGAGTGATTATCACAATACCTGCCCCCGAGCCTTGTTTGTTTGATGCTCCATCTACAAAGAGATTCCACTTGATATCTTTTGTTATTTCAGATCGATCTTTACCTTCGTTGGTAGTGAATTCGGCAATGAAATCGGCCATGGCTTGTCCCTTGATGGCGGTGCGAGGGTGGTAGGTGATATCATATTGACTCAGTTCAATGCACCATTTAAGTAGTCGCCCAGAAGTGTCGGTGCGATGGAGTACCTGCCTTAGCGGTTGATCGGTTAAAACTCTGATGGAATGAGATTGGAAATAGTGTCGCAGTTTCCGTGACGTGATTAGCAAACAGTATGCTAGCTTTTCAAGTTTAGGGTATCTGGCTTCTGCCCCTGTAAATCTCTTGCTTACAAAGTATATGGGCCGCTGCGCGCGGTTGTCCTCTCTCACCAAGGCGGTGCTTAAAGCATGGGACGATACAGCAAGGTATAGGTATAGTTCTTCGCCTTCATTTGGAGTTGAGAGTACTGGTGGTCTCTGAAGGTGTTCGATTAGGTTAAGGAAGGCTATTGAGCATTCGTCAGTCCATTCGAACTTTCCTTTGTCTTTCTTTAGAGCTTCGAAGAAAGGGATGCATTTGTCGGTTGCTTTAGAGATGAACCTGCTTAGGGCGGCCACTTTCCCATTTAGGCTTTGCATCTCTCTTTGAGTGGATGGTATCTTGATATCTTGCAGATCCCGGACTTGTTCGGGGTTTGCTTCAATCCCCCGGCATGGACGATGAATCCCAAGAACTTTCTCGATGATACTCCGAAGGAGCACTTTAGAGGATTCAGCTTCGTTTCATATTGGCGAAGTACTTGAAACATCTCGTCCAGGTGGTTTATGTGATCGTTGGCTTTCCTCGATTTTACCAGCATGTCATCCACATAAACTTCCATGATTCAACCTATTAGTTCCACAAACATCTTGTTGACGAGGCGCTGATAAGTAGGTCCGGCATTTTTAAGTCCAAAATACATTACTCTGTAGCAGTACAATCCCCGGTCAGTGATAAAACTAGTGTGGTCTTGATCGGGGGCGTGCATAGGGATCTGGTTATATCCTGAGTATGCGTCCATAAAGGATAAGAGTTCATGTCCGGCTGTGCTGTCCACGAGTTGATCGATTCGGTGGAGTGGGAAGCAGTCCTTCGGGCAAGCGTCATTTAAGTTGGAGAAATCGATGCATGTTCGCCACTTCCCATTAGCTTTCTTTACCAGTACCGGGTTGGCAATCCATTCTGGGTAGATGGCTTCTCGTATGAAGTTATTGGCAAGTAGGTTCTTTACTTCTTCCTCGAGGGCCGCTGATCGTTCTGCCCCCATGCTTCTCTTTTTCTGCTTTACTGGCACCTTGGTGGGATCGATGTTCAGTGCATGGCATGCTACGTCTAGGGAGATTCCAGTCATGTCAACGTGCGTCCATGCAAATACATCCATGTTGTGGCGAAGAAAATCGACGAGTTGATTTTCAATTCCGCTCTTAACTGAGACCCGACTCTCAGCAGTCTACTTGGGTCGTGTTTGTCTACAGATACAAATTACATAGCCTCTGCAGGCTCGGTGGTGGCCTCCTCCTCCTTGTCCCTGGTGTCTAATTCGTTAAAAGGATAACTGGTATATCGAAGAGGAGGGGCTTTCTTTAATTGCTATGCTTCCAGGTTTTTCTTGCAGAGAGAAGTCTCTGCATCCTTCCCTTTATCCTTCCTGCGGTTATTGCGAAGTTCAGTTACATAGCAATCTCGAGCGGCGTCTTGATCTCCCTCTACTTTTCCTATTCCGTTATCTGTTGGAAATTTCATCTTCAGGCACCATGGGGCTAGGACAATTTGGAAGTCAGACAAGGCTGGTCTTCCCAAAAAAGCGTTGTAGGCCGAGTGGTTCTCTATTAGCATAAATGTTTGTTTTCGCACAACGGAGCGGGGATGACTTCCTATTTCGACAAAGAGGTCCAGTTGCCCGAGAGGCATCTTCGCATCTCCAGTGAAACCATGTAGCGGTTTGCTGCAAGGAGACACATCCTTCATTGACAGCTTCATTTTGTCGAAAGCATGCTTGAATAGGATATTTACTGAGCTTCCAGTGTCTACTAGAATTCGAAAAACTTTGGCTGGACCGAACCAGGCAGAGATGACCATAGGATCCATGTGAAGGTACTGCCTTCCCTCTAGATCACGCCTACTGAATGTGATGTCATCATTCTCTTTCCGTTTCGGGTGGCGTTCTTCTGTAACAGAATTAACGTAGCCTTCATTGTTCCTAAGTGACTTACCGTATCTTTCCATCTCTGCCCAGCTTCCGTCGGCGAAGTGTGGTCCTCCTGATATGGTAAGGACCACTATCTTCTCTTGACTGGAGCCGCTGGTGTTGCGATTTCCTCCGCCTACTTCTGGGAGGGGTAGCCCTGGGTTCTCATTGGCAGGAGTTGAAGTCCTGTTCTGACCTTTCACATAGCGCTCCAGTCTCTTCCTTCTGATGTGTTCTTCAATCAAGTCCCGGAGATGATGGCATTCATTGTTGTCATGCCCATGAGACTCGTGGAAGCGGCAGAACTTTCCAGACTTAATTGCAGTATCTGATTCCTTCTTGTGCGGGGGCGCTTGTATCTAACTTCGTCTTGGGTGGCCAAGAAGATGTTTTCGATTGTTTCATTTAAAGGATTATAAGAGTCAAATCTCGGTCCTGGCCTATATAAATGCTTTTCTCCCTTCTTGCCCCCAGCACTATCTCTGGAGTCATTTTTTCGAACGTCCTTTGCTACTGCGGGTGTGTTGCCATGAGCTGCCTTGGTTTGTTGCCCTGTCTGCCTTTCAATGGCAGCGTCTTCAAGTCTCATATATTTCCCGGCTTCGTGGAAGAAATCGGGTAAGGTAGCTGGCTTTTCCTTCGTTAATCTCCTAGCAAACTTAGTATCCGGATGCACACCACTGCAGAAGGCCATTAGGATAAGTTTCTCGTCGGCATCTTGGACTGCGGCTGCTGCGGCGTTGAATCGGGTTAGATATTGTTGCACTGTCTCTCCGGGTTTCTGTTTGATATTAGATAGGGAATAAGCGTCCTTGGGTTGTTCCACATGAATGCGGAACTGGCTGATGAACTTTTCTTTCAACATTTCCTATGAGTTGATGAATCCTTGGGGTAGATGGCAGAACCAGGAGGTAGCTAGATCTGCCAAGAATAGTGGAAAGCATTTACACAACACTCCCTCTGTTGCTCCGCTCATGAGCATATGCTGTGTGTATCTCTGCAAGTGTACAACGGGGTCAAAGGTTCCCTTGTAAGGTTCCATTGTTGGCATTTTCCATTCCCGGGAGGTGATGGCAGTTTCAATATTGCGGGTGAAGGGGCTGGTTACCCTAGCGCCTATCCCCCGATCCCTTTGGTCCCATTGGACGCACTCTATGAACAATCGCGCCATCCTTTCATCAGAACTTGGAGCGGATAGAAATGAGTTTGGTTCTTCCCTACGGGATTGATTTCGTCCAGATGACCTGTAGGGATGGTATCGTCTATCACTCCTAACATTCTCCAATGACTGCCTCTGGTCTTCCAGGGGCACGCTGGGGTCAGCCACAGTTGGCCCTTGCCTTGATCTTCCCCTGCTGGGTTCTGTTCTCAACACTTCCTCGGGTCCAACTTCGGGCTGGACTCCAGCTCGGCCCCGTCTATTGGTGTTTCCATGGTTATGTAGCATGGAAGGCTCTGCTACATCCGACCCCTGCCTGGTACCTCCCCTGTTGGGTTCGGTTCCAAGTGTTTCCTCGGGTCGGAATTCGGGCTGAGTCCGGGCTCGGCTCCTACCATAGTTGTTTCTGTTGTTATCCTCTTCGAAGAAGAAAGACCTTTGTCGTCTCCCAGACCCTCCAGACCGGGACTCACCCCATGATTCAGTGTTGCGGTTGGATTCTTCAGCGTCTCTTAAGCGTGACATGAGTTGATCCACCAAGGCTTCTTGTTGAGATGGGAAGCGGTTAGTTACTTCAGCCACAACCCTGTCCAGATCCGCCCTTGTAATTGGTTGTTCTGTAGCAGGGGCTGTCGGATTTGCCTGATTTCCATTTGCTATTGGAACCGGACGATTGTCTTGATCGCTGATCACTGGATCTGGTATACTACTAGTTGCGATGTTCTTTCCTTTGTTAGCATCTTTCTTTCGTCCGGGAGGCATGTTTTCCAAGTAATGAACGATGCTGATAGGAAAAGGGTTAAGTGGGAGAAGCTGAAGCTTTGAGTTCGTTCTCAGTGAAAGCGCCAAAAATGTTTGCACAAAAAATGGGCAAACACCTCCAAGTCGTACGATTTAGTTGATTATGTGTTGTTCTTAGTGATTTGGGTGATTCATGCAAATATATAAAATAGATGGACTAAACTGTAAAAGACACACAGATTTATAGTGGTTCGGCCAGAATGTGCCTACGTCCACTTTATATGTTATTCTCCTTTACTCTTCGGATTACAAGTACAAAGTTTTGATTACAAGAGTATGAAAGTTGTTTGAAAGTTCTATCCGTGCTTGAGCTCTCAAACTTGTCTGCCATTGTTGTACCCCTGCCCTTCTATTTATAGAGTGAGGCTGGAGGCAGGGGTCTTGGATGTATATAGTTGTTGGTGGGCCTGGACTGATGCATTCTGGCCCCAAAAATGTTGGTTCGGCAAGGCCTTGGTTCGGCGGAACTTGGTCCGTTGATGGTTGGTTGGAGTTTGGTTCGGTGGCATGAGGAAGTAGGTTGGTTCGGTAGCATGAGGAAGTAGGTTGGTCCAGTGGTAGGTGAAGTGGGTTGGTCCGGTAGAGGTTGTTTTGGTGGAGGTTTTGGACCGGCATTGTTTGGAGAGGGTTTGGACCGGCATTGTTTTGAGAGGGTTTGGACCGGCATTGTCTGGAGAGGGTTTGGACCGGAAGTGGAGCTTGGACCGGCAATGCTTGGAGATGGGATGGTTCGGCATTGCTTGGAAACGCATCCAACAACATTGTTATTGGTAGTGGTAATTTAATTCCAATTATTGGTCACGGTCGCACTACATTGCCTCCATCTTATCCACCATTTACCCTAAACAATGTGTTGCATGCTCCCAGGCTCATTAAAAATCTGGTCTCTATTTGTAAATTTACCACAGATAATATGGTTTTTATCTCTTTTGACCCTTTTTGTTTCTCTGTTAACGACTTATAGACGGGGAATAGACTAATGAGACGTGATAGCACTGAGGGCTTATATCCACTTTTCTCCAACTCTCAAGCCATTTCTTCCAACAATTATTCTGCTTTTACTGCATTGCCTTCGAATATTTGGCACAATCGTTTAGGTCATCCTTGCAATGCTATTCTTAAGTCTCTTTGTAGCAAAAAGTTTGTTGATTTTAATAAGGCTTGTAAACTTTTTGTTCTTCTTGTCCTCTTGGGAAACATTCTAAGATACATTTTTATGATTCAATGTCATATACTTTTCTTCCGTTTGATATTATTCATAGTGATCTTTGGACCTTTTCTATTGTTAGTACTTCCATCCATTGTTACTATGTTCGTTTTCTTGATGACTATAGCAAATTTTTATGGACCTTTCCTATTGCAAAAATATCTCAGGTCAAACAACTTTTCTTAGCGTTTCATGCTTTCATCAAGACACAATTTGAATGTAATATTAAGACTTTTCAGTGTGACAATGGTACAGAATACATTAATGGCACTTTTAAAGATTTTTTTAAGCAACATGGCAAGCTTTTCCGTCTCTCATGTCCTCATACATCTCCTCAAAATGGAAAGGCCGAAAGACACATATAATCCATAAATAATATCATCTGGACTATTTTTGCTCATGCATCTATGCCACTCTCTTTTGGCATCATGCTCTCTCCATGGCTACATATCTTCTCAATATCGCTCCTTCCAAGGTATTGAATTACCAATCTCCCGCTCAAATCCTCTATCAAAGTGATCCGGATTATTCGGGTTTGCGTATTTTTGGTTGCTTATGTTTCCCATTATTCCCCTCTTCTACTATTCATAAATTACAAGAAAGGTCGATTCCTTGTGTTTATTTAGGTCCGACTCCTAATCATCGTGGCTTCAAATGCTATGACATGTCTAGTGGTAAAATCATAATTTGTCGTCATGCTTGTTTTGTTGAAACCGAATTCCATTCTCCAAACTCCACAAAACAAAACCTTCGAATTATATTTTTTTGAGTAACAATATTAATCATCAATTAATACATCATTTATCTCAAAATACCACACTACAAAATATGCAGCTTGACCCAACAATGCAGCCCAACGACTCGTCCTCACTTCCTCAATCTGGGCCGCAGTCCCACACAGGCACAGATTCCATACCTCCCACTGTTGCCCACACTCGGTCCTCTATTTCCTCCACGGACCCATCCTCTCTTCCCCACGGCCCAACCCCGTCTATGAGCTACCCCACTTTGACCATTCCTTACACCACCCCTAGGCCTCCCAACCCCATTTCAACCCGCATGACCACTTGTTCATCAAATGGCATTTTTAAACCCAACCCTAAATACTCTTCTAATTACCACACTACCACCACTACAGATATTTCTCCTATTCCGAAAAATCCTGTTAGTGTGCTTAGTGACCATAATTGGAAAAGTGCAATGTTGGATGAATTTAATGCTTTAATTGACAATAAGACTTGGGAATTAGTGCCTAGGCCGCCTAATGTTAATGTTATTCGGTCTATGTGGATTTTTCGTCATAAATATAAATCTGACAGTTCTTTTAAGCGTTATAAAGCTCGTCTTGTAGGTGATGGAAATACACAGCAACATGGAGTTGATTGTGATGAAACGTTTAGCCCCGTGGTTAAATCGGTCACCATCAGAGCGGTTCTCAGCATTGCTCTTTCTAAATCTTGGCATATTCACCAAATGGATGTTAAGAATGCTTTCTTGCATGATCATCTCAATGAAGCAGTTTATATGCATCAACACATGGGTTTTCTTGACAAAAATTATCCGAATCATGTTTGCCTTTTGAAGAAATCTTTGTACGGATTAAAACAGGCTCCTCGAGCTTGGTACCAAACTTTTGCTAATTTTGTTGCTACCATTGGGTTCTCTCATAGTGCGTCAGATCACTCTTTATTCATCTACAAGAATGATTCTGATATTGCTTATATTCTGTTATATTTGGATGAAATTATACTTATAGCTTCTTCTAAATCATCTTTGTAAGTATATTATGACTCTCTTAGCTTCTGAGTTTGCTATGAAGGATTAAGGTCCTCTGAGTTTCTTTTTGGATATTGCTGTCACTCGTTATGCCCATGGTCTTTTCTTATTTCAGACATAGTATGCTGCAAAAAAATATTGAACGTGCCGGAACGTCTAACTGCAATTCATGTCCTACTCCTGTTGACACTAAGTTCAAACTAAGTGCCACCGCAGACACTCCTTATGATGATCCGACTAAGTATCATAGTCTTGCAGGTGCTCTTCAGTATCTTGCATTCACTCGGCCAGACATTTCCTATGCCGTGCAACAAATTTGCCTTCATATGCATGCCCCGACTAATGAGCATATGAAAGCTCTTAAGCGTATCATACGCTATCTCCAGGGTACCCTTTCTTTCGTCTCCACTTGTACAAATCTAATATTAATCGTATTATCTCATATACAGATGCAGATTGGGGTGGTTGTCCTGACACCCGTCGTTCTACTTCTGGTTATTGTGTATTCCTTGGAGATAATTTGATTTCTTGGTCTTCGAAACGACAACCTACTTTTTTCCATAGTAGTGCTGAGACAGAGTACAGGGGTGTTGCTAATGTTGTTTCTGATTCATGTTGGATTAGAAATTTGCTTCTAGAGTTGCATTGTCCTATTCAAAAGGGTATTCTAGTTTATTATGACAATGTGAGTGCTATATACTTATCCGGCAATCCTGTTCAGCATCAACGCAACTAAATACATTGAGATGGATATTCATTTCGTCCGTGAGAAAGTAGCTCATGGCGAAGTGCGCGTGCTTCATGTACTGTCCCGTTACCAAATTGCTGATATTTTTACAAAAGGGCTTCCGCGTGTATTATTTTATGATTTCAGGGACAGTCTAAGCATATGAGAACCTCCCGCTTCGACTGAGGGAGTGTGATAGATTTTTTTTATATTTTAGGCGTTAGTATATTTGCTGCATTTATTCTCTGATTTGACGATATCTTTATTTGGAAAGTATTTATTTAGTTACCTTTGTTTTAGCAAATCGGTTGGCTAATTTGTAGCCTCTTTATTTGGTTAGTATTTATTTAATTACTTTATTTTAGCAAATCAGTTGGCTAATTTGTAGCCTATCTTGACTCTTGTAACCATATATATTATTGGACGTTGAATACAATGAGCAAGCAAATTGATTTCTAAATTGATTTCTATCAAGGTTGCATAAAATGATGCTAATGTATAAACTTTGATGATATTCAACTCTCTTTCCCCATAAATTCACTAGAATTTTTCTAACTATGTTCAATCCAATTTATATTCTACAGCTATTAAAAGTTTGCTTTGAATTATCATAAATCTTTAATTTTTGCTGAAATTGCATTTACTATCTTAGAAGATACAACTGTACATTATTTAAGAATCAAATGGTTTAACATATTTAGATTTTACTTTTGCTTTCCTTTTACCTATAAATAAGTAATGATTAGTTCTTACAATGTATTTTTATTTATTATTTTTAAATTAAGTTGAGGTCATGATTATTAATGCGTAATTAAAATATTAAAAGTTATTTCAATTATTTATCATTTATCTTATACTACATATGTGAAAGGAAGATCTCTCCTTTTTTTGATTTTTGGCAAGGCCGACGAGGTTAAATGGACCTCGACCATATATTGCTACACCAATAAGAACGACAAACAAACACAAGGAAAATGGAAAAACGGGGGACACTTGGCGCAGCAAGCACAGGGGGAAAACAAACAACAATAAACAAAAACAAAAGAAGACAATGATTACAAGCTATAGAGAAGAGAAACACGTATTCCAGGATCAATTGCATAAGTCAGTTGGCCCACACAATCCCTAATTTCACTCAAAACCCAACTTTTGAAGCTGCTGTCATTTTTTGCGTTTGCATTATCGAATAACCGAGCATTTCTCTCTCTCCAAACCGATGTTAAAAAACATTTAAGCACTGCATTTAGGGTTCTTCCTCTGTCATTATTTCTATTGATGCTTTCGTAAATTCTTCTCCACTCTCTCAGGTTATCAGTAGACACATTCCTCCTGTGAAACTTCGCCATAACTTTTTTCCAGATTTGATGAATTAAGTGGCACTCAAAGTACAAGTGATCCACAGTCTCAGGCATAATATTGCAAAACTTACAGCGATTATCAATACTCATACCTAAACTAGCAAGCCTCGCAGATGTTAGTATCGCACCATTCAACACTTTCCAGAGCATTAGGTCATGTCTCAAGCTACTGTCTCTTCCCCACGTTCGTTTGCACCATCTCCACTTAGGGCGGTCACCATTCTTCATCAGATATTCATATGTGTCTCCAATTCTATAGGCAGACTTCTTATTGCCCCAAACCATACGCTTGGTAACATCAGTGATTGCATTATGACAACGTATCATGTTCCATATTTGTTGTATCCTAGGATTCGAAGTTGAATAGCGCGTGTTTTGGAGGTTGTAAAGAGTATCACGAACTTTAGCTTCCTGATGTATTCCAGACTGTTGCATTTCACTGTGAGTAAGTTGTCGTTTAAGAATAAGGCCCGGTTTCAACCAGGGGTCTTCCCAAAAATTCACACTATATATGGGATTCGTGTTCAATAGCATTAAAGGAAGAACTTTTTCTTTGAGTTTGAAAATGCATTGCCACGTCCAACTCAAATTTTGAGGCTTAGTCATACTCCATATGCTTCTCCCCTTAATCACGTTCTTATCAGACCATATAGCCCATAAGCTGTCAGTACTATTAAAAAAAGTGTCTATGTGTTTTGCAAAAGCAGCAATGTTCCAATTCTTTAAGCTGAGTATGCCTAGCCCCCCCTTGTCCATGGGCCTTTCCACTGAACAAAAATTAATCGGAGCTATGTATCTGCCTGTAATCCTGCCTTTCCATAGGAATCTCATCATAGCTCCTCTAATCAGTTTAATCAGTTTGAAGGGGAGAATATACGTTCTAGCCCAGTAGACTTGCATTGAGAATATTACTGATTTTATAAGAGTTAATCTCCCAGCTTGACTAAGCAACTTGGAAGTCCAGCAGTTTAATCTAGCTGTAATTTTGTCAAAAAGAGGAAGACATTGGTTAACTGTAATCCTAGAACTAGTAAGAGGCAGTCCAAGATAACTGGTAGTATCATGATTTATGGACAACCCAGTGATATGCGAGATAACACTACAGTGCTCAGTACTAACACCAGCAACGGTGATGTCAGATTTCTGGAGATTAACTTTCAACCCTGTCATTTCGTAAAATTCTTGAAGTGAGTGCATTATGCTTGTGAGAGTGTTGGTTTGAGGAGTACAAAAAACAACAAGATCATCTGCAAACATCAATGCAGAGATCCTTGGTTCAGTACATCCAGGGTGAAGCTTGTAATTTCCATGAGCTATTATCCTCTCAAACATTCTCGTTAAGAGCTCCATAACAATGATAAAGATATAAGCCGAAATGGGATCCCCCTGTCTTATCCCTTGTTCACTAGTAAAGAAACCTTCACTCCTTCCATTGATAGTAACTGAAAAGGTAGGAGACGTAATACACTCATATATCCAAGCAATGAAATGAGGAGGGAAGTTCATATATCCCATGATTCTGACAATACTGTTCCACTGCAGCATATCAAATGCCTTCATGATGTCCAACTTCAACATAGCTCTAGGAGATATGTTCCTGCGCTTATAATTTTTGATGAGTTCATGGGAAAGAAGAACATGATCCAGTATACTTCTACCTGGAAGATAAGCAGCCTGCTTTTTTGGAAACAATATTGGGGAGCACAAGTTTGAGTCTAGAAGCTATAACCTTGGTGATGCATTTGTATATGGTGTTACAACAGGAGATGGGACGATAATCACTAACACAGTGCGCATTTTTCATTTTGGGTATAAGAGCTATGTTAGTGTAGTTATATGATCTGAAGAGTTTACCCTTTCTGAAGAAGAGGAGAATGGCATTGATTACGTCAGCAGAAACGATAGACCAGCAAGAAGTATAGAATAGAGTGTTGAGACCATCAGGTCCTCCACAAGATTCAGTGTTTAATGAAAACATGGCATTTCTTATTTCTTCAGGGGTTACTTCCTTACAGAGAAGGTCATAATCAGTTGAATTTAATCTGGGGAGAATGTCACTGGGTATAAGATCAATATTCGGCACGAAGTGATTAGCATTTCCATATAATTCAGAGAAGTGTCTGACTACAGCTTCCTTGACCATTTGTGGAGATGTGTGAAGATTACCTTGAGTGTCATATATTGTAGAGAGGTTCTGACTGGTTTGCTTGTCCTTTAGACTAGCGTGAAAGTAAGCACTATTCTTATCACCTTTTTCTCTCCATTTTATTCGCGTTTTCTGCCTGATCATCTCACTCTCTTTAATTAAAGCTTGTTGGTATTGCAAAGAGAGAACACTTTCCTCCTCTGATAGATTAGCATTGTTGACAGAGGCCATCATAGCTGTCTGGACATCAGTAAGTCTTCTTTTAATCACTGTGCTCATCTTGTCTCCTTCACCATACTTGTTATGCGCCCATTGTTTCAAGACTTTCCTAGTTTCCCTGATTTTTTCCTGCAAAACATACAAGTGATTACCAATTTTAGGCAAATTCCAAGCAGATAAAACAATGTTTTTGAAGTCTGGTTCAGATGTCCATGAGTTAAAAAATTTAAAATTTGATTTCCCCCTCAAGTCCGCTTCACGAAGATGGATAATTTGAGGAGAGTGGTCAGATAGGAGAGGAGGTGGAATGTGGTTGAACAGGAGAGGCCATTTTGTATATGCAGATTGGTTCGAGAATGAATGGTCTATGGTGGAGAAGGTTCTACAACCATGCCTCCTTTTGTTATTCCACGTATACTGCATGCCCAGAGTTCTAATCTTGACAAGGTCAGAGTCATAGAGAGCATCAGCTAGGGGCTTTATTTCACTGAGGGAGAGGGGATTACCCCCCATTCTATCAGAGAGAGAGTGACAGCAATTAAAATCTCCTAGAATTAACCATGGATGGGTGTTTTGTCTTAGAGAAGGAATTACAGAAAGTAAGGACTCTCTAGCGTTAACAGAGTTGTAAGCATACACAAAGGAGACATAGAAGGTTGATTGTTCATTGATATCTAAGGCATGGCAGTGAATCAGCTGGGGAGTGGATAGGGTTGGGGATAGTTGGACAAGATTTGGATTGTAAAGGATCAGAATCCGACCATAAGTTGCTTCATTGTGGTTGTGTATGAATTTCCATCTGGGATTGATGTACTCTGCAGCTTTGATAGAAAGGGCAAGGTTCAATTTTGTTTCAAGAACTGCCAAGACAGCCAGCTGGTGAGTAGATATTAGTTGCTTACATTGGTCCTGCTTAATTACTTGATGTGCACCACGTATATTCCATGCCCCAATGCGTAGCATCATTGGTCAATTTGTGCGTTGAGAAACTCCATTTTCATACTCCTAGTAACTGCTTGTAACGAAGACAAGTAATTAGGAATGGTGGCTGATAGGGGGGTCACTGCTTGTTTAGAAGAATCTTCTTGCATTTTGGAAAATGACTGAGTTGGTGTAGTAGGTTTGGTTGGTAGAGTTGTGATAGCTGCAGAAGGCGGGGCTTTGAAAGCATGAGGTGGTTTGATATTGGAATACAAGTGTGGTAAAGGGGTATTTGGGGATGAGTTAAAGTCAGGGTTAAATGTATTGGAAGAATGATTTGTGTGCTTTGCTGTGCATGGGATGTGCACTTCCTTGTCTTCTTGTGATTTAGTACTGTGTTTTGGTAACTTGATGTTGTTCTTTTTCCTTAGACCACTCTCTAGCGTTTCACAATTACTTGCTTCACCAACCCCTTTGTTTTCTTCAACTTCCACTTCCCTCCTGCATGTATCGAACTTTGTATGGACCATCTTGTGCTTCTCTTTTTTAGTTTTGCTACTGCCTTCTTCTTCATTTTGTCTCTGTATATTATTTTCCTGTTGTTTAGCATCCACTTTACTTTGTACAAATTGACATTTATCTCTAACGTTCATTTCCTCTTCTTGCTTATCACTGACATTTTCCTCGTCATCTAGTGTAAGTAACACTGCAAACTTGTTATATGTCAGTGGGTTGCCTTCAGTTTCACTTTCACTACACTCCACATCTCCTTCGATTCCTACCACTATATTCACAGTGTCTTCTTCGTGTTTTTCGTTGCTTTCATGTATTTCTCTCGTGACTTGTTTTTCTACTTCAATTTTTCCTGAGTGAGTAAGTTCACAACTTTTGTTAACTTCACTCACTTCTCTCTGCATTTCTACAATATCTTCTCTCTTTTCTTCCTTATTACTTTTGTTTACTGGATCCATCCTTTTCCTGGTTACACGCTGCCAAACCTTAAAGTTTCGTTTAACAGCCTGTCTTTCATTTCTTTTCAATTGTTTTGGTTTAGCTTTTATCACTTCTTTTTCTTTGTTTGTCTTACTATTATCTTCCACTTTGTTCTCAAACAACTCTTCCTTCTTATTATTACAAACATCAGTCTTGTGTCCAAAAGCATTGCATAACACACAAATGTCAGGTTTCCACATGTATTGAACATGTATCTTCTGTTGCCCACCTTCAACCAACTTGACCATAAATTCTTCTGGTAGCTCCTTACTCGGTTTTACTTCCACTAAGCATTTGGCATAGCTAAGTCTTTCCTGTTTTTCAGTCATTTGGTCCATGCACAACATCTTCCCCAGATGGCTACAAAGCCAGTTAATCCCAAGGGGAGACCACGCAAAAATTGGAAGGTTATACATATTAACCCAAACAGGAACTGCTGTTACTGATCCAGCAACGTTGCTAATGGAAGGATCATAAGGCTTAAGAATAAATAACTTCTTGTTCAAAATAATGGGATCACAATGAAGGATGTTATCTCTGTCCTCAGCACAAGAAAAGTTAAACAAGAATAATATACCGTCAGACTTAACTTTCACTGAGCCTTTAAGTTTCCAAATCAGTTTAAGTTTGGAGATCACTGCAGTATAGGAAAGAGGTTTATCAAGAAAGAACCCCACCAAAGTATCTTTCCAAATCGTCGTACCAGCATCAATGACATCAGCAGGTGGCACTAAAGCATCATCTTCATAAATAGGTGACAAGTGAACGGGAATGTACTTCCCTGCATTCTTGGGAATATGCTTGAACAAGGAAGTCCATGCCCGTTCACAAGGAGGAGGAGCAAGAGGTACAGGAGTAAGAGGCGGGGGAGCAGTTAGAACGGGATCAGGTGGATCAGGTGGGGGGTTAACCAAGAGGGGTGGGGAAGAAGGAGAAAAGGTTAGGGCATGACCAGCTGTGGACAAAGAATTAGCGGAGGTACGGACCAGAGAGTCAGAGAGGGACGAAGAGGGGTCAACTAGTATGGCAGAGGGTATGGTTGGTGAAGGAACAGTGTAGGCAGAGGGTACGGTAGACGGTACTACTGAGGGGACAAGGAAGGTAAGGCTGTGGTCTCCATGAGCAGACATGGCAGGGGATGGTGAAAACTTTTGGTGTCTGTGATGAAAACTTTGGGGACAGGGAGACTATGTCGCCCTGACCTTTGGTTAGACTGAGATTTATAGTGCCCAGACACTCATGTCTCATACTTGTGGCCGCTGGGAATCGAACCTGTGCCACCACAACAAGATGCAGCAACTCACCTCATGTCGTAAACCACTGGACCACACTCATTATTGTAGAATTAAAATATTTAATTCTCCCAGATTCATGCATATAATTTCTCTATATTTTCACATTTGATAAGTTTTAACATATTCATGTGTAACACCATGCCCTTTTGATTTCCCATTTTATTAAATTTGCACACTATTTTAAATTATATTTTACATCTCTACAAAGTTCAGACCCCAACAAGAAATTTCTTTTTTCTCATCAAAAATAAAATATTTATTCACTTTTTATATTCTTTCATTTTAGTTCTTCTTCAATCTCAGGCTTCATAAGGTCGCATAATGTGATGGTAAGGTTTAAACTTTGATGATATTCAACTCACTTCCCCCTAAGTTTACTACATTTTTGCCAACTATAGTTTAATTCAAAATTTTATATTCTACGGTACTAAAAATTTGCTTTGAATCATGGTAGATCTTTAGTTTTTGCTGAAATTGCATTTATTATCTAAGAAGACACAACTATACAATATTTAAGAATCAAATGGTCTAGAGTTTATTTTCATATTCCATTTACCTATAAATAAACAAGGATTAGTTTTTACAATGTATTTTTATTTTCTATTTTTATAAATTAAGTTGAAATCATGATTTTTGTGCGTAATTAAAATATGGAAAATGATTTCAATTGTTTATTATTTATCCTATATTAAATACGTAAAAGATTGATCTCTGTTGATATTCGTTTCTTCTCCATTATTATAGAATTAAAATATTTTATTCTTCTTTATTCATGTGTATAATTTCTCTACATTTTCACACTTAACAAGCTTTAATACATTTAGGTGTAACACCATGTCCCTTTTACTTCCCCTTTTATTATATTTGCTCATTATTTTAAATTCTATTTTATTTCTTTATAAATTTCAAACTCTAACAAGGAATTTCTTTTTTCTCATCGAAAATAAAATATGTATCCTCTTTTTATTCTTTAATTCCAGTTCCTTTTCAATTTCAAGCTCGATAAGGACTCAAAATCATATTATAAAGTCAATTGCACAATGCGGTTAACATAAGGTCGTATAATATGATCATAAGGTTTAAAATTTGATGATATTATTTTCCCTTTCCTCCTAATTTCACTAGCTTTTTGCTAACTATAGTTTAATTCAACTTTTTATATTCTAGCTATTAAAAATTTACTTTGAATCATTGCAGATATTTAGTTTTTGCTAAAATTGCAGTTATTATCACGGAAGATACATTTTTGCAATATTTAACAATTGAATGGTTCAACATATTTAGAGTTTATTTTCATATTTCTTTTACCTATAAATAAGCAAGGAATAGTTTTTATAATGCTTATTTATTTATTATTTTTGGAAATTAAGTTAAGATCACTATTTTTGATGCATAAATAAAATTTTGGAAGTGATTTCAATTATTGATTAGTTATTTTTTAAATAATAATCTCAACTATACTAAACCAATTTACATTTTATTTTGTAATTTGCGGGCTTATTTTGGATCTTTTATTCTACAAACATGCGCAATCTAATTATTGGTAATTAGCAATGAAAATAAAGAAGGTTGAAAGTTTAATTATTTGTACTTAACGTCCTAAAAAACCATGTATAATGCCTAAGTTATATTTGGATTTTTGAAAGCAGTTGAAAGAAATCAACATAATGTTTTGATAGTTTATCAATTACAGCATAAAATTTTCATTTAGTTACTTTTGTTAAATATAGGTGTAACAGTTATTTTTTTCTCTTTCAAATTTAATTAGTTTTGCACATTTTATATTTGTTTGCACTGTTTTAAGCATATCTATGCAGTTCGATTCCTCAGAAAGATTATTCTTTTGCTCTAAAATAAAATACTCGATCGCTTTATTCCCTTCTTCCATTTAATGTTTCACTTTAATCTCGAGCTTTGCATGAAATCAAAGTGATGTCAAAACTTCTATTATATAAATTGAAGTTGGATATCTCTCAGAACTCAAATGTATTTGTTCATTCTTTCTATTTAGTTTTTCTTTAATCTCAAGATCCACAAGAACACAAAATACTGTATTAATTAAAGTTGGATATTTTCTAATCCTTTTGCTCTTTTTTTTATAATTTTTGAATTACAATTTATTTCTCCTTTATTCATGTGTATACTTTCACATTTACACCTCAAAAATTTATCTTTTAACAAGATTTTATATATTCTTATGCAAAGTCATGTCCCTTTGACTCCTTTTATTAATTTTACACATTTTAGTCAATTTTATTTTCTTTCCTTACAAAAATCATACCCTAAGAAGAAGTTTCTTTTCTCTCATCAAATATAAAATCTTTATTCTCTTTGTTTTCTTCATTTATTTCAGTTTATCTTTGATCCCCGTCTCCACAAAGAAAAGTCGTATCACTATTTCAACTGCACAATTCAATTATTAGAAAATGTCTCATAACGTGATGATATGGTTTAAACTTAGATAATATTCAACTCTCTTTTCCACTTGGTTCACTTGATTTTTATTAATCTATATGTAACATCCGGCCTTTTTGTAGGCTAATGCAGACACACGTGCCGACTCAAACCATATAGAAGGGCGGATTGTTATTGTGGTGAATAAGAAAAAGCAGAGAAAGAAAGAAAAAACAAAACAGAATCTTGCAGCGAAACGACAAAATATAATAATCAAATAAACAGTTCATGAAGCTGTTTTACAAAACATTGATTGTACTTATACAACACAGAATCAGAGTTACACATACCCAAGAATCATATATAACAATGCAGCGGAACAATGTGATGCAGTGGAATAATATAGTATATAATAAAATACAATCTTCGTCTTCATCCTCCAGAAATAAGGTCTTCAAACCCTGAAATGCTCAGACTGACCCGGTCGAATTGAAAAGACAAAACACTCGAGTTAGAACTAAAAGATATTATGTGAGTTAAATCAACAGAAATAAATATGAGTGGAACAGCGTCAGAGATGTTTACGGGATTTGACATCTCCTATCCAGTGTCTAACATGAGTGCAGTAACTTAAGAGATGCTTGGAATTCACATCTCTAAAGGATCCTTAAACTATTTACTATGTAGTAATATACGCTATTATTAATAATCTCTAATAGTAAAATAAACTTACTTCAAAATAGCATTAAGGAGTGACCTAATTTTCCCTTAACACATAAATAGTGCCAGTAGTATATACAGTACCGTAATACCTCCCTGATCGGGAGGCTACCAGAGGATACTCCATAGGTACGACATAAATCAAACTCGTACAAGACGCGCTTGGGTAGGTGACACGACACAACTTGGCAATGCCAGGGTAGATATATAAATTACGCTTCCGGGCCGGTGGTAACGCGTAGCGCGCAGCTATCGCCCACCTCGAGCAACACCCCCAAATCAAAAAAATAAAAAGTGACCACCGAACAATCCAAAAGTCAGTATAATACCGAAGGGATGTATCCAATCAAAGGTGCTACCTCATTAGCCCGTCAATCGCTCCTGTTTTAGCCACCTTATGCCAACTCTTGCGGCATCCACGTTTATACCTCAAAGGAACGCCGCCACCATCCCACTTCATTCTAGAATCTCCACCGCGCACACAGTTGTTAAAGTGGTTTTCGGAGTTGGTAGAGAGTTTGACAACTTCCGATCCCGGTCTCTTTAATAATCAAATGTTATTATAACACCGTGGTCATTTCAAAATAATTTATACCTCAAAACCAGAATATAATATCCATTTCAAAACCATATAAATACGATATCATTTCCATTTCAAAACCCAAATCAATATGATATCATTTTTTTTAAAACCCAAGTCAATATAATATCATTTTTATTTCAAATATATCCTTTTTTGAAAATGACAGCACTTTCAAAGTTATACACTTCGAGACCAAACACTTGAAATTATAACACTTTCAAATCATAATACTTTGAAACTCGTAACTTTGAAACATAACTTCCATCACTTAAATGGTTTAAATATTAAAATCTTTATATAATAAACTAGCTTCTTCAATTTCAAAAGTCAATTCCGAAACAACTCGAATTTATAAATTTTAAATTTATCCAAATCCCAAATCATAAATTTCAATACGATTCAGTTTCCAAATAAACTATTCTAATTTATATCGATTTCAAATCAGATTTGATCCACAGAATAAACCATTTCAAATTCAATATATTTCAAACCTTAAATAGTCAACAATTTCAAAACTAAGTTAGGTAATTACGATTCAACAATTCGGTGTTCTATTATTTAGTTTTGAAATATTTTACATAATAAATCCATTATCATTTAAATAAACTCTAGTTACAAATAACTGAATATTTTCTTCAATTTATTTATACTTGAAATATTCATTTAATTCACCTTAACCAAAAAATCAAGTTATAAAATCATACCCTTTAAAATTTCCAATTTAATAAATTTCACACCAACTTATATGAGTTTAATTCTTAAATAAATTCAATTTCAAATAAATATCTGATTTATCTTCCAACTTTAATTTTATTTAAATCATTATAAACTCTATATTTTATATACTTAATCATATTATCTTCAATAAAAATAAAACTTATTATTAAGCTCATTCTACATTAAAACAAATTATACATAGCTTAAAATCAAGGATAAAATAACATTTATATACTATCTAAAATCAATATTTATCTAAAACCATATATTTCTTTACAAAAACCATAGAAATCATTTCAAAATATTTTTATGAATATAGACCACGGTGTCTGTATATTATTTTCTATCCTATGGTCAAGTATACAGATATTTATCATTTCAACCTGTAATTTAAATTATAAATACGGTTATATATCATTTCAAACCGCAATTCCGAATGAAATAAAAATCCATAACAACTTGTAGTTTATAACAATATAAATACAACATCCATTCAGCCAATATCAATCATCAAACATTTATCACAATCATTAACATCAATATAGAACAGATAATAAATAATAGGTATTTACTGGAAGTTTACATTCAATAATAAATTAAACAACTACTTTATCCAATAAATTCAAATAAACTGAGATGATGATTCAAAATATGCCAAACGGTCATAGATAAATTTTTAATCACATCATAAATCAATTTAACAAGAAATTTTAGAAGTTGTGAGTGGGTTAAAACACTCATCTTTTGAATTTAAATCGAATTTAAATTCAAATATGCCCAAAATTTGAACGGTCTCAGAATTCGTCCAAACTAGCGTCAAAATGTCCGGAATTTATTACAATTCTAACAGACAAAACCATGCGTGAATTGGTGTAACGATCTAAGCTTTTCTACTTTAATTTCCAAAAAAAATCCAATTTCATACCAAATTGTAATGACCCGATTTTTCGATTTCCGAAAGTCGACATTAATACGTTCACTGTATCAATTGCCGAACCATCGAACCGAACCATTAGGGTTTAAGAAGAAGAGGTAGAAGAAGAACAGAATCAATGATAGAATCTCACATATCGCAGCGGCCAACATATAATAGATAAATAAATATCTTTAAACAGAATCACTATATCAGTTATTACATTACATCACATTACATTATTAGAGTGTACAATAACAAATAGCGGAAAGAAATATTACATATACTAGTGATACGCTACGCCATCCCGCTTGCCTCCAGATCTCTACAACAACTCCTGAATTCCAGAATGACCTGATAATCTGACTCTAGACTGCCCGTGTGGAAATTTGGTGGGCACCCAGAGTTTGGAAAGGAAACAATAAACTCTAGGTCAGTCGTGAGACTGGTGTGAGATCTCAAAAACAGTTATTTTCACAAAGAAAATAAAAAGAATCCGCTATGCTTTTGGAAAATGAAACAACCATAAGGCCTCCCGCCACACACAATGCAAACGCAGAATTGGAGGAGATTTCTCCTTATGATAGCAAACATGCCTGATACGAGAAAATTTCTTTGATATTATTATTATACGTGCACAGTGGAAAACCTTTCGAAAGTATAATATAAATCTTAGCCAACATACGACCATTATCGTATGCCTACTATAGCTACTATCTAAACAGTGGGGCGCCACCATAAGTAGATGGCTGGTACTACAACTAAAACCATACAGGGAGCGTATTGTTTCTCTGGATTTCCAATAAATGGTCAGTCTAAGGAACTTCCTACTGCCACATGGGTACGCCTCTGGCGGGACGTCCCGAGAACCTAACCGGATCTCTACCAACACAAGGCCGGGTTACCTCACAAAATAGGTAACTACTGACAAGAGTATGCCATCCCCCGGTTGTAAACAAACTTTATCTGAGGATCCTCAACAACAACAATCGCAAAGTAATATATATTTGCGATATCCGCATAAGTTAAGTATCTGGGCTTCATACCACTTCTATCCAGAAGGAAATGTACATACCCTAAGGGGCGCTACCCCCTATAACCTTGCTGCATTCTTCCTGTTTTGACCATTCCGGGGTGTGAGGTCCGACGAAGTCTCGTCCACAAAGCTATGCTTTGCACAAAAGCCGTGCTTCGATCAACAAATGATCAGCAGCTCTTCGTATGCCACATTACCAAATTGGGAATGTATCACTAGTAACCATCAACTACATAACCTCTGAGCTCATACATCTCAGAGAAGGGTGTTAAGCTAAGAGAATAAATTATCCGCCACCAACAGAAATGTATTTGATAGAAACCAGCTTTACATCTCAAAGTGTAACGTCAGACACACATCCATACAAGTCCATTCCGGGATCGAACGGAACCGAAGGCACTTCCACAGAAGCCCTTGCAATCCGGATATTAACTAATCACATCCGGAATCCCCATCACAAAGGGTGATAAAATCTCTATACCGGAGTAACCCGGTGTAGAGACATTCGACAGGTAATCCTTTCGCTTTCGAAAATACCCGTTCTTCAACACCATCTTCAAATGCAATCCCATTTCGTCGTATTATTATTCGAAATGGGTTTTATGACACAAGGTCCTCTCCCGGCTAATCCGAATAATGAGCGCTTATTTTAAAAATAAGTGTTACATTCAGATTCAAACAAATCACAACAATTTCACTTTGATCTTTTAAACAAAATATCCATCACAAAGGTTCGATGTGGGTTTCGAATATCCAGTTGGAATTCGACTTCCGGTCGCATCGAAATTCAAATGCCGATTAAGGCCAATATTGATAGTCGGTTATTTAATTGTCAACCATCATTCACAACAGTCACTGGATTTTAAATAATTTTTCCCAATTATTGTTATTTTCAATATATCTTCGCAAGATAAAATTTCACACTTCAATCCTTTGAAAATCAATTTCAAATCAATTTCCACATTTCAATCCTTTTTTGAAAACAAATTCAAAACACTCTTCTCACGCGGAATACATTTCCAAACATTTATTCATTTCCACGGAAAATCTGCCGATTTCAAATATTTTAAAATAATATAAAAATACTTATTCAAAATATACTTGGAAACATTTAAAATAAACTATTTTAGAATATTTGCTTAAATATTAGTTATGAAAAATATTATACTAATATTTCATATAAAAATTCAGGTCCAAAACTAATTTTAAAATAAAAATTTGTAGATAGAGTATAAATATTTAAATAAATATTTTCTAAATCAAATATCCATTTAATCTTTAAAATGATCCCTTATGTAATTAATTTAATAAATTTTTACTTTAAAGATTTAAAAATAATTTTCAAAACTAATTTCCCCAACAGTATTATTTTAAAACCAAATCTAAAACTTTTAATTTTTATTCAAAAGCTATTTTAAAAATATACTCGGCTTTCCAGGGAAGAATTCTTTTCCATTACAAAATGGTCCATTCAAATAAATTAATAAATCTTCTCGATTTATTTTAATTTACATTTCAATTTGTAAATTTCTTTCCACACTTTAAAAATAAACCAATATTTATTTTTTTAAACAATTTACCTTTTCTTTTCAAATTCCCGTTGTGAATTTACATTTCCATATATCAACTGATATACGAATTTTAAATCGATTCCCAAATTTCAAAATCAAATTTTTATTTATTTCTGGTATCCTACGATACCAAAAATATATTTGGCAAAATATAGCCTTCAACGGTTTCAATCGCAAATAGTCACACGAATTAAAAATAATTAACACACAACATACGAAACCAATTAAATATTTGAGGAATCCAGTTGGATCCCTCCAACCTGTTTCCCTGCATCCACAGATGTTAGCACAATAATTAAATATCCATTCCACTTCAAGGTGGAATATCGCAGTATATGAGATTTATTAAATATTATCCGCTATTATGCGGCGCATAGGGTCTCATCTGCTCCAATAGGCAGGTATATATCCAAATACCAATCAATATATCATATATCATCCAAACAATCATCAATCATCATATAAAAATTATTTCTGACTTATATAAAAATATCAGTGAGTCAGAAAGAGTGAGTTGTACTCACATTGCTTGCATTCGCAGTTTCAGTGTTTTATTCTGAATAAAATTAAACGAGCGTTTAATTTTACCCAAAATTCACACTAGCTCCAATCAATCCCAATCCAGCTCCATCACGTAGTACTTGTCAATACGAAACCAACGCAAGTCGTTTCGTCAATTTTCGACCTCGTATCAAAAAGTTATAATATTTCAAAGTTTACGCGATTTAATATAATTCAATTTCATTTTCTATTTTATATTTTTTAAACCTTGAAAATTTCTGGCAGCACATCTTAAAAAAAAATCGAATCCAGACCATGCAAGATCTTCTTCCTTCCTTCGTTAAACATCACGCATGCTAAAACCCATCTTGCCGCCACCTACCACGAATTATCGCACCAACTACGACGAACGATTCGTCGATCAAGAACCTCCATTGTGTAGCCCATCACGCGAGCTCCCCACGGCCTCAACATCATCAAGCTCGGCCATCATCTAGCCTGGGAAATCGTGCACAAAACGAACGCACTTCGATGAAAACTGCAGTTGATTCGTAGCTTCGTTTTCGATCATCACCATATGGAACCGAAGCTCTCATTACGCTCTTCGATTTTGTAGTTGAATGTTTTTTGAATCGATTTGTGGATTGGAAGAGATTAGTGGAAGAAATTTGGCAATTTTTGGCCATTGAAAGAAGAAGTGGCGGCCTGCCCTATTTCTTCTAGGGTTTGTGAAAAATGGATGAATACAAGTCCTTTTATAGAAAATTTACGCGACACTATTCATTCCGAATTTTTCCGAACTCCAAATGAAGCGTGCCACCTGGCGCTTATAATGTATTACCCCTATTCTAAACACAATGGAATATATGTCGGGAGCCAATTCGATCGTATTTGGAAGATAGGTTTTCAAATCGACTAATTTAAATTTAAAATTCACTTAAACGATTTTCTACGCGTTTTAGCTTGCCCCGGACAAACCGTAAATCCGATTGACACGAAATTTAAAATCTTACAATAATATAACATTACGGATCCGATGAAACTAGTCTCATTGAAATCCAAGACTGTTTGAAAAATGGCTATTTACTCGTTAATTAAATATTAAAATATTCAATTTCTACAAATTAACTTTTAATTCGATTTTAAAAGTTCTATAATATCATTCTAATTCAAATATGATTTAATTCAACTTTCTAAATCATTTTTATTCACATTAAATCCAATTTCTAATTATTTTCACAATTTCAAATATTAAATCAACAATTTAATTATCCAATTAAATATAGATATTCAGAATATAATCTATTCAGCTTCTATCATCTTCAGTATTATCAATATAAATTTTCTAAGCTATCAAATTATTTTTAACAGGCTCAAAATTGAAGATTTACAATTTTACCCAAATTTCTGCAATTAAATTCAATAATTAAATTGCCAAATTCATCCTGATATTTGAAATTCAAGTTAAACTATCATTCAAACATTTAAAATTAATTAAATATTTCAATTTCAAATGTTAAATTTTTCGTGTCGTCGCATCCTTCCCCCTTAAAAGAATTTTGTCCCGAAATTACTATTGAAGAAGAATGATCCTTAACCCGTTTAATACTTTCCCAAAATAAATAGTTTTCAACAATTTGTCAAAGCAAATCTTTTTACCAAAGATTCATTACCACCTCAATTATCTTTCTAAAATCTTTCATAGATTCCAAACAACATTTTTTCTTAGCAATTCAAATTTTAACTTTCAAAGTTTTCTCAAAATTTTTCTAACTCCCTAAATTTTCGAAAAGTTTCACCAGCGTCTCCTTTGCGCGGCTAGCTCGGTACAACTACAAAATGGTACCACAGGCCCTCAGATTCCAAAAGAAAACAAAAGGCCAAGCGGCTAGACAAGAAAATCACCAAATTTCGTATAGAAATAGAAATACACACCTTTTGTCGAGCAATTAAATTATCTTTGAAATCAAAATCCCAATTCCATTTCCCTGTACACACCTGTATATTCTGATATTCATAATATCCAATTAAAACATTCAAATATCATTTTATACATTCATTACAAAAATTTCAATACTCACTTCTTATACCATTTTTACTTCTTTATTGAATTTATATATCCATTTTCATTCAATCTTACATTTTCAATTTTATTTGTATTCAATTTACCATTTCAATTCTATTTGGATTCAATTTACCTTCTGAATATTGAATTTTATCAATTATCTTTCATTCACAACTGATTCATCTTGCGATTTTAAATTAGTTTCTTTTACTAATTCATTACAAGTTCTAATTCATTTCATCTCAAACCATTTTTTATTTCCACCTTTATTATCTTTAGTTCACTTCGAACTAATTTTACAACTTCATTTTATTTCACACAATTCAAATTGGTTCTTAATATTCAGTTTCAATTCTAGTTTTTATTCCTTTGTTCATTCCCAAAAATTTATTTTCAATTTTCCACTTTGGTTTATAACCATTTATATTTAAACTGGATTCCAAATTCCATATGTATTCAATTTACCCTTTATTTATAATTATTGAATTCATTTCAAACCATGTCTATTAGGTCTTTTCTTTAATTAGTTTCACTTACTAATTTTAGTTTAATACTTCGCTTTGTTTATAACAAATAAAATTCAATTCTAATTCTATTCTATTTGCTTACAAATTTGAAATGAATTTCAACATTCAATTTTTTGCTTTCATTTAATTGTAATTGTAAAATTATTCATTCATTCAAAATTTTATTTTCCATCTTAATAAATTTTATTTCAATCATTTAGTCTACAAGACTTCTCAAATTCACATTTACTCAAATTAACTCAAAATTTTAATTTTCAACTTCATTTTGAATCCATATCATCATTTTATTTGACTTAAATTTTCAATCTCAATTCTTTTATTAAATTTTCATTTTTAATTCCACTTGAGTTAAATTTTCCTTCAAACTTATTTTGTTTCCATAACTATTTTTATAAGATTCCAAAGTCTTTTCAACCTTTCAAAAATCATTTTTGAAAGAAATTCAAATTATTCTTTGAATACAAAAATCCAAACCATTTTTGCAAACAACTTTCATTTAAAAAATTCCTCTTTTGGAAACTCGAAAATGAACAACGATGATGCTGCAGTCACCACCGAAGTTATTTTCCAGCAACCGAAAAGAGTTTAAAGCTTGTATCCCTTCAAAACACTTTTCCAAAACCTCCGAAAATTTATTTTCAAACTCGATGTAATTTAATTTCCAATTCCTTCCAAAAACTTCTCTAGAATTCTATTTCAAATTATAAATCACATTTACATTTATATTTTCAAATTTCATTTGTATATGGATTTTATATCTACACTTTTGATTGTGATTTCAATTTCTTGTTCAATTTTAATGATAATAATTTAATATTATCACTTCCTAACAAACAAGCAACCATATACTATAATAATTTATGAAAAATCATTCCTTTTATATACAAAAATAATTTGGGTAAAATTATTTCATTTACCCTATTTTAAAACAATATCATGGCGAATTGTTCTATACGAGTGTTCAAAGATCCCTATCGATAGAGTTGTACGGACTATACCGACCAGAATCCATATACCACTCAACAAACCAATCATCACAATATAAAACTATTTTTTATATTCACTAACAAATACGCGCTCATATCTATTATTATACTCAAACTCATTCCAGAGTACTACCGACTCCATCTCTAATGAGTAACACCCAACAGAGCCAAGGTTGTCGCTTAACCAAATGCTCTGATACCAAATTTGTAACGGTGTAAGCTTTTCTACTTTAATTTCCAAAAAAATCCAATTTCATACCAAATTGTAACGACCCGATTTTTCGACTTTCGAAAGTCGACATTAATACGTCCACTGTATCAATTGCCGAACCATCGAACGTAGGAAAACCGAACCATTAGGGTTTAAGAAGAAGAGGTAGAAGAAGAACAGAATCAATGACAAAATCTCACATATCGCAGCGGCCAACATATAATAGATAAATAGATATCTTTAAACAGAATCACTATATCAGTTATTACATTACATCACATTACATTATCAGAGTGTACAACAACAAACAACGGAAAGAAATATTACATATACTAGTGACACGCTACGCCATCCCGCTTGCCTCCAGATCTCTACAGCAACTCCTGAATTCCAGAATGACCTGATAACCTGACTCTAGACTGCCCGAGTGGAAATTTGGTAGGCACCCAGAGTTTAGAAAGGGAATAATAAACTCCAGGTCAGTCGTGGGACTGGTATGAGATCTCAAAAACAGTTATTTTCACAAAGAAAATAAAAAGAATCCGCTATGCTTTTGGAAAATGAAACTACCATAAGGCCTCCCGCCACACACACAATGCAAACGCAGAATTGGAGGAGATTTCTCCTTATGATAGTCAAACATGCCTGATACGAGAAAATTTCTTTGATATTATTATTATAAGTGAACAGTGGAAAACCTTTCAAAAGCATAATATAAATCTTAGCCAACATACGACCGTTATCGTATGCCTACTATAGCTACCATCTAAACAGTGGGGCGCCACCATAAGTAGATGGCAGGTTCTACAACTAAAACCGTACAGGGTGCGTATTATTTCTTTGGATTTCCAACAAATGGTCATGCTAAGAAACTTCCTATTGCCACATGGGTACGCCTCTGGCGGGACGTCCCGAGAACCTAACTGGATCTCTGCCAACACAAGGCCGGGTTACCTCTGCAAAATAGGTAACTACTGACACGAGTATGCCATCCCCCGGTTGTAAACAACCTTTATCTGAGGATCCTCAACAACAACAATCACAAAGTAATATATATTTGCGATATCCACATAAGTTAAGCATCTGGGCTCCATACCATGATATCACTTCTATCCAGAAGGAAATGCACATAATCTAAGGAGCGCTTCCCCCTATAACCTTGCTGCATTCTTCCTGTTTCGACCATTCCGGGGTGTGAGGTCTGACGAAGTCTCGTCCACAAAGCTACGCTTTTCACAAAAGTCGTGCTTCGATCAACAAATGATCAGCAGCCCTTTGTATGCCACATTACCAAATTGGTAATGTATCACTAATAACCATCAACTACATAACCTCTGAGCTCATACGTCTCAGAGAAGGGTGTTAAGCTAAGAGAATAAATTCTCCGCCGCCAACAAAAATGTATTTGATAGAAACCCTCTTTACATCTCAAAGTGTAACGTCAGACAGACATCCATACAAGTCCGTTCCGGGATCGAACGGAACCGAAGGCACTTCCAAAGAAGCCCTTGCAATCCGAATATTCACTAATCACGTCCGGAATCCCCATCACAAAGGGTGATAAAATCTCTATACCGGAGCAACCCGGTGCAGAGACATTCGACAGGTAATCCTTTCGCTTTCAAAAATACCCGGTCTTCAACACCATCTTCAAATGCAATCCCATTTCGTCATTTTGTTATTCGGAATGGGTTTTATGACACAAGATCCTCTCCCGGCTAATCCGAATAGCGAGCGCTTATTTTAAAAATAAGTGTTACATTCAGATTCAAACAAATCACAACAATTTCACTTTGATCGTTTAAAAAAAAAGATCCATCACAATCACAAAGGTTCGATGTGGGTTTCGAATATCCAGTTGGAATTCGACTTCCGGTCGCATCGAAATTCAAATGCCGATTAAGGCCAATATTGATAGTCGGTTATTTAACTGTCAATCATCATTCACAACAGTCACTGGATTTTAAATAATTTTTCCCAATTATTGTTATTTTCAATATATCTTCGCAAGATAAAATTTCACACTTCAATCCTTTGAAAATCAATTTCAAATCAATTTCCACATTTCAATCCTTTTTTGAAAACAAATTCAAAACATTCTTCTCACGCGGAATACATTTCCAAACATTTACTCATTTCCACTGAAAATCTGCCGATTTCAAATAATTTAAAATAATATAAAATTATTTATTCAAAATATACTTGGAAACATTTAAAATAAACTATTTTAGAATATTTGCTTAAATATTAGTCATGAAAAATATTATACTTATATTTCATATAAAAATTCAGGTCCAAAACTAATTTTAAAATAAAAATTTGTAGATAGAGTATAAATATTTAAATAACTATTTTCTAAATCAAATATCATTTAATCTTTAAAATGATCCCTTATATAATTAATTTAATAAATTTTTACTTTAAAGATTTAAAAACAATTTTCAAAACTAATTTCCCCAACAGTATTATTTTAAAACCAAATCTAAAACTTTTAATTTTTTATTCAAAAGCTATTTTAAAAATATACTCGGCTTTCCAGGGAAGAATTCTTTTCCATTACAAAATGGTTCACCTAAATAAATTAATAAATCTTCTAGATTTATTTTAATTTACATTCCAATTTGTAATTTTCTTTCCACACTTTAAAAATAAACCAATATTTATTTTTTTAAATAATTTACCTTTTCTTTACAAATTCCCATTGTGAATTTACATTTCCAAATATCAATTGATATACGAATTTTAAATCGATTCCCAAATTTCAAAATCAAATTTTTATTTATTTCTGTTATCCTATGATACCAAAAATATATTTGGCTAAATTATAGCCTTCAACGGTTTCAATCGCAAATAGTCACACGAATTAAAAATAATCAACTCACAACATACGAAACCAATTAAATATTTGAGGAATCCAGTTGGATCCCTCCAACCTGTTTTCCTGCATCCACAGATGTTAGCACAACAATTAAATACCCATCCACTTCAAGGTGGAATATCGCGGTATATGGGATTTATAAAATATTATCCGCTATTATGCGGCGCATAGGGTCTCATTTGCTCCAATAGGCAGGTATATATCCAAATACCAATAAATATATCATATATCATCCAAACAATCATCAATCATCATGTAATAAATTATTTCTCACTTATATAAAAATACCAGTGAGTCAGAAAGAGTGAGTTGTACTCACATTGCTTGCAGCCGCAGTTTCAGTGTTTTATTCTGAATAAAATTAAACGAGCGTTTAATTTTATCCAAAATTCACACTAGCTCCAATCAATCCCAATCCAACTCCATCGCGCAGTGCTTGTCAATACGAACCCAACGCAATTCGTTTCGTCAATTTTCGACCTCGTATCAAAAGGTTATAATATTTCAAAGTTTACACGATTTAATATAATTCAATTTCATTTTCTATTTTATATTTTTAAACCTTGAAAATTTCTGGCCGCACATCTTAAAAAAAAACCGAATCCAGGCCATGCAAGTTCTTCTTCCTCCCTTTGTTAAACATCACGCATGCTAAATCCCATCTTGCCCCCACCTACCATGAATTATCGCACCAACTACGACGTAATATTCGTCGATCAGGAACCTCCATTGCGTAGCCCATCACGCGAGCTACCCACAAAACGTACACACTTCGATGAAAACTGCAATTGATTCGTAGCTTCGTTTTCGATCACCACCATATGGAATCGAAGCTCTCATTACGCTCTTCGATTTTGTAGTTGAATGTTTTTCGAATCGATTTGTGGATTGGAAGAGATTAGTGGAAGAAATTTGAAAATTTTCGGCCATTGAATGAAGAAGTGGCGGCCAGCCCTATTTCTTCTAGGGTTTGTGAAAATGGATGAATACAAGTCCTTTTATAGAAAATTTATGCGACACTATTCATCCCGAGTTTTTTCGAACTCCAAATGAAGCGTGCCGCCTGGCATTTATAACGTTTGAAAATCCAAGACTGTTTGAAACTAGTCTCATCGAAATCCGAGACTGTTTGAAAAATGGCTATTTTTACTCGTTAATTAAATATTAAAATATTGAATTTCTACAAATTAACTTTTAATTCGATTTTAAAAGTTCTATAATATCATTCTAATTCAAGTATGATTTAATTCAACTTTATAAATCATTTTTATTCACATTAAATCCAATTTCTAATTATTTTCACAATTTCAAATATTAAATCAACAATTTAATTATCCAATTAAATCTAGATATTCGAAATATAATCTATTCAGCTTCTATCATCTTCAGTATTATCAATATAAATTTTCTAAGCCATCAAATTATTTTTAACAGGCTCAAAATTGAAGATTTACAATTTTACCCAAATTTCTATAATTAAATTCAATAATTAAATTGCCAAATTCATCTTGATATTTGAAATTCAAGTTAAACTATCATTCAAATATTTTAAATTAATTAAATATTTCAATTTCAAATGTTAAATTTTTCTGGTCGTCACAATTGGTCCTTGTGCGCGAAAGTTATGCAAATTAGAACCTTTGAATAGAAATGAAATAAAAATAAATAAATAAAAAGGATCACCCAAATAGAAGCGGCCACGTCATCAGCCAAAACCACGTCTTCCACTTCATTCGAACCAACGAAACCCAGTGCAGTTCCGCCTTTGCCGACCATAACTCCACCTATACGTCGCTATAGACGCCGGCGCCACCTCCATCATCTTCACCTCGCCGTCGCCCATCCACCAACTCACGTCCGATCGCCTGAAGCTCCTCCGGCCATCGCCGCTACTAGTAGTATCGAAACCCTAATACACAAATTCCAGTGGCCTTGGTCGATTCTAAGCGGTGCGACCACCGTAGAACGACTCCAAACGGTGATCCCTACCAGACCCATAAACCAATTTCAACAATTAGCGACAAAATCAGGAAACCCCAAATCGAGCCCTAAATCCGCGTTTTCCAATTTTGACCATGCTTCCAGATGACTCGAGCATAATTTCCAGAAAAGAACACTTGACGCAGATTCGTATCGATGTGATCTAGGATATATAATTTTTCCAAATTTTATTGAGGAGTTTGAATTTTTGAAGTTGAAATTTGAATTGAAATTGGATTGGAAAGATTAGGGTTTTCAGCCATTGAGGAAGAGGAGCAACAGAAATTTCTTTACGTACAGAAATGAGAAATAGAAAGGCTTGTAGGGTTTATAATTGGATATATATAGGTAGGGATGAAAATAGAAAGAATGGATCAGATTAGATTGAACGATATCGGTCTAAAAGCCCGTTTCGACTTCGGAACGAACATGGATCAACCTATATATCAAAATAGATGTTTTATAATATTTTAAAATCAACGGAATATGTTTTAAGTCCAAATTCCATCGTATGAAGAAGTTATGCTAAAATCAAGTTATTTCAAATTGATTTCAATTTAATTAATTTTTGGGCGTTTCGAGTCTGTACGATAAAATGAAAAGTCCGATCGCTACGAAACTTGAAATCCTATTATAATACACCATTATGGATCCGATGAAACTAGTTTCATAAAAATCCGAGTCAGTGGCCAAAATGACTATTTTTACATTAACTAAATAAATTAATAATTAATTAAATCGAATTTTTAATTTCAATCCTATAATTGCCAATTTTTTATCGTTTTTAAATTTCTTAATCATTTACACAAATTTAAATAAATTTAGATGCAAATTTAGAGTTGTTTAATTTATCAATTTCAGTGTTAACCTCAATTTCATTAAATCCAATAATTCCATTTAATTTACTTTTCATTCTATTATTCAATTCATTATTGTCAAATGGTTGCAATTAACATTGGATTCATGATATATTACATTAATATTCTCAACTTCCATCTTAATTTCAATTAATGTAACATTAAGATATTTAATTTCATTTAATTGCAATTATTATAGTTCAAATCCCAATAAATTGATAAATCTTTATTTCCATTCTTTTAATTCAATAAATTGTCCTATTGTGAATAACATTAAAATTATTTCCAAATAATACCTTAATCAACATTAACGTAATATTTTATTTAGATTTATTGCAATTGATTCCTATTCAATTTAATGGATTAAAATATATCGGTAACTTATAATAATTATTGCCACTAACACTTAATCATAATTTTATAAGCTATCATTTCCAAACAATATTATAATTACTTATAGAACATTGATTTTATTCAATTTCTATTGGTTATTATTAAGTCATTAATTAATTCAATATCTACGTTCATTTTCTTATATTAAATTTATTACCAAGTATACATTTACCTTATTTCAACTAATTGGAATTCCATTCAAGTTGTAAATACTTAAGTATAAATAACATTGTTGCGTTTCACTTTAGTTATTATTTCGTTAAATAAATTACAAAATTCTTATATCTTCCAATATTTATTCACAATTTCTTATTAAATTAACATCTTAATTATCGAAAATTACGGGTCCTTACACTCTCCTCCACTCAAAACTTTTCGTCCTCGAAAAGGAAAAAGGAGGGAAAAGAAAGAATTAAGTAGTCAATACATCTTATTCAAAAATATTAATTTTATAAACAAATGATTTACAAAGTTAATTAATTTAAATAAAATATTCCAATTTATAACCATTAAATCTTTTTATACTCAAATTAATAAAGTTTGGAAAATATTTTTCAAAATTTTCTAAGTCCAAAATTTACGAAAAATTTCGGCAGAATCTCCTTTGTACGGAGAGGCTCGGGAGAAAATATAATATCAAATATAACAACATATATCACAGTATCTCAAAATAAAATATCCCAATGACGGGAGAAATAATATAATAACGCTATAAAACCTTAGTCCTAGAACGTACCTATTTGTCGGGCAATTAACGCTTATTTTTATGAAACCAAAAGCAGAAGCAATTGCTTTCATAACCTGAATTTCACTTATATAATTCAAAAAGGTTAACAGTTATATAAAATGAAATATTAACTTTGTTTCATCCACTAACAAACAAATCAATGTCAAACAACAACAATCACTTGCAATCACAACATTCAACCATCATATGAAGTCAATAAAATCAACCATCCATATTTCCATAGCAAACAAAACAAATAGTTATTCGGGTTTAAAAATTTAAATTGTACAGAATAAAAAAATAAACTACTGTGCATCATTTACTCAACAGTTTTAGATGAAACTAAATAGACTATTCATTCATCCAAACAATTTTAAAGTATCCTTGCCCAAACAACCATAAACCAAACAAACAACAATTCCAGACAATAGATCAAGTTCATTCTTATTAATTTCATCTCATTACATTCATTGTTTGATTTCCTTTTCATTCATATAATGATTTATCTTTTTAATTTACATTTATTTCTTGCAAATTTTCTTTTTATTGCATTACATTCATTCATTTCTCAGTTTCATTTATTTTCATTCATTTATCCATAGTATTCATGTTCAATTTTGTAACGACCCGAAATTTTCGAAGCCGAAAATTCCAGATAGTTATGAAAAAGAAGAAGAGATAGAAGCAGAAGAAGAAGAACAGAAACATCAACAACTCACATACGCAGCGAACAAAATATAATAATAAATAATAACAGTTTACAACAGAATACTATATCAGTTGATTACATTTAATATACATCAGAGTTTCACATTTTATACAGTCACTGAATATTTATTTTCAATTATCATGTCTCAGATTAACAATAATACTAATACAACGGATATACTCTATACGATATTGTCATCCAGCTCGCCTCCTGAGCTCCAGAACGTCCTACCTGAAAATCTGTAATACTCGGTCTGACCCGAGCATTACATCAAAGTAACACCCGGGTCAGGCTGGAAACCAGCGTGAGTAACCCATCTACATGAAATACTAAAGTATACAACTCATATAAACCCGGGGAACTTATATCAATTTACAACTTCACAAGTTGTTATAGACACCACTTATTTAACAAAGCAATTTCTAAGTACTAGAACTTATATTATATGGTCCAATTCATTTAAATCATTCCATTACACCCTATTGATTTCACGTATCAATTTATAAGGAATCGATGCGGTTTCGGGTATTAACTAATACCCGACTCCGGTCTCTTTGAATTCAGTTCGTCTTAACACATGTTATCCAAGTGAAATGCAATTCAATTTTAAATAAAAGATGGCACCTTTACTTAGCAATTCCTCATTGATAAATAACCACATTATCATTGCCCACCCAAACACAACATATCACGAAACATTTCATATCAGGGGTTTCAATCAATTCGGGGAATTTAATTATCATTTAATCATACATAAGCAAGATAAGTCAACCACACCATCTCGAACCAATTACCTTTGAATCCTGCTTATTAATTTCAACCCAATTGATTTACCATGCCATAATCATTCATCTTAATTAATCCCCCGTGATTAATTATTCTTTAATTACATTAAGATTATCATTATTATCTAATTCCTTTCATTAAGTAATTATACTGAACCAAACTCCATGAGTGTTTTCCCTCAGTTAAACTTTATTAATTGCATCCATTAATCAACCCCAATTACTCATACACAGTAATTACCCCTCCGTAATTACTTACTTAAGTAATTAACCCCTTACTAATATATATATATATATATTTTATTAAACCCCATTTTGATTAATTACACTAAGTAATTTATACTTAATTACTACTACTAAGTAATTACCCTTTAATTACTTCCCATTAAGTAATTCCTTTTAATTTATTACATCCTGTAATTATGAATTACTTCACCAAATCACACCATGTATTTATATTTAATTAATCACCAAGAGATTGCCTTTAATTAACACATTAATTTCAATCGGGTAATCCATCCCTTAATTACCCTTAAACCAAATTTATAAATCCTAATTGACGATAAATTATTCATTAACCATAAATATACCTTAATTATTTATTAGCACAACTTAATTACAAATTAAGTATTCCTAAATTACCAGTTAATTAACCATTAGTCATTAGTTGTTTAAAATACTTAATTACTTAACTACTAATCATTTGTTAATTAACTTTATGTAGTTAATTACAGATTTATCTATCAATTAATCATTAATTAACCAATCTCTAATCACTATTTAAGGGTCATCATTCTTCATTGCCTCCTAAACTAATTAATTGATATTAATTATTCATCTTAATTAACATTTTAAAGGCTTTCTTAAATTTGGGAAATCAATTTATTATTAACTACAATACTTAAATGCTAACTCAACTTTATACTTAACTTAAGTTAATTACTTAATTGGCATAATTATTTAAGAGTTGAAAGCATTGTTAAGTATTGATTAAGATAATTAAACTTGTGTTAAAGTTTTAACCTAAATCTGTTAAACCCTTATTAAGTTTACTGTATTTAAACCTTGATTAAAATCTTTTCGTTTAACTTTACTTTTCAAATTAACACACTGCAGTTTGAAGTAACCCGAGACTTCCCCTGTTAAAACTCGAGTAGCACTTCGAGTTACCCACCTATATCACCCGAGTCATCCCTCACGCACTCCACTTTCTTCTTCTTCTCACCCTTTTTTTTTGTAAGTTTAGTTAAGACTTAGCGTAAAAATTTTAAGCATCAGGAAACGTTTCTTGCGCGCTCGACCTGAACTCGAAGCTACACCAGGAAAACACTCGAAGCACACCACTACTTTCCCGAGTAGCAACTCGCGACATCCCTTGCTCGAAATGGCTGACATCCACCACTGCCGTGCACGTGCACGGCAGTTCGCCGTCACTCCGGCGAACTACGACACCTCCCACAGATCATGAATCGACCACAAACTCGCAAGCAATCATCATCTCAATGCGAAAACTCGTAATCAAAAATATCACCCTCTCGTTCGAACTGCCACTCGAACGTACCGAAGAAATTCGCCTCTACCACCCAACGGCGACTGCCAGTGATGACGCGGCTCCGAGCACACCACGGCCATATCCCCTTCTACCATGCCCTAGAAATTCGAGAGGCTCGAACAATCCATGGCGACTCAATCAACAAATTTCAGAACACAGGGAAAACTCAAACCAAAACCCTATATTTGATTTGTCCCAAAAATCCTTGCATTCAATAATTTTTTTAGCAATTTTCCCAATTTCGTGAATCATCCAACTAGTTATACAACAAATTTCAGCATTTATTAATGATTCAATCACTAGGAATTTACAAAAATGTAATTTTTGTTCAAGCGCAAACTGCTCTTCAGATACTGACTTAAAAATCTTAATTCTAGTTTCAAAAATCATGATTTAGTTAAGGGATTAAGATCACATACACAAATCATTAAATTAAGATGCTCGATTTTTAGCAATGCCCTATATTTTTTTACTGTTCTTTGGTTTCCAGAGTGATTTTCAATTTATTTTTAACTTGAATATTTTTTTTTAAGTTAATCTAAAACGACAAACAATTTTGTTTACAACTTAAGTCCTAACAGTAATTGGATCAAGAGAAAAGGAATTTCAAACATGAATTTAGGCTTCTAAAACCAGGAACAAACAACAAATGGATACAATAGCAAGGCATCCACCTGTACATTCATATGTACACAAGCATTTCATAAACATTCACACACAATTCATATTTCATCACACAAATTACAAGCAACCACGTTTTATACTTAAAATTTTTTAGAAAGGATGTTACTCACCTGAAAAACAATTTGTAAACAGAGAACTCTTCCTGTTTTGAAAACCTGTATTTTGATCTGCCCTTTGAATCTGTTCTGGCCTTCCTTTTTTTTTTGAATTGAATGATGTTTTGTAAATGAAGATATTTCTTATTCCTTTTCTTTTTGGTTTTTCTTAGTTTATTACTGAACGAACTGGAAGACAAGTTGCATTGCATAAATATATATATATATATAAAACAGTTTTGTAAAGGAGGCTTGTGGTACAAGATTATTGTTGATCATTGACCAAACAGATTTTTATAGAACTGAAATGATTTTGTATATTTCGGCTGAAAGATTTTGTTGACAAATTGGTGTGCTAATTAAATGCATGTCTTCCAAAAGTGTCTACATATAATTAATATGGCTGATTTAGTTATTATACTATTGTTTTCTCTGTACAAGATATTTTGCATTTGTGTTAAAAATAACTTATCTCTTTTGCATTGAGAACAGGATAATTTGGATATGTAATTAGATTTGTCTTCTTCTTGCATATATGATTACACAGCAAATTTGTTATCATCTTTGTTAAAGATTTTGTACAAATATATTTTACAGATCATTGTTTCCCTAATTTATCTTATTTACATTATAGTTTCTTCTGTTTATGTTTATAACCATATACTTTGTTTTATACTTAAGTTTAATATTCATAAGATTGCTTATTTTTAAACATTATTATTAAAGGCTACATTTATATATTCATATTATATCATATATATGGAACCCTTTCATTTGATTCAATAAGACAGATTTTATTCTAAATATTTTGAAAGATTTTATTTTAAATAGTATTGAAAGATTCTATTTTAAATTTTTAAATCAAAACTTTATTTACAAACACAAATATAACTGATAAAAAATCAAAGATCTTATCAGATTATGAAATGAAAGCTTGTATTTTTATTTAAATTAGATTTAATATTTATTAAAATAACATTGCCAAAATACTGGGTCATCACATTCTTCCCCCCTTTGAATCTTTTCGTCCTCGAAAAGGAACGAAGCTAGATTTGTTAAAATGCTTAAAATCATATAAATTTCTTGGATTTTGTTTTGTAACTCAAACCATTTCTATTATTATCACTTTCATTTCATTCAACAACATTTCCATCATATCAAATTTACTTGCAAATTTCATTAAATATTATTCAAATCACACTTGGATTTTATTTGCAATTCAAACCATCACCCTTTCAAGCCAACTCTATTTTATTTTTACAACTCCTCTTCTTATTTTATTCATTATCAAATCCAAGTTGAATTCTATTTATAATTCGAATTCATTTCCAAACTCCCTTATCAACTTACAACTCATTTTGTTTATCCGGGTTAAATTTTATTAACATACTCTATCAAACAATTATTTAGCGCATTAGCTTACTTCCAATTTTATACCAAGATTCGATTTTTATTACAAAAATCACCTCATTTAAATTTTTCCCGAGTCCAATTTTTATTTTATAATTCCAGTTTGAATTCCCCTTTATTTTCCCCAAAATTTCAACACTTCTATTTTTAACAATTTAGAAATGCTTTTAAATTCAGATAATATAATTAAAATAGCTTTTTATAAAAATATTTCTTATAACTCGATGTCTCAACCAGTTCATCCTTGTTCTCGCAGAAATTCAGTCATACGTTGATCAGGCGTAGGACTGAAAATCTATAAGTACTTGGTAAACCCGTTTTCAACATCCAGTAAAAATACTTCGAAAATAATTTTACTAAAAATATCGGAAACAGTTTTTGAAAAATAGAGGAAATATCTTTAGTGATGATGCTCTGAAAATCATCACCCCCATTCCATGGTCACAGTTACATACCAGGGTTACGTTGCAGTCGCAACAAAAGTCCATGTAACTGCAGGCTCTCCGCGGCACTCTCGATTACGCCATGGAACCCACACAACAGATCACAGTTACATCCAGGGTTACGTTGCAGTCACAACAAAAGTCCATGTAACTGTTGGCTCTCCGTGGCCTCTGATCTCGCTATCAAAATGAAACTTCTCCACTCCTACATAGGTCGCAGTCTACCGAGATAAACTCAAACGCAGACTGTTGGCTCTCAGCAGCACACACGACTTTCGCAATGTTACCATAGGTCGCAGTTACATCCTGGGTTACGTTGTAGTCACAACAAAAGTCCACGTAACTGTTGGCTCTCCACGGCACACACGACTTTCGCTATGGTAAACTCAACTCATAATCCTCAGGAACTAGTTTTGTCCGGACTCCTCACAGGATCAACTTTAGAACCCCCCCTTGGGGCTCAAGGCAGCACCACTCGGTGACACTCCTGAGAAGTCCATTTCAAGGGAGCGCCTTTTTCCCCAAAGCCATCATCAAAACACTTTATACTATACACATATAGTATCTTTCAAATCATACACCTAGTATGAATTTTATCAAAGCTCTTTTACACAAATCGATTATTCCAAAATCGATAATTCTCAAAATAGGCTTTCCAATTACCAATATTAATTTTACCCAAAAATCAAAAACCTTTCCAAATTCAAAGGTTCCCAAAACCATTTCCAAAATCCTCACAAGATCCTTTATATATATATATCCAGATATATATATTTTTTTTTTAAACTTTGGATCATTTCAAACTTGTATAAAACTCCTTTTATACTCCAAACACTCTCAAAAACCATAGAAATATCCAATTTCCATCTTTATTCATTTCATATTTCTCAAAATATTCTTTCAGTTCAAAAGAACCATTTCATATTCCTTATTCACCTTTACATTAATCCCCATTTGGATTATTACTTCAATCCCTATCTCAGTTGGGTGCTTAATCAATAACAGTTTGAACTCCGATCAGTTTAGAAAAATAGCTTGAAAATTTTAAAAATAGGTAAGCAGTTGAAAAATAATTATTAGTTTGTAAAATAATTGTAAGATAGTTAACTAATTATAAAATAGTTGGAAAATAATTAAATAGTTATAGAAATCTTAATAATTGCAAAATAGTTGTAAATTAGTAATTAATTTGTAACATAGTTGAAATATAGTAATAAATTTAGAAAACAGTTGAAAAAAATGGTTGAATAGTTCCAAAATAATTGTAAAACAAGTATAAAATAATTTGGCTTTAAGAAAGAAAGGTTGTATTTATTTAATAGCTTAGAAACAATACGTTTATATTAAGACAATTTATATTGAAAATAGCCCAGAGTCAAAACTGTTCACTTCCCTCAATAATTCAATTTAAATTTTCACTCCCATTTAAATTAACCAAATCCCAATTTAATTAACTCCAATTTCTATTGGACTTGATTCATTCCCAATTCAAATTGAATTGATTCTCAATTTCCTTCCAATTTCAGATCAAATTCCATTTGATCTTAAACCAATTCCACTTTAATTACAATTCCAAATTCTTCAGATAAATCTAGACTAATATCAATCGAACTCTCTTCAAGTTCAATACCATTTTCCAGTTAATCCAATACAAATTTTCCATTTGAATTTTAAACTTGTACAACTTTAATTATAATTTACATTTTTCAACTTCTATTTCAAATCAATTGCATTCACATTTGCTTTTAACTTGGAGTTATACATTTTATTTAGCCAATATATTTTTATTATTCCATAAACATTTTAATCAAGATCTCAAAGTTTAAACAAATTTCCAAATTTCAATATCACCTTGGAATTCAACTATATCCAAAATTCTTTGGCGAATTCAATTATCCCTTTGAATTTCAAAACCAAACTCAATTCACAAACAATCCCAATTTAAAACAATTTGGTAGCAATTTCTCTTCTAGAAACTCGAAAATGAACATCGATGATGCTGCAGTCATCACCGACGTTATTTTCCAGTGACCGAAAGAGTTCAATGCTTTTATCTCTTAAAAAAAACATTTCCAAACATTTTTAATTTCAAATCTTCCAGATTTCAAGTTCAACACAAAATATTTTTAAAATAATATTATTATTTCTCCAAAACCTTTGGAAACCACTTTCATATCCAAAGGAATATTAATTTTTCCCAAAATTCCAAATTCCCAATCCATCCAATTCATATTTAAACATTTCCCTGGAATTTTCATCTTACATTATTTTCAATATTCTCTGGAATTTTATTTCAACTTATAATCTCATTTATTTATGAAGTTTGTTTCAACTTATAAATTTCATTTACAATCTATATTTCAAATTCCTTTTCGATTTTAAACCAATTCCAATCTTCCATTAAATTTTTGAACTTATACATCTTCCATCCAAATCCAATTAATTCAAATCGGATTCAATTTGAATGAGTTCAATTCCAACTTCACATTTAAACCATCTCGAATTATATAATTCGAGCCAAATTCTCAAAGATTGGTTTAACCTTTTTAAACCAAATTTAACTTTGTTCATTTAAAGTTTCAAACAATTCTAGTTTCTGAGTTCTAATTCTAGAATTTCATTTTTAATTAATTAAATTTTAATTTGGTTGTATTATAGTCCTTCTTAACTTAATTCCAATAATTTAACACCCAATCACCTTAATATTTATTAGAAGGAAATAATGTTTTATATATCAAAATATACTTTTATATAAAACCATTTAAAACCTTTATATAAGAAAATAACAAGTACGCGCTCATATATATATATATATATACACTCAACTCATTTTAGAGTACTACAGACTCTATTTAATGAGTAATCCCCACCAGAGCCAAGGTTCTCGCTTAACCTTTCAGCTCTGATACCAAATGTAACGACCCGAAATTTTCGAAGCCGAAAATTCCAGATAGTTATGAAAAAGAAGAAGAGATAGAAGCAGAAGAAGAAGAACAGAAACATCAACAACTCACATACGCAGCGAATAAAATATAATAATAAATAATAACGGTTTACAACAGAATACTATATCAGTTGATTACATTTAATATACATCAGAGTTTCACATTTTATACAGTCACTGAATATTTATTTTCAATTATCATGTCTCAGATTAACAATAATACAAATACAACGGATATACTCTATACGATATTGCCATCCAGCTCGCCTCCTGAGCTCCAGAACGTCCTACCTGAAAATCTGTAATACTCGGTCTGACCCGAGCATTACATCAAAGTAACACCCGGGTCAGGCTGGAAACCAGCGTGAGTAACCCATCTACATGAAATACTAAAGTATACAACTCATATAAACCCGGGGAACTTATATCAATTTACAACTTCACAAGTTGTTATAGACACCACTTATTTAACAAAGTAATTTCTAAGTACTAGAACTTATATTATATGGTCCAATTCATTTAAATCATTCCATTACACCCTATTGATTTCACGTATCAATTTATAAGGAATCGATGCGGTTTCGGGTATTAACTAATACCCGACTCCGGTCTCTTTGAATTCAGTTCGTCTTAACACATGTTATCCAAGTGAAATGCAATTCAATTTTAAATAAAAGATGGCACCTTTACTTAGCAATTCCTCATTGATAAATAACCACATTATCATTGCCCACCCAAACACAACATATCACGAAACATTTCATATCAGGGGTTTCAATCAATTCGGGGAATTTAATTATCATTTAATCATACATAAGCAAGATAAGTCAACCACACCATCTCGAACCAATTACCTTTGAATCCTGCTTATTAATTTCAACCCAATTGATTTACCATGCCATAATCATTCATCTTAATTAATCCCCCGTGATTAATTATTCTTTAATTACATTAAGATTATCATTATTATCTAATTCCTTTCATTAAGTAATTATACTGAACCAAACTCCATGAGTGTTTTCCCTCAGTTAAACTTTATTAATTGCATCCATTAATCAACCCCAATTACTCATACACAGTAATTACCCCTCCGTAATTACTTACTTAAGTAATTAACCCCTTACTAATATATATATATATATATATATATATATTTTATTAAACCCCATTTTGATTAATTACACTAAGTAATTTATACTTAATTACTACTACTAAGTAATTACCCTTTAATTACTTCCCATTAAGTAATTCCTTTTAATTTATTACATCCTGTAATTATGAATTACTTCACCAAATCACACCATGTATTTATATTTAATTAATCACCAAGAGATTGCCTTTAATTAACACATTAATTTCAATCGGGTAATCCATCCCTTAATTACCCTTAAACCAAATTTATAAATCCTAATTGACGATAAATTATTCATTAACCATAAATATACCTTAATTATTTATTAGCACAACTTAATTACAAATTAAGTATTCCTAAATTACCAGTTAATTAACCATTAGTCATTAGTTGTTTAAAATACTTAATTACTTAACTACTAATCATTTGTTAATTAACTTTATGTAGTTAATTACAGATTTATCTATCAATTAATCATTAATTAACCAATCTCTAATCACTATTTAAGGGTCATCATTCTTCATTGCCTCCTAAACTAATTAATTGATATTAATTATTCATCTTAATTAACATTTTAAAGGCTTTCTTAAATTTGGGAAATCAATTTATTATTAACTACAATACTTAAATGCTAACTCAACTTTATACTTAACTTAAGTTAATTACTTAATTGGCATAATTATTTAAGAGTTGAAAGCATTGTTAAGTATTGATTAAGATAATTAAACTTGTGTTAAAGTTTTAACCTAAATCTGTTAAACCCTTATTAAGTTTACTGTATTTAAACCTTGATTAAAATCTTTTCGTTTAACTTTACTTTTCAAATTAACACACTGCAGTTTGAAGTAACCCGAGACTTCCCCTGTTAAAACTCGAGTAGCACTTCAAGTTACCCACCTATATCACCCGAGTCATCCCTCACGCACTCCACTTTCTTCTTCTTATCACCCTTTTTTTTGTAAGTTTAGTTAAGACTTAGCGTAAAAAATTTAAGCATCAGGAAACGTTTCTTGCGCGCTCGACCTGAACTCGAAGCTACACCAGGAAAACACTCGAAGCACACTACTACTTTCCCGAGTAGCAACTCGCGACATCCCTTGCTCGAAATGGCTGACATCCACCACTGCCGTGCACGTGCACGGCAGTTCGCCGTCACTCCGGCGAACTACGACACCTCCCACAGATCATGAATCGACCACAAACTAGCAAGCAATCATCATCTCAATGCGAAAACTCGTAATCAAAAATATCACCCTCTCGTTCAAACTGCCACTCGAACGTACCGAAGAAATTCGCCTCTACCACCCAACGGCGACTGCCAGTGATGACGCGGCTCCGAGCACACCACGGCCATATCCCCTTCTACCATGCCCTAGAAATTCGAGAGGCTCGAACAATCCATGGCGACTCAATCAACAAATTTCAGAACACAGGGAAAACTCAAACCAAAACCCTATATTTGATTTGTCCCAAAAATCCTTGCATTCAATAATTTTTTTAGCAATTTTCCCAATTTCGTGAATCATCCAGCTAGTTATACAACAAATTTCAGCATTTATTAATGATTCAATCACTAGGAATTTACAAAAATGTAATTTTTGTTCAAGCGCAAACTGCTCTTCAGATACTGACTTAAAAATCTTAATTCTAGTTTCAAAAATCATGATTTAGTTAAGGGATTAAGATCACATACACAAATCATTAAATTAAGATGCTCGATTTTTAGCAATGCCCTATATTTTTTTACTGTTCTTTGGTTTCCAGAGTGATTTTCAATTTATTTTTAACTTGAATATTTTTTTTTTAAAGTTAATCTAAAACGACAAACAATTTTGTTTACAACTTAAGTCCTAATAGTAATTGGATCAAGAGAAAAGGAATTTCAAACATGAATTTAGGCTTCTAAAACCAGGAACAAACAACAAATGGATACAACAGCAAGGCATCCACCTGTACATTCATATGTACACAAGCATTTCATAAACATTCACACACAATTCATATTTCATCACACAAATTACAAGCAACCACGTTTTATACTTAAATTTTTTTAGAAAGGATGTTACTCACCTGAAAAACAATTTGTAAACAGAGAACTCTTCCTGTTTTGAAAACCTGTATTTTGATCTGCCCTTTGAATCTGTTCTGGCCTTCCTTTTTTTTTTTGAATTGAATGATGTTTTGTAAATGAAGATATTTCTTATTCCTTTTCTTTTTGGTTTTTCTTAGTTTATTACTGAACGAACTGGAAGACAAGTTGCATTGCATAAATATATATATATATAACAGTTTTGTAAAGGAGGCTTGTGGTACAAGATTATTGTTGATCATTGACCAAACAGATTTTTATAGAACTGAAATGATTTTGTATATTTCGGCTGAAAGATTTTGTTGACAAATTGGTGTGCTAATTAAATGCATGTCTTCCAAAAGTGTCTACATATAATTAATATGGCTGATTTAGTTATTATACTATTGTTTTCTCTGTACAAGATATTTTGCATTTGTGTTAAAAATAACTTATCTCTTTTGCATTGAGAACAGGATAATTTGGATATGTAATTAGATTTGTCTTCTTCTTGCATATATGATTACACAGCAAATTTGTTATCATCTTTGTTAAAGATTTTGTACAAATATATTTTACAGATCATTGTTTCCCTAATTTATCTTATTTACATTATAGTTTCTTCTGTTTATGTTTATAACCATATACTTTGTTTTATACTTAAGTTTAATATTCATAAGATTGCTTATTTTTAAACATTATTATTAAAGGCTACATTTATATATTCATATTATATCAAATATATGGAACCCTTTCATTTGATTCAATAAGACAGATTTTATTCTAAATATTTTGAAAGATTTTATTTTAAATAGTATTGAAAGATTCTATTTTAAATTTTTAAATCAAAACTTTATTTACAAACACAAATATAACTGATAAAAAATCAAAGATCTTATCAGATTATGAAATGAAAGCTTGTATTTTTATTTAAATTAGATTTAATATTTATTAAAATAACATTGCCAAAATACTGGGTCATCACAAATTTAGTTACTTGGCACATCAATTTCATTTACTTAAGTTTAAAATCATCTACTTACAACATTTACTTTCCATCACATTTTATTATTCTAATATTTCAATTATAACTTAAGCTTATAACCACTATAATGTCAAATTCTTATTTACAAAAGAAATTCATTGAACACTTTCATTCATAAGTTTACTTGTACAATTTCCATTACATTTTCTTATTAGCCATTACAACTTTTAAATCTTTTGGTAAGTTATATATATGCCTTTTAAAAATGCAATTGAAAATTATACAAGTTTATCTTATTTCTCTTAATAAATTAAATGTTCAATAATTATATCTTTGTTTTTATAGGTTACAAATTTCAACATTCTTGTTATTTCTTTTATAACCTAGCATTTAATCTCTAATTTCATTTAAAGGTTCCAATTATTAATTAATTACATTCTATTTCACCATAATAATTGAAACTACTAATTAACGGAAACTTAAGAACTAAATACCGGGTGAAATTTCAAATCATTTTAAAATAATAGATAGATGTATATACTTACAACTTATATATCCAACTTTACTTAAAATAATTTTAAATTTATGTTTGTTTATCAAAATAAATCTGTAGTAAAACTACTACAGTGGCTTTCCCACTTTGAAAGTCGAAAATGAATGTCGATGATGCATGCGTTCATCACCGAAATTATTTTCCAGCGACGTAGAAGGAAGTACATAACTTATTTCTTTCCAAAGTTCCTTTAAAATAATTCTTTCAAATTGTGCTGAAATACTTATACCAGAAAATACTTATAAACAATATTATTGCATTCCAAAATCCTTTGAAAGCGCTTTCAAAAATCCCGAAACTTAAGTTCTAAATTTTCAATTTTCATTTATTTTATTTTAGATCTTATTTCCAACCAATATCTAAAAATTTCACTACCTAACAAACAAATATATTACAGCCAAATATACCAGTTATGAAATATATTATTTATATATAAAAATATACAATAGGAAAAATTATTTCATTCACCTATATTCAAAACAAATATTATGTCCGTCTGTCCTATTAAGTGTTTAGAATTCTCTATTGATGTTATAGCGTCCTATGCACTGACCAGAATCTATAAATACAAAACGGAACAAAGTAACATAATATTAAAACATTTTTATAACACTAACAAATACGCTGTCATATATATACACTCAGCAACTCATCATAGGGTATTACTACCCTATTAATAAAGAGTCAGACCCCACAAAGCTAAGGTTTATCGCTAAACCAAAACTCCGATACCAAACTGTAACATCTCACCTTTTTGTACGCTTAAGAAGACATACGTGCCAACTCAAACTATACAGAAGGGTGGATTGTTATTGGGGTGAATAAGAAAAAGCAGATAAAGAAAAAAAAGAAAAAAGAATCTTGCAGCGGAACGATAAAATATAATAATCAAATAAATAGTTCGTGAAGCTGTTTTACAAAACATTTTATTATACTTATACAACACAGAATGAGAGTTACACATACTCAAGAATCATAAATAACAATGCAGAGGAACAATGTGATGTAGTGGAACAATATAGTATATAATAATAATAATAATAATAATAATAATAATAATAATAATAATAATACAATCTTCGTCTTCATCCTCTAGAAACAAGGTCTTCAAACCCTGAAATGCTCAGACTGACCCGAGCGAATTGAAAAGACAAAGCGCTCGAGTCAGAACTAAAAGATCTTATGTGAGTTAAATCAATAGAAATAAATATGAGTGGAACGGCATCAGAGATGTTTACGGGATTTGAGATCTCCTATTCAGTGTCTAACGTGAGTGCAGTAACTTAAGAGATGCTCAGGATTCACATCTCCTAAGGATCCATTAAACTATTCATTATGTAGTAATGTACGCTATTATAATAATGTCTAATAGTAAAATAAACTTATTTTAAAATAGCGTTAAGGAGTGACCCAATATTCCCCTTAACAAATAAATAGTGTCAGTAGTCTATACAGTACCATAATACCTCCTGATCGGAAGGCTACCAGAGGATACTCCATAGGCACGACACAAATCAAACTCGTACAAGGTGCGCTAGGGTAGGTGACATGGCATAATTGGGCAATGCCAGGGTAGATATACCAACTATGCTTCCGAATAAAAAAATCCAGAAGTCAAAGTATAATATCGAAGGAATGTGTCCGATCAAAGGTGCTACCTCATTAGCCTATCAATTGCTTCTGTTTTAGCCACCTTATGCCAACTCTCGGTAGTCGGCTCCACGTATATACCTCAAAGGAACGCTACCGCCATCCTACTTCATTCTGAAATTTCCACCGCGTACATGGTTGTTAAAGTGGTTTTCGGAGTCGACAGAGAGTACGACAACTTCCGATCCCGGTCTCTTTAACAACCAAACATTATTATAACACCGTGGTCTTTCAAAATAATTTTTACTTCAAAACCAGAATATAATATCCATTTCAAAACTATATAAATACGATATCATTTCCATTTCAAAACCCAAATCAATATGATATCATTTTTATAAAAGCCCAAGTCAATATAATAATATTGATTTTGTTTCAAATATATCCTTTTTCCAAAATTATAGCACTTTCAAAGTTATACACTTCGAGAACAAACACTTGAAATTATAACACTTTCAAATCATAATACTTTGAAACACAACTTCCATCACTTAAATGGTTTAAATATTAAAATATTTATATAATAAACTAGCTTCTTCAATTTCACAAGTCAATTCCAAAACAACTCGAATTTATAAATTTTATATTTAACCAAATCCCAAATCATAAATTTCAATACGATTCAGTTTCCAAATAAACTGTTCCAATTTATATCGGTTTCAAATCAGATTTGATCCACAGAATAAACCATTTCAAATTCAATATATTTCAAACTTTGAGTAGCCAACAATTTCAAAACTAAGTTTGGTAATTACGATTCAAGAATTCGGTGTTCTATTATTTAGTTTTGAAATATTTTACATAACAAATCCATTATCATTTAAATAAACTCCAATTACAAATAACTGAATATTTCCTTCACTTTATTTATACTTGAAATATTCATTTAATTCACCTTAACCAAAAAATCAAGTTATAAAATCATGCCCTTTAAAATTTCCAATTTAATATATTTCACACCAACTTATTTGAGTTTAATTCTCAAATAAATTCAATTTCAAACAAATCTCCAACTTATCTTCCAACTTTAATTTTATTTAAATCATTATGAACTTTATATTTTATATACTTAATTATATTATCTTCAATAAAAATCAGACTTATTATTAAGTTTATTCTATATTAAAACAAATTATACATAGCTTAAAATCAAGGATAAAATAACATTTATATACTATCTAAAATCAATATTTATCTAAAACCATATATTTCTTTACAAAAACCATAGAAATTATTTCAAAATATTTTTATATATATAGACCACGGTGTCTGTATATAATTTTCTATCCTATGGTCAACTGATACAGATATTTATCATTTCAACCCGTAATTTAAATTATAAATACGGTTATATATCATTTCAAATCACAATCCCGAATGAAATAAAAATCCATAACAACTTGTAATTTATAACAATATAAAATACAACATCCATTCAGCCAATATCAATCATCAAACATTTATCACAGTCATCATCCAATTCAATCAATAACATCAATATAGAACAGATAATAAATAACAAGTATTTACTGGTAGTTTACATTCAATAATAAATTAAACAACTACTTTATCCAATAAATTCAAATAAATTGAGATGATGATCCAAAATATGCCAAACAGTCATAAATAAATTTCTAATCACATCATAAATCAATTTAACAAACATAAGAAATTTTAGAAGTTGTTAGTGGATTTAAACACTCACCTTTTGAATTTAAATCGAATTTAAATTCAAAATAAGCCCAAAATTTGAACAGTCTCATAATTTGTCCGAACAGCGTCAAAATGTTCGGAAGTTTTTTATGATTTTAGCGGAGAAAACCGCACACGAATTGGACCTTATACGCGAAAGTTATGCAAATTAGAACCTTTGAATAGAAATGAAATCAAAATAAATAAATAAATCAAAAGGATCCCCAAACAGAAGCGGCCATGTCATCAGCCAAAACTACATCTTCCACTTCGTTCGAACCCACGAAACCCAGGGCAGCTCCGCCTTTGATCGGCCATAACTCCACCTATACGCCGCTATAGACGCCGGCGCCACCTCCATCACCTTCACCTCGTCGCCGCCCATACAACATCCCACGTCTGATCGCTTGAAGCTCCTCCGGCCGTCACCGCTAGTAGTGGTATAGAAACCCTAATACACAAATTTTGGTGGCCACGGTCGATTCTAAGCGGTGCGACCACCGTACAACGACCCCAAACGGTGATCTCTACCAGACCCATAAACCAATTTCAACAATTAGCGACAAAATCAGGAAACCCCAAATCAAGCCCTAAATCCGCGTTTTCCAATTTTGATCGTGCTTCCAGATCGAATCGAGCATCATTTTCAGAAATGAACACTTGAAGCAGATTCGTATCGATGTGACCTACGGTATATAATTTTTCCAAATTTTATTGAGGAGTTTGAATTTTTGAAGTTGAAATTTGAATTGAAATTTGATTGGGAAGATTAGGGTTTTCAGCCATTGAGGAAGAGGAGCAATAGAAATTTCCGTACGTACAGAAATGAGAAATAGAAAGGCTGCTAGGGTTTATAACTGGATATATAGGTAGGGTTGAAATAGAAAGAACGGATCAGATTAGATTGAACGATATCGGCCCAAAAGCCCGTTTCGACTCCGGAACGAAAATGGATCAACCCATATATCAAAATAGATGTTTTAAAATACTTTAAAATCAATGGAATAGGTTTCAAGTCCAAATTCCATCGTATTAAGAAGTTATGATAAAATCAAGTTATTTCAAATTGATTTCAATTGATTTCAATTTAATTGATTTCTGGGCGTTTCGAGTCCGTACGATCAAACGACAAGTCCGATCGCTACGAAACTTGAAATCATATTATAATTCACCGTTACGGATCCAATGAAACTAGTTTCATCAAAATATGAGTCAGCTGCCAAAATGACTATTTTTACCTTGATTAAATAAATTAATTAAATCGAATTTTTAATTTCGATCCTATAATTGACAATTTTTTATCGTTTTTAAATTTCTTAATCATTTACACAAATTTAAATAAATTTAGATGTAAATTTAGAGTTGATTAATTTATCAATTTCAGTGTTAACCTAAATTTCATTAAATTCAGAAATTATAAATTTAATTTCCAATAATTTCATTTAATTTACTTTTCATTCTATTATTCAATTCATTGTTGTCATATGGATGCAATTAACATTGGATTCATGATCTATTACATTAATATTCTCAACTTCCATCTTAATTTCGATTAACGTAACATTTAGATATTTAATTTCACTTAATTGCAATTAATCCAATTATTATAGTTCAAATCCCAATAAATTGATAAATCTTTATTTCCATTCTTTTAATTCAATAAATTGTCCTATTATGAATAACATTAACATTATTTCCAAATATTACCTTAATTAACATTAACGTAATATTTTATTTAGATTTATTGCAATTGATTCCTCTTCAATTTAATGGATTAAAATATATCGGCAACTTATAATAATTGTTGCCACTAACTCTTAATCATACTTTTATAAGTTATCATTTCCAAACGATATTATAATTACTTACAGAACATCGATTTTATTCAATTTATATTGGTTGTTATTAATTCATTAATTAATTCAATGTCTACGTTCGTTTTCTTATATTAAATTTATTATCAAGTATACATTTACCTTATTTCAACTAATTGGAATTCCATTCAAGTTGTAAATACTTAACTATAAATAACATTGTTGCATTTCACTTTAGTTATTGTTTCGGTGAATAAATTACAAAATTCTTTTATCTTCCAATATTTATTCACAATTTCTCATTAAATTAACATCTTAATTATCGAAAATTATGGGTGATTCCACTATGTGTAACTCATTTTTTAATATTCCATATCTATAAATAATTTGCTTTGAATCATCGCAAGTCTTCACTTTTCATTAACATTGCATTTATTTTTTGGAATGATAATTTTGTACACTATTTCTAAATCATACTATACAATACAACTAAGTTTATTTTCTTCTTTATTTTCCCTATAAATAAGTAAGAATTCATACAATATATGCGACGACCCGAAATTTTTGGATATTTGGAATTGAAATATTTAATTGATTTTAAATATTTAATAGTTAGTCTCTAACTTGAATTTCAAATATAGCTGTTTATTGGATAATTAAATCATATAAGTTAATAATTTGAAATTGGTTTAAGTGGTAAATCTTGGATTTTAAGCTGAATAAAAATATTTCAAAGGCTTGTAAAATTTGTATTGATAGTACTGAAAATAGTTAAAATGTTAAACTTGAATTTAGGAGTGTTTTGTTGAGTTTTGAAATTTTATAGTTTAAATTGAATTTAAAAATAGCCTTCCGAGGCACAGTTTCGGAATTTGACGAAACAAGTTCCATTGGATCCGTAATACTGTATTATTACGGATTTCAATTTTCATAATGGTTGGAGTGATCATGTGGTCTTACGGTAAGTAAATGCGCTGAAATTAAATCGAATATTCAATTTTATAACTGGGTTCAAAAAGCTATCTTCTCCATACGACCGAATTAGGACTCGAAACCTTTTCCATTATGTTCGGAATCAGGGTTTTACATTATAAGTGCTTTGTGGTACTCCTCGAAAGGAGATCGAGATTTGTGAGTTGCGATAGTCATGACGATTCAAATTTAAATTTAAATTTAAGTATAATATTTTTAGAAAACAAATTATAATTAATGTCCTTCTCTTTAAACACTTGTCCTTCAATTCTCAACACGTGTTTGTTGATTTTACACGCGTTAGAAATTGAAATAATATTTCGACAGCCGATTCAAACAAAAATAACGAAGCCTTGGCCGTAGGCATTTCTTTGTTCTTCTTTTCTTTTTGGATGATCAAAATCAAAAAAATATAGCTGGCCGAGCTCAAAGTAATTCCCCTTCATTTTTCCACCCTTTTCATTTTCCCGATTCTCATTTCGATTTTTCAAAATCGAACAAAAGGAGGAATAGCTAACACCAGAATATTCCAGTTCATTTTTAACAATTGCTATCGATTGAGGCGCGCGCAATTTCGATGATTCACAAGGGGTTGTCACGTTCGCCGTAGGGCATCGCGAGGCCAGGAGGTAGAGGCGGCAAGCTAGGGTGTGCGCGACTGTTCTGTTCTGTTCTGTAGGGTGCACGAGCAACTCGTGGTGATTGAGCCGCAATCTGATGAGCGATTCGAGCTCGACGTGGTTCGAATTGGGATTTCTCGTCGAGGCTGCTGTTCGACTTTGGGGAAGCAAAGGATGTGGACACAGCAGTGGCGTCGAAGCATGTGGGGGCCATGCTTGGTGACGTAGGGTTCACCGAGGTGGTTCATGTCATGTTGAGGATGAGTTCATGATGGATAGAGAAAATGAGGCTGTATCTAGGGCTTTGTATCGATTTAGGGCCGCATGTATGGTTGTGGTTCGGGAGTGAGGTATAATCTTTGTTTGTAGCCGAGCATTTGATTTAGTTTGGGTTCAAATAAATTTATAACAGTAAGTTACATAACAAATTATTTTCTTTTAAATTTATAGATTTATATTATATGTATATAATATATACATATATAGGTAAAGTGAAGTCATTATAGATTTGGGAATATAGGGATTTAAATGAAATATAAGATTTTAAAATCTATATAGATTTTTTTTACAAATATATATATGTAGTTTCAAAAAAGAAGATAAATATATATACACACACATATTTCATTTACTAGATTATTTTTAAAATAACATATTATGGAGATAAATTTGTTTAATAAATTTGTTTAATTATTTTTGTTGCCAATAATATTTATATTAATAGGAATTAATTAAAATTAAAACTGTTAGTTTAAAATAAATTCACTGGTTAATTTAAATTTATCAATGGAAATTTAATTTTTTGATTGGTTTGAATATTAATAAAAACCATCTAATGTTTATACAAGGTCAAAAATATGAAAGAAGCGAGCCGAATTGGAAATGGATTGCATGATAATCAAAGGTGAGTTAATCTCACTCATTTGGGTTTTATTTAAATTTAAATAGTTAAATTTGAATTTGGTTGAATGATTGAATTAATTGGTTGTAGTATATTATATATAGTAGGATATATATTGGAGTGATTGATTTTCCATATTACATAGCGAATGAGGCCATATGCATCACATAATAGTGGATGAGATAATATGATCCCATATACCGCGATATTCTACCTCGAAGTAGAATTGGTATAATTATATTGTGCTAACATTTGTGGATGCAAGAAAAAACAGGTTAAAGTGATTCAACTGGATTCCTCAAAACATTCGAATTTATTTTATATATTCAACGATATGATTATTGATGATCTGTGATGAATTATATTGATCATGTTGGGAATTGAAATTTATTGAATACTCTGGCGTGGTTAAATATATATTGAAATTTTGAGAATTGATATACATATGAAGTTTGGATTTTTAAAGTAAATAAAAAGGTAATTTTAAATAAAATAATTATAGGAAATTTGGATAATTAAATGATTAGGAAGAATAAAAGTTGATTTTAAAATTTTAAATAAATAAATTCCAAGTAGGGGAGAATAATTTGAATAAAGAAGAATAAATAAATTTTTAGACTTAATGATATTATTTAGAGAAATAAAGAAATTATTTTCAAATTTAAGGTTTAAATTTGGAAAAGATAAAGAAGAAATTTAGGGAAAGTATGAAATTCGTGTTTTTAGTTTAAATAAGATTTTGAATCATAATAAAGAAGTTAAATTTGGAATTAATGAGTTTTGAAATAAATTTGGATAAGAAAAGAAATTTATTTTAAATGGATATAATTTTGAAAAATCAATTCGAAGATTGATTTAGTGATTAAAACTGTGTTTTAAAGAAAGATGAGACTATGGGATTTATAAACTGGGTTTATAAGTTGAAACAAGATATCTGTGGATATTTGAAAGTATAAATTCACGATGGGAATTTATAAAGGAATGAGTAGTTTGTTTTAAAAATAAATAGTGGTTTATTTTTAAAGATATGGAAATGGGAAGCGTGTTTCCCAGGAAAGCCAAGTGTATTTCAAAGGAGACTTTTTATAAGCTAAAGGCTTTAAAAATTTGTTTTAAAGAAATGTTTAAGAAAATTTATTATTTTTAAATTTTTAAAATTTTTTAAATTTCAAAGTAAATATTTTTCAAATTATTTTAGTAGTAATTATTTTAAGGACAATTGGTATATGTTTTAAAAAGATAATTATTAATATTTATATTTTATAAAGTAATTTTATTTTAAAGAAAGTTTGGTTAAAGTTTTATTTAAAAACTTTTATAGAATTTCATAACTCTTATTTAAAATTTAGTTGGCTTAAATTTTATGTTGAAAAATTAGTTTTTATATTTTATAAAGTAGTTTTATTAAAATATTTTTTAAAATATTTTTTTTTGAATTAAGTGTTTAAGTAATTATAATTTAAATATTCTAAAGTATGTTTTAGAATAAAATGATTTAAATTATTTTTAAAAATCTTAAGTATTTAGGACTTGGCGGTTTTCAGTGGAAATAATATAATTGGATGGAAATTTATTTCCACGAGAGAGAGAAAAGAGATTTGAAAACTATTTCAAAGGATTGAAATGTAGGAAAATATCTTAAGAAGATATTTAAAAATAAATAATTTGGAAGAAATTATTATGGCTTGATAATTGTTTGTGAATGTTATTTATTGGCCAATGCGCTAATTGTTTCGAAGAGACTGGGATCAGGATTAATTTTTCGAAAACCACTTCGATCCATTTTGTACGTTTTTGTAAGGAAGACAAGAGTTTGGGGTCGAAGATGTCACATTGAAGTGCAAGGGCTAATCGCTACTAATCCTGAGGGTGATTCCAAAATGGAAGTAGTAGGAATAGTGCCTTTTGGTTCCTTTTGAACCCGGAACGGACTTGTATGGACGAATGCTTTCAGAACTTCTTCAGGAGGACGGTGAGCGTTCTAAGTGATTGTGTGCTAAAAAGGTAACGCCTAGCCTCGAGCCTCATCAACTGGGAATGGCTAAAATAGGGGAGGCGCACACAAGGCTAAGTGGCCAACAACCAATTAGGGCAAGGTCATCCCTGTCTAGATGTCCTTGTTTATATTTGGCTGTGTGGCGGTTGTTGATCCCAACCGTAGGATGATCTTATTCGGGCTATCCAGTAAGGGGTAGTCTGGTCTTGTGTTGTAGGGGATTCAGGGTGGATCCTCGGTACGGTGATCTAGACCACATACTGTGAGGAGTCGTACCCCAGTAGCCCTGCCATTGATTGAAATCCATTCTTCCTTCGCGCCTTTTACGGTTTTTGTTTGTAGAACCCACTTTGTGGCTAGTAGCTGGAATTTAATAATGTAATAATTTTGGGTATTTGAATAAGTTTTTGTATATAGACACTGTTATAATATCAGAGGATTTTATAAGAAATGTTTTGGTTATCGTAAGGTAAAAACCCGGCATGTTTATTTGTGGCGTGGTCTTACGAGGTACCGTTGATTTGCAAAGGATTTTGAAAACGTTAATAATCCAATTGAGTGTGTTTTCTAACGCTGGTTTTCCAGACTGACTCGGGTGTTATTTAACTATAATGCTCGGGTCAGATCGAGTATTATAAAGTACAGATTTTGGATGGACTGCTGTGGCGCTCAGGAGACGAGCTGGATGGCGAGACGTACTTTCGTACTTGATTATTATTCCGTTGTTTTTTCAGTTTTGAGGATAAGTTTATATAACTGTCTAGCATGTGGATATTGATTGTGTTGTTGAATAGAGTTGTACTCTGATGATGTATGTATAAATCAGTACAGATTTCATTGTGTTTAAAGCTATTGTTATATATTATATTTATTCCGCTACGACTGTGAGATTCTAAAGTTGTTTTCTATTTCTTCTTCTACCTCCTTCTTCTTTAACCCTAATGGTTCGATTTTTCGACATTCGATTTTCGGCATTTGATTTAGTGAACTATTAAATGTCGATTTTCGGGCGTCGAAAAATCGGGTCATTACAATATATTTTTATTTACTATTTTTTAATTTAAGTTTAGATTATTATTTTAGATGTGCAACTAAAATATTTAAAGTGATTTCAATTATTTATTAGATCTTTTCCAATGAATAATCTCAACACTACTAAACAAAATTATTTTTTTACTTTGCAGGTTTATTTTTGGATCATTTGTTCTCCAAATATGCATAATCTAATTGTTAGAAATCGATGATGAAAATAAACAATGTTAAAAGTTAATTTTTTTATATTGAACCTTCTGAAAAACCTTGGATGGGTTATAAGTTGTGTCTAGGTTTTAAAAGAAGTTAAACTTAATCAGTTTGAAATTTTAGCAATTTGGTATTTTTCAACTTTAACATTAGTTTTTCCTATTTTGCAATTTTCATGTTCAATTCCATTAGCATGTCTATGTAGCTCAGTCCAAAGAAAAAATATTCTTTTTTCCATATAAAATAAAAATCTCTAATCACTTTCTACCCTTCTTTCATTTAATTTTCACTTAAATCTTCAGCTTAACATGGAAGCAAAAAGGCTCATAACTTCTAAAGTATAAGATAGATCTTTCACAAATCTCTAACATATTTGTTTCCTTCTTTCATTTTATTTTCTCTTTAGTCTCAAACTCTACAAGAACTCAAAATACTATATATATATAGTGTGTGTATATATATATGTATGTATGTAGTATGTATATAGTGTGTATATATAGTATATATACGTATATATATATGTATATAATGTGTGTGTATAGACACACATATATACACACAAAAATATATTAAAGTTCGATCTCTCCTAATCCTTTTGTATTTTTTTCACAGTATAGAGTTGATATCCTTATTTCTCCTTGATTTATTTGTATAAATTCAGGTATCTCGGTATATCCCTAATCCTTCTAATTATTATTCATTTTCATTTTATTTAATTCTATTTTATTTTTCTATAAAGTTCAAGCCCTAAGAAAAAAATTATTTTTTCCCATCAAAATAAAAAATTCACATTCTTTCTTTCTTTCTTGTAGTTTCTCTTTAATCTAAAGCACCATAAAAAATCAAAATCATACCACAATCTCATTTGCATAATTCAATCATTAGAAATTGTCCTGGGATATAATTGTAAAGTTTAAACTTTGGTGATATTCAAAAAAAATTCCCACTCAAATTATAAGATTTTTTATTACCAATGTGTATTTTAATTTTTTATATTGCACATTTGATAGTTTGCTTTGAATCATCATGAGTCTTCACTTTTCATTAAAATTAAATTTATTCTCCTGAAAGGTTAGACTATACAATATTTTAGAACCTCAAGGTACAAGATACTTAAATTTTATTTACTTCTTCCTTTTCCTTCAATTAAAGCTTTATTTTGTATAATATATTTTTATATTTTTATTTAATATTTTTTATAAATTAAATTAAGTTCAAATCATGATTTTTTTCCTAAACAATTTAATGTATTTACTTCTTCCATTCCCCCTAGAACTGAATGATATTCAACTTTCTTTCCCATTTAATTCATTATATTTTTTCCTACTCTGTGTAAAATCTAATTATTTCATATTTATAAACAATTAAATGAAAATATTCCTTTATTATAGGTTACATACCTTCAGTATATGTTGGAATATAAGAATATTCGTCTGTGTTTGTAAAATCTCAATACGAATATGGACTGATGACAGTTAAATGTCATATCATATTTAAAGTGGCAAAAAGCCATAGTAAGGTGTCAAGATGAAATGATTACGCATACTAGATAATTTGAACAATAACTAGAAGTGTCATAGGTTTCTTTAAATTATATCTATATGCTACTGTTTAAGCTTACAAATCCAATAACATATTTTAATCAGGTCCACAAGTAGATTAATATATATATAGTAAAAAAATTGGTATCTTACTACTACTAACATGAATTTAAATATTTTTTAACAGTTTACCATGTTTCACACTCTTGATTGAAATGTTGGATTCTTATACAAATTTACAATTGGAATACCAAAGGAAACATATCTACTTGATAAAATGTCAAATTCAAAGGTTCTTTGTACTTATCTATGGTCAAACAGTAATAAAAACCTTCCTCGAGAAGACATTTAATCTTCAAGTAACAGAGAAGCTATATTTTTACACTAGTATTTGAAGTTCAGTAAATGAAACACTTAGAGCAATTTATACATTATAATATATTACAAATACATGGTGTTACTAGACTAGATTTTTCTATGATATTTCATTAAACTCTATGATATAGTGTTAAAAACACGTTTTTTTTTTTTTTATTATCTTATTTTTCATTCAAATTTTGTTTCATTCTACCTATTATGGTGTAATATGGAGTTTTTGTGGACGAGTTTCAACTAGCAACAAGTATGATTTAGGTAGTGTATAGTCATAACAAATTTAATATAAAGAATAATTCCCACCTACCTGTATCGATGTTAATATCTATCTCATGATACGTTCCTATAGTGATAAACTCGTTATCATGATTATTATATCAATTTTGTATTTTGATAACATCATTACAACCGTCACAAAAAAATTAGTTGTTAAAAATTACGTAACTTTAGCATGTTATGTGCGTAGCATGAATCTACAATTTACCATATATATTAAAGCTGCATCTCACTCGAAAAAATTCCTTTTCTCATAATTTAAGAAGATAAATACTTAGCTTTACTTGATTTAGTGTACTCTCAAGAAGGTCACAGGTTCGAATTCCATAAAACACGCTTATATCTATTGTATATTAGAATAACTTCACTTTCCTTATTCACTTTGTTCCTAAACTTTCAGGTTCGAATCTTATTTACCTCATTTTACTTAAAATATTTTGAAACCACTTAGTACGTTAGAAACATTTATTTTTTGCCAACAAATTCCTTTTTACTTAGAAATTTCAACCAAAATCTAAGCTCCATTCCATGATCCTATATTTTGTAGGAGTTTTCACTAAGTAAGCATGATCTTTATTTTAAATTTATTGATTTTATTCTTTAACATATAAACTCCATCGAAAATATAACATATCACAAAAGCTTATGATGATAATAGTAAGAATTTTATAAAATTTAAAATGAGTAGTATAAATTAACGAAAAGCGCGCGCATACACACATGGACTGAGTGTTATAGTTTATCTTAAGCTATATTTTTAAATAAACCAACATGCTCATGTAATATGTTGGTATAAAATTTAAAACCTTAGATTTTTCAACTTCAACCACATCCTATTCAAAGTAGTCATTTAAAATAATTAAGCATGATTTATGTTTTAATTTCATTGATTCTAAGCAAATTAGTATAAAAACTAATAAATATAAATCGAGGAATAATGATCGGTTATTATGGATATCAACTTGGCATGCTGCAATAATATTCATTTTAACCTCTTTTATACATGCATTGTCTTAAAAAAAATAAAACATATAAATTCAACCACTATTGTCATTTTTTACCGTATAAGAGATAAAATATAATATGTAAAGTGCACTCACTCGAATAATCCTGTGAACTTAAATTTTCATTCAAAATTATTAAATATGAAAACTATAAAGTTATACGAACTAACATAATTATATATATTGTATTAATTTATTTCTCTTACAAACTAAAAAAATCCAAACTTCTCAACAATCCATGAAAATACAGGCGTTACATTTTTCTAAATAAGTGGGTTGATGGTCCGGACTGCGTGATCGAAGGTCACGAGTTCGAGCCCCGAAACTGACAACCTTGTAACAAGTACCCGAAGTATGTGTTTGGCAGGCACATACTTCCCTAGAGTTTACAAGCGAAGCTTGGTTCTCTAGGTAATTCAAAAAAAAAACTATCAAAATCGTATTTTGACTATGTACTTGGAATTCATTTTGGATTTAAAGCATCAATCCATATAGTAGAGTCTATACTCGTTATGGATTATTGACAGCCGCTGAAATTTTTACCACTAGTAATTTTTTCCTCGACATTAATAAGAATATCATAGTTTCTATTTAATGTACGAGAATTATTATTAGACGCTGTAATATGTTGTGTGTCTATTTTAGATTTGGTTAATTTTATTTCATCTTATGTAATCAGCTCCTATGTTTGAGTCTGTGGATCGTACCCAAGTCCATTGTACTACAGCTAAATTCTAAAAGTAAATCCTTTGATCATGAAGGTTATGTTTCCTAAAACAACAATTGTTTCTTTATGTGAAGGAATAGGCATTCAAAAATATTTTATGAACTTCCTTTTATATGTGTATAAAACTAATTTAATTTTAAGTTTACGAAACTTATGTTCATAACATAAACTAGACAACTAGACATCTTAAACTATTTAAGATCGTGGTTTCTGATCAATTCATATCTTATATGAATATAATCTCATATACTCTTTTTTAGATGAAATTAAATTTAACCTATGTATTTACTCTTAGGTACTCGTCCTTGTAAAAAGAAGTTAGTTCGGCTTTACTCATTATCAATTGTATTTTGTCTAACAAATTCTGATTGCTCCTTATTGATATATCATTATGTATCATAGAGAGGAGTGGCTTTTGAGATAGAATCTTATTCTTTTTTAGATTCATTTGAAACTCTTTGTATATACATTCACATATTCGGTCAAACCAAATTATATTATCTTCCTTGCTGTTATGTTTTTCTACTTCCATTGTATATTCTTTGAACTTATCAAAGATATACTATTTATGTATAAAATAAACATATTCATGTTTATGATCATTCTTTTTTTGAGAAAAATGAGTGATTCCCTAAAGGAGGAGAGCACTCATATAATTTTATTCTACACTACTTTTTTTTCCAGCAAACCTGGTAGGTAGCAAAACCCTCTGTGCAAGTTAAAAAAGAATGAAAAAACCTCCCATATCCTAGTTGCTTAATCAATAACCTCAATATCTAATAAGACTAAAATGAAGACTGAGAATATAGCTAAATAATATCTAATACATAAAAGGATACATCAAAGCCAACTGGAGAAGCAGATAAATAGAATCAAAGAACCCTCTGCCCCACACCTCTAGTTCGAAAACCTATCCACGTAGACCAATGCTCACGGTCCATTCGCATAAGCGGTCCAGACCATCATGACTTCTGGAACTATAACAACTCAATGGAAACATGAGCACGGAACATATATATATATATATATATATATATATATATATATGTATGTATATAGTCTAAAGCTTATATCCATATATATGTGTTGAGATATGCTATACGAGAACGAGAAGTAAAACTTGTTTATTTATATATCAAGAGTATACTATTTGAAGGGGTATATATTCATTAGAAGTGTCTACAAGTTTGTTATTTAAGATCATATCATGCCTTCCACCGTTACGAGTAATTTTTACCTTCAATGAGTCAATGGAACTTATTTCCTTTATGAGAAAGTCCTTAAAAGAACATTTAATTCAATTTATAACTTTGGTTTGCAACCTAATTATAAACGAACAATGCAATGGCGTAAATCAGGTTGTTAGGTAGTGTGTCAACGACGCTAAACATTCTTTGGTTTCTTTCAAATCATATATACTAGCTAGTGATAGAGATAATAGTAGCTAGTAAAATTCTATATTCTTTCCTTTATTGGAATCTAAGGTTACTCCAACAATAATCGCATTTAAAATCAGTGTTGATCATGCCAAGCAACCAGCAATATAGCATTGACAGCTTTATTAAACTCACACTGCCAATCAGCTATTACCTTCTGGCTAAGCCAAAAACATGAACAGTGTTTACCAGAATGGAATAAGTTAGTGGACAACAAAATATAGATGTCTTATGATTTCTAAGTGCATGTTGCAAAAAACACATTTTTTTTCTCTAAGTGGAAATTCTTTTTCATTAAGAATTCATTTGTGTTTAATTTCTTATGTAGAATCAACCATATATGTAGCTTTGATTTTAGTGGAGCATTGACTTTCCAAATAGATATGAAATTTTTGGTTTGTGTAACGACCCGAAATTTTCGATCCTGAAAATTCCAGATAGTTATGAAAAAGAAGAAAGAGATAGAAAAAGAAGAAGAAGAAGATCATAAACAACATCTCACATTCGTAGCGGATAAAATATAATAATAAATAATAACAGTTTACTGAAGAATACTATATCCGTCGATTACATTTAAATACATCAGAGTTACACATATATTCAAACACTGGACATATACAAATCAACATGTCACAGAATTACAATAATATAATATAGCGGAGAAACTCTACACGTTCCTGTTATCCATCTCGCCTCCTGAGCTCCAGAACGTCCTTACCTAAAAATCTGTAATACTCGGTCTGACCCGAGCATTACACCAAAGTAACACCCGGGTCAGGCTGGAAACCAGCGTGAGTAACTCATCCAACACAGAATACAAAACATACCACTTGTAGAGAACCCGGGGTAACTCAAACTAATTTTACAAGCTCACCATATGTTATAGACATAACTTATTCCATACATAAGTTTCCTCAGTGCCAAAATTTAGATCAAATAATCCGATTCACTTAAATCAATTAATTCCAACCTATTAATTTCACATATCAATTTATAAGAATTCGAAGTGGTTTCGGGTATTTCCCAATACCCGATCCCGGCCTCTTCGAGTCTCAAGTCATACTAACCCAAGTTATCCAAATGAAATACACAATATTTCATACCGGAGATATCAACTCATTCAAAGCATCCAAGACCATTCAATATCCATAAGCAAATTTGATCACTTCCAAATTAATTCAATTGATTCTAATTGAATTTCTAACCTCAATCACTTAGATTTCTTTACTTGTTAATTAATTAATTTCAAATCAAATAATTCAATCATCCCTTCAATATTCATCTTAATTAATCAACCTGGACCAATTATCCTTCAATTTCATTCAAGCAACTATCTTTAATTAACTTCACCATATTACTTATCCTTAACCAAAACGATAAGTAATCTTAATTACTTCATGAACAAATTAACTGTTTTAGTGACATTAATCCTTAATTACTTATATATTAACTTCTCATAAGTCACTCATTATTGATTAATCAATCTTAATTAATCAATCTTTAATTACGTCATTGATTATATAAATTAACGATTTCCAATTATATTTTAATTTATCCTAATCTAAATTAATTACATTAATTAAACCACCATATTAATCATTCTTGATTTATCTCGACCTCTAATTAACTATCCATTTATTTACTTCATTAAATAAATCAAATTTATCCTTAATTAATAATCTTAATTAATCTCTTTATTTATTACACAAAATAATTATATTTTATTAATTTCATTAAGTAATTGTTTATCAAACCATCCATTGATTATTTTAAATTAATCAAACTTAATTAATTAACTTAAACCTTCATTAATTAATTCAAAACCCTTAATTACTAAATTAATCAACCCAAATCATTAATTAATTGAATTAATTAATTATACATTTTAATTACCTTTCTAATTTGATGAATCACAAATCATTAATCCCTTATTAACAATGAAAATATTTTCGTATTTATGACTTAAGTTTTAAAATAAATTTTAAAACCCAAATACTCCGAGTCAGATCATAATTAACTCGAGAAACAACCGAAACTAAAATACCAGATCATCAGTACATATCCAAAAAATTCAATCATTCATCCAATTATTTAAATTTAACCATTTAAATTTAAATAAAAATCCAATAGAGTGAGATTTACTCACCTTTCCCCCTAAAGTTTGCAATCCACTTCATTTAATTAATTACATCCAGTGATTATTAATTTATTACTTTCCCAAGTCATTATTAATTCATTACTCCCTAACTATTAATTATTAACCTTCATTGTTAATTTATAAAACCTAATTACCCAATTGTAAATCACTAATTACAAATTATTCAATCACTAATTACAAATCAATTACTTAATTAATCTTTATCTTATTTCATGAATTATCAAACCTTAATTATGCTTAAGGTAAACATCCTCTTTGTTAAATACTAAATCACATTAACATTTAACGTTATTTGTAAAAATTAAGTTTTAAATATCTTTTAAGTTTTTAACATACTTAATTTGATAATCAATCAAACATTTAATTTAAAGAATTTATAAATGATTAAAACAATTCCATTTTTTTAAGCTTAAGTTAAAAAAACAAACAGAGCTGAAATAAAATTACTCACCATCGATCGTGAGCCCCAACTACTCCTCCTCCACTGAATCACACGCACAAAGACGAGAAGCCCTAACTCTCGCGCGCGTACGTGAAACCATCAACGCGGCCCCAAAACTCGAGCTCGTCGACACTCCATGTCCTACCTCCAAAAACTGCTGTTATATCCTCTGCGTGACATCCCACCTCCATCGATGCTGCCTCTCCCTATCAAACATCGCGATTTCTAAACGAGGCTCGAGCTTAGCGACTTCGGCTAAGCTTCTCGAGCTCGAGCTCGAGCTCGAGTGCACCATCGTGATACGATACACCCTGATTTCCTTCAGAAGGCATGGAGAGGAAGTAGATAATTCTGTTTTATGATCGGCCAATGATTTCATTTTTTTGAAAAGCGTTCGATTTACTGTTGAAAGTTAGAGAGGGGACGAGGATAAGATATAGGGTTGGAGAAGCTTCTTGAGTACGCGTGAATATAATATAATATATCTCGCGTTGTATAACGCGAAATCCCGAACCTCGAATCAGACATGCCGACAGACGTTTAGAAGGTTTTACCCACATTTCGAACACAATGGAACGTGTTTCGGAGGCTAATTTGATCGTATGCGCGAGTTACAAAAGAAAACGATCAAATTTAAATAAAATCGATTAGAATAGTTTCTAAGCGTTATGAACTGTCAGGGTCAAACGACAACTCCGATTGCTACGAAAATTGAAATCCGATAATAACTAACAATTATGGATCCAATGTAACTAGTTTCGTCGAATTCCGAGACTGTGCCTCGGAAGGCTATTTTTAAATTCAATTTAAACGATATATTATTAAAATTGAACAAATCACCTTTAAATTAGATTTCAACCATTCTATTATCTTCAGTATCATCATTATAAATTTTATAAGCCTTCAAATTATTTTAAACAGGCTTAGAAATTTCAGATTCAACAATTTACCCAATTTCAATTATTAAATTCAATATTTAAACTATATAATTCAATGATTTAATTATCAAGTAAATATTGATATCTGGAATTCAAGTTAAAATTAACTTTTAAATATTTTAAATCAATTAACTATTCAAATTTAAATTGTTATAAATTTCGGGTCGTCACGGTTTGATCCCTGAGAAGTTTACAAACTTATACACTGAGTTTGTGGAGTATATTAAGCTTTTATCCCAACACTAAAATTTGGAATCTCTCTTATTATCCAAGTTATAATATTCTAGCTTAATACATAATGAAACAAATTGGGATAAGATAGTGCCTTCAAGGGCATGGTTAAAAGTAAGGTTCCATGAAAATTTGTTATGAGAGTAAAGACGACCTCTAAAATTAAGGCATTTCTGAAATTGCAAATATCAAATAGCTCTTCATATACAACTTTGAAACGAATTGTCGAAATCAAGATATCGTGCCAAAATGAGGTGTTTTTATATGAGAGAACTATATTTTTAATTCCTAGATTAAAAATATTGGCTTTTTTAGGATGGTTTTCCATAATTAAAACATGTTGTTGAAGTTAGGGGCGATGAAGCTAAGGTTATAAGTTCTATCATAGATTCGAAATATTTTTTTTATCATATGTCATTGTCATTAGTAATTTTTAAAAAGCCATTTTTCTAATAAAGACACATTACATATAAGTGTACAACACCTAATCCCCTTCTTGGAGTTACAAACTGTTCCCAATTAACGAGATAGTTAATACTATTATATAATACTTTCCTACCCTAGAGGAAATTTCTTTTAATTTTATCTATTTTATCAACAAACGATTTTGGAAAAATGTAAAATGACATCCAGTAAATCCTTGTGGCTGATATGACATAGTTTTAGTAGGTCTAATCATAGTTTTAGTAGGTCTAATCAAAGTTTTAGTAGGTCTACTATTTTTTTCAATTATTATTTACCAATCTTCCATTTTTTAGTTTAGTAGGTCTAATCAAAAGCCCTTACTATTGTACAAAAAATTTCATGGTACTATAGATAAGGGTGTTGGCGATAAGGTTTTCAATAATATCTATATCATTCAAGACAAGAACCAAACTCTTGTCAATATTTATCTTCATCCCATAAAGCATTTCAAAGACATATAAGATAAATTTAAGAGATGTAATTTGGTGATGAAAATGAGACATAAAAAGCATGGCGTCATCCACAAATTTCAGGATCGAAAGACCATCATTACTGATCTCAATACTGACACTGTCAAGAACCCCATTTGTGATAGATAGTTTAATGATCCTAGTGAAAACATCCGTTGCTAAATTGAATATAAAGGGTGATAAAGGATCATCTTGTCTAAGTCCTCGTTCATATTGAATTTTGTTTCCTAGAAAGTTTGCTATTTTACTAGAATTATCGGTTTTTAACAAAGACATAATCCAACCTCCTTGTCTCGGATTAAAACCCCTCGCTAGTAACGAATCTTTAAGAAATAATCAGTCGATAGAATCAAAAGATTTTGCAATGTCAAGTTTTAAAAGCGCACAAGTGATATTATTTGTACAACAATAATTAATAAATTCTTGAAACATAACAACCCTATCCGTGATATTTCTAATTTTAATAAAAGCGGATTGTGTTGTTCATTTTGGTGCATAACCTATTGGCTAAAATCATTGAAATGATTTGAAGTTGATGGTTTATTAACAAAATAGGCATAAAGTTTTTAAGCTCTACTGCACCACTTTTTTATAGAGAAATATTGCATTGGAAAAGTTAAATGTCCCTAATTGTAAGTGTGATAACCCAGATTTTTGAACATCTGGTAATTGGATAATTCATTAGTTTTATTTGAATAAATAAGTGGAATTCTGATAATTTAAAATTATCTGGAAAATGATAATTTTATAAGAGATTAACATATACATATAAATATATGCAAACATTATAATGTTAGAAATTTCAAATATATGCAAACAAGTATGTAGGTGTATATGTATATGTATATATGTATGTGTATAATGATTAGGAGGCATTGATTTGGATTCAATAATTTTCTAAGGGTAGTTAAAGTTAAAATCTATTATTTTAAAACATTAGAGATAGAATTTTTTAATTTAGAATGTAAAAGTTTAAGTTTAAATTAGGATTTAATAAGAGGAACATACTTTCTTTTACATATAATAAATATAAGATTTATATATATAAGTATTACACATAAAAAAAATTAAACATAAGAAGATATATATATATATAAGGAGTTTGAAATTTGTAAGCTTCATAATATATGGATTAATATTTGTAACTTTTTTTATGCATGCAAAGACAAGTGTCTACTTATTCATTTTCTTTTCATTTTTTTTTAAAAAGGCCGTACATTGTATTTATTCAACTCTATCCTACTTTTCCACTTTTCTTTCATTCATCTAAAAAAAAAGAGAAAAAAAGAAACTATAATTAAACTACAAATTCAAACCTGACCAATACAACTGATCAAGTAAGATTTAATTCAAAGAATTAGCTCGACTAGATCAGATCCAGAATCAACTCGGGTAAATCTAGTTCAGATCAACATCAGAAGAAAATTCAAGTCAATTCAACAATTCAAAATTCAGTTCAAAGCAAAGGATCATCTCAGTCTTCTCTGTTTACAATTTACAGGTGAGTAAACAAAGAAATAACCCTGTGGAAATCTTAATGCATGCAGTGAACTTAAATTTAAAATTGGTAATAATGGTTAGCATGATTGATTGAATGGTTACATGTATATATATATATATATATATATATATATATATATATATATATATATATGGATATAGTTGTGTGCATGTAAGTAATTCAGTGTATTGCTCTTTTCTTTAATTACTGGGCGAAAATATAATTCAAAAAAATCAACTGATCTTTCCCAAATTTGCTATATGTCATGGTGTTAAACAAAATTTTCTAGAAATAGTAAGATTTTAATTTTAAAAAGAAATTGATGACAGTTTCTACTGGGATGTAGAAGTTATAGTAAAAACCGTATGTATATCAAAATTTCGATTTGATCAATTTATGGATTCAGGTATATTATCTGAATTGTTATTAAAAACTAGGATTTTTAAAAGAGTAATCATGAATTTTAAGTTGGTAATTCAAGAGAAATTGTATAATGAACGGAATTCATGTATGAGTCGATTTCTGGTGATCGTAGTAAACTGCGTGGTCGAGGCCTTTACTGAAGCAAGAGGGGAGGGCAGAGGTCACGGTAAAAATGGTCGTAGAATTTATGGCCACCGTGGCGGCTTGAGATGGTCAAACTAGGGTTTTGTCCCAGTTTTTGGTCGAGGAGGAAATCATGCTGCCGCGCTATCGTCGGTGCATCAGAATTGTCTAGTCGTGGTGGTAAACTAGTGTAGAACATTGGTGAAGCTTTGGGCGGAATCTGGAGAACTCTGGTGGATGGCGTCGCCTTGACGAGGTGATCATTGGTCGGAGTATTTTGTTCCAGCGGGTTCGATCCAGTCGGATCTCGATTTCGTGATAATTTTGGGAGTTGGGTGGAAGTGATCGAAGGAGGAGATGATCGGGGACTTGCGGGTGATGGCCGTGGATGCCGAAGCATCGTCGGCGATCAGTGTATGTGCACTAGTGGTCTGTGCACTTGAGTTTTTGGTTTTGGAACGAAGGATTTTCCTTCGGGTTGGCCTCGGGAGAAAAATGAGTTGGCTTGGGTTCGTGATCGTGTTGTTCACATGAGTGTTTAAGCTTAATAGTTTAAAATTTTAAGCAAGAAGGAACTCGGAATTTGTGAGGAAATTCTCGGGTTTTGTTTAAGTGAACCTCAGGATTAGTTTTGGTTTATTAATCAATTTGTTAACAAGTTTTTAAGTTAACAAAATTAAGTTATAATTTATTAGCTTTAAACTATTATAAATAGTAATTTAATATTAAATGTTTGTTTATTTAAAGTTGAAAATTTATTTTAAGTTATTAATTAAGTTTATCCCCTAGATGTTTTTAAAAAAAAAAGCTTAATTTATCAGAAATTAAGTAGTTTAATTAAAATAATAAGTGTTTTAATTTTTAATTAAACTTAATGCTTTTTAAGTTAATGATAATTAATGCCAAAGTTTATTAAATTTGGATGATGATTAACAAGGTGTTTAAGATGAATGAATTATCTTAAAATCAGTTAGTGTTGGGTGATTCAGATTATTAATTAGTTAATTAATTGATTAATAAATTTAAAGGTTAACTAATTAAGGATATTTAACCAATGGGATAATTACTTGGTGAAAGTAATTAATTAAGGTAAATTACTTAAGGGAAGTAATTAAGGATTAATTACTTAGTGTAATTAATTAAAGGATTAATTAAGGACTAGTTAATTAATGAGCGTGATTAATTAAAGGATAATTAATCAATGTAAGTGATTACAAGATAATTAATTTGAGTAATTGATTAAGGATCAGTGTAATCAATATGGATGGGTGAATGTTAATTAATTTATGTAATTAATTAAGAGTTAATTACCTATTGTAATTAAAAGATAATTAATCAAGGGTGATAAATTAATATGGATGATTAAATGATAATTAATTAGTTGGTTTGTAATTAATTAATGTTAAGTAAAGGTAATCTAAGTGACTAGAGATTGGTAACTAGTTAATTAGAGATAAACTAAATTAATTTTGGAAGTGATCAATTTTGCTTATGAATGATTGAATGATGTTAAATGACTTGAATTGGTTGATATCTGTGATATGAAATGTTTTGTGATATGAAATGTTTGGGTGGACAGTGACAATGTGGTTATCTATCGAGATGCATTACTGTGTAAAGTGACATCTTATATTTAAAGTTGAATTGTATTTCACTTGAATAACTTGAGTTAAGATGGCATTGAACTCGAAGAGACCGGGGTCGGATATCAGTAAATACCCGAACCTACTTCGATTTGTAACCTACAATGATTCTTTATAGATTGATATGTGAAATCAATAGGCTGAAATGGAATAATTTAAATGACTGGACCATTTAAAAACTAAGTAAGAGTACTTAGGGATTGATTGTGAACATATGTGTTGACTATAGCAAGTTGTGAACTTGTAGTGATGAACGAGTTACCCCGGGTTTTAAGAAAATTTTATGCATTAGTATTTCTTGTTAGATGGGTTTACTCACGCTGGTTTCCAGCCTGACGCAGGTGTTACTTTGATGTAATGCTTGAGTCAGACCGAGTATTATAGATTTTCAGGTGAGGACGTTCTAGAGCTCAAGAGGCAATCTGGATTGCAGAAACGTATGGAGTATTCCGCTGTGTAGTCTGTATATATTGTAGTTTATCTAGGACATGTTGATTTTAACTGTCCAGAGTTTGTGTAAGTGTTGTAACTCTGATGTATTGATGTAAATTAACTAATACAGTTCTTCCTTTGTATAATTGCTATTTTATTTGATATTATATTTTGATCCGCTGCGAATGTGAGAATCTGCATTTTGGTGTTTTTGTTTCTTCTTCTTCTATCTCTTTTCTTCTTTTCCTAACTGTCTGGAATTTTCGGGGTCGAAAATTCTTGGTCGTTACATTTGGTATCAGAGCAGAAGGTTAAGAGAGAACCTTGGCTCTGGTGGGTTTACTCATTAAGGATAGGGTCAGTGATACCCTAGAATGAGTCGAGTGTATATATATGTATATAAGAGCGTACTTGTTATTTTCTTATATAAAGGTTTTAAAAATGGTTTTAATGAATGATTATTATAAAAGCTTATATTTTATATATAAAGCAATAATTGGTTGTTGGATATTGAAATTGGATAAAGAATTAAGTGATGAATATATATATATATATATATATATATATATCCAAATAGGAATTGGATAAAATGAACTATACAAATAAGATGGATTAGAATTTGTTTCAAACCAGAAAATAGAATGATTATTGTGTTTAATAATGGATGATTGTTTTCCAATAAACAATAAAATGTTTTAAGGAAGTAACCATTAGATGAAAATAACTTGTAAATTAGAAAGAATGTAAATTGAGAAGTTTTGAATTCTAAGTCTAGAAGCATTTGAATTGTTTCAAAATGATAAAAGGAATAATAAATAATATTGTTCAGTATATTTCGAATGTGATTTTATTTTAAAATAAGAAGTTGTTTGAAAGCTTTAAAGAAATCTATTTTGAATTAAAACCAAAGGTGGTTTAAAATTTAAAGTATAGCCTGGTGGGCTAAGAAATAAATATGTATATATGTGTGGATACATAATATCAAAGATGATTTGAAATAAACTCTAAGGTGTTGAGTTTTGATTTTCCGTGAAGTGTGATGTAAAAACCCAAAGTGATATAAGTCTTTGAACCTATAAGTAAGAAAGAATATTGATAGAAATTTAAAATTTGAAATGGAAATTCAAATTGGATAAAGTTATCAGGATTGTTTAAATTGAATTAAATTTAACTCAGGAGAAGTTAAATAAGTATAGAATGAACAACCTGACTTGAAAATTTTAACATGAAATTGAGATTTAATTTGGAAAGTTAAAATGTAATTTTGAATTGGGAGTATGTGTGATCTCAAAATAGGTTTGAGATCTAAAAATTTGAATTGGATGCTATGAATGGATATTTATTTATCCTAATATCATCTTGTTATTATCAATAATTTTGAAATTATGAATTGTATAGTTTAAAATGAATTAACAAATGGATTGGAATAATATATATATCCATTGCTGATATAAATGGAAAATGACTTTGAATTTAAGATTTAAATGTTCAAAAGGAACTTGGAAATTTAAATTGTTAAGGATTGGTTTCAAAAATTGAAATTGGGTAATAAATTGGATTTCAAAGATTAAATTGTTTAAAAAGGATTTGAATTATTATTTGAACCTAAAAATAGGTTTATGGAAAAGTAAAGGTTAATTTGATTTAAGGGAATTAAATCAACATTTGAAAATTTAACTCGAATTTATATAATTCGAGATGGTTTAAAGTTGAGCTTTAAATTGCATTACTTCAAATGGAATTTGGTTTGAATTAATTAGAATTGTGATTGATGATGGATAAGTTTAAAATTCAAATGGAAAATTTGAATTGGATTAATTTGAAATGAAATTGAAATTGAATGAGTTCAAATTCAAATGGGAAGTTGATTTGAATTTGGGATGGGTATGGAAGTTAATTTAATTTGAATTGATATTGAGGGTAAAATTCAACTTGAATTGGTATTGAATCAATTCAAAAGAAAGTGGAAATTGAAATGGAATTGATGGGAATGAAGATTGGGAAGTTGAACAGTTTGGCTCTGGACTATTTTTTTTAAATAAATTATTTGAATGTAAACTTTCTTAAATCTATCTTTCCAAAGCTAGTTACTATATACAATCTTTCTTTTTAAAGACAAACTATTTTATACTTACTTTATAATTATTTTTGTATCTATTTAACTATTTTATAAACTGATTACTATTTTTCAACTACTTTATAACTAATTACTATTTTACAACTATTTTGCAATTATCTAACTATATATTTTATAACCATTTGTCTATTTTATAACTACTTAACTATCTTGCAGCTATTTGACAACTAATAATTATTTTTCAACTACTTATCTATTTTAAACATTTTAAGCTATTTTCTAATTTAAGCTGGACAGAGTTCAAATTGTTTATGATTAAATATCCATTTGAGATAAGAATTGAGGTGATAATCCAAATGGAGAATTGAGGCAATTGTGAATAAGTGGATAGAAATTAAAGTGAATATGAATAGAAAAGGAAATTGATTTGGTTAATAATCAAGGAAGATAAATATGTAGGAAGTACATATTTATTCTATTCGCATAGTGATTTGATCCAGATTCGAGCATAGAATTTCGAGATAGTGTATCGATCCGAGTTGGGATTTTCCACTTGATTTTCGACGGTGAACCTGGACATGGATTTTTGATTGATTTTGAAAATTCTCTATCATAGTTAGCTATGCAAGAAGAATGACGGTTTCTGATCAAGAAACCAAATCTGAGTCCGCACTAGGAAGTTGGGTGGACGATACTAGTTCGGAAGTGAAATTGTGTGATCGAGTGAGCGATCAGATCGATAAAGCGTACGGATGATATGTGTACATCGTATGAGATTGAGTGAAATGGATCTTGGAAATTTGTGGATAAGAACTGTAAAATGGTTTTTGAAATGAAAAGTATATTTTGTGAAATATATGATGAAATAAAGTGGAAACTGGATATTTCTATGGTAGAAATTTATTTTATAAAAATTAATGTGGTTAATAACTTTGTAAAAGAGTAATCAAATTTGAATATTTAATTTGGAATAAAAAAAGTTATATATCTTTGTTATATAAGATAAATCTTCCCCTGTTAAATCTATTGCTAAAAAAAGGGTTTTTGAAAAGTATTTGAAGTATAAGAAGGGAATTTATACAAGTATAAAGTGATCCAAAGATTTTCAAGACTATATATATCTATGTATATATAAAGGATTTTTGGAGAATGATTTTGGAAAAGGTTTTGGAACCTATGGATTTGGAAAAGGATTTTGATTTTTAGGAAAAATCAAGTTTGGAGATTTGGAAAGCCTAGTTGAGAATTATCGATTTTGGGATAATCGATTTTGTGAAATGGAGATTTATATGAGATTCATACTAAGTGTATGATTTGGAAGATACTATATGTGTATAGTATAAAGTGTTTTGAAAGTGGCTCTAGGGAAAAAGGCGCTCCCTTGAAATAAATTTCTCAGGAGTACCATAGGTTGGTACTGCCTTGAGCCTCAAAGGGGGAGGCTCAAAAGTGGATCCTGTGAGGAAGTCCAGACAAACTGAAGTTCCTAAGGACTATTGGGTAGTGAAAGTCGAGGGTGTTGATGCCTACGGAGGCATTTGGGTTATGTTGTGACGACAGTGTAACTCGATGTCGCTGCGATCTACTGTGGACCATAGCGGAAATCGTGTGGAGGTGAGTGTCAACGGTCTACGCTTGATTTTGCCAAGAAGACAATGTAATATCGGTAGACTGCGATCTATGGTCGAGTGGAGTGGAGAAGTTTCATTCTTTTGGCAGCGGAATTCGAGAGCGCTGATGCCTATAGTTATATGGATTTTTGCTGTGATAGCAATGTAGCCCTAGATGTAGCTGCGATCTGTAGCGGGTTCCAAGGCGTAATCAAGGGGTGTGGAGTGCTTACAGTTATCTATCGATTTTGCTGGGATGGCTATGCAACCATCGGGTTAACTGCGACCATGGATAGGGGTGATGATTTTCAGAGCATTCTCACCAAAAGATATTCCCTCTATTTCCAAAATGTTTTCTATATTTTCAAAAAAATATTTTTTTTTAAGTATTTTCACTAGGTGTTGAAAACGGGTTTACCGAGTACTTATTGATTTTCAGTCTTACGCCTGATCAACGTATGACCGAATTTCTGTGAGAACAATGATGGACTTATTTAGACATTGAGTTATAAAAGTATTTTTATAAAAACTATTTTATAATATTATATAGATTTTAAAGCGTTTTAAAAATTCATAATAAAGGAGTAGTTTATCTGATAATAAGTAAATAATAAATTTTGGCTTCGTTCCTTTTCGAGGACGAAAAGATTCCAAGAGGGAGGAATGTGATAACCCTGATTTTTGAACATCTGCTAATTGGATAATTTACTGGTTTTATTTGAATAAATAAGTGGAATTCTGATAATTTAAAATTATCTGGAAAATGATAATTTTATAAGAGATTAATATATATATGTGTGTGTGTGTGTGTGCAAACATTATAATGTTGGAAATTTCAAATATATACAAACAAGTATGTAAGTGTATATGTGTATATATATGTATGTGTATAGTGATTATGAGGCATTGATTTGGATTCAATAATTTTCAAAGGGTAGTTAAAGTTAAATTCTATTATTTTAAAACATTAGAGATAGTATTTATTAATTTAGAATGTAAAAGTTTATTTAAATTAGGATTTAATAAGAGGAATATACTTTCTTTTACACATAATAAATATAAGATATATATATAAGTATTAAACTTAAAAAAATTAAAAATAAGAAGATATATATATATATATATATATATATATATATAAGGAGTTTGACATTTGTAAGCTTCATAATATATGGATTAGCATTTGTAACTTTTATTATGCATGCAAAGACAAGTGTCTACTTATTCATTTTCTTTTCATTTTTTTTAAAAAGGCTGTACATTGTATTTATTCTACTCTACTCCTACTTTTCCATTTTTCTTTATTAGTAAATTTTATTGCATTGAATCAATCTATAATGACAAACAATCTCAAATTCCACAAAAGAAATTTTATTTTAGAAACACAAACGAATAAAACATAAGTTGGTTTTGGTTTGACAACTAATTAATCAGTTATGATAATAATAAAAGAAATTTCACAAAAACAAATCCATAACCACTAATGATTTCAAATCCAATTAAAATAATATCAACACTCAAAATAAAAACAATCATAAGGTGGATTAATTTTGCATTTAATCACAATGCACAAAATAATTTTAAAATTGATTCAGTATATGGTAGTGAATACACATAAATGTGAACTAAATTAGATCTAAACATCATGAATGAATTTAAAATGAAAATTAAACCTGAAAAACATTGGCCTTTGTAACACATTGGTTTGGGAGTTCTCATCGGATCTCTAAGTAGATCAATGTCCAGCTTTGCAAGAGAATGTTGAACCACTTATTTTTAATTTTATCCGATGATTTTCATGTATCTTGGAGTTGTCTTTACAAAATAAGGAGCAATTTCGGCCATGGCAAGGGAGAAGAGAGGAAGAGAAGACAATTTTAGTATATAAAAAAAAAGAATGAGAGGATCTGTTGTAATAAAGGAATAAAACCTTTCCTACTCTCTTCATAAAACTTCCACTTTTAATTTTCAATCAATTTTCAATCAAATCTCATCCATATCCCTTCATCTCTCTCTAGCATGGCAAGCCATATCATTTCATCACATGGATAATTAGTACCAAAAGCTTATTGGGCAATTATTTATATTTAAAGCTCATTTAAATATACAATGAAATCAAATATCGTACGTGCATATATACTTTATATACACATGCAAATAATTATTAACAACAAAAAACATCAGTTAAATTAAATAACAATCAATATGTCTTAAATATTAATTAATTTATAATATATTTTAAATTAATTAAATCATGTGGTTTTTGGATAATTCACAAATACGGTTGTACAACTCAAAAAAGTTAATTCAACTAACAAGTAATTTTGAACAAGTCAAATATATATATATATATATATATATATATATATATATATATTAACATTCATACATCGCCTTAGCTAGTGGTGTGATAGTTTGATCGAATTCATTGTTTACGAACCTTTTCAAAAATAATTTTTTTTTATTATCTTAAGTAGTATCATTTGGCCATGATTATTTACACACATTATCTTTGTCAAACTATATCACTTTAGAATTTATGAAATTTGGTTTTGATCTAATATCATCCTTATTAAACTTGGTTAGTCCATAAACAAAATCATTGGTTCAATAATAATACTTATTATTAACCGTGCTATTTCGGTCAGAGATTTTGACTTTGACTTGACCGTCGTGCCAACCTCATACAACAGAGGAGACGAATTCTCTGTTGAATAGTGTTTCACTTCCAATGCTTCAATTCAGACCCAACTATAACTATTTCATGAATCGTCATGCCATGATTTAATTATTATTAAAATGAAGTGTTCACATTAAAGTTTAACGGTATTCTCCAGTGGAAGGAACTGATTGAGTTAACCTATGGTTATCCAATAACTATTAGTATGTTATCCATTGGTGTCCCCAACAGCTAAAAGTAATACACTATCCAACATTTAAAGAATGTTACACAATTTGGTCTCAAGGATGTATCGATGTTCTTTTTTGAAACATCCCGACCAGGATTATTTAAAATAGTATGTTATTTTATATTATGATAATTTTCTCATGATTTCAACTTTGTGTAATTATTACCACAGAACATATTATTTAAGGATTTTCTATCAATTATGTTTTAAATTAATTAATTAGTTATGTCATAATTAACAAAGCAATAATAGAAATTAAACATCTTTAATTCGAATAAGATTGGTTACAAAGTTGCATATACGTAACAACTTACATGATTGTTCTTATGACATATACATAACTCTCTTATTTACTACCACCGTACTGGAGATCTCGTAAGTGTGTTTTTGTATGGTTTGTTTTGTATCTCATACACTTGTTGGGTCTCTAGCAGTGCATCTTTTGTAATCCCATTTCCTATTAAATACAGAACCACTATTATGTATAAAAAAGTCAACTATATTTCATTTTCCATAAGAAATCTATTAAATAATAGTAAAGCAGAAGATTTTTTGGCTTTCTCATTGATTCTAGGAATTTTCTCTCCTCTCCTTAATTCTCTATTTAGATATTTTATTTTCAAATTCTTTAATTCATTAATTTACACTTATTTTACTAATTCTCTTCTTTTATTTTACATTTTGTTACATATATTCTAAAGTTTGTATAATTATTTATATATAATTTATTAGCTACCATCTAATATTTTATATATAAGTCCGCACATTTAGGTTAATTAAATAATCCAAAATTTAAGCTATTTAAATAAATGCACTTAATATTTCTTATAAATACTAAACAACGACAATTTAAATATGTATAACACTTAAACAACTAAACCATAACATTAATTTTTCATTCAACTATAAAGATATATAAATCACATAAACCAATAATAAAAAATTGTAGTTAATTTATCTTAATAAATTTATCAAACATTTCATTGTAAATTCTACTTTTAACTTCAAATACCTACATTTAAAATTACCATAATTTTTCACAAAATTTACCTACTTTTCTTCTAATATTTTACTTTTCACCCTATAAGTATCAATTAATTATGCGATATAATTTAAACTAATTAGATAAATCCAACTAACTAATATTTGTTAATTCGTTTACTAATTTATGAATGAGGAAAGTGGAAATTTGCCATAAGGGCCTCTTTAGCAAGCCCAATTAGTTTCAAGGACACACAACTGAAATATTATTTTTAATGACAAAATGCAATATAGTTAGTTTTTAAGGCCTAAAAACCTATGAAATTATGTCCTTGAAAATAATTGGATTGTTTGCTTTGTCCTTAAAAGTAATTATTCTGCCGACTTTGGCCTTGAAATTAATTTTTGTGAATGTGTGTCCTAGAAAATAATTGGACTGCAAAGTTTGTCCTTATGATAAAATGCCCTGATATGAAAAATATCAATATGTACACCATATTGATATTAATTTTTTTTTTTTAAATGATTAATGTAAAGATACCAAAGTTACATAACTTAAAGAACTTAAAGTGAATACATAAATAATAATAATAAATCCTTTTTTCACATTTTCCTCAATAAATTTATCATGAAATGCATTACAAAATTATATTTTTTGTACTCCAAATACCTACATTATAAATTTTCTATAATCATTTACAGCCTCCCCTCAATTCTTTTACAATATTTTACATTTAAGGTCATATATTGTAATCAATGACATAACTTTAAAACTATTTAAATAATTGCGCTATACAATTTTTCACCGATTTATCAAATTAGTATGATCAATATGAACCATATTCACATCGACAAAAATGATAAAAAAATTCATTTAAATATATAAATACATCAATCACATAACATAAATTATATTCATAAATAATAATTACAAGTTTAAAGTTTTATTTATTTATATCAATATGTGTATCATGCATTGCATTGTAAAAACCCTTTTTAACGTCAAAAACCTACATTTTGAATTTACCTAGTTAGTTACAAAACACTTCATAATATCACCTATCTTTGTATATTAAAGTCGATATTTTCAAATTAATTATGTGATCTTGAATTTAAATTATTTAAATAAGTTCAATTAATAAATTTTTGTTAATTCATCTAATAAATGCTAGGATATAACGGTTTCAATATGTATACCATATTCATATCAGGTGCAAAGGTGATAAAATTAGTTTTTCATTTAAATACAAAAGATATATAAGTCACCCACCATAAATAATATGCATAAGCAATGTTTTCAAATTTAATATATTATTCATATATCTAAATTTATTTATATTGTATTACATTGAAAAATTCTGTTTTTAGCTTCAGAAACGTACATTTCAACATTTTTACAATTATTTTCTAAACCGCCCTCAATTATTTCCTATTATTTTATATTTAAATCCATGTATTTAAACTACTTATGAAAGCTCAAATTTAAATAATTTATGTAAGTTCAATAAATGTTTAGTTTATTCTTCAAATAAATCATAAAAATATATGTCAATTTTAACACACTCACATTATGAAAAATTGCAAGACTATTTTTTCTATTCGACTATAAAGATATATAAATCACATAACATATATTATGTACATAAACATCATAACAAATTAATTTGTAAATAAGTTATAATTCCTTTATATTAAGAATTTATCATACATTATATTACAAAATTATGTTTTAGCTTCAATATATCCACATCAAAATTACATAATTCTTTACAAAATTCCTCTCGATTCTTCCTATTGTTTATTTTCAAGTCCATGTATGTAAACTAATTACATAATTTATATTTGATTTATTTAAACAAATTTCGTTAAATAATATTTTTCAGTTCATCTAATAAATTACTAACATACGTCAGTTTCAACATGTAAGTTATATCCATATTAACAAAAACTGAATAAATTACTTTATTATATATGTATGTGTGTGTGCGCGCGCTATACAACATAAATTATACACAAACATAATAGCAATTTTAATTTATAGTTTATTTATTTCACTAAATTAATCATACATCATATAACAAAGTTTTCATTTTACACTAAAGATATAATGTTATATTTTACAATATTACCATGTGCAACGCAAGGGTTACACACTAATATGTATGTAAGAAACAACCAGATAGGGTGGTCATAGGAATTAAAACGTACGGATAACCAAGCTTTCAGAATTTAACTAGAAATTCATTCTATCTTGTTCTTTTGTTTATTTTTATTTTGATTTTCATTTTTTCAGGGAAAAAAAAAAGATCAAAAAGAGCAAAAAGTAGAACAAGATAAAGGTGTCCTAACTAGAGGCTGTTGAAATGTTAAACTCACGGTAGCCCAAAGTCTTTTGTCACGTACCATTGCTCCAGCTTTTATCACCAAATATTTTAGTAAGCTGACCTACATTGGCCACATCAAACGCTATTAAGTTATGCACAGAATCTCGTGGCAGTCCAGATTCGACTCAAGAAAGATGATACTCAAAATCATCAGTTCACCATACAGAGAAATAAGACTTCTAAATTCCTTACATTACCAAGGTTGGTGGACATGCTAAAATATCAAAGCATGTTTGCACTGAAAGTTATGTGAAAATATACAGTACACTCAGGGCATTTCTACATATTTCTCAACTAAACTCTCAAACCAAACACGCTCTCAACATATTATCACACTAACCTAGCAGAAGCATCTATATCTCGTACATTATAATCACACTTGCTCCATTACCAAAATGAACAAAAAACTAGTATAAAGAGAAGCAATGCAGTCTGCCCAAAATACTGAAAAACTTAAGAAGCAACGTCCGATCTTACATCACCATCAGATGTTGCTTGTGCTTGCACTTGAGAAGCGTACTGCAGATTCCAAAGCACGTCTTCTATAGAAGGTCGTGTGGAAGTTTCCGGAGACAGACATTTTATCATTATGGATATTACTGTTAATCTTGACTCTTGATTGCAAGTGCTTGCTATGATGGGATCGATTATGTGCTTCATCTCCTCTTGGTTGCTGAATAATTTATCCTTTGATGGAACAGTTGCAAAAGAAGCAATGTTTAGATAAATAGAAGGTCGATGAGAAGTAAAGGAAAAGACAAAAAAATCATGCACTAAGATTTAATCACATCATCTCATATGAAAGAAAAATCAGCGTCCTAGTAAAGATAAATATAAGTTAGAAGAAGCAAAGGAAAATGGAAAAGCACGAATTCAGGTTTGATTGTATGATATCATAAAAAACATGCATTAAGAGAAGCAAAACAGTGTTTTAGTTTAGATAGGTTTTGAAAAGCAGCCTTTAGCTTTTTTAAAGCAATTTTCCTCTTTTTTTCATGAAAGAAAATGACGATTTTGATGGAAAAAAGACGAATTTTAAAGTTCTTTTTTGACTTAATTTGAAGAGAGAGAAAAATCAGCTGAAGTGGTTTATTTTTTTTGATAAATAGATCTTTCCATTCAGTCACTTCCTACAATCAAAAGACATTCTAAATAAAAACCAGAGTTTGGTTTATAATTACCTAAATATACTCTTAGATATGATGTTTAGGAGACTTTTGAGCAATTAAATATGCCAAAATGCATCAATTAAAATGGATCATTGTATCTTTGATCTAAATCCCAAATCAATCAGTCAACTTGCACCTGATTAGTTTTTAGCTGGAACATGTAATCTAATTCAATTGATCTATGTTTTAAATTTGAATTTTTTTTGTAATAACCGTGTAGAAAAAATAGTTCGTATAACTCAGAGGAGTAGTCTGATGAACAACTAAACTTTTTTTTTTTCCTTTTCAATAATAAGCTAGTTTCAATCATGAATATATAAATAAACTAACAACATGTATTGGGGACAATGATAATAAATATATGGTAGCCTTACCAAATCATTTAGGAAAAATGTTGCTCCTTTTTCAGATAGCAGTGGTCCAACAAGCGCTTCTAGAATAATCAAGCCAATGGAAAATATATCATCATCATCTGAGTTTATATCCTCTCTGCAGTAAAGTCCAAATTAATAAGGGACTGATAGGATTATGAACTAGCTAAAGCAATTTATACGTAAAAAATTAAAGAACTCACAGTGTGGCAGCTTTTCTTTGAATCCCTTTCTTATCTTTAACCTTCACCTAAGAAAATAATGATATCACTTAGCAATGGCGTTTTACAGTATAAATATACAAAAAAAATCTAGGGGTTGTTAGGTTTCACGAAAAAAGTTGAAGAAAAATTTAGTTTTAGGGACAAAAAGTCTACATTTTAGACTCAAGCACATTTTTTAGCTTAAATCACAGAATGATAGTTGTAACTATCATTTTCAATTTACACTAAAAAATGTCCTTCAGACTAAAAAACAAACTTATTGTCCTTGAAACTAAATTTTTTAGCAACTTCTTCCCTGCGTCTGTTTTCCTTATAAGAAATTACCGGTAAACAAACTCTAAACATACCTCATGTTTGTATATTTCTTCTGAAATAACGGACAACCCATAATCACTAACTTTTGCTATATAGTGCTCATCAAGCAAGATATTGCTACTTCTTATTCGATTATTGAAGAAACCAGGTATAATTCCAGTATGCAAGAAATGCACTGCCTTTGATATACCTATTAAAACGGCAAGCCTATCATTCCAATTAAGTATCTTTTCCGGACTATGGTCTGCATATGAAAATATTAGAGTAAGCAAAGATGATAATTTACATTTCATCATCATATGTTTGGAGTATACTTACCAGATAAGTGAGCACTGAGATTTCCGTTGGGTACATGTTCGTAAATGAGAAAGACAGTGTTGACACTTGAATCGTTTGGCGAAGAATCGATGCAGTGGCCTACGAGACAAACTAGATTTGGGTGGCGAAGCTTTGAAAGCAAGTCTAACCGAAGTTTTAAGTTTCGTATTGAATATTTTTTGTATAATGCTATACATCTTATGGCGACATTTGTTCCATTCTCTAATCTTCCTTTGTATAGCTGCCAAAGAATAACAAAAGTATGTCAAAATTTTATATAATGTTAAAGGAATTGGATCATACGCTCAAGCATGAGTCACCGATTATTTTGAGCCATTGGCTTAAGGATGATTTGGTATGTTAAAATGAACTGATTAATCTGGATTGTTCAATCTTCGATCAAAATGTCCAGATTAATGGTTAGCTCTTGGTTTCCAACCACATCATATGATCGTAATCCAATATTGAAATAGTATCGAACAATAGTTCATAGCAAACTTGTAATCCTGATGTATAATATTATTATATAGTTGATCCAAGTCCTCATATCCCCGTAAATTTATATAGGATAGGGAAGCACATGGTAGAAATCGAACCTGAGTCTTTTTACCAAAACCCAAACCTCATTTCCACCGCGCCGCACCCACAGACATAGCTAAACATCAATACATCATAATATTATGCTTTTTTGCTTCTCAAATATTGTTAAACATGTATATTTAACTTACGTTTAAAGCAAAATTAGTAAGCATATAGACTACTTATAGCACGGAAAATGTCTGTGGAATGCTCTATCAAACACATACAAGAAGCTAAATGGATGTCTACATATTGAATACGAGATAACAAAAATGAAAAGGGAAAAAAATTGAAAAAAAGGGACTACTTCAAATCACCATAAATCTCAAGTGCACATATTGAAGAATTTAAGGAGCAAGCACACACCTTTCCAATTGATCCCTCCCCAATATATGATGCCCTTTCAAAGTTTTTGGTTGCTTCTCTTAGTTCCTCTAAGGAAAACACTCGGTGCATAGGCAAAACTTGCCCCCCATATTTCGTGGCTTGAGAAATATATCCTGATACATGTTGACAAAAAAATCCCGCATTTAGAATATTATTCATCTAAGGCATCCTGCAACAAGGAAATTGTACAAAGAAATATGTGTTCTCTTCATAGTCTAGGTTATTAATTGTCCATGTCATACCACAAAAATACTACTAAATAGACTTTGTACCAAAATAAAAGGATATTTGAGATGTTTATGATATATAACCGTACACTGGAACACCGAAAGAAAAATAATGATAGCAAAGCACGAACATTTAAAGAGTTTATGAATAAGTTCACCTCCCAACTCTAAAAAAAAAGATATCATGGATATACGTACACATAGAGCAATATCTAAGTTTCAATATGAAGCAAAAGCAGTACAAGGAGCATAAGACATACTAGCATTTGCAAGAAGCTCCGAGGAAAAGCTTGAAGCTGAAGTTTCAGGCAAAGACTTTGACAGCAGACTTTGCTCTGCCATAGCTTTTCTACAACACTTTCTGCAAAACATCAGTACCACAACCAAAACAAATACGATCATGAAAATAATTCCTCCAATAATAGCAATCAATATACCCACATTCAACCCTCCTCCCCCATCATAAGAACAATAATTTGAATCATGCTGATGCTGAATATCGACACCCAAACAATTCCCATCATATTTCACAACTCTCTTATTCGAATTAGAGCTCAAACATAAAGGTAATTCACCAGTAAGTCTATTATTCGATACATCCACATATCCAAGTTGACCACTGCATGTTAATTTACTTGAGAGAGGACCAGTGAGTATATTGGACTCTAAATTCAAATAACTTATACTTGGCAAAGAGAATAATTTCAAGGGGGGAATTCCTTCTAACTTGTTAAAAGAAAGATCAAGATGTTGAAGTCGATCCATTTCACCAAACTGTTTCGGAATTTGACCACTCAATGAATTGTTGCTAAGTAAAATTGTTACCAAACTAGTAGGTAAAGATGGTAATTCAGACTCAAAATTGTTATCTCTCATATCCAGTACTTCCAGGTTAGTTAATTTGCTCATATCTGGTATTTTACCCGAAAGATAGTTTCCTGAAAGGGAAAGAGTGGTAAGAGTTTTTGTGCTGCCGATTGAATCGGGTAATGACCCTCTAAGCTTATTTCTCTTCATACTGAGAATGGTTAAGTTTGTTAATGAACTTACCCAATTTGGGACCGTGTCATTAAAATAGTTTCCATCCAAAGTAACTGTATTAAGCATAGTCAAAGTAGATAGCCTAGGAGGTATTGTACCGTATAGATAATTCGAGCTCAAATCGAGCACTTCGAGAGAATGTAACCTATGAATCTTCTCTGGGAGTGTACCCCACATACCTAAAGAAACTAGAATAACTACTTTCAGACTAGTAAGTCTAGTTAAAGTTGTCACGAATGAATCCATTGAGAAGCTTTGTGACAATGTATGTTCGTGAACTGAATAGCTTCCATACTTGCTAGGCCTACTTGCCACTTTATCGCCAACAATTTTAAGCTCAGTAACCGAATTTCCTTCACAAGTAAGCATTAAAAATGGTGTAACGGGTATGTAACAGAAATCTACATGAGTATCGTTCCAAACTTCTAGTTCTTTTGGATATTCCAATTGCTTCCTTAATTGGTACAAAACTTGTGTTTGTGATGATGGCAGTTGCTGACTTCGAATTAAGATGAAGTAATTTGTAATCACCAATATTATTTCCAAAAACCTTGCCATTTAAGTGGATAAATCTACCTAAAGAATCCACTTATTTTCACAAAGAGTTGAACTTTTAAGATAACCTAGAAAAAGGTTCGTCCTTTTACCAAAGAAGCATAATTTGAATTAATGTAAACAAACCCATACATGAAATGAGTGGAAGAAGTTCGGAAAAGAAATAAAATTTACCGATTTTGAGGAAAATGAAGAATACCCAATTGGTTGAAAATGCACATAGATCTTGTTCATGAAAAAAGACAAAAAATAACTGGGATTTTTAATGAGAGAGGTTATATAAAGCATTAAAAGCTTGCAAATGAAATGAAGACTGTGTCAGCTCTTGATATAAACATTATTGGTGTTGTGGGAAAACTTCAGTAGCACGGGAGAGGTGGCTAGAGAAAGAAATTGAATTTCGAACCTTTTTAGATAATTACAAATAGGATCATTACAAATTCATGCATGAAAATTGCCTTTCTTTTGACTTGTACTTCGGTAATGATTATTTGAGGAAATGCACTGGAGTTGCATTGGAAATTGGAGTTGTGGGCAGATATGTTATGGCTAGATACTGTATTTGTCGCACATTTTTATTTGAATAACGCTATATGACATGTTAAGTTACCATACTTGTTTTTTTCTTTAGTTGGGTTCGAGTCGCCTGGTACGTATCCGTAGCGTCGAATGCGAGCCCTACGATATTGGTTTGTTGAGGAGAACATGGAAAAAAATCAATGGCTGAGAACACGTCAGACATCAACCTATGAAATTTTTTCCTAACGGTCATTTAATCCATATAACCTCCTCACTTTTCGTCATTTCATCTCCATTTCTATTGCATCTTCTTCTTTATCTCAATTTCAATGGTCAATCAACAAAGGTGGTTATTCAGATTTCAAAGTCCAAATTTTGACTGATATACAAACTATTAGGAGAATTAGATCGTTACAGAAAACTTTAATTATCCATATTCACACATCCGAATACAAATGAATTTAATGATATACTATGCGGTCATACTGAACATTATCAACAAAACTTTCAAATATTTTTTTTTTGTTTATAACATTGTGTGAGCGGTTGGAAGGTTACAGTTTGAAGGAAACGTCCGATATTTGCGTTAGGGAAATGCTAGCCATCTTTCTGTATACAATTGCATTGACTCTTCCTACACGGTAGGTTGCTGAAAGATTTTAACGATCGAATAACAAGTTTTGTGTTTATTTTCATGAAGTTTTGAAAAATATTCCGTTAATGTCTAAGTTATTATTAGACCGGTAGATCCTCAATATAATAGAGTCCCGGAACAAACTAGGACATCAAACCGATATTACTCATTCTTTAAAAATTGTATTGGGGTTATTGATGGTACACATGTAGCTGCGAAGGTGCAACGATATTTTGGGTGTAAATGTTTTGCCATACAAAATATTGTGGCTGTATGAGCGTCTGATTTATCATTACGTTTGTAAGGGCAAGGAGGGAGTGAACTACACACGATGCTAAAGTTTTTCATTCAATTTTAAATAGTAAAAATTTGAATTTTCTTTTTCTTCATCCACCAGCTTGACAATATTATTTAATTAACTCGGGACATCCACTAATAGATGATACTATATTCCAGTTTTAACGAAACATAGAACCGACCAAAGACCGAAAATGAAATTTTTAATTGTTACCATGCAAGTTTATGCTTGACAATCGAAAAAATCTTTGGAATTTAGAAGAAAAAGTTTGCAATCTTACATAACGTTCATGTAAAGGTTGTAACTGCTACAATGACCATTCACAATTTCATACGAAGATACAACAAAGAAGACCCTAATTTTATGTTGTAACACACCATAGTTATTTAATTAGTTAGTTAATTAATTAGGCTTCGAAAATTGAATTTGTGCAAACGATGGGATTTGACCACGAAACTTGCACCTTTACGTTCGTGGCGAAATTCTAAGCAACTTTCATATTTTAAGTTTTGCGATCATAGTCTAAACGAAGAAGTTATGGATGAAAAACAAATTCAAAACAAATATAATTAAATAAGAAGAAATTAACGTTTTTATATTAATTACCCAGGCCCACAGGCCGACCCGTCGTTGAGGACGGTCGACCTCCAATGATCGACTGGGGTGGTGACCTGACTGCTCCAATAAACCAAGACCGCAATGGCCCGAATTTAATATATTTCGATCCAACGGTTCTGCTTGATTCTAGCGCCTATAAATTCAGGCTTAACCCTCCACTCACTTCTCATATTTTTATGGAAGCAGTAGCGAAGCGTTGCCATTTCTTCTTCTCCGCTTTCTAAATTATAAAGATAACGTATTTGTATCTATATTCATAAAAATCGGAGAAGAGTGGAAATTTAATAAAAAGAAGAAGAGAAAAGAATCAATCATATGCGTATTTGAGATAATTTATATATTTATATTTATTTATATCTATTTTCTCTCTCAATCCAAATCTTTTCTTAAATCTGTAATTCTAATATATGTATATACCCTTACACACACACACACACACACACACACACATCTTGGATTAAAAATGATTTGGAGATGAATCAAATGTTCTACTTCAGATCTGAAGATTTGGATCGCTTTTAAAAGGTGATTGGAAAATTTTATACATTATTATAATATGAAAATTATTTCGTTGGTGTTTATTTGATTTTTATATCTAATTAGATAATTGTATATAAGTTGTAGACAACGAATTGAATACAATCTGAATATATAAAATATCGTCTATATATTCTTGTTTATGAATTGATTTAGCATTGTATATAACCTAATCTAGAAATCGGTCCCAAAAATATGAATTTAGAATCTTGGTTTGAATGAAATTTATTTCAGATCTAAAATAGGTTGTATAATAATGTTATAAATTTGAGTTATTGCCCTAATCTTGTTAGAATATAAAATTTTCTACGTTTGGAATTGTTGGAATTTAGATCCATTTAATATTTGTAAATTAGTTTGATTTCTTTCCGTTTTAAAAAGATACAACGTTTGATCTAACAAGGAATATATACAAATAGAAAGAGAAAGAGATGTGTAAAGTATGAATTCATTGTAGTTTGCATCGTCTATTTCAGTAATAAAAAGAAATGATTATTCCTTGTAATTTCAAATGATGTTATCTTTTATATTTTAAAGTTAAATCTTTTGTTTTGGACTAATTTATAGAAATTATAATGGATAATCTTTTTAGATATGATTCCAACAATTTAACATGAAAAAGTATATTCTAGTGAAGATATATAACTAGAACATATTTAAAAGTAAATATTTGTACGTAATTACTGCGCTTATAATAATTAAATAAAAACTAATAATGACGCTTCCATGTAATACTCGTGTTTAGGATAATTAACTAATAAGAAAAGAATTCAAAAAGGTTGTAACTCCAATAAAGGTAATAAATATAGGAGTTTATTAAGTGGCTTGGGTACTGTTTATTACATGATAAAAGATATTAAGTGGCTTGGGTACTGTTTATTACGTGATCATGATTTTATCGGCGATAGACGTAGTAATAGTTGGACATTAAATGTTGGAAGCCTTAAATAGTGGTTAGAGGTTTTGTAGCTAGGACCCACGATCCATTGGCAACATTGAAGGAAACCACCTTGGAAATAGGTCTTAAACGATGAAATATATCTCAATTAAGGTCATAAATGGCAGAGTCTACATATTTCTCTTTCAAAAGTACTATATAAGCACGCTTCATATTTAGAAGTTCTCAATGGCTAAGGGATTTGAAAATATTGGATGATTGATATGGATTCATTAGTATTTCGTACCTTGGAAAGGGGTAAGTAAGTAATCGTGTGCACAATGGAATGTTAGATTAGAATTGATAACCTTGATGGACATAATAATTAAATGGAAACATGTCGGTACAAGTTTATGTTATGGGCAATATATATTTTTCTAGTCACTAGAACATTAGTCACACCCCCTCCTCATTACAACCCACGTGATAGATCTAGAGAAACATGTCACTAGAGTTGAACGTGCTTTATTGTTAAAGAGTCTTCTCTTTCTCATGCTCGATGCTGATGTGACAATCTTCTATACAAGGAATACCATTAATTCTAAGGTAATAGTCATAGTATTCTTATCCTATTATTGTTTCCACTGAGTTTAGATTTCCATCAATCGCTGATAATGTTCATGCTTATTTGCATGTACCAAAACCAACGATCTGCACGTTGATGGACTTGGGTTTCGCTTTTTGTTAAATTTGGGCCCATTAAGGTGCAGGTTGTTACATTTGGTATCAGAGTACTAGATTAGTATATCAGAGGAATTACGATAAAATGAGAGAACGTATTCGTACTTTCCTCTATAGTAACTAGCATAAATCGCACGTACATGCATTTAATAAATAGAAATATTTGCAAAAGCTGTGATGGTCATATCACTTTTATTTCAAACAAATTGATGGTGGAATTCCGTTGATAGGTAGTTGAAAATGGAACGGTTATGAAGGTTCCAAGCCGATAGTGAAATTCCGTTGATGTATGTAGGGCATTTCGAAATTTCAAAAAGACACCATGTAAATTCTATTCATTGAATTTTCTTTATTTATAGTAGGGATATTATATTTTTACGCTATATTCTAAGAGTTCCGACTATAGAAGTAGCTGTAGTTCCACTTCGAAGGAATGGGCAAAGCAACTATGAGTTGGAAATATCTTAGAGTTAAAATTTTCATGCTGACTCCGAAGAACCTCACGGAGTGCTGGCGATGCATAGAGCGCTGTTGATGAAGAGCATGAGTATGACATATGCTGAATCCAAAAGACTGGACGTGTTCGACTTGACGGCTGAGATTCTAGCTATCTTTTGATTTTGGATTTTGAGTTTCAGTCGGAGACACATAATTATTCCAAATGGATGAGAAATTAGATTCTGTATGTCACAATTTTACAAAAGCAAGTTTTCGCTAGGATGCATTCATTGTTCACCTCTTTGATGACAAAGCAGATTTTTGTTTGAATAATTAATGTCACTTCTTCAGTCTAGAACCTGTGAGAGAAATTTTAAAAGTCTAAAACCATGTAAATTTATTTAGAAATTTTTTTTGGAAAAGTTTTGAAATTTTAATTTTCAAAGAAACATATATACTGCTAAGATTGGTTGTGTTAAGAAATTTTTGGTTTATAAAAGATTAATTTTTTAAATCCTTATATATTTATATGTATATATCATTAAAGACTTGATATTGATTTTTGGCAAAAAAATAGTTTTCCAATTTGGGAAATTTGTATTTTAAAAGAAGGTTTTTGGAAACACTGAAATATTTGTATATAAGTTTGACTTTAAGAGAAGTTTTGGTAAGATATAGTTTCTATCATTTAGAAACAAGTATAAAGAAGCATATATTTAGCTCAGTGATTTTTTGGTTTATAAGTCGAGGGTTTTTATATTTTTCTTTTTTAAGGTACAAAAAAATAGGAATGACATTCAATTTTATTGGGGTATATAATTTTAAGTTTTGTTAAACCCACCAGCTATTGGAAGAAATATTTCTGTGCGAAGTAGGCATAAATAACAGCGGGAATAATTTTTTATTTTTAGAAGTGCTGTTGTTTGCAATAGTTTTGCTGAGGCTTTTGCAATCTTGCCAAAGAAGAGTCTACAAGGCAAGGTAGATACCGTCATGGAAGGTAGAATTTTTCTGGATGGGTTAAGTAGAAGATGGTGTGCAAAACGGTCATAAGAATATTAATTAATTTAACCGACCCTATTAGGTACAGGTTCAGGCTCCATCCAAATCTGGACTAGCGGTCGATGGTTGATCTACTAGCAGCCGACCAGGTGGATTCGGGCCCAACCTGAAACCGGACTATAAGTCGCGTTCAAACCTTCAATCGCCATACCTCTTCACTCTCTTCCTCCTCTTTAATTTTTTTATCCGAACCAATTTCCACCCCCTTCCTCCGCTTAGCCAAAGGCTCTCTCCTCCATTCCTCTACCAACCGATTCCAAAATCCTTGTGCATTAGATCTTACCCCACCGGATCTAAACCCTTTTCTCCCTTTTTCCAACCGCCTCTCAGCCTATAGCACCGCCATGCACCGGTAGCCTTTCCTCTTATCATCTTGACCTTACTCCACAAAAAGCCGCTTTGCTCGACCGGAGCGAGCAGAAGATCGCCACCTATCTCGAAACGGTGGACTTTGATTTCATTCATGGACGACCAGTAAAGTTCAGAGATTTCACCGCTCTTGGGCTTGAATAGCTTTTTGTCACGATAGGACTTACACCGATCCTATGCTTCGAGACTTATGAGCAGGAATATTACCCATGCTACGTCCATCTTTTTGATGCACAAATGGCGTAGAATTTTGATGATGACAACAACTACATGAGTCTGAGGTGAAGGGAGTTCGGATTAAGATGCCAGATGATGATCTTGCTGGGATTTTAGAGATATCTACAGTAAGCGCAGATTTGGATGACATAGAGATGGCTGACACTGAGATTCTATAGTGGATCTATTCTGGGAATGTCGATGATTGGAGGATCGATAATTTGCGACTGGTGGCCCATCTCGTCATGTGCATCATTCAGCACAACATCATTCCGAAGACGGAAAGCCTTACCAGATCTACACCTCAGTGCGAAAATCCACCTATACTATATTGGCTATGTAGCCATCGATTGGGATCGCTTCTTGATGTCCACATAGTCGATCTGGGAACTGGTACCCCGAGGACTCACTTTCCATATTGCCATTTTCTCACTCAAGTGTTTAGGCATTACGGGGTAAATTTGAGTGGAGAACCAGCAGTCAGGAAGGTCTCTCCCACCATCGGTCGAACCACCATTAAAAGGATGAATATTTCTTTGCTGCCTGCCTCACCACATGTACCACCACCAGAGCCGCAACACCAGCAAGGGGGGATAGCATAAGACACCGGGGGATACACGAGTTGTGAACTTGCTTCTATCCATCAGGTTCAGGCAGTGTTCCAAGAGATTAGGATGTAGCAGCAACGCTAGAGGCGTGAAATAGGGTGCATAGCCGCAATGCTACGACCATTCCGCAGTCGTGGCAATGGCTCGAGCTCCAACCATGGGGCAAGACCTTTTCATAATTCTTAGGCGGTGTTTTATTTAGGATTGTTGTATCTTTTATTTTCAGCATTTGATCTTTGGGTTGTTGGATTGTAAAACTGTTAGTTGTCTCTTGTAAAAGGCACGCACGATATTATGAGTTTCTATTCATTTTTTGTGTTATTATTTTTGGATATGTGAACCACTCCTATATATATATGCATAGTAGAGAAAAAATATAAATATGGGAATCTTATAAAGACACTTAACTAGAAGTAAATACAATATAAGACTAGAAGTTTAGAATAGTTGGGAATTTTAGCAAAGGATATGATAAAGTTGCATTAACGTCACGGGTCATTGCTCATGTTCCTCAAAAGCTAATTTTTTTGAATAATAGATGTGCTGACATTTTTTAAATTAAACGTCAAATTTTGGGTAAAGATTAGTTATAGAATTTGGGAATTTGGTTTATGCGTTTAGCACATAACCGACTTCTAAATACGTTCAAATCGTGGCTTGATTTACCAAAAGTTTTGAGAAGGAAAATATTTTGAAAAAAATTCCCATTGATTTGAAAAGTTCCCTTTTAAAAAAAATGAGATTTGTGTTTTAGTTATTTTTGATTTTTAAATTATTTTTAGAGTTTTTATTCAAAATCTTATTTCAAGGAAAAATGTGCGTTCAAATATTTTGGAATTATATTTCCTAAACGAGCTACAAATTTGAAATGTGAGAATTTTTTTTTTTTGCAAAAACTTTGATTTTGAAGGCTACATATTAGGCATAGGGAAGACAAATAGAGTTAGAATTTATGCATTTAATGGTGCACTAGGGTCAACAATATGATAAATGCAAGCGATAACAAGAGAACAACTTTTTTAGCCTTAGAATTTCTATTTTTATACCTTGTCGACAACGCACGCAAGTCTATTTTTTGACTTAATTCCATTTTAGAGTTTAATAATAAGCCTCCTTATGCGTTTTATGCGTGGAAAATTTGGAGTAAATTCAGGATAGTGAAGAAATTTACACTGTACTATGAGAATATGAAGATTAAAGTGTGGTAAGAATATTAAATTCTCCGCCTAAACTTCTTTTTCCATCATAGGAGTAAAGTTATAGGAAGCGATTTTTCGATGTATTAGATTATTGGATGGTAGGCAATGGATGAAAAATTGGTTGCTTCATACTTCTATTTGTAGAAGTATGGGTGTTTTGGTTGAAAAAAAATTTCAAAAGTGTTTTCAGAAGAAATGCATTCACATAAGAGGATCTGATTTAGAATCATACCATATACGTATTTTCTACGTGGAGAAACAGTAATATACTATGCACTTATGCACTTTTAGTTGCGAAATTTGTTGTGGACTCATTGGTTGTGTAGTTTAGGATAATTAGGCGCCAAAACCTTAACTTAGTCGTTGGTAAAATTTTGGGGATGAAATTCTTTTTAAGGGGGGAAGAATGATCGACCCCCAGCTATTGACCGATGACCCAAAGGCGGTCGACCGGTGGCAACTAGGCAGCTCAAATAAATCTATGCCGCAATGACTCGAATTTAATATATTTTGATCTAACGGTTCTGGTTGATTCTAGAACTTATTAATTCAGGCCTAAGCCTCCCTTCTCTTCTCATATTTTAATGGAGGCTGTAGCGAAGCTTTGCCATTTCTTCTTCTCCATTTTCTTTCTAAAGTATAAAGATAAGGTATTTGTATCGATATTCATACAAATCGGAGAAGAGTGGAAATCTAATAAAAAGGAGAAGAGATGAGAATCAAATATATGCGTATTTGAGGATATATATATATATATGTATATGTATATATGTATATATTTATATGTATCTATTTTCTCTTCCAATCCCAAATCTCTTCTCAGATTTGTAATTCTAATGTATATATATACCATTTTATATATATCTCTTGGATTAAAAAGGATTTGGAGACGAACCATAGGTTCTACTTCAGATCTGGAGATTTAGATCACTTTTGAAAGGTGGGTGAGAAATTTTATAGACTATTATAATATGAAAATTATCCCGTTGGTGTTTATTCAATTTTTATGCCTAATTGGATAATTATATATGAGTTGTAGGCAACGAATTGAATATGATCTGAATATAATAAATATCGCTTACATATTCTTGTTTATGAGTTGATTTAGCATCGTATACAACCTGATCTGAAAATCAATCCCAAAAGTATGGATTTAGAATATTGATTTGAATGAAATGTATTTCAGATCTGAAATAGATTGTGTAATAATGTTATAAATTTTGATTATTACCCTGAGCTTGTTAGAATATAAACTTTTCTATGTTTGGAATTGTTGGAATTAGATCCGTTTAATATTTGTAAATTAGTTTGATTTCTTTCCCTTTTAGAAAGATACTACATTTGATCTAATAAGGAATATATAAGATAGAAAGAGAAAGAGATGTGTATAGTATGAATTTATTGCGGTTTACACTGTCTATTTCAGTAACAAAAAGAATTGATTATTCCCTGTAATTTCAAATGATGTTATCTTTTATATTTATAGTTAAATATTTTGTTTAGACTAATTTATGGAAATTATAGCGGATAATATTTTTTAGACATGATTCCAATAATTTAACATGGAAAGGCATATTCTAGTGAAGATATATAACTAGAACATATTTAAAAGTAATTATTTGTTCGTAAATACTACGCTTATATAACTAATAAAAAGTTAATAACAACGCTTGCATGTAATACTCGATTTTAGGATAATTAACTAATAGAAAGAATTTAAAAGGTTGAAACTCCAATAGAGGGTAATAAATATGGGAGTTACAATAATTCGATAGGGTAAATGGATTAATGAGACCGATTAAAATAGAATAGATATAAATGGTTACTAATTTGAAATTAGTAATCATATGTAATGTCTTAGGAAATGTCCGTTAAGATTTTATGGACAAATTGACATTTATAAGCATTAAGTGGGGATTTATGAGTATATAAATATTTAAGGTAAATCTTATAGCCTAAAATAAAAAAGAAACTAGTAAGCTAAGTCCAATGTCTACCTAAGATAATATAAAAAAAACCTAGGATGATTAATTGGGCTTAGTAGGTTACTTATGCGAGGTCAGTAGAGTCATTCGATGGAAGATTGCCCTTCACTTTGAGACTACTAGTAGTCGGGTGTACTTAGTACTGATGTGAGATATCACTAATCCTAGGACCCATGACCACGTGAGAGATTGGACTTGATTTCGTAATTGGAAAGTATTAAATGGTCTAAATTTGAAATTAGGAACGGTAAGGGATATCTCCATAGAGGATTGCTTTTGGTTTGAGGTCTTATGTAGCTGAAGGGTCCGCCCCTCTCCTAAATGGAAGTATTAAGTAACCGAGTGAGATTCTAAATAAATAAATAAGTATATCTCTAAAAAGATTTTACTTCAATGTTGAGGTATTAAGTGGCCGAAGGGTCTTCTTCCCTACCTAAAGAAATAACCTAATGAGATGTCATATTTATAATTAAAGAGCGAGACTGGATATCTTTGAAAAGGCTTGCTTCAGGTTTGGGTTCTTAAGTGACTATAAGTCTTCCTCTTTCCTATAAAAGAAGTACTAGGTAACCCAATAAGATTTCAAAGTAATGATAGCTAGATAACACCATTGAGGAGTACGCTTCTGGTGGTAGGTCTTAAATGACGGGGTCTGCCTATTTTCCACAGGGAAGTATTAAGCGGCTTGGGTACAATATCTTATATTGCTAAAGTTGTAATAATAATAGTACCTTTTAGGAGCACGCCTTGAGGATAGGTCTTAAATGATGAGTCTACCTTAGTTGAGGTCTTAAATAACAAGAGTTTGCCTATTTTTAAATAAAAGGTATTAAGTGGCTTAGCTACCGTTTCTTACATGATTATGTTTTTATCGGCAATAGACATGGTAATAGTTGGACATTAAATGTCGGAAGCCTTAAATAGTGCTTAGAGTCGTGTAGCTAGGACCCACCAACCATTGACAACATTGATAGGAAACCACTTTGGGAATAGGTCTTAAATGATGGAGTTTACCTCAACTAAGGTCGTAAATGACAGATTTTACCTATTTCTCTTCTAAAAGTATTATACAAGCCCGCTTCATATTTAGAAGTACAAAGTGGCTAATGGGTTTGGAAGTATTGGATGGTTGATATGGCTTCATTAGTATTTCGTACCTTGGGAAGGGGTAAGTAAGTAATCGTGTATACAATGCAAGATTAGATTAGAATTGCAGACTTTGATGGACATAACAATTAAATGGAAACCTATAGGTATAAGTTTATATTACGGACACTTTATAATTTTCCAATCACCAGAATGTTGTTTTAACTTCCTACTCATTACAACCTAAGGATAAATTTAAAGGAATAGGTCATTGGAGCTGGATGTGCTTTTTTTGAAGAGTCTTCTTTCGCTCATGCTCGATGCTGATGTGACAATCTGCTATCCAAGAAATACCATTAATTCTAAGGTAGTAGTCATAGTCAGTATTCTTATCTTATTATTATTTCCGCTATGAATTTAGATTTCAATCAATCTCTAATAAATTCTCATGATTATTTACGGGTACCAAATCCAACGATCTAGTTCTGAAAGAACTTCTACAAGAGTACTGTAATATTCGAACATCCCAGAATAACGATCATGAACCAGTTAAAAAAAGTCCAATAAATTCCATGATAAACACTCGAGATTAAAAGTTTAGTAGAACATATATTATCTAACTTGTGTGTAATATGCAAGTATATAAATCAATGCGATAGTAGACAACAAATAGTGAAATATAAAAAGCGTGCAAACCAGAGTTTTTATACTGGTTCGGACCTCTCGTCCTATGTCCAGTCCCTAAGCTCCCCTTCGGTATTTCTTTGAAACAAACTACCCTCACTTCGCCTAAAGGAATAGGCTTAAACAAAAGTGTCTTTGACAATCTTGTGTTCCAATAACACGGTTTTTGACTTATAGTACTCTTTCTATGATCTCCTTTGAGTATATGAATATTATTGCTTTGAGTTGTAGGAAGTGATATAACGAAAAGGTTACAATGGATTAAGAGTATGTAATCAGTGTATATGTAAGAGAGTGCTTTGAAATCAAGAGAGTAAAGAATAGATCGAATCAAGTTAAATTAATTATTTCTACTTCTCAATCAAGATGTTATTTATAGAATCAAAGAGGTGTAGATGAAGAGTTGTTACTCTTCGAAGAAATCTTTTCGTTTTAATGGCAGCAACTCTTCATGAAAGATGATTTCCTTTAAATTCAAAATGAAGTGTATTTTCAAATATGACACTTGGTATAATGATAGACATCTGTGACTAGTTTTAATTTTTAACCCGAGACAGGTCACAAACGTCTGTGATTATATCTCAGACGCGTATGAGGTGAAAAAGCAGTTTTCTACTAGATTTTAATGTATATAAAACTGTGTGTGATCGTTTATGCATATATACTCAAGGAAACCTTAATAATATTTTATCTAGGACTCTTTTATAGTAGAATTACCTTAGTATGGTTAATGAATCTACGTTTCTCTTTGAGTCTCAATATCTTCGATCATGGTGTCTGCTTGTAGTATATACCTGCAATCTTGATAAAGTCTATATATGTATATGATTGTATAGTTGTTATCATTGAAACATAAGTTGGAGGCTCTAACAATCCCCCCCTTTTTGATGAAGATAATTATACATTCACAAATCAACTATACATTCAAATATTAACCATATAACCAGATATTAACAATAGGATAAAAGTATTATCATGTTTGTCTATGTTTTGTCTTCCCTTATGTATATGCATAGATTTCTCCCCCTTTGTCATTATCAAAATGGAGGGAAATGATAAATGATACAGATATAGTAAATAATCATGGCATGTTATCATCAAATGTTAATTTTCGACATAAACTGAAAAAACAAAGGTTGTTAAAATAAGAAAGCAAATAAGCATAAGAATTACAAAATAACATAAAATAAAGTCTAATTATACTGATTGTGCGAATAAGATAATCCTCTATAATTCTCATAACACTTCCAATAAGAAGATGGATCCTGCTCATATGTACCTGGCCACTATGTCTGATTGTTGTACTCCTTATCTTCGTGAATAGAAAGGCCTTGAAATGCCATGTATGGTTGTTGAAAATGTGGAGTGTTGGACACATACGTCTCATCACTATCTTCTTCCTCTTCCTCAGGTTGTACATCAATAGGAGTCTTCCCTCGAGCACTTTGGTCGTGTGATGTATCTTTGGGAGAGGGTTGCGCTCGATAGACTGATATTTGAACCCGAGGTGGAGGTGTTAGGGAAGGGAGGAAGATGATCGTGAGGAAGATCGGCCTCATATCTTGCACATTACTTTCCATAAAGTGGAGACCATTTTGTCCAATGTCTTCTCCATCTTTGTCGTTCTAGTAGAGAAAGAACGTTCCATTCTCGTCATCTTTTTACTTAAAGCTTGCTGATTGGTCGTGATTGTTTTTTAATTTTTGATGGCTAAATCGAAAAGAGATTGGTAAGACGTTTGCTCAAGACGAGCTTCTTGTATTTTGGACTTGGAAGAATATTCAGTATGATGACATGATGAAGGTGGTTGTTGGAAAGTATGAGGGGAGTAGGTTTGTTGAGGAGTGCTTGTTGGAGGAGGACCATGATGTTCTTCTTCTTCTTGTTGTTGAGTCCATTGGCTAAAGGGGATAATATGAGGAAGGCTATAACACCCCTAATTTTTGTTTAACATTATTCAGGATATAATTAGATGATTAACTAATCAAGGGTGAATAATAGTGTAAATCATCTCATTTTTACTTGTTTTGGTTCGATTAAAGATAGTAACTGAATGTATTTTGCCGTGCTGATTACGTTTGGATGTAGTAATCATTGTTTAGATAGAATAATGATTTACGGTGATTTATTAGGATTTTTATGGAATTAAAATGATGGGTTTTAGGGTAAAACCTTAGTAAACGACATCCAAATGGCTTGATTTTTGGATACGTTGTGTAAAACTTAATTTTGGAGACGTGTTTTCAATTTCATAATTTTCGAAATTAATATGAATATTTTATGAATTTCCTAAATTGAAAAAGGCATTTATTTTGGGTTTATTTATTAAAAATAATAAAGTAATGAATTCTATCCCGAAATTTTTATATGATAAAGAAAATTTTATTTCAGATTTTTGGGGAATTTTTGAGATTTTTTCCAAGTGGTTTTGATTTATTATTAATTTTAAAAGCTAAAAAGGTTTAATAATTATATTAAAATATTAATATAATTAATTATTTGGAAAATAATTTCTAAAATAATAATCCTGATTTGTAACAGATTTTTTGCAAAGAAATGCCTTTAACCAATAGAAATTTGACAAAGAATTGTTAAGTATGTTATTGACTAATAAGAATTTGACAAAAGAATAAGTGTGACATAAGTAACCTTAAAACCTTCCATCTGAGTAACCTTTCATCATAGAACCTTCCGTAGCGTTTCTGCACCTTACTGCAGCCATTTTGATGAAGCTTTCGTCATAAAACCTTCCGCCTAAGTAACCTTTCGTCATAGAATCTTCCGCAGCATTTCTGCACCTTTATGCAGACTTTTTATGAACTTTTCGTCATAAAACCTTCCGCCTAAGTAACCATTCGTCATAGAACCTTCCGCAGCATTCTGCACCTTTTTATAGCGTTTTTGGTGAACCTTTCAACCTTGTCAAAAGCATCTGACCTTGTCGGAAGCTACCTTTGGGCAGAAGTTGTAAACATTGTTGAAGCTCTTTTGTAGCAGTTTTCTCCAGCTTTGTTGGTAAAATTAAAATAGGCACAACTTTCTAACTATAAGCCTGTTTTTCCACTGTAACCACTCTACATAAAGACGAACCATCATTTAAACACGATGGAATAGGTTAGAGACCTTAATTCTACACCTATAAAAAGTTATAACTAAAAAAAGTTTTATATTTCCGAAGGGGGTTGTTTTCTTTGCTTTCGAATATGTTTGCTTGATTTTCTTTGCCTTTGAAGGAGATACTTTCGAATTGTTTGTATTTTTTTTGCCAAGTTTTATATTTTAGAAAGGTAAAATTCGAAGTATTATAAGGCAGAGCCTAACGTTTTTAAGTGCTTTCGAAGGAGGTTACTCTATGAAGTCGAAAGCAAGATTTCGAAAGGTTTTATGACTGAAACTCTGTTTTTAAAGAAAAAACCATGGCTATATTAAAGGAGTTTTTATAATGGTTTGAGAAGAATCTGTCTTTGATAAATTAAACCCACAGGAGTGGTATTGCTATGTTGTTATATTGCTTCTTTTAGGATGAACATATTCACTTTATAATAGACCCATTGCTGTATTTTGGAAAAAAAAGGGTAGAAGAACCAGTTATGTTAACCCAATAGCGAATATAAATTTAATAAACTCCTAAATGACTAAAGTTCCATCTAGGAGGTCAAGAAGACCAGAATATAGGATACTAAAATATAAAGGACATATATTGGCATGGGCCAAGAGGTTTCCAGTAAGCCCATGAAAACTAAGTGATATTGGTAGGGGCCAATCGGTTAATGGTTAGCCCATGAAAACTATGCTTAAAAGAGGATGTCAGATAGACATGTGCATAGATAGCCCATGAAAATTATATGTAAATAATGATGTCGGAAAGACAGGTTCATAGTTAGCCCATGAAAACTATGTGTAAATGATGATGTTAGATAGACAGGTTCATAGTTAGCCCATGATAACTATCTGTAAATGATAATGTTAGATAGACAGGTTCATAGTAAGCCCATGAAAACTATGTAATTGGACAGGGAGTTCTTCAATGTTTAACTGGTTATTTGTTACCTATGAAAACTATTAGGTTAATAGTAATTCTAGAAACTATAATTAAGATAGATAATCAGAATGAATGGGATGGGTAATCCAGATTTGATTTGCTTGTTTTGCATATCATCATAATGTTTTAAAATACTATGTTTTTAACCATTGTCGATGCAAGAGCACGGTATATAATTTTATAAAGGTTTTAGGATACTAGTGAGGGGAAAACCCGTTCCGCTAAGCGGCGTAGTCTCACTAGATGTCTATTTGGTTTGAGATGATGGACTATTATTCATAGCAGACTTTATGTCTAACTTGAAGTTTTTGCTTTCCCCGTAAACACTCAGGTACTTAATTGATTTTGAGTAGTTTGAGGTTTAGGATTTTCAGGTTATGCATAGACGAATAAAGCTTTCGAAGGCGTGCAGGAGACAGATAGTTATTAAAGTTTTGTTTTCTGCTGTGTATTTGGATGCAAAGGTAGATTTATTAGCCTTACTATATACTCTGATCAACCAAGGGGACATCTTCATATATCGCTCTTGCCGTATGTATAATAGTTATATTTTGCTGAATGTGGCTAACGTTTTGGGATTATGTAATGAACATGAAATGTTTTGATTTGAATGTGGAAACATGCTTTAAATTGTTAAAATTTTTCTTTATTCTTGTGATCTGTGTATCAATATATCTAGCACTGCCATATTTGGTCGCCGAAGATTAATAACTATGGATGACTACAACATGCATATCCGTTAGTTTTGGGCCTCCATGTAGGGGGATATTACATTTTAGTATCAAAGCATAGGTTTATGATAAAACATAAAATAAACCTTAAAGAATAATATTAGGGTTTGGGTAAACGTTATAGTAACGTACTTGTATTTGCTATATATATAAATATATATATATATATAAGTACATGTTCCCCTCTCTCTTAGATCGTTCTTTTCTATCTTACTAAGGCTCATATGCAGATTTATGAGAAAGATGACATGAAAGCAAGAAACGGAAGAGGAAATCTAGGTGGAGGAAACACCACCATAAATGGTAATGCTCGACCTAATACTAGGGAATGAAGGTCAATAGGCCAATGCTAATCTAACTGCAAAGGCCAAAGTAGGTGCTGGAACCCCCCAATAGATATAGGGATGATGTATCAGTTCTTCGTCAACTTGATGCAAGCTGGAGCAGCTGCAGCTGTAGTTGGAGGTAATGTTGTGAATATTGGAGGAGCCAATCCTGTAGCCCCAGTTGGCAATAACTATGCCAAGCCGAGCAAAGATTATACTAGTTTGGGAGGAAAGCAATTTCATGGAACAGAGAATGCTATTGATGTTGAGAATTGGATTTTGAACTGTGAAAGGATATTTACAGATTTAGACTTTAATAATGGAGAGAAGAGAAGGCCAGCCACTAGGCAGTTGCAAGGGTTAGCGCTTCACTGGTGGAATAGTGTGACAGTCGGAGTCCCGAAGGAAGAGTTGTCATGGACTGATTTTAAAAGAAGGTTTGAGCAGAGGTTCTTGTCTGAGGTTGCCAAGTCAACATTGACGAGGAAGTTCATAGGCCTTGTACCGGGAGATGAAGAAATTAAAGGTGCAGCTATTGGATCTTGAGGGAAGGAATTTTATTAGATCAACCAGTTCACTTTAGGGAGCGACCGCGCTGTTTGTAAAGAAACCAGATGGATCGTTAAAGATGCGTATCAACTACCGTAAGCTAAACGAGAGGACGATCAAGAATAAGTATATTTTGTCGAGTATCGATGACTTGTTTGATCAGTTGAGTGGAGCCAGAGTGTTTTCCTAATTGGACTTGGCGATAAGTTTCCATTGTGAGAAATGCGGATTACAGATCTTAGGGCTCGAATTAACACTAGAGGGGGTGAATAGTGTTTTAAGGAATTACTAAATCTTTTTGATTTTATGTTAATTTAAACACAAATGTATGCAATATTCAGACGCAGATATGATCACAGAATCAAACATAGATGCACAAATAAAGTAAAAGCAATAAACACACTGGATTTTATACTGGTTCGGAGTTACCCTACATCCAGTCCCGCACACAAGTACGGGTTTCCTTTCAAAAGCAATTTTTACAATTACACCCTCGATTTCGAAGGCCACGAGGTACACCACTCCCGATTCACAATCCTCTAGGTAGAGATACTTGATTTTAGGGGCAACAAGTTCACCCAATTGATTTCACATGCTACAATCAAACCTTTTGTCGCTTGATTGATTTCACAGGCTACAATCACACCTTTTCTCGCACAATTAATTACAATGAAGCATATAATTCTGAATAGCACTGAGATCTTGTTGAGACAGTGATAGAGAATCAGACCAGAGATGATCTAGTTAGATTCAATGGTGATTTCGGCAGAGTAATGGTAAAAAAATATATATAAAGAAATGTGGAAGAAGAAGAGGAGTGAAATCAGAGAAAATATATATGTAAATTCGTTTAAAACTTCCCCTATTCATAGTAGAACAACAGCCATGTCCATTCGTGAAAGGATATGACGAATATACACTTCCTTTGAAATTCAAAATTTTGAAATCAACTGCCACCTTGTCGACAGGGGTCCCTAGGGGTTGTCGACATGCCTATGGTATTTTTGTAATTTAATTTTCTTTGAAAATAACTTCTATCTTGTATTAAAACTATTTTAAACTTTATAAATATACTTAACTATAGTTAACATACATAAATAAATATAAAGAATAATATTTTGATATATATAAAATTTTACTATAATTTTATATTTAAATCTAAGTATAAATATTAAAATTAAATATATTATTATTAAAGATAGTTTAAAACCAAGTATAATTTTATATTGAAGATAAAGATCATTTTAAGGCAAAAAATATTTTAAAACCAGGATAGATGTTTTTGATTCTTTTAAAAGGAAGGTTTTGAAATCATTTTGAAAACAAGATATAATTTTGTAAAAAAATTTGAATAAAAGTTAGTGGATACAAAACAATGTTCCACTAGATTTTTCGTAGGTTCCATCCTACTTAGGGTTCCATCACTTTAACAGGCTCGAAGTGGATTTCATTTCACGAATAGATTGGATTTTAAGATGCCAGTGCTTTTCTAGGAGTTTTAACAAAATTACTAATTAAATTAATTTTTATTGAAATCTTGAACTCTTGATAATCTTGATACTCATGAGTCTTCAATCTTGATATCTTGAATCTCTATACTGTACAGTCTTCACTCTTGATACCTACGCGGTTAAATCCTGCATATACATATATATCTGAACTATAATGTTAGTATTTATTTTATAATCTTATTCTAAGGTTGTTGTCATCAAAACCATCTTCTTAGGGACTAACAATCTTCCCCTTTTTGATGATGACAACCTTTGTTTATAAAATATTACTTCTATCCTAATAACTCCCCCTTAATCTATGCCTAAATATCCTATTTTATACTTCTCCCCCTTTGCCATCAACAAAAACTAACTCCAAACTATATAACTCCTCCTAAAACTAATATTATATGACATGTGATTATAATGATAGTGTTATCATAAATAATCATCACTTAATTCTAAAACTAAAAATCACTAACTATCCTAACTAAGAATCCATATATGATAATACTTACAATAGTGATAATGTGAGAAATCAAATATAAGAACACAAATCATTTATTTATTATATATTGTTTTATTTACATTTGCGTAAAAGAAGAAAGTAAGATCATACAACAATAGGAAGGAGAGAAAAGAAACTAATGTGTGTCCTTGAAAATGGGAGATCTATGAACCGAATAATTTGGGTAGTGGAAACAAAAATTTCCACGTTGTTCGACTAGATTTCCATCCTTGTCAAAGCACACTTCGCCAATGCAAACGACTTTGTCGTCATCTTCAGTGTGCTCTTCTTCCATGAAGGCTTCTTCTTCTTTCTCGCTGTCCTCTTGCACTTGATCTCCTGAAGATTCTTTATCAATTAAGATCGGACTAGCGTGATTGTCCATTAAATTTTTTTGCAAATTTCTAAGGATTTTGCCTTGCCGTTCTTGTTCTTTGGCCATTCTGAGTTGCACTACTTGAATTTCAGTCATTAGTTGCAGTGCATCCTTCAAGGAATCCTCCATTTTCATCACTCGTGCAAGCGTATTTCGTTGAAATGGTCCACTAGAAGGAAAAGGGAACGAAAAGGTTGAATTTTTGTTTGATTTGAAATACGATGCCATTGTTTTATTATTTTTAGAAGTTAGAACAGAGAAAGGAAAAAGAAGTTAGAACAGAGAAAGGACAAAAGGAATGAACAAAATTTCAAAATAAGAAGAATATATAACCACTTATTTGAATTTTGGTGGGAAAATTTCAAAAAAAAAATCGTTACATGTCGACAGGGGTAAGGGAGGGTTGTCAACATGGTACGTGATATTTTCGCTATTTGATTTATTTTAATTTAATTTTTAGTTATACTTTGTTATTTATATTCTATATTTCAGTTATTGAACAAATACCTAATTCTCTTCTTAATTTAGTAAATATAGATTCATTTAAGGATTTTGTTAAGATATCAGCAATTTGGTTCTCGGAATTGATATAATCGAGAGTAATTACTTATTTACTTATATTATCTTTAAGAAAATGATGTCTGATATCAATATGTTTAGTTCGAGCATGATGGTAGTATTTTTGGATAAATTTATTGTACTTGTATTATCACAATAAATTGGTGATTTTGAGATATTTAAACCAAAATCTTTTAAAGTTTGTTGCATATATATTACTTGAGAACAAGCCAAAGTAGCAGAAATATACTCTCCTTCGATTGTTGATAAAGAAACAATGTTTTGCTTTTTACTAAATTAGGAAATCATAGAATGCCCCAAAAAGTGACAAGTTCCACTTATGCTTTTTCGGTTTGATTTACAACTAGCATAATCAGCATCACAGTAAGATATTAATTCAAAAGAACCATTTTTAGGATAAAATAAGTCATAATCAAAGGTGTGTTTAACGTATCTTATGATACGTTTTATAGTTTTTAAGTGGGTCTCTTTAGGTTGGGATTGATATCTTGCACAGAGACAAATAATATGCATGATATCAGGTCTACAAGCAGTGATATAGAGTAGTGATCCAATCATTCCTCTATATAATTTTTGATCTACATCTTTCGAGAGATCTTCTTTACTTAGGTACTCATTGGTTGCCATGGGAGTGGGTTTTCCACTTGCAATAGTCAAACCAAATTTATTAACTAGGTCTTTAGCATATTTTTCTTAACTAATAAAGATACCATTATCTAATTATTTTATTTGCTGTCCTAGAAAGAAGCTTAATTCACCCATATGACTCATCTCAAACTCTTTTGTCATTATTTCAGAAAATTCTTTGTTCATTTAAAAATTAGTTGATCCAAAAATGATATCATCTACGTAAACTTGTACTAGTTGAATATCATTTCTATTTCTTTACATAAAAAGAGTATTATCTACTTTACCAATTTCAAAGTTTGATTGTAATAAGTAAGATCTTAGTCTATCATACCAGGCTGTAGGAGCTTGTTTTAGACTACATAGAGCTTTCTTAAGTTTGTAAACATGATTTGGTAATTTTTCATTTTCAAAAAGTGGTGGTTGTTCAACATGTACTTCCCCTTTTACAAATCCATTTAAAAATGCACTTTTAACATCCATTTGATATAATTTGAAATTATTATGATTTTCGAAAGCAAGTAGAATCCTAATGGCTTCTAATCTTGCTACGGGAGCAAAGGTTTCATCAAAATCTATACCTTCTTCTTGATAATAACCTTGAGCGACTAACCGAGCTTTATTTCTAACAACCTCTCCTTATTCATTCATTTTATTTTTATAAACCCCTTTAGTTCCAGTTATAGTTTTATTTTTAGGTCTACGAACAAGTTCCCAAACATCATTTCTAGTGAATTGATTTAATTCTTCTTGCATAGCCAAAATCCATGAATCATCAGTTGATGCTTCTTTTGGATTTTTGGGTTCAATAGTTGATATAAAGGCTACATTGCTCATTTTACTTGGTTGATTTCTCGTTTTAACAACAGATTGCATATCTCCAAGTACATTTTCTATAGGATGATCTTTTAAAAGTTTAATCTTTTCATTAGGATGATTAATTTCATTATTAGTTTCAGTTGACTCCTGATTTTGAGTGATTAAATCCTCTTCATCATTTGTATCTTCAAAATTTTTGAAACTTTCATCAAACGAAGCATGCATTGTTTCTTTGATGGTGTTAGTTCTTAAATTAAGCACTTTATATGCTTTACTTCTATTAGAATATCCGATAAAGATATCTTTGTCGGATTTAGGATCAAATTTATCTAAGTTATCTTTTGTATTTAAAATAAAACATTTACTTTCAAAAAATTTAAAATAAGATACCTTTTGTTTCTTGAGTGAAGAAGTTCATAAGATGTCTTATCAGTTAAAGGTCTAATTAAAATTCTATTTAAAATATAACAGACGGTAGCAACTGCTTCTGCCCAAAAATACTTTGATAATTTACTATCTGAAAGCATAGTTCTCGCACACTCTTGAATCATCCTATTTTTACGTTCTACTACTCCGTTTTGTTGTGGAGTTCTTGTAAATGAAAAATTGTGAGTTATTCCCTTTTTATTGCAGAATTCCTCAAACTTTTCCTTTTCAAATTCACCACCGTGATCACTACGGATGGTTATAATTTTTAGAGAAAGTTGATTTTGAATCCTTTTTGTAAAGTTCTTAAAACATTCAAAAGTATCACTTTTATGTTTCAAAAATATTGTCCATGTAAATCTAGAATAATCACCTACAATTACAAAGACATGTTTACTATGATTTATTGACAGAATTTAAGATGGACCAAATAAATCAAGGTGAAGTAATTCAAGAGGTTTTGAGGTTGAAATCATATCTTTTAATTTAAAGGAACTTTTTCTAAGTTTTTCTAGTTGACATGCATCACATAAACTATCTACTTTAAAATTCATTTTAGAGAGACCTCTTATTAGATCATGTTTTGACAGTCTAGATAAGAGTTTGAAATTCAAATGCCCAAATCTCTTATGCCAAATCCAATGGTCACTTATATTTGCCAAAAGACACAGGTTATCATTTGAAACTTTCATACTAAGAATATAAATATTCTTTTTCCTAATTCCCTCAATATTATGGTTGAATTATTATCTTCAATGTGACACTTATCTTTTTCAAATTTAATTTTATATCCTTTATCGCAAATTGACTAATACTTAGCAGATTATGTTTCAGATTCTTAACTAGCAAAACATTAGTAATAATATGAGTTTCAGAGTTACCGACTTTGTCGATGCCAATCACATATCCTTTTGAGTTGTCTTTAAAGTTAACCAGTCCTCCGTCTTTGCATATTATATCATTCAGCGTATTTGGATTACCAGTCATGTGTCTAGAGCATCCACTATCGAGTATCCATTTCTTCTTTTTGATCTGCACAATTTGTCCATCGTGAATTGATTCCTCAACACCCATAAAGCATGCTTCCTGCACATCATACAATTTTGGTAGATAACTTGCATTTGAATATTGATTATATGCAGACTCAAGAGACAATGATGATCTGAATATTTCTAAACTAGTATTAACAAGTTTTTGAAGCATAGCCATTTTAAAAGGATTTTCAAAAATCATATTATGAAACTTTGAAAACCTTGCTCTGATACCAAATGTGAGAAATGCGGATTGTGGATCTTAAGGCTAGAATTAACACTAGAGGGGGGGGGGGGGGGGGGTGAATAGTGTTTTAAGGAATTACTAAATCTTTTTGAGTTTATGTTAATTGGAACACAAATGTATGCAATATTCAGACACAAATATGATCATAGAATCAAACACAGATGCAGAAATAAATTAAAAGCAATAAAGGAAAGAACACACCTTATTTTATATTGGTTCGGAGTTACCCTACATCCAGTCCCACACACAAGTACATATTTCCTTTCAAAAGCAATTTTTACAATTACACCCTCGATTTCAAGGCCACGAGGTACACCACTCCAGATTCACAATCATCTGGGTAGAGATACTTGATTTTACGGGCAACAAGTTTACCCAATTGATTTCACAGGCTACAATCACACCCTTTCTCGCTTGATTGATTTCACAGGCTACAATCACACCTTTTCTTGCTCAATTAATTACAAAGAAGCCTATAACTCTGAATAGCACTGAGATCTTGCTGAGAGTGTGATAGAGAATCAAACCAGAGATGATCTAGTAAGATTCAATGGGGATTTCGGCAGAGTAATGGTAAAAAAATATATAAAAAAATGTGGAAGAAGAAGAGGAGTGAAATCAGAGAAAATATATATGTAAATTCATTTAAAACTGCCCCTATTTATAGTAGAACAACAACCATGTCCATTCGTGAAATGATATAACGAATAGACACTTCCTTTGAAATTCAAAATTTTGAAATTCAAATTTTTGAAATCAACTGCCACCCTGTCGACAGGGTCCCTAGGGGTTGTCGACAAGCCTATGGTATTTTTGGTAATTTATTTTTCTTTGAAAATAACTTCTATCGTGTATTACAACTATTTTAAACTTTATATATATACTTAACTATAGTTAACATACATAAATAAATATAGAGAATAATATTTTGATATATATAAAATTTTACTATAATTTTATATTTAAATCTAAGTATAAATATTAAAAGTTAAATATATTATTATTAAAAGATAGTTTAAAACCAAGGATAATTTTATGTTGAAGATAAAGATCATTTTGAGGCTAAAAATACTTTGAAACCAGGATAGATGTTTTTGATTCTTTTAAAAGGAAGGTTTGGAAATCATTTTGAAAACAAGATATAATTTTGTAAAAATATTTGAATAAAAGTTAATGGATACAAAACAATGTTCCACTAGATTTTTCATTGGTTCCATCCTACTTAGGGTTCCATTCCTTTAACAGACTTGAAGTGGTTTCCATTCCACGAATAAATTGGATTTTAAGATGCCAGTGCTTTTTTTGGAGTTTTAAAAAATTCCTAATTAAATTATCTTTTTATTGAAATCTTGAACTCTTGATAATCTTGATACTCATGAGTCTTCAATCTTGATATCTTGAATCTCTATACCGTACAGTCTTCGTTCTTGATACCTGCATGGTTAAATCCTACATATACATATATATCTAAACTATAATGTTAGCATTTATTTTATAACCTTATTCTAAGGTTGTTGTCATCAAAACCATCTTCTCATGGACTAACATCCATCAACTAAAAGTGGCAGAGGACAATATCCTATTGACAACGTTTCGAACCAGATATGGATCGTATGAATGGTTGGTGATTCCATTTGGATTGACAAATGCACATATTTTCTTCGTTGATTTTATGAACCGGGTTTTCCAAGAGCACCTGGATAGGTTCATATTGGTATTTGTAGATGATATTTATTATACTCAAAAGATGAAAGAGAGCATGAAATTCATCTTAGAGTGGTGTTGGAGTCGCTGATGCAGAATCAACTAAAAGCAAAATTTTCCATGTGTCATATTTGGAAGAAAGAGGTTAAGTTTCTTGGTCATGTGGCTTCATAGAATGGATTATCAGTCGATCCAGATAAGATCGAAGCTGTGAACAATTGAAAGAGACCAAAAACAATGACCGAGATCAGAAGTTTTCTTGGACTTGCTGGCTATTATTTTATCAAGGATTTCCAGTGAATAGTAGCGCCTTTGACTAAGCTTACTAGGAGAAGTGAAGTTTGTTTGGTCTGACAAATATGAGGGAGCATTCTTTAAGTTAAAGCTTTTGTTGACCAATTCTCCAGTATTAGGAATTCCAGATGGTAACCAATGGTTGGTAGTATACACAGATGCATGTAGGATTGGATTGGGAGCAGTACTAATGCAGAATGACAAAGTTATTGCTTACACATCTAGGCAGCTTAGGCCAAACGAAGAAAGATACCCTACTAATGACTTGGATTTGGTAGCGGTTATTTTTGCCTTGAATATTTGGATGCATTATCTCTTGGGGGAGAGATTTGAATTGTATGCCGGTCATAAGTCTTTGAGATACCTCTTCTCTCGGAAGGAGTTGAATATGCGATAGCAGAGGTGGCTGGAGTTTTTGGCTGCTTATGATTTTTGTATAGAATATACCACAGGGAAAGACAATAAAGTAGTGGATGCTCTTAGCAAAAGACATCAGAATGTGATGTTGGCTATGTTGGTGGAGTGGAAAAATCTGGAAGCTTTGACTAGTTGTGTTGTGCAGTTAAGATCGGCTGCTAGTTGTAATCAGAGCACCGCCATATTGTCATGTTTGGACGTTCGACCAGTATTGATCGAGAGGATTGCTTCTAAACAAAAGGAGGATTCATTATTAGTTGAGAAGATCAGATGGCTTGAGGTTGGAACCAAGGTCAATGATTCGAAAGATTTTTATCTTGACCAAAGGGGATTGTTGAGAGAAAGGACGGTTATGTGTTCCAGATGTGGAGAACTTGAGAAGAGAAGTTCTTGAGGAATGTCATCGATCCAAGTTTACGATTTATCCTGGAGGGACCATGATGTATCAAGATATGGAGAGGACATTCTATTGTGAAGGCATGAAGAGGGATGTTGACTTGTGGGTTAAGCAGTGTGTAAAATATCAACAAGTGAAAGCCGAACATTAGAAGCCGAGTGGGTTACTTTAGCCTCTAAATATTCCAGTTTGGAAATGGGATTCGATATCCGTAGATTTTATAGATGAGTTGACAATGTCAAGGAGAGGAAATGAGAGTATATGGGTTATTGTGGATAGGTTGACCAAGAGTGCTCATTTCATTCCAGTAAAGTCGATCAGAATGACATCTATTTAGCAAAGTTGTTCATGAAGAACATAGTTAGACTTCATAGGATTCCTAGTAGTATAGTCAACGACAGGGATGCATTATTCACTAGAAAATTTTGGAGGAGTCTGTAAGAGGTATTATGTACCAAGCTCAAGATGAGTATAGCTTATAACCCATAGACTGATAGGCAGACGGAGAGAGTCAATAAGGTACTTGAGGACTTGCTAAGAGCTTACGTATTAGAATTTGGTGAATCTTGGGAGGACCACCTATATTTGATTGAGTTTTCCTATAATAATAGCTATCAGACTAGTATAGGAAAGGAAATTTTTGAAGCTTTGTATGAAAAACCATGTATATCTCCAGCATGTTGGTTGGAGACTAGAGACATATTGGTCTTAGGTCCGGATTTGGCTAGAGAGTCATCAGAAAAGATTGAATTAATCAGAGGACGGATGAAGGAAGCTCAATTCAGGCAGAAGAGCTACGTAGATAAGAGGCGCAAAGACCTAGAATTCTCAGTGGAAGATAGGGTTTTCATTAAAGTATCACCAATGAAGGGTGCGGTACGGTTTGGAAAGACGGGAAAGTTGGCCCCTGATATGTCGGATCATTCCAGATTTTAGAAAGGATTGGAAAGATCGCTTATAGAGTAGAATTGTTGAGCAATATGGCAGGTGTCCATAATGTATTTCATGTGTCTCATCTTCACAAGTATGTGCATGATCCAAAGACTACTATTCCTCAAACAAAGTTGGAGGACTTGGTAGTAGAGCCTGATTTGACTTTTGTTAGACAACCAGTTCGAGTTGTAGTGAGAGATGAGAATAGATTGAGGACTAAGACAGTCAAGTTGGTGAAAGTTCAGTGGAGCGACAACGAGAAGAACTGTACTTGGGAGACAGAGGACAAGATTCAAGATGTGTATCTTGATCTACTTTCAGGGTATGCTCTATATTTTTTTATATAGACTTAGTAACTCGTAGGGCATACTAGCTTTTATTTGCATGGTTTTTATGCTTGTTTGTAGTTCTTACTAAATTTCGAGGAAAAAATTCTCTAAGGAGAAGCCGGTAACACCCCTAATTTTTGTTTAACATTTCAGGATATTTAATTAGATAAATTAAATAAATTAAATAGAATGATGCGATTGATTAGGGAGAAGAGATTAATAAATCCAATGGTCATGTCTTAATGAATGAACTAAAATAAGACTTATCTAAATTAAGAAGGAGGAATTTTCTAAGCGGTGAACTAGGAAATGAGGGCTACATTCCTTAGTATAAATCCCTCCCTCCACCTTAATCAACTTTTACTTTCTTATCCATAACTCCTCACCTATATTTTGGCCAGCCATTAGTAGCTTAAGGAAGAACATAAAATTGAAGATAAAAGCTAAGGAATTAAAGCTAGGAACTTATCTCATTCTCCAATTAACCGATCAAGGTGAATAATAGTGTAAATCATCTTATTTTTACTTGTTTTAGTTGGTTATAGATAGTAACTGAGTGTATTTTACTGTACAGATCACTTTTGGATCTAATAACATTGTTTAGATAGAATAACGATTTGTGGTGATTTGTTGGGATTTTTATGGAATTAAAATCATGGTTTTTAGAGTAAAAACCTTAGTAAACGACATCCAAACGGCTTGATTTTTGGATATGTTGTGTAAAACTTAATTTTGGTGATGGGTATTCAATTTCATAATTTTCGGAATAAATATGAATATTTTATGAATTTCCTAAGGTGAAAAAGGCATTTATTTCAAGTTTTAATTATTGGAAAATAATAAAACAATGAATTCTATCTTAAAATTTTTATATGATAAAGAAAATGTTATTTTAAATTTTTGAATTTTTGAGATTTTTTTTCCAAGTGATTTCGATTTATTATGAATTTTAAAAGCTAAAAAGATTTAATAATTATATTAAAATATTAATATAATTAATCATTTGGAAAATAATTTCTAAAATAATAATCTTGATCTGTAGCATATTTTCTGCAAAGAAATGTCTTTAACAAATAGAAATTTGACAAAAAATTGTTAAAATATGTTATTGACCAATAGGAATTTGACAAAGAATAAGTATGGTAGTTTTCGAGTTATTTACAACTCTACTACTGAACCTTCCATCTTAAAACATTCTGCCTACGTAACCTTTCGTTATGGAACCTTCAGCGGCATTTCTGTACCTTTCTGCAGCGTTTTTGCTGAACCTTTCATCATAAAACCTTCCGCATAAGTAACTTTTCATCATAGAACCATCCGTAGCATTTCTTCACCTTTCTACAGCGTTTTTGGTGAACCTTTCGACCTTGTCGAAAGCACCTTCCGATCTTGTCGGAGGCTACCTTGTAAACGCGGAAGCTCTTTCCTAGCAGTTTTCTCCAACTTTGTTGGTAAACTTTAAATAGGCATAACTTTCTAACCGTAAGCCTGTTTTTCCATTGTGACCACTCTACAGATAGGCAAACCATCATTTGAACATGATGAAATAAGTTAGAGACCTTAATTCTACACCTATAAATAGTTCTGGCTAAAATAATTTTTTTTTATTTCCAAAGGGGTTATTTTCTTTGCTTTCGAATATGTTTGCTTGGTTTTCTTTGCCTTCAAAGGAGATACTTTCGAAGGGGTTGTAAAATTATTTTTTTGACCAAATTTTATATTTTTGAAAGGTAGAACTTAAAGTATTATAAGACATGAGCCTAATGTTTTTAAGAGCTTTCAAAGGTGGTTACCTTTGAAGTCGAAAGCTAGGTTTCGAAGGTATCGAAAGGTTTTTTGACCAAAACTCTGTTTTTAAAGGAAAAATCATGGCTATATTAAAGGAGATTTAATAATGGTCTGAAAAGAATCTATCTTTGATAAATTAAACCCAAAGGAGTGGTATTGCTATGTTGTTATATTGTTTCTATTAAGATGAACATATTCACTTTATAATAGACCCATAACTGTTATTTTGGGAAAAGGTTACAAGAACCAGTCATGTTTGAATATAAATTTAATAAATTCCTGAATGATTACAGTTGAATCCATGAGGTCAGAATGACCAGAATATAGGATGCTAAAGTATAAAGGATAGATATTGGCAAGCACTAATAGGTTTCCAGTAAGCCCATGAAAACTGGGTGATATTGGCAAGGGCTAATAGGTTAATAGTTAGCCCATGAAAACTATGTATGAAAGAGGATGTCAGATAGACAGGTTCATAGTTATCCCATGAAAACTATGTGTAAATGATGATGTCAGATAGACAGATTCATAGTTAGCCCAAGAAAACTATGTGTAAATAACAATATCATATAGATAGGTTCATAGTAAGCTCATGAAAACTATGTAATTGGACAGAGAGTTCTTAAATGTTTAACTAGTTATTAGTTAGCCCATGAAAACTATTAGGTTAACAGTAATTCTAGAAACTATAATTAAAACAGATAGTCAGAATGAGTGAGGATGGGTAATCCAGATTTGATTTGCTTGTTTTGCATATCATCATAATGTTTTGAAATACTATGTTTTTAACTATTGTGGATTCAGGAGCACAATATTTGGTTTTATAAAGGTTTTAGGATACTAGTGAGGGGAAAACCCATTCTGCTAAGTAGCATGGTCTCACTAGATATCTATTTTTTTTGAGATGGTAGACTATTATTTATACCAGGCTTTATGTCTGAGTCGAAGTTTTTTCTTTCCCCTTAAACTCTCAGGTACTCGATTGATTTTGAGTAGTTAGTGGTTTTGGGTTTTCAGGTTTTTCTTAGGCGAATAAATTTTCCAAAGGCGTGTAGGAGGTGGATAGTTATTTGGAGTTTTTTTTCTGCTATGTATTTGGATGTAAAGGCAGATTTATTAGCCTCACTATATACTCTGATCAACAAAGGGGGCATCTTCATATGTCGCTCTTGGCGTATATATAATAATTATATTTTGGTGAATGTGGTTAATGTTTTGGGATTATGTAATGAACATGGAATGTTTTAATTTGAATGTGGAAACAAGCTTTTAATTTGTTAATTTTTTTCCATATTCTTGTGATCTCTGTACCAATGTATATAGAACCGTCGTATTTGGTCGCTAAATATTAATAACTATGGATGACCGCACATCCATAGCCGTTAGTTTTGGGCCTCCAAGTTGGGAGATGTTACAAGGGCTTTTGTGAAGATGCATTAGTGACAAATATCCCGATCACTATCTTTTGTGGAAATTTCTTCGTATTATGATATATATACGAAGGAACATTGCAAGATGCGTATGATATAAGGAGCATAAACAATGGAACGCTGATGTTGCGACCAAAATCCTTTAGTTTAGTCATAAATAAATTTTGTCCAGTTAACCCGTAGGCGAGCAAATATGGCGTATAAAGCTCTATGATCATTGGGATTAATTTGTTCATGACTACCTAGATAAGAAATAATGGTATTAATTATCATACGATTTAAAAGTCTAGCACGAGGTCGAAGGTAGATAGATTTCCGTTGTGGCATTTTATCCTCCCATAGTTGATGGGTAACTTCATCCCTAGGTAATAAACCGTGATCCTGTATATCGGTTAAATCAGTCCCTTAATAAGAACATCCTAAAATTCGACCAATCGTATATACATCTATTTTAACTACTTTTTCATACACATTGGACCATAACCAACCCTCGTCATTCTCAGGATTTCAAAGCTCTGAATTACATAAATTAGAGTGGAAGAGGTAAATAGCAAGAGGGTCAATGATTACCTTATTCACATCATAGCTAATCAAATTGCAACAACGAGCATCCTTTGTAATTCCAAGAATTTCATATTCCGTAACATTGGCAAGACGGTAAAAAGGTCCAAAGTAAATCTTCTCTTGGGTAAGAGCTTGGAACCGTCTAATTGCGTTGGGATTATTTCAAAGCCATTGGGTAATATGAGCTTGTGTAACCGGTGCTTGAGCGAAGCAAGACGATTGGTTATGTTTTGGCATTTTGGAGATGGAAACCTTCTTGGGAGCCAATTATTTGAAAATTTGGAAGTTTTGAAATTCAGGGTTTTAGAAATCAGAAGTTGGAATAGAGGTAAGGTGAAAAGAGGAGTAAATTTCTTTATATAGGGCAGTTGGCGGAGCGGCGACAGACATCTCTGAAGAAGGCACAAACGTCTATGGGTTCAATAATTTTAAGGCCGAGAGTTTAAGCAGACGCCTGTGTTCGATCCACTGAGGTCTGTGGCCAAAAAAGTTTTAAACAGAGAGTACTCATAGACGTCTGTGATGTATCCATAAATATATGTAGCTACATGGAAACTTTTCCCGAAATGGTTGATAGAAGCCTTTGGTCTATTCACATACGTCTGTGATATGCAAATTCTGATATGTAGGAAAATTTTGAATATAATTTTTTTTATTAAAATATATTGACCAGAATACGTATCTACCATCAATAAATAATTATAATGTATATGATATATGACCAATTTTTTTAATTCTTGTTGGAAAATTCAAAATTATTATTTTGTTGAATATTCCATGAATTTGGTTCAACTTTTGTATCGTCGAGTAATGGTTTGGGCGGAGACCAACATGGATGAGCTGGGGTGTCAATCCAAGGTTGGTTTGATGGTCTTGCTTTGCACAGGTTTCTCGGAGTAATGTTATGTGTTTTTATAGGAGTTTCTCGTGGGCGAGGAGACTTTTGATGTATGCAATTTTTTGTTGGTGAATGACCATAAATTGCGAGAATACACTTTTCGAGAAAATTTAGATGGGATCCTTGATGACGTTGCTCGTAATACATTTGACGTTGAATGCCAATCATCTCTTCTTGATAGTGATATATCTCATCGACTTTGTTAGAAAGATATGATGATTTCAAATCAATTTATTATTTAGCTCTCTTTCTTTTCGGAGAAAAGCCAGTTTGGCACATTGGTGAAGCGATAATGTTTAGAGAAGGAGGTGATGTAGGAGTGGTTTTTGTTGGAGAAACGTAAGTGCTGTCGAACAAAGGGGATTTGTAGTCGATAGTCGAATAGGTGGAGTTGTGACGACCTACATTTCAGAAGGTTTAAATCGACAATACTCCATAAATGTCAAACTTAAACAATCCGTAACGTAGATAATCAATGGGGTTAAATATGAAGAAGAAGAAAAGAAGAAGAAAACAAACACATAATCTTACAACGGAAACGATAAAATATATAATCGAATAATAGTTCATGAAGCTGTTTATATCATACATTTGATTTTAATCTATAGAATATTAATCAAAGATATACATACATCAGGGATAAATAAACAATACATTAGAATAGCATGATGCAGAGGATAGTAAATAGTAATAAAATATACCAAATCTTCATTTTCGTCCTCTAGAGAATAACCTTCAATACACTGCAAAAACTCGGGACTGACCCAAACGTAATGAAAAGACAAAACACTCAAGTCAGGACTAAATACTCTTCTGTAAATTAATTCAATATCATGAAATATGAGTGCAATAACTTAAGAGATGTTACGGGGCTTTCTATCTTCTAAAGATCCGTTAAACTGTTTATACATAATAGTATACGCTATAATATATAATGTCTATCAGTAAAGCAAATATCAAAATAGCGTTAAGGCTTCACATTACCTTAACACATTTGTACAGTTCTAAAACAAAGTTGTACTGGGCTCGTATAGGGATAAATATGACAAGGCACGTGAGGCAATGCCCAAGGTAGGATTCTACCAATTTACCCTTTCTGGCTGGTCATGACCCATCCATGGCCGACCACGAATAAACAAAAAGTGCACCCATCGAGTCAAAGTCACAATAGTAATATGAGTGATCAACATCGCTAGAGGTAGCTAACCTCATTGGCCAGACATAAGCTCATATTTTAGTCATTTTAATTATGACACTAGTGTAAAGGCTATCCATCATCGTTCTCTTACTTCATTCCAGTAAAAATTTGCCAATTCAATCGCTACAATCTAGATATCATCACCGCGTACACAGTGGTCAAAGTGGTTCCAATGTTGACAGAGAGTATGCCGATAAGAGGCCCTAGTCTCTTTAACAACCAAACGTCATTTTACACACCGGTTGGTTCTTGTATATTTCAAAAACAATTCATACTTGATATCAAAATATCATATTTGCTTCAAAATCGAATCCAATTCGAAATCACCATATTCGCTTTAAAAAATCATATTTTTACTTCAAATATTAATTCAACCCGATATATCGATTTCACTTCAAAACTTGATTCAAATTATAGTTTTGGTTATAATTCACTTTAACCCAATTCACATTTTAACCCAAGACTTAAATATAAACATTTTACCCTTTGACCAATTTGAACTTTAGAAAATACTTTAAATAGTTTAATAGAAAATAATTTGAGTATTAAAAATGGTTTATATAGTAAAATAGTTGGGAAAATTAAAATAGTTTGAATATTTAAAGAAAATAGATTTGAAATAGTTTATACTAAATTTTTTCAAAAATAGTTTCCAAGCCAAACTTATTTAATTCTACAATTTCCATTTCCACTTCGATTTACTCGATTCAGTTCCGATTTCATGTCGAATTTTAATTTCAATTCAAAATTAATTCAAATTCCATTTCCAAATTAATTTCACTTCCAGTTTCAAATTAAATCATTTCGATTTATATTAATTACAAGTTCAATTTTCAAAATATCGATTAAAAACACTTAAATCAAATTTTCCTTCAATATTCAATTTAAAATCCAAATCTTCAAATATATTTAAATTCTGAGTTCAATTTCGAAATATCATTTTATATCATCTTTTACTTAGAAATATTCAAAGTTCGAGTAAGAGTCTAGTCTTTTAAAACAAATCAATTTTCTTAAATTCATATTTTATTTCGATTATAACTTAAAAATCTCAACTTCGATTAATTAAACAATTTCTGTTTCAAATTTAATGTTTCAACATTCCGATTTCCATTTCGAAAATAATTCGATTCCTATAAATTTGATTTTTATTTCATAAAACCAAATCATTTTAAAAAAATCAAATAAAATTTTTAAAATCATTTAATTTAACCAATCCGATGTGCATATATAATTCTCTATACTACGGCTAAGTGAATCAATTATTTCAGTTTGATTCCATGGGTGGATATATATCATTTCAATCTAAAAGAAATATCATAGGTATATATCATTTCAACCTATTTCTTAATTTATTCGAAATAATTCAATTTACAGTTTTATATTATGTAAATAATATATAGGATGACAACATGATATATCAGAATAAATAAACATCTAAATATCAATCAATAGCATCCATCAGGACCAATCATCCAAACAGTCAATAAAATTCACAATAATTTCATAATTATCAATATCGGGTATTTTACGGGTAATTAAATTCTAATTAAATTTAAATGTCAATTTAATTTCTATGAATTAATTCATACGTCAATTTAAATGTCAATTAAATTTATCAAACATCAACCAATAAAATTTAAATCACTTAATGATATAAATTTAACTAACATAATTTTTTTAGTCAACTGTAAGCGTATAAACACTCACCTTTGATTTATCGATGATTTAAATCCAAATAAAGTTCCAAATATGAACAGTCTCATAACCCAATCAAACTAGTTTCATATTGTCCGAAATTTTGATACGATCGCAATGGAGAAAACCGCGCATGAGTCCGAGCTCGTATGCAAAAATTATACACGTTAAAACAATCGAACATTTATAAATTTAAATAATTAATTAATAAAAAGAGAACGTAACCTTCTTCTTCAATTCACCTATGTTGCCGACCCATCATGCACCCCTCTTGCTTCCACACGCACGCGACAAGGATAGACCGGAGTTCGATTTGCATGCGTATTTATATAGTTAGGTCCAAATTAGTCCGAATTCCAATCGAGGCGTGCCGCCTGACATTTATAATGTATTACCCCCATTCCAAACGCAATGGAACTAGTTTCGAGTCCTAATCCGATCGTATGTGGAAGATAGTTTTTCAAAGTCAATTTATTTTATCGAATTCCTTAAATTGATTTATACGCATTTCAGGCTCGCACGGCCAAACGCCAAGTCCGATCGCCACAAAACTTGAAATCCGATAATAATTCACCATTTTGAATCTGATAAACCAGTTTTGTTGACATTCGAGACATTTTACAAATGGCTATTTTTACCCGTTAATTAAAAATATAAAATTTTCAAAGTTTAATTATTCACATTTAATTCCACTTTAAATATTAACAGTCTTCATTGTTGTTTATATAAAATTTAAATCGACTTCCGACATCATTTTCAATCATATTAAATTTAGAATTCATTTATTCAAACAATTTTCAATATTAAATTGTTTCAAATAATTTCTAACATTAAATTTAAACAATTTAATTTTTCAATATATTACATTATCAATTAGTAAATTCCAAATAAATTTAGTTATAAACATTATTTAATTTCCATCTAAATAATTCAACATATATCACTAAATTCCTATAGATTAAAATATCAAATAGAGTTTTTTTTGTTTTTGTGCAGCTCGATCGAATTTTTTTTACAACGCAATATATCAAATAGATATCAAATATACATCTCATCTCAATGATGAGGCATTCCGAAGGGCAAAAATATAAAATGGTGGTATGTAATCCAAGATATGTACATTATTATTAATAATACGAGTGAATTCGCTCGTATTGAGCAAGCAAAAGCAACAAAATACGCAAGCAAGCTCCATAACTAGCATATGTCCTTCTGTACCTACTAAACACTCAATAATAGATGAAAATATGTAAATGGAAAGAAAAACAAATATATAACACTACTATACACAACCATAAAATCAAACATAGCGATGCAATAAAAGAAACATCCAAACAACCATATTCATGCAAGTATTATTCAAAACCATACTATTATTCAATGTCAATATTTCAATTCATACACTTCCATTTCTATTAACATTCATTTCATTAACATTTTAATTGATTTAGTTTTAATTAATTTACATTCACTTCCAATTTATTTGCGTTCACCTTATTTACTTCTTAATCAATTAACATTCACTTCTATTTATTTCAAATTAGTTCACATTCACTTATTTACATTCATTGAAATCAAATTTTCTTATATTCAACGATTTAAAATTATTGGATTCAATTTTAACTTTACAACCTGAATTCATTTCATTTTGAATCAAGTTCTATTTTATTTGACATAATTTATTTCCTTAATGGATTTTGTTATTCATTTCCATTAACTTCCCTTACGTTAAATCGAACCTCATAATTCATTTTACTAATTTATTTCATTGACTCCTTTTATTTAACTCTACTTAATTGAATTATATTTCATACATTAACAAAGTGTATAATATTTACTACATCAACTTAAATTTTATTTATATTTATAAATTTTCAATTTATTTCACAATTTATTTCTTACACTTAGTTCCGGTATTTCATATTTTCTATATAATACCAAATTCATTAATGAAACAATTCATTAATCAATTATTAATTTTATATTCATTTAATTAAATAATATCTTCTTTTACTATTCAATTTATTCATTTAATATTTCTTTAACATTAATTAAGTGCATAAACATTCTTATAACAACTTAACTTTTATCTTCAAGCGTTCTCTTGAAACAAATCCTAATGTTAACATTTTTATAGGTTTTGAATTCCATTATCTTCCAATTCAAGAGTTATAACTTCAATTTATAATTTTTTCAAACACTCAGACTTCAATCTATTTCGTATTAAATTAGCTAACACTCAATTTTTAAAACCCACTCCACTTGCATTTAATTTATTTATATCCAATTTAAATTAAATTCAATTTTCCATGTTAATTTTACTTACACTCAATTATTGTTATTCAATTTCTTACACACTTAAATTACATTTAAAAAAATTTCAAGCTCGTATTCGTCTATTAGTTCATTTTATAGCTTAAGTGAAATTAATTCACTTTACTCAGTTTTCTAATTTCATTTAAATCTACTTCATTTCATTTAATCTTCATTAAGTGAAATTTTATTTAATTTTATTCAAGTCAAATTTCTTTCATTCCTTTTTTATAAATTTAAAACTTGTTTTTAGCTTAATATTCTCAAATCTATAAAGTATACAAAGTTATTCACTTAAAATTTCCTTTCGTTATTTTGTCTACTTCATTTCAAATGCAATTCATTATTATTTAAGCTTTCTCGTGTTAACTTCATTTTATTTATTTTGTTTCGCTAACTCAATTTATTCACATTTCTTAAGTTAATTATTTATTTCATGCCTCGAATTCAAATTTCTTTATTTGCTTAAATCAAAAACATCCAACAGTTTTAAATTTAAAATTTACTTTCCTATTCAAATTTTTAAGTTCTAAACTTATTTTTATTCTACATAATTTCAATTATAAGTTCAAAACTATTTTCATATATTTATCAAATCATATTTAGAATATTTTTCACAACAAAACTTGTTATAGTTGAAAACAAGTTTCTGTTGGTAGCAATTCTTACTCAGAAACTCGAAAATGAATACTGGCGATGCAGTAGTCATCCCCATAATTTATTTCCCAGCGACCAAAGTAAGTTTAATGCTTTTATTTTATTAAAAAATCTTTTCAAAATATACTTCTAGTCAAAACACTTTCAAATAATACTATTATAAATTTTGAAGGCTTCGAAAACAATTTTTGAAAATACAAGGATTTTAAATTCGGAAATTCCCAACTTTTAAAATCATTTCTGTATATAAGCAATATTATAAATATACTCATACAAATTTCCTTAACTTATTTACCAAAATATTTTATTAATTTACAACTTGGTTATCTTAAGTACTTCTTATTTTAATTGATTTCAATCCAATCTAATTATCAAATGTTTCATAAAATAAAATTCATTAAGTATTCATTTTTATTTTAATTCAACCAATAATTGATGATAGCAAATGTTATCATCTTCTAACAACTAACATTAATTAATAATCACTTTATATATATAATATAATTTAGGTAAAATTATTTCATTTACTCGATTTTTAAAACAATATTATATCCACTTACCTCGTTCAAGTGTTTAGAAACCCCTATCGATAACACGACATCCTACACATCGATCAGAATTCATAAACAACTCAATGGATAAGTAAATACAACATAATACAATTTATAACACTAACCAGTACGCTCTCTCATATATATACACTCAAACAGACTCATTTTAGGGTATTATTACCCTATATCTAATGAGTCGAACCCCCATAAAGCCAAGGTTATCGCTAAACCTGGCTCTAATACCAACTGTAACGGTCAATCGATAGTGGGGTAACTCCTACCGTAGCATACAGCTGTAATTGTGTTCTGCTTTTATAGCCAGCCTCCGGACTGCACCAACCCCGTGAGACATATAGGAGTAAGAGTCATCCATTCGCTAGTAAACCCAGAAGTGAGAACCCCCTATCATGATGCACCCTCCGAGTGCCAAAGAAGACACACATGTCAAATTAAACAATCCGGAACGTAGATAATCAGTGGAGTTAAATAAGTAGAATAAGAAAGACATCGTTTATTTGTTTTTATAAAATTTATCCGTGTTTATTTATTTCTAAGTAGTATATAACTGAATTTATAAGTTAAATTTAGTTATATTTAGCAAAGTAGTTGAGAAAAATGAGTTAAACCATAGGATTTTAAATGGTTGTTATTTGATTACCTATTTTTAAATGGTTGTTATTAAAAATATTTATGTGGTGGTGGTTAATTCAAAGTTATAAAATTAATTTTTAGTTGAAATTTCATAAAGCTATTGCAGACTTAAGTGAACTAAACATTATTTCTATAACTTTAGTTAATCGGTTCATTGTATGAACAAATTCCTACATCCTGTCTTAACTTAATAAAAGTTTGTTCACTTAATGGTTTTGTAAAAATATCAGCTATTTGATTTTTGGTATTAACAAATTCTAAAGTTATTATTTCTTTTTCAACATTATATCCTAGAAAATGGTGATGAATGTAACATTCCTGGAATTTAGCTTAAAATAATTTGATAATTGATTTAATATTTGGGATTAAATCTTAAAAAGATATTGGTAATCAAATTTATTTTGGATTTGATTGTAAATTTATTTAGATTTATTGACATTTGAAATATAAAAATAAAAATTGAATTCATCAAATTTAATAATATATATGTTCATACAAATGAATTTTAATTTGGAAATTTGAAATTTGAAATTTAATAAATATATAGACAATGAATATTGTGGATGTGAAAATACTAAAATGAATATATTTAAAACAAATTCGATTTTATTTTGGGATAAATATGAAAATTCCAGAATGAGTTAAAATTATGTGTTATAAAATAATATTTGGATTAGAATTCAATTATAAACATTTTGAATAATAAATATAGTTGTATATAAGTATATAAAAGCAATAAATGCAAGATTTGAATTTTTACTTGTATAGAATATAAATAAACATAGTTAATGTGCATAAGAGAATAACATTTGTAAATATAAACCTAACTAAGGATCTAAACACAAATTTGATTGAATATGTTTAGATATCAATATATTAAATAAATGAATAAATAAAATATATGTTAAATGGATATGAATCATTTTTTTTCTTATGGTTATATAAATAGTTATATTAGGAAAAATCAATAGAAAATAATATAAAGTTATGTTTAAGTGCTATTTAAAGTGTTTAAAAGATAAAACACAAGTATTTAACTTAAAAACAAAAGTTAAAAACATAGAAACATGTTTACACATTAAAAATAAAGTAAGGCTGAAACATAAACTTATTTGAGTTTAGACAAGTGGCAAGAAAATCTTTTTCTTTTGGATATTGGTCTTTGGAAACATGAACAAAGAAGAAAAGACAAGTCAAGACACTTTTATCTTTCTCAAAAAATTTGCTCAGGTCTGAAAAGCAAGTTAAAGCAACCACAAAACTTGAGAGAAACAAACATAAACAATTCGAAACCATTTTCAAGTTCAAATTTGAAAACAAGATGAATCTTCAACCTGGAGATTAAAATGCAAATTCAACTTGAAAAAAACAAAAATCTGGTCAAGTTAGCATCTTCAAATCAGGTTCAAGCAAATCCAAACTAGCCCAGAGAAAAGAAAATCAAAGTAGCTGATCAAAATCAAAATAAGGAAAAATCAAAGGCCTGCAAACTCAAAACAATCTTTCCTGTCCCTGTTCTTGTCTCTGCTGCAGATCAACAGGTGAGCAAATCCCTTAGCCTGTTATGTTTTTTTTCTTTCTATGCTTGTATTTGTCTTTGGAGTATGCATGGGTTATGGTTGAATGACTGTGTGGATTGTTTGAATGCTTTTATATATATGAAAAAAAAAACAAACTTGGTAATTCATAAGTTCATGTGAGTAAACTTTGTTTTCTCAATCTTTTTGATTGCTGTGTGTATGCTTGGGTGATATAGGAGAATTAAACTTGTTTGCATGCAAGATTTTTTGGTATATGATGGTAGTTGACTGTGCATGTTGATGTTTCAAAATACTATCTGCATTTCAATTTTAAAAGCAAGAAAAGAAGCCTGCATGTTAAAAACAAGCGAAAGCTCTGCATGCAAAGAACCTGGAAGCATCATTTTTTTTTTAAAAAAAAAAGCATTCACACCTGCATTTCTTTGAATCTGCATTTATGAAATCTTCAAAATCTGATGAATCAAGTTGAGCACTGCATTTCAATATTCATCAATTGAAGCAAGCATCATTTTTAAAAACCTGAGGCCTGCATACATCAAGTAGAAGCCTGCATGTTTTAAAAAGCAACAATCAAAGATTTAAAAGAGCCTGCATTTCATATTTTCAAGTCTGGTACACTACAATATGCTCTGCAATTTACAAATTCAGGTGAGTAACACTAAATTTAAGTAAAGTTAGGTAGGAATGCATGTTGCTTATTTGCTGAGTTAAATTTGTGTTCATGTTTTCTACTGCCTGTGCATATGTGATTTGCATTGCTGAAAAAAAAAAAAAAACTGTATTTTACATATTTGCTTAGAACTGTTGATACATGGTTTTAACTTGGATTGAAATTGTTTTCTGATAGTAGTAGATATATCATAGATCACTAGGAAATTTATTGAATTGATTTACAATTCAAATATGAGGTTGAAATGCGACATTACTGTAATGAACCCTAGTTGCTATTGGGTTACAGTTTGGGTCGATTTTGAGCACCTAAGTGCATCGAGTTCAAAGCTGTTGTGAGTGATGGTAGATGGTTTAATGTTGGAGTTGTCGCCGGAGTATGGATGTTGATGGTGGTCGAGGAGTGGAGGAATTGGGTGTTGACAGGTTTTAGGTGATTTTGGGTGAAGGCTGTTTCAGGTTCAGGGGTATTGGGATTGCAGAATTTTGACTCGGGTAGATCTCGGGTAAATTGGAAAAATACTCGAAGCAACTAAGCTTCTGACTCGAAGTCAAATGGGGTTGGTGTGATTTTGCTTCAGGTTTTATTTAACAGACCTGTTCTGTTCTTTTTTTTATAATTTTAAGAATCAAGTTTAAATTAAAATGGAAATTTGAACTTAGGATTTAAACTTGAACCTAGGGATGAATTCAAATTGTTTGAATTATTATTTTATATTAATTTAAATGCAGAAATTTTAAATTGGTTTAAAAAAAAAAGAAAAAAAAAAGAAGGAACAAGAACCTGTTTCCAGATTTTTAAAAGTTTGAATCAAAATGCAAACTATATTGAGACTTTGGATTTTAAAAACTGAATTTAATAATGAATTCAAATAAGTTTAAATTTTGGTCTTTTGAAATAGTTTAAATTCAGAAAATCTCAAAGTTTGATTTATTTTTAAAAACAGAAAACTGTTTCTGTTTTTATATGTAAAGGTAAATTTAAATTTGCAGGAGAGATTTAAAACTGAGTTTTATCTGAAATTTGAATATGAATTCAAATTTTAATTGTCTGAAATTTGAAATCAATTATGTTTTTAAATTTAAATTTGATTTTTAACTCTCAAGTATAAAATGCATGGTTGTTTTTGCATTTGAAGTAAAAGGTTAAGTATTTAATTTAGGAAATCAAATGAATTCAAATCTGAAGTTTTAAAATCTGGATTTTAAATTTAAACTTCAGTTTTAAATAAGATTTAAATTTAAATTGCTTTCAAATGATTTTCATTTGAATTAAAGGTGTAAATTATAGAAAGAGTTTTAAAGAATTTAAAACTAAAATGAGAATGAAAGTTGTATTTCAATTTTGAAGTTTTAAAGTAATTTTTAAAATTGATTTGAATTTGATTTGAATTGAAATTTAAATCCTTTTCAACTTATTAATTAAGTATATGTTTCTTGTAAACATATAAGATTAAGTTGTATTGTTTAAAATCTTATTTTAAATAAATTTGGATCTTAAGTTTAAAAAGAAAATGTTAAATGGAATTTAATGTAAATTTAAAAACATTTTTGTTTTTAAATGCATAATTTAAATAAGGAATGTTTATCTAAAGATAAAGAAAAGTATAATGATTTGTAATTCATTTAATTAGTAAGGTAGTACAAATGGATAATTAATATAATTAATTAATTAAGAAATGGAAAATTAGTTAAAGTAATTAAGGGTTTTAATTTGATTAATTTAAGTTTAAGATTAATTTTTCTTAGAATAATTAATTTGTAATTAAGAAATCATTAATTGAATAATATTAGATTTTAAATTAATAATTGAAGATTTATTAATTGAATAAATATGGATAGTTATTTAATTAGGAATAATAAATGAAAGTAATCATGTAGGTAATAAATTTAAAACCATCCAGTTTATTCATCTTAATTGTAGATGCTGATTGTTATTGAATGTTGTGTAATGGATTGATATTTTGATATGTGATGTGATGCTATTTGATGCTTTATGCTAAGCTGTTATATCTATGATATATATATGATTATATGAATATGCAAATCCTTTGACCCGTATAACGACATTTGAATTTCGATGCGACAGGGAGTCGGATTCTAGCTGGTTATCCGAAACCCACATCGAATCATATTAGTGAATTTTTGTGATTGATAATTTACTTTATCTATGAATCTGTGAATATAGATAAGCGCTATGGGTTATACCGCTTATCTTTATGATTGAATCTGTGATGATGATGTTGTGCACTATTGTGTTGAACCCCTGGACCACACTTATACACACACAAATATGGATTGCACGTGGAAATGGGTTAAGTCACAGATTTTGAAATTGTTTTAAAAATTGAATTTTTGAATCCAAAATAGTTTTGGAATTAGAATTGAAGCTTTTGAAAAAAAATGAATTTCAAAAATAAAAGTTATTTTGAATAACTCGATTGAGTTTTGAAATTTTAAATAATTTGAGTTAAATTTGAATTCAATAATTGAATTGAATTCTATGATTGGGAAACTAGGGTTTTAAAAAGTTATTCGACTTATAAATGGATTTATATGGGTTTTTAAACTAATTTAAAAGTGATGTTTTGAAATTTAAAATTAACCCAAGATTCCAACTTGTATAAATCGGACTTTTCTGAAACGAAAACTGTTGTTTTCAAATAATAGAAGCTTTCATATAAGAAATGGATTTCCAATGTGTGTTAAAAGGAATTCAAGTTTTGAAATGAAAATGGTATTCCAAGTTATAAATAAATCTTTGGAACGTGTTTTGAAAGCTATAAATTAAATCTTTAATTTAAAGATTTATTGAGTTAATCCAATTGAAATGGAAGTTGTTTTGAAATCTATGAATAGATCTTTGTGAAACTAGGTGAAACTTTGTGAAATAAATCTTTTTGTCTAAAGATTCAAAATGGTAATTTGTTTAACCATTGAAAGAAAGGTTTTGGATTTTATAAGTTGTGACTTAACTAAAATCCCATATCCATATGTTTTAAAATATGGCGCTCATTATTCGGTTTAGCCGGGAGAGGACCTAGTGTCATATAGCCCATTCCGAATAGTGATACGACGTTATGGATAGCAATTGAAGACCGGTGGTGAAGACCGGATATTTCTGAAAACAAAAGGGTAACTCATCGATTGTCTCTGCACTGGCTGATCCCCGGTATAGAGATCTTCATATGTGATGGGAAGTCCGGACGTGATTAGGGATTATCCGGATTTGCAAGGGCTTCTTCGGAAGTGCCTTCGGTTCTGTTCGAACCCGGAACAGACTTGTATGGTTGTATGTCCGACATTATACTTTGAGATGTTAACTGATTTCTATCAAATACATTTCTGCTTGGTGGCGGAGAATTTATTCTCTTAGCTTAACACCCTTCTCTGAGACGTATGAGCTCAGAGGTTATGTAGTTGATATTTATCAGTGATATTCCCAATTTGGTAATGTGGCATGCTGAGTGCTGCTGTGTGATGATCATTGGTTGATCATTTGTGATATGATCATTTGTTTGATCATTTATCTTTGTGATCATTGCTTTGGTCATCTGTTGACCCAGAGCATGGCTTTGTGCCAAAGCGTAGCTTTGTGGACGAGACTGCATCAGGACCTCACTCCCCGGAAATGGTCGAAACAGGAAAGATGCGGCAAGGTTATGAGGGTCGCTCCCTTTAGGGTGTGTCATTCCCTTCTGGTAAAGGGTGGTATCAGGTATGGAGCCCTGGTATTTAACCTATGTGGTTGCTCCAATCTCATTTACTGTGTGGTTGTTGCTTTGAGGCGCCTCGGATAAAGGTCCCAAAGGACCGGGGGATGGCATATTCGTGTAGTAGTTACCTAGTTACAGAGGTAACCCGGCCTTGTGTTGGCAGAGATCTAACCGTAACGTTAGTTTCTCGGGACGTCCCACCAGAGGCGATCCCATGTGGCAGTAGGAAGTTCCTTAGCCTGACCATTTGTTGGAAATCCATTCATCCAATACGTGCCTTGTACGGTTTTAGTTGTATTACCTGCCATTCACTTATGGTGGTCACCACTGTTTGGATGGTAGCTATAGTAGGCATAGTTCGGAATGTCTATGCTGGCTAGGATTTATATTCTACTTTCGAAATTGTTTTCCACACTGTGCACCTATAATAATAATATCAATGATTTTCACGTATCAAGCATATTTGACTATCATAAGGAGAAATCTCCTCCAATTCTGCGTTCGCATTGTGTGTGTGGCGGGAGGCCTTATGGTAGTTTCATTTTCCAAAAAGCATTGCGGATTTCAAATTTAAAATTCTTTTGTTGTTTTAAAAGACCAAATGCTTTTATTTGCTCACACCAGTCCCATGACTGACCTGGAGCTTATTGTTCCTTTCCTAAACTCTGGGTGCCCACTATTTTCCCACACGGGCAGTCTAGAGTTGGGGTTTTCAGATAATCAGTAGTAGGTGTAGATTCGATAGCTTTCAGCCTTAGGATTGGCAATCGCATTTTGGATCGAGTTGCTTCTCTTCATCTTGTTTTGGAGTTCGAGCTATTTCTGGATTGGTGCTTTGAAGATGGAGATTACTGTTACTGGAGTTCTTCTTGAAGACCATATTGGAGCTTTGTTCCGCTGCTTGTGTTATCTTTTCTTTCCGCTGCTATTACCTTATATCATATCTCTGATGTATATTCATTGTATCATCTGTTGTATCAGATTATATCTGTTATTGTATCAAATGTTGTACATTGATATATGTTATTCATTTCTTCCGCTGTGTTATTTACTTAATGGTGTTATAAGCTCCGGCGACTCGAATTTGAACGGTCGAATCTGCGGCATTCGAGTACAATGTAAAGTATGGATGTCGATTTTCGAACGCGAAAAATTCGATTCGTTACATTTGGTATCAGAGCTGAAGGTTAAAACTTTAGCTCAGGAGTATAACACATTAAGTAACTCATTAGAGATAGGGTGAAGTAAACCCTAGAATGAGTATATCCCTGAGATATCCGTTCGAATACCTCAGTAAATTCTCTTACTATCCACTGATAGTGAGTATGAGTGCGAGAAGAGAATGAGATAGGGGACATGGGAGTACCACTACAAATGGTCAATACCCTGCAACAGTGGGAATATCTTTTCTCTATCAATCTCCTTTGATTCGATTTCGAATTCTTTTGATTGCTTCGTGACTGCTCCAGAAAGAAGTTTCGGTGTGATGATGGCCATACGTATTGTTGTAGGAAATTCTTACTTCGTATCATCATCGGTTTCTTATCAACTTTTCGATCTAAACTCTAATGAATTTGAAATTGAAAATATTAAATAAATTGGAAATTTTAAATTAGTAAATTGGTTAACTAATATGAAGATTTGATCCATCTATCTATTCTCTGGGATCCGATATATTCTACGAACGATTAGTTATCTCTTCGAACTAGTCAATGCCCTTGCATATTCGTAGACCGATGGACCCAAATATCTTGTGTAATATCATATGAGATTGTTCTCATATCTATTGTTGATATTCTTATTTGGTAAGCCAAATACAAATTGATATCCAGTTTGATTTGGAAAGATATCTCACTATCTTTCATCTTTTCTTTTCGTCTTCCTAGCAAATTTCGAGGACGAAATTTCTTAAGGAGGGGAACCTGTAACATTCCTGGAATTTAGCTTAAAATAATTTGATAATTGATTTAATATTTGGGATTAAATCTTAAAAAGATATTGGTAATCAAATTTATTTTGGATTTGATTGTAAATTTATTTAGATTTATTGACATTTGAAATATAAAAATAAAAATTGAATTCATCAAATTTAATAATATATATGTTCATACAAATGAATTTTAATTTGGAAATTTGAAATTTGAAATTTAATAAATATATAGACAATGAATATTGTGGATGTGAAAATACTAAAATGAATATATTTAAAACAAATTCGATTTTATTTTGGGATAAATATGAAAATTCCAGAATGAGTTAAAATTATGTGTTATAAAATAATATTTGGATTAGAATTCAATTATAAACATTTTGAATAATAAATATAGTTGTATATAAGTATATAAAAGCAATAAATGCAAGATTTGAATTTTTACTTGTATAGAATATAAATAAACATAGTTAATGTGCATAAGAGAATAACATTTGTAAATATAAACCTAACTAAGGATCTAAACACAAATTTGATTGAATATGTTTAGATATCAATATATTAAATAAATGAATAAATAAAATATATGTTAAATGGATATGAATCATTTTTTTTCTTATGGTTATATAAATAGTTATATTAGGAAAAATCAATAGAAAATAATATAAAGTTATGTTTAAGTGCTATTTAAAGTGTTTAAAAGATAAAACACAAGTATTTAACTTAAAAACAAAAGTTAAAAACATAGAAACATGTTTACACATTAAAAATAAAGTAAGGCTGAAACATAAACTTATTTGAGTTTAGACAAGTGGCAAGAAAATCTTTTTCTTTTGGATATTGGTCTTTGGAAACATGAACAAAGAAGAAAAGACAAGTCAAGACACTTTTATCTTTCTCAAAAAATTTGCTCAGGTCTGAAAAGCAAGTTAAAGCAACCACAAAACTTGAGAGAAACAAACATAAACAATTCGAAACCATTTTCAAGTTCAAATTTGAAAACAAGATGAATCTTCAACCTGGAGATTAAAATGCAAATTCAACTTGAAAAAAACAAAAATCTGGTCAAGTTAGCATCTTCAAATCAGGTTCAAGCAAATCCAAACTAGCCCAGAGAAAAGAAAATCAAAGTAGCTGATCAAAATCAAAATAAGGAAAAATCAAAGGCCTGCAAACTCAAAACAATCTTTCCTGTCCCTGTTCTTGTCTCTGCTGCAGATCAACAGGTGAGCAAATCCCTTAGCCTGTTATGTTTTTTTTCTTTCTATGCTTGTATTTGTCTTTGGAGTATGCATGGGTTATGGTTGAATGACTGTGTGGATTGTTTGAATGCTTTTATATATATGAAAAAAAAAACAAACTTGGTAATTCATAAGTTCATGTGAGTAAACTTTGTTTTCTCAATCTTTTTGATTGCTGTGTGTATGCTTGGGTGATATAGGAGAATTAAACTTGTTTGCATGCAAGATTTTTTGGTATATGATGGTAGTTGACTGTGCATGTTGATGTTTCAAAATACTATCTGCATTTCAATTTTAAAAGCAAGAAAAGAAGCCTGCATGTTAAAAACAAGCGAAAGCTCTGCATGCAAAGAACCTGGAAGCATCATTTTTTTTTTTAAAAAAAAAAGCATTCACACCTGCATTTCTTTGAATCTGCATTTATGAAATCTTCAAAATCTGATGAATCAAGTTGAGCACTGCATTTCAATATTCATCAATTGAAGCAAGCATCATTTTTAAAAACCTGAGGCCTGCATACATCAAGTAGAAGCCTGCATGTTTTAAAAAGCAACAATCAAAGATTTAAAAGAGCCTGCATTTCATATTTTCAAGTCTGGTACACTACAATATGCTCTGCAATTTACAAATTCAGGTGAGTAACACTAAATTTAAGTAAAGTTAGGTAGGAATGCATGTTGCTTATTTGCTGAGTTAAATTTGTGTTCATGTTTTCTACTGCCTGTGCATATGTGATTTGCATTGCTGAAAAAAAAAAAAAAACTGTATTTTACATATTTGCTTAGAACTGTTGATACATGGTTTTAACTTGGATTGAAATTGTTTTCTGATAGTAGTAGATATATCATAGATCACTAGGAAATTTATTGAATTGATTTACAATTCAAATATGAGGTTGAAATGCGACATTACTGTAATGAACCCTAGTTGCTATTGGGTTACAGTTTGGGTCGATTTTGAGCACCTAAGTGCATCGAGTTCAAAGCTGTTGTGAGTGATGGTAGATGGTTTAATGTTGGAGTTGTCGCCGGAGTATGGATGTTGATGGTGGTCGAGGAGTGGAGGAATTGGGTGTTGACAGGTTTTAGGTGATTTTGGGTGAAGGCTGTTTCAGGTTCAGGGGTATTGGGATTGCAGAATTTTGACTCGGGTAGATCTCGGGTAAATTGGAAAAATACTCGAAGCAACTAAGCTTCTGACTCGAAGTCAAATGGGGTTGGTGTGATTTTGCTTCAGGTTTTATTTAACAGACCTGTTCTGTTCTTTTTTTTATAATTTTAAGAATCAAGTTTAAATTAAAATGGAAATTTGAACTTAGGATTTAAACTTGAACCTAGGGATGAATTCAAATTGTTTGAATTATTATTTTATATTAATTTAAATGCAGAAATTTTAAATTGGTTTAAAAAAAAAAGAAAAAAAAAAGAAGGAACAAGAACCTGTTTCCAGATTTTTAAAAGTTTGAATCAAAATGCAAACTATATTGAGACTTTGGATTTTAAAAACTGAATTTAATAATGAATTCAAATAAGTTTAAATTTTGGTCTTTTGAAATAGTTTAAATTCAGAAAATCTCAAAGTTTGATTTATTTTTAAAAACAGAAAACTGTTTCTGTTTTTATATGTAAAGGTAAATTTAAATTTGCAGGAGAGATTTAAAACTGAGTTTTATCTGAAATTTGAATATGAATTCAAATTTTAATTGTCTGAAATTTGAAATCAATTATGTTTTTAAATTTAAATTTGATTTTTAACTCTCAAGTATAAAATGCATGGTTGTTTTTGCATTTGAAGTAAAAGGTTAAGTATTTAATTTAGGAAATCAAATGAATTCAAATCTGAAGTTTTAAAATCTGGATTTTAAATTTAAACTTCAGTTTTAAATAAGATTTAAATTTAAATTGCTTTCAAATGATTTTCATTTGAATTAAAGGTGTAAATTATAGAAAGAGTTTTAAAGAATTTAAAACTAAAATGAGAATGAAAGTTGTATTTCAATTTTGAAGTTTTAAAGTAATTTTTAAAATTGATTTGAATTTGATTTGAATTGAAATTTAAATCCTTTTCAACTTATTAATTAAGTATATGTTTCTTGTAAACATATAAGATTAAGTTGTATTGTTTAAAATCTTATTTTAAATAAATTTGGATCTTAAGTTTAAAAAGAAAATGTTAAATGGAATTTAATGTAAATTTAAAAACATTTTTGTTTTTAAATGCATAATTTAAATAAGGAATGTTTATCTAAAGATAAAGAAAAGTATAATGATTTGTAATTCATTTAATTAGTAAGGTAGTACAAATGGATAATTAATATAATTAATTAATTAAGAAATGGAAAATTAGTTAAAGTAATTAAGGGTTTTAATTTGATTAATTTAAGTTTAAGATTAATTTTTCTTAGAATAATTAATTTGTAATTAAGAAATCATTAATTGAATAATATTAGATTTTAAATTAATAATTGAAGATTTATTAATTGAATAAATATGGATAGTTATTTAATTAGGAATAATAAATGAAAGTAATCATGTAGGTAATAAATTTAAAACCATCCAGTTTATTCATCTTAATTGTAGATGCTGATTGTTATTGAATGTTGTGTAATGGATTGATATTTTGATATGTGATGTGATGCTATTTGATGCTTTATGCTAAGCTGTTATATCTATGATATATATATGATTATATGAATATGCAAATCCTTTGACCCGTATAACGACATTTGAATTTCGATGCGACAGGGAGTCGGATTCTAGCTGGTTATCCGAAACCCACATCGAATCATATTAGTGAATTTTTGTGATTGATAATTTACTTTATCTATGAATCTGTGAATATAGATAAGCGCTATGGGTTATACCGCTTATCTTTATGATTGAATCTGTGATGATGATGTTGTGCACTATTGTGTTGAACCCCTGGACCACACTTATACACACACAAATATGGATTGCACGTGGAAATGGGTTAAGTCACAGATTTTGAAATTGTTTTAAAAATTGAATTTTTGAATCCAAAATAGTTTTGGAATTAGAATTGAAGCTTTTGAAAAAAAATGAATTTCAAAAATAAAAGTTATTTTGAATAACTCGATTGAGTTTTGAAATTTTAAATAATTTGAGTTAAATTTGAATTCAATAATTGAATTGAATTCTATGATTGGGAAACTAGGGTTTTAAAAAGTTATTCGACTTATAAATGGATTTATATGGGTTTTTAAACTAATTTAAAAGTGATGTTTTGAAATTTAAAATTAACCCAAGATTCCAACTTGTATAAATCGGACTTTTCTGAAACGAAAACTGTTGTTTTCAAATAATAGAAGCTTTCATATAAGAAATGGATTTCCAATGTGTGTTAAAAGGAATTCAAGTTTTGAAATGAAAATGGTATTCCAAGTTATAAATAAATCTTTGGAACGTGTTTTGAAAGCTATAAATTAAATCTTTAATTTAAAGATTTATTGAGTTAATCCAATTGAAATGGAAGTTGTTTTGAAATCTATGAATAGATCTTTGTGAAACTAGGTGAAACTTTGTGAAATAAATCTTTTTGTCTAAAGATTCAAAATGGTAATTTGTTTAACCATTGAAAGAAAGGTTTTGGATTTTATAAGTTGTGACTTAACTAAAATCCCATATCCATATGTTTTAAAATATGGCGCTCATTATTCGGTTTAGCCGGGAGAGGACCTAGTGTCATATAGCCCATTCCGAATAGTGATACGACGTTATGGATAGCAATTGAAGACCGGTGGTGAAGACCGGATATTTCTGAAAACAAAAGGGTAACTCATCGATTGTCTCTGCACTGGCTGATCCCCGGTATAGAGATCTTCATATGTGATGGGAAGTCCGGACGTGATTAGGGATTATCCGGATTTGCAAGGGCTTCTTCGGAAGTGCCTTCGGTTCTGTTCGAACCCGGAACAGACTTGTATGGTTGTATGTCCGACATTATACTTTGAGATGTTAACTGATTTCTATCAAATACATTTCTGCTTAGTGGCGGAGAATTTATTCTCTTAGCTTAACACCCTTCTCTGAGACGTATGAGCTCAGAGGTTATGTAGTTGATATTTATCAGTGATATTCCCAATTTGGTAATGTGGCATGCTGAGTGCTGCTGTGTGATGATCATTGGTTGATCATTTGTGATATGATCATTTGTTTGATCATTTATCTTTGTGATCATTGCTTTGGTCATCTGTTGACCCAGAGCATGGCTTTGTGCCAAAGCGTAGCTTTGTGGACGAGACTGCATCAGGACCTCACTCCCCGGAAATGGTCGAAACAGGAAAGATGCGGCAAGGTTATGAGGGTCGCTCCCTTTAGGGTGTGTCATTCCCTTCTGGTAAAGGGTGGTATCAGGTATGGAGCCCTGGTATTTAACCTATGTGGTTGCTCCAATCTCATTTACTGTGTGGTTGTTGCTTTGAGGCGCCTCGGATAAAGGTCCCAAAGGACCGGGGGATGGCATATTCGTGTAGTAGTTACCTAGTTACAGAGGTAACCCGGCCTTGTGTTGGCAGAGATCTAACCGTAACGTTAGTTTCTCGGGACGTCCCACCAGAGGCGATCCCATGTGGCAGTAGGAAGTTCCTTAGCCTGACCATTTGTTGGAAATCCATTCATCCAATACGTGCCTTGTACGGTTTTAGTTGTATTACCTGCCATTCACTTATGGTGGTCACCACTGTTTGGATGGTAGCTATAGTAGGCATAGTTCGGAATGTCTATGCTGGCTAGGATTTATATTCTACTTTCGAAATTGTTTTCCACACTGTGCACCTATAATAATAATATCAATGATTTTCACGTATCAAGCATATTTGACTATCATAAGGAGAAATCTCCTCCAATTCTGCGTTCGCATTGTGTGTGTGGCGGGAGGCCTTATGGTAGTTTCATTTTCCAAAAAGCATTGCGGATTTCAAATTTAAAATTCTTTTGTTGTTTTAAAAGACCAAATGCTTTTATTTGCTCACACCAGTCCCATGACTGACCTGGAGCTTATTGTTCCTTTCCTAAACTCTGGGTGCCCACTATTTTCCCACACGGGCAGTCTAGAGTTGGGGTTTTCAGATAATCAGTAGTAGGTGTAGATTCGATAGCTTTCAGCCTTAGGATTGGCAATCGCATTTTGGATCGAGTTGCTTCTCTTCATCTTGTTTTGGAGTTCGAGCTATTTCTGGATTGGTGCTTTGAAGATGGAGATTACTGTTACTGGAGTTCTTCTTGAAGACCATATTGGAGCTTTGTTCCGCTGCTTGTGTTATCTTTTCTTTCCGCTGCTATTACCTTATATCATATCTCTGATGTATATTCATTGTATCATCTGTTGTATCAGATTATATCTGTTATTGTATCAAATGTTGTACATTGATATATGTTATTCATTTCTTCCGCTGTGTTATTTACTTAATGGTGTTATAAGCTCCGGCGACTCGAATTTGAACGGTCGAATCTGCGGCATTCGAGTACAATGTAAAGTATGGATGTCGATTTTCGAACGCGAAAAATTCGATTCGTTACAATGAATATCTATATGTTTTGTTAGAGAATGATTAACTGGATTTTTAGATAAATTTATAGTGCTAGTATTATCGCAATATATTGGATTATTTTTCCATAGTCTTTAAGTGTTTGTTGCATATATATTACCAGAGCACAAGCTAAGGTAGTAGAAATATATCCGGTTTCACATGTTGAAAGAGAAACACAATTTTGCTTTTTACTAAACCATGAAACTAATGATTGACCAATAAAGTGACATGTGCCACTTGTACTTTATCCAATTTACATCCACCAAAATCTGCATCACTGTTAGATACAAGTTCAATCATACTGCCTTTTGGGTAAAATAGTCCATAATCTTTAGTGTTGGCTAAATATCATAAATTCCGTTTAGCTAACTGATGATGTGGTTCTTTAGGTTATGCTTGAAATCTTACACATAAACAAACACCCATCATAATATCTGGTATACTAGCGGTTAAGTATAGTGAGGATCCTATCATGCTTCAATATATTTTTTGATCAAACTCTTTTCCATGTTCATCTTTGTCTAGATGAGTAGAAGTACTCATTAGAGTGGGTTACTTGATGTATTATCCATTCCAAAATGTTTTAGTAGTTCTTTATAGTATTTTTCTTAATTTATAAAAATTCCATTATTTAGTTGTTTATTTTTAATCCTAAAAAGAAATTTAATTTACCCATATGAGACATTTCAAATTCGTTTGTCATTACTGTAGAAAATTCATTACATAAATTTTCGTTAGTAGATCCAAATTTAATGTCATCAACATAAATTTGAACAATTAATATATCCTTCTGTTCTCTATTAATAGATAATGTTGTATCTATTTTACCAATTTGAAAACTGGAATTAATTAAATGTGATTTTAATCGATCATACCAAGATCGAGGTGCTTGTTTTAAACCGTATAATGCTTTTTTAAGTTTAAAAACATGATCTGGATATTTTTCATGAATAAATAGTGGTGGTTATTCTACGTAAACATTTTCTTTTATAAAACCGATTAAGAAAGCACTTTAAACATCCATTTGAAATAGCTAAAATTATAATGACATGCAAAAGCAAGTAATATTCTTGTGGCTTCAATGCGTGCCATAGGTGCAAAAGTCTCTTCGTAATCAAAGTCTTCTTCTTGATTGTATCCCTGTGCCACTAATCTTGCTTTATTACGTATAATATATTCGTTTTCGTCGGCTTTATTTTTAAAACCCCATTTTGTTCCAATTATAGATTGATCGTTTGGCCTTGGTACTAATTCCTAAATATTATTTCGTTCAAATAGATTAAGTTCTTCTTACATCGCTAAAATCCAGAAATCATCATTTGATGCTTCCTTACAATTTTTTGGTTCAAACTTAGATATAAATGCTACATTACTCATTTGATTTATTTGTCTTCAAGTCGAAACTTTGTTTATGTTATCAATAAGATAATCTCCTAAAATGCGGGGTGGTGATTTCAAATCATTGTTATTTTGATTGTTATTATTTTTAATCATATTATTTTGATTATTATTATTTTTGATCATATTATTTTGATTATTATTATTATTTTCAATGATTCTGTTTTGAATAGTGTCAAAATTAACTTCATCATCTTTACTTATATTTTTGAAGTTTTCATCAAACGAGACATGAAAGCTTTCTTCTATAACATTTGTTCGTTTGTTAAAAATTATGTAAGCTTTACTTTGATAAGAATATCTAACAAAAATTTCCTTCATCGGCTTTTGAATCAAATTTTCCAAGATTATCTTTTGTATTTAAAAGAAAGCATTTTGATCCAAATATTAGAAAAAATGATACCTTTGGTTTCTTTTTGAAGAACATTTCATAGTATGTATTTTCAGTCATAGGTCTAAGATTTACTCGATTTAATATGAACAAGTAGTAGAAACTTCTTCGGCCTAAAATTCTTTGTTAGGAAAGTTCGAGCACATTCTTGCAAGGTGCGATTTTTTCTTTCGACTACTCCGTTTTGTTGTGGTGTTCGTGGAAATTAAAAATTATGAGTAATTCCCTTCTTATTACAAAAGTTTGTAGATAATTCATTTTCAAATTCTCCAACATGGTCACTTCTTATACTTTTTATTTTTAAATCCATTAGAGTTTTAATTCGTTTAGCAAAAACTTTAAACATTTCGAATGTATCACTTTTATGTTTTAAAAATAACATCCAAGTATACCTTGAAAAATCATCTATAATTACAAAAACATATTTATTATGATTTATCGAACGTACTTGAGTTGGACCTAAAAAGTCCAAATGAAGTGAGGTTGTTTAGTAGATATTTCCGTTTTAGATTTAAACGAGTTTTTCTTTATTTTTCCAAGTTGACATGCATCACATGGATTTTTAACTTTGAAATTTATTTTAGGTAATCCTCTTACCAATTTTTTTATAGCTAATTTGTTTATATATTTGAAATTTATATGACAAAATCATTTGTTCCATATCCATAGATATGATTTGCGGTTAAACATAAATCATTATTATGATTAATATTCATGTTTAGGATATAAATATTTTGATTTCTTGTTCCTTTTAAAATTAATTTTTTATTTTGATCAGAGATATTGCATTTATCCTTTCCAAAATCAATTCTAAATCCCTTATCACATTATTAGCTTATACTAAGTAAATTATGTTTTAAGTTTTTATATAATAAAACATTTGAAATAATAAGAGAAGTAGATGTACCGACATTGATGATGTATCCAATCCCGGTAACATATCCTTAGGAATTATCCTCGAAAGTGACTATGCCACCGTCCAAGTAAGTGATTGTTTGATAGCATGTGTAACGAAGAGGATTTTCGACCCTTGAAAATTGACACTAATACGTTCACTATATTGTGTGCCGACAGTTCAAGTGCCGAAGACATCGTTCGTTAGGGGAAAGAAAGGAGATAGAAGATAAGAAGAAATAAAACAAATCATAGAGTCTCACAATGCAACGTAATAACATATATTAATCACATAATACTTTACAAAGTCATTTCAAAATTTATACATCGGGGCTACAGTAATACAATTTTACCCCAGGACAGTTATAACAGTCTGTCCTTATACATCAAATGTAGAGTACATAATATACAGCTGAAACTTGATAATAACTAGCTATCGATGAAGCCTCCTGCTCTAAGATCTTCTAGAATGCATCTGTAGAAAACCTGTACTACTTGGCTGCTCATAAAAATTTGAGCACCCAAGAGTTTTAGGAAAAGAATATAAAAATTTGGGTCAAACATGGGTCTGGTGTTAGTAAACTCAAAGCAACTTAATTATTACTTTTAAAACTCTTTTAAAATTAAGGATATCTCGTAAGACCATGCCACACATAAATACGGACTGAATTTTACCTTATGATAACCAAAACAGTTTTATATAAAATCTAATGATGTTATAGCAATGCCTAAGTACAAATAATTATTAAAATAGCTGAAATTGTTACATTAATTAAATTCCAGCATACTTGGCTTCGCAATCAAAACCATAAAGGCTCGTATTGGAGAATGGATTCCATACAATGACTAGGCATTCGGGTACCACCCATCATAGTACATGTCTAGAAAATGTATCGAGGACCTCGCTGGGATCCTTTGCCAACACAAGACCGGCCTACGCCTTATTGAATAGTACCGAATATGTTATCACTCCGGTTTCTTTGCTACCCTTTTTATCAAGATCTCTTGCAAAACCAATCCAAAAATATGTAGATATATCTAGAAGGATGACAACATACCCTAATGGATGCGACCCACTTAGCCTTGCAGCATCTTCCTTGATTTTTAGTCATTTACGATTGTTGAGGCTTGTGGCGATGATTACTTTTCAAGAACATTTACATTTAGAATGCTCATCGCCCTTTAATGACGATGTTCTGAAGCGTTCATCCATATAAGTCCGTTCTGGGTCTGAACGAAACCGAAGGCACTATTCCTACCACATTCATTTTGGAATCACCCTCAGGACTAGTAGAGATTATCCCTTGCACTTCACATCTCTATCTTCCATTCCATTCTCTTAACAATGTCTTCACTTAGATATGCATTCCTTGGATCGAAGTGGTTTTCAGATAATATATCTGATCCCGGTCTTTTCGAAAAACATTCTATAATTTCGGTAAACTCAACTCCGGTTCTTTAGAAAATAAGCAGGCAAATGACAAGAGCAGAGTTCACCTCCTAACCATTAGTTGATGGATTTCCTTATCATTCAACCTAGAAGAATGACACGAATTTATTAGTACAGTTTAGCACCTTCGATGGTAACAGTACCATATATTTCTCATGCTTCCCCTAGATATTTCCAAAGATTCGTGTTGGGTCCAGATTTGATAGTATGTGATTTAATTATCAAATTAAACAACAATCAAACATTGACTCAATTACATATGGGATCCTCTAAGCCTTTATTAATTAAACTTTAATTTATAAAATCACTTTATAAAACTTGATCAAAAGATCCCTTCAAAACACTTTTTTCGAAACCCATAACATCCCATTTATATTAAAAGTTTTTGGAAAGGTTTCCTCTTTCAAAATTTCATGCTAAATGGCCTAGTAATTCCCTTCCCAAAACATCTTTTATTATAAAACACGTTCACTTATCCCTTATAAAAATAATTTTATAAGTTCACTTCACATTTCAAATCTCTCATAAATTTTCAAACTAGATTTAAAATTTCTTTTAAAATCTCTAAAATGGTTTATAAAATCTCTTTCTAATTCAAAACTATTTATAAAACTTCTTTATAAATCCTTTGTAAAATATCATGTACAAAATATATTTTGTAAACCACTTTAAGTAAACTCTTTAGTAAAACCCCTTTGATAAACAAGATATTAGTTGATAATGACTTTATAATATAACTTGAAATCAAACATAAACTATAAACCCAAATTGATCAAATAATTTAGGTTAATTCAAAAAAACACACTTAATAATTTCAAAAGGAGGCTTAGCAATCCCAATGTTACTAATTTAAGTTACCATTCTATTTCAATTCCAATTCACTTATCAGTTATTTACATAGGTCAACATATATGTAAATACATCTCATATCCAAATCAGAGAATAACATGTCAATATGAACTAACTACCATATAAATATCCAAATAACATAATAGCAGGGTGGTGATTTGTCCTACTAAACAGATGTCCAAACAATTCAATCAATTCATAGTAGTACAGTGATTTTTTCTTCTAATACATGTCCACACAAACAAACAATTTATAGAAAAATGAGGATTTATTCTGCTAACACATGTCCAAACAAACAATCAATTTATAGTGGAACGGGGATTTATTCCGCTATCACATATTACACCGTTGGCTCTTTTACATTTCAAACCGATTCATAATTTATATCAAAATATCATATTTGCTTCAAAAATCAAATCCATTTCAAATATCATCGTATCTATTCAAATGTAAGATTCCGTTTCAAAGATCATTTTTCACATCAATATCTCATTTCGGTTTCAAAACAATTTCGAATTTCAATTTAGGTTGCAACATCATTTAACCCAATTCGTATTTAAATTCAAGATTTAAATATAACATTTCACCTTATTGACCAGCTTAGAATTTTAGAAAAATAGTTTTAAGTAGTTTAAAAGTAGTTTTAAATAAATAAAATAGTTAAAATACTTAAAATCTTAAAATGGATAGGGATACGAAGCAGCTTAGAAGGAAGTCTATTAGCCTAGTCAAAGTCCAATGGAGTCCCGATGATCGTGATTGTACTTGGGAAACCGAGGAGAGCATCTGGGATACTAATCCTGAATTGTTTGTTGAAGGTAAGTTCCATTCTATATTCTTTACTTCATTCATAATCTATTCTATATCCATCGTATCTCTTCTATTTGTTCTTCCACTCTTTACTTTGTTCCTTTTCGAGGACGAAAAGTTTTGAGTGGGGGAGAATGTGACAACCCTGAAAATTCGGACCCAGTTTAAAATTTTAAAACCGTTTATTTTATGTAAAAATTCGAATTTTCACAAACAACTTTCGTTGCCATCCAAACTTCGCATTTGAAATGCGTCTAGATAGACATAGGCGTGCGCCAAATTTCGTTGAAAAATATTTAAGTAAATTGCGCTCGTCGCATTTACATTTTAGTTTAAATCTTATGTGAAAATTTCCTATCATTCGAACTCAAATATTTTTCTCGATGTTGCATAAGAAAAATATTCCGAACTTGACGGCGCATTTCGTTTTGTCAAATTTCGCTTTTAATTGCTAGCTAAAATGTTCGTTCGTGCAAATGGTTCAATAAGATTTACCACTTTGCAAACGGCGTCGAACCATCAATATCTTTATACCGTTGTGTCCGTCTCGACGCGCTAATCACAACGGTATATTTATTTATGTCAATCGGAGTTCGGCGTTGCAAATTATAATTGTTAACGGAGCGCACACCGGTCCGTTACGCAGCACAAACCGGCACCCAACATTTCAACATTTAAAATTTTAGAGCCTTTCAGCTGACCTTGGGAACCCAAATAGCCACCATTGTGAAAAAAATCATCATTGCATTAACTGTGCACACTGAACCCTCTGCCTTCATTCTGCTTCATTAATTGCTCTGCACACATTGTCCTACGCAATAGCTCTGTCCCCTCCCCTCTGCAAAATTCTATTCTCTCTCCCTTCCCATACTTCTGTTATGATTTATTCGGCCTCCTAGTAAACGAAACACACCCCTCCCTTTCTTCTTCTTTCACATTTTCTTTTGTTTTCTTCAACCATTCACCTACAGGTACGCCAACCTCTCCTCCTTTCTCTTCATTTTTTTTACGAGATACACGACCCACACGTCCCCACACCCTCGGCCACCCCATGTCGCACTGCCTCCATCGCAACCTACCCCCTACCGGCCTCCGCCGCAACACAGCCCTCCACTGCAACTCCCCGTGCGGCCGCCCCGCGCAACCACTGACCCGACTCCATTTACCTGTAACCACCACCCCACTTTTTCCCCTCCTAACAGCCCCACTGCAAACCCCATGCAACCACCCTACCTCAGCCCCATGCCGCACGCACCCTTACCGACCCTCCTTCCTCCTTTTTTCTTAATAACTCCAATAACCATCTGACCTTTTTAATGGGTTGGAACCGGCATGTGTATTTGATCGTCGGTTTAAACTGTCCAGAAAGGCGGGTCGTTACAGTTGGTAAGTCTTGTTATATATTCATTATTTGCATTCAGAAACCCTAATTAGGTCAGAGCCGCCATTATCTTTATCAATGGCCAGAAAACTCCCTCTTTCTCCCTCAATTAACTTCCAATCCGTAAACATTCAGCAAAAATTATCAACTAACAAATTGAAGAGCATCACGAGTGCTTCACATCCAATGGCTGAGATCGTCATCGGAGCAATGATGGAGGAGAAACGCTGCCGCGTTCGTGCTCGAGTTTGCACATTTTTTTGAGCAACAAGAACAGCCGAGCTTCACCGTTTTGCGTGCGTGGGTAGCTCTCGTCGAGAGCATCGGGGTGGAAGTCGTCGATCGTTCTTCGGCGATATGGTGGAGGAGCGTCATTCAAAGTTTCGAACGTGATGGATGGGTTGTGCGTGCGTGTAACAACTGGGAAGGAACATGATTTCACGTTTGGAAGAGGAGCAGGCAACGACCTAGATCTGGAAAGCATGATTGAACGACCAGATTGTGATAGGGTTAGGAAATTTAATTAAAGTTGTAATTAATTTATATAAAAAATTGTATTAACTTCTAAAAATCATAACTTGTTAATGCGAGGTCGGAATCAGACGAAACGAAGTTCGTTGGAACCGTATTGCCGAATACTACGCAATGGAGCTGGATTGGAATTGTTTGGAGCTAGTGAAAATTTCGGGTAAAATTAAATGCTCGTTTAATTTTATTCGAAATAAAATACTGGAACTACATTGAAATCAAGGTAAGTGTTTTATAACGCTCACAACGTACTAAATATCTTTATGCTAGTTAAATTTGACATTATGAAGTGTTATGATTTTATTTGTCGTTGTTTGATAAAATTTAATTGTCATTCAATGAGATTTAGAAATAAGTAAGTTTTAGAATTTGATAAGTTAAAAATTTATTAAATTTGTTAGGTTTAGATTAAAACTCGGTTTTAATTAAATAGATTTGGAACATGTTGTAAATTTTACTTGGAAATTTAGAAAATTTGACTTAGGAGGAAAACAAAAACTAACCAAAGTTTTATGGATATAACTTGGTGATTATTTAAACTTAAAATGATTTTAAATTTAACGAATTAATCAAATCAGGACATTGTAAATGGAAATGGACTTCTTGGTTTAGAAAATTAATTGAATTGGTAGAAAAATCAAATGAAGCTGGATAAAAAGGAATTTAGTTAATGAAAGTGATTAAATCGAATTTATGATAACAGTGGATGTAAACATGAAGTGAAATGAATAGAATTTGATTTAATAATTTAAACTAAGTTTAGCATTAAATCGAATTCGTTGATTATGAACTAAATTTAATAAGCGACTTTTAGAGCTTATTAAATCGAACTTGAATACTTAATTTTAAAGTGTAACTCAAATGTTTGAACTAAAAATTGCATTCGGAAATATGTTTTAAAATATCTAAAATAAATTGAATCGTGAATGTCAAATTTTGGAAGTCAAATTTGCACCTTGACTTTTGAACTTTGATTTGTTTAAACGTTAATTTAACCGACCATCGGGTAATAAATACGTAGTTATTAAAGAGACCGGGATCGGGAATGGACATACTCTCTATCGATACCGAAAACCACTTTAATAACTATTATGCACGAAGTGTTGATCCAGAATGAAGTGGATGGTTTGGTGAACACGTTGACTGAAGAAAGAGAACGATATTGGATGACCCCTGACATGACTAAAACAGGAGCTACGCCGGGCCATTGAGGATCGCCACCTCTAGCGGACACGCTTCTTCGATACCATATCTATTACTTTTGTGATTTGATTTGGGTGCACCCCTTGATTTGGGAGTGTTGTTTCGCGGTGTTGAGATAGTAGCTACTATGCTCAACATCAGTCCGGATCACGCAACTACTAGTATCCTAGTTGGTATCGCCTCATGTACCTTGTCATACGGATTATCCTATTCGCGACCACTACGTTTTGTTTTGTGTTATACCTATGGGGTACCCTCTGATAACCACTAGTTTACGGTGGGGTTTATGGTGCTGTATAGAATATGGCATTATAAAATGTGTTAAGGGGAATTATGGTAACGCCTTAACGCTGTTTTAATATCGTACTTTACTGATTAGACATTATCTACATATCGTATTCTATTGTATATATAGATAGTTTATCGAATCCTTAGAGATGTTTTATTCATCTTTGAGTTATGAACTTTATTCCCTGCACTTGATTATCCTGTATAAGATTTTGAATCCTGACTCGAGTGTTTCTTTCTGTATATGCTCGGGTCAGTCTGAAGCTATCCAGTTTGTTGATCAAGGTTGGTTGAAGATGCTGAAGACTTAGCATTTATCTTTATCAGTCTATTTTGATGTCCGTGTCTGTTGGGCATTTATGTATTTCCTTTCAGTCACCTTTTGTTTAGACATTGTTGTACTTTATATAGTAGCTTCATGAACTGCTATTATGACGATGTATTTTCCGCTGCATTATTCTGTGACTGTTCTGTGACTGTGATGTTGTATTGATTCTCATTTACATTTATGTATTTATAATCCCATAATGATTCATGTTTTGTATTATTTAAGTTGACATGTGAGGATTATTGTCAATTTAAATGGTCCAAATATACGGGTTGTTTACCAACTGTAACGACCCGCCTTTTTGGACAGTTTAAACCGACGATCAAATACCCATGTCGATTCCAAACCATTCAAAAGGGCAGATAGTTATTGGGGTAAATAAAAAAAGAAAAGAAAAGAAATAAAGGAAATGAAACAACACAGAATCTCGCAGCGAAACGATAAAATATAATAGTCAAATAAACAGTTCATGAAGCTGTTTACTATACTTTGACAATTATTTATACAACATTTATCAGAGTTATACATACATAACAGAACAATTAAATAATGCAGCAGTCAGCATGATGCACAGATAATAATAGTAATAATGTACCAAATCTTCGTTTTCGTCCTCCAGAATAGATCTTCAAAAGGCTGAAAAACTCAGGTCTGACCCGAGCGTAATGAAAAGACAAAACACCCGAGTCAGGACTAAAATATCCTCATGTAAGTTAAATCAATCGTAAATAAATATGAGTTTAACGGCGTCAGAGATGTTTACGGGGTTTCACATCTCCTATCCAGTGTCAATGTGCGAGCAATAACTCAAGAAATGTCCATCTCTTAAGGATCCGTTAAACTATCTACTATGTAGTAATATACGCTAAGTAGATAATGCCTATCAGTAATATAAAGTATCAAAATAGCGTTAAGGCGTTACCATAATCCCCCTTAACACATTTTATAATGCCATAGTCTATACAGCACCGTAAGCCCCACCGTAAACTGGTGGTTATCAGAGGGTACCCCATAGGTATAACACAAAACATAACGTAGTGGTCGCGAATAGGATAATCAGTATGACAAGGTACGTGAGGCGATACCAACTAGGATACTAGTAGTTGCGTGATCCGGACTGATGTTGAGCATAGCCAGCAGCTACCCCAACACCGCGAAACAACACTCCGAAATCAAGGGGTGCATCCAAATCGAATCACAAATGTAATAGAAATGGTATCGAAGAAGTGTGTCCGCTAGAGGTGGCGAACCTCAATGGCCCGGCGCGGCTCCTGTTTTAGTCATGTCAGGGGTCATCCAATACCATTCTCTTTATTCAGTCAACGCGTTCACCAAATCATCCACTTCATTCTGGATCAACACTCCGCGTATAATAGTTATTAAAGTGGTGTTCGGTATCGACAGAGAGTATGTCCATATCCGATCCCGGTCTCTTTAATAACTACGTATTATTACACCGTTGGCTCTTTTACATTTCAAATTGATTCATAATTGATATCAAAATATCATTTTCGCTTCAAAAATCATATCCATTTCAAATATCGTCGTATCTTTTCAAATATAAGATTTCGTTTCAAAAATCATTTTTCGCATCAATATCTCATTTCGGTTTCAAAATCATTTCGAATTTCAATTTTAGGTTGCAACTTCATTTAACTCAATTCGTATTTAAATTCAAGGTTTAAATCTAAACATTTCACCTTATTAACCGGCTTGAAATTTTTAGAAAATAGTTTAAGTAGTTTAAAAGTAGTTAAATAATTAAAATAGTTAAAAATACTTAAAATCTTTAAAATGGATTTAAAATAGATAAATTAGTTTAAATAATTTAAATTGGGTTAAGTAGATTAAAAATAGATTAAAATAGTTTAAGTATTCAAAATGGTTTATATAACAAAGTAATTTGGAAAAAACAAATTAAAACAGCTTCAAAACCAATCCGTTTCAATTATAACTTCCCAATTCAAATAAATTTCAATTTCCAATTTACCGATTCAATTTCGATTTCAATTCAAATCAATGTCAACTTTGACTTCAAATTTATTCAATTTTACATTCACCTTCAACTTATTCAATTCCAATGTATATCGAATTTTTTTAGCTTGATTTTTCAAAATATCAATTTTTAACACTTAACAAAATTTTCCTTCAATATTCAAATTTAAATCCCACTTACAAATATGATTCAATTTCAAGCTCAATTTCAAATATCATTTTATATCGCTTTTACTTAGTAATATTCAAAGCTCGAATTAAGGTTCAATCTTTTAAAACGAATACATTTTCGAAATTCAATCATAACCCAATTTTAAATTTCAAGTCTCAACTTAAATCATTTAACAACTTCTTTTAACCAAAATCTATTTCAACATTCCAAACTCAATTTTTCGATAAATTCGATTTCTATAAATTGATTTCTATTTATAACTTTTAAATCAAAATATTTAACTAAATTTCAAATCGACGATTTTAAAAATTATTAATTTAGCCAATTCGGTGTCCGTATATAATTTTCTATCCTATGGCCAAGTGATTATTTATTTCAATTAAATGTCAGGGATGAATATATATTACTTAAATCAAATCACAGTTTCATATGTATGCATAACAGGATATATATAAGCAAATAAACATCCAAACATTTAAATATCAACCAATAACATCCATCGAAATACATCGTCCAATAAACAATACAATTCATGGCAATTTCATAGTTATCAATGTCAGGTAATTAAATCGCAATTCAATTTCAATTTCAATTTAACTGTCAATTTAATTTCCAACGGTTAATTCAAATGACAACCTATATGACAATTAAATTCTATCAAACAACGACAAATAAAATTCATATCACTTCATAATATCAATTTAACTAGCATAAAGATATTTAGTACGTTGTGAGCGTTATAAAACACTCACCTTGATTTTTACGATTTTAAATCAAATCGAACGACGTTCGATTTAACCCAAAATTTTCTCTAGCTACAAATGATTCCAATCCAGTTCCATAGCGTAGTATTCGTCAATACGGTTTCAACGCAAAAAGTTTCGTCCGATTTGGACCTCGTATGAAAGAGATATGTAATTTTGAAGTTACACGAATTATAATATAAATATTTACATATTTTATTTTAATTTAAACCCTAGATTAAATCACTACCATCCAAATTCTTCTTGCAACATCTGGGCCGTGCCCCCCATTCATCTTCCTCACGCAAATGTCCAGGTTTTAGAACGCGCATAGAACCCATAGCCTCCATTTTTGAATCGAATTATCCTCCCTCCACATGAAGCTTGAAGACGATCGGAGGATGCCACGTCGAAGCCGCCGCCACCTACTCCCTGCACACAGTGACCGGCCCCACCAAGTGCTTTTTTTCCTCTCGAATAACGTGAAGAACGATCGGCCTTTGAACCCGATTTGCCGATGATCCAACGCCCCAAATCCGATCGTGACCGTTGAATACGTAGTTCGCAACGTGCTCTACATTATTCATGTTGAAGATTTCTTGAATTGATGAACGGATTTGAAGAAATCGAAGGGGGAAGTTGGGAGATTTTCGGCCATTAGCTAGTATGAACGGCGGCCTGGAGCTCAAAACCCTAACCCTTTTTTTTTGTGAATAAAGGGGTATTTATAGAAACGACGAACACTATCCATTCCGGGGTTTCCAACTCCGATTTACGCGCGGTAACTGACGTTTCTAGGGTTTATCCCGCGTTCCGGACCTGATGGAACAGGTTTCGAAAGCTAATTCGATCGTATGCGCGAGTTACGGAAATAACCGATCAAATTTAAATTAAACCGATTAAACGAACTTCTATGCGTTTTGGCTTGCCCCGGACAAATGGTAATTCCGATTGACACGCAATTTGAAACCTTACAATAATATCACGTTACAGATCCGATGAAACTGGTTTCGTCGAAATCCGAGACCGTTTGAAAAATGACTATTTTAACTCGCCAAATTAATATTAAAACAATTTCAACGCGTTTCGAGCTGCCACGGTCAAACGACAACTCCGATTGCTACGAAAATTGAAATCCGATAATAACTAACTATTACGGATCCAATGGAACTAGTTTCGTCCAATTCTGAGACTGTTCAAAATTTGGCTATTTTCCAGTCGATAATTAAATATTAAAATATTCAATTTTCACAAATTTACTTTTAATTCGATTTTAAAAGTTCTACAACATCATTCTAACTTTAATATGACAAAATAAAATTTTACAAATCATTTCTTAATCATATTAAACCCGTTATTCAATTATCCAATAATTCCAATTTTAAAATCTTATTAACTCAATTATAATCCTTATATAACTTACATTCACTTTAAAAACCAATTTGAATCATATTAAATCAAATTTCAATTATTCACTCTATTTTCAAATATTAAATTTCAATATCAAATTAATCGTATCAAATTCGAAATTTAATTATTCAAACATTTGTAATATTAAATTTAAACAAATTGATTATTCTTAAATCACTATCTTTTGAAATATTCAAAATGAACTTAAAATTTAACTTTTGAAACGAATTAAGATTATAGAACAACCATTTCCATTATACGGTTATTCAATTCCTATTATTAAATTATTCCATAAATTCCAAATATTAAATTTAAACAATTTAGTTGTTCAATATCTGACGGATTTCAATATTGGATTTTTTAAAAAAAAATCATTATCAGTCGATTTACTATATTACATCAAATGAACTCTACATTATTATTAATCAACAGTTAGAGATAATGCACTCAACGAATATATAAACTTTCATTTCAATTTCAATTGGTTTAAAAATTCAATTCGACTAACTAAATGAATAGGTAACTTAAATAATTATCACCGTTAACTGTTAATTATTTATAAGTTTATTATTTACAAACAAGCGTCACAGTTACCTATACAATACAAATTCATTCAATTACCTTTGACTACATATCATTTCGATTGGTTTGTGATTTTATTCAATTCATAAATAATTAACTTAGATATAATCTTGTTGCATTTCATTCTAGTTATTATTATTCCAAACGACTTACAAATTTTTTTTCTAACACTAAATCACGAAATCTTATTAAATTAGCTATTTTAATTATCGAAAATTTACGGGTCGTTACACGTGTAAATTGTATTCAAGCAACCAAGGATATCAAGTCTTGTCTTTACCATTTATTTTACCTTACTTTGTGTGTGGGGCCTCCAAAACTTACTTTATCGGACTTGAAATTTTATTTTTTGGCCTAAGGCCTCCAGCCACTTAGAGTCGGGTCTATAAATTGGAATACAATTTCGAGAGTTTTAAAATATTTAAAAGAGACATTTAATTTTTGACTATATTATAAGGAATATTTAGTTGTAATCGAAAGATATAATGGTGCTACTTGGGATAACACAGAATCCAACTATAAATTCATTTCCAAATAATATTTATATTTGGAGGTACAACCATATCAATGGGCTCTAAGAAACAAACATGCATTTTAGACGCAACTGCACTGGCAGAATTTTTCGCATTAGACAATGCATGTAAAGAGGAGGAAGGATTAAGAAATATATTAATGAAAATTTTTATTTGGACACAACCAACTTCAACAATTATGATATACCATGATAGCCAAAAAGTGTTATATATCATACCATAAGAAACTTCTAATAGTAAGGAAATATACACATTAAACTTAAACAAAAATTAAATTTGACCACGTGGAGTCGAAAAACAACTTAGCAAATCCTTTATGAACTAATGGACTACAAAAAGATATTATTAGCAAAACAACAAAAAGAATGAGATTAATGTTCATAAAACCTTAGTTAACTATAATGGGAAACCTACTAATGTATTGAAAAATGAGCTAATTTCAAAGGGTACAAACAAGTTGTATTATGATTAAATGAGACACTAGAATTTTTATATCTCATTTCTTAAATCTCTAATGTGAGTATTCTGCATCGAAAAGGTTTGGATATAATCCCTAACGAATTTTAACCGAAGGACAAGATTTGTAGAATCATCATTTTTAATGAGCTAGGACCTCTCTGGAACACTCAAGAATTCAAGAAATTACGTAAGACCATAAATGCATAGTACGTGCGACAACTCTGGTGGTTTTGATCAATTGAGTCAAAAATTTGAATACCTCAAAAGCTAAAACCTATTTATTTATGTATCATCAATTGAGTAAATATTTGAAAACTGCATGAAATACGGGGGCTTGATCCCTAAGGATATATAGATAGTCACTTTGGTGATGGAGTTTATTTTATGTTTTTCTTCCATAAATTTTACAAAAGTATGGGAATGGTTGAAGCTTATTTGAAATGTTTTCTACAAAAGAGGGCGTAATCTCCCTTGCCGATGGCAACATCGATACTACACTGACCATTATGTCAATAACAACATCCCCATGTTTGAACCCCAATTGTTACCACAACAATATTCTACTTGAATAGACATTTTCTTTCTTGTCTATGAATACCATGATAATTATAGCAACGGGACCACTAATTTTTCATATACTCCATCTCCTTTAATTTGCATTGTCAGCAATTTAGTTTGATTTATGTAGTCTTGGTCTTCAATCAACGACCTTCTTTATATCCTGAAAGAGAATTCCGTTTTGATTCATTTGTAACATGAAGAAGCAAACATCTCTTAAAACAAAACAATTATAACAGTGTCTCGATATTTTGTATTAAAGATAATCACAAAAACCATTTCTAATATTATTTAGCATATCTTCAGTCAGATGACAAGTAATTTATTATATAAGTAATACTTTCCGATGACTTCCCTGATAATGATGAATAGATTGAATTTGATAATGAAAGTATGTACTGTTGGAAAAATTCAACGTGTGGAGCCACGTATGTAAATATGAAATGTGTTTTGCTATTATTATAAATCTTACAAAAGTGATCAAATAAAGAAATAAAACATTTAAGGCATAAAGATGCAACAATCGTGAAAAAATGTGTAAATGAATAAAACTTTGTAAGATTCACAATAGCAAACCACATTTAATATTAACATATGTGACCCACATGTTGAATTTTTCTAACATGTACATGTTGGTGATATGGGAGAACATGATCACCTGTTCTATTCATTTATGAGAGGTACATTCCACTCTGTGCGGAGAACCACACATGCGCATATTTTTCAAGGGGAGGACGCCAGTGTCCACAAGCTCCTTAAATAGAAAGAAAGCCCAAAAGCCGCATGCACCAACCGAGCAAAATGATACATCAGGGACCCCAAATTCCTCAGCAATCTCAAGCGTATAACTGGAAAACGTATCGGAAACTACACACGTCACCTTGGGCACGCTTTCACGTTCATTCAGCTCCATCAGCAACTTCCTGAATGGACCCGACAGCCTGCTTCTGACCACGTCACACATACCCGGTAGCTCTTCTCCACTAACTGGACCCGATAGGCCGCTGCCATCGTCAATGGTTTCAAATCTGAACCCATCAAGCCCGTTAAGGGAAGACGAGCCCGAAGAGGCTAGGATGTGGTTGTAGTTTGTTAGGGTGTGCACGAAACTGATGTGTATGTTTCCTCTAGAGTGGAGAAGTCTGGCTAGTTGCAGCATGGAGTTTATGTGCCCTTGTGCTGGTGATGGCAACTGTAGCGGACACGCTTCTTTGATACCAACTGTAACAACCCGTATATTTGGACCATTTAAATTGACAATAATCCTCACATGTCAACTTAAATAATACAAAACATGAATCATTATGCGATTATAAATTCATAAATGTAAATGAGAATCAATACAACATCACAGTCACAGAACAGTCACAGAATAATGCGGGGATGATTTTTTTCACAATGGTGGCTATTTGGGTTCCCAAGGTCAGCTGAAAGGCTCTAAAATTTTAAATGTTGAAATGTTGGGTACCGGTTTGTGCTGCGTAACGGACCGGTGTGCGCTCCGTTAACAATTATAATTTGCAACGCCGAACTCCAATTGGCACAAATAAATATACCGTTGTGATTAGCGCGTCGAGACGGACACAACGGTATAAAGATATTGATGGCTCGACGCCGTTTGCAAAGTGGTAAATCTTATTGAACCATTTGCACGAGCGAACATTTTAGCTAGCAATTAAAAGCGAAATTTGACGAAACGAAATGCGCCGTCAAGTTCGGAATATTTTTCTTATGCAACATCGAGAAAAATATTTGAGTTCGAATGATAGGAAATTTTCACATAAGATTTAACCTAAAATGTAAATGCGACGAGCGTAATTTACTTCAATATTTTTCAACGAAATTTGACGCATGCCTATGTCTATCTAGACGCATTCCAAATGCGAAGTTTGGATGGAAACGGAAGTTGTTTGTGAAAATTCGATTTTTTACATAAAATAAGCGGTTTTAAAATTTTAAACTGTTCTGAATTTTCAGGATCGTTACATACCAACTGTAACGACCCGCCTTTTTGGACTGTTTAAACCGACGTTCAAATACACATGCCGATTCCAAACCATTAAAAAGGGCAGATGGCTATTGGGGTAAATAAGAAAAGAAAAGAAGGAGAAATAAAGGAAATGAAACAATAAAGAATCTCACAGCGGAACGATAAAATATAATAGTCAAATAAGCAGTTCATGAAGCTGTTTACTATACTTTGACAATTATTTATACAACATTTATCAGAGTTATACATATACAACAGAACAATTAAAATAATGCAGCAGATAGCATGATGCAAGGGTAATAATAGGAATAGTATACCAAATCTTCGTCTTCATCCTCCAGAATAGATCTTCAAAAATCTGAAAAACTCAGGACTGACCCGAGCGTAATGAAAAGACAAAACACTCGAGTCAGGACTAAAATATCCTTATGAAAGTTAAATCAATCGTAAATAAATATGAGTGTAACGCCGTCAGAGATATTTACAGGGTGTGACATTTCATATCCAGTGTCAACATGCGTGCAATAACTCAAGAGATGTTACGGGATTTTCCATCTCTTAAGGATCCGTTAAACTATCTACTATGTAGTAATGTACGCTAAGTAGATAATGCCTATCAGTAATATAAAGTATCAAAATAGCGTTATGGAGTTACCATAATCCCCCTTAACACATTTTTTAATGCCATAGTCTATACAGCACCGTAAGCCCCACCGTAAACTGGTGGTTATCAGAGGGTACCCCATAGGTATGACACAAAACATAACGTAGTGGTCGCGAATAGGATAATCAGTATGACAAGGTACATGAGGCGATACCAATTAGGATACTAGTAGTTGCGTGATCCGGACTGATGTTGAGCATAGCCAGCAGCTACCCCAACACCGCGAAACAACACTCCCAAATCAAGGGGTGCACCCAAATCGCATCACAAATGTAATAGATATGGTATCGAAGAAGTGTGTCCGCTAGAGGTGGCGAAGCTCAACGGCCCGGCGCGGCTCCTGTTTTAGTCATGTCAGGGGTCATCCAATATCGTTCTCTTTCTTCAGTCAACGTGTTCACCAAACCATCCACTTAATTCTGGATCAACACTTCGCGTATAATAGTTATTAAAGTGGTTTTGGGTATCGACAGAGAGTATGTCCATATCCGATCCCGGTCTCTTTAATAACTACGTATTATTACACCGTTGGCTCTTTTACATTTCAAATCGATTCGTAATTGATATCAAAATATCATATTCGCTTCAAAATCAAATCCATTTCAAATATCATCGTATCTATTAAAATGTCAGATTCCGTTTCAAAAATCATTTTTCGTCTCAATATCTTATTTCGATTTCAAAATCAATTCGGATTTCAATATAGGTTGCAACTTCATTTAACCCAATTCGTATTTAAATTCAAGATTTAAATATAAACATTTCACCTTATTGACTAGCTTAGAATTTTAGAAAATAGTTTTAAGGAGTTTAAAAGTAGTTTAAATAATTAAAATAGTTAAAAATACTTAAATCTTAAAACGGATTTGAAATAGATAAATTAGTTTAAAATAATTTAAATTTGGTTAAGTAGATTTAAAATAGATTAAAATAGTTTGAGTATTCAAAAATGGTTTATATAACCGAGTAATTTGGAAACAAAATAAAACAGCTTCAAAACCAATCCATTTCAATTATAACTTCCCAATTCAAATCAATTTCAATTTTCATTCCACCGATTCAATTTCGATTTCAATTCAAATCAATGTCAACTTTGACTTCAAATTAATTAAATTTTACATTCACCTTTAATTTATTCAATTTCAATTTATATCGATTTGGAGCTTGATTTTGCAAAATATCAATTTATAATACTTAACAAAATTATCTTCCAATATTCAAATTTAAAACCCAATTACAATATGATTCAATTTCAAGCTCAATTTCAAAATATCCTTTTATATCGCTTTTACTTAGTAATATTCAAAGCTCGAATTAAGGTTAAATATTTAAACAAATCGATTTACGAAATTCAATCATATCCCCATTTTTAAATTCCAAAGTCTCCACTTTAATTATTTAACAATTTCTTTTAACCAAATTTTATTTCAACATTCCAAACTCAACTTTTCGATAAATTTGATTTTTATAAATTGATTTCTATTTATAACTTTTAAATAAAAACATTTAAATAAATTTCAAATCGACGATTTTAAAAATTATTAATTTAGCTAATTCGGTGTCCGTATATAATTTTCTATCCTATGGCCAAGTAATTATTTATTTCAATTAAATGTCAGGGATGCGTATATATTACTTAAACCAATCACAGTGTCATATGTATGCATAACAATATATCTAAGCAAATAAACATCCAAACATTTAAATATCAACCAATAACATCCATCAAAATACATCATCCAATAGACAATACAATTCATGGCAGTTTCATAGTTATTAATGTCAGGTAATTTAATCGCAATTCAATTTTAATTTCAGTTTAACTGTCAATTTAATTTTCCAACGGTTAATTCAAATGACAAGCTATATGACAATTAAATTTTTATCAAACAACGACAAATAAAATCATAACACTTCATAATGTCAAATTTAACTAGCATAAAGATATTTAGTACGTTGTGAGCGTTATAAAACACTCACCTTGATTTTCGATTCTAAATCAAATCGAACGACGTTCGATTTAACCTAATTAGGTCAACAGAACAATTCGACATAGTATTTTTTTGAAATTGGGTAAATGAAATAATTTTTCCCTAATTATATTTTGTATATAAAGAATTTATTTTCCAAATTTATTGTGACTTATCTAGCTTACCTGGTTGTTAGGAATTAAAATATTAGTTATTATCATAAATTGGATATTGTAATTTAATAAATAAGATGAATTACAAAATGAACAGTAATAAAACAACTTGTGGAATGTTTTAAGAAAGAGAATCCTATAAGAATGTTTATAAAGGTGACTTAAAATAGATTTAAATTGGAAAATATTGAATTTAAGACCCGGAGATTTTGAAAAATAGTTCTCAAAGTTTTAAAGAAAATATATTGTGATATTAGTTAGAAACTATTTATAAGAAATATTTTGAAATGATTTTTAAGAAGGAATGAATTAATTACTCCTCTCTTCTGTCGCTGGAAAATAATTTCGGTGATGACTGCGCAGCATCATCGACGTTCATTTTCGAGTCTCAAAGTGGGGGAGACTTCTAAGAAGCTTTGTTTTTCTTAGAAATTATTTTGGGTAAAGGGGTTTTGGTTTAAACTCCAAAGGTATGATTTGATATATTTAAAAGGATATAAGTATATATGTTTATTTCAAACGATTTGGAAAGAACCGGGCATTTAAAATTCTAAGTTCTGTTAATTAATAATTTTCAAATTATTTGAATGAAATGTGAATAACCAGAATTTATAAAATAAGAGGATTAAGATATCTAAGCTATAGTTGGGAAAATTTAAAGTTGAAAGGTAAAGAGGATTTAAACAAATTAAATTGTGAACATTCTAAATTAGTAAAATGAAATTCTATAAATTTGTATAGTACCAAATTTGCATTCTAATAACATGTAATATGACTTACCAAATATTAAGAAGTTAAAATGATGTTTTGGATATGTAATGAGATGTTGTACAAATAAACAGAACCTGAAAATAATTGAAGTATACAAGTAAAGAAAACTCAAAGGAATTAGAATGTATATAAATGAAAATTTGGTTGTGATAAAATGTTATATACTTAAATATAACATGAAATGATGAATGGATAAACGGAACAAGTAAGTGAACTTAAGAAAGAAGATAAATGAATCGTATTATATCTTTGTAAATTGGTTATCGAAAATAAATATAAAATTGCAAAGGGATTGTAACCTTTAGGATAACTATAAACTAAGAAAAGTCATTTATGAGAGGTTAGACTTTTATAGGATGATTAATAAACTAAAGTGCTGGTTAATAAAATGTTCCATAAATAAATTTGTTATTAACTAAAATTATGAAGTTGAAGTAAATGTAAACAAAGGAATTTCTTATGGCTAAGAATCAATTGGAAAATGAAATTGGATTTAATTAAATTATATAGAATGTTTAAAATGAACTTGAGTAAGCAAATTCTATGATATGATGTTTAAGAAAAGATAATGTTAAAGAACATGTTATGTAAAGAAATGAATATACTAACTGAATAATAGATTGTGAATAATTAATTGAGAAAAAAGAAGTCAATAAAATAATTTAGTATAGATAAATTGGATAGAAATCCATTGGAAGGTAATACGTGAGATTTGCGTATATTATTTTATTTGCATAACGATTTGATCCAAATTCGAACACAAAATTTCGAGATGATTTATATCGATCCAAGTTAGGATTTTTCACTCGATTTTCGGCGGCGAACCCTAGATATGGATTTTTAATTTGATTCTGGAATTCTCTATCATAGTATATGGCTATGCAAGGAGAGTAACAGTTTCCAATCAAGGAACCAAATCTGAGTTCGCGCTAGAGAGTCGGGTGAACGATACTAGTTTGTAAGTGAAATTGTGTGATCGAATAAGCGATTAGATTGATATTGCTCACGGATGATATATGTACGGCTTGCGGACTTAATTAAAGTTAATATTGGGAATTTAAGATGCCAAATATAAAATTATTCTTTTAAAACTATATAACAGGATATATATATATAAAAGAGATAAACCAAATTGAATGTAAAATTAATAATTTGGTTATGTTGGGTATGATTTGGTTGTTATATGATTGTTAATTGGTTGTATATAATTCATTAACTGTTAATGAAATTGAAAGCTATAAATCATTGAAATCAAATTGGAAGTTAAATGAATTTAAATAGAATTTAATTTGATTCAAATTGGAAGTAAACTAATGTAAATATAAATTAGTGAATGTTAACTAATTGAATTGAGAATGAATGTTAGTAAAATCCAATGTTAACGAATCAACTGTGATTAAAAATTGAAAAACAAGTGAATAAATATTAATGAGAAGTGAATTTATATTGATTGATTATGGATTTGTTGGATGATAGTTGGATGATAATTGATTTGGTGGATGCATTATAAAAATGTGTTAAGGGGGATTATGGTAACGCCTTAACGCTATTTTGATACTTTATATTACTGATAGGCATTATCTACTTAGCGTACATTACTACATAGTAGATAGTTTAACGGATACTTAATAGATGGAAAATCCCGTAACATCTCTTGAGTTATTGCACGCACGTTGACACTGGATAGGAGATGTTAAACCCCGTAAACATCTCTGACGCCATTCCACTCATATTTATTTACGATTGATTTAACTTTCATAAGGATATTTAGTCCTGACTCGAGTGTTTTGTCTTTTCATTACGCTCGGGTCAGTCCTGAGTTTTTCAGATTTTTGAAGATCTATTCTGGAGGACAAAGACGAGGATTTGGTATACTATTGCTATTATTATCTTTGCATCATGTTGTCTGCTGCATTATTTTAATTGTTCTGTTGTATATGTATAACTCTGATAAATGTTGTATAAATAATTGTCAAAGCATAGTAAACAGCTTCATGAACTGTTTATTTGACTATTATATTTTATCATTCCGCTGCGAGATTCTGTGTTGTTTCATTTCCTTTATTTCTCTTTCTTTTCTTTTCTTATTTACCCCAATAACCATCTGCCCTTTTGAATGGTTTGGAATCGACATGTGTATTTGATCGTCGGTTTAAACTGTCCAAAAAGGCATCGAAATAAAACGCTGGAACAACAGGAAATCAAGGTGAGTGTTTTATAACGCTCACAACGTACTAAATATCTTTATGCTAGTTAAATTTGATATTATGAAGTGTTATAATTTTATTTGTCATGGTTTGATAAAAATTTAATTGTCATATAGCTTGTCATTTGAATTAACCGTTGAAAATTAAATTGACAGTTAAAATTGAAATTGAATTGCGATTAAATTACCTGACATTGATAACTATGAAATTGCCATGAATTGTATTGCCTATTAGATGAAGTATGTCGATGGATGTTATTGGTTGATAGTTAAATGTTTGGATGTTTATTTGCTTATATATACTGTTATGCATACATATGACACCGTGATTTGATTTAAGTGATATATATTCATCCTTGACATTTAATTGAAATAAATAATTACTTGGCCATAGGATAGAAAATTATATACGGACACCGAATTGGCTAAATTAATATTTTTAAAATCGTCGATTTGAAATTTATTTAAATGTTTTGATTTAAAAGTAATAAATAGAAATAAATTTATAGAAATCGAATTTATCGCAAAAAATTGAGTTTGGAATGTTGAAATAAATTTTGGGATAAAAGAAATTGTTAAATAATTTAAGTTGAGACTTTGAAATTTAAAATTGGAATATGATTGAATTTCGGTAATTTATTTGTTTTAAAGATTGAACATTATTTCAAACTTTGAGTATTACTACGTAAAAGCGATATAAACATGATATTTTGAAATTGAGCTTGAAATTGAATCATATTTGAAATTTGGATTTAAATTGAATATTGAAGGATAATTAAGTAAAAGTGATATAAAAGTGATATTTTGAAATGAGCTTGGAATTGAATCATATTTGAAATTGGGTTTTTAATTTGTATATTGAAGGATAATTTTGTTAAGTATTATAAATTGATATTTTGAAAAATCAAGCTCCGAATCGATATAAATTGAAATTGAATTAATTGAAGGTGAATGTAGAATTGAATTGATTTGAAGTCAAAGTTGACATTGTTTTGAATTGAAATCGAAATTGAATCGGTAGAATGGAAATTGAAATTGTTTTGAATTGGGAAGTTATAATTGAAATGGTTTGGTTTTGAAGCTGTTTTATTCTGTTTTTCCAAATTACTCTGTTATATAAACCATTTTTAAATACTTAAACTATTTTAATCTATTTTAAATCTACTTAACCCAATTTAACTTATTTTAAACTAATTTATCTATTTCAAATCCATTTTAAGATTTTAAGTATTTTTAACTATTTTAATTATTTAAAACTAACTTTAAAGTACTTAAAACTATTTTCTAAAATTCCAAACTGGTCAATAAGGTGAAATGTTTATATTTAAATCTTGAATTTAAGTACGAATTGGGTTAAATGAAGTTGCAACCTAAATTGAAATTCGAAATGATTTTGAAATCGAAATGAGATATTGATGCGAAAAATGATTTTTGAAACGAAATCTTACATTTGAATAGATACGATGATATTTGAAATGGATTTGATTTTTGAAGCGAATATGATATTTTGATATCAATTATGAATCGATTTGAAATGTAAAAGAGCCAACGGTGTAATAATACGTAGTTATTAAAGAGACCGAGATCGGATATGGACATACTCTCTGTCGATACCGAAAACCACTTTAATAACTATTATACGCGGAGTGTTGATCCAGAATTAAGTGGATGGTTTGGTGAACGCGTTGACTGAAGAAAGAGAACGATTTTTGGATGACCCCTAACATGACTAAAACAGGAGCCGCGCCAGGCCATTGAGGTTCACCACCTCTAGCGGACACACTTCTTCGATACCATATCTATTACATTTGTGATGCGATTTGGGTGCACCCCTTGATATGGGAGTGTTGTTTCGCGGTGTTGGGGTAGCTGCTGGCTATGCTCAACATCAGTCCGGATCACGCAACTACTAGTATCCTAGTTGGTATCGCCTCATGTACCTTGTCATACTGATTATCCTATTCGCGACCACTACGTTTGGTTTTGTGTTATACCTATGGGGTACCCTCTGATAACCACCAGTTTACGGTGGGGCGTACGGTGCTGTATAGACTATGGCATTATAAAAATGTGTTAAGGGGGATTATGGTAACACCTTAACGCTATTTTGATACTTTATATTACTGATAGGCATTATCTACTTAGCGTACATTACTACATAGTAGATAGTTTAACGGATCCTTAAGAGATGGAAAATCCCGTAACGTCTTTTGAGTTATTGCACGCACGTTGACACTGGATATGAGATGTCAAACCCTGTAAACATCTCTGACGCCGTTACACTCATATTTATTTACGATTGATTTAACTTTCATAAGGATATTTTAGTCCTGACTCGAGTGTTTTGTCTTTTTCATTACGCTCGGGTCAGTCCTGAGTTTTTCAGATTTTTGAGGATCTATTCTGGAGGATGAAGACGAAGATTTGGTATTACTATTATTACCCTTGCATCATGCTATCTGCTGCATTATTTTAATTGTTCTGTTGTATATGTATAACACTGATAAATGTTGTATAAATAATTGTCAAAGTATAGTAAACAGCTTCATGAACTGTTTATTTGACTATTATATTTTATCGTTCCGCTGAGAGATTTTGTGTTGTTCTTTTCCTTTATTTCTCTTTCTTTTCTTTTTTTATTTACCCCAATAATCATCTGCCCTTTTGAATGGTTTGGAATCGGCTGGTGTGTTGGATCGTCGGTTTAAACTGTCCAAAAAGGCGGGTCGTTACAACATGTCTAAACAATCCAATAATTTACATTAAAACTTATTCATAGTTATATGGTTTCTTAGTGGTATCAACGCTTGAATCACTTGTACTTAAAACCATCTTTGAAAAGAAGTACCTTTGAACAATTATTCTTTTGAAAATCAAAGGATTTTAAACTTTTAAACCCTTTTAAAAATAATTAATTAAAAATTAAATCCTTATTTAAATCATAATTAATTTTAATTGAATCTTAACTTAATTTAATTAAATAGTTAAATAATAATTAACTATTAATTAACCCAAATTAAACCTTTATTTATTATTAAATAATTGATTAAATCCTTATTAATAATCAAATTAATTAATCTCAAATAATTAATTCAATAGTATTTAATCAAACTTAAACAATAAATTAAACCTTTTATAAGTAATTTATTATAAATAAAACCTTTAATAAATTATAATTAAAAATTATTAAAACTTGATTAATAATTGATAACTAACCATATACTTAATTAATTGTAAATTAAATATAAATCATTTACTTAACTCATAATTGATTTCAAAATTAATTAACTTAATTAATAATTAATTAAAGTAAATCTTAACTTTCAAAGATAATTAATTAATAACTAACCGTCACTTAATTATAATTATTAAACCATATATAATCCTTAACTAATCATTAATTATTGAACACTTAATTAATTAAAAATTAATTATTAAAACTTAATTAAGTTTCTAAAACATTATTATTAAGTTTATAAAACATTTACAAACACTTTAAGTTCAAAAACCAAATTTTTCAAAAATCGGATTTTTAACGCGAAACTGCATGCATAATGACTATCGCTGTGGATACCTTTAATTTCATGTGCTAATATTGCTCACTAACTTCCATTCACTAAAATATCTTGCTAACTTTTCATTCAATAAATTTAAAATGATTTGGATTTAAAACCAAAGTTTGTATCTTTCTTCCATACAAGGATTCTCCATCGGAAACCAAATGTAAGTGCTATCCTTCCTGGCAACCTATCTTATAATCATGTCAAAGCCAATATGTACATACAGTAACCAAAGCATAAGCAAGCTCATAGCATATAACAAAGTTTACAACTTGCCGAATGATACCATATTTAAATTTCAACTTCAAGTCTAACTACCATCACATACAACCAATGTACACATATAAGCAATCACATAATAAATTAAGATTTCAACTAGCAAACCAAGCCACAAATCAACCAACATATAAAAGTTTAAATCTTGAGTTTAAAACTAATGTTTACACACCGGAAATCCTTTGAAAACTTGACAGATTTTGAAATTCGGGAAGCTTGGAAAACCACAAACTCTACTCAAAATAGGTCATTTTGCACTTGGCTTTTGGACTCTTTCCACTCGGATTTTGACAGGTGGTCAAAAGGAAATTTTTAGATTATTCTTTCCTCTATCATTAAAAAAAGAATTACTCAAAAAAGTTAAATTTTGAGGAAGTTATGGCCAAAAAAGTGAGGGGTATTTTCGAACATAAAAATCTAGGTTCAAAAACACTAGCAAAAAATGAAATTTTGGAGCATCTAAGCTCGAAATCAGAAGAAGTGGTAAACTACAAAGTTATAGCCACTAGAATTATAAACAATTTTAAAAAATTAAATATTAATTTTATGAAGCATAGAGGAAGTTACGGTCGAACAAAATGGGAGGAAAATGAAGAAAGAGAAGGTGAATAAATGGAAGAAGGAATTTTTAAACAAGGATTTAGATTTTCTTTTGTTTTTATAAAAAACCTTTAGAAAACTAAAGTAAGAAGCCATGATTTCATTTCAAAAGCTTAGTAATTTCTTAAAAAAGGAAAGAAGAATGAAAAAGAAATTATAAATTTTGGTTTTTATATAACGTGAACACGTGAAATTACCAAAATGCCCATATACCCTTACCCTCCACTCAACACATGCCACATGACCATGCTCCTCCACTCCCTACACTCGTTTTCCTACTTGGTACCCTCCCTCCATGACATGATAAATATGATTTAATTGCTAATGTACTTCATGTCTCCTTAGTCGCCAATGTGTCACATCTTGTCTGCCTGTGATGTGACATTTATCTTTACGTAATTTTATTTTTATTTTTCCATAACCTAACTATATACGTATATATACATACTAATATACACTAATTAATTTTGTTTATATGTTTACACTAGAGTTCACAATGCTCTGACAACTTTTAGCTGATGAAAAATAAATTTGAAAAACAAATTTCAGTCATATTTTCTGTTTTATTTGAACTATAAATTTTTGTAAACAAATTTTAAAAACTATTTCACCATAATTTTTTATTATTAAAAATAGTTTTTATTTTCATTACAAAACCTATATATTGAATATTTAAAATTAATTAAATATTCACAAATCAAAGTAGTGAAATTCTAGGTCGTTACAGTATATGTGCAATTCTCGTCATTTGTTTGGAGCATCCACTATCGAATATCCATTTCTCCTTAATTTTGTTTTTTGGGTACCTGAAAAATAATAAAGAGTTTTACTTGGTATCCACATCCTTTGTTAGCATCCTATGGATTAGTAGGAGAAGGTAGCCATACCATGAGGGTTTGGAACCTTTGGAAATGTAATTTTCATTATGAAATATCTCTTTTAGATATACATCTAGGTGTTTTTGTCTAAACAATTTGTTATTTGTTTTAGGAATCCATACTTTAATCATTTTCGTTCCCATATTTTCATATTTATATTTTGTTTTTCTAAAATTTGTATATAATGTACTATATTTCTTAAAACTTTGATTATTATTAGAGACCAGATTATTTTTAGAAAATTTATGATTATTTTTGTTAAATCCTAAACCATTCCTATTTCTTGATGGTTTTGAAACCTTTATCAAATTATCTACATTTTGCTTTCCTTTTTTAAACTTTGAAACATTATTAGTAATTTTATCTAATTTATTTTTGAGATTAGAAATTTCTATATTAGCTAATCTAACTTTTGTTTTAATTCATTCTTTTCTTCTTCAAGTTTATAATTCTCTATTTTGTTTTCTCTATATCATATGTTAGAGTAGCATTTTGAGATGATAGTTTTTTGCATCCTTTTGTGCTAATACTAATTCTTCTTCTAAAATACTTTTCTCGTCTTTTAACTTTCCAATTTCTAATTCAGCTCTGTTTAGTTTTCCTAAATTTTCTTTATTTAATTTATTTAATTCTCAATATTTGTCATCTAATTCTATACTAATTTCAAGAAGTTCATCATATGTTAATTCAGGACATACCTCATCCGTGCTAGCCATGAAGTAAACATTTGTTTTTTCTGTGTCGCTGTCACCATCAGATGAAGAGGAGGAGTCATAGTCATCCCAAGTTACTTGAAATGCTCTTCCCCTTTTCTTGAAATTTTTGAATTTGTTTTTCTTTTTATCATTGTTGAGTAATGGACAGTCTTTCTTCATATGGCCAAATATATCACACCCGAAGCATTTCATTGATGTTTTATTTGAGGAATTAGTGTTGCTATTGTTTTGTAATTTCATATTCTTTTTTGAACTTCTTGAACATGTTGTAATTTCTGGCGATGAACACAATCTCATCTTCTTCCAAGTCGGAGTTGTCGTTGTTTGCTTGAAATGCGACGTTTTTCCTTTTTTGATTTTGTTCTTTTCTTGCATGTAAATTTGCTTCATACGACATCAGTTTTCCTATTAACTCTTCAACTTTTAGTTGGAAATGATCGTTAGCTTCTTCGATGACTAAAACTTTTCTTTCCCATTCGTTTGTCAGAGAGTTCAAAATTCATGTGACTAAATCAAAATCAGTGAATTTAACTCCTAGTTCCATAAAATCGTGTTTTATAGTTTGAAATCAGCATAATGTCAATAATTGACTCATTTGATTTCATTTTAAAAGATAAAAATTGATTTTGTAGAATAGAAATTTTTGTTTGCATGTCTTTATTTCTGCCTTCATGGGTAATTTGTAATGTACGCCATATGTCATAAGTAGTAGTGCATAACATGACTTATGAAAATTCGTTTTTAACGAGTGAGCAAAATAAAACATTCACAACTTTGGCATTATTAGATGCCTCTGCTTTTTGTGCATCAGTCTATGTGCCTATATTAGTGTTAGATGCTTCATATTTATCTTGAGTTGCTAACCTTATTTCTAAACCATTTGCTTCCATAAAAGTTCGCATGCGTACTGACCAATAAGCATAATTAGAGCTAGTGAATAGTGGGGAACGTGTAGTTGATTGACCTTCTTGAAATATACTTGCCATATTAGTAATTTCAATTACGCGTTACTGTACATTGAAATAACCATGCTTTGATACCAATTGAAAATTTAGTTGAACATATACTACCTAACTTTTGTGTAATATGCAAGTATATAAATCAATGTCATAGTAGACAAAAAATAGTAAAATATAAAAAGCATGCAAACCAGAGTTTTTATACCGGTACGGACCTCCCATCTTACGTCCAGTCCCGAAGCTCCCCTTTAGTATTTCCTTTAAACAACTAACCTCACTTCGCCCGGAGGAATAGCCTTAATACCAAAGTGTCTTTGACAACCTTGTGTTCTAATAATACAATTTTTGACTTATAGTACAAATCTTCCTATGATCTCCTTTGAGTATATGAATACGATTTCTTTAAGTTGTAGGAAGTAATAGAACCAAACGGTTATAATGGATTGAGAATATGTAATCAGTGTATATGCAAGAGAGTGCTATGAAATCAAGAGAGCAAAGAATAGATTTAAGTTAGTTGTTTCTACTTCTCAATCAAGATGCTATTTATAGAATTAGAGAGGTGCAGATGAAGTGTTGTTACTCTTTCAAAGAAATCTTTTCATTTTAATGGCAGTAACTCTTTATGAAAGATGATTTCCTTTAGATTCAAAAAGAAGTGTCTTTTCAAAAATGACACTTGGTATAATGACAAACGTCCGTGACTAGTTTTGATTTTTAACTCGAGACTTGTCACAGATGTTTGTGAGTATGCCTCAGACGTATGTTATGCCTTAGATGTATGTGAGGTGAAAAAGAAGTTTCCACTTGATTTATATGTATATAAAATTGTGTGTGATCGTGTATGCATATATACTCAAGAAGACCTTACCAATATTTTATCTATGACTCTTTTACAGTAGAATAACTTTAGTATGGTCAATGAATCTTCTTCTTTCTATGAGTTTCGATATCCTTGATCATGGTGTCTGATTGTAGTATATACCTATAATCTTGATAAAATCTATATATGTATATGATTGTATAGTTGTTATCATTGAAATATAAGTTGGAGGTTATAACAGACATAACATATGAAATGAACTAGTTACTTCTAGACTATGTTAGAAATTATTATTTTGTAACTGCACTTGGACCGCTATTGTATCTGTAACTTGTAATTGTTGGAATCTTAAGTGAATTATTTTTTTTTAATTAATGGTAATAAAATTCGTAATATATGACATTGTATAACGGTATATATTTACGAACTATTATTACTGAGCCATTGCAAAAATTAATGGTAATAAAATTCGTAATGAATGACAATAATTTTAGATCCATTAATAATCCCTCATTTCGATAATGCATATATTTTCATTCTGCCTATTTAAATTATAGATAGGAGGAAGGAAAAATGAGGTGGCAATGGACAATTTTCTTTCTTTCTTCTTCTCCCTCTTCCATTTCTCTCTACGAAATTCTTCCAATCAATTAAATTAGAAATTGCTAAATTCAGAACGATTTGCTATCATGCAAACAACAAATCGACCAAATTTTAGAGGCTGCTTTATCCTAGAGATGACGTGGTTGATAGCTAGCCTTGCACCTTGGGATAAGCCATGAAAAATGATGAACTATGCGACTTAGTTATTTCTAGCAGTTATCCCCAAAAATTAAGATGATTTCACCTGCGCAAATGGCATGGTTGATAAATTTACTAGAACAGTACTGCTAGACACTAACAGACCCTTCAGATTCGAGATATCGCACTTCAAAAGATGGAGGTAGAAGATGAAATTTTTCCTGACAATGAAAAAGGTGGTATATGTTCTAATGACAGACAAACCGCCATTGTCTAATCCTCCCACGAAGTTGAGATCAAGGAGAAGCAATCCTGGATCGAGCATGACTAGCTTTGCAAAAACTTCATTCTGATAGGCCTATACGATGACCTATATGAATACTACGGTACAGAGAAAAAATCGGCCATGAAGATCTGGAAGGTGCTACAGAAGAAGTATGACATAGAGAAGCTGAAGCAAAGAAATACGCAATCAGCCACTACTCCAATATCAGATGTCTAATAATAGGTCGATAAAGACGCGGTATCATGAGCTTCAGAAAATAACTCATGAGATCATCTCCGAAGGTATGACTATTGAAAAATAGTTTTAAGTTGCGGTACGTATTGATAAATTGCTCTTTAGTTAGAAAGAGTTCAAAAATAAGCTTAGACATAAAACGAAAGAATTTTCAGTTGAAAGTTTGATTACTAGCTTTCGAATTGAGGAGGAATCCAAAAAATAGGATATGAAAGAGGAATTGTTTGCTGTTTCCTATAACCCTAAGAAGACTGTGGTTCTAAAACCGAATCCCGAAAGCTTTAAGAATCAAAACCATAAGCCTATTCAGAACTGCAACAAGAATGGGAATCTTTAAATAAACCATAATGCACCACAGCAACAACTACCCTTGAAGAATGATTCTGATTAGTTTATTTGTTATAATTGTAACAAACCATGTCATATGACAGGAAAGTGTTAGAAATGGCCTCGTCCTACTCCTCAAGTGAACCTGACTAAAGGTCAGTTGTTAACCGCTATGATTACGAAGATCAACCTTACAGAGGGATCAGAAAGATGATGGGTAGATACGACACTGCACGCCATGTCTGCTATAACTGTACTATTTTCAAAACATACACAGATACCGAGGATAAGAAAGTGCCATTGGGAGACTTTCAAACCGCTACTGTTGCTGGGATTGGAAGTGTTGAGCTAAAGTTTACCTTTGGAAAACTTGTCACACTAAAGAATGTGATGCACACTCTAGAGATGAGAAAGAACTTAGTTTTCGATTATCTTCTTAATAAGGCTGCCTTTGCTCAAACTATAGGGGCTGATTTTTACACCATCACTATGATTGGTATGTTTATGGGCAAGGATTATGCTACCAAGGGGATGTTTAACTTAAAAGTTGAAAGTAGGAAAGTATTGGCTTCTGCTTATATGTTGTGTTCATTTAATATATGGCATGCTAGACTCTGTAGTGTTTACAAATGCATATCATAAAAATGAGTAGCTTAGGATTAATTCCTTATATATCCTTAAAAGATTTTGAAAAATGTGAATTTTGTAGTCAAGCCAGAATTACAAAAACTCCACATAAATCTATATTAGAGAATTTGAAACTTTAGAGTTGATTCTAATATATGTGAAATAGATAGAACTTCGACTAGAAAAGGACATTATTAGTTGATCACATTTATTGATGATTGCTCTAATTTTGCTTATGTGAACCTAATGAAAAATAAAAGTGATACAATTGAAATGTTTAAAAATTTCATATCTGAAATTGAAAATCAGTTTAGTAAGAAATGAATTTGAATCCAGTACGTTAATTGAATTTTATAATTCACATGGTATAATACATGAATGCACCGCACCTTACTTACCTGAAATGAATGGTGAAGCTAAAAGAAAAAAATAGGACTTTTACTAAATTAATTGTAGCTATTTTACTTAATTCAGTTGCAACATCATATTGGTGGGGGTAAATCATGTTAATCGTATGTTATGTGTTGAACAGAATACCTGAATCTAAGAGCAAAGTTACCCCCTATAAAATTTTGAAAAATCATAAATCTAAAGTGTCATATTTTAGAACTTGGGGTTGTTTAGCATATATTCATATACCTGGCCGTAAAAGAATTGAATTATCAAGTAAAGCATATTTATTGCCTATGTTATTAACAGCAAAGCATATAGATTTTATGATTTGAATGCACATACTATAATAGAATATATTGACGTTGATTTTTATGAACAAAAATTTCCTTTTAATTAAGGAACTGCGGGGCACATCCAACATTATTATTCCCAAAAATTTGAACGAAATTACTCTTTTAAAAACGAACATGGGAGAAGTAAAAGTGTTAGAATTGCAAAAGGTTATAGTTCAGATTTTTATGCTTACACTTTAGAAGAGGACCCTTAAACCTCCAAGAGCCTCATTGTAACGACCTAGAATTTAATTACCTTAATAATGAATATTTAAATATATTTTCCATTTAACTAATTAATGGATTTTATAACTTAAAATAAACACCCTTTTAATAATAACCTAAAATGGTGAAATAATTTTTGTAACGACCTGGAATTTCACTACTTTGATTTGCGAATATTTTATTAATTTTAAATATTCAAATAATAGATATCTTAATGAGAATAAAAATATTTTAAATAACAATTAATGATGGTGAAATCATTTTCAATTTTTTCTTACAAAAATAATTAGTTCAAAGTAAAACAGAAATGTACCCAGAAATCGTTTTTTGAATTTTCGACTTTTAGGTGTCGGAAAATTGTCAAAAACGTTGTGTACATTTGGGTAACATATACACACGCTTTTACAAATGAGTTAGGACTTTTAATATATACATGTATATATTTACTTAAGAAATATAAAATATATGATATGACTTTTTATGTAAGTGTTTAAAAAACAAAATATAAATGTAAAGAAAAGTGACATAAACTATCATGTCTTTAGAAACATGAAGTTTTTAGGTAATAAATGCATGTTGGCTTGGAAAAATGCAGGGGAGACAAGGTTTAAAAACATTGGTAAAGGAGGAGGCGACATGCATGGTGATGTGGCAAAAACCTAGAGGAGGTTAAGTACTTTAGGGTAATATGGTAATTTGATTTATGCACGTAGTATATAAGGCATTTTCCTAACATTTCCACCACTTTGCATTCATTTCTATTTCATGGGACTAGAGTAATTTCCCAAATGGACCTTGCTATGGATTTCCATCAGTTAAGGTTAGCGGAGGATAGTATATCCTTAATTACTTTTAGAGGATCGGTCTTATTCTATGAGTGGTTGGTTATGCCTTTTGGACTGACCAACGCACATGCATTTTTCATTGATCTTATGAATCGAGTTTTTAGGGATGTGTTGAATAAGTTCATGTTTATTTTCATCGACGACATTCTTATCTACTCAAAGACTGAATAAGAGCACAAACACCATTTGTAAGTGGTGTTGGAAATGTTAAGGAAAAACATTCTTAAAGCTAAGTTTTCTAAGCGCCACCTTTGGCAATATGAAGTAAGACACCTAGGACGTACTGTATCCGGTGATGGCATCTCAGTTGATCCGGCTAAAGTAGCTGTAGTGCAAGATTTCAAAAGACCCCAAACTCTCGCAAAAATGAGAAGCTATTTAGGGATGGCCGGTTATTATAGAAACTTCATAAAGGATTACTCCAAAATCGCCTCTCACCTAACTAATCTAAAAAAGAAGGATGTTAAATTTGAGTGGACTCCAAAGTATGAGAGTGCATTTCTAGAGTTGAAGGAGAGATTGACCAATGCCCTTGTTTTGGCTATTATTGATGGAAGAGAAGGGTTAACTATTTTTACGGACGCATGTTGAGTTGGTTTGGGTGCAGTGTTGATGCAATATGGAAAGGTTATAGCCTATGTAAGTAGACGGTTAAAGCCTCACGAGAAGAATTATGTAACGCATGAATTAGAGCTGTTAGCCGTAGTATTTTCATTAAAGATGTGGAGGCGTTACTTGCTAGGTAAGAATCCTTCTTTTCCTTTTTTGTTTATTTCTAGTCTTTAGGGATTCTAGTTAGTAATTTCCTTATTTAAATAAGTGAAAAGTTTGAGCTCTTCATGGATCACAAGCTCCTGAAGTACCTTTTCACTCAAAAGAATCTGAACCTAAGGCAACGGCGGTGGTTGGAATTCCTGGTAGCCTACGACTTAGATATTCTCTCCACACCTGGAAAAGCAAATGTTATAGCGAACACTCTTAGTAGGAATGCAGTATTGGAACTCTTGGAAGTTAAAACAACTCTTTTGGAAAGGATTTCTAGTAAGCAAAGGAAGGATGAGCGTTTAAGGAAGATCATTAAGGATGTTGAGGAGGGTCTATGAGCAAGCTTTGAGATAGATAATCGAGGCATAATGCATTTTAAGGGGAGAATCTACATCCCTAATGTCGATGGACTAAGATAATAAGTTTTATTGGAATGTCAATGATCCAAATTAAGTATCCACCTGGGGGTATCCAAGATGCATAGAGATATGAAATGAGTATTTTGGTGGCCTGAAATGAAGAGGGATGTCTTCATCTTTGTCAGCAGATGTTTAAACTGTCAACAGATAAAAGGCGATCACCAGAAGAAGGTTGGTTTACTTCAACCCCTGGAAATCCTAGGTTGGAAATGGGAGATGATATCAATGATTTTATCAATGGTTTACCCCGATCCAAAAATGGAAATGAAGGTGTGTGGATTATAGTGGATCGGCTAACGAAGAGTGCTCATTTATCCCAGTAAAGCCGACAAGATCTACAACTTCTTTGGCAGAAATTTATATGAAGGAGATTGTTCGATTGCACGTAGTCCCATTGAGTATTGTAAGTGATCGAGATCTCATCTTCACTAGTTAGTTTTGGGTGGCGTTACAAGTTGCATTGGGAATAAAGCTGAGTCTGAGCACTGCCTACCACACTCGAACCGATGGACAAACCGAGAAGATTAACTACATCTTGGAAGATTTGTTGAGGGCCTGCATCTTGGATTTTGGAGGGTCTTGGGAAGATCATCTACATCGAGTGGAATTCTTCTATAACAATAGCTTCTAAGCAAGCATCAGTATGGCACCTTATGAAGCTCTCTATGGACGTTCATGCAAGTCTCCAACTTGTTAGGTAGAATGTAGAGATCGTCCAGTTCTTGGGCCAGATGTGATTTGAGAGGCAATGGAGAAAGTTATGGTGATCAAGAAAAGGATGAAGGCAGCCAAAGATCACCAGAAGAGTTATGCTGATACGAGGCGAAGAGATTTGGAACTTGATATTGGAAACCTTGTGTTCATTAAGATTTCACCAATTAGAGGAGCTATTAGATTTCGAAAAGCTAGGAAGTTAGCTTCAAGGTATATTGAACCTTTCCATATTCTTGAAAGGATTGGGTCTCTTGCTTATAAGGTTGAGTTGCCGAAGAGATTGGTAGGTGTTCATAATGTATTCCATGTGTCACATTTAAAGAGATTTGTGCATGATCCGACCTTGATGTAGAGCCATCTAAATAGGAGGATCTAGAAGTGGAGCCAAACTAGACAGTGGTTAGACATCCAGTCTATATTGTAGGTAAGGATGAGAAGCGGTTGCGGAATAAGGTAGTGCAGTTGGTTAAAATTCAGTGGAGTGAGGATCCAAGAGACTGCACGTAAGAGACTGTTGACCATATGAAGGAGGCTTATCCTGGGTTAATGTTAGGATAGCTAGTTGTTTGTTTGTATGTATAGTTTAAGCATTTATGGTTTTGGATGTCTAATGTGTGTCTTTTGTATGTAATCTATGATATGAGTATATAACTTTTCAAGTAATTGAGTAATCCTTTTATGTGCTAATTTCGGGATGAAATTCTTCTAAGGAGAGGAGAGTGTGACGACCTATAATTTAATTACCTTAATAACAAATATTAAAATATATTTTTCATTTAACTAATTAATGAATTTTATAATTCAAAATAAGCTCCTTTTTAATTATAACCAAAGATGGTGAAATAGTTTTTGTAGTGGTCTGGAATTTCACTACTTTGATTTATGTATATTTAATTAATTTTAAATATTCAACTAATAGATATCATAATGAAAATAAAACTCTTTTAAATAATAATTAATGATGGCGAAATCATTTTCAAATTTTGTTTACAAAAATAATTAGTTCAAAGTAAAATAGAAAATATGCCCGGAAATCGTTTTTTGAATTTTCGACTTTTAGGTGTCGAAAAATTATTGAAAACATTGTGTACATTTGGGTAACACATACACATGCTTTTATAAATGAGATAGTGTATATATTTACTTAAGAAATATAAAACATATGTTATGACTTTTTATGTTAATGTTTAAAACCAAAATATAAATATAAGAAAAGTGACATAAGTTGTCATATCTTTAGAAACATGAAGTACTTAGGTAACAAATGCATGTTGGCTTGGAATAATGAAAGGGAGATAAGGTAAAAAACGTTGTTAAAGGGGGGGAGACATGCATGGTGATGTGGAAAAAATCTAGAGGAGGTTAAGTACTTTAGGGTAGTATGGTAATTTGATTTATGCACTTAGTATATAAGGTATTTTCCTAACATTTCCACCACTTTGCATTCATTTCTATTTCATATTTTTTTCCTTAAGCTTTTATGTAAACTTCCATGGCATGCAGATATAATCCATAAGGAAAAAAATCTAGTTCCATTCTCTTTTAAGTCCTAAATCCTTGTTAAAACTATTCTCTTCCACTTCTACACTTCCTCCTCACAAAAACAAGTCCATACACCCCTCCACCGTGTTGGCCGAACACTAAGACACCCTTAGGCTAAATACATTTCAACTAAAAGCCACCAAAGACTCCTCTTTTCCTAGTAAAAGCAAAAACCTTGGTTGAGTTTGAGTTATAAAAGAAGTTACTTGATTTAGCCCATTTTCGGTGAGTAAAGTTCTCAACTTTATTCAAAGTTATTAACTTTATACATGATGTATATTTATTAGTTAAATACTATTCTTATTTGAGTAGTTTGAATTGGTTATGCATAAGTATACTTAGAAATGGTGTTGATTTTGTTGTATATAAGTATGCTTGCATGTAGTGTTGTATAAATTTGAAATTGGAAGTTAAATGTAGTAAATTAGTAAGGTATGATCATGCTTATGTTTGGAATCATGTTATTGTGTTATAGTTGTGATATTGATTTTGATCTTGGTATATGTTTTTCATGCTAATAAAGTTAGCATTTTTGCTAACTTAAGCGATTTATGAAATTGCTCTTTGAAAGTTTAAACCTTGGACTTAAATTTTGAAAATATATGTAAGTTTAAACTTGTTTAGTTTCAAAACCCACATCTTTATGTTTAAAAGTTAGTATTGTTTCCAAAATTAAAGTTTTAAAGAAGACTTAGAAAACAAATTTCAAGTTTGGAAATTTCGGGTTGTAAACGTTAGTCGTTTTACGTACAATTCATGAAAATGACTCTATTCGAAATCTAAAAATGCTTTCACTTTGAAATCCTTCTGGAAAAGGTTTTAAAACTTATATTAAGTAATTAAAAAGGTAATTATTAATTAATTAATGTTCATTTAATTAATTGATTAAGTACTTGGTACTTAATCATTAGTTAATAAAAGTGATTAATATCTAAGTTTTAATCAATGAAGTTAATTTATTTAGTTAATTAATTAAATTTAATTATTATTTAGTTAATAATTAGGGGTTAATTATTTATAGTTATTTATTAGAGATTAATTATTAATTAATTGTTTATAAAAAGGGGTTCAATTAATTACCGTTTTATTTAAATTTAATTAAGATTTTAATAGAGACTTAGCTAAGGTTTAATTATTATTTAATATGGGTTTAAAATCGCTTTGTTTTTATAATATTGGTTTGGTTTAAATTGTTTTTCTTTCAAAGAAAATGATTCAAATCAAGTGATTTCTTCGTCGATTACCCTTAAGTAACCTCCAACAAATATGAAACCAAAGTTAATATAGTGGCACATTTATGGGAAGTAAGTCATCCCATAGTTAGCGCTAAAAGCCGATCAGTAGACTAATCCTCTGTCTGTGAGATCTAGAACATTTTTCTTGGCGAGGGATAGAGTAAGATCGAAATATCAAAAACTTGACAGATATGAGAGAGTTAATTTTTACCAATGGGTCATGTTTAAATTAAGTATATGATTATCCATATGCAAACTTTGTATACTTACCCTACGTAGCGGATTGTCCGCAATTTATAGCTTGACCTATTTTAACTCAAGAAGTATGTTGTGTATATTAGAGTTCCCACGTAAGGACTCAAATACTGGTTACATGCTTCGAAAAGAACCGGAACTTAGTTAGCCGGGAACTATCACTTAGTTTGGAAACACCAGTTCCGGGCAAGTATAATTTATCCGAACCACTCTAAACTAATAACTTCATAATGGATTGTTATGAAGTATGTTATGGTGCTATACTATTCTTCCTGAGGGTGATTCCAAAATGGAAGATAGTAAATGTTGAAGGTTTGTTCGATCCCGGAACAACTTGTATGGATGAATGCTATCATTGCATTGATGCCTACAGGGCAATATAAGCATTCCAACATGGTTTTCTAGATGGAAAGTAAATGCGTAGCCTCAAGCCTCACAACCGGAAGTTTTTTTCTTTCGAAGTTAAACTTATGTTTTACTCACACCAGACCCATGTCTGATCCGGAGTTTCATTTTTCCTTTTAAACACATGGGTACTCAAATTTTTATGAGTAGCCAAGTAGTCAGGTTTTTTAGAGCCTTTTGGGAAGAATTATGGAGTAGAGGCTTTCACTGTATCCAGTAGTTATGTTTATTTCCATTATGATTGTACGTTATGTATTAGTAATTTAGACAGGCTGATATAGCTGCCCATTTGGGAATAGTACTTGTTGTAACTTTGATGTAACATTTTGGAGTAACCATATATACTATTCTATAATGATGTATATGTAACTTTGTCATTTGTGAGAAAAATCTCTATTCGTTTTCCTTTGTCTTTTATTTTCTTTACCTCATGACCTGTTTTTTGGACACTTAGATGATCCGCACATGAATACCAAGGATGTATTAAGTGTCATCTTTGGGTATAAGAAAGGCAGATCGTCAAACTTATCTTCATTAGATGCTGATTTTTGGTTAGAGGCTATAAATGATGAGATGGATTCTCTTGTATCCAATAAGATTTGGTACTTATTTGATTTAACACCAAGTTGTAAGACCGTAGGCTGTAAATGGGTACTTAAAAAGAAATTAAAACTCGATGGAAGAGTCGATAAATATAAAGCACGTCTAGTAGATAAGGGTTTTAAGCAAAAATAAGATGTAGAAACTTTCGAATATCTTTTCACTTGTAACTGGTATTACATTTATTCGAGTATTAATTTCACTTGCTTCTATCTTGATTCGATAATACACCAAATGGATGCTAAAACTACATTTTTAAACGGTGATTAGAAAAGGAAATTTATATGGACCGAGCTGAAGGTTTTGTAATACACAGACAAGAACATAAGATTTACAAGTTAGATAAATCTTTATATGGTCTAAAACAAGCACCTAAACAATGACATGAAAAATTTGACAACTTGATTATTTTACATGGTTTCAAAGTTAATGAGAGTGATAACTGTATTTATTATAAATATGAGAGCGACATTTGCATTATTATATGTTTGTATGCGGATGATCTACTTATTTTTGGTTTGAACATTCATGCTATTAATATGGTTAAATCTCTTTTTAGTGCCAACTTTGACGTAGAAGACCTAGAAAAAGGGAGTGTAATCCTTGGTATTAAGATCACTAGGTCTAATAAAGGAATTTCTTTGGATCAATATCATTATATTGAGAAGATATTAAAGAACTACAATTACTTTGACTGTAAACCTGCTTGTACATCATATGATCCAGGTATAAAATTATCTAAGAACATTGGTGAAGGTGTAAGACACTCTGACTATGCAAGCATCATTGGCAGCATACTACCCGGCATAGCTTATGTTGTGGGATTATTATGTAGGTTTACTTGTAGACCTAGTATTGAGCATTGACATGCTACTGGAAGGGTTATGAGATGCCTAAAATGAACCAAGGCTTTTACATTATGGAATGTTTCTAGCTATATTTGAAGGATACACCAATGCAGGTCTGGAATACTTTATATGATGATTTTAATATAACCAGCGACTATATTTTTATCGTAGCTGGTGGGGCTATTTCCTGGAGATCGAAGAAACATAATATTTGGCTCAGTCCACTATGGAGTCAAAGATGATGATGGCACTAGCAACAGCTAGTGAAAAAGTAGATTACATAAGAAATCTAGTAGTTGAGATTCCTTCATGGAAAAAACTGATACCAGCTGTGTTGATCTATTACGATAATAACCTAGCTATTGGAAAAATTTAGAACCGTTATTATAAAAGTAATAGATGACATATACATAGTAAGCACAACACTGGAAGAGAGTTAATCCCTTTAGGTGCTGTTAGAGTGGTCCATATTTGCACTGATGAAAACTTGGCAGATCCTTTGACGAAAGGAATGGCCAGAGAGAAAGTCCATAAAACATTCAAAAGGATGGGACTATTTCCGTTAGACACTCACAATGGTTACCCAACCTATACGATTGTAGATCACCAGAACTAGTTTCAATGGGTAAATAATAAGTTGTGAAGTGATAAGAGGTGAGCATGCTATATTATAAGATGTTTAGAAGCATATATTCCTGCAACGATTAAAGGATGATGTAAAAGAAACTCTTAATGAGTTATATACTATATAGAGTGGGGTGCCTAGCTATAGGAGTATTCCTGATAGACTTACTTTTGTGAATGTGTAAATGAGGCCGTTTCCTATGAAAAATTTAGGAACAAAAGTTTTCTAGAGCATTCACTAAACTGTGATAAATGTGTATGGCCATTAACGCACGAGCTAGTTGAAAGCACTTTAGACAGGTCGTGTGTGGTTTGATGACATAGATAGAGTTCAAGACTACGTCTCATTCTATCACATTCTAAATTTTACACACTATGTAAAGGTTCAAATCATAAGATATCTTTGTTTATGCACAATCATATATTTTTAAAAATTACTGGAAATGTTTTTTAAATAACTCAAGTAGGGGATTGTTGAAAATCTAAGCCGATTAATTTAAAAAAATAGTGGTAATAAAATTCACGATAAATGATGTTATATAATCGTAATATATTTATGAACTATCATTATTAAGCCATTGCAAAAATTAATAATAGTTAAATTTGTAATGAATGATAAAATTTTAGATTCGTTAACAATCCTTCATTTCAATAACGCATACAGTTTCCATTCTGTCTATTTAAATGCTAAATAAGCAGAACAAAAAATGAGAAGGCAATCGACTTTTTTCTTCTTCTTCTCCCTCTGCCATTTCTCTCACTACAGAATTCTTTCAAGAAATTAAATTAGAAAGTGCTAAATTCAGAATGATTTGCTGTCTTGCAAATATTAAATTGACCAAATTTTAGATGATGTTTTGTCCTAGGGATGGAGCGGTTAATAGCTAGCCTTGCACCTTGGGGCTAAGCCACGAATAGTCTTAAAGAAAGTGACGAAATATGCGAATCAACCATTTCCAACCGTCAGTTCCAATAGAAATTATAGTACTATTGTACTTGTACCATTTTTATAGTTGAATTATCAACCTTTTTCGGATTTAGCTACATTCTAAAAATACATCTTCTTTAAAACAATACAAATATATTAACAATATGATTGGTAATAACAAAATTAATCGTGCACCTTTTAAATTCCTCTTTCATAACACAAGAACACATTCCCCTTTCATGAAGTACTTATCGCATGCATCTTTCCCGTACCCCATTCGTGTGCCAATCAAATGCTTCCTAAGGCTCAGTTTTAGAAGAAAGAAAATGCACCATTTAACCAACAAAGGATAGATTATTTCTAATATTAAATGCGCATTGGACATGTCGATCAAAACAAAAAAGATGGTAAATGTCGATCAAAATTTTTCTTGAAATTTATATCAAATTTTAAAAAATCAAAATGATAAATGGTTCAAACTAGTAATAGAAAGGGTAGGACAAGATCACAGTATTTGTTGAAGGTGTTGTAATGTTTGAAATGTGGTGTACGTGAATATTGCATATGATAAAAATATTCAAAAATTAACCACCATGCATTGAATGTTGAAAGTAAACGGATTTCATTTACCTTGGCCCATTAACATCCCGAACCTTTTTTCACTACAAAAGCATTATCTTATCATTCAACAACACACTCCTTAAAATCTCGAGCACTAATTCATGAGAGCGGTTACTTTCCAACTAAAGACTTGTTACTTACGTCACTCAAATATCAACCTTAATAAGGAATCTAATACTAAAACACTCTAAGTAGATAGCCTTCAAAGTCTTGTTACAATTAAGAACTATATGATCACTAATTCATATATTGTAATTCATAGTGAAAGCAAAAGGATTGGTATAATATGAGTAAATACATAAATACAAACCATGGTAGAAAAAAATATGACAAATAGTATGAGGCTTAAAGATGATAATATCATAAAAATTAATCATGGTACCTCTGTAATCTTCCATACATAAGTAAGTACCGAACAAAAGCTGAATATACAGTACATGTCTCATAAATGAATAAATTTGTCGTAAAGGTAAGTAGTATTACTGAAAAGCTAGTAATGAACAATGTGAATCTCTATGCCTTCAAAAGGCCCAGAAACATTCTTGTGTTAATCCTAAAACACGACTCTCTACCTATACGTGAGAATGCCCAAAAGGTGTAATAATAAGTAAACAAAGACAGAATGTGGGTTAAACATAAAGTATGTGTAAGAGGAATTAACAAAAAAAAACTGTATATGTGTGTAAATTTGATGTGCGTAAATGAGAACATAATCTTGTAAGGTATTACATATCATACCCCAAAACATTTCTTCCCTGTTAAGCACAATTCGTCATGATACAATATATTGCTGCAAATTTTACAATGTGCAGGTAGTATAGACTCTAGGGTCTAGGGTGTCAAAAGTAAGGGCTATACATACTACTCAATTTTCCTAATCAAACCAATCAACCCACAAGGAATAAAAAATAATTTGCAATGAGTAATGAGTTGTGAAATAACATTTAACAACCTAGATCACATCCAACGACCTATATTTTATACGCTTTCAATCATATCGAATATAATAATTTAACCCAACTAATAAGATAACATGGTAGTTTATTAATATGGGTTGGAGTATTATAATTAAGTAATTAATTAGGGTTTGTATAACACCCGCATATTTTACGATTATATATTTAAATATTTTATTTAAATGTAGCATCGTTAGTTGGATTAAAGTCCAAAATGCTACGTTTTGTAAACAGTCGAATTAGGACTCTAGACCACTTCCATTGAGTTCAAAACGACGGTTGCGACCTTTTTGAGTATAAACATCAATATGTTTGAAGTTCAGTATAATTTTGCTATTTTTCTATTGGGCTTTGGGTTTGGGGTTGGGTTTCAGCCCATTAACCCAACATGATACTCTAACTCCACCCCCTCTCCTCTTCATTCATTTTCATTTCCTTACACTCTCAAGCTAAAGTAAAAATGGGGGAAAGAAAGGGGAACCAAAATTCCTAAGCCCTATTTTACTAGGAAATTCAAATTCAAGTTCTAAAAATCAAGGAGAAGCATAGGTAAGTATCCCCGTCATCTTCTCCATCTCAATCTCTCTTCAATTTTCAAAAATTTCTAAGCCCTAACTTAGGAAATATTTGCTTATGAGCTTAGATTGGAGCTTCTTGAGTTGAAGTTGAAGAATGGTTGATCTTGCCTTGTCTTAAAGCTTCTCATTCATTGTTTTTGAATTTAAAGGTGAGTTCTTGAACTCACATCTATGTCGATTTCTTTGATAGTCATTAGGTATGAATTCCTAACATCTATTTTATGTCATTTTTCTTTTGAATTGATTTGGTTTAGCGAATTTACCAATTTTTGGCAATTTGAAGTCAAAATCTATGAACATCCTTATATGGATGTTTGGACATGTTGTTCGGAGTGTATTGATGAGTCTATAGGGCTGGGTTGTCACTTGGCATAAATCCCTGTCTAGTGTTGCTCATTCAAACGCTTTCGATATGATTTGGCCATCAATGGCCTAGGCAAAATATTATCCTGAGCTTCAACTCAGACGTCTGGTAGTATGGTCAGACGTTTGGAGCTACGAAATAAAATTTCCAAACCTTTTGCACAATTGTTTGAGCTTACTTCCTAGACGTCTGGACGATCTAGAATGAAAATTCCAAACCTTCAGCTCAGACATCTAGGGAAACCACCAGACGTCTGACACTGTTAAATTTAGGTAAATCGCCTATTTCTATATGGATTTCCGTTTTATCGATTTTTGGTTGATCCAATTAGTTGTTATCACTTTTATCGACTTTGATGAAATCCTTTTCTGGATTTTTGGGAATATCCATTCTGATGGATTTGATATCAATTTCTATGGTTTTGATTCATGTCATCGTATGTGAATTTTTGATGATTGATTGTTTTTACAATTATTTCTATGATTTGTCACTTTAAAATACAAAGGTTTCTATACTAGTAGTAAATACTCAAACTCTTTCACAAAAAAGATTTCAACGTTATTTTTAATACAAAGCTCGTTTTTAAAACTGTCTTCCAATCTATTAGTATATACAAACCTTTACCTCATTCGTATGAGAAATCTAATAAACGGCTTAGCAAAACAAGTGGTATGAAATGCTTGCATTTAATTCTTGGACTTATTCGATTGAAATCTCGTGACAATTTTCGAGTGGAAATCTACAATTTTTTCGTAAATATTTAAGTTAAGCCAGTGGTTATGGGACATGAAGCTAAACTCATTTATTTACGAGCTTAGTGTAATTCACACTTCTTGTTGATCAATGATGATCATTTTATAGTTTAGACTAGCAATATGTGATGTCTCTTTGTTCGCATGGAGGACTGTACCCCGCTCTATAGAGCTTCAGCTCATTTTTATGGGCTAGCGACCCATGGTCTTTGGACCGTTCTTAGAGGAATCGGCTCGATAAGTCGAAGCTTGGGGAGTATCTTTTAGGTGCGTCGATGTTTGACTATGCATGGGGCGTACCATTTTAGGTGCGTTGATGGTCGACTAAGCGTGGGCCGTATCTTTTTTAGGTGCGTAAATGTTCGACTATGCATGGGGCATATCTTTTTAGGTGCTTCGATGTTCGACTGTGCACGTGGCTTGTCTTTTTAGGTGCGTCGATGTCGGTTCATGGGATAACATCTCATTTGTGATACACGTGTTGGTGAGCTTTCATGCTCCCATTTTTGATAAGTCTCCCCCTTTGTGATTTCTAGATTTCTAATTGATGATTTCTAGAATTTGTGTTTCACCAATTTTTTTTGATTTATATTGATAAGTTGTATCAATATTTGTGGTTTGGTGAATAAAATAAAGAATATGACATTCTTTTTTTGTTCGAGAAAGTTTGAGATATTGTATGATTTTTGTTTTTATCTAATTATACTTGTCACAGTATGGCATTATTGTTATCATCTGTTTTTGTAATATCTCTTGTCCTATCTCATTTTATATGATCTTTATAGCTAGACTGATCGGTTTATTATTTTCTTCTTAAATAATACTCATGTCAGACCGAGGTATTTAGGTGCGACTACTTACTTCTTATTAGGGAATATCACTTGATTTTTGCTAACTACTTTAGATTAGTAGTTTTTTTTGCTTTTATACATTTGAGATAGAGACACCTTAATGTATACATATACTTTTGTGATGTAGTGGATCTTGTATGAGCACTACTTTGATGTACATTTTTATGTATTATATTCATATCTGCTTCCGCCTTAGTGATATGAATTTCTGTGACTGATTTGTGTTATGCTCATTTTATATTTGTTTTTGAAGACCACAGAGCCACTGTGTAGTAGCCTTGTGTTTGTATTTGATATGTCAGTTTTTCTCTTGAAAAGAAATACATGCCATGTTATCTGACGTACGGGTACTCGCACAAAGCAATTACACAGATGGTCGCTCCTCAACAGCCTTATTCTTCATGCTAGTTGCGGCATTACTCCGTAATGTCATTAGCTAGTGTGAGTATAGAGGTGGTGCATCACATTTTGTAGAAAAGAGATTATATTGTACATGTTTTGCAATGGAAAATTAATTCTTAAATGAGCCTTCATTATCGGTTGAAGCCCATATCTTCTATGAATGAATACCCACTTTGCCTCTTCTTTCTTTCACTATTTCTCATTCCTCATTAACAAAACAAAATCTTAAAATGACTTTAGTTGCTTCTTATCGAATTTTAAACGAAATTTATTTCATCGAAATAAAGAAAAGCATGCAACTTTAGAAAGGCAATAGTAAAGGAGGATTAAGGAAACCTATATCTTTGTACTTAAGTGAGTAATATTAAATCAATGAAAATTAAATGTTTAATTAATTCGGTTTTTCTTATGAGTAACCTTACAAGTGTTATTTATGATTTATGAACTTAAATATCGCTAGAAGGATTATGGTAGTTTATGACTAGATTAAATAACTAAGAAAGACGTTATTAGTCTCTAAACGATTGCCTTGAGATTAGAAACACTTGAGTCGAATTTTGGTTACAAGCCATGATTTTTTGGAAATGAATTTCTACGATAAATTTGATATATATAAACTTTTATCTGATTTTAAAAGGAAGAAATAAACTAAAAATGCCATCCTTATGCCTAAAATCGATTTTTTTGGAGAGAAAACGATTTTATGAATTAATGAGAAGTTTCTAGGATTTGCTAAAATGATTTAGAAAAGTTCCTGAAAGACAAAATGATTTCTCTCAAACCACTTAGAGTAAGCCAAGAGTGTTAACTAAACATGGGTTTCAATTAAAATATCATGTGCCTAAAAATAGAGAAAGAAAGTTCCCCCATGTCGGATCAGATGCATTGGCAGCAGTGTTGGAAGGAAGAATTTAAAAAAATTTACTTTTACTAATATGCACAAGGTTGTATTTTGTATTTATATGAATAATAAATTTATACTAAATCATATTTTGTATTGTTTTATAAAAAGTTTAGGTTATGTTTAATTTTAATTAAGTTATACGTTTGTTTATAATTTAATAATATATTTTATTATTAATTTAAATTAAATTAATTTACTATTTTATATATTACTATCTATTTGTATTCACAATACAAACATCATAATTACAAATGGTATATTAATCTAAACCGGGGACACTACGGTGAGAACAGGTCAAATATGTATAATTAATTGTTGTGACTTACTGTTTGCAAATCGATTTAAGGACATAGGTTTATGATGATGTCATAAGCATATACACACATATAAATATATTTAAATTTATATTTACTTTAATATGAACTATTTTTTTAATTCAGTCATTAATTTTAGCTGATATTTTATATATAAATACATGTAATATAATATTACTTAAAATTATATATACATATAATATATATTTATTTCAGCTTATGTAAAATTATATATATTTAAAATAAATTATTTAGATTTAATGATATATATATATATATATATATATATATATATATATATATATATATATATATATATATTTGTGTGTGTGTGTTATGATGACTCACTATTTTTTCCATCTAAAATCAGTGACAAACGTTGGCAAAATACACTTGCACACTCGCTTCGGCTGTTAAAGACAATGGATCGTGGTTTAATAATTTAAAATCTAAGATCAATATGGGAAAAAGGAGAAAAACCTCATGTTACACCCATTTTCTTCTACAATATGTACAATAGATGTCTTATATTGGAACCACAAGAAGAAACTGTGCATATCAAACAAATATGCGATAATGGAAGATGTGAGCAATATGACAAGGCTACACAGGCAAATAACTGTAACTCTGAACCAAAAGAAAACATTGCTAAGGCATCAACAAGCAGCATATACTCCAATTTCAAAGAACTATGACACAACCCTAAAACAACAGCATATACTTCCTCTTCAAAGAACTACACTATAATTTTAAAACTAATCCCATAATCTTCTAAGAGGCTACAACATGCTCCTGGAACAATAGCTCATATGCTCCAAAAGACTCTACACATGGACTGTGCCCCTGATTCTACATATGGAATCGACCTAATTTCCAAAGGGGACAATGGCATCGGTTTCTCTAATATCTATGTCCTCATCTTAGGAAGGACAATCCCATGAGCTTAACTTTTAAAAAAAGTACATCGCAATTTTCTTAAGTTATCAGCTAACACGAGGTGACGGCACCAAACCTGCAAAAAGTCATCTACACGAATGAAAGGGCCGCATTATAATTCTAATAAGACGCATCACATTTTCGTAGAAATAGGTTCATCTTATTTAGAAAAAACCAACATGTATCCTTTAAAAAGATAGATCGAATCAACCCAGGTTGCGCCAAGCAACAAGAGCGCATCCAACAACTTCAAATTTCAAAATTCAATTCTCCTACCTAAAGTTTCAAATTTCAAAACACCCGCCTTGGGTTCATATTCTCCAATCAATTTGCAACCGCCAAATTTTCCTAGCCACCTCAGGAATTTGAGAGAAAACCATCTAGAGGAAAGATGAATGACATATGTGCTAATTGAATGATAGAGAAGAAAAGGCTGAAAAAGGAAATTGCCAATCCACGTGACTTCATAAGGCTATAAATAGAAAAGTACTATAGTAGAGGAATGAATTTTGATTAATTCTTTGAAAATTTACCTTATATACTTTTACTTTTTCTGCCATTAAAAGCACTGTACGGGGAAGAATGAAGATAAAAAAAGATTGACCTATGGATGTAGGATTTTCTGAAATCCGAGCCACGTAATTTTTTGTGTCCCTTACGTTACTGCACTTATTATTTTATGCTTTTAGTAGATTCTGTTTTATTCTTACTTCGCTAAATTTGGCACTTAAACCAACCTAGGCATTTTAACAAAAAGCTAAAGTGTTTCTTCATAATTTTGTAAGCAAATTGCAAAATAATTACTACGTTAAAGGAAATTCAGTGTTATTTAAAACTTTTGATTCATAACCAATTATGTAATCGGCAATATTATTGCCATACTAGAAATCTGGTGTTGTGTGGGTGAAAAGTCTTACTAATACATCACAACAGAACAAAATTATACATATCTCATAATATAAACATCATACAAGATCTAGTAGATCAAATAACATATTCTCCTTCCAATGCATTAATCATCATTAAATGAATAGGGAGTCTCTCCATGATGCAAAAGAAATATACATAATCAACATCCTATACATACGACCACTATATGAGCTTTTGCTCCATTCTTCACTCCAACCTGTAGACCTTAGAAATGCATGGGATGTAAAATGTTCAACTATGCTTGGACTGCGCCCAATGCTATACACTCAAACCTAAGGCTCGAGAGCTATTTCACAAGAAAAGACTGCCTACATGCCTATTTGGGGATCAAGCCCATGTAGTTCTGTTTTATGCTCTTCTCCTACATTAAATACTTGTTATTACATAACAATTATAACATCCGCATAACCAATGCAAGCTGAAAGAACAACTTCTATTAAGCCATAATAATTAATCATCATATGGGTTAACAATAATAATAGCATGCATCCATCAACATCAACAATGCTCAACGCCATCTCCACGTATCAAATAAGCCAGTAACAACAAATATACTAACTTGCATATTAATCATCAATTGTTAGTATTACATCATCAATGTAAGTATGAATCAAACAAGTGTGTACTAACACTTTATAATACTAACACAACATCAATACCATCAAATGTGTACTAACCCATTAATATTTTTAACATAAGCATCATATCATCAAACATGTACTAACCCATTATATTAGTAACACAAACATCCATCATCAAACGTGTACTCACCTATCAATATTAGTAAAACAAACGTCATCATCCAATCAATCAAAACCATAATTAACTACCCATCGTTTGGTAGTAATAGCAGTAATATATTGCATGCTCATCAATATGCAATTTCGTCATCCTACAATAAATATTTGTGATAATTACAACTAATTATTAATCAAATATTTTACAACCATCCAAATAATACATTTGCCACCACTATTTTCTTAAGTATAAAATCATTTTATTATTATTTAATGCAAAAGCGCCTTTATTTATTTCATCTCAAAACAATAACAATTCTTCAAAAATGATAATATACTTTAAAAATCCTTTATTATACTTCTATCTCTTCAAATACCTTAAAATAATGTAATTTAATCAAAAATAGTAATTTAAATCAAAATACTTTTCTAAACAATGTTATTATTATTTTACGTCAGAATAACAGTATATTAATACCACATTAATATTTTTCAATACCAATTTATTACAGTTTCTCAAAATAAACAATATTCTATATTATACTTCAAAATCCTTTTATTTTATTTTTCTTAAAATGGTAATAACTTAAATCGAAAAACTTTTCAAAACGTTTCTTTATTACTACCGTTAGCACCAAAATTGGTCACTAACACCCTAGAATAGATTTGTGTAGCGAGATAAATGAAGAATGTAAATTGAAAAAGAGGGATAACACAATATAATGCAAAAAGAGAAGTAAAAGACAAGAACAACAAAATTATAATGTTTCGGCGTAATTGCCTACGTCCACTTTCAAGGTAATCTTTATTGCTTTATCAACTGTTTGAGTACAGTCAATTTGGAACAAAAAGGAAATGAGTATAAAAAATGGCGAAGTCTCTCCTAGTTCTCCAAAAAGATCCCCTAAAATGGAATCCTGCCCCTCTATTTATAGATAAAGACAGCCTAGCGTATTAGAGCCTCAACTCCGATCCAATCAACAAGGCCCATCACCAAGAGAACTTGGCTCATAATTGATAGATCAACAAAACCGATTCGAAGCCGACCCCATCATAGCCGATCCCATCATAAACGATCCCATTGAGTGCTGACCTGACTCGAATGCACCGACCCAAAGTGACCGACCCCTTCGAGTGCCGACCCGAAATGACCGACCCCTAGCCATTCTCTACTGGCAATCCCTTTTTCACACTGAACTTTCACAATTATGCGGACCTAATGCCAAACAATCCCTAGGCTCACAGTAACACTGACTCACTCGTATGCCGACCTCTAGTAGTTGACTCACTCTGACTCGAAGTCGATGATGAGATGACTCGAAGTAAACTCCTTCATGACTTGAAGTAGAAAGACTCTTGACCCTACATCCATCAACGTTCAATCATAGCTTCTGCAACTACCATTTTGTAGCCGGGTAAAGGTATCGGGTAACATTCGCCCCCTAAAGTGCATCTTGTGAATAACAAGATGTGCTTTGAATCAAAGAGTAATTCATGTTCCCAAAGGCTAGCCTATCCAAATCAATGACTAATCGTTGCTTCCCATTAACCTCTGATGAAACCTCGCATCATTTGAATGCATTATTTTTGTCCTAAGGAAGTTTATAGGACCCTGTTGCAACTTTTCAAAAGTCGACTGTATACAGCCTTTCGAAGGCCGGATTCACAGTGGATTTCTCAAGCTCATATCGCTCCACTTATCAGGCAAAATTTATCCTTTTCATTGTATTATCACATTAATTTATTATTATATATATGTATGCTTATTTGTATTACTATTATATATATATTAAAAAGAGGGGAGGGGTCATCATACGAATGTCGATCCCTCATCTGTTATTCGTGCGCTGAGGCTGGCATGTTGATTAGCCGACCCCCTGGAATATGACCGGTTCTCCAGGAGAAGACCGGTTCATATTCCACCCCATATATAAGCTCGGCTCCACATTCTCTCCCCATCACTCCTATTCTTCCAAGCTTGCCTCTCCCCTGAACTCTCTTATCTAACCCCCTCAATATCTCACATACTTCCCCCTTTCCCGAATTTGATCCGCTCCATTTCAATTCTCAATTGAAAACGAATCTAAGCTGCTTCAAACTCAAATCTTATTGTCGTCTTTGACCCAAGATTGATAGTATAGGTATGAATTCATGTTCCTTTGCAAACTACCGGACCATGCGTTGACTTGGTTTTAGGGCTGTGCGTGCATTTGCAGTTTTCACATCGATAGGAAGAAGAGTGAACAAGGGAAAGAGAGGAGAAGGCAGGGACGGAAGGAGTTGTGATGGTGTGGGTTAGAGTTGTCATGAGTGAGTCCACTATAAGAGTACAAGAGCTGGGCTCGGTATAAGGTTAGAGAGAGGGAGGTAGGCATGTAGGTTCCAATGGAGCGTTTGACTCATTGAACTAAGGAAAAATATCTGTGTTTGGGTTTTCAAGGAGGAGTTGATATGGTTGTTTCAACCATGGGTTTGGTGATTTGGAGAAAAGGAGGGATTGGTATTTGGTGAAAAAGGAGGGATATGAATCAGGTGGTCGGCGTGTTTCTGAAAGAGAGTTGATCGGTAGGTTTTGTGAGCGAGCTGTCGGTATAGTTTGTTGTGAGGTCAGGTCGATGTGTTTTAGAAAGGACGATTGGGTTGGTATATTTTGTATAAAGGAGCGTTCGGTAATTTGGTTAAGGCGTAGGGGTTGGCATTGAGAGGATGGGATTGGCGTTGACAATCACAAACACTTCAATCTAACTGATACGAATATTATGACCATGTATCACTATGCCCAAGCATAAAATGATGCATTGTGACATGCCTGTTCAAACATAAGCTTATGGACATAACTTGAATCAACAAATCCATAGTGCTAACAGCACAATTTAAATGCTAAACTAGCATAATGATTCAAAGTAACGAACTCCATAATTTAAAATGTCAATGCCCGATCTCAGATCTCTCGATGCCGACCATCTTCTACGCTACCTGGGATGGTCAACGATGACGGTCCCTGGGACATAAGCTCGAAACTTCATCATTTTACTCCCATTTCTTCAATCTTAAGCATTTTGTACTTATGTTAAAATCATCGCACACAGCATGGAGGACTATATTATTATTACTTCTAATATCGATTATCTTTCGAGTAGAGCTTAAATATGTATTTATTCACATCAAGCACCTTTCCGCAATGTCTTCTGAATCAGATAAGAAATCATGTTCCGCCACTCTATCTGACAAGCCTGGGCCAAGTCAACGACAAGAGGTAGTAGAGACGCCGAGCCCACCGTGTGACCAAATTCTTGATATTCTGATTTTTCCTACCGAGGTCATAGACCCGGCACCTAATGCCGCAGACGATGCAATTAACTTGTATAACCCGATCGACTCGCAAGCCTAAAAAATTAGCGAAACGACCCTTCATGATTTTGCTCTATTCATGGAATTCCCTTCGAAGACGTTTTAGTTCCATGGAGGCAAGATAGACCCCATTTGTCCCCAACCAGATAAACTGCATGCAACAAATTCATGTGTTAGGCATGATGCATGCCACCCTTCAACTCTTTCATTCGTAAGGTGCTAAAGTATATGGGGACCACCCCTACACAACTGCATCCTAACAGCTACGCATTCATTCACGACACCTTCCGACTCATCACGATTGTCCTGTTTAGACCTCCATCTCTTGAGGACGTTCGTTACATTTACCACTTCAAAAGACATGCTGAGAGCCCTTCTTACATATTCCTCGAATCGTTTCCTAAATGCCAAGTTCTAATGGGTGCGTGGAACAAGCTCTCTCAATTCAAACAAGAGTGGTTCTTCGTGCGTTGTCCTCATGGTTTAGCGAGAAGATGGTTGGAAGGACATATGTTTCATTCCCGTTTCGTCCCTCATTCTAGGAATTAAATAACATCTTTCTGAAGTTTAAACTTTTTAACCTATCCAGGTGTCCACCTACGGCCCGAAGGCATTAGGTATTCCAGAGCAGGCGAGACTATTCGTGCTACTCTAGTGGAAGATCGGGACATCAAACTGATAGTTACCGACGAATTGCTCACATTATTAGGATTACTAGTAGATGGCCCTAGGATTGGCTTTCCAAGAATTACAACGACTTCAAGGGAAACTACTAAGAGGATGAGAGAACAAGTTGGTCCCTTGGTGCCCCCTATTGAAGGGGCTCATGATACGACCAATGAAGGGGAGATTAAGGAAACAGAGGTCCTAGCGCCAATAAATGAGAACATAAGTTCCGGACAGACGCCAGCAGCTGGTGCTTCCAGCACTAACAAGCCGTAGCCTTCTCCAAAAAAGAAAAAAAGTTTGGCGTACATAACTAAAAAGAATAAAACCTAGGGAGACTCTGAAATACTTGATGACACCTATTGAGAAGGGATCGTCTTACCAGAAAATCAAAAGTTCGTTAAAGGGACTCTTTGACTTGACCATTCCTAACGACTTATTGAATTATGACTTCGCTAATCTTGGCGCCAAGCGACTCAACTTTCTCATGAGAAACAATAAGGTCCTATAATTCCATAATCAGGGAGAAAAAACTCCAATGAGTGAAGCGAAAAATACTGGTCCGTTGGGGGTTGCACTATGACACAAACAAGCACTTACACTTCATCACCAACTTGCATTCAATTTTCCATATGGCTCCCACTAATTTGTTCTCGCTTAATCTTATGTACAGGTGCAATTGCTCGCTCTCATGGCTTCGACTGCATCCATGGCTCTTCTATCTTTCATCCTTAGGTCAAGACTCGGAATTCGAAAAATGGAGGGTTAGAAACGAAAGCAGAGATAGAGATTACTACTCTAGAGAATAGCCTTCATCCTTAAGACAGAGAACCCATGGGCACACTTCATATCCAAGTGAACCCACAAATCCTCTGACATGCAGTGGAGACAAGTCTACTTACAAAGGCTCCCAATGGGATGCTCCCAACATTCTGCTTCTTCGAGTACTAGGTAGTCTCATAAGCATCATAATAAATCGTTGACTCCGACAAGACCAACTCCTCCAGCTCTTGCTCAAGACCAACTACGGTGGAGAAATTAGCCGAGTTTAAGGCTATGTTCTCGAAGATTTGTTTTGACGGGTTGAAATTACTTCCCGCTATACATCCTATCCCTAGGAGTTCTAAAGTAGACTCGCTCGCATGCATGAATGACGTGTATGTCCAACACGATGAGTTCGTACGTCTAGTTGAAAAAGCTTCAAAGGTCTCTATTGAGCATCAATACGAGATCGACCGCCTCAAGCTAGAAGCTGTTCATGACAAAGACATTATAAAGAGCTTGGATGACAAACTACTCTTATACAAAACCCTGCCTGAGAGTGCAAAAAAGAATGCCAAGGAAACAGCTGAGGCAGTTAGTTGCTTAGGGACCAGTCACAAAAAGGAATTAGATGAAGCGCGTCAACGTAGCAGTGCCTTGGTGCTGGAAAAAGATTCTCTACAAAAAGCGAAAGATGTCCTGGCTCATCGAGTGGAGGAGTTGGAGAGACTGTTATCTAAAGAGAAAGAGGAGAAAATTACAGCACATGAGGAATCACAGAAATATTGTGATGAAATTGTTGAGACAAGGAACTTGCAAACAAAGCTCGACGAGGAACTATCCCAAATTGAAGCGTTAAAGGATGCAGCTCATAAAGAAGGAAAAAAAAGCAGCATTTATAGAGGCCGACTCCCTAATTGAGGTAGCGACCGAATACGGCAGGGAGGAGATTAAATGCTTATTCGACTCACTCATCGCTGAATATAATGCGAGGGCCCTTACGCACCGCGACTTATCCTTCTTGGGCGATGGTTACCTTGAATCGCTTGCCGAAGCGTGGGACACTCTTGTCAAAATCAAAAAAGTATAGTCGAGCGTTGAAGAGATTTTTGATAAGGCACTCACGAAGGAAGTGCTCCGAGGAAATAAGCCCTCCGACTTAGCCGCAACAAGACTTCTTTTTGGCGGAGCTTCCCCAACGTCGAAGGAGAAAGAAGATATCACCGATCCATCTGACACCGAGTCTTAAGTCCTCCCTTCCTTCCAACCAGCCAAGATTTCATCTTTTGACCCTCTCGACCAACATATTTTTTATAATCCGAAGAATCCCGGAATTGGCATTCACACATTGTCTCCAATCATCGAGGGGGATACTCCGATGACCATCGAGAGTTGGCTGGATGCTGGTACTTAATTCACCTTTTATGGTTCAACAAGTTGCCATTCTTGGTGAGTAACAGATGTACTCTAACATTCGTTTTTCATGAAATCATGTATGTCATTCTGGTCTTAAATCAACTTTAAGGAGCGATGTCGCCACAGAGTTGGAAGAAAAAGAGACCGAGGCACCAGCCGTCGGAGACACTCCAGTCCCTGATGCTTAAGTAATCAAAGCACTAAATGAAGATAAGCCTGAGGATCCACCGCTTGCCGATGAACATGATGATATTATAATCACGGGCGCCTTAGCGCACACTGCGAAGCTCTTCATGAAGGAGCAAATCGAAGAGGCGGAAAGGGAGAAACTCAAAGTTAAGAGTGAGTCTAAGGTAATGGAGATTGACGATGCCCTTAATAATCCACCGAAATTCATTCTTTCAGGCAGGACTACACCCATGGATGTCCCTCTTCCTTCCTCGAGTACCTCCTCGCAAGTGAGTAAAGGGTCTAGAAAGGAGCATTTGGCGGAGGAGAATTCAAGAAACCTAAAGAAGGAGAAAAAAGGAAAGAAATAGTTGTTGTCTTGTAATGTTTTTCTTAGCTTGAATAAATTAGAGTGGTGTAGTCGTTTTTCTTTTCTCTTTTCTTTCTGTTGTCATAGTCGATGTATATAGACTTGGCTTCCGAACTTTCAGAGGAGTTGTAAGGAAGTTTTTTGGAAAGTAAATTAATTTTTTTCCTTCGCACTTACAGATTTTCATTACATCACTATAATTTAACCTGCAATTGGGATTTGGAGAGTTCATGAGTATTTATATTCTAGTCCGTATTCAAAGGACTAGAAACTTTTGTCCACATTCTAGAGATTTAGGAATTTTTGAAATCGTTTTACTCTAGCCCATGCTCCAGGGACTTAGAGTACTCTAATTCGCACTTTGTGGACTTAGAGATTTTTTGAAATCATTTATACTCTTGTTTGCGCACAGGGGACTCAGAGTACTTTAATTCGCACTCTAGGACTTGGAGATTTTGTGAAATCGTTTATACTCTATTTCGCGCTCTAGGGACTCAGTCCACACTCTAGGGATTTCATGATTTTGTGAAGTCGTTTATACTCTAGTCCGCGCTCTAGGGACTCAGAGTAATATAATCCGCACTTTGGGGATTTAGAGATTTTTTGAAACCGTTTATACTCTAGTCCACACTCTGGGGACTCACAGTACTCTAATCCATAGTCTGGGGATTTAGAGATTTTTTTTATACATAGCCAGTCAACTTCTAGTTCCATGTGTGAGTTCATATGTCACAAGTGTTAATGCTAACGAACCCTGACATGTAATTATATCACATGAAATATCAACAGTTTAAAGAAAAATAGCTTCAAGCTTTTATTGATTGTAGAAAATAGAATAGATTCAATTGTCTTATTACATATCGAAAACAAAGAACAACAAAGAAAGCAAATACTATAAACAACTATGACTGGAATGCAAAATAAATAAACTAAGTAAAAAGCTATACAAATGCTCGCCATTCTACGCTCTGGGGAGTGTTGCGCCATCGACAGTCGCTAGCTTGAAGGTTCCTTCTCTAAGCCTCCATTTAATGATGTAAGGACCTTCCCATGAGGGATTCATGTGTGATGGTGCAGGAAAGACTAGCTTTAGAACAAGGTCACCCACATCAAAAACTATTAGCCGGACTTTCACGTTATAATATCGGGCAACTCGGCGCTGATACGCGGCTGCCCTTAAATCAGCCTCCTTATGCTTCTCGTCAATAAAGTCCAATGACTCTAGCAAAAGATCTTAGTTTGTTCTGGGATCATAATAAGTTAATTGGTGGGAAGGGACTTCAAGCTCCATGGGTATAACCACCTCGGCGCCGTATGCCAAGGCGAATGGAGTATGGTCGATCGCAGACTTATGTGTGGTTCTTTATGCCTAAAGTGTCGTTGGAAGCTCATCCACCCACTTTCCTCTAGCCTTTTCCAAATGCTTTTTCAAGATGGACTTGATTATCTTATTTATGGCTTCAACTTGCCCAAGTCCCTTAGGATGGGCAACTACCGCATACCTCTTCTCGATATGATGTTTCTAATAAAACTCTTTAAATTCCTTACTCTCAAATTGAGTTCCATTGTTAGTAATGATAGGCCCTAGGAGACTTAAGCAGCATATAATGTTCTACATGAAAAAATTATTAACATTTTTGGTGGTGATCATAGCCAATAGTTCAGCTTCTGCACATTTGGTGAAGTAACCGACCGCGATGATTGCGTATTTTGCACCCTTTTGAAAACTGGCAACGAGCCGATAATGTCAATTCCCCATTTAGCAAACAGCCATGGACTAACCATTTGAGTGATTTCTTTCGGCGATGCTCATGGGATTTTTGCATACTTCTGGAATTTATCACATCTTCTCACATAGTCTGCGGCATCCCGATTCATGGCCAGCTAGTAGTATCCATAACAGAGTATCCTTTTGGCTAGCATCTGCCCCTTAATATGGTCGCTACATTCTTCTTCATGAAATTCTTTTGAAACTCATTTTATCTCATTGTGGGCTATATATCTGAGCTAGGAATAGAGAATCCCTTTCAATACATAATCCCATCTCGCATAACATACCGCGAGGCCTTACGAAGGACTTGCCGTCTTTCATTTCTTCTCTTAAGCAAGGTCCCGCGCAATAAGTATTCTTTGAACATGACATCCATGACTCCCTTTCGGTCTCCAGCTCTAGCATAAGATCAAATTCCATCGCATTTATACCCGAAGAGTGTAGAGTTTCAACGGGAACTAAGCCCGTCTGCTGTGCGTCACCATTGCTTGCGAATTTTTCTAAGAAATTGGCTTCCACATTTTGCTTGCACAAGATGTGCGAAATATCATAGTATTCAAGGTCCGCCAACAATTCCTAGACCCGAGTAAGGTACGGAGCAAGCCTATGTCCCTTTTCTTGGTAGTCTCCCCGGACTTGGTATACCACCAGCTATGAGTCACAAAAGATTTCGATCGATTTCACTCCAAGTTCTTTAACAAGCTTTAGTCCAGCGATCAATGCTTCGTACTTAGCTTCGCTGTTCTTAGCCGGGAAAGCAAGCTTCAAAGCATAACAAATCGAATGATTCTTGGGAGTCACAAGAACAACACCAACCCTAGAACAATGGTCATTGGATTCTCCATCAGCATACAGTTTCCATTGTACAGTGGGATTCTCATCACTTCCAGTTAGTTCGCTCTGCATAATGAACTTGGCAAAAAAATCTGCCAACCGCTTGTCCCTGGATAGCACTTCGAGGCAAGTAGGTAATGTTAAACTGACAAAGCTCGATGTTCCACTTAAGTAATCTTTCAGAAGTTTTCAGTTGTTGGAGTACCCGCCATAAAGGTTGGTATCAAAAAAATCCTTTTAGAAGAAAATAATACAATACAACTATATTCTAAATAAACTCATATATAATATATTTAAAAATTGAAAATATATTTAAGATATATATCTATCTTTTGAAGTTCAATATCAAACCCAAATTCAAATTTAAATTAAATGAAAAATCCAATTTAAAATCAACTCAAATATATATATATACACATATATACATACATACATATATACATACATACATACATATATATTCAAACAAACACCAATTCAATTTGTAAATAATAATTCTATTTAAAATCCATATATATATAACACATTATTATTATTGTTTTGAAAACAACAATTTTATCAATTTTAAATAATTTATAAAGGAGATTATCACATTTATTTTTTCAGTTTATAAATCAATATTTTCCAAAGTTAAATCAGATAACTATCCAATTATCCGATGCCCGAAAAACTGGGTTACACGATCCTCCGCCCTTTGAATCTTTTCATCCTCGAAAAAAACGAAGCCAGAATTTATTCTATACCTAAAACCAGATAAATTATTCTTTGATCAATTTTAAAACACTTTTAAAAATCCACATAACATTATAATATAGTTTTATAAAAATATTTTTTATAACGCGACGTCTCAACCAATCCATCCTTGTTCTCATAGAAATTCGGTCATACGTTGATCAGGCGTAGGACTGAAAATCTATAAGTACTTAGAAAACCCATTTTCAACACCCAGTGAAAATACTTAGAAAATAATTTTATTGAAAAAATATAGAAAATATTTCTGAAATCGAGGAAACATCTTTAGTGAAAATGCTCTGGAAATCATCACCCCCTCCATGGTCATAGTTAACCCGATGGTTACGTTGCCATCCCGGCAAAATCCATAGATAACTGTAGGCACTCCGCGCCCCTCGACAACGCCATGGAACCCGCCACAGATCGCAGTTACATCCGGGTTACGTTGCCATCATAGCAGAAGTCCATATAACTGTAGGCATCAGCGCCCTCGATTTTCGCTGCCAAATGAAACTTCACCACTCCCTCATAGGTCGTAGACTATATTAGTCAAATCCCAATGTAGCCTTAGGCTCTCATGGCATCTCGACTTTCACTATGTCACTATAGGTCGCCATCTACCGATGTTACATTGCCATCATGACAAAATCAAACGTAGACGGTTGGCTCTTAGCAGCACACACGACTTTCATTATGGTCCGTAGTAAATCGCAGTGACATCGAGTTACACTATCGTCACAGCATACCCAAATGTCTATGTAGGCATCAGCGCCCTCGACTTTTGCTACTCACAACATAAAATCCTCAGGAACTTCAGTTTGCCAGGACTTCCTCACATGATCCACTTTAGAACCTCCCTTTGGGGCTCAAGGCAGTACCAACCTATGATACTCCTAAGAAGTTCATTTCAAGGGAGCACCTTTTTCCCCAAAGCCATCCTCAAAACACTTTATACTATATACATATAGTATTTTCCAAATCATACACCTAGTATGAATCCCATATAAATCTCCTTTTCTCAAAATCGATTATTCCAAAATCGATAATTCTCAAACTAGGCTTTCCAAATTTCCAAAATTGATTTTTTCCCCAAAAATCAAAAGCCTTTTCAAAATCCATAGTTTCCAAAACCTTTTTTCCAAAGTCATTCTCATAAGATCCTTTATATATATACACAATCTTGAAAAATCTTTGGAGTTGTAACGACCCGGAATTTTGGGCAATATTGATTTAATAATCTTTAATAATAATTAAATTGGTTTGGTAAATTTTCTTTATAATTTTAATTTAAATTGGTGAAATTAATCTTTTATAGAATAACAAATATTTAATCTGGTTAGTGTGATCAATATCTTTTAACAATTTAAAATGGATAAGGTTTATTTTTCCAAAGCTAATGAAATTTTATTCTGTTTATAATATATATAATAGATATATATTGTGAATAGAAATATCTTTTGTTTTAAATTAAGTTGAATTTTCAAATTGTAATATATTTGTATATATATGTTATAATTGGGAATTGTTTGAAATTTAGTCTTAATCTATTAATAAATTTATGTATGAATGAATATTGCAATTTTAAAGTTTTGTTTTAAATTCAATAGGATTTTTTCAAAAGATAATTTAGTTTAATTCAATTGTTTCAAACATAAGATTGTTATTTATTTTTTTAAATAGGATAGTTTAAAAAGGTTTTAAACAAAGTTTTGTTTTGTCTTTCTCTTAAATGTATTTAAAATGTGATAGTTTAAAAATGATTTAAACAAGCTTTGTTTTGTTTTCTTTTATTATGATTATATTTATATTATAATTAGTTTAGCATATTTTCTTTTAAAAGTAAACTTATTTATATACATGTAAGTATTTATCAATAAAGTAAGTAAATATGTAAGTTTATATTTACATTTAAAATTAAATAAAACTCAATTTAAAAATACTTAATGACATGTGTATTCATATTAACATATCATTAATAACACTTGTAAGCTCTTAAAAATAGGTTAGTGACATTTGTTCAAATTATTAACAAGTGGCAACATATAATTTTAATTTTTAATAAATGTCTTTTAAGAAAACAAGCTTCTTTCAAAACATTTTCTTTCTTCCAAATGTTAATGGCAAAATCAGAAAACAAATTTCCAAAATCTGAAAATAAAAATCCAAAAGTAAATCTGAAGTTCTTCTCAACATAGTAAAATATGTAATTTCAAATCCTAAAGGTGTAAAGCCTTAATTTGCATATGCAATTGATCTTCAAAACTTCAACCTGCAAATTTGAAAAAAAAAATACTGCAACTCAAATCTGCAATCTGCAAATCTTAAAGGGCTGCTTTTCAAATGTTCAACAGCAAGTTTAAAACAACTAAGTGAAGCATGCAAGGGATTTTCAAACAGCAAGCATAATCAAAAGCAAATGCATTTTTGAATTAGAGTTAAAGCCTGGAAGTAATAATCTACCTTGCGGATAAAAGGAGAGTAAACTTCTTTTAAAAACAGTTTTATTTGTTTAACTACCATGCTTTGTTCCCTGTTCTCTGCTCTCTGCAATTTAATCAAGTGAGTAAATTGGTTTAAAAAAAACAGTCAAGTTGAATACAGATTTTGTTGCTTATGAATTGATTTAGTTTTTATAATTTAGTTTACAGTTATATCTATATATAACTTTGACTGTGTATGTGATGACATTGCTTTGTCTGATTTAGAAGAAGACTGTGCTTTCTGTTTTCAAGAAATCCAAATCTATCACAATTTGATCCATATTTAGTTTTGAATGCATGAATAAATCTGTTTG